>HG995241.1:7500000-10000000 GCA_905332985.1 Mimas tiliae
AGTGGCGATTTCTCTAAACGTCATTGGTTAGGTTATGGCGCTTAATTAAAACAGACTAATTATGTTCACAGAAATCTATACTGAGCAAAGATCTTACTTAAGTGTTGTTTGTGAACACAGGCGTTAGTCTATGTAGGTATGAGATAAAATATACACTAGATACAACATACACGCTTAAAAAACAGCAGAAAAATATGTGTTTATAATGTGAGTAAGCACTCTTTTGCCTTCAGTAGGGCGAAAAAATCATAAAATTTAATTTCTTTCGAGAGCGCTAGCGTCAATTTTAACAACGTCGCAGAACGTTTGATGATTTCATTTAATAAACTACCTTATGACGCGTGCATAAGGTTAAATTTGTGTTTATTTAATCAGAGCTTGTGATCTTATTCTTTATCTTTTTATTTTGATTTATCGAAGACACTTTTTCAAATGATATTTGCAAGGATATGTGTATCTTTGTATATTTTATCGAAGATGTAGGTACATTTCACGATTAATTCCCATAGCGTTATACCTAGACCGACCGACGATATTAGGTATTAGACAAGTAACATAATAATATAATTTATGGCACAGGAGTCTTTAAGAGTTCGCTAGTCGATGACTCGAACTAGTCAGTGGGCGGAGTCAAAAATGCATGCTGTCTCACCCTAGCATCCTGCGTCATGAAAAGTTGGAGTGAAATACACAATAATCCGTGTCAAAATCGAGCGCACAAAAATTTAGGAATAGACTGGAGATGGGAGTTTTTTTAAAAAAACCTCTCTGAATGTACCGATTCAAAATTAAGTTATTTTAACTAATGGTTAATTAAATTATGCCTGTAGGAATTTAGTTTTGGAGATTTCATTTATTATATATTTTCATTTATTTATTTATTTTCGCACAAAACTGCGTGAATATTGGTGTTAAATATAGACTGTTCAGGGCTGATAACTTTCAAATCTTTATTTGTCAATTTAAAATTTTTATTTCACAATTCTGTTTACGTACAGGCATAGGATGTCAGACAGTCAAGTAATCAGTGATAATCACTCCCCAAACGTCTGTAAATACTGACTAGCGTAACCTTAAGGCCGTGTTAGACATGCCATTTTGTATTATGGTGGGGACGTTTGCGAGTAGCACAGACGGTTGATCAGCTCACTTAAGTTGAAGCATTTCACCCTAGACATTTCATATTATGTCCCAACTTTAGTGATGAACTAATAATTACTAATACTCGTTTTCACCAATAACGATTGAAACGATAACTTATTTAATTATATCGATTATTCGTTTTACTTAATCTGATTAAAATATAAACTTACATTATCAACTTTATAAATTGATTATACAAATATAAGATTTTTAGTTTTTTTTATCAACGATTTCATGTTTTTACAACATTTAATAATTCATATTACATATTATGCTAGTATCAAATCAATGACTAATTACTCTAGGTAAGAAAAATCTAATGATATTGTAAAACAGCTTTTGTGTAACATTAAATATATTAAAGATTTTTATTTAGTTCGTACTTGCACATTTTGCTATATGTACATGATGTGTTTGTAGAGACAATGACTGTGTGTGCATGTCAGTATTGACCATAATGTATTGAATAACTGCTGACCCCTCACTGTCACACAAAGCAAATCAAAACAAGCCCACACATGTAGCAAAACATGCAAAAACGAACCGCTCTATAACTAGACTTCATAAAAAAGGGATTTTGTTTACACTTAGTAAGTGTAAAGTGATTTTACTTGTGAATCATTTCATTCGACAATTTAGAGTCGTTTCCTTACAAGTCGGAGATGTTCCATATATTGTATGGCATCATATTTACATTTATCGTAAGGTTAGTGAAAACGACCATTACTGACTTTAGATCAAAATTAGGCGTTATACAATATCTCATATTTGTTGTGGAATTAAAATATTGAATAATAAAGATAATTATAACGTATAACATTTTTGAGACATTATTAAAGTATAGAAATAATAATAATAGGTAAGTTACATAAAACTTAAACACCATTTAAATAATATCACAAGCCATAAAGCATATCACCGTTTCAAATTAAATACCATGTTTTATAAAACAAATACTAATTCTTATTAACACTAGAAAAATCAAATTTTTCTTTAAAACTGAATTTCGCAAATACTTTTAACGTTTGCCTAATTATCCTTACGTTCGATACCTGTAGTAATTAAATTGACAATTTTAAGGTAAGGTAAGGTAACAGCCTACTTTTGCAATTTTCAGATATACTCATCGAGCCCAGACATAGATCCAAATAGATGCCACATGTACTCCAGCCTGTATGGAAACCAAGCGTGCCACATGTTTTGTACCTGCTTTGACGTCAAAAGAACAATTTAGTGATGAGAATCACTCTTGAACCCCTTTTGCAGAGTAAAAACTCTTTACGGAAAATTATACTTAACGATCGCAGTACGAGCCATTTTTCGTGTTTGCGGCATATGCCTTATTAAACACCAAATACATGAATACATAATATTTGTTTACATATCTTGTATAAGGCTGACGATTACATCTTAAATCAAAGTACGAAGGTCATGATTTTGCCGAGGATTTAGTTTCAATATCGGCACGCGAATTAGGTGTACTTACGTCATCTAGTAGATATATGTCTGTGATCGAGCCTATTAATGCTTATATATCTACCGGCTACCGATATTCGAAACGCTGCCTAGTTACTAATATATTACCTCTAACATGATGCATATAAAATAATCATAAAAATCTAGACTAGTCTCCGAATTAATCTTCGGCTTTATTATACTCTAAATATTCGAGTTCTGCTAAAAATAGCCGAAGATATGGCCGAAGCCGAAAGTTTGTAACACACCACCTGTATAGCAAATTGCTAAGCACCAAGCGTGCCAAATTTTACTACGAAGACTGACGTTGTCATCGGGGTGCGCATAAGTTATGTAATGCGGGTTAACGCGTTGCACTAAATGTTGGCACGCAATTAACATTCGACAACTTCTATACATTCCGTGATATTTGGTCTGTAACTGAATAAAACTAAGTATTAAGCCGAAAAAGACCCGCTTGGGGCAAGGTGGGTAGCTTTAAAGCGGTAATAACAGATCTGGCGCAACGACATAGTTGACCAAAGCCAATCTGTATTCAACGCTAACACATAAAGGCGTATCATAGGTTAAATCGTAAAATTACGGGTTGCAAAGATTTCCTGGGCATCCCTTTCAAATGATTACGTATAAAAATACATTATGTGTAATATGGCTTTCTGTCGCAATGAGTCGTAGTTTTTTTTTTCTATGAACGAACTGAGTTATAATGATTGCCCTATGGAACACCCCTAAGTGAGCCTTGCAATGCATAGATTTACGACGATTGGTCCGTTTTGGCGCTAGCATCGTATACAATTTACAAAATGCTAATAATTCTACACTCCACTCAGCCTCGTACCTTGTATAGCCTGTATAAAATGAATTACTTAGTCTGAGTTTTCTTGATATTGACAACATACTTATTAAATAACGAAATATTTTCACAAGCATATTATGTAGATCTATGAAATAAAGCATATTATGTAACAATTTGATAACAGTTTAAACGCATGCTCGTGATTAATTTTATCTGTAAAATGATCATATAATGGGCGTGTTCGGGTGGACCAATTTCTGAGTTTAATTAGACACTCTAAATAAAGGTATATGCTTAGGGTATAAGCGCCGCGTCCAGTAGGTGATGTCAGTTTGAGTGTTGACATTAGTTGTTTATTGGATGAATATAATACGTATACAGAAGATACTAAGCAAGATAAGGTGTCACGGACGAAAACTCAGTTAGCTATTTTGAGTATAACTTAGATTACTCAAGACTTTTGTTCGGCTGAACACTCCCATTGTTATATTTATTTTACATGTATTTAAAAATATAAAAAACATAACTCTCATTAACTTTCTATAATACATTGTGTTCTTTAGATATCAATAATTTCTCTATTTAGAAAATTGTATAAGTACAGAAATGTTATTAAAAAATCTCTCGATTAAACAAATATGATTGTCATTAAGAAGTATCTAAAACACATGATTGAATATTTGATAATTTAAAAATAATCCTAATAGGGATGCATCAATCGTAATAAAATGATAGTGCGGCAATTATATGTTGGTGATGGCAAGTTTATGAATTTAATTGAAAATGTATAGAATACACTGTCAAAATTGAAAATCGCCTAATGAACAGTCAACAACAACGCCATTAATTATGCCAGCTTATAATTGTCGCACTCTTGGTATCATAAGCATATTTATTATTTTCATTTTGATAATGTTTTTAAAGTATATCTTACTTAAAAATAAAAAATAAAATATTATATTCAAAATAACTGCATAATATACATTTTATAAAACGTATAACTAATGAGATTAATAAGCCACTAATAGCAATAACTATAATTATGGAAATACATTTTTTGCCTACAGTTGAAAAAAAGTTAAAACTCCAAGGTTATTGGAGAGAATTTCTCATATGACAGAAGCTAAAATATACAATATCCACGTTTACGACTGAAGTATTCATTCAATACTAGCTGTCAAGTTGAAGAAAAATAGAAATAAAATAAATTTCATGGCACGGTCTCGTAATCGAGGTTGTTCTGTTATATTCTTACCTGTGTCATGCAGTGAAAACTCTCCCGTGTAAAATGTGCTTAAATCGCACTTTGTTACAGTCAATATCCAGTTGTTATTTATAATTTAATGAGAACTTTAAAAATAAGATCAACGTCAATAAGGGATTATTTGCCCCCTACGTGTGCCGCCTATAGGTGTTCGTGTAAAAACACACCTAGTGTGTAGCGAGCCTAGGTACAATTCATTATTATTGGCCGCAGTCCAACTGTTAATCCGACTCATTAATTAGTGGAGACATTCAAACCTTCCACCGCCTCCATCAGACTCGGCACTGAGTCCACATTCATTCCTTTTTTGCGTAGACTGTTCAGTTCTTCAACTAACTTTGATTTATCTTTGCCCAATGTCTCCCTGAAAAAATATAAATTTCTTTCATCTTTACTTCTCTGTAGATATTTGGTTTTTGTAGGTAGGACGCTAATGAGGACCATGACGCATTGCTTCTACATCCTACATGATCATTTCCGTGCAGTTTCCTTTCGATTCCCCTCCCCTCCCTGCCTTTGAAATAAGGATTTATATTTGTATTTTTTTATATATTTCTGAGTTTTTAATAAATTAATTTAATTCATCGTCTCATTGACCTAGTGGCAACCTACTTAGGCTGAGAAACCAATAAGGTCCTGAGTTGAAATACTAGGTCGGGCAATCACAATTTGTGTTTGAATTTCCAATAACAAAAATCACACATATATTGCCCGGGATTCGAATTTGTGACTGGTGATAGACTCGTCTCCTGTCACATTATAGGGCAGTAATAAGAGGACACAGGTGTGGGCTTATATGTATGTATGTCCGAAAACAAAACACTCACCACATAGAAATACAGGTGTACAGCAGTGGCACATATAAGCGTAGTAGGTCATAATCGCTGACTGTTTCATATCTGTTGAGAGCAAGTAGTGCCCAGCGCTCGCCGGGTCCTGCCAGCGTGCCGCCGCTGGCGCCCACGCATGCAACCAGCCTACACAACGCGCCCAGCACCACACGCGACCGGTCCGTGTACACCTGCAACCACGGGATACTCCATACTAGTAAAGTGGTAGAGCTACACTAGGCAGTTTTATCTTTTTTACCAGCCTGAATGACGAAACGAGCATGTCGTTCGCCTGATGGTAAGCGTCACGTCTAATCATTATACGCTGCTGCTTCGAGGCAGAAATAGACAAAGTACAACCGGGTACTACCCCAGACGGCCTCTCGCATACGAGGGACCTACCTACCACCTTGTAATTATGTCTACAGCATGAATGGATTGTCCCGGTTGTTACCACTGTCACACAGAAAACTGACGTGAACAGCTGCTTGCTGTTGCATTACATTGTGTGGAATATCCGGAGGCCTAAATCCCCCCTCTTATTCCCAATCCCTTAATAATTTATTTTCTTTGAATTCTGATTGAGTCTATGTTTCTTTGGGAATTGTGGGCGTTCATGGCGTCACTTACCATCATATACCATCATAATATATACTAGTACGAGCTTTTGCTCACTAATGGAACTTAACATTGGATCTTTCATTTGCAATAAGGAGGTCCCCTAGATATCAATTTCGATATCAATCAGCCTTAAAGCAAAATAAAAACTAAAATGGTGGCCACTTTTTCCAATTTTAATATCAGATCTATTATTTGCAGTTACGGAGATTAACCATAAATAAACATAGGATTTGAGATAAATAAGTAATTTTCTAATCACCTACAATAAATATATAAAAATATTTGAAAATTAAAAGTACCTTGTTTAACAATTTGAAGCTTGTCTCTAACAGTGGAAGTGCTAGAGGAAATTCACATTCACTGATGTATTTTTTTACATCATTCAATTCCATATCTTGAAAAAATGCAATAGCTGCCGGGGAATCCCTCAGTCGGCAATCAGCCGCAATCAATTTGAGCAATGCATCAAATGTCCGACAGCGACCTTGTATTACATCCTGGTCAAAATTACCTATAATAATCTGAAAATAAAATATGAATCTGACAAAACACTTCGCCAAATTTAATGTACCTTTCACTCCTTGAAAATGAACCAATAATCGGGTATAATTGAATAAGTAAATGGATCAAACAACTAATAACATAAAACATTGATAACAAAAACAATTAAAAAGAAACTGACAATGTGATAATAGCATATACTACCTACTAATAAACCTATAGGTATATATTTATTTAATGATTCATTTACAACCCACTTTATTATCTCACATGATGTTATTTACAGTTCTGTGGAGCTCTAGTACATGATACAGTTGAACAGATAAAAAACCATAATTAATGTCAAATAAAGTTAGACCCTGTTTTAGTTGAATTTAATAATGTTAGCCAACTTTATTTGTGGTCTTAAATAAGACCATAGTAACTACTTACAGAAAGTAGATGTCAAACAACTTATTCTCACAATCATAATCATAAGCTGAAAATTGGCTAAGTGTGTGTGATGTTCCAAGTAAACAAACACAAAAAAAATATCAACTAAAATGTATTTTCCAAAACAAATATTAATTTGTAGATGGACAAAATATGTTTCATATATTGATTTATAAATGAGGGTCTTAAACATAATATGGAGAGTAGTTATTAGTATGGTGATCGTAGTTTGGAGCCATAAGTGGCTTCAGTTGAACAGCTTAAATTTCGTGCTTCATTGTAGTTTATGCAAGTAGTTATTCCAAGAATAATACTTAAATATTCTATTGGCAATTAAATAATAGATAAGGCATATACTATCAGATTACTAATAACATAAAGGCCGATATGACATGTTACAAAACAATGAAATGACTCATAAACTTTATGTAATAAACAAAGTCAATTCAACGGTAATAAAGTAAAAATTTTCATAGGTACCTTTTTTGGAAAAGACACACTGCTTAACAAATTTGGATGTTCATTCTTTAAGCCATTATAGAGATCTAAGAAATGCGTGTATCGCCTTTCCACATACGCTGGGTCACGATCAAATGTTTTGGAACTTTGTCTCACTTCGATCATATAAGCAACAAATTTTTTCTCATTATCAACTTCCACTGTGCGAAAAGACACTATTTCAAACTTTAACATTTTTTATATTTTGTTTTCAGGCCTATGAAAGTATATTGAAGCGAGATAAGAGTAAAGTCTGAAAATAATAAAAACAGATCTTTATTGACACTTGTGTCTTCACTTCACTTCACTTTTTTTTAGGGTGGCGACATGCACTTGTGTCTTGTGACATATGCTTGTGACTTGACAGTTGACCACAGAGTACTTTATTATACGGACATAGAGTCAACACCGAGATTAAAGGTATTAGCACCATCTATCGGTATACGACGTCCCTATTTAAAGCAAACTGTGCTGCTCAATATTTTAAAATAACTATTTATAATAAATAATTTCAATAACGATTATGTACGCTTTTGGAAATTACTTTGTGAAATAGAAATAGAAGTTAAACAAATAAAAGAAAGTTTAGCGGTGGTATGTTTTTTAAGTTTCCTTCCAGACATTTTTATTTTATCACTGTCATCCAAATCGATAAGCAAATCGGGGTCCAGAGTTCCACGCGTAAGTTCGACAAAAGGAGAGAAGTGTTCGGAGTCCAGGTAGCAAGCAAAGTTAACGAAAAAATAAATAAAATATAAACGAAATACACTCACGCACGGCTCACAAACGAAACGACCAGTGTTGCAAGTACCCGAGAATCAAAAGTTACACAAGACTGCTCGAAAAGTTACGTTTTGACACAAAAGTATCGCAATGTCAAAATAATTAAAAAATTGTCACAGCGCTGGCAAGGATGCATCGATAGTATGGGTGGTTACTTTGATTATTAGAAATAAAAAACGATGAAAAAAGAATACTTTAACTTTTTTCGTACAGAATGGGAATTTCATAGGTAAAGACCTATTAAATTATAGGCGCTTTCCTTTTCACCAAGTAAGCTTATCCTTTTATTTCGAGCTATTACGAAAAGGGCCAAAAGTAACGCAAAATGTTACAAAAGTAAAACGCTGGCAATTACATTTAATATTTGACATTGACATTTGACAAGACGAAATTAAATCCAACATGGCTGCTGAGAACTGTCCCGAGACATAGAATAAGAAAACAAGAAATAAAGAAATAATTAAAAAAAATAGATATAAATATATTTTTTGTAACAATTTTATACATTATTGGGGGTCAGTTAAGCTTATAAATTTTCGTATATTTGTTGATTTATGATAATAATTAGCGTAAGATGGAACGGCATTTTCATTTCCTTTTACGACGCCTGTCTAAATTTTAAAATAGTGACATCTGCTGCATTATGGGTGAACTTTTACAATGTCTTCAAATCCCTAAGAAAAAAATGTATTGACTGTTATGACACTGCAGTTGACTACACACTTGACAATTAATTGCAATTAATTGCCAGAGCTAAGTGTGGAAATTCCCCGCATTGTCGAGAATTCCCCTTTTCGTATTGACATTCTACTCAACAAGTTTAAAACCAATACGTCTTGTCTTAGTGTGTACAGGTTTATCACATCACAAGACATCTGTTACATATAATATCAAAGATATTTTATCACATAATAAAATCAAGGTATATTATCTCAAAAAATTCCCATAGATTCGTCTACATGTCGCATCGCATTGCCCTTTTTTACACTCATAAACCCGAAATTCCCCTCAAAGGAGAATTTTCCTCAAAATGGCAAGACGACAATTCTGTTTTAAAAAATTTCCTTTTTAGTAAGGCAAAGGGTTCTAGCCCATACAGCCATGTCACACATAATATTTCTTATTTCTTTATTTCCCAAGAACGATGAAACACGGGTGTGATCGGTTTCAATACTTGTCAGAGTTTTGGTGTGTTTTTTTTAGCTTGAATGACGAGACGAGCAAGTCGCTCGCTTGATGGTAAGCGCCACGCCTGCTCATAAACAAAAGCAACGCCACACAGAACTATACAGTACAGTTACAGAACAATCCTTTATAGACGACCGAATTCTCCAAGCTAATCGAACGACTTAGGTCGACCAATACCTCTGGTCAAAACTCACCTAAATTCACTTTTCATTTCATTTCGATGATTAATTCAATGATTCCCTACACTGATCATCAACGTCAATGTTTATTGAACAAATACACACCACTTTTGTACAACAAACAACTTTAAACTAGTGTAAGAATTAGGCAATTAAATTATGAGAGCAACGGCACTGTCAAAATCGGTCAGAATTCTCGCCAAAACTAGACCTCTTATCAATGAACAGAGGTTAATTATAGCAGCATTAAACTGTAAAAAAGTTTAAACATCAATAAATGTCTCGCTAGAGTATCTATCTAACAAAAGTCTAATAGAAATATAATAAACTAGCTGTTGCCCGCGGCTCCGCCCGCGAGAATGTCTTTTTCCGGGTTGAAACGCACTCATACGCGCTCACGCCTGTAATCCCCGAAGGGATAGGCAGAGGTGTAACCAGTACACCCGTACACCCACATTTCGTCGAGCGTATCTCCGTCCCTATTACCTGTCACAATAAGTACCTACTTTTTTATGTTAATTAGACATAATTATGGTATCGCGGACTTTTTTGTATATATTGATGTCCTCTATAAATTTGTTGTGCATCACTTTGCTCTATTGTTAATAATTTCCGCAGCGTACGCGATATGAGATTGGTTTTGGTATTTTTTTCACACGTTGGGTTACATTATCGAAATTTTCATACGGATCCCAAACTTTTTTGAAAATATTCTATCGCCTATATTCATCACGAATAATGTAGGATTCTCATGATGAATGAATTTTTCAAATCGGTCTAGTAGTTTCAGAGCCTATTCAATGCAAACAAACAATCAAATCTTTCCTCTTTATAATATTAGGTTAGACAAATAAAAAGCCAACATCACGCGGTGTTCCCATGCGGTCACCCATCCAAGTACTGACCGTGCCCGATGTTGTTTGACATCGGTGATCGGACGAGAACCGGTGTTTTAATACGCCAAGAGAAAACTTCAGACCCCTTTTATCATTATGCGCGCACGGAGGATTTTGAAATGACGGAAACAAGATTGGCGAAACGTGGATACAGCACTAGTTGCATATCTGCCTACCGCTCTGGTAAAAGCGTGCGCTTATGCTATGTAGGCTACTTATGTGTAGGTAGGCTACACATAAGAACGCGACATCTGGTTACGAACCTGTAACTATGTAGCTCCCTTCACGTGCTGCGATTAAAGGGCAACGTTCAACGCAACGCGCCAATGCGTACTATAAAGTCTATGCGCAACACGACGACATGTCGTTGCGCGACATCAAAATAAGTAGTCACAATTGGCGTGCTTGGATTCTATACAGATCAATGTAGGGTATCTATGTTATATTTAGTAGGTATGTTATCAATGCTATGTGGTGGTTACTCTCCGTCGTCGTCCCAAACATGCTTTGGCAGATCCTAACGACTCCATCAGAGTCGCTATCGAAGCAGCATTTTCCTTGCCCAATCCAAATCGCAATAATAATTCGCGACCCCGACATCGGACACGACTGCGAGTCCGAAGAACTCCCACAACTGGGCCTCGGCAAAATGATGTACAGAGACGGTCCTTAACTATCCTCCCCAGCGATTGCTCAAGCTGAGGTCTGAGCCTTTCTAAAAGACGCCTCTGTGCTTAAATCACTACTAAATAAATCAGACATATTTCTGGCTAGAGTGCCATAAGCGCAGGCTTTATTGCCAGGTGATGCTGTAAAAGCAATATAGGCTATCAGCACAAATCCATTCGAAAAAAGTTAGAAAAAATAAAACATGCTACTTAATTTCATCGTAACATTATATAGCGCGTTATACGTAGTAATAGGTAGATAACTCAGCGATCAACGTCTCCAAAAACAATATCAACTGTAGCAATAAGAATTGAAATATCTGCAAGCATTAAACCTTTTCCTAATACTGAAATTCCGTTTAAATGGGTATATGAACAAGACTTCAAGAAAACACGGTACGGCTTAGAGGTACCGTCTGCCACCATATATAAACCTAATTCGCCTTTAGGAGCTTCGATCGACGTATACGTTGCTCCAGGAGGAACCGGATAACCTTCAGTGCACAATTTGAAATGGTGGATAAGAGACTCCATTGAGGTCTTCATCTCTTTACGAGAAGGTAGAGATATCTTTGAATCATCAGTCTTAAACTCTCCTTCTGGCATTGTATTGATTACTTGATTTACAATTCTCAACGACTGACGCATTTCTTGTAAACGAAGTAGATGACGGTCGTAACTGTCTCCAAAAGTGCCTACAGGAACATCGAAGTCATATAAATCATAATTATCATAAGGTTGAACCACTCGCAGGTCCCATTTGACTCCAGTACAACGTAACATTGGACCAGTAAATCCTAAGCTCATCGCTTCATGGGCGGTGACTGTACCTATCCCAGCTGTTCTGGCATAAAATAATCTATTTTCTGTAGCAAGGTCCTCGGTTTCATCGAAACGTTCCGCCAGTTTCATACAAAATTCATAAACATCATCAAGGAATCCTATAGGTATATCTTGAGAAACGCCACCAGGACGTATATATGCGCAATGAACTCGGGCACCGCATACCCTTTCAAATAATTCATAAATTTTTTCTCTTTCTTCGCACATCCAGAAAAAAGGTGTTATGCCACCTGCATCAAGTATCAAGCCGGATACATTTAGCATATGGTTTGCTATACGAGATAATTCACTACATAGGACACGAATAGCTTTAGCTCTCGGCGGTGCTTCAATATTTAACAGATTTTCAACGGCTAATGCAAAACCTGTTTCATTAGCTAAAGTGGAAACGTAGTCAAGGCGATCCATAAATGGCAAATTTTGGTTATAATGCTTATGTTCCATCAACTTCTCGGTAGCTCTGTGTAAAAATCCTATATGAGGGTCTGCTCTGACAACAGTTTCTCCGTCTAACTCAAGTATCAGACGTAGCACGCCATGAGCAGCAGGATGTTGAGGCCCGAAGTTTATCCACATATTGCGAATTTTGCGTTCTAAAGGTCGTATTTGCGAGTTGTAGATCATTTTGTAATATTTATTGGTCTCTTCAGTTGGAAACATCACGGGACCACTGAACTGTTTAACATATTCAGGATCAGGATACCATCTATGACCTTGAACAGGTGCGTGTATAGTAAAATTCCTAGTATTATGACGAATCCATTTTATCAGCAAATTCTTTCCTAGAAGATTCATTTCAAAAATATTTAAAATATTTTCGTTATAAACACGTGAATAATTAATGTCACGAGTTATTTGACAGAGGAAAAAAGTCTTTTTTAATGTTTGTTCATAAAGGCCGAAAAGCGTTCCGAAAAGACACAGATTTCTATAGGTAAGTACATTGATATATTATCTAAAGATGGAGCCATTATTCTACTTCCTAAAGTGAAAGCGAGATCGCGAGATACCAAACATTGGTAAAAGAGAGAGACAAAAGGCTTCTTTGTCGCCGTCGTTATTTTGTTTGTCAATAAGTCAGATTCATTTGTTTGTCATATTGTCAGTCGGTTGGTTTGACAGAAAATTTTATTCAATAAGTTTTGCGAGCTAATAAAGGAATTGAAGACGCTTAAAGTAAATATACACATTGATTGACAAAAAAAGAATGGCGGGGTGTAGTGTGCTAGGCTGTAAAAGCCGTAGTGAACGACAAATTGCCGGCATAACCTTTCTCTCTCGTAAGTAGTCGAAAATGTTATTATTTTCCTGTTGTAATGTCATGTGATGTAAAAATTTGTAAACTTTGAAGAAAGATTTAGCATCGAATCCATTAGGAATATACATTAATAGAGTATTATTACTCAAAAATTAAAATCGTTTATAGGTTTGGTGCTGCCAGGTTGTAAATTTTATTTACCCAGATTTATTCAAACAATGTTTTATTCTACTATTTCAGGTATTTCAATGTAGGTTGAATTGGAAGCCTGCAGAATATACCAAAATGTGCTATGAACATTTTAGTGAAAGATCACCTATGTAAAAAAAAATGTTACATGCAGAAGCAGTGCCAACAAAACTTGTGAGTATATATTATTTAAGTTATTGACCGCTACCCCGATTTTGTTGGTATTGTGATTGCACTCTGAGCAATGTCAAGGTCTTAGGTTTGATTCCCAGCCATGCAGCTATGGTATATTTGAATAGCTGTTTCGGGTGTAAGTCTGGGTGTTAGATATTTGTATGACGGTTGTTTACCTTAGTATCCTCAATAAAACTAGTATTATCATAGTGTTGAGTTCACATAAAAAGTTTTTTATATTACAGGTTGTGAGCTCAGAAGGTCTGAACGTTTTACAAGAACTGCAAAAAACTGAGCGAAATCTATGCTGGGTAAATTTTGTAACTATATTACAGGTCCCCCCATTAAATTGCTGCTAAACAGCTGATTTTTATATTGTGATTCCTGTGGATTTGAGATTGATCATAGACTTTGTATTCCGTTTCTTGCAGTTTAGACATTAAAAAAAATAGCTGACTGATGGCATACCTTTTTGGCATTATCTGTAAAAACGTTAATTGTCACCTTACAAATGTTAAGTTATTTATTTAATTTAATGTGCCTCCAGGTACTTCAGAAGATGTTTCCATTACAGAACAACCTAGTCCATCTGCATTGACATCAACCCATAAAAAGAAAAAAATAGGTCAAAAAGCAAGATCAGTTAAACTAATGAAAAATTGCGTGTTGTGCGTGAATCAAAACATAGATTAGTAAAAAAAGCTAGCTCCGTTAAAAAGTGGTGTAGCAGAGCTAAAGTGTAAGATGAAAATGTATTCAAAAGAGTTCGATTTACTATCAAATAATGAAACTGAATATGCTGATTTTCTGAAACGGTATACTGATATAGAAAACTGCCACTAAAAATATTCACCCGCACTAATAAATAATAATAAATAAATACACCCAACAGTCACACACATAATCCCGATCCCACACTAGGTAAACCTGTATCGTAGGTATCAGGAACTACGAGGGACTTGTGGTCCCATAACACAGATTAGTAACAAACTTTTGTGGATCACACAAACATTTGTCTCGGTGTGGGAATAGAACCCACGCCCTCTCGCTTTGCAGCCAACTACTCGCCCATGGCGCCACGGAGGCTGTCTTTAAATTTTTTAACAGAGTTTTGTTTTGTTTGTAAATTAATACTTAACTAAAATAGATAGTGATTTCTTTTTACCAACCTCAGTTACCCATATGAGTGATACATATAGTTCGGGTTCAAAAACTACAAGCATTTTTTTTCATCTATTTTGTCTACAGTATAAATGAGCCGGCTCGACCGAATTGTTACCACTGTCTCTCAGAAAATCGATGTTAATTAACGACTTGCTGCTGCGTTTCATACAGTGAGTGAGATATCCGAAAGTCCAAATCGCCTTCCCTTCTCAAGCCCATAATTATCCCTTTTCTTTAAGGTTGGCAACGCGACCATGATTCTTCTGGTATTATATGGGCGTTCATGGATGATCACTTACCATCAGGTGATCCACTTTTTCGTTGCCCGGCCTATGCTATAAAAAATACATGTTTAATTAAGAAGAAGTAGTTTCGAGTTACCAACGTTTTTCCTAAATGCTGGACATAGTTGTGTTTTGCGTTACTTTAATGTGAGTTTAAACTTAAAAGATAGGAATTTGACCGTTGTGATATTTTTTCCCAAACATGAAATGGGGAAATATATGTAACGTAGCAGTATTTCAAAAAATCTAGCCGTCTCATGTGCAGTCACGCCATGGCTCTATCTATAGGTAATATATCAATGGGTAAGTAAGTACCTATATACTCTTTGATAATCATACTCTTTGCGAAAGGGGTTGCTTTTTCTACATTAATACTAGCTGTTGCCCGCGGCTCCGCCCGCGTGAATGCCTATTTCCAGGATTAGAGGCGAGTCCCGGTGAGAAACGCGCTTGACAAAAATACTAATATCGCTATTAAAAAATAGGGGTTGATCGTAGAGGGTTGAAAATTTAGGGCTGTATGTATTTTTTAATGCTGTATCATAAAAAAATAAAAACAAAAAAAAATGACAAATAAATAAAAATAAATAATTATGGGTGGACCACCCTTAACATTTAGGAGAATGAAAAATAGATAGTAGCTGATTCTCAGACCTACTGAATATGCATATAAAATTTCATAAAAATCGGTCGAGCCGTTACGGAGGAGTATAGGAACGAACATTGTGACACGAGAATTTTATATATTAGATTATAAAGAGGAAAGATTTGTATTTTTTGTATGTAACGAATAAACTTAAAACCTACTGGACCGATTTCAAAAAATATTTTGCCGTTAGAAAGCTACATTATCACTGAGTAACGCTACTTTTTATCCCGGAAAAGGCCGTTCACGCGGGCGGAGTCGCGAGCAAAGGCTAATATTTTATATTTGTAATACTAACGGTAATACTCTTCTTACTTCTAAGCTATCTTTCAATACTAGTGTCAGATAAAATTATCGATACATCGGACTCGCGTCATTCATAAGGGTAAAAGTTATAGAATTGTTAAAGAATTCAATTTCGAGACGAGCAAGTCGCACGCCTGATGTTAAGCGCCATGCCTGCCCATAAACAATTACAACACCACTCAGAAACTTAACATCTTATGTCTCGGAATACCTCTCAGTCTCATAATGCCCAGCAATTGCACTGGCTTCAATGTATTTCAAACTGAAACACAACATTTCTTACATACTGCTGCGAACAGCCTCTCGCATACGAAAGACCTGCCACCTAGTCAATAATTATGATGCTTAAGTATGGTTACGGTAAGTGCCACCCTGTTGAGTGGCGCTTTTAGAAAATTCTAGAAGGATATTCCTTACCAGTTCCCAATTATAGAGCCAACTAACGACGGTCGCGAAGTGGAGATTTTTTTGTAGCAGTGGCTGGCAAACGACAAGTGGACTGGTTTGTGCGACCTTCGTACAATGGTTCGAACTCGAGAACGTTCCATTATAAGGGTTCTTAGGCGCTACTAATATCGAAAGCGACGCACTTTTTGTAACTAAGTATGTACCTATGCGTAAGTTGAGGGATGCCAGATAATAGAAATTTTCTCCAATAAGAACCAACTTAAAAAGGACGTTCTGTATTTGATCCGTATGTATTGAATAACATTTAGATGCTTATATTATGTATTTATATAAACCCTTTCATTGAATAAAAGAGGCCCGTACCTAATAATAGGACTTAACCTAACAGTTGGTATAATTATAAATCAAATAATTTAGAAATTTTCATAGTAATTATATTTATTTTATAAATAAAGTATAATGTATACATTTAGGTAGGTAAATTTTCATTACATGTGCACACATTTACATTTATATAATGTTAAATACATATTTTTTGTTTACTAATCTATTTAATTTTATTTTAAAGTTTACGTATAGCCGTAAAAAATAAGATCCTTGAAAGAGTAACTACTGGTCTTGTCAATCTGTAATGGCCATTCCCTATATTCTGTCTATCGACAGATTTGGGTACTATCGATAGTGTTTTGACAGATCTTCCATACAAAATGTGTCAAAATTTCACTGCCGGTAAGCAAATCTGTTGATATACAGAATATTGAGAATGGCCATAAGACTGCTATAAATTTCAAGGAACTTAGCATAGACAAAGAGGTGGTACCAACCCAGACGGCCTCTCGCGTACGAGGTACGTACCATTTAATGAAGCCTATTGTTTTAAAGAGACTTTAGGGGGTGCAGAGAACCGAAAAATAAAGAGTGTGAGAAGTATGTAACTAACTTCAAACCGGCCATAAAGATTGATGAGACCTCTGCAATAGATAGTAAAGGTAAGCACATGATTTGTTACTTAATTGATTGTTATATTATGTTAGTAGTGTGTTTTACCTAATGGTACCTATTGCTATTAAATAAATAAATAGTATATACAATACATGCAAAATAACTTGACCGGTGGCTTGGCTTAGCATAAGCAACACCAGATGGGTTTGTGGACTCGTATTGTCGTGAAAAACCTGTTTTATGTAGTTATTTCTATGTATATAGAAGCTAACATGGTTGCCTAGAATACTCGACTTATTATGTCAAAAATAGAGTTAAAGCAGAGAAAATAGTACTTTTAACCTCTGTGTGGTATCTTGTGTACGAACCGTAACATGATGACCATCGAAATAAGATGACAAGAAACGTAGCTCAAACAAAAAAATGATCCCACCAAAACTCTGTGTAAGGGGGCGGGGCTATAAAAGTCTGTGCATAATAATCTCTAGTTGACACTTGATATGTCTAATTATCTGCGCGGTACAAAACGTCGATCTAGAAATTAAATAGGTACAGTAAAAGCTCCTTATTCGCGCTTCCTTCATTCGCGTTTTCACTATTCGCGGATTAAAAAAATGCGACCCAATTCCTATATTCGCGGCAAAAATTTCTTTATTCGCGGATCTAATCGGTACATCGGTTCATACACATTTATAAAAAGGATTCCAATATGTAGGTATCCAACCGAATATCCTTTGTAAACGCGTCGTCAAATGGACTAATAAAAAAGTAAATTAGACCTTATTACAACTATGCCTAACGTATGTTGTTAAATGATATCGCCGCTGTATTGGTTCCGCCTTTGACATAAGCTGCCTTCGCCGCGGTCGGCGTTTTTGAGAATGTAACCAAACAGATGAACAGCCTGAAGATAATAATTAATCAATATGGTAAAAAACTGCAATTTAATTCACTTTTTTATACATGTACTTGTTTTTTATTTTGACACCTAGGAACGTATCCCCTATAATCCCATATAAATTGCCATTCCGTATTCACGGTTTCTGTATTCGCGGCATATTTATGGAACGTATACCCCGCGAATAAAGAGCTTTTACTGTATTCAGAACTTTTATGAAATAAAGTTGATTTTGAACGTACAATTAATTTTTGATGCGTGTATCAGTGTTACGTCTGATTTTATCTTTGCATATTATCTTTAGACGGATTCATATGAGAGTTATCGTTTAAGTTATCTTATTTCGATGATGACGACGTAATGTTATACCATCTTGACACTTTTACCCGAGATAATTGTCGTCGATGGTTATTTCTCTCGCGCGGGAGATATGTTGTGTTGCATATTATTATGCTAAGCCTGCTGGCTAAAGTTAGTCACAAGCGGCGTCTCGTGACGTCGCTTCTATTGTTTTCAGAGACAAGAGGATGACGGGACGTTATTTTGCGCGCATTGCGAGTACTATTTCGTTTGAAGCGGTTATATAATGTAGCTAAGCAAAAATATGTTATATTGCTTTTATTTTATTGAAAATAACACGTTAAGGCTGAATACTATATATGCCTCGCATAGTTAGAACCTACATTAAAACACTGTAAGTCGTGACTGATGCATGAAAATATTCATGAATAAGTGACGGTAAACTCTACCATATAATCTGTGCCTCTACTTACAAATTACTTCAATAAGCGCCTGTTTCACCAAAGAGCATGCTACTAATCACTACGTTTATTTCACCATATCTAAATAAATGGTACTCGTTAAATAAAATATGACACGTTAAAATACAAAAGTCACGCTCTGACGTATCACGTACCGGCAGAAAGATGTCTACGTACCTACTCTCTAAAGTAGCTGCCTTTATGCTAATGGGTGGTTAAGGCTAAATCTTCCTCGAGTGTCGTGAAACAGACCCTTAGCATAATCCAAATATACACTCTGGTAAAAACTTATTTAAATCAAATTATTACTTTCTGGATTTGTAAACGACTAAATTTTATCCACATAGAATCATTTGCACGTAAACTATTAACGATAATTAAGTAGATTATTCAATATATCAATATTCAAAATGTGTATAAAATAAGAGTAGCAAAATTACAAAATTATAACATTTCTATATTGTAAAATGTCAAGTCTAAAGTAACAGTGCTTGCAGTAGGAATGTTCGTCGCTTAATAATAACACAGTCGCATCGACATAGATACTCAAAGCAGTTAAATATACACACGTATCACATGACAATATAAAACATATTATACAAAATATATTTTTCTAAAAATAAAACATATTTTTGGACTCATTACTGAACGCATATCTGAAAACTTCTCCATTATTTTGGGTCTTGGAAACCCTTTGTAATTGTTTTTTTCTTCATTATCGACAATCTTCGCGGAAGCAGACTTTAAAAAAAATTATAGTATAAAGATCCATCCACAATTTAATATTACATACTTACTAACGTATTCAAGAACAACATAATATACGTGAGCTCTTTGCTATACGTAGATTGGTTAATGTTTGTTTGGCAACAAAAAAGGGATAATCACGAACAAAAATCGAGACGAGCAGGTCGCTCGCCTGATGGTAACCGCGACCCAATAAATAGAAGCAATGCCACACATAACTTTGAATTACAAAGCAGTAGGTACATGGCACTGAACTGCGCTCGTCACCCCAAAAGACATAATTTGTTAGGTCTTATAATGTCCAGCAATGTCACTGGCTGCAATGTCCTTCAAACCGGAACAGAATAGTGCTTACACACTACTGCTTGGCGGCAAAAATAGACAAAGCGGTGGTACCAACCCAGACGGCTTTCCCGGCATACAAGGTGCCTACCACCTTGTATATTACCTAGATATGCAAACGATATTGAGTCCCTTAATTAATACAATAAAAATTACCTATAGGGTAAGAAAATTATTAAGAAGGTACACCGTACAGTGCAATACAATAATCATATTCAGAGAGCTATTAGAACTCTAAAATGGTTCGTCATCAAATTCTAAAACGATGTCTAATATTTAGACTTTGCCTAGATATAATTTCAGGCAGTAGGTACTATTATAACAGTGAATTAATCAGTCTTGACTATATTTCTGTCGATGTTTTGGTGATATTAATATATAAGCCGGATGTACGTAAATGAGGCAAACATTTGGACCAACTTTTATAAGTCAAAATTACGCACCACTGAAGTTATTGTCCACCTAGCTTAAGACAATACAAATGTTAACAAGAAATATTTATGTACAAAGAAAATACTGATAGCTTGAACAGTTTTTATACTTAATACTAATACATAGACTGAGTACGATACTCGCGAAAAATCTTGGCCGACCTGAAGTTAGCCACGTGCGCTCTCAATGCTATCGTTTTCAAAGACTATGAGGTGACTGGTGCTGGGAGATCCCCGTATTCATAAACGTTACTATGAGGCCTCATAGTGAGCGCGAACGCATAGTGACGATTTCTCTAAAGGTCATTGGTTAGTTTTTGGCGTTAAATAAAAACATACCAATCATGTACACAGAAATCCACACTTATCATAGAGTCACTGAAGTGTTGTTTTTGAATACGAGCATAAAGGCGGGTGAAGTGACTTCAGCATGGCCAAGTTGTTTTGCGTGTATCTATACATAGTATAAAACGAAGTTGCATTCCGCGTCCGTGTATTTATCCGTTAACTCTTCATATACCACACAACGGATTTTAATTTTTTCGCCGTTTCCACAATCATGTAGACAATTTATTCCGGATTATTTATATGTGCCTATATCACGCTGTGGGAGAAATACATGTTGGATGTATTTATTTATTATTATTGTTATTGCTGATAAAAAAAATATATAATCAAAAGTATAAATACTTAAGTTTTTAAAGAGTAATACAATGTATGTTTCAAAAGATTACTGACCGATTTAATTCTTTTCCTGGCATATTAGGTATGTGTACGATCGGAGAGATTTTAAAAAATGCAAAACATTTGTAAAGTCTATATTAATTTAACATTAACACAACGTTGTCCTACATATAGGTAAAGTAAAAACTTTGTAAAATAATTGTCAATAGAATAGCAGTCACATGAAAATAAAGCGTACCGTTTTAGCGTAAACACATTCAACATAAAATATTATTCAATAAATATGGCTAAAAGTAAACATCTTATGTGATGAACTGATGACAAAATTCTTAAAAAATTATGTTTCAACTCCGGTCTACTATACATCTCAATTGTCAGCCAGTTTGTCTATAGAATCCACATACATGCATGAACAAACTTTCTGTAGGAACCTCAACACCCAGCCAGAAAAAGTGTGGTAGCTTTCGGGTTTGCTTTGCCATTTTACACAAACATAATACACTGGTATACCGGAAAAGAGAATAGCTATGCCTATAATGGTATCTTTTGGCTGTTGAATTGCCGGAATGATCACTAAACAAGCGATGGCGATGAGAAAAACGTATGGTATCACGATATTAACCTTGATGGGTCGAGGTATATCAGGTTTCGTGCGACGCAGCCATAGCATTCCTACTACTGATGCTCCGATGGACAGCCATAATATTTGTGAGTAATAGTTGATGAGATCAAACACGTTGCTCGTTGTCAACATAAGTAGTGAGAACAGGCACTGAAATTGAATAAATTACATATTTTTAGAACTATATATGTGTACCGTGCGTGAGCGTAAGAGCGTATGTGTGAATCAGAAGTGGCAATGGTGCACGAAATCTACAGACTGACATATTGTTAACACTAACCATTGCATCTTCTGTTACACAATAATTGAACGTTGTAACAACCCAAGAGAAATTTTAAATAAAATCTGAGCTTACAATTTCGGTGAAAGGCGCAGTTGTAATTACTCTATTGTCTACATGGATTTAATCTTTAACTGTGTCCATAAACCAGAACAGTTCATTAGGTCATCCAAAACAATAATATAAAACGTGTTATAGAAAGATGTGGTCATATTATAACGTTCGTTACATACACCTGGCACTCCTAAACAGTGTAGATACCGGATCTTATTAAAATCTAGACATCCTACTATTTCACGTTAATTTTAAACACTCGTTTTTTAAGATCGATAATATCAATTACATCCCTATTAATTGAAGTGCGTGAGCGAGAATAACAATGTTGGAGTGAGAAAAAAGCTCAGCTGTTTATCATTTAGTGTTGTTCAAAGTTCCAAGTCGTATATCGACAATCGACATCAATCAATCGGATTTGGAACTACGGGGGGTGAAGTACTTATATCGTTCACTATGCTTTGTTTTAATTCAACCACACCATTCTGTAACACGTTGTATAATTATATTAAACTTTACTCACAGTAAAAATAAGAGAGGGAATAGGTGTTTGTTTATCGACATGAAAGAGTGAGAAAAAGGCAGGCATATGTCCCTCTTGAGCACCGGTAGCGAACAATCTTGCTGAAGTGAACAGCACTCCGTTAACTCCCCCAAATGTTGATAAAGCAACGAACACAGGGATCATCCAGCTCCAACGGCCGAAAAGACGATCTCCAAATATCTGTAATAGAAGACAATGTTCTTGATGTTTAAATTACCTACAACTGTTGTCGGCAATGACGTTTATTTATATCTACCTACTTATTAAAACAACATAATTATTACGAAATCACTTATAATAACTACGTCGAATTAATATTTTGTAACGAATATTGAATGGTATATTCATTATCTGCTACAAGCAAACGTATTCTGATAATGCTATATATAAAGTCGATATACTCGTATGCTAAGTATATCGACCACCAAACCATAAACTACAAAAATATCTGTAATTTCCATAAAGTCTTTGGTAATTTCTAAATGACTGAATAGATTTTCATCAAAATAGCCAAGTACCCTCTCGATCAACGCGGCCGGCCGGTGTCATTAATTTTAGCATTTCGCTCAGTGTTTTCGCAGTGTTTATTTAGTGATTAATAGCGACATGCCCGCTTTGTATGAAATTGTATGGAGACGTTCACTTCTGTCTCGGTCGCATAACTCAAACGTACATAAACAATGTATCGACGTATCGTCGGGTGTCGCGGTTTCTTGCCTCGTCCGCGTATTTCAAAACTAGCCACAACAATCGTCAGTCGTAATGCTCGTAGTTAGCATAACTTTTTAATAGAAACAATTTATTTTAATGACCGTTGATATCAACACTCTTAATTAGTGCATCAATTAAAGAACATTTCAAGTAGGTAGTTGTTTCTGTTTATGGGCAGGCGTGGCGCTTACCGTCAGGCGAGCGACCTTCTCGTCTCGTTATTCGAGCTAATAAAAGAAGGTATGGTTGTAATTATACAAATTCTAGAAAGCTAAATATTTTTTTGAAACGTAAGCACCATTTTCCTTTGCGAAAAACCGCATATTACAGTAAATAATTCTAAACGTGTATACAAACTTATTCCAAAATAATTTAAATAAGTTTTTGTTGTGGTATCACCTGATGGTAGGTGATCTCCACCGCCCCTGTACGCCCACAATACCAAAAGAATCATGGGTGCGTTGCTGACCTTAAAGGAAAGGGATAATTAAGGAATTGGGAAGGGGAGGAGGTTTGGGCCTCCGGATATGTCACTCACCGTACGAAACGAAGCAGCAAGCTGCTACTTTACGCCGGTTTTTTGTGAGACAGTGGTAATGAGCCGGACGAGCCCATACCCTTATACCATAAGTCGCCTGCTACATGGCGTATGTAATAACAGATTTGACTGCATAGACATCACAAATAAATTGTGTTACACAGTACCTAGAACCGTTATGCGGCGGGGGGTACGCGTACCGAGGCTTTTCCACACGGATATGTGTAGGAGTAATGCCGGGGTGCGTGCACCTATTCGTCGCCTTGTGGATATTTATAATACACATTTCATAAATGTTGATATCTTTAGTCTTTCTAAACCTAAATTTAAAAGCATGATACTTGAAATCCTCTCTTCGAATAGGATGTTGTAAAGTATAGATAACCTAATTTTCTAATTATTTTACTAGATGCAAATTGATGTCTGTTTTTCTGTAATAATTTCTTTTTGTTAATTCGGGGACAGTGGTGTGAGGTACACATTTATAAATTTAGTATATAAGCGTTTATTATAATTATTCAATGTTTTCTGTTTCTAATAAATAAAATAAAAAATTAAAATAGTCGGCTGATGGTTTTACAGGATGTGTTATTTGACGAATATAATAAAATATAAAATATAGTGATTTCTTAGGTTAGGTTTCTTATTTCAATTCAATGTTCAATATAACATATAATAAAAAACACAATAAGAAAATTTAAGACGGTGATACGAAACCCTCGATGGACATTTCCGATTCGCACTCAGCAGTTTACACACTTGGGCCCACTTTCCCGACAATTCTAACTAGAGTTAACCCACTAAACCAGTTTAAGAAACGTCAAATCGTATGAAAATTTGACATAAGTAAATAAGTTCAGTAGTAAATATCGATTTAGTACCGCCGTGCAAGTCGGCCTTAAGGTTTAATGGATTAACCCGATTTAGGATCATCGTGCAAGTGGGCCTTACAGCCAGATTTCAATAAACTGTTTGATTCTCGGGATAAATCCCACAAATCATCCAATCAGAATACAGATAGTTTCAACGTCAGGCGTATAAATTAATTAGTCTGATTATTCCGTTATTTAATATCGTTTACTAAATCTTTTTTTTGGGAATTCAAATTTCGTAAAAGATCATGAACAAATTCAATTTCCATAAATTATAGTTTAAAAGTCACGTGAAAAATTAACGTCACTCACCACAGCAACGGCGGGGTTAGACATCATTTCCATTTTGGACACGACCGCAAAGTAGGCCAAGTTCGCCATAACGTAGATAATGGTGACCATAGGCAAAGCAATCCATATCGCCCGCGGTAGATTCCTGAAATAGGTAAATGGCTATTGTTATGCTTTTAATATTATTTTTTGGTACTTGATATAGAATTTAAACTTTATTTTGTAAGATTTTTTATATCCGAGGCCTACAAAAGTGACTCCCCTGATGGTAACCGATCTCTACCGCCAATGAATATCCATAATAGAATCATGAACGCGTTGCTGACTAAATATGTAAGGGATTACTAAGAAATTGGGAAGTGGAGAGAGATTTGGGTCACCGAATATCTCACGCACCGTACGAAACGCAACAGATGAAGCTGCTACTTCACCGAGTAACAATTCTATCGAGCCTCCCCATCTATGCTGTAGATAAACCTGTCTACAGTGTGATTCTACCATTTAAAACACAGTACAACAATAAAAACTAAGGCCCAACTCTTCTCATGAGTAGAGGAAACACAGACCCAGCAGTAGAAAGTTTTAGTCCCGAAAAATTCATGAGTGATTTTTGGAATCAAAAACACAAACAGAAATTGTGTTTGCTCAACCTGGGATTTCAACCCAGAATGTCACTGGTTTATGTGCCTAAGTACACTGCCATCAGACCGAATGTGGCGATCCTGTACCCTAAGAAGATGATATCCTAACTTAAAGGTTATATTAAACCCGCAATATCGACTACTAGTTACAAAACATGCAAAAACCCCCGACGTCTATCAGAAAAACATCCGCAGCTTTTTACGGCTGAACAGATTTTCTTCAAATGTAGTTAAGAACCATCTCGATTAAATTAACTTTGAAAAAAGAAAAATGCACTTAATTCGGTCTATTAGTTTAGGCGCACCCACAAACAAAGAGGTCAAAATTATAACACCCCTCTTTCGTCGGGTCGTCGGGGGTTAAAAACTGACCACGCACGCGCAAAAAATATTTTCTACCCATGAAAAATATAAAAAACATTCATTTGTTAATGTAATCATAACGTGACTTTATTAAATCCTAGGATTATACGATACTACATGATTTGTATTAAAGCGATTACATTTATATGTGTATAAGATTTTCTATATTTTTAATATGGGCCAGATAAATAATATACACATAACACATATTGTGTAAAAATTTCAAATGTCTCCTGAATTACTGAATTCAAGAGAAAAATATGTACTTACATAA
This sequence comes from Mimas tiliae, assembly GCA_905332985.1. Classification (NCBI taxonomy): domain Eukaryota; kingdom Metazoa; phylum Arthropoda; class Insecta; order Lepidoptera; family Sphingidae; genus Mimas; species Mimas tiliae. The sequence continues at coordinate 7,526,543 of HG995241.1, forward strand.
ATCATGCTAATTAATACACACGTTACTTTTTTTTTATTAGCTTGAGTGACGAAACGAACAAGTCGCTCGCTTGATGGTGAGCGCCTGCCCGTATACGGAAGCAACACCATACAAAACTTTGAACTACAAAGCACTGCATGGCATTGGACTGTGTTCGTCACCCCGAGACATAAGATGTTAAGTGTCATAATGCCCAGTAATGTCACTGGCTTCAATGTTCTTCAAACCGGAACACAATAACTCTTACACACTGCTGCTTGGCGGCAGAAACAGACAAAGCAGTGGTATCAACCCAAAAGGCCTCTCGCGTACGAGGGACCTATTCCTTGTAATAACATTACATTAGAATAAGTACCAATTTTATAACGATATCATCACGCGTTCGTATTTCTGATGTAGACAAAGACAAAGATTGCTGAAGCGCATAACTTAATGTTTTTATCGTAGTATTGTATAGACTTGTGATTCGTGTGGATGGTGCAGGTTAGATAGAGAAGATTGTCTAGATTCTGGACATGCCTACGCCATTTGAGCATCACCACCGCACCGTAGGCGATGCAGCCTTTCCAGTCACTTCAGTCACTGACGCTGTGTCACACAGCATGCAAGAAGATCTATCATAGGCTATAAGTCGATAAATATTTACATGGTTGTTCAACTATACCTTCTACCTATTCTTTACTCCTTGTATGTACTGATGCTTCCATGTTTTGATTCTTTCCGATTGGATTCCTACAAGTGAAATGAACCGTTTTTAGCGGATCAGTTCTTATTTCTGTGGTTGTTAGTGTAAGTGGGCCACCGACATCTTAGGTCCAAAGCTAAACTTACCTGTACGTGGTAATCTGCTGGTTAACGGAGGAGGCAATGGCGAAACTTGGTTCCCGTTGCTGGTTGTGGCTCAAAAGGCGGGTGGCACCACATAATACCAAATCTACCGACAAATCATGATAGGAAAGCGGACCATGGCATTAAGCCGGTATAACGCCAGGCAGAAAGGTGGTGTATATAGTAATATCAGCGAGTTAGCATACACGACAGTATTCTGGATATAGAAAATTACAGGTCCGATTAAATAAGTCATTCCGTTTTGTCAAAACTAAATCCAATGTGTTGTGTGAACGTAACAATCCAATAGTGTCGGATCCGCTAAAAATGGTCTCTTAAAATACGGAGCTGGCGTGTAAACATGCTGTTATGAATGTTATATTAAGAGATAAGTATTCAGTGTTTACCGCAAGAATGTCAGTCTATGTCAATGAATTATTAAGATTATTTTAATTACTTACAAGTGACAAAACAAAATGCCCCCAAGACACCTATTGGAAGCAAATAAACAAGAACGAAAATAAAAAAGTACCCTATCGATTAGTAAAATAATGCACACGAGCATGTAAACATAGATTTGTGTCATGGTTAAAACGGATGTTAAGATAAGAGAGTGAAATAGATATTTGATGCTAAAACTTGCGAAATCTGGCGCGAGGCCAAGGTATAAAACTTATTGAGAATTATAGCATTTTCTTTTTCTCTTAGCATTTCCTATATAACAGAATTCGCGCAGTTTGATCAAGTATTCTTAGAACGCGGAATTAATGGAAGTGTATGAATAAAACATGCAATAATGTAAGTACTGATAAAAGGTAGAGAGGCTGAAGCCAAGATTGTAGACACTAGGCGAGGATAAATTGTTTTCAGGACTGCGGACAGCTTTCGTGGCGCAGTCGGCGAATAGCCAGCTGAAAAACGAGAGGCAATGGGTTCGATTCCCGGACCGAGACCAATATTTGTGTTGTCGACAAATATTTGTTTCGGGCGTGGGTGTTGTGGGACCGCAAGTCTCCACGAGGTTACTGATATCCATAATAACCTAGTATGGAGTCAAGACTACGTGTGTAACTATTGGGTGTATTTATTTATTTAATTATACGAGTATATCTGAGAGTTCTAAGACCGGCTAACAGAAACAAATCATCTCGTATACAATGTAGAAACATCGTGTATGCTCTATTCGCTGCAACTCATTTTACCTACTCCCATTCGTCACTATGTTTACGCCCATGATAACATGCCTTCTGGGCACGATTTATTTTCTTCTTTGATAACAAATAATTATATATCATATTATCTACCGCTAACGTGTTCCGATATAGTATTACATATTTCATTCATGCCACGGTCAAGCGAGCTTTGTGGAACACTATAATCAATTGGCACAGATCTAGCAAACTTTCATACCTACCTTTGAAACTGAGATTTTAATTATCAAATAGGTACAGCCTTGGTGGCGCAGTTGTAATACATACGCTTTACTACTGAGGCTGACGCTGAGGTCTCGAGTTCGATCCCCAGGTCGGGTAAAATTTATATTGGGTTTTTTTCTATTATGAAATGTTCAATATCACCCCGGCGGAGTCTGGAATTGTGCCCGGTATGGCAATAGGCTCGCCCCCTATCACATCATGGGACGGAGATACGCTCGGAGAAATGTGGGTGTACTGGTTACACTTCTGCCTATCCCTTCGTGGATTACAGGCGTGAGTAGGCGTATATAGGTAGGTGATTATATCAACAAATACATCGGTATCAAAATGTCAGCATAGAATCACCTATCCTGGAACCATCTACGAATGATAAATACCTGTTAAAACTAAATATATTATACAAAAAGATTAAATACCTTATGAGTACCGATAGAATAGACGACTAATGACAAAATAAAACTCCTGCAATTATCACAAAGAAATGAACGGTATTTGCGTTCCGTATCTGATGTAGGGGACATACTAAATAAACAAGTTGTACGTACTTAATCGATTTTTATCGAGATTAATTCTGTTTTATGTCCATAACTTTAACCACGCTGGTATGCTACACCCACTCTCCGACAGCGAAAGGGTTCATTAAATTCTTTCTCAAATAAGGTCTATTTGTAATAGGTATTAAGTACTCTCGTGGGAACCACTTCTAATAGATTTCAGATTCAAATTATTCTGCAAGTCTATGCCATTACAATAGTAAATCGCCACGCTTGACACGAATACGTGTATTCATTGTATTTTAAATGATGCAACGTGTTTTTCGTATTGCGTAAACTCGTATAAAACGAAACCAATAAAAGGCTCCAAACTTCCTTTCTATCACGAAAGGAATAAAGATGTAACAGAAGATATAGGTACCGAAGGAAAACTGGAAAAATACAATGTTAACTTTTATCCGTGTTTTGCGGTAATGATGCTTGTTATATTTTGTAAACGATACATCTGGGTTCGGAAAAGAATTGCAATGCCTACGTACATTTTATTGCTCTCTGACCTAAATTCATCGTTTTTGTATGTAGCTACTACAGAAGTTCAGAAGCGAAATAGAACCGAATATGATTATGTAAATTAAGCAATTGTGAAAGAGTTTTGAAACTACGCAACTACGCAATTAGCTCAGAAGTAATAACTCTGGATGTGAACGCTCGGCTCTCAGTATAAATAGTACCTACCTATTCAAGGAAAACAATAATAATAATATGTTGTTTAAAAAACACGTCGTGTAATGAGTTGTCCTATCGTATTGTAGTTTGATATGTGTTTAATTTTAAAGACATAGGAATTTGCGCTACTCATTATTTATGTCGTCAAATGTTGTGTCTCGTACGGTCAATGAGATTGCCGGAGGCCCAAAAATACAATCCCCCTCTCTTGTCAGTTGTCCTTCTCCCTAATCCCGTCTCGTTCCTTTACGGTTGGCAACGCGGATATTTCCTCTAGCATCGTGAATGCTCATACACGGTAATGATAAATAGCAGAGAATGCCAATATATAATACAGGGCTGATATTATGTACTTACTTATACGGATCTTGTAACTCTTCCGTGACGAAGTTAAGGTAGTTCCAACCCCCGAAAGCAAAAAGTCCAGAATAGAACGCAAGAGCAATATTGCCAGCGCTGTATTCACCTTCAAATGCATTATCAAAATTCGATGTGTTTCCTGAAACAAATTGATAATTATATTCAATTATGTGCTTGTCTTTTAAAATACCATATCTACACTGATAATATAAAGACGTAAAGTTTGTAAGTTTGTTTGTAGGATGTCATTTCTGAAACTACTGATCCGATTCTGAAAATCTTCACCAATAGCAAGATATATTATGCCTGAGGACTATAATAGGCTATACGAAATATAATTAGAAGGTTGTAAATAGTACGAAAAAAGTAGCCGGAGCCGCGAGCCAAAGCCTGTTACCAATTTATGTCCAAATTTGAATATCGATATTTGGATACCGAAATAGTCAGGAAATGCTGCAATGGTATCGATCTATTACCACGGACAGGACCAATGTTGCCAATTTTAGTGGTTAGAGATTGAGTCAAGAGCCAGATACAGATAGCGGTATTGTTAGGCACGCTTTGTGTGGAAGTTCCTCACTCTTGGGTCCTAACCACCTAGGAGCCTATTCCTCGCCATTTTCTTGTCCAGTAAGTAAGAGTAGCAACAACCAAAACGTTAAATTACGAGTACATAGTAGTGTATGGTGCTAGATTGTGGTCTAAAGTATCGAAGGTAACATTAATTTTGGAACTCTTATAAATAAAATCTTTACTGGAAGGTTATTGGTGGAACATATCAACATTTTACAAGCGGTAGAGCCATGCTGTATAAAGTTTTGGTTACTGCATGAATGGGCCGACTCGACCGAGTTGTTACCACTGTCTCACAGAAAACTGACGTGTGCTCGTTATTGCATTTCGTACGGTAAACAAGATATCCGGAGGCTCAAATCCACTTCCCCTTCGCAACCACTTAATCATCCCTTTCCCGTTTACGATTCTTCAGGTATTATGGATGTTCATGGGCGGTGGAGATAACTTACCATCAGGTGACTCACTTGCTCGTTTGCCGTCTTCTGCTACGAAAAAGTGAAATGTAGTTTACTCTGTATATAAATTTTTCACGTTATTGAGTAACACGTCAGAAGTCATCATATTATACATTTAGGTCAATAGTGGCAAGCACATATTATTCCACTTTAAGCACCACACAGCAAGATATGCAATAATGAGTTGACCTATCTATAACATAAAAAAATATAAAACGAGAAGTTGTACCCATTAAAACTTTAAGGACAATTCATCGTATTAACTAACGGCTATTTTACGATGACCTCTTGGACTATACAGGCTGAGACACAATTATCAGTATTATTTATAGAGGATCATAAATAATGGAGAACGTTTCCATTGACAGTTGTATTGATATTGTAGTAATAACCGTCAACTTTAATTTATGCGCAAATCATAAAGCCTTCTCTACACTGCGGTAGGCCGTATAGCAAAACATAACATTGCGTGTCGTGTCGTTCGGCGGTACTCGGTAGGATAATGAGCTCGATGTACACTGAATCGTTTTAGCGGATAGCTACCATCATCATCTACCATCAGCGGATATACCATCATCCTGATAATATCTCAATGCTTACCAAATGTATTTTTAATTCAAGTATGTTGCGTGCATTTATCAGCGTGTGCGTCAAAACGGTTAGAAAATCAAGACATGACGGTAAAGTTTCACTGTCTAACTTATGAATTCAATATTAAATGCATACTAGAACTTTGATATGTCATTTCCGGACTGTTCTCTGGAGGCTAGAGGTGAAGTCAGTTCTTTATTAGATTAGTTTTATTATACAAGATGACGTTACCTTTTTTATGATTAAAGCACGATCATACATAAAATACATTTTATGCTTTATAGTCCAGCGAAATTTATGCACTTTGGCAATGTTCGGTTTTTACAAATTAGTACGAATATGCAATGAATGTCCGGCCATATGGTTCCGGTTAGTCACTCAAGATAAAAATAATAATTACATAATCTAATGTAACAGATTTGTATTAAATCATTCATATCAATCATCTTCGGCAATCTTCTTTTAATTCGAAATTTACGATTGTTGCCGAAACGCATAATTTTGGTCATAGTGTATACTTGTATCATTTTAACACACAATAGCATTTATTATAAAGGTTCACAACGCTTAAAAATATTATAACTATCTCGAATAGCGAATCAATACTAAGCGATAAAGCACAGTGGTTCGTTGAAATGATTTTGTTCTATCTGTTTATGTTTATATTCATATAATATGATTGTACAACAAATCTTTTACATGTAATGTATAAGATCATTTCCCGAACATGATTAGGCGCCGCGGCCACGGCATATTCCTGTTTTAAACAAGGCTTTAGGCATCAAGAGAAAATTGCTCGAGCAATATTTTAAAACACTGTAATTGACATCAGTTCATAATAGGTATGTGCTGATTGTATTTTACTTTCCTACTGGTCGCGTACATAGTTTGAAATCGATGACTGATCAATTATTTTATAATTATTGTTTGTAAATTATGAGTTATGATAGTTAATTTAAGTCGATTTGATTATTCCCCTAAATGAATACACCTACACAATTATTCCTTTACGAGTTTGACCTATACCTACCCTAAACTGGCTTGTAAATTTATGAAATTGGTCTATAATAAAATTATTGGTACCTTCCGTCTGACTCTAGTGCTTGCCCCACTCCCGCATTTTAATGTAAACGTATAAGCAGTGGTAGAGCCACGCTATAGACAGTTTTTTGTACAGCATGGGCTGGCTCGACCGGGTTGTTACCACTGTCTCACAAAAAAACGACTTAAAATAGCGGCATGCTAGTGCGGCGTGCTGTTACTTCATGTCGGTTTTGTGTGAAACAATGATAACAATCCGGTTGAGCCTTCATGCTGTAGACAAAACTATCTATAGCCTGTCTCTACCACTTACAAACTGTTAACTACAGTATTTAGTTTCACACCCTTGTCTGCTGTATTTGTTAAAGGACAATATACAAATATTATGCTGTGATGATTTTTCAGTTAATCAATAATTATAATAATATGAAATTTATGTATGAAGTGGTATGATATGAAATGAGAATTTTCAAACTCACCTATACAAATGTAGTAAATGCCGGCGATTATGACGACGATCAGTGCCAGCAGCTTGGATATGGTGAAAATGTCTTGAATGCGCATAGTCCATCGAACACTCAAGCAGTTGATGGCCGTCAAGATACCTACGGAAATAATAATTAATAAGCTAGATTGAATGAAACACATTGCGATCTCACTAAAAATGTATAACTGCCATCAAATCAAATTATGAAAGTAGAGGTCATTAAAACAATTCATGGATGAATAATTAAGCGAATTGCGAAAAAATTCAAAAAATAATATATTTCACATCATGGGACGTGTAAATGAGCTCGGCGAAATGTGGGTGTACTAGTTACACCTCTGGCTACCCCCTTCGGGGATTATAGGCATGAGTACCTTTTTTTAGGATAGGCCGGCAAACGAGCAAGTGGGTCACCTGATGGGAAGTGATCTCCACCGCCCAGGTACGCCCACAATAACAAAAGAATTATGGGTGTGTTGCCGACCTTAAAGGAAAGGGATAATTAAGGAATTGAGAAGGGGAGGGGGTTTGGGCCTCCGGATATCTCACTCACCGTACGAATAGCAGCAGCAAGCTGCTACTTTACACCGGTTTTCTGTAAGACAGTGGTAACGACCCGGACGAGCCGGCACATTCGTACTGTAGATACAAGTGTCTACAGCGTGGCTCTACCACTCAAAATGTATGACGTGTGTTTGTCTATATAAACATGGGCGTATTGTACGAGTTTTTTTTTTTAATCTGTACTTTAGTCTACAGTATAACTAATAAGCGATCTTCTTAAAAATCCAGTATCGTTAACCTGCAGACGTATTACGAAATATATAATAGCGCTACAAGAAATCTGGCGGGACACTAACGATGTTTGCTCTAGTTAAATCAATTTGTGTACAATAAGGTGTGCAAACGTTTCTGTAAAATGATATATTTTGTGTTTGGTCTATTGTTCGAATGACAATTCATTCTTAAAGTGAGTGGGTTCCTCGTTCTAAGTAATTAGGTTAAGTGGAAGTTTCCGTTCCCGTCCGCATGAGACGCAGTACAATCAATGAATTGACGGTTTTCAATACTTTTCATTGTACAGGCAGCGTTTCTCGTAACTTACAGGGGAATTGTCGAGCTCCTAATGCTCTATTCCATTAACAAATTAAAAAGAAGATAGATAGGTTATTTTTGACTTATCACTGTTGTTTTATAAGTTATGTTAAAAGTTTTTTATTTTTGAATTATTAGTGGTAGTTACTGCTATAGTATGTATGATCCAATACAATGACACAACTCCGTCATCAGATCTTAACAAGATTTATATGGGACATCGCCGCTTAACTCTGTCGAATGACATTATTTCCAACAAAATCGGTCCACAATTGGCGAAGAAATCAGTAACAGTCCCTATGCCGTGCCAAGTAAAAAAAAAAAAAAAACTACTCATACAAAATCCATAGTGAAGCTGCACAGATGATTGAAACATGAATTACTTACTCTAGATTCTCTGTTTATAATACAGACAAAAAAGTGAAGTGCGATTAAGACTCGCGCACTGAGAGGGTCCCGTATTATTACAATAATGTTTTACACGTATTCTTGTAAGTTTAATATACAACGCGATACAGAAATATATGGTCAACATTACGCGAAGTATAGTGCAAGATAGAGTGTTCAAGTTCACCTCCCGTAGTACCAAATCCAACTGCATTGCTAGGACATAAATAAAGTATTTTATTTTTCTCGAATGAATAACATGTCGATACTCAATTTGCACCTTTGGTAAATGATAAACAACTGAGCTTTTGTCTCACTGCGGCATTTTAATTCTCGCTCATGCAATTCACTTAATTTATAGGGATGTGATCGATCTTAAAAATCGTAATAAACGAGTGATTAGAATCAGCGTGAAATTTTAGGCTACTAGATTTTGATAAGATCCAGTACATAAACTGACTGTCAGATGAATGTAACGATCCATAAATATGCCCACACCTTTCTGAAACACGTTGTATACATGTTTTATTACGCGTTTAGATGGCAACATAGGTAAGTTATATTTTGCAGGCGCTTTTTATAAGTTTGCCAATTAGGTACATTACACATCGGATTTGAAATTCCGTGTTTTTAAATACACACTATAAATAATTTCCAGATGTCTTTCTTCGTTTGTATCACATGACGTTATTTATAACAAACAGGAATGAGCTATAGACATTTTGTAGGTATTCGATGTTCATTTCAACTTGATATCATTATCTGTTTCAACTGAGAAAAGGACCTTGACCATAAAACCTTGTACAAGGTGCTAGGTCCCTCGTATTCGAGAGTAGGTACGTCTGGTTTGGTACCACAGCTTTGTCTATTTCTGCCGCTAAGCAGCAGTGTGTAATCACTGTTGTGTTTCACTTTGAAGGACATTGAAGCCAGTGAAATAAATGGGCATTATGAGACTTAACATCTTATATATTGGGGTGAAGAGCGCAGTCCAAAGTCATGCAGTGCTTTGTAATTCAAAGTTCTGAGTGGTGTTGTTTCTGTTTACGGACAGGCGTGACGGTCACCAGCAGGCGAGGGACCTGATTGTCTTGACACATAAAACTGTCGATACAGACAGACTATCAGCAAAGTTATATCGATTTTCCACTACTCGGTACGAAACCCTTAAAATAACATAAAAATAATGATAATAAAACTATTAACAAACAGAATAAAATAAAAATGAACACGTATATAATATATATCTGCCCTGTGGTTTAAACGGGGAATCCCTTTTAATGGAAATATTGATGCGGTTACTCATGTTTCCTTGAAATTAATAGGTATTAAGCCTATGCAAAGTAACACTTGAATATTGCAACAGGATGTACAATTTTAATTACAAAAGCAATCAAAATCCCACTAACTATTTAATGGGTGACCACTGAAAATCAGTACCTATGCTACGGTTCGTGCCACAGCACAGAAATATGCTGCGTGGTCACCCATCTTGTGACAGAAACATATTGTGACTGTTTACAGTATATTACTTTGGCCTTTAGGCCAAAGTATAAATATCTCAAATTACATTCTTACTTATGGAACATTTTTCCATTCACACATTTCCAAAATCTATTTTGATTTCAGACGCAAATTGGGTGACGAGCGCACTGTGGCGGTAATTCAAAATATTTATAAAATGCACATTATGTACTAAATATTTTACTAAACTATATTACGAGTGCTGTTGCGTTTCTTACGGTGAGTGAGATTTCCTTATTTTTAAAAGCATAGCCCGGCAACCGAGCAAGTGGATCATCTGATGGTTAAGAGATCTCCACCGCCCATGTATGCCCACAATACTAGAAGAATCATGGGCGCTTTGCCGACCTTAAAGGAAAGTGATAATTAAGGGATTGAGAAAGGCAAGGATATCTCACTCACCACACGAAACGCTGCTACTTTACGTCAGTTTTCTGTGAGACAGTGGTAACGACCCGGCCAGTACATTCATGTTGTAAACAAAACTCAATACTGTTGCTCTACCACTCAATATTTCCGGAGGCCCCCTACCCTTCCCAGATCCCGTTCCTTTCTTTTAAGGTCGGCAACGCACTTATGATTCTTTGGATGTTGTAGGCTCTGGTATAGAAAAAATAAAAATTGATTGCGCTCGCTATAACATGTACTATGATGATGAAATAAACATGACGTTGAAAAAAGTAGAGCACGCTTACGTTAACACGTGGACAGATAGACCATACGTTCCTTTGTAATAGATTCAGTACCACATCGTTGTTGTTTATACCTTATACAGAGACATATTTATCATACTCTGTAAAAATATTGTACGTATACTCCACTATAATGAATAAATGAAACTTTAAGTGTAGGTTACACCATCCGTCGGTTATATTTTTTATTGTAACAAGCAATGGTTCTCGTTATTAAAAGGGTACTTATGCAATTTGTTTTCAGTACTATGATATATTTATATACATACGCACTCATAGAGTAATCCCCGAAGGGGTAGGCAGAAGTGTAACCAGTACACCCACATTTCGCCGAGCTTATCTCCGTCCCATAAGGGGCGAGTCTATCTCCATACCGGGCACAATTCCAGACTCCGGGCTAATACTAAGCATTTCGTAATAGAAAAACCCAATATAACTTTTACCCGACCGCGACCAGGGGATCGAACCCGAAACCTCAGCGTCAGCCTCAGTCGTAACGCGTGCGCATTACAACTACACCACCGAGGCAGTGAGTACTATCAAAATGTCAAAATCAGTATATATCGGTATCCATTGCTTGTTACGGTAACTTTTACTTTAACCGACGGATAGTATAATTCACACTTGCTCTGGAGGGTTGTCGGTTATTTTAAGTTCCTACCTATAACAATTTTCTGTTTGACTCTCAATCAACACACCAAAAACTATTATGTACCGAATTATATATAAGAACAATCGAGACTTGAAAATATTCCGTTTCTGCATTTCTCGCAATTAACTGCGTACTTATATGGTCACAAATTTAAATAAAGTATGTATGGTATTGACTATTGATAAAAATAATATTTACTCGTCAAAATCAATTTGTGTAAATTCATACGTCGATTTGTTTATAAATGTAAACCAACATCTAGACAAGCAAATTATCAGATATGAATAATTGGACGTAGTTATGCAAAAAAGGATCCCACAAAAATTTTATTTGTTTAGATTTATTTTAGCAAAACTAAATAAATATCTCCTATAAACCTGCTGTTGGTTGGATATTTTTTGCATAACCACATCAACATCATCATCAGCCTATATATACACTGCTGGATATAAGCCTCTCCCAATGCACACAATTATGAAGGAAACTTCGTGAGGAAACCTGCCTACCCGGGAAGTTCTTCATAAGAATTACGAAAGTATGTGAAGTCTGCCTGTCCGCATTAGGCCAGCGTGGTGGAGTAAGGTCTAACCCCACTCAAACAGTAGAAGAGGAGCCCCGTGCCCAGCAGTAAGACGTGTATAATACAGGTCTAGTTTTATTATTATTAATTAATGAATGAATACAAAGCTAAAATAGAAAAATATCATAATGTCATAACAATGTCGTACAATAATATGTTACGAGCCTAGCTTATCTAATGACTATAACAACTATCTCTAATGTAATCTGGACAAAAAATGAATAAGCAGGACATAAAACAGGAACTACTTATCCAAAATGAATACACTCACAAAATGTGTGAAAATAATTCTAATTGTGCATTATATAGAATTGGAAAACTCACTTAAAAGTATTTTATAATGACTGTTAATGATAGAGTCTAGACAAAACACAACTTTCAGGTACCTACCTACTTATAAAAATTAGAGACTTCAGAGTTCCAGACGGTGGCACTAAAAAGAAAACAACTGAGCTATAATAAATAATATACTTGAGTACTTTGTAATTCAAAGTTCTATGTGGTGTTGCTTCTGTTTATTGGGAGGCGTGGCGCTCGCTCAGGATCAGGTGAGCGAACTTCTCGTATCGCCATTCAAACAAATAAAATAAATAAGTGAAGAGAAAATGTTGTACCCCTTTTTATCCAAAATGCGCGCACGGAGGAGTGTGAGATTTGATATAGTTAAAGTTTATATGATCGAGAAGTGCAGAAAGCTATTCATTTAAAATAATCAAATACATTAAGGTATATAAAATAAAGCATTCATTGTTTATACTGTCAATGTCTGAATGTCAAATCTCGCAGCTGAAAAATTCATTCGAATTTCGACCACTAGTACCAATAAATAAATCCAATTCTAAAAGAAAATGTATTTTGTAAAATGTCATTGATTAAATTAGTCCAAACTAGTCCAAATAAGTACTTAACATTCTAGTTCAATACATTCTCAAAAGTAACACTCGTAACATTTACGAAAGAAAGTAGGCCAGTGTAAATACATAATAGAAAGTAAAATTGAAAGTATACAAATGATTTGAGTTACATCACATCACTGTTTCATCTGGGAAAAGTTTATGCCCTTTCAATTTTTAATCACAACCGCTGTCATATAAATGGTCATTTATTTATAATAATTTATACTTACACAAACAAACTGCTGCCAACAACCTGACCGCATTCTGCGGTGGCTCACATTCGGGGAAGAACGGCTTGACGACATAATTGCCGAAGGTCAAGGCGACTATAGCTTGCGTTGTCGGTCTAATGATTAGCAGAGCGATCCATAACCTTAAAAAAGCAGGCAAGGGACCGAACGCCGTGTAGATGTAAGCGTAGTCACCACCAGACCTCGTAATGGATGTGCCGAGCTCGGCATAACAGAGTGCACCCAGGGTAGACAACAGACCACAAACCAGCCATATTATCAGAGAGGCGGCTACAGATCTGAAACAACAAAACATAATATACATAAGTTCACGCTTTTATCCCCGAAGGGTTAGCCAGAGGTGTATGCAACCAGTGCACTCCAGTTTCACTGAGCTTATCTCGGATGTGATAGGGGGAAACAACAAACCATTGTATCAACGATAAGTCATAGGTTAATATACTGTATTTATCTATACTTAATAAACCACGAATGAGACTGAAACAAAGGCGAACAGGTAAGCCTCTGTCAGTCTAGTTTAACTTAGTTTCGGGATGGAAACAAAAAATTATGAAACCGCCTCGCTGCGACGTGAACTAAACCTAAGCCCTAGATTAGCTACGCACACGTTGATTGGTTTGTTAAAATTGACAGAATTTCTTTGAGTAAATATGTAAATATATAAACTTATGGAAGGGCTTGGTGTCCCATTTGGAGCTTTTAGCTGATACTGGTACAACTCTGTTTATATACTGTCTGCCACCCCAAAATAAAGTACGTATTTTTTATACATCCCAGGAACAGTGCGTTAAAATATGACAGGCTCCAGAAAAAAATTATGCCTTAAATATTCTTATATTGCAAAATATATCACCATTCAGAAGAATAAAAAATAATATAATTACATAAATGTTCTCACTCTGTCATATTTTAATGAGTAATAATGATAGGATAGCAATAGAAACGTTACATTTTAGTAATCTCATCAAACAAAGTAGGTACCTACTTGAAACGATTTGAATACTTAACTATATTATTAAAAGCTGTGACAGATTGTAATATAGGTACTAGTATTGCGTAGGACATATAAGAGGCCTATTTGTCCCGAACGTAACAAAATATTGTAAGAGCGGTTCAAATTGTTTTCATGGAATGTTGTACTACTTGAAATTTCGTCGCGTTACACTGCTACTATTCTCATGCCGCGTGTTATGTGCGTTATGTGCGTAAAAGAGTGAAACCAGTGAGTGAGCTTCAAGGCGTCTCACCTCATTTAAAGTGGCCCTTGCACTGGCTCAGTACAAAAAAGAGACAAACTCATTTAAAAATCGTGGCCTACTCAATACTAATAGGTACTATCAGATAACTGACAGTTGAGTCATACAACATAGTAGGTACCGGTAGGTAACAACAAAATTTTATATGTATGCAGACAGCCTACTCCATATTAATTTCAACTGGAGAGCGCATGTCGTTTCCGAGAAAAATGGCCTTGACACCTAGATAAATGAACAACAAAGTGATCCTATACTTTACTTAAAGATTCCTACAATTTAAGCATTGCATTTTGAGGTACGTAATCCAAAAAAATCTTAGCATTAAGAATCTAACTGCCTGCAAGCCAGACAGGTCAGGGCCACGGTCAACTAATTATTGAATAATTATGAATAAAATTACCTAACAGCCATAGTTTTACATCATTATGTTAGGTTATACAAATATTTTCTTTATATTTACACATATTTACTAAAAGTAAAATAAATAAAACGTTATCTGCCACCAAAGGTAAATATTTATTTATGAATTATTGTAAAATAAACACATATAAAAAACTACATAATATAAAAAAGTAAGTTTTCTATTATTGTGAAAGTCTTCTAAAAATTAAAAATTAATATAAAATTGCTAAATTAGATTCTTATAAAAAATACTTCAGTAAGTAGTGTATAGTACCCATATAGTACTTACACGTAAACAAAATAAACGAATAGTCATAAAAATAAGTGGGTGAATGTCCTCTGACCACTGTTTACAAACTAGATTCACGACCGGCGACCGCGTACCTATTCTAAACAACCTGTATATGTTTATTTTAATTAATCTCGTATTAGGCGCTCATAGCTAGTTGCACTCACTAATCAGTAAACGATAAGCGAGTTTAAGCAACCCTTGGTGCGGTCAGTCTATGGATGGGTGACCGCTTAGTGGTATAACAGAGCGTCTCCGTGCTTCGGAGGGCACGTAAAATGTCGGTCCCGGCTGTTATCAACTGATAGCAGTCGTTAAGCCAAGTCGGAGGCCTTCGGGTGGCTTGAAAAAACTCTGACACTAGGTCTGCCACTAACCATTCGATAAGAAGAAAAAGAATTAATCTCGTATTCAATAAACAACCTTGGCTCGTTATTTTAATAAATAAACGCGTTCGCTGATCTCTCACTTGTTGAATAATTGATTTTCTAAACTAGTAACACTGTTATTTTTCTATTCTAAAAAAAAGTAACTGGCGCCGCCGCCGCCGCCGCCGCTGCCAAAAGCTTGTCACGGTCCGAAACCGCCTAGGGGTATGGGGTCGAGACCGATACCAATCGATGCAGAATAATGTTGGGAAGAAAGTAAGATATGTCTCATATTCGTCGGATATTATTTATTTTACTAGGGGCTTCGCCCCTAGGCTCGCTGCGCGAGCGCTTACTTTTTATGAGTAAGTAATAAGGCTTACTCGTAAAAAGTCTTAATAGAGAATATTTTACTCGTAAAAGGCCCCTAATAAGACTTACTCGCAAAAAAATATTTTTTATTGCAATGTGATATTAACGTGATGTTTTTAACGTAAACAAACGAAATGACTGACTCAAAAATGACGTTGTATAAAATCCAAGAGGAGAAAACCCATTGATATATTACCTAAAGATGGAGCCATTATTCTACTTCCTAAAGTGAAAGCGAGATACCAAACATTGGTAAAAGAGAGAGACAAAAGGCTTCTTTTTTGTCCCTGTCGTTATTTTGTTTGTCAATAAGTCAGATTCATTTGTTTGTCATATTGTCAGTCGGTTGGTTTGACAGAAAATTTTATTCAATAAGTTTTGCGAGCTAATAAAGGAATTGAAGACGCATAAAGTAAATATATATACACATTGAATGACAAAAAAAGAATGGTGGGGTGTAGTGTGCTAGGCTGTAAAAGCCGTAGTGAACGACAAATTGCCGGCATAAGCTTTCACTCGTAAGTAGTTGAAAATGTTATTAATTTGCTGTTGTGATGACATTTGATGTAAAGATAAGTAAACATAAAGAAAGATTTACAGTCGAACCCGTTAGAAATACAGATTAATAGAGTATTTTTACTAAAAAATTAAAATCAGTTATAGGTTTGGTATGGCCAGGTTGTAAATTTTATTTACCCAGATTTATTAAAAAAATGTTTTATTGTATTATTTTAGCTATCCTTCTGACCCGAAAATGAGACTTCGGGGGGTAAAAGCCACTGGTAGATTAAATTAGGAGCCTACAAAATTTACCAAAATGTGCTGTGAACATTTCAGTGAAAGATAATTTATACGTAAAAAGAAATTGGTTTATTTACATGCAGAAGCAGTGCCAACGAAACATATACATGTGATACATGTGTACTATATAAACAAAGGCGAATGTATGTGTGTATGTATGTTCACCTAAAACACGAGAACCGTTAACCCAATTGATATGAAACTTTGCACACATATAAAGAGCGACGAGACCACTCGGACGAACATAGTTACGTTAGTGCCGGATAGGTGGCGCTGGTGGCAGTGATTTTTATGTTTTAAACTATGGGTCGAATTGGTATCAAATTTGTATATATGCTTGTGTTAGCATTGGAACACCAATTCATATGGTTACAATGGTAACTTATAGATAGCGTTAGTGCCGTTTAGTTAAATTAATTAAGTTTAAGTGAGTGGTAGATGCATAATATAGAGCATATTATGCATCTTTAAATATAATGTGACACATGTTTCTCATTTTTGTATTTCCACATAGGCTAGGTACTTTTTATCCCTGAAAAAGAGTTTCACGCGGGCGGAGCCGCGGGCAAAAGCTAGTTTGAATACCCATATGAGTGATACATATAGTTCGGGTTCATAAGCTACAAGCATTTTTTTCATCTATTTTGTCTACAGTATAAATGAGCCGGCTCGACCGAATTGTTACCACTGTCTCTCAGAAAATCGATGTTAATTAACGACTTGCTGCTGCGTTCCATACAGTGAGTGAGATATCCGAAAGCCCAAATCGCCTTCCCTTCTCAAGCCCATAATTATCCCTTTTCTTTAAGGTTGGCAACGCGACCATGATTCTTCTGGTATTATATGGGCGTTCATGGATGATCACTTACCATCAGGTGATCCACTTTCTCGCTGCCCGGCCTATGCTATAAAAATACATTTTTAATTAAGAAGAAGTAGTTTTGAGTTACCAACGTTTTTCCTAAATGCTGGACATAGTTGTGTTTTTCGTTACTTTAATGTGAGTTTAAACTTAAAAGACAAGAATTTGACAGTTGTGATATTTTTTCCCAAACATGAAATGGGGAAATATATGTAACGTAGCAACATTTCAAAAAATCTAGCTGTCTCATGTGCGGTCACGCCATGGCTCTATCTATAGGTAATATATCAATGAGAAAAACCAAGAAAAGACGCGATTCTGCATTCCGATTTCTGTTGAAGTATCTATCGTTCTTTAAAATTCAATTAAAAATCGAAATTTTAAGATAGAGTCTTGAAATGAGGTTCATATGAATCTGTTTTAAATTATTTTTAAACAAATGAGGTCTTTTTTGAAGGAGAAATGTCAAAATTCTACGATCCTTTTTTGGCGAGTTATCGTAATCTGTACATGAAAAAGTCAAGATTTTTCCACAAAACATAAAATAAAAACTTAAAGTCCGACGAATATAAGACATATCTTACTTTCTTCCTCACATTATTCTGTATCGATTGGTATCAGTCTCGACCCCATACCCCCAGCGGTTTCGGAGGAGATAGCGTGACAAGCTTTTGGCAGCGGCGGCGGCGCCAGTTACTTTTTTTTAGAATAAAGAGATGTTTTGTGGAAAAACATGGGCAAAGGCCCCTAGTCTTTGTAATATAAATAACAACATATCCAACTCATAACACGTATTTTATTGAAGTTAGTTGTATTTAGTGCGTAACTATGGGAGGAAAATATAAACATAAGTTCACGTCTGTATCCACGAAGGGGTAGGCAGATGCGCAAGTAGTGCTCCCACGGGTCGCCGAGCTTGTTTCCGTTGCAAGATGTGATAGCCTCCATATGATAGATCATAGATCAAATTCCAATGCCGAATAACACCCGTCTAATTTTTTCGAATCGAAAATCTTATACACAAATTGTGACATTTCATTTGAACCCAGGATCCCAATAAGCGGTAGAATAAATAGGAGGAAAATTTCAAACTGTCAGAACCTTCCAGTCCTGCACATATTTGTTTTGCACAAAAAGCATTATAACTTCATTATTTTATATAATATTTTATAGTGATTTCTTATGTTTACGCGAATATTACACATTGAAATAAAATTAAGCCGCGATGAAATCCGTATATAAAATAGTTTTATTTCAATCATTATTTTATGTTATAAATTATTGACATATTTTTTTTTAAATTAAATTCTATTTACCTATATAGTGTAGTGCAAATGTAAAACAGTTTTAAAAAGAGCAACGTTAGAGTTTCTTGCTCTATCTTCTCTAACGAAACAGTCTTCGCGGGCGGTATAGTTAAAATTTCACTGAATCTAAATGATGTTTATCATTTTATGGATTCAATAAATGTTTAGATTTGATTTGAAACGTAGCGTATTAAAAATAATACTAATTTATATTTTCATTGATTAATAGATACCACAATAAATATTATATATTTGGTAACACTAAGATTTACAGTTCCTACTAATGTTTTGATTGCAATCGTTATCGGACTGCTGTTAGGCGTGGTTTCGAGGTAAAGGTCAACCAACATGATAATATTATCTTGAGATAATTTCTGGTGACTTCCTTATAACCATTAAAGGAACAAATATTCGATAGCATCTAGTTTTCGATTTACAAATGAGTTGCCCGGGATTAATATTTGTACCCAGTATGGCGAAACGTTTGCCCCCAACATGGACAAAAATAAGTTCGGCAAACTAGTTGTACCTCTGCCTACCCCATCGGGATAACAGGCATAAGCTTATTTTAATTAATATTATCAATTGCAGTCTGTCTTGGTTGCGGCAGCAGAGTAAGATTAGGTACATATTTTGGGTTGACTAATATCCACCCACTCTGTAAACAAGATTCAAGACTAAAAGCACTTTCATCAGCACTATGAAATGCTGATACACCTGTCCCGTAAAGCTTTGTAAACGATTTATAATCTAAGCGCTAAAATCCCTGACGTCAATCAGAAAACACCCATAACGTTTAAATATCTGAACAGTTTTTTTAACATTGCTAAGAACCATCTCGATTAAATTACTTTTCTAATAAAAAAACCGCATTCAAATCTATACATTTACATATTCACAGACCACAGATAGATACACACCCACAGCCAGACAAAGGGGTCAATCTTATAACACTCGTCTTTTTTGTCGGGGATTTAATGTTCTTCATACAGAGCAATCAAGCATTCTATACATATAACTATTCATATACCTACTATGACTGTGACTCAAAATGTAAGACGATATTCCATACGACTTTATGTGTTCAATATCAAAATATGCCATGTCTTTATTAACGTAAATTAGTGTATATTGATTTATGTCGTCCTCTAGCCAAAAGATTCCATTGTTTATGATCAAAATATAGAGTTTTTTGTTAGACAAATAGGTACTGTTCGATTTCGCAAGAATACCAGAAATACTTATTCAAACATACAGTGCTTCGACAATGGTCTTTTTTACGAATTAGTATCTACGAATATGCAGTAAATGCCCGACCATCCGGGTTCAGTCAGTCACACAACAGGAAAATAATTACTCTAATGTTGTAATGTATGTATTAGATCACAATCATCAAATATTAATGAAATAATCGATTGCCGGAACGCATAACTTTATTCGTGTAACTTTGTTAAAAGCTATAAATCATAATTAAAATAGCTGCTCGACAGTCCGAAAGCCGCAGGTTCGAAACCAGTCCCAAGAGCATACACCTCTGACTTTTCTAAGTTATGTGTGTATGAATTCTTAATTATCGCTTGCGTTAACGGTAAGGGAAACATCGTGAGGAAATCTGCATACCTGAGAAGTTCTTCATAATAATTTCGAAGGTATGTGAAATCTACCCACCCGCATTAGGCCAGTATGGTGGACTAACGCTTAACCCCTCTCATTCAGTAAAGCACGTCCGTGCCCAGCAGTGGGTAGTGTATAATACAGGGCTACAATACAATACAAATAGCTGTTGACAATATATTTATATCATTAAAGTACTCGTAACATTGTAAAAACCGGAGGTTACTGGAACTTGAGGCCGACACTAAAGTAGCATGACAACACGTTTCACGCGCAGTTGTCGATATTTACGGAACTTCCTGAGCGTGTTTACGTCCCAAGTGCCATCGCATGGTGCCGTTACTGTAGGTAGTGGTTGTTAACTAGCAGTGAGGCCAATACTGGATAGAAGATATTATAAATTATGATGAGGTTTTTCTCAGCTATATTGTAGGTACTATGTAGCTAATAAACTATAGCTATACTATGGAACATTACGCACTCATACGCACTCACGCCTGTAACCGCCGAAGGACTAGGCAGAGGTGTAACCAGTAGTCTCACATTTCGCCAAGCTTATTTCCATTCCATGATGTGATAAGAGGCGAGCTTATCGTCATACCGGCACAGTTCCAGACTCCGGCTGGATACTGAGCATTTCGCAATAGAAAAACCCAATATCACTTTTACCCGAACCGGGGATTGAAACCAAGACCTCAGCACAGCAGTCGTACCGCGTACGCATTACAACTGCGCCACCGAGGCAGTCATGGGACATTAGGTACTCACTTCTGAATGAGCTAAAAGTTACCATGGATGGTTATTTATGCCGATGACATGGCACATGCTGGAGCACAGCGCCAAGAGCAATGTGTGAACCTGTAAAAGAAGACGCTTGAAAACAGCGGTCTACCCTACGGAAGTACACACCTGAATAGCACGCCGATAGGAAATGAACTTGCCGGAAAATCGTCAAGTACCCTAGGTTTGCTCAATCAGTCAGTTGAAAGTACGTATTAAAGTACTGTTTTTTTTATGCATCTGCAGTTTGATGATATATTACATAAAAGGTAGTATAGGACTATATGGCGATAGGCTCGCCCTCCATCACACCATGGGGCGGAAATAAACGCGGCGAAACGTGAGTTTAGCACTAGTTGCGCCACTACCTACCTCTTCCGGGATACAGGCACGTACTTATGTTTATTACGATTACATCTTAGAATAACTACTTAGATTACATGTAAACTGATCCCAGAACTCGCGGGTGCAGCAGAGTTTTCCTTTTGGTCACTAATGGTCGTTCCCCATATTCTGTCTATCAATAGATTTGCTTATTATCAATATTATTTTGACAGATCTTCCATAAAAATGTGTCAAAATTTTACTGCCTGTAAGCAAATCTGTCAATAGACAGAATATTGGGAACGGCCATTAGTCTACAGATAATTAGATATTATAGATATTAAGTTATAAGACATAGGCAAAACATTGAGCATATTGTTTTTTTTCTTCATTTCCATCATAAATTGATTAGCTTCTAGGTGGTACTTAATAAAATATTTACTAAAATACCCGAGCTGTATCTATGTAGTACATAGCATGTATGTAAAACTTGTTGTTTAAACAGAAGCAACATCACACAGAACTCTGGATTACAGAGTACTGCATGGCACTGAACTGCGCTCGTCAAGCCGAGATATAAGATGTTTAGTATTATAATGCCCAGTAATTTCACTGGCTTCAATGTCCTTCAAACCGAAACACAACAGTGTACACACACTACTAATTAGCGGCAGAAATAGTCAAAGCGGTGGTACCAAGCCAGATGACCTCTCGCATACGATCTCGCAATTTATTGTAAATTTAAATTGTTATTACAAATATTGACTTGGACTTTAAACAAATTTCGAAATATTTTACGCCACATTAATCTAATTATAGTTCGCAAGTATAAAACAAATAAATAAAAAGGCGGGAAATTTAAGAAACTCTTACTTACCCAGTGTACAGATATACTCCAGTCGGCGAAATAAATATTCCAGAACCAATTATAGTTCCTATAATTATCCCAACACCATTAAACAGTGTTATTTTACGTTTTAGAACCACTTTCTCATCTCCAGATTGCGATTCTTCACCCATTCCGCAAAAAAAATCAATCACGTCCACCGGCAAACGCAACGCACGTGGGCATATACTCGCGATTTAATGCCGCTTTGTGCGCTGTGAGCCGTTTCACCACCGCAGTCGACGCCACGGAATATCTCACACAACTGAATCACTTGTTACCATTTTTATGATCTGTGAAACATGGATAGGCTGACTAGTGCTGAATGACGTCAACTAACAACCGACGCGATGCGAATCGGCCGAGCACACCGTACAGCCGTCACCGCGCATGTGCACTCAAAAGTCAGAGATTGTAGAGCGTCATGCGTGGAATAGCGTGGATAGAGAACGCCGCTCCGCGCTGCGCCGCGCCGTATCGGACAGAGACATCCAGACCTATGTACGGGAGCATATGACAGGGACGGCGAAACATTGCGTCAAAGTTGAACTTGTTGCAGCCGGCAAAATTTAAATGTCTACCTGCAGGCCAATTCTCGTAATTTGAAATGTTCAAAACATCATTCCGATCTAGTCTCAGCGTCAAGGAAGTTGCAAATGGCATTCTCTTAAACAAATAATCAACGTCAAATGTGAACAAAGATCGTAATGAGATTGAATATAGAATAAAAGTTGACTGAAGCCAACGCGGTATAACGCTACTGCTAATGCTAGGTGCATTTTACGTTGATTATTGGTTTAAGAGAATGCCATTTGCAACTTTCTTGACGCTGAGACTAGATCGGAATGATATTTGAACGTTTAAAATTACGAGAATTGGCCTTCTGCTCGACGACATGGCTTTAACGTCGTTGACTTCAACAGGATCCCTTAAAGAACAATTTATTGGCTTTGCCATATTTTATAGTGATGTATTAACGAACCGATGCATTTAGTGAATCTATATATATACTTACCAAATTGTTCACATTTCAAATGATAGAAATGAAATATCTTGATGATAATAATCACAATAAATTTTAATATGGTGGAGCGGGACATTTTGAAGTGCAACTGCAATATCACGTATAAAAATTGTAAGGTGAGCAGTTCGAAGCATTCTGCAAAGTAGGGGGCTGGTGAATAGGAAACGAGCCGATCCGTCGTGGTAAGATGATCCTTTTGAATGGCTGTAGCGAAACAATGAACCATTTAATTGTTTTCTTCAGTAAAATATTCGGTCCGACACCCTTCCGTACCCGGCACCAGTCAACTAATAATAATAGCATGAATGACGAGTGCCCGAATAAACGAAACAGAATTGTATGTGTTAAACATATGTAAGGTTCACGATTAGATAACTTTTATTGTAAGGACCTGCCTACCTACCTACTATGTAGTCAATTTGAGGGTATTTCGACAAGCTATAGAAAAGGGCAGTAAGTATGAATTAAATTATAATGTAGAGCTTATTATGCTGTTTCTATTTATCTGAGTTTGTCAAAAAGTCATAAATGCTGTTTTTATCAAACGCGAATCTGCAGCGTGACAGATTTAATAATGCAATATTTTGATATTTGATTGGGATAATAAGTATACCAATAGAAATCTTATAATTTAAGAGTATTTTAGAGAACAAAGAATAGAAAATAAATAATTTGAGACAACTTAATTCTTTGGCTAGTGTACAAGATGATACGAGCGAATCTAGCAAGTAGCAAAAGAATTAATTTGGAAGAAAACTCAAATAAACATCGCTTCTGATCAGCGCACCATATCACCAGCACGACTATATATTTAGTAGCATAGCATTAGCATTAGGAGCATAATGACAAAAAACTATTGATTCTAAAGAGAAAAGGAAAAATACAATTAAATAGAATGAAGAAAGGTGGTAGGTACCTCGTATGCAAGAGGCCGTCTGGATTGGTATCACCACTTTGTCTATTTCTGCAGCTAAACAGCAGTGGGTAAACACTGTAATGTTTCAGTTTGAAGGTCATTGAAGCCAGTGACATTACTGAGCATTATGAGACTTAACTTCTTATGTCTCTGGGTGACGAGCGCAGACAAATGCCATACAGTACTTTTTAATTCAAAGTTTTGTGTGGTATCGCTTCTGTTTATAGGCAGGCGTTGCGCTTACCATCAGGCGAGCGACCTGCCCGTTTCGTCACACAAGCTAATAAAAAAAATATAAATAACTATAAGCCACCTCAAGAAAGACACAGAATGTTTCACGAAAAAAAAACAAAAAACAATTAATTGGGCGAAGGATAGATATAATATTTTAGGCTACTTTTTGCATGGAATGCTGGCAGTTGGTTGTGAAAAGATTTTTGAAATGAATTGGTATTGAAGACGATTGTTTATTTTTGTTTAGACAATACCATATTCATCATGAATAAATATTTTTTACGTGGTAGAGCCACGCGGTAGACTGTTTTATCTACAGCATGAATAGACCGGATACCATTGTCGTACAGTGTGAAGCAGCTTTACGTGTTTCTTTAACATACTAGTATAATCTATTACAGACCTAATATGTAGAGTCTAATCGCTATACCAGCTTTACAAATGTAAACAATTATCCACTAACTTGTCAAATTCTCTGGACCTGCCAATTACCCCGAGGTCCTATTTTACAAAATACGAGATAGTTTTAACGACCGATTAACGTATAAGACAGCTGTTTTTGAAAATACCTAGTAGCGTTCACTCCTAGTAGAGATTTTTCTCCGATATATATGTCAGTGTGACTTTTATATTTGAAAGTGTCATAATTACAAAATAAAGTAGCATTAACTCACAGGTAATAAACTACTGAATTAAATATTGTGACCTGTGAATCACACACATAGTCCTAACCTGTATCGTGGGTATCAAGAACTACGAGGGTCTTGCAGTCTCACATCATCCAAAACAAATACTTATGGATCTCACAAATATTTATGGATCTCACAAATATTCAAATATTTGTCTTGGTGCTGGAACGAACCCGCAGCCCGCAGCATCTCGTTTCACAGCCGGGTACTCGCCCACTGCGCCACGATGTTACCATCGAGGTTGTCAACAACTATATCTACTATTGTTGTATGACAACAATTAGATAGATTTGCTGTTAATAAACGATTTTGTATATTAATGTACATTAAGGCTACTCAGAGTGGTTGACGTCAGGCAGGCGGCCGGTCATAAAAACTACAAGCCAAATCTTGCTGTAACATGTGTTTAAAAAGCATGTTGCGCCGACCCCACTATGATTGGGATAAGGGCAGGTGTAAGAGAGATTGTATATTAAGGCATAATTCAAAACTTGGTGATAGACCGCAGACCGCACCATTAGCAAACGTTCTTCTCAGGCGGTAGTGATACTGAAGTCAGCATTCGTGTTGATATCCCCGCGACAACGCGACGACTCCACAGCTTTTTCAGTATAATACACACTAGGCAGTAGTATCACTGCGGTCTGGGGCGACACTGTCGCTGCGGTCAGCGATCTACCACCGAGTTTCGAATCATATTATCTTTAAGCTGAATTAAATTACAAGTATTCTCCCAAGCAATAATCTCGTACACTTCCGTGACTTATGATAATATGATTATGATTATAATTAATGAGGTGTGATTATAATGAAGCTACAATACCGATTAAATCATCATGAACATGAAATAGACTCTTAATATATCTTTTCTCTTTGGCCCGCGACTGAAGGAAAACCGATAATTTGACTTCCAATCCCGAAAAATTGCGCTTGAATTGAGCTGCAAGACATTAACAAATATTTAGGCTTGTTGACTTGGATTGATTGTATAAAAGAATGAGGTCTGATGAGATTTATCAAGGTTTTGTCTTATCTTATGTTTAGTTAAGTTATCTAGGCCAAAAAAAATACTTCATGATGTGTATAGAATAAACTTACTTCAACTGAAAATTACAAAAACTTTATTTTATGATAGCCCAGTAGTTAGCAAATCGCAGGTCAAGAGTAGCATGCCTTATGTGATGACCCTTGAGTGCGACTCTACCACAAATGCACATTTTTTTAAATGCTTAAGGTATGATTGTATGGACAACTTTGAAACCACTAATAAAGTATTTATTAACGAAAATGATTTATTTCAATCTGAATTAATAAAAATCGGTTCACCACGAGTCCGACTCACAATGACATCACTTGTTAAAAAAATATTATGGTAATAATCTTAGAATAATAAAGCGTAATAATAATAATTCCTTGATTATGTACTTGTTTCTCGGATATCCTAAGTATATTATGTTCCCTCAATTCTCACTCACGCCAAATCAGTTCAGAAAACAGCAATACAAGAGTTTCTTGCCAGTTCTTCTCTATCAAATCTACTTTCCGAACTGGCGCTACAGTAAATTTTTAACATTTTATGGATTCTATAAATAACATTAACTTTGGTAAGTTCATTTCGAAGTTTACAACGCAAAATCACTTTCTAGAAAACATAAGTTAGATTTATATTAATCTCAGCCTTCTTCCAAATCCGTTCAGCCATGGTCTCTCATACATCTACACAAACTTTCTATTCCATAGTACCTATATTTGATATGATTACCTAATTTAAAGGTAACACTATCACAAAATTCCCGAGTATCTATGTACCTATACCATTTATTCCGGGTGTAGAGCTAATACGTTTATGTCGTTCAAATACATATTGTAGAGGAACATATTATGAGCAGTGACAAATCCATACAACACTGAAATAGATAGGCACATGCAGAAATACTTTATAATTAGGCTCACTTGCACGACGATCTTAAATCGAGTTTAAGCTACTAAACCTGTTTAAGAAACGTCATATCGTATGAATATTTGATTATAAGTAAATAAGTTTAGTGGTAAATCTCGATTTAGAATCGTCGTGCAAGTAACAATAAAATTAATTCCATTATTCCTAATTATAGTGATTCGTACTTCTATGACAAGTATTGTACTGAAACTTCGCTTTAAGATTATTATAACAATTAATTATCCTACGTGAAAGTAACAATTCTGATTGCATATTACGAAGATAATTTACATTTCCCTTAGAAACAATATTGTATGATAATAAAATTCGTTCCAAATTGAACCTTGGCATGTCACATCATGAGGTGATATTTCACTACGCATACATTAAACTCCTTTAGGTACACTTTTTGAACATTATGCATTGATATTTTGTATCTGTAGCTACAGCAAGTTTTCATGTAAATTCCAGGAACAAAGTTGTTGATCAGTTTTATGAAATTTGGCAAACATGAGATGTAAGAAACATTGAATACAAAAGATGGCAATTACTCAGATACAGAGTGAAGCTCGTGCACAAAGAGAAAAGACAAATGTATACACGTACCTCGTTGTTTATACATTTGTTGTAATCATGTTTTCGAAGACATCGCGGGAGACATCCTGAAAATAACACCGTTTTGCAGCAGCGATGCGCCCGCGCCCGTGCCGCGGCGCTGCTGTCGCCCGCTTATCCGACGCCATTTTCACACACTCCCCGAGCTTTCCCGCACACAGGTATGTACAAAAATATTTACTTTATGATTATAACACCTTACTGTATCAATTATGAACTTGTTTCGGTCAAACTATATCTCTCCCTGTTAATTCAATAATATAAGATAATTAATGCGGAATTTCATAGCTACCGCCGCTCAAAAACAAGAACATTGACCCTCCGCAGCACACGTAATAGTTAACATGTTTTTTGTTCGCAACAATGATTGCTGAATATAACAAACTGAAATAATGCATTAAAGTAAAGTCCGTCACGCACATAACAATAACCAAGAGAAATACAACAAATTTAAACGTTTAGACAAGATTAAGAGCTAATTACATATAGAGTCGAACTGAGGAATGTGACCGTCATGTTTCAGTTACATCAACGCACAACCACACACAGAACGCATTGTTACCTATCTAACCGTTCGCAGCAATTAGCCAGCGTGCTGTAACACTTCGAAAGACAATCTATTTATGTCATCATGTCCTTATTTTTTTAATAGATCGCTAAACATCCCCCGCAACGACAGTTTTGTGAGACATGAGTTGTGTCGCAGGTCGTGGTTGCTTTACACGTGCTGACAATCCCTGCTGTATTGTAAATCGTAATAAAACATTACTTTCGTTCGGTTAATATATTTCTTTATATCTCAGGAAGTACGAGTTCCAATGACACTTATTCATAGTACTTGTGATCCGAAAGTAGAGATGATGGATTCAGCCTCTATGAAAGAAGACAGTGGAAAACCTTCAAGGCCCGTTAGAAATCGACGATACACAAGGTCAGTATACCTATTTACATATTGACATGAGTCATTTTAATCCGTAAATATAATAGGCAGGCAATTTTCTTTGTGAGTCACTACGTTTCGTTCTGCTTAGTCCTTTATTTCAAGGGGTAGATTCTATTAAATCTCTCCAAGCCATTCGATTCTAACAAATAAGATTATTAATTGTTTATGTCCAGGCGCAGCTTAGTGGTCGGGCAACGTCCACAAAAAAGGTTATTTACTCCTGAAATAAAAAGATATCTGAAAGACTGGCTGGTTCGACGAAGAGACAATCCATATCCAAACCGAGAGGAAAAGAAATATTTATCCCGTGAAACAGGCCTCACGTACATTCAAGTAAGTGTCACGTTTTTAAATAAGTACTCATTATTTCCCAATATTTACATGTAATGTGATATCATGTTTGTACCTACCAGCAACCTAATTGGAGCTGTGCCAGATATTGCTATTTGTACATAAATAGGCACTATATTTGTCGCGGCTTTGTTAACATCACTTTTGTTCGGATCGTTATTTAAGTCAAGCGTAAAACAATCTACTTTTGCATTATTAAAATCCTTAATTTTTTTTTCAAAACATAATATGATTTACTTAAACTAGCTATAAAGTACCTACCTTATCACTGGTGCCTAACCTACCTATATCCTGCCAAAAAGAACGCAAAACTGAATATACCTACTCGTAACTAATTGACCGAATCATTTTCATCCTATAAAAAATCGCCTACACGGAAAAATTTACGATTAAAAAAGTCAATTATACCTCAATAATTAGTTTTCAATATAATTCATTTCAACCACTAAATATATTTGCAGATTTGCAATTGGTTCGCCAACTGGAGACGAAAATTAAAGAACGTTAACGCAGAACGGCATCAATTAACCTGGGGCCATCTAATTCGCACTTATAACGATCGCGCACAGGGGAACGTTGAGCAATTCAGCATTTGCTCCGATGACAGCATATGGAGTGAGCCTGAACCGGGTAGTCCTGATCACGACAATACTGAAATAGATGAGGACTTTATAGACAGTCCAGAACCTATTAGAGACCACGATGACCCTGACACCTCGGCTCTAAAAGAAAAATGTAATAACATCAACAATAATTCATATAACTTACAACATAATGATGATAATATTCATCTAGAAACTAAAAACTTAACAAGTCCAATGCTTTTGAGCAAGTGGTTGGAAAGTGCGGCGCGTTTTCAACCAAGTGAAAGCAATTACTCGTGGTGGGCTAATGGGAAACGAAGGAAGCCTGAGACGAAAATTCAAAGGATAACAGTAAATAAAATTACACGACACGATCGCGATGAAGTGGAAGCAGCAGTTGCGCTTACTGCCTTAGCTAGTTCCGCCAACCGCGTCACCGCACCCTGACTGCTTAGTGCTCACATTATTCTACTTCAAAATAATTAAACATACCACTTATATCTTACTGCTGCGATGTTATCGCAGCGTTTTGCAATATCCGTTGAATACACTTTGTATTGGTTCGCTCGTTGCGTTAATATCACAGTAGGTAGTGTGTAAGATTACACGCCCCCTCCCCATACTAAACACATAGCGGGTGTAAGGTAAACGCTTCCGCAAACGAAGACAGGTGGTAGAGCTGATGATTACAGACACTATACCACTAAAAAAACGCGATTTAAGTCGATATATATACATATATATTTCACGCACAGTTTTGTTTGGACCAATAAATATTCATCAAATAATAATATTAACGCATTTTTGAACGTAATGAATAGGCAATAAAAAAACTGTTGACGCTCGGAATCGGCGGTGCAGCGCGGTGAACGGTACAATGTGCAGTACTGCCCTTAGAACGTAAAAAATTAAAAACGAAACGTTCCATCTCGTAGTCTCAGCTTTATAACGTATAACGTCACGTGATTGGTCTCTCGACCAAACACAATCAAACAGCATGAACGTCCGTGTGGTGTTTTTCGCCACATTCTAAGCTCCTTAAGTATTGAAGCGCGGTAATGCGCGCTGGTCATTAGTATTAGTAGGTACGCTTTACATTGCGGACTTACGTTTCCAAAATGATGAATGAGAATAGTATTTCCCGGATAAGTTAAGGTAGTGTTTTATTACTGTTTCGGCTTCGGAAGCGGTCTCCGTACACCCGGTATAGGTGTCGGTTGATAATAACGCGTCTGTTTGGGGCAGGCTTAATAATTAGTTGTAGCTGACTTGAAGAGTAGAGTTTACACAATTTTATATTCTTAAAAATACATAGTGAAATATATTTTGAAATATTATGTATGCCTAAGTGTTGCCAGTCAGTCCAGTGGAATATTCATTGCATGTTGTCTTATGTAAAGATCTTGCTCAACTATTATAAAAATTACTTTATGTTTAATCGTACATAGAATAGTCACTATGGTTTTTGATCTCTATTTTTAGTCATAAGTTGTTACCCCAACCAAAGATTGTGCTTAGAGTTGTAATAAATAAATATGGAAGTAAATTAACCGTTTTGTTGTACCCGACACTTATTAGGTACTATAGTTACAGTAGATACAAGTGGTAGAGCCACGTTGTAGACTGTTTTGTCCACAGCACAGAACATTCTTAATTATGTTCGGTGGTCTACAGCATGAATGTGCCGCCTCGACAGAGTTGTTACCACTGTCGCACAGAAAACCGACATCAAGTCGCGAGGCCCCTTCCCAATCCCTTAATTGCCCCTTTCCTTTAAAGTCGGTAACGCATCCACGATTCATCAGAACTCATGAACTTGCTCGTTTGCCATCTTCCGCCATAAAAAACACACATAGTTATAATAGCAACTAACATAAACAATTTTTTATATCAAGTCTGAACCATCCTCAATACACATTATTATACTCGTATATACGCGCATAATAACTTGGCCGGACTGAAGGTAGGCACTTCACCCGCCCGTCTTCTACATCTCTCGCCACATTTTATTCTCTAACAATATTCACGACACGTCGTCGGCTGTGACTGACTTCAGATGGCCAAGTTATTTTGCGCGTAGGTACTGTACGGTCAACACCAAAAGTCGTCGAACACGCAGATCGAACACACCCAGATTTCCAAAAACCCTATACATCGTAGAATAGTGTCAAAAGTAGCTGAACATTACCTAACCTTATGAGCATGAGCTACAGTTACACCCATAATATATATGTTATGTTTGAGGAGATATTATAAATCTTGTTATATTGCCACCGACAAATTAAAATTGAAATTTAAGATGTTCATCCAATTTGGCGTTAATCTTGTTGAGCGGATTGTGTACCTTACGGTTTGTGTACTTACGATGTACAGGGGTTTTGGTGTGGATGTGTTCATCGACTTCGATGTAGGTATCAGTAGCAAGGGACTTACGGTTCCAAAACAACTATACCCAAAATATAATATTATGTTTTGGGTACCTCTAGTGCTGATCAACATAATGATGCCTCGATGCAGTAATTGGATCCGCAGCCTTTCGTTCCGCAGCGGGCTACTCGCCTCATACGTAATATAGACTGTTAATAGGTAGATTATTTAGGTTCCGCGGTAGAGTTCATCCATACTACCTGGTAACAATCCGGTCTAGCACCGTATGTTTCCAGCGGGTCATTTATACCACGCATGTGCGTGTATACATGTGTAAGCTCTCTTTGGAATATACTCCCTGCCTCGATGGAATATACTCCCGAGCGCTATGACATGTCTTTCTTTAAACAAGGTTTAAAAAGAGTAATAATAATAATACACCAAACAGTCACACACATAGCTCTGACCCCACACTAGGTAAACCTGTGTCGTGGGTATCAGGAACTACGAGGGACTTGCGGTCCCACAACACCCAGACCCGAGACCAATATTTGTGGTTCACACAAACATTTGTCTCGGTGTGGGAATCGAACCCACGGCCTCTCGCTTCGCAGCCGACTACTCGCCCGCTGCGCCACGGAGCTGTCATATTCCTTGGCATTGGCCGATGTCCATAAGCGGCGGTCACCGCTTACCATCAGGCGGGCCGCTTGTCGTCTGCCTATCAGGGCAATAAAAAAGGTTCTTGTTTGGTGGTGGCTCTACCACTCAAAAGTAATTTTGTGTATTTTTATCTATTTTTACCATTTGATTAGCAATAACAGGTACTCGTATAATTATAAATTAGTATATAAATAATAATAAATAAATTAATACACCATCAGTCACACACATAGTCCTGATGCCACACTGGGTTAACATGTATCGTGGCCCGTGGGTATCAGGAACTACGAGGGGCTTGCGGTCCCACAACACCTAGACCCGAAACAAATATTTATGGTGCACACAAACATTTTTTCTCGGTGTGAGAATCGAACCCACGGCCTCACGCTTCGCGATCGCCTACTCGCCCACTGCTTGCTGACTGGGAAATGAAAAAGACCGCATTGCTGATATCGCTGACGTTCACGTTTCGTGTAGCGCCATCACTGGTGTTCAAGCCAAATAGTACCTACCTATTATCGATAATGTTCAAGTTATTAACCAGAACTACCTGGTCCCCACCATCGTAATTCTATTCAAGTACCTACCTATATATATTAAGGTGAAAGTAATTGATTACTTATATATTGGTGAAAGGGCCAATTGGTTACGTTTGTACATAGTCTAAGTACTTGAGTTTCACTTCTCATGAGTGCAACTGCGGATTGCCTCTATTGCATACGGGCGATGTCACATAGTGCGTAGCGGCGCGGCGCGGTGTCCTACAAAGACAACCGCGTGATAGGTACATCAATCCGTGCGTTGAGGCACCCCTGCACTTTAAGATGCGATCCGCTTCGCGGAATATTATTATGTGAATGTTCATATAAATTGTTAAGAAGCGATTTGAACGGATTTTGACGCTGAGACCCGACCCGATGCGACCAATCTTTATTATTTTGTGTTGCAAATCGCAGAAGTGGTAAGACGGTACGACTTTCCTTCTAAATAAAAGTACTCTGTGTCACGCCGCGCACACGTTCGCAGAGCCATTTTTGCGAACAAACTGATGAGTTACTGCGTTGCATTAGGATGCCGCACCATCCGTAGCATCCCCTTGCATCCACATCTAAGACATAGTGGGACGGAATTCGGAAATGCCAAAACAAGAGGGCAAAAATATGGTAAAATAACGAAATAAACAGAATTAATAACTCATTATTATTTTATCACAACGTACATTATCTCATGCCGCAGTTAAAGACGCATGCTAGGGCGAGCCGAGCCGTGGCTCAACACAATATCTACAAATGTGCCGAAGTTTTGACCAATCATTATGAATAAACGGTATGCGGTGTCGTATACACGAATAGGCTGCGCTTCGTCCGTGGCTCGGCTCGCGCTAGCACGAGTCGCTTAAAGTGGACTGTCAGCACTAACCCGCGAAATTCATTCATCATTTTGTTTTTTTTTTAAATTGCAGCTCGATCCTTCGACAAAATATCGCTTAAAATTATTTCCCGCAAATAAAACACAATGGATACACGAAATACTAACAATGAAAACTATAAATATTGCTTTTAAAGTTATTTAATGTCAATAATTCCTAATTTAAGAAAAAATCTATTATAGTTTTAACAATTATAGCCTATATGAGCTTTGTTGATAATGACTATGATTATTATTATTCAGTAGATAAACAGTGATTATTTTCACAAAATTTATATTCATCTGTATAATAACATCGAGATGCAATTTCCATAAAACAACAATTTCGTGGGTTAGTAGGTTTATTCCACCGTAACTGGACCATTATCTACAAAATTTGACTAATCCATCTTCAGCTATCAGCATCCTGTTTGTTAGGATTGTTCTGAAGTTCTACATGTTGCTCTAGATGTGATACAAGAGTCTGCTGGCTTCTATTGAGCAGACCAACCACACTTGAGCCAGCACTATCGAGGACTGAACACAACTGACTTCGAGCGACATCCAAGTTCGGCAACTGACTGAACGCTAATAGTTCATTTTTAGACATTAATTTATCATGTAGAATGCCAGCTGAAATATATAATAGCACTAAGTTATTTCTTATTTATATTAATTTAATGTAAAAAACATTGTGGTGCACACACTGTTTTAAGGTGCATGTTGTACATGCAGTAGGAACACAACAGTCTTTCTGTGATAACTATGTGAACCACACCAATATATCTACAATAACTTGGTGTGCATAGATTATATGTACAGCAAACTTTATGGGCGGATAATACTTTATTAGTGCACCACAGTCAAGGTGTTATCATACCTAGTTTTTTTTTTATCTTGGCATGGCAATGTGACTAAACTGGACCTGATCTTAAGTACAGTGCAGTCCAAATATAATGTCAACCTTCAAGAGACATTGTGTCCACAGCCAGAATTATGCCGGCCTGAAGCTACTAGATATACGGAGGGTTTTTCACAATGTGTAAGGTGGTTGGTAACCAGGCACATACAAAAATTATTAGGTACCCTCCTACTAGATTACACTATCTATATTTATTTTGAACATGATACTTAGTGTTTCTACTTACTTACTACTTAGTGTTTACTGAATAATAAATTAACTCAATACAAATGTACTAACCCATAACAACCAACTGAGGTGCTTTTTTCAAAATTTTGAACATTTTACCAGCATTTTCTGGTTGTCCAAATATTATGTTTTGGTGTGATGTAAATAGATGATTAACTGCATCATACCGGGTGCTTTTTGTGGCCATACTGACAATTTTCTTCCCATACGATCTCAAATGCATGCCATTTTTGGCTAGCGTAGCAAATATAGGAGTCTTGTCTTCCATACTTATAGAATTAACATGGAGAAACACAATCATCTTTGATGTGTTGAACCAGTTCAGACATTCTGTAGCTAATATTCTTTCAAACGGATTATCCACTTCTTTATTTTTCTTTTTCTCGCCTCTATCGCAAACTAGGACCTCCGGCAGTGTATATTTTGGCGGTCCGTAAAACGGCTTAGATAAATCGACTAAAAGTTGTCTCTCAAAATGAGGTTTCCGAGGTCTTTGTATGTTGATTTTTCCGCGAAATCGTTTTGCAGTTAAAAGCGGTAGCTGAGGTTGTAGCAGGACTAAAAAATAAGAATGTCAGTACTTAATGTAGTATACATCAGGTATTTATAAATGTTGGTGCTATATTTACCTTTGTTAAAAGAAGCCATTTTGTATTGCAATTGCCTATATTGTCCAAAATTACTTGTAAGTTGTAAGTAGTTTTAGTTAGGACAATTTCATTTATTTATTTTTTGCTAATAAATATTAATTCATAACCTCAATTGCGGAGTTTTTTTTTATAATTTATTCATAGCCATGAAAACATATCCATCAGCCGGAGACCGGTATCCGGACAGTGTTGCCAGTGTAGTGTTGAGTCTCAGCTAAATAGTGTATTAACTAAGATGTTGAGTAGGAGATACAAGACAGGAGTGAAGAGTCGGACATTAATCCCGTACTGCGTACATGGCGAAATAATGTAAGAGCGGCTCAAATTTACATGTACTACTTAAAATTTTATTAATTTACATATAAACTTGCAAGATTCTACGATAAAAAGCATAATATCGGGAACACACTATAGAATATACAGTTTTTGTATCAAATATAGTTTCTGGCAACACAATTCACAAATCGCTGTCGTGTTTCCATGGATATGAATCTATCTATTCTAAAAAAAAGTAAATGGCTCAAAAAAAACATGGGCAACGCTGCGCCCCTAGTAAAATAAATACCTTCTTTTTTGTATTGAGCTAGTGCAACAAAGTGTACTACTTCAAATGAGGTCATGCATCTTGAACGTCACTCGCTCGTCTCACTATACGGAGGCAGCCTGCGTCATGACTCATGGGAATATTGAACAAAGTAACGCGACATAAAATTTGAAGGACATGTAAAAAAATTAAGCTGCTCTTACATTATTTTGTCATGTACGCGACAAACTTAATGCCGCTTGTAACACTATTAGTGTTGAGTAGGACACAATTTTTTATATGAGCGTAGATAGAGAAACATAAATGTACGTTGAGGGGCATTGTTTTGTACTCAATTAATATTGAGTAGGCACGCACGCAGCCCGCGTCCTAAGAATAGTAACAGAGTAAAGCGACATAAAATTTGAAGAACGTTCGTTTTCGTACGTAAGTTCATGAAAAAAGTTGAGTAGCTCTTACATTATTTCGTCATGTACGGGACAAATATAATGCCTCTTGTAAGTCCTACACAACACTATTTGTCACTAAACGTGTTTGTGAGGTTTATTTTCAATTTCATTCGATTTTTTTACAATAATAAACAAGTATTGTAACGTTGGAAAAATAGTGCATTTCTTTTGTTATGGAAGCTTTAATTTACAGATTTTAAAGTACATAATTCGTATTGTATCAACCACATAAGAAAAAAGAGGTTGGTCATAAACATAATTATAATATTCATTTTATTTGCTTCTAACGTTTTGCATTGTAATTTTGAGGTGTGTTTATTATCTGCTACTTCCAGTGACTTTCAAAATTAGATTCTCACTATTTATTTTGCTAAGTTTAGAAATGCGGGGCCATCAACAAGATACTCCACCGTCCTCTGTCAACGGCGATGAAATCAGCGCTATGGATGAGGAAGGCGTTATATACTTCGACGAATTGGATGAATTGCAATTAGACGAAGATGACATGGAAGAGGTGTCTGACCAAGAGGAGGAAGATGCAGAAATGGAGCCACCGGAAGATCACGCGTCTCTAGTGTTCAGTAAGCACGTGGGATCAGTATTCTGCTGTGACCTACACCCTGAGGGTAAACTAGCAGTGACTGGTGGCGAAGACGACAAAGCGTATGTGTGGTCAGTAGAAACTGGTCAAGTAGTATTGGACTGCACCACTCACAAAGACTCAGTCATATTTACAGGATTTAGTTCTGATGGAGCATATTTAGCGACGGCAGATATGTCTGGAGTGATCAAAGTATGGAAAATACCCACAGAAGACAACCAAACTTGGCCTATTGTGTTTCAATATGAAGCAGATGATTTGTCATTTGGTTTTTGGCATTTTGGAGCAAAAGTTCTCATCTGTGGTTCTGTGTCAGGTGACATTTACATATTTAAAATACCATCGGGGGAAACTAAAATCTTACAAGGGCACAATATAAAAGTGGAATGTGCGAAGGTATGCTAACTTATCCCTTATACTATATTAAATGTATAGCATTCTAAGGCTGATGTCCAGCAGGTGGCAGTCACAGGTTTATGAAAATAATTC
This sequence comes from Mimas tiliae, assembly GCA_905332985.1. Taxonomy (NCBI): domain Eukaryota; kingdom Metazoa; phylum Arthropoda; class Insecta; order Lepidoptera; family Sphingidae; genus Mimas; species Mimas tiliae. The sequence goes on from HG995241.1 coordinate 7,564,490, forward strand.
TGAATACTGAATCGTGTTCCCATCAGAATTATGGTACTGTTGAATGACACCAAACCGCAACCTCTCCTCACATTATTATTTCAATTGCACTCAAATTAGAATTAATAATATTTATTGAATCCTTAAAATGTTATATATTATATTATTTAGCTTCTGGTGAAACTCTACCGCCAGTTCAGAAGGCTGTTCCTCTAGAGATGAACTGGCGATGTGATGTACTAGCCCAAATTGTGTGATATTATTTGTTCAACCACACATATTTTAATAGAATAATTTTGCTGTTCATATTGTATTAACACAATAAAATTTTAACTTATATCACTTGAGGCTAATATTTATTCAAGAACAGTAAATAAGATATTATTAATTTTATCTATTACTTCCAGCTCTTTTATGATGGAGTACGTATGGCAGCAGGATATGAGGATGGTGTGGTGAAAATATGGGACTTAAAATCATCATCAGTGATTCACCAAGTGCCTGCAGCTGTACATCAGATAAGAGTCACGGCAATTGATGTGCATCCTGACAACAGTCTAGTGGCATCAGTTTCTACAGATGGTAAGTTAACTTCAGTTTGGCATAGTTCTACCGACTATCCACCAACACAATGAGTCTGGACTGTCGAAATATTAGGATGGCACCATTCCATGGTACACGGTATATGTTGGATAAAAATGCTAGTGTTACTTTTCTTAGTATATCCCATGTCCGACTGATAATCAAAATGTTATGTGCAAAAGCATGGCAAACATTGTGCAATATTACGGCCTCCATAGCGCATGGGCGTGTAGCCAGCGGTGAAGCGAGAGACCACAGGTTCGATTCACGCACCGAGACAAAATGTTTGAGTGATCAACAAATATTCATTTCAGGTCTGAATGTTTTCTCCTCAGAGAGATAGAAGTCAGGCAGGCTGCTGATCATAAAAACTACAAGCCCATAAAATCTGTTAATAAGCTTGTTGTGCCAACTCCACTGCGAGTAGCACAAGGATAGGTGGACGAAGAAGATTGCACAATATTATGCAATAACTGGCAACTTTGTGCATCCTAGCAATCAATGAGAGTGATTCTTCTGTAGGAAACATTTGTAATTCAGTAAACCATTAAATACATTTGGAAGAGGCTAAAATACCCATTAAGTACAAACAAGACTGGCTATTCACAAGCGCATTCTCAACTGATATCCAAATAATGCAATCAATCTTGCTGCAAATACAATTATCGACAATTACTAGATTTTCAAATGGATTAAGTCTCCGTGAGCGAAAAGTGGTATACATAAAAAATGCTAAAAAACGCTAAAAATAAAGGATTTTTGTGTGTATCATACACTCTATCATTTACATTATGTTTTTTTGTTTTTAATCAGGTAAAGTAATCCTTACAACGGCATCAAATGGCAAGGTAGTTGCCCAACTGCAAGCAGAAACAGATTTAGAAACAGTTGCATTTGTCCAAGACGCACAATTAGGATACTTCGCATTAGGTAACCATTACAATTTATTATGATTTATTGGAAAATTTTAATATTCATTACATTAAGTTTATTTATCTTGACCTGAAAAACTATTATATTATTATTATTAATTAGACTTCACTGTCCCACTGTTGGACAAAGGCCTCCCTCCATTCCTTCCACTTCTCTCTGTCTTTGTGATGAGCTCTTCCCGCCACCTTCTCCTCGGTCTACCACTCGGACGTATTTTATCCGGCCACCGCTCAGTGGCCCGTTTAGCCCATCGCTCTTCCGACATACGGCCGGCCCAGTCCCGATATAGCATACGTCCATGAATACATTGTATTATAATAGATGAAAAAATATAAGGCAGCAATAATTACTAGATGTGGTCATATTGAAGGAAATTTTAATCAACCTGTTTTGATTACGTCAGAACCTATCAGGACAAAAGAGTGTATGGCACCTTATATACGGCTTTGATAAAATTGTACCTGTACTGTAATACACTTTCTTCTTTCTACCTGGCTTTGTCCCAAGCTAGTGAAAAGGTCCGCCTTCGTACTAAGGCGCCTCCACTTCGTCCGATTTTGAGCATTCTCAGTAGTGAGTCCGTTGGCCCTCATGTCTCCCTCTAATACGTCAAGCCAGCGTTTTTTGGGCCGTCCGCTAATACAGCACTAAAATATAAAAAATATATATAAATGTATAATGAAATATATTCTCATAATAACAAATTTTTGCAGGTACTTTAACAGGTGCTGTGAGCATATGGGATGTAGCGAGGCAGATGTTACGCCACCAATGCGCTAAATCCGACGATGTCGTAGGCGGAGTGACCAAAATGATTTGGGTGAAGGAGCGCTTAGTCACAGGATGTCTCGATGGTTCAATCCGCGTATATGAAGGCCGGTCTGGCGAAAAAAGTCTCATGCTTACGGGCCATAGGTCGGAAATACTCGATCTATGCTACAATGCAAAACAAAACCTAATATTGACTACGTCTGACGACGGAACTGCAAGGATATTTAAATATGATGTAAACAAAGACAATGATTAGCTGTTTTTTATTGTTGATAGCATCTCTGATTCTTACAGTTCATATTTTGTTAATTTATATTATTATATTGTTTCTATATTCATGTGTTGAGTTTTATATCCTTTCCCTTTCATGTGAAACTACTAAGATACTATTATTTTGTTACAAAACGTAGACTAACTTTAATACTGGGTGTAAAACGTACCTATATGAAAGCGAAATACGCTTCAATCACGATATCTCAATAACTACTAAAGCCAAATCATCGAATTTGGTCAGATGATAGTTTGTGTAATGTAGGGGCCCGCTAGTAAAGGATTTTTAGATTTTTTTATTTTAAGGGGATAAAACGAGTGTTTGCATTTGTGGGAAACTTTTGTGGAACGGAATATTTTTATCCCAGAAAAAGATAGGTATCCATGGGGAGTGAGCCGAGGTAACAGCTAATATACTATAAATATCCCCTAAACTGTGATCGAGGGGTCATTCCGTCATTAGTTGTAAACAAGTAATTAAACATCTCTACACAAAACATGTTATTCCGTCATTACTTGTCAATAAGTACCTTAACATATCTACACAAAACGTATAAGTGTGCAGTCATGAATTCCGTTGCTGAGAACATCTACTCAGGCGGCTAATCGCCGATATACATACATACAGACACACGCCTGTAATCCCCGTATGGGTAGGCAGAGGGGTAATTAGTACACCCAAATTTCACCGAGCCTATCGCCATACCGGGTACAAATTCCAGACTCCGGGCTGATACTGAACATTATCATCACTTACCCGACCTGGGGATCGAATCCGAGACCTCAGTGTCAGTTTCAGTTGTAACGCGTACGCATTACAACTGCGCCACTACAACTGCGCCACCGAGGCAATAGGTGGGTAAACGAGCAAGTGGTTCACCTGATGGTAGGTGATCTCCACCACCCATATACGTCCATAATACCAAAAGGATCATGGGCGCGTTGCCGACCTTAAAGGAAAGGGATTGGGAAGGGGAGGGGGATTTGGGCCTCCGGATATCTCAATCACCGTACGAAACACAGCAGCAAGCTACTGCTACTTTACACCGGTTTACTGTGAGACAGTGGTGGCCGGACGAGCCGTCCCATTCATGTTGTAGACAAAACTGCTTACAGCGTGGCTTTACCACTGAAAATTCTGAACAAAATTGTTTTTTTTATCACCACATTAATCTAGTGGCTGTGCACATATGAGGTTCTGGGGTTCTATCCCTAGATCGGGCAGTCAACATTTTGAGTTTTCGATTTGAATAACATGTTGCCTGAGAAATGAATATGCGCATGATTTGCCGATAGGCTTGCTCCCTATCACATCATGGGGCAGAAATAGGCTCGTCGAGCAAAGACAATACACAAAGACAAAAAGGTAGGCAGCGGCTTTGCTGTGCCCTGGCATTGCAGAAGTCTATGGGCGGCGGTGACTACTTACCATCAGGTGGCCCGTTTGCTCGTCTGCCTATCCGGAGAGTAAAAAAAAAACAAAGAGCAACAAACAATGGGATCAAAGTTGTAACTCTTTTTATCGGTGGTTAAAAATTAAGATAGTAGAAAGGCCTCCCCTCTTTTAGCACTGGTAGACAGCGGCTTAACGATTAGGCGGTTTGAGTGCGGTTTATTGTTGGAATGCTAATTTTATCAAAATGATTCTAAGCTATGTTGGAAGAAAACTGTTACAAATGTTATTTTAATTGATATTGAGTATAGAATATTGATACTGAATTTTTTACATCCAAATTATTATTAGACGGACCCTGGCACTAAGCCGGGATATCTCCAGGCAAAAGACTATGTAACCTTTCCTTAAATTTTAATTTACCAAATACCGTCAAATCCTACGAGAAGGCAGACCCTGGTAATAAGCCTGGTAGAAAAAAAGGGTAAAATCACACGTTATTGATAACATGTAAAGATGCGAAGGATAAAATTATTTTAGAAAGAACATGGAGAAATGTTTAGCCCAGTTCATCTTGATTCTTGGCACTCTACATAAAATTCCACTCATCTGGTTAACATACTACAAACATAAGAAAAAAATAACTATAAACGGATAGCTTCCATTGGCTCCATGGCACAGTAGGCAAGTAGTTAGCTAGCCAGAGGCCGTGGGCTCGATGATTGATCCCCGCACCAAACCAATCATTTGTGTGTTAGCAAAAGCCGCTTGTGAAACGAGAGCTTACGATACCCGCAAATGTTTGAGTGATTCACAAATATTTTTTCGTGTCTGGGTTTTGTGAGATCGCAAGTCCCTCGTAGTACCTGATACCCACGATTCAGTTTGTCCTACTGTGGGGTCTGAATAAAAACAATAAGTCTATACATAAAAAAGAACTAGATTCTTAACGCCTAGTGCGTATTTTGTATCACTTGTCACCTACTGTTTTATTACGATTTACGATAAAAGTATAACTCTATTGAAATGAGCCCCCTGAACCATTGAGATAATATTATATGCCCTGAAGCCTAGCTCTATATTGACAGACATCACACTTCTCTGTCGTTGACCCCTGCACAGTGAACATGCTACAAATGAATTGCTCATATCCTGTTTCTGTCAAGATGGTATTCGTCCTATAGACGGTCAATGTACTTTCATCACCTAAGTGTACCCGTTATCAGTGTTAGTATTTTAATTCCATTACCTATTATAAAAATGTGTGCCAAATTGACACGTGGTTTACAAAACGGTGTACCGTGTGACAGAGACAGCTAAAAACCAGTTGTATGAACTTGGCAGTGAATTTACCCATCATGCTCAACTCAAAAACATACTTGTTAACGAGAGAAAAGGTTCACTGTTGGTTAACAATCTCGCTCCATACATGCCGTTTTGGGCTTGTGTCATGCTCATGGTAGACTCTGGCGTCCGTAGTTAACTTGCAAAGTAGTTGAGTGAATAGTAAAGCAGACACACGAAGAGTCGAACGTACACGCTGCCACAGAGTACATTTATATATACTGAGCACGCTGCTCTCCCGCACTATATGAATTCAACGGCGGCTTAAATCATACGTGCTACAATTCGCTAAGCTCGATCTAAGTTATTAATACTTATAAAACAATCTTTAAAATAATGCGAAGTGACTAAATGTGATGAATATTTTAACCTAAAATTGGTAACGTTAATATTTATTCTTAATACAAATATGTATTTTCTGTTATCAACCACCGGTAGTGGTTAAAGCACTTTATCATTCCATGGGTATTTCATGGTGTACAGCGACGCACGTGGTGTTTCCCGCCGTAGTTCACTCCACAGTGTGATGCAATGTTTGCATGACGGTGCCTCAGGATTTTGGAAGACTTGAAGTTATGACCCTTTTATGGACAACTATGTGTGAAAGTGTTTGATACCTAACATTAAAGTGATAAACGAACTTAGTGTTATTTTTGGTATATATATTTAAAATAGAAAACATGGCAAAAGTAGCAGATGTTGATGGGCTACCGCCTAAGGCGATGGGTTCCAGCATGGAAAGCGTGGATGGTGGGGACCAGGGGTCGAGCCAAGGTGTACGTCTGAAGAAAGAATTGGGTTTGTTAAATGGTGTGGCGATCATTGTGGGAGTTATAGTTGGCTCTGGAATTTTCCTGTCACCAAGTTATGCTCTACAATCTGCCGGTTCTAAAGGCATGGCACTCATAGTGTGGGTGCTCTCAGGGTTCCTCTCCATGATAGGAGCACTCTGTTATGCTGAGTTAGGTAAGTGTGATGTAATTAACATTAAACATTTAGCCGGCATTAACATATAATTCCGGCATCTGATAAATTATTTAGAATATCCGTGTTAATATTTGAACGTAATTACCTAATAAGTATGGAGATTGTGAAGGAGGAGTTAATTGGGAAGGAATATTTAGGCTGACTTGCACATGGCTCCTATTTTGGCTACTAAAGGCCTGTTTCACAATATTTGAGTGTGTAAGAGTGAACCACAAATTAACGTATATCTATTTTTGAAAATGTAGACATGTTTCTTTCGGTACCATATATGTCAGAGTATTATATTTTTACGAAACGTCAAATCGTATGAAAATTAGGCGTAAAATTAGTTTTTTTTACGTTTTTTTTCTAGCATAAGGCTGGAAGGAACGTGCAAGTGTATCACCTGATGGTAAGTAATCTCTACCGCGGCGCCGGTATGTACATACGTCCACAATACCAGGAAAATCATGGGCGCGTTGATGATTATGTTTAATTAAAGGATTGGGAAGGGGAAGGAGAAGGGAAATGCAGTAGCAAGCCACTACTTTACGTCGGTTTTCTATGATACAGTGGTAAGGACTCGGTGGAGCCAGCCCATTCATGATGAAGACAAAACAGTCTACAGCGTGGCTCTACCACTCAAATTTATATAGCCACTTACGAATAAGGATCATCAACTTAGGTTTCTACTGTCTTATGGTACTCATAAGAACGCAAAGCTTTTTGACATTCAGGACGTTATAGATAATTCAACTCATTCTTGCATCTCTTGCTGTGTGAGTGATGTGTTTGTGTAGAAACGATGACCATTTGTATCTCTGTATGTGTGTATTTTTATATGTCAGAAAGACTAAATTGGCATGTCACTTGCCTAATGATAAGCGCTACGCCTGCCCATAAACAGACGCAACACCACACAGAACTTTGAATTCACAAAGCACTGCACGGAGCTATACTGCGTTCATCTCCCCAAGGCAAAGATTTGACCAGTCATTTTTTTTTTTTTAATCAGCTTTAAATGACGAGACGAGCAGTTCGTTCGCCTGATGGTAAGCATCACGCCTGCACATAAACAGAATCAACACCATCCGGGACTTCGAAATATTAAGTACTGCATGACACTGAACTGCGCTCGTTACCCTCAGACATAAAGTGTTTAGTCTCAAAATGCCCAGTAGTTTTACTAGCTTCAATGTCCTTCAAACTGGAACACAACAATGTATACACACTGCTGCTTGGCGCCAGAAATAGACTAATGGTACATACCCAGACGTCCCGTCGCATACGAGAGGCTTACCAAGTAGTGAATAGCCTGCTGAATAGCTACCTGTGCCTGTAGGTTCAACATAGGTATTCAAAAATCAAAACTACATTTTACAAGCTCATGTACACAAACCGATCCATTCAGATACCTTAATCGATCTGCCTATTTCTTGTAAGATTAATTGCGCACTCACTCAAAGACTGAGATAATTAGTTCTGAACTATATTTATGCACATTTGGTACTTATTAAATGATAAAACATTATCATCTTCTTCTTCCACCTGCCCTTATCCCACTCGCAGTGGGGTCAGCTCATTATGCTTTTAACATGTTACAGAAAGATTTGGCTTGTAGTTTTTACGACCGGCCCCCTGCGTGATGTCATCCCCTGATAAAAATGTATATTCGTTAATATATCGATGCCATGCCTTAAAGAACTTTTAGATTCCTCCCGCCAATTAGTTGAATTGGAATCTGCAGCAGGGATATAGAAAAGAACGTAAACTGTAACAATGTGAATCGTCAGTGAATTATTTTAGTGGTAGAGCCACGCTGTAAACATATTTGTCCACAGCACGAATGCGCCGGCTCGACTGGGTCGTTATCATTATGTCTAACAGAAAACCGACGTAAAATAGCGTTTTGTAGATTGTGTGAGATATCCGGAATCACCATCCCAAATACCCTCCCATTCCAAATCCCTTAGTTATCCCTCTCATTTCACATTTTCATTTCACGTGAAATAGGTCGCACTATTGCATCATATCGAAATACGTAAAATTCTAACTGGTCCAAAATACGGTCACTATAGGTATTACACAACTTTTGTTTCAAATTCGATACATTGAGGTCGTAACATATGCTAATGACCTTGAAGATTAGAGCTCTGTGCACTCATACATAAATGTGCTATGCGGAGGTATTATCGCGACACCAGCGCGGCGACAGCGATGATTTCAGTGATTTTTATTAGATTGTTTTTTTTTTTTTTTTTTATTAGCCGTCCCGCGCCGTTTCATCCGCAACATATAATTGATAGTTAGAACCCGATTGCACCGCCACCTACCGGGTCTAATTGTGAATATAAACCATCCTCCCTCCACTTAACACACACAAAAAAATCATCAAAATCGGTTCAGCCGTTCTCGAGTTTTGAGCTTAGCATCAAATTTAGCCATTCATTTTTATTAATATAGATATAACTTTATTATATATAAATGTTGTAAAAGTAAATATCATGTAACGTATATTTTTCGTTTAATTTTTATTTAAACCTAACCTTTTAAACCGCCGACATAATAAATAGATTAATAAAATAATAATAAATACACCCAACAGTCACACACATAGTCCCGACCCCACACTAGGTTAACCTGTATCGTAGGTATCAGGAACTACGAGGAACTTACGGTCCCACAACACCCAGACCCGAAACAAATATTTGTGGATCAGACAAACATTTGTACCAGTGTGGGAATCGAACCCACGGCCTCTCGCTTCGCAGCCGGCTACTCGCCCACTGCGCCACGGAAATTACAATTACAATGTAATTTCTAAACGGCTGAACAGATTACCTAAGAATCGTCTGGCGAAATCAGTCTTTGAAATTAAAAAACGCATTTAAATCGGTTAATTTCAACCGAATTCAATTAATTTAGCGCTAAATGTTAGCACAAACAGACAGACGAACAGACAGAAGGTTGTTAGGCGTTAAAAACAAAAATAGTGAACCATATCAGAATATTTACTGTGGTGCTCATTACGATATTCAATCGAAAAATGGGGAATATTTTTTTCTACATCGCGATTTAGGTACCTAATTTTGAGTTTTAACGATTCTACACATTTACTTTAAAGAGTAGTCATAAAACTTCCCTTGCAACTGATTTCATTTACTTAAGCCAAACAACAATAACACCAAATTATTAGTCACTATGCGAAAATCAGCATTTAATTAAAATTGATTTATATTCTAAACTTACAAATAAACTACAGTAGATATATTTTTTACTTTCTATAATGTGTTAATAATAAGTTTTCAATAATGTTTTAAATCATTGCAATGTAGAGTCATTGTCACTGGGTGTATGGTATATTTGTAAACAGATAGTTTTGGCAATTCAACACACATTTTTATACTCATTATTATTCCCTCAATTTGACCCTTCGTAAACATGCCATGCGTCTATACTTCCGGTTGTACGCAAAAACACATAATAATAAGCATAAACAGGCCGGCCAAAAGGCTACAGAAAAAAAAAATAATAATAATTTATACAAAGTATATCTCGTACTTTGTAATTTGGAAATAACGATGCTTAATTTCAGAAGGAATTTATTCAGAGCATTTCTTATTCATTTTACACTTCTTCTTTCTGCCTAACAAGTATAATTCATATAATTCCCTCATAAAAATGTATTAGTTTTTTGCCAATAAGTTGGTGAACCGCTAATTTAGGGGGCATAGAACTTAAAATATCTTAGACAGAATGCTGAATGTGCCTCTGAATTCTGCTTTTGGTTAGATGACGAAGTACAAAAAAATGGAAATCCTCAGTGAATAACAGCTTACAGGCACATAAGATAGGAATGTATTTTTATTTAATTTTTATTTTAGAGTCGGTAAATTTTCATTATACAGGCATGGCACTCCAGCCCAGCACCGACTCTGAAAATAACTTTCCACTGCCATAAATTTTAAATAAAAACTAATAAAATTTCCATTAAATTATTATTTTAAGTAATTTGTATCTTTTTGTGTAATCATTTATTTACTTTTGACTGATTAAAAAAAGGAGAAGTTTCACAATTCGGTGCGTATTATTATTTCCTTTTATGTACCTCTGTAAATACATCGATTTCTACGCAGTGTGTTTATTCGATAGGTTTTACCTGATTTGGTATCTTAAAAATTTGATCAAGAATTGACGGAATACAGAGTAAAAAAATAAACTAAATAATGATAAGTGCAACTAAAACTTAAAAACCGACTTCAAAACTTAACACTGAAAGTTATAACACATAACAATAAGAAAGAAAGATAATTTATAAAAGTTCTTAATTTTGATGTGCAAGTGTTTTATCCGTTAAAAACTTATCGAAAAACAGACCAGCGAAATGAACCCAAAATAAAAAAATCGACTTGCAAAATACTTTGTTATTGTTACATACTATAATAATACGTCATAGTAGACGTATACCCGATGGCCTTTCCCATCAGGAACATTTCGGGGGCTTAGCATATGCAACATAAGATGAAAAACCAGTTATATCCGGTTATCTCTACATGTCTATCGAAGCTAACGTGGTTGTATAGAATATCGACTCATAATGTCAAAACTAGACGTAAAGTAGAGAAAATTGTATTTTCAAACTACTCGCTGTGGTATTTTGTCTACGAACCCTAACATGTCGACGTGATTTTATCGAATGTTGCCAGTTTTACCCGCGATATTTATCGTCGGTACTTATCTCTCCGCACGTGAGATATGCCGTGTTGCACATTCTAAGCCCGCAGGACATTACGAGTTTTTGGGTAACCTGCTCTACCCATATCCTACTTTTTACATATCGCCTAGAGACTCTAGTGACAGCCTTCTTAAATTGAGAAACCGTGAGCTCCTGGTTTCTAATCTCAGCTCAGGCAATCATAACTTGTGTTTTTAAAGAAGTCACACATGAGTTGCCCAGTAATATAATTTGTGCTCTATATGGCAATAAGTTCACCCTCTGTCACATCATGGGATAGAAATAACTTCGAAACGTGGGTGCACGAGTTCTCACCTCTGCCTATCGCTTCGGAGACACGGGTGTGAGCTTATGTATATATGTATGTTTCATGTTTTTATCTTCAACAAAATTACACTGACACACTTCACTATTTAGGGAATTATAATAGGGAAGTGTATGTGTAGTGTAATACACTTTATTACTGCTCCCTTTTATTTTTTAAGGAACTCTTGTGCAAAATTCCATGCTCCTAGAGCCACAGGTTTAGGCCGTGCGTCGTTTATTAGTCAGTGAGTGTTGAGTTTTATAAATCAGTTGTAATTATTACCTGGAATTCCCATCAATAATATACATCCCGAGGAAAATTTTAGGGGAGCAAGAGTAAAATATTATGCTTCTTGCCTCATACATACATACATATATATATATATATATATATATATATATATATATATATATATATATATATATATATATATATATATATATATATATATAGATTACTTTAGTACAGTGAAAGCCTGAATCTTGAGGGCATACATGCGGAGAGAGCGGCCTCTCCGTTAGCTATGTTATGACCGTACTAATCTATAGTTAGTAGTTTATCAATAAATTTCCGTAGGTACCTATTTAACTATTCTTCATTATCGTATTATGTGATACTCCTAATCACTGAAATATTCATTTTCGTTTTTACGATATATTATACCACTAGCTGTTTCCCGCGGCTCTGCTCGAACGTATGTTTTCTAGGATAAAAGTAGCCTATATTCTAATCCATGTCATGGTCTACCTGTGTGTCAAATTTTATCCTAATTCGTTACGTCGTTAAGGCAAGATTAATCTACAAACATTCCAATTTTCACATTAATATTAATACACAAAATTCAACCCAAGTAGAATTTTACAAGAATGAGAAACACGTGTTTATATTTAATAAGCAATATTTGTAGTCAATTTCACAGCTGTATTCCGTTTCATACAACGGACAAACCCCTTTTTTACCCCCTTAAAATGTAAATTTCCAAAAATCCGTTCTTAGCTGACGGTTACATTACACAAACTATCATCTGACCAAATTTCATGATCCCAACTTCAGTAGTTTTTGAGAAATCGTGATGAATCAGTGAGTGAGTGGTATTTCGCTTTTATATATATATATATATATATATATATATATATATATATATATAGATAAAGCTAATACAATTTTTTGACGGAGCAGAATACTTGGTATGTACTCATTTTATTGACATCAATGCTTAAACATGCATTCTAAAATGTATGTTGACTACATATCAACTACATTTGGAATATTTGTAACTTGTAACGGAGGTCATAACTTTATTATCTACAACACGATAAGCCGTGAAAGTCCGCGTAATGAATTATGGGGAAGATATTATAATATCCTCTTATCTATTACTATTATTAAGTTATCTAGAATATCAGGTGTATAATCATTAAGGATAGGTTATGTTTTTATATTAAAAAGGAAAAGAATGGAGCAATAAAATATTTTGTGACTCATAAAAAGTAGAGTTGATGGGTACTAATTAAGTACAAAATACATAAGTATAAAAATAACGTAATAACTGATCCTTGAATCCAATACACAACATAACATTTTACATTGGGTTTGACTATTTTTGACGTTACCAAAGTTCATTTTTTATTGTTTATTGAGTGATATTGGGTTTTTCTATTACAAAATGCTCAGTTTCAGCCCGGAGTCTGGAATTGTGCCTGGTATGACGATGGGCTTTATTTTTTTATTGCTTGAGTGACAAAACGAGCATATCAAGAGTTTCACTCTTTCGCTCGACCAAGGCGAGAATATTATTACATAATTGTATTAAAAATCTTTTTTGCGATGCACCATCAGGTTATTGTTGCTTCCATTTTATAAAACACATTAATTCACATGCACACTTGTGCCAATGTCCATCGAATTAATATTGTTATTGACATTTCACCTTCTACTTAGTCCAGGTATGAAAAAACTACATAATTAAAGTATTTTTTTATAAATAAAATTAATGTTTTTTATAGGTACAATGATACCAAGATCCGGCGGAGACTACGCGTACTTAGATGAGGCGTTCGGATCTCTGCCGGCGTTCTTGTATCTGTGGGCGGCCTTGTTCATCCTGGTGCCGGCTGGTAACGCGATAACAGCCTTCACCTTCGCAAAGAACATCCTCCAACCGCTGTGGCCGGAATGTGACCCGCCTCTTGCTGCAAATCGTCTCATAGCTGCTGTCATTACATGTGAGTACTATTTTTTATTCATAAACTGTTACTGTCTTAGGCATGCATAGATGGTAATGCGTAAATGGTAGAGCAACGCTGTAGATAGTCTTGGTTACAGCACGAATGGGCCAGCTCGACCGGGTTGTTACCATTGTGTAAAATAGCGGCTTGCTGATGTGTTTCGTACGGTGAGTGAGATATCCGGAGTTCCAAATCCCCACCCCTTCACAATCCCTTTATCCCTTTTCTTTAAGGTCGGCAACGCGTCCGTGATTCTTCTGGTATAGTAGCTGTTCACGGGCGGTGGACATCACATAGATCAGGTGACCCATTTGGTCGTTAGCCGGCCTATGCAATATAAAAAAACTTACATAAGGTCGCGTCTGTATCCCCGCAGGGAGACACAAACGGTGCAATTGAAAACTCAAAACACATATTGTGATTTTCCAACCTGTCTTATGTCATACAAGTTGATACAACCATTTGTATTTTTTGCAGTCAGCATACATTCCTTTCCTTTTTATCATAAAAACACACAATAATATAATAAAAACCCTCCAAACAAACAAGCCCGCACAATGTTCAAACTCTAATATTACGTCTATGATATTATACTGTTTCTTTAGCTCATTGTTTAAAACGACAAATAGACATTCGCACTGACGCCTGTAATCGCCGAATGGATAGGCAGAGGTGTAACCAGTACACCCACATTTCGCCGAGCATATCTCGGTCTCACGATGTGATAGGGGGCGAGCCTATAGCCATACCGATCACAAATTCCAGACTCCGGACTAATACTAAGGATTCCGTAATAGAAAAACCCAATACCACTTTTAGCCGACCCGAGGATCGAACCCGAGACCTCAGCGTAAGCCTCAATCGTAACGCGTACGCATTAAAACTGCGCCACCGAGGCAGTCTCATTTACATTTTATATTGGCCTGACCTAAAAATTAAACCTCAATATTGGTTTTATACATGCAAAAAATGGATAAGATATCCATATTACTTGCTTCTTTACTTCCTAAGTATGGAACAGTGTCATAAGGCAACCTGAAGATTTTGTCTTTCAAGAATGCTTTCAACCCCTTTTTGATATTAAAAGTATACACTATGTGGTTCGGTCAGCGGCTGATTGAATCTGTCTATGTTGGGAAAATTGTCAGCAACTTTCTCGTCCTACTTGGTTAGTATTTACTGAAACAACTTGCTTCCCGTCAATTAAATTGCTTTCGCAGTAATCACAGGTCTCCCCGGTAAATCAATTTTAAAAAATAAATGTAGAAGCCTAATACAATACAAAACGCGTTAGTCGAGTGCCCAAAAGATGAGAAGTTTGCCGTGTGAATCTTACAGTTGAATACTCGTACTGGTTTTAACTCAGCAATATTTATAATACAACCAGGAGTACAACTTTTTATTCAAAGGGAACATTGTCATTACCCCATGCAGCGCACCGGTTTCAATACCAAGAAATATGTTTAGCTCTCGCACTTCCAAAAATCATCAGTTCGCTGAATCGTGAGACCTGTTATTTATTACAAATTTGACTTATGTTTTAAAAATAGAAAGGTACGGATTATTCTCAAAAATGCTGGCAAATATTTATGGTTTTGTAAGGCCTGACAATTAGTGGATTAGTCTTTTTTCTTAATCTACCAGTATCGTCTAAGTTCTAACCCAGCGTATCATCAGTTCAAAATAAACAAATCAGTGTCATGTGTGCTAGATGTGTCGACCATTTCGCTCCTCATAAAAACTCTTTATAGTGACGGAAGAACAGACAATCATGTCACAATCTTGTTGCTATCTATGATTGTTAGTAATGGAGGCTGAGGCCGGTGGCTGTCGTTCCGACGGGATTCGGTGTCCGCATCTTTATTCGAGCATTGTAGTTACGTACGTATTGTAGGTACACAGGAGTACGCGAGCGCGGTCGCCTGATTGCGCCTGACAGGATAATGAGGGCTTCCTCCCGTATGGTACTTACATACACTCTTGTACAGAATTATCTTGGCGAACACATACCTACCTAATATAAGGGCTCTTAATAACTGATAGTGATTTTTCAGGGTTGTACCCGTGATCCCAGTGGTTCAATCCACTGGTAAATATAATTACCCTACTTATTTTTTTTTAGCATAGGCCGGCAATCGAGCACGTGGCTCACCTGATGGTAAGTGATCTCCACCGCTCATGTACGCCCACAATACCAAAAAATTAAGGGCGCGTTGCCGACCTTAAACGAAAGGGATTATTAAGGGATTGGGAAGGGGAGGAGGATTTGGGGCTCCGGATATCTCACTCATCGTACGAAACGCAGCAGCAAGCTGCTATTTTACGTCGGTTTTCTGTGACATAGTGGTAACGACCCGGACGAGCTAGCCCATTCATGCTGTAGACAAAAGTGTCTACAGCGTGGCTCTACCACGCATATACGAGTACGAGTCAGTCATATTTGACCGACTGTAAAGATACCTATTAAAATTGTTATTTTTGACTTTTCAGTGTTTTTATTTTGAAGTCGGTTTCTAAGTTTTGTTATTCTTATTGTATTTTCCTACGCTAGAAAGGAAGAACGTATCTACAAATGTATTATTCTATACCTACAAATATGTAATATTTGGCCTTCCTGCCTAGTGCCTATGCAGAAAAAGAACTAAATAACGATTTATAAACCATTGGATTTGTAAATACTACCACTCGGAAACTTTCAAGGCTCTTGTAATGAGAATTCACCTAGCCCGCCTATCCTTAACTACCTGGAACTAACTTAAGAACATAACTTAACAGAACTCAGTTATATCTGGAAACTGTTTTTACTTTGAACTATTTAACGAATTTATCTTTTCACGGTATATTTAAATCAGGCCTGCATCTAGTTTAACGAATAATTTTAATTCAAATTGAATTTTTACAACTATGGTGGGCGATGGTGGACGATCTCTGACGCTCATAGACTCTTTAAAACTTAGGGAGCGTTACACATCTTTGGAGAAAGAAAAAAGAAGTATTGAGGTTATGAAGTTCACTGCCTCGGTGGCGTAGTAGTAATGCGTTCGCGTTACGATTGCTGAGCTGAGGTCTCGGATACGATCCCCGGGTCGGGAAACAGTGATATTGGGTTTTTCTATTACGAAATGCTCAGTATCAACCCGGATTCTGGAATTTGTGCCCGCGATGTCGATAGGCTCATATCACCCATATCACATCACTCCCTCGCCCCATATCACATCATGGGACGGAGATACGCTCGGCGAAATGTGGATGTACTGGTTACACTTCTGCCTACCCCTTCGGACATTACAGGCGTGAGCGCGTATGTAGGTTATGAAGTTGGGATTGCTCTTTATTCTTACTAACCTGGTTAAACAACCAAGATGTGTTCATCATCATACACATTTGTAAGACCCCATAATGTCCATGACTAATCAGACTCTGGATTGACTACCCCATGTTTGTATCGATATGGATATTGGACGTTATAATGTGCGTGACGGCAACAATGAAGAATATTGACACAGAGCCTCGAAGCGTTGCCGATACAGAACCAGCCGCGTCCAAACGAGCGTTGAAAATTGAATGGACTGTTGAGGATAAGACGCGTGTCCATCCACGGATGGGATAACTGACGTAACCGGTAAAGGGTTGATGGGGACATCTGAAGGCCAATTCTCGTAATTTTAAATGTTCAAAATATCATTCCGATCTAGTCTCAGCGTCAAGAAAGTTGCAAATGGCATTCTCTTAAACCAATAATCAACGTCAAATGCACCTAGCATTGGCAGTAAGAATACGCACACATCTTGGTGTGCGTGTTCTGTAGATCATAAGAATGAGTATACTTCTACCTATAAAGTATGGATTGAGGTAGCAGTAACTTTGCTTTGTGTTTATAAAATGTCCACAAATATGTTTAATTAAGATGGCACTACTGACGCTGTAGAAGCGGATGCAGGGGGGGGGGGCAAAGGGGCTCAAGCCCCCCCAAAAGCATTTGGGTCCACTGACAAATCTCAAATTAATCTTAATATTATCCTACTTTCTTAATACAATATAATTTTATACTACCTACAATATAATTTTCATTGCTTATACTTACTTATCCCATTTTAAGTAGGTATAGTATATTCTCAATTGTTTTGGGTCAAGCTAAACCAAAACCCTGGATCCGCCACTGGCTGTAAGTAGACTTAACTAGAGGGTATTAAATAAAGGTTACGTCACTCTAGATAATAACATACTGACAACTTACGTAAAAAAATTACCATTCATTTAAAGGTGCTCGCTCTCATCAAATTATCTATACAAGAATTAGGTAGGTACTAATATTTTGTTCTATTTCCTTTGATTCGATAATTTCGTGGTCTCTCTATCTGCACTAGTGCCATTACTTTTGACATTTTGGGAAACACTTTTCGGTTAAAGACTCATATGAAATGTTCGTACTCTAACTGTACAGTCCATACTATAACGACAGAGGATTTAAAAATTATCTATTTAAAAATTAATGCTTTTTCTTCGTGCCTTTACTATTACCGGTCCGATTGTCAAACTACCAAAGAAGGTTGTGTAAAAAAAAATGTGTGTTGTTTGTTTGACCTCTATGCGTTCCTATAGCATTCATCTGATTATGATGAAAGTTGAAACTTTAATGAGGTATTGTGCGAACGCACGCGCCACAGAAGGATTGTATGAAAATAATGCAAGTGTAAATATTTACAAAGCAAAAGAAGCATTGCCCTGCGTGCCGAATTACAGGCGTGATTGCGTATGTATATGTAATATTTCGCACTGTGTTTCGCAACATAATTCATACTAAAATGTCATTATGTTTCGGCATCACTACCTCTGCAGTAATACGATCTGTCATGAGAGCATTCGGCCCAATATCGGTAAACTGCCTTATCCGTACCTACTAGTTTAAAATTTCACATTTCTTTACGCTTTCCATAACCTCTAAGGAATTTTTAATCATAAATACTTATTACATAAATACGTCATACATACACAAAAGCTTACGCCAGTATCCTCAAAAGGGTAAATGGAGGTGCAATTAGTACGCCCACAGTTTGCTGAGTTTTATCAGTGCCATGATGTGATCGGTGGCGACAGGCGCGAGCGTGCCAATCGCCATTTCGAGCCCAAATTTTAAACTAGGGTAACTGTGTGATTTTTCGAATCGAAAACTCAAACACAAATTGTGAAATTATTGCTAAACTATGATTTAAATCCAGGGCCTCACCAGTTTCTCAGCCAAGTACTCTGCCACTACACAAATGTGGCGATTTATTTTTAAGTAACCAGAAAAATATTTAATTATTTTCTTTTCTCAGGTTTTCTTACAGTCATCAATTGCTACAACGTCAAATGGGTGACACGAGTTCAAGATTCCTTCACAGCTGCGAAAATATTGGCTTTATTAATAATATTCTTCACGAGCCTGTGGTACTTATTCTCTGGTCATACTGAGAACCTCGAAAATATGATGGAAGGTACCACCAACAACCCTGGTGACATCGCTATAGCGTTCTACACAGGATTTTTCTCGTATTCCGGATGGAATTACTTGAATTTTGTCACAGAGGAGCTAAAAGAGCCTTACAAGTAAGTTAACATTTAAACTTGGCTTCATTTTAAAAACATGAACATTGTCTTGCTTATGTTAAAAGCAGTAAGTATGATTTTTAGCTAAACAGAGATCTATTCTATATAAACAAACCTAGTGTCAAAGTTTTCAAGCCGCCCGCCCGGAGGCCTCCGACTTAGTTTAAGGACTGCTTCCAGTTCATAACAACCGGGACCGACTTTTTACGTGCCCTCCGAAGTACGAAGACTAGACGCTCAGTTGAAAACCAAGCGTCTGTGCGCTTCGGAGGGCACTAAACACTAAGGCTGAAATCTATAGAGCACACTTTGACTTTCCTTACACTTATCTTACGCTTAACTTTGTTAAGTATACTCATAACACAACTTAAATTTCGTGTTTATTTTATAGCAATTTGACGTTGAAATAACCGCTGAGCTCAAGTGTTACCCGAAATTGATTTTCCTTTAAAAAATGTTTAATATTAATAATAATAGTCAAAAGTCCTAATCAGAGTTCATTTTTCTAAGAACCCCTAATAATATCATCATTACATTAATTAAAAATTGATGGCATTAGGGTTGTGTAAAGAAACGCTTCGCATTGGTTTTACTTTTGACATCTGTGTGTATTTCTGTGTTCTTATTTGACAGTTTCGATTAACCTTTGTGCCAGACTTAAAATTCTTTAAAAAAATAGTTTTATGTGTGTAAATAAATGTTTAATACAATAATAATGTCAACTTATTATTACTGTAATTCAGAAATATTTGTCAATTTGCAGTAACATTTCTTTGTGTTTTCTTTGTATGGAATTCCGAGATTCCCAAAATTTATGGATACCTCCTGTACAACGCGGTAACACTATCAATGTTATTCCAACCATAGTTAAAGCCGTAAAAAGTTATGATGCAGAAATAAATTTTAAACCACTATTTTGGCTTCAATTATAGCTAAATAGATAGTAAATAATCCCATAATGCCACATTCGAAAATGTAGTTCGATTATTAAATATATTACAAATGGTTGTGGAGTTATTAAGGCCAATATATGGCATATTGCATGCGATGTAATGCAGACGGAGGTCACGAGACAATAAAGCCCTCTCGGCGCAAGCACACGTATTGATATAATACGATTGGCAAAGTCTAACTTAAATATCTAATGAGCATTGCTTGTCTGGTAATATAAGTTCTATATGAATATTATAACAATGTGACCTTATATACAATATATAACAGTAAAAAGGTTTTTGTTTAAACATATGTTCAGTGCCCACGCATTGAGTCTGTATTTATATCGTAGAAGACAGCTATGAATATAACAATCGAGGCCAACTACTCGCAGCTTTAATGACAGGGATACATGACGTTGGTTTTCGATTTAAAAATGCGTCCCCACTTATGACATTACGCTGCACCGAGAGCCATGGTTGTAACAAACGCGTGACAAACTTTCAAGTGTGGACTATTGTCATATGTTACGACCTAATGTCACGGAGCGAACCGCTCTGAGACCCGGTAACATGTCGCAAAACTAAACCATAGTTAAATAAAGTTCGTTCAGCAGCCGTAATATAAGTTTGTTCGATAAGTGGCACATCATTCGTATATGAGAAATATGTATAAAGTTAATACGCTTCCAGTACTGTTCGCTAGGGGCGCTATACGGATCTGCATTCTGCATACATATTTTCTTAAATGCTGATCACGTGATTCAGCTATGAAATATCTCGCAAAATCTTATACTACGAGCACTGAATTGAATGTCATCAACTTATACTAATAACATAATTTTTAATACTTAGGTTTGTGTTACTCTCACTTTCCGGTTTACCTTGGACAGTCAAAACCGTAATATAGATGTTATGATTTCGATAACTTTTATGAACTGTTTTATTGTATTTTATATTGGCGAGAATGGTTTAATTTGCAGATTATTATTGATTAATGTGACCTTTTAAACTGTCCCGTTTTCTAATTTTAAAATGGTGACGCGGATGCAAAATGTGAAATTGATTTAATTAGATTAGACTACCAAATTTTCTACCAATTATTTATAAGATTTGTAAATAGTAAGATTTTAGTTATGTCTGAGAGTTTATCTGCGAACGCTTAAATTTATACAACAAAGATAATAATTGCATAATTAAATTTTATATTATGTATTACTTCCAAGAGCGATCTTGCACTCACTCATATAAAAAGACCACCAGCTACCCGCGGCCCTGCCCGCGAAAATATCTTTTATTCATATCTTGGTCTAACTGTATGCCAAATTTTATCCAAATCGATTCAGCCGTTAAGACTTAATAGATCTACAAACATCCTAACTTTCACTTTAATAATAGGTACATAATATGAACCCCCCCCCCTCTCATGAGTGCAATTTTACAAAAATATGAATCACATATTCCATTATTTTTAATAAGCAATATTTATACATAGTTTCGCAGCCGTATTCCGTTCTATAAAAAACTTCACTCACTTAAGCAATTTTTGGCGCAATGAGTTAAGAGCTCCCTTGAGTTTAATTCTATAATACGGGCCTAAATATCTTATGTCTCAGAATGGTGAGGGTAGTGCAGTGCCATGCAGTGCTTTGTAATTCAAAGTTCAGTGTGGTGTTGTTATTGTTTATGGGCAGGCGTGGCTCTTATCATCAGGCGAGTGACCTTTCTAATTACCATCACTTTGGCTGACATCCAAAGGGTAAAACCAAAATAAGAAAAAAGTACTACTTTGCCTCTGCAATGTTTAAGCATTAAAATTATTAATAATAATCATACCTACTTACTATTAACAATCGATATTCATTATACTTGAAATTAACTATAGAATTATACATTTCCAGGAACCTACCCCGAGCGATTTGCATCTCAATGCCCGTGGTGACGTTAATATACTTTCTCACGAACATCGCCTACTTCGCAGTACTCACTAATGACGAGATCCTTGAGTTTGATGCCGTGGCTGTCACCTTCAGCGGAAAAATATTGGGCAAGATGTCGTGGATCATGCCCCTTTTCGTCGCTTTATGTACGGTCGGGTCACTAAACGGAGCTATATACGCCTCGTCTAGATTATTCTTCGTCGGAGCAAGAAATGGCCACCTGCCACTAGCAATATCTTTAATCGATATCAGGAGGCTGACGCCTGTGCCTTCGCTAATATTTATGGTATGTAATATTTTATTTATCATTACTAAGGTATTTTCCCGGGTTCTCGGAAAATCCTTGAAATACAGTAAATGTACGGGTTTCTTCTGGTAACTCGGGAATGAATTCACAATTCATAAGCGAAACCAGGCAATTATTAATTAGGCACCATAACACTATGTTATCATTTTTAGTGAATAATAATTGTATTTAGTTCCGTAGCTAAATTTGTGTTTTCCCTAATAACCACTCATTATATACCTGTTAGTTATCTTGTTATACGGGGTCAGCGTGTTAAGTTTTTATTCCTAATGTGAATTGCCGACTTCATGCACCTTCGAAAATTGTTGTAGAGAATCCACAGATAGGTTTCATGATTCCCTTACCATTAAAGCGACCGATAATTAATAATGAATAGAGACGTAACTTAGAAAAATCAGAAGTGAATGTTTCGAACCTACGACTTTCGTCTCGGCAGTCGGTACCTTTTTCCTAGCGGAGCTGAGCTATCGCTGCTACCACGAAAACATTTTTTTGTATTATTTTAAGTATATTTATTACTAGTTATTACTCGCATGGCGCCCGTCTCTTCCTCGATTAGACAGAATCTATTACATCGTAATCAATAAACCAAATGAGATTTCTTAACGCCTGTGGTTTGTAAATAGTTTGATTTCACGCTATGATTTTATTGCTATATTACGTAAGTTAGTCGCACGGTGATTCTAATGTTCCATTTAGATAACAATGTTTGATTTGATTGGGGTAACATGGTTACCAGAGAAACTATAGGTATTATTAACGTTGTGGATACACTACACACTTAGAAAGTTATAGAAAAAAGTAAATAATATTAAAAAAACAATAACAACAAAGAAAATAATAGGTATTTAAAGAGCTTGAATGGGCCGTCTCGATTGGGTCGTTACCACTGTCTCACAAAAAACCGATGTAAAGTAGCAACTTACTGCTGCGTTTCGGACGGTGATGGAAATATCCGCAGGTCCAAATCCCTCTCCCCTTCGCAATCCCATAATTACCCGTTTCCTTTAAGCTCACCTGATTGTAAGAGATCTCCACCGTCCATGGCGCTCATAATAATAGAGAATCATGGATGAGTGGCCGACCTTGAAGGCAAGGATTGGAATGGGGAGATTAGGGCATCCGGATATTTCACTCACCGTACGAAACGCAATAACAAACTGCCACTTCACTTTCTATGAGACAGTGGTAATAACCCGGTCGAGCCGGCACATTCCTGCTGTCTGCAAGTGTCTTCAGCGTGGCTCTACTATCGGCATCGATCCCATTGCGAGGGATCTGGTCGTGTAGATTAGGCAACCGATTGATCGCGGCTGATAGGTAGTCGATCTCAACAAGGGTAATAATAAAAATACTTTGAGTGGCTGTAGACACTTGTCTACAGCATGTATGGGCCGGCGTATCCGGGTCATTACCACTGTCTCACAGAAAACAGGCGTAAAGTAGCAGCTTGCTGCTGGGTTTCGTATGGTGAGTGAGATATCCGGAGGCCCAAACCCACTCCCCTTCCCAATCCCTTAATTATCCCTTTCCTTTAAGGTTCCAGTTTGAATTACATTAAAGCCAGTGAAATTACTGGGCATTATGGGACTGAACATCTTATGTCTCGGGGTAACGAGCCTATTCCAATGCCATCCAGTGCTTTGTAATTCAAAGTTATGTGCGGTATTGCTTCTGTTTGTGGGCAGGCGTGGTGCTTACCATCAACCAAGCGACCAGCTCGTTTCGTCACTCATACTAATAAAAAAAAGGAATTGATTCTATAGCTAATATTCACTGGTTATTTAATACAGATAATATTTATTTTAGGCCGAATTAAATTAATAATTTCATCATTTCATTCAATGTACAGGACATTGTCCTATTTGTTGGGTACGGACCTCTTCAACTAATATGAGAGGTTAAGTCTTTAGCTAAGTCTTTTCTCTACTGTAACTTATTACAGTAAGTATTACAGTAATTTGACTTATCAAACATTTAAATCTATAATTACTAAGTAATAAAATAATTTAAGTGAAACAAAAAGAGTTAGGTGCATACATAAAAATAATGTTTAATATAGTTTTAATATTGTTTCAGTGCCTCGTCACATTGGCAATGTTGATGTCGACCAACACGAAGTCATTGGTGGTGTACGTCAGCGCCGTGGAGGCGATGTGCACTCTGTCTTCAGTATTGGGCTTGTTGTGGATGCGCCACACTCGACCGCATAAGTTACGCCCAATCCGCGTTAACCTTATCTTACCTATATTATTCCTTATAACGTGTACATTCCTTGTAATATGCTCCTGCTTTGAACAACCGATTGAGGTGGGAATCGGCATTAGCGTCATAGCCCTAGGAGTTCCAATATACTTCATATTCATTAAATGGAGCAATAAACCCCAATGGCTGAAGTCAGCATGCAATTCATTTAATATAATATGCTCCAAAATGTTCTTAAGTGTACCCGAGGACTCTAAAGATTTATGATCTTTGTTGACTTACTTGTCTTGTTTTGATCTGATTTGGCATACCTATTTATCGTGAACTATTTACATTGTTACGAATTATCGAATCGAATATTCAGATCTGTTAATATAATAAGATTGTTTTGACAATATGATTCCTATGTTTTATTTTTATTTCTATATGAATATAGAGTGTAAGTTATTAAGTGTATCTTATTGGTAATACAAATACATTCGCATGTATCGATGTTGTGTTTATTCAGTTGTCTCGATTTTATGAAGTTACTTTTTAATTCAATTTTGTCCTTATTCCATATATGTTCAATACACTTAATAGTTAATAACACCTGTTCAAAAGACGAGTAATTATAAACTGGAAAATTCAAGTCACATTTTTATCTTACCCCTTATTTCAAAGTTTTCTATTTTACTGTTTATGGAAAATTGTAGAGTGGTTGAGCCATACTGTAGTTTTGTCTACAGTACGAATGAGTCGGATCGACCAGGTCACCACGTTACTGCTGTCTCACAAAAAAACGACGTAAAGTAGCGGCTTACTGCTACGTTTCGTACGGTGAGTGTGATATCCGGAGGCCCAAATCCCCTCCCCTTCCCAATCCCTTAATTTTCCCTTTCCTTTAAGATCGGTAACGTATCCATGAATCTTCTGGTACTGTGGGCGTACATGGGCGTTGGATATCACTTCCCATCAGGTGATGCATTTATTGGTTCGTTTGTCGGTATATGCTTTTTTAATGTTTTTTTTTAAACTGAGGCCATTTGAGACAATTTTTTTATTACATATTTCAGTAAGTGGCCTGGTGATCCCTCGTGGGAGACAAATTAAATAATGAAAATAAAAAATATATTTTAAGTTATAAATAGTTCACATGGTTTGATTTTAGTCGATCAACTGCTACATCGCATGCGATTTGAATTGATTGCACAGACTTCAAATCGAATACATCAACAAAGCCACACAGCTTTTGTTGATTCAAATAAGTGGATCAACCAAAATCGCGCCGTGTGAACCCTCTATTACACCAAGCAAAAATAGTCACATAAAGTAAATGAATTAAATACCAATAAGATCTAAGGAACAAATTATTTATTTAACAGTAGGTATCGGCAAACGAGCAAGTGGAATACCTGATGGAAGTTTTTGTTGTAGAAATTGCCTACTTTTTATTTCAGATTTTACAAAGTTTCCACTCTTAGTGGCATAGTAGCTCGAAAACCCCACTACCAGTACCTGTACGTCGACCTATTAATATAACTGCAGTACCTAAGTTGAGTCTAGAAGTAGATTTTCATAATGATAAAAATCCCAATAAATTTTAAACCAAACATTTTCGTTCAATATATATGGCGATAGATCGATAAACATTGAGGTCCTCTAACGTCCTTACTTCTTTCTCTCTTCCACCATTCACGTTTTACGCTAAATATCGACGGTCTCTACGTAAGTATATTCCCTTGTAAATAATGCAAATTTTATTGTAGAGTGGTTTGAAAGTTCTTGATGGCAAAGAATTAGGTGTATGAATTTAGTTGTAATATTTAGTAGTTATAGGATTTGTTAGGCTTCAGCAGATTTTTATACATAGGTGTTTTTTTCTACAGTCGTTTTTTTGGCTATTACATTTTACCTATGTTTTAATTATAATTTCTCTATAATGTAATGTCATACGGAGTCTATTTGGGCCGCCTACAACTGCTAAAGTCAACCTCACCTGTACGTGGTACACTCTGCTGGTTAATGGACGAGGTATTAGCGGAACTTGGTCCCCCGTTGCGGGCTGTGGGGATCAGATGACGGGTCGCCCCACATAATACAACATCTTTGTCCACCGTCAAATCTTTGGTACGAAAAGGCTGTCGTTGGCATTAAGCCGGACAACACCTGGTAACGCCTAGGCAGAAAAAGTAATTTCTGTATAGGTAATGTGGTTTGGATGTCATTAATACATACATAGACAATCGTATCTTTGAGAATCTTAATTGCTTCCGTTTCGCACTTGCATAAAACTAACTTATTTAAGGTTCCATATCAAATGGGTACCAATTAACCCCTACAATTGTCTGTCCTAAATTAAAGGTCTCTATCTTTTAAACATAATAGAATACGTGTATATATATGTATTATGATTACAGATATCCTATGTTACAAGTACCAACGTTACAATGGTTATGACGTCACTATGATAATCTCTGATTTATTTAATTATTCAATTATACTTATTATAAACGTTATTTAGAATGTTCAAACATTTGACCCATTTGTAAGAAGGTATAAATGAGGTGAAATAGTTATTATCAGCGGACAGTCGGTTGGTAAACGAAATATAAAAATGTTATATTCTGCTCTAATAAATTAAAAGATCGTGTACATTGTGTTTGGATTCATCTACTGCGTTATACCTAAGAAATAATAAAAAACATCAATGATCGATCATATTTTTTTGTCTCCTTCCACCTGCCCTTATGCCACTCGCACTCGTCTATAGATATAACCTATAATTATAATAGGTTAATAATCTAAATAATAGGTAATATGCAGTGACAGACTAAGCCCGCCGGGGGGCCTAGGCGGCAAATGTAATTGGGGTCGCCGGTGTGATATTTTTGTTAAGTTATAGTTTGAGTATGCTTAGACTAAGACATCCTATCCTAGCGATTTGGGGCTCTCTAGGACAGCGGGGCAGACCGCCCCCTTTGTACCTATAATACTGTTAATACTATGATTGAAGTATATAAACGGAAATTGTATAACAGAACCGCCTTTTTAAGTTGGTAAAAACAATGGGGAGCTCTTAAGACACAGTGAAATGAAAATAGTCGGCTGCTTAGATAGTATAGCTTAGCTCGCCTGATGGTACCCATAAACAGAAGCAGCACCACACAGAACCTTGAACTACAAAGCACTGCATGGCATTGGACTGCGCTCGTCACCCCGAGACATAAGATGTTGAGTCTCATAATGTCCAGTAATTTCACTGACTTCAATGCCTTCCAAACCGGAACACAACAGTGCTTACACACTGTTGCTTAGCGGCAGAAATAGACAAAGCGTTGGTACTAACCCAGGTTGCGTCTCACATACGAGAGACATACCACCTTGTCGCATATGAAGGACCTACCACCTTGTAGTTCTATTATAGAAACTATTTATTGTGGTATTGGGTTTTTTTCTGGATTTTTATTAGTATGCATTAATGACATTTATAGTATAATTCATATTGCGGAGTCACGCTAACGCCAGCACCTCTGCAGCTCCGACCCCGACAAGGCAGATCTATCTTGGCGGACCTGCTCAATAAGGATAATATGATAGTGGAAGGAGAATCTCGTGCGACATGACTTGCTCGAAGGAGGAGGCCTTTCTCACTCATGTACTCTTAGTGACTGCAGTAATTAATTCCTTGATTGGATATATTGTTGATTATACCATGAAGGTAAATGTCTTGCTGAAACAACCATTACGCGTAGTAGAGCTCTCGTCAATATTTATGGTTGACCTAAATTAAGCCACTTCTCCCGCCTCCTACATCTCCCGTCACCTTTTAGCCTCCTGAATAACTGCTACGCTGCTCGTGACCAACTTCAGACCAGCCAAAAACACCTTTGTCCATCGGAAATCGAAACGTTGGCTAGCTATAGTCAGTGTAGTGTTTACCTATATTTGGGCTTCGTCCATCCCCTGCCCCAGTCCGTTCACACACCACACGTGGGAACACACACGGATAACACTCAGTTTATTTTTATTTTTTATATATAGCAAACGAGTACGATCATCTGACGGTAAGTGATCTCCATCGCCCATTTACGCCCACAATACCTGACCTTAAAGAAAGGGATGAGGAGAGGCGGGGGTTAGATTTGGGCCTTCGGATATTTCACTCACCATACGAAACGCAGCAGCAAGCTGCCACTTTACCTCGGTTTTCTGTGAGGTATTGGTAACGAGCCGTTCGAGCCGGCCCATTCGTGCTATAGACAAACTGTCTACAGCGTGGCTCTACCACTGTCAAAAGTGATATCCCGCCAGACGGAAGAGAACTCCGCTCTCCGTAGTGGCGAACACCTTTATAAGGTGCCATCTCTCTTGTAGATGTCGTCCTTATTATTATCTACCGCCACTATCAAGGCACTACCAGTATACTTGATAGTGGCAGTAGTAAGTTTACACCTTTAATTATTTTAAGACTTCAATAGCTATACACTACCAGCCCGCACTATGAACTGGGTGAGTATAGGAGGCAAGTCGCAACGGCCCTCACATATACCTTTGTGCGGAAAATGGAATACTACTGAAAGGACCCTATAGGTTGAAGCCTCTGGGAAATACAATACGCAATCCGCTTCATGCGTCCTATGTGATCTGAAAAGCAGGATATTTCGTAACAGTATCGACTATATTGATAATGTTTATCTTTAAGTACTTAGTAGAAGTCCTTCGATTACTTTTTAACCGTCGTCAACAGCGGAAGAAAATAAACATTACAGCGTGTAATGCAACAGTAAAATATCTTTACAAGTGTTATATTATTCAGGAAGTGGGCATAAGTAGGTATATTTTTTTTATTGAGACCATAATCATCGAAGCATGAAGTCTTCATGTTTCTATTCAATTCTGAAATCACGTACAACTATTGACTATAAACAAGTCGCGACGTCTCTTTTGTATGCTACCGTGAAAAATGGCAAAATTTAAATTTCGTAACTGTTATGGAAGCCTACAAAAGCCGGACTCTAATATAAATGCGCTCTTTTAAAATGTAATTCTAAGTACTTATTCTATAAAAGAGATCACGGTGTGCTCAATACATATTAACACTCACTTAGTTTATTACACGTGGTTGCAATTTAAATCTATATATATATATATATATATATATATATATATATATATATATATATATATATATATATATATATATATATATAGTCCTTTCCTTATTATATATATATAAAGGCGAAATTCCACTCACTGATTAATCACGATTTCTCAAAAACTACTAAAGCTAGATCATTAAATTTGGTCACATAACACTGGTCTACAGTGGTTTTGTTGCCCTAGATATGAAAATGATTTTGGGTCTATTTATGCACACAATTCATGAAACTATCAATGATTTTGTAAGATTTGCTCGTTTTTTTTTTTAATTAAAAAAAACAAAAAACGAGAAACAAAATCTATATATATAAAAGCGAAATACCACTCACTCACTGATTAATCACGATTTCTCAAAAACTACTGAAACTGGGATCATGAAATTAGGTCAGATGATAGTTTGTGTAATGTAGACGTCAGCTAAGAACGGATTTTTGGAGATTTACATTTTAAGGGGGTAACAGAGGGGTTTGTACGTTGTATGCAACTTTTTTATGGAAGGGAATACGACTGAAATTGAGCGCAAATATTGCTTATTTAAAATAATGAAATACGAGAGTCACATTTTTGGAAAAATCCACTTACAAAAGTTTGAACTTAGTATGAAAGTATTTATTTTAACTTTTGAACAACTTGACCGATTGAGGTCATATTCACACCGTACATTTGTTTTGTGGAGACAATGGCTTATAACTATATATCATCACGCTACGACCCATGGGAGCGGAGTAGTAATCTATATATAAAGCAAAATACCACTCACTGATTGATTAACACGAAACCTCAAAACGACCAAAGCTATGATCATGAAATTTGGTCAGATGGTAGTTTGCGTAATGTAAGGTGCCCGCTAAGAAAGGGTTTTTGGAAATTTTCATTTTAAAGGGGTGAAATGGGGGAACTTTATATTAAATGAAAAACGGCTGTGAAATTGAGTAAAATTTGGCATACAGGTAGACCAATACATGAATTAGAACTTATGCAACTTTTACCCCAGATAAAAACATTTACGCGGGCGGAGCCGCGGGTAAATGCTAGTAAGTAACTAAATAAGTAAGTAAGTTGTAAGTACTTCAATATTGTCAAATAACTGAGATCTCAGCTGTCCTGTGGAGCAAGGGGTCTGAGAGTGGGGATCACACGATGTTTGTATGCGCGAAAAAGTTGCGCAGAAGCCTAATCATGACTGGAAAATTAAATTTTATTTTTAACAAGCCGATAATTGTTCAAAATATAAGATATGCAATAATCATGATAATACGAGCACATTGAGAACTTTCATGAATATATTCGTAATCTAGGCACTTGAAAACGTAAAAATTTGCGATGATCCAGGGCAACAAAAAAATGTTTTTTTTTGTAGAGCTGTGGAATAGTTTGTGTAATGTAGGTGCTCACTAAGAAAGGATTTTTGGAAATTTACGTTTTAATGGACCGGAATATTACTGTGAAAATAAGCACAAATATTGCTTATTAAAATTATGAATACGCGGATCCTATTTATGTAAAATTCTACTTGCAAAGAGGCTGAGTTGAACTTTGTATGAAACTATTTAAGTTTTGAATAACTTGACCGATATAGTTCATATTCACACCATACATTGGTTTTATGGAGACGGTGGTTCATAACTAAATAGCTGCAACCCAAAGGAGCGGTGCAGTAATCTACCCTATTATATAAAGAGGAAATATTTGTTTGTATGTATATGTTTGTAAACACTTAGTAGGATATGTGATATAAAGAAACGAATTTCAAAAGTTTTGTATAGAAGTCAATAAATGAAATCAAATCAAATCATTTATTCAGTAATTAGGCCGCCAAGGGTACATTTACACGTCGAGTTTAGAATCTAGCGGTTATTAATTTTAACCCCTGACAAAAAAGAGGGATGTAATAAGTTTGTCCCCTTTGTCTGTCCATCTGTCAGTGTATTTGCCTGTCTGTTAGTATAACTATCTACATAATATCTGTCTGTGGCATCGTAGCGGTTATACAAATGCATCGATTATACTACAGTTTTTTTGCTGCAGCTGGTTTTATCAAGACGATAACTACCTACGTCTGAAGAAATTCTGTTCAGTTATTAAGAAGCTACAAATCCTTTTCTAATTGAGGTCAGGGGTTTTTAGGAAATAACCTAATCGCACTTCATCATTTCATTTACAAATGCGATAGTTGCTAAGTTAATAATAATAAGTCTTGGATTACCTACTTGGCATTTACTTACACACGTATAGGGCCATTCCTATGGATATTGGATTCAAGTGTTTTTGTCACTGCATATTGCAAATATTATCAATAATGATAACAACAATAATGTCAATCAAGACGTAAAGAAAATGAACCCCGTGACTCGTAAACAACACTCTTTCAAATATAGTACAATAGTTTTTACAATAGTAATAATTTATTGCTAAACAGTAAAAAAAAAAAAAAATTAGCTATTTGACACCTAATGTCAGAAATGTTAACGTTAACGTTTATATGTAGAGGATAATCTTTGGAACCACTGAACCGATTTTAAGAATGTTTTCACCAATAGGAAGCTGCACAACCCCTGAGTACCATAGGCTATAGTTCATTGCGATTTGTGACCACGGGCACCAACAACTATCGATTTGTATTAAACACTAATCTCTGGAACTACTAAACCAATTCAAAAAATTCTGTAATTTGGTGATTATAACTTAGGTAAATTATAACCTAGGCTCTACTTAGGGAAAAAAATCATCCGTAAGTACGTTACCATTTACTCCCATTTAGAAGCAGCGCGCTGGCAACGACAATTTTTTTTGTGACGAACATTTTTATTATTCTTTATTCAGAAAAAGAAATAAAAAGTAAAGTATAGTATTTCTAAATTAAAGTAATCTTTGACGATACTCATTACGATATATCGTCTTATAATCTTATATCTCGAGATATTTTTCTCACTTTCGCCCGAAGATTAACATTTTACGTTGTATAATTATGTGTTAGACCTTCGCACTGGGGGGCGAGCACGAACAACTTACGAATAAGTATTCGAATCGAGAACGCTAGCATTTTTATGAAGGTTCAAACAATTTTTTGGCATTTCGATATGAATACGTTCTCGCAAGTTATTCGTGCTAGCCCCTCTGAATGGTCCACCTTCTGCCCCTTTTTGCATGGTCATCAATATGGCCGAGCTTATTTTATCTTATAATGGCCACTTCAAGCCCCAAGCGACTGATGCTTAGTGTTTTAACTATCTCAGACTGTCTGATTACAACTGCATATTATAAAGAAATCATGGCTAGATAATATACAATAACTTTTACTATAGCTAACAGGTGGTGCAAAGGTAAATGTAAATGCACAAAACCTATGTCAATATATAATTATTATGATGTCATCTTGGAATAACTACTTATAAAAACTAAGTATATGCACGAAATTTAAGATGTTCAATTGGAGCCATATATGGCTCCAAACTATGATCGCCATACTAATAACTACTCACCACATTATGTTTATGATCCTCACTTATAAATCAATGTATGAAACACATTTTGCCCATCTACAAATTGACAAATATTTTGGCATAATTTTAGCTATTTTTTTTTGCTTTTGTGTGCGTGACGTTGCAAGTAAACACATCACACTTGGCAAAGTTTCAGCTTACGATTGTGAGTGTACGTTGTTTAGACATTTACCTTCTGTAAAATATGTCTCATAGTCTACAAGTTATTTGAATAACACTACACTACACATTTACATATATTTATATATATTATATTAGTCATATTTATGTATCCCTGAATCTCGTTTAAAGTTACAAATATCTATTTATAGGTACTTCCGCAGCCAAGTATGACGATAGACGACAGACATTACCATAATTAATCTGCGGGGTAAGAATGTGGCATAAAAACTAAGAAAACGACACGAACGTTCATGCGACCAAGAACGTGTGACGTTATCTACCCTATTATATAAAGCGGAAAATTATATAAATATGTGTTTGTTTATATGTAGGGGTTAATCTTTGGAACTACTCAACTAATTATAAAAAATATTTCACTAATAGCAAGCTGCACTATCCCTGAGTAACATATGTTATATTTCATTGCGATTTGTGACCACAGGGCACCACCGATATTGATTTTGTGTTCGTTTTGTATGAAGGCATAATCTCTGGAGCTACTGAAGCGATTCTAAAATAAATCACTATTAGAAAGCTCCATATCCCTTAGTAACCTAAGATGTATTTTACTGTAATTTGTGACTACGGTGCCCCCAGATATCGATTTTGTAGTCAATCAAGAAGTATTCTCTGGAACTAGAGATCCTATTCTATAAATTATTTCACCACTAGAAAACTTACTATCCATAAGTAACAAAGGCTATATTTTATTATTATTATAATATTATTGACAATTGTGCCTCCCAGACATCAATCGTGTGGTCAATCGACATTAAAACTGTATGCTATGAATAATTTATTTTAATCTAATTTAACACTTTCACACTAATATTATAAATGCGAAAATAAGTCTGCTAGATCTGACGTAAGAATTGAAAAAGTGGCAATTTTGTTTTAAGGCCGATTGATATCTAAATCGATATCTGAGACGCTCAGTAGTCACAAATGATAGATCCGATTGGAATCTAAAAATAAGCCGCCATTCATTCTTCTTTGTTTAAAGGCCTATTCACTTCAAAATGGTTATCTGGGACGCCCCGTAGTTAATAATGGTAGATCCGATGTTGGAGTCGAAAAAAGTGGCGCTATTTAATTTATATATATATACGCACTCCTATACAGTCGCCGAAGGGTATAAGCAGAGGTGTAACCAGTACATCCACATTTCGCCGAGCGTATCTCCGTCCCATGATGTGACAGGAGGCGAGCCTATCGATATACTGGGCACAATTCCAAACTCCGGGCTGATTACTCTAAGCATTTGGTAAAAACCCAATATCACTTTTACCCGACCCGAGAATCAAACCCGAGACCTCAGCATCAGCCTCAGTCGTAACTGCGCTACCGTGGCAGTCAGCAGGCTATTTAATTTGTCTTTGTTTTATAGTTGATTGACTTCAAAATCGATATCGTAGTCGCAAATAGGTAAACTTTTAAAAGAAGACTTTGGACATCCTCTATATCATTTTATGATATGGACGTATCTAATGATATATTGCTGTAGCAGTTCATAGAATACACCTATCCCTATAGTACTACTAGTCTCTGAGTAAAATTTCTGTGATAGACGGACATGACGAAATTATAAGGGTTCCGATTTCCGATCCGAATCAAAATGTTTGTTTAGTTTAAATTCTAACTTTTTGTTTTTGAGTCGGTTTTATTTTTTGAGCCTCCGGATATCTCACTCACTGTACAAAACGAAACAACATGCTGGTACTAGTGTCGGTTTTATGTGTGACATTGTGATAATAACCGGAAAGGGGTAATTAGGGGATTGGAAAGGGGAAGATGATTTGGATTTCCTGATATCTCACGCACCGTACGAAACGCAGCAGCAAACTGCCTAGTTTACGTCGGTTTTCTGTGAGACAGTGGTAACGACCCGGTCAAGCCGTTCCATACAAGCTGTAGACACAACTATCTACAGCGTGGCTCTACCACTTGGATTCTATGCATAATATCCATTTTTTCTGCTATTTATGACGCCTGATAATATTCGATAACGATAGAATTCATTTCATTAGATAACAAATCTATTAGTTCGTTAATTACTGTTTACACTCGCATTTGTAAGTATCAATTAGGTATAATATGGTTGAAATTAGCTGATGTGTCATGGCACCAGACGGTAGCCAAACACTTAGTAGGATATGTGATTTAAAAAAACGAATTTCAAAAGTTTTGTATAGTAATCATTAAATTAAATCAAATCCTTTATTCAGTAATTAGGCCGCCAAGGGTACTTTTACACGTCCAGTTTAGAATCTACCGGTTATTAATTTTAACCCCTGACAAAAAAGAGGGATGTTATAAGTTTGTCACCTTTGTCTATCCGTCTGTCAATGCATCTGCATGTCTGTTTGTATAACTATCTACATAATATCTGTCTGTGACATCGTAGCGGTTTTACAAATGCATCGATTATACTACAGTTTTTTTTGCTGCAGCTAGTTTTATCAAGACGATTCTTAACTACGTCTGAAGAAATTCTGTTCAGTTATTAAGTAGTTACAGATCCTTTCCTAATTGAGATCAGGGCTTTTAGCGATTAGGTTATTTCCTAAACGCACTTCAGTCATTTGATTCACAAATGCAATAGTTGCTAAGTTAATAATAATAAGTCTTGGATTACCTACTTGGCATTTACTTACACACGTATAGGACCATTCCTATGGAT
Organism: Mimas tiliae; assembly: GCA_905332985.1. Lineage (NCBI taxonomy): Eukaryota > Metazoa > Arthropoda > Insecta > Lepidoptera > Sphingidae > Mimas > Mimas tiliae. Next base: position 7,600,458 of record HG995241.1, read on the forward strand.
ATTGAGTTCAAGCGTTTTTGTCACTGCATATTGGAAATATTATTAATAATGATAACAACAATAATGTCAATCAAGACGTAAAGAAAATGAACCCCATGACTCGTAAACAACACTCTTTCAAATATAGTACAATAGTTTTTACAATAGTAATAGTTTATTGCTAAATAGTAAAAAAAACAAAGGTGTCAAATTACATTTTTGACACCTAATATCAGAAATGTTAACGTTAACATTCATACGAATGATGATGAGTAAAGCCTAGTGGAATCAAACAAGTTTTTAGGTATAACATTAGACCCTAAACTTCAATGGGGCACCACACATCTGTGCTAGCTAAAAAATTAAGTGCCGCTGCTTACCTACACAGTAAGTAAAATACGCCAACTGACCGACGTTCATACGGCTAGGTTGGTTTATTTTGCATATTTCCATAGTTTGATGAGTTACGGAATTTTACTATGGAGTGGTGCTGCTGACATCAATACAATTTTTGTTTTTCAAAAGTGAGCTATAAGATCCATTTACTTGCTTAGTTCCAGATATTCTCTGAGAGAAAAAAATCAAAGAAACGAATATATGACAGTAGCATTACAATTTAGGTATATTCGTTAATTTGATTTATGTTCATAAGAATAAAGATAAATTTCAAATAATTTTTGATATTCATGGCATCAATACTAGAAATAAAAATAACTATAGTATAATAATAAAAATGACTATGAGAGTCATGAAACAAGACTCTGAGAACTGAGTTGCTCTAACTATATTCAAAATTAATTGTATTTATATTATCGTAGTCCAAATATTGTAAATGAATTTTGAAAAGAGCAACGCTAGAGATTCTTGCCCGTTCTTCTTTAACGGAACAGCATACTGAACGGGCAATAGAGTTAAAATTTGACTGAATCTAAATGATTTATATAACATTTTATGGATTCAATAAATATTTTCATTTTCATTTTCAGTCGAGAAATTCGTTAGTGGATACTACTCATACAGCTCACATCACCGGTATATTTGGCATTGTGTTCACTCTATTCCTTTTTGTATAGAAAGAAAATAGAACATCATCACCAAAGCTAAGTTTAATAAGTCATGCATGGTGTGAGATATTATAACGTAAGTAAAATACCTATATTATACAAATTCATATAGGAGAGTAATAATAGAGATAGACAATATTTTACAAATTAGCTGTACTCGACTTTTCTATGCTTTATAGAACTGTCTATTCGTAAACGCTCATTGTCAGCATTTCGACTATGGAACCTTCTTTTCACGAGTTATCCTACTTTTAATTTTATTAAGGAATAAATAAATGAAAATTATACGAAAAATCAAATTACGTTAAAATAATATTATAGGTTACTGTGTTGTGGGCGCGTAGCAGGCTGTGAAGCGAAGGCCTTCGGTTCGATTCCCGCACCGAGAAAGAAATGTTTGTGTGCTTCACAAATATTTGTTTTCTCCCCAATCAGAGGGGTTAACGTCAGGCGGCCGGTCGTAAAACGTACTACACGCCAAATTTTTCTAACTTTAAAGAAAGAAACCGTCTTCAAAATAAAAACACTGAAAAGTAAATGTCAAAATGAAACTCCTCAACGGACTACTGTACACTCTTCACGATTGTGTTATTATTGTTATTGTATTGTAATTTACATGCATATGTTGTAACTACCACTGAAAAACATCATGGATGCCTTATTGTGAGAAGTCTTCTACAACAGTAAAACAAATATCATTTTTCTTGGAATAATTGTCTGTATGTCAAGACATCACGTCTAAAGTACTGAATTTATTCAAAATAATCGAAAATTAAACCCTAGACCATTTTTTGAAGTTCACATTTAGTCTGTCCATTAAAGTCGGTTCATTCTATCAAAAGTTATGAGTATTGACATCGTATTACCACGTATTTTTTAAATAGTTGAAAATCAATGTAATGAATAGATGGCATTTTTTTTGGTATAACGTAGGAGCCCGCTTAGAATGGATTTTTTTAAAAATTACATGAAAAGAGGACAAAAAGAGGTTGGGGGGGGGGGAGTATGGACGTTCAACTTTGTATAAAACTTTCTATGTCGAACGGAATACGACTGTGAAATTAATATAAATATTGCTTATTAGAGTGTCTGTCTTACCATGTAACTTTTGAATAACTTGTTTTTCCCTTACCTTCTCAGCCTCGCGGGAGGAGAATTGGTTATGCCGGACTCGCCAACCTTCCGTCCCAGTTGTCCTTATACCCGAGCGACCGCTGGATCAGGTCCCTAAATATAATCCCTACGCTGCCATACTGGCTAAAAACCCCGTGGTGGCCTTCTTCAACGCAATTGAGACGGTCCCGGGGCATCCTGAGTGTACTCTGGATTGCTGTCGGAACCGCCTTTGCGCTTTACCGCTTTGCGGACCGTCTCTTAGTGACTCACAATAATGAACATTACGTACGAAGGGTGCGCATCCCCCGTTGCGCAACCGCGGAATATGGTGGAACTCTACACAAGCCCCTAGTCCACAGGGCAGGAGGCGCTGGTCAGTTGTCCACACGGCGCCTCTTTCATCTTTGACGGCTTGCTCTTCGGTTTGTTCCCAATCCCGTTCGACGCTCTCCTTCTGCAACATAACGCGGTCGCAGAAAGAGATCAATGCACGCCACGACCTTCTGCCAACTATAGTAGCTACCACAACTGAAAAAGAGAGGTCTCTACCGACGACTGTTCTGAGAACGCTGTGCTCATGATCCCACAATCTGGACACTCCTCAGGAGTGTGTTGAGCCGTGTCCTCGCGGCGGTTGCCACAGCGGTGGTACACGACGGACTCCTCCTTACCTATCCTATTCAGAAACGAACCATAACAACAGTGCCCCGTCAGCACCTGTGTCAGACGGAACGTCGACGGCGCCCTGTGGCGTCTGTCGAGCCACTCATTAAAGACAGGAATAGATGGAGGTCAAATTCACACCATAAATTTATTTTGTGGAGACGAATGATTCATAACTATATCATCACGTTACGACCCACGGGAGCGGAGCAGTAATCCTACTTTTTACTTCTACGAGTATTATAAATGTAACGTGTCTGTTTGTTGTTTGTGAATTTGGATGTTTGTTAGTTATAAACGACTTTTTATCCTGGAAAGGGGGGTTCACGCGGACGGAGCCGAAAGCAAAAGCTAGTAAATTAATAAAACTAAATACATTTTTACTTGAGTATTTATATTTAATACAGACTAGACGGGATTGTGAATGATGGGTGGAAAGAATGCGACTAGTGTCACCACACTTGTCGTTTTAACAATATAGACGTACATAGTGAAACAAAACATATAAGTACAACTACTTATTATTACCTACATGGAGTTTATTGAGGAACCCACTCGGTATTTGTTTTATATGTGCAATTCAATGCTTGCTAAAATCCAGTGCACCTGAGAGTAGAAAAAAATAAATCGACATGAATGATGTTGGGAGAAGTGAGAACAGATAGTGCAGCCGGGACTGTTGCAAGCATAGATTAAACACTTAGGTATATACCTACTGGCAAGCGTGAAAAAAAGTTATAGGACGTGCAAAATCGAGCATCTTCATAGCCTAACCGCCACGTATCATGTAAATATGTATTATATGTACATCAACTAGAGTTTTCATTTGAGGAAAGAAGTATTGTAAGTAAAAATATTAAAGGTACAAGGTTCCGGGCCTTATGAGCTCCAGGTACTTTATTTATTACATAGTGATTAGGATTAAAGGATATTACGATAGTTTATGGTGATATCCAAGTAACCTTTGATAATAATTTATCAATAATTAGGTATAATCTAAAACGTCTTTAGTGTATTAGGAATATTAATTATGTTACATTCAACCAATCAAACTAATAACTATTACACAATACGATTTCACAAATTTCGCTAATTTAATATGCATAAATACCGTTGTTTCTAGATTGTTCAGCATTTTTCAGCAATTACAAACACAACATTCTCACTTAAACGGTATGGTACGGTAAGGTATAAAATAACACATAAGTAGGGTGACAGCAAGTTGTGCCATAGTTTTGTACTCGGTTTTAAAAAAACAACGATAATAAGCCCACCCAATAGTCACACACATAGTTCTGTCTCTACAATAAGATACAGGAACGTGTCCTAGGTATCAGGATACGAGGATATACGGTCCTACAACACCCATAGGCCATAGCATAGCGTAATAAGCGGGTAAGTCGAGCGCTGGCAATCTCCGGCTAACCACTCCCCAAAAATCTTAATCTGCCTCTGTTTTTGGTAATCAGAAACAGAAACAATGGTAATTCACAGTCTCTCTATTATAGCTGCGGCTGGCTATTCTCCTACAGCGACACAACGCTGGTGGCTGTGTTGACTACACCTACAGATAGATACATAGAAAAGCAATTATGTATCTATAACCTACCTAAAATTACAAACATGAGAACTTTTAGCTACGATTTATAATAGGTAGAGGCATACTTTAATACTGCATGGCAATATTTTTAAATTTTATCGAAAGTTTTATTTAAGAGTCTACTGTTGTGTAATGTGTTAAATTGATATTTGTATACAAATATTTACAGTCTGTGCACAAAACAAACATTACTAGTCTGATGCAGATAGTAGCATTAATCAATATTATGATTTTGTATAAAGTGTTTATAATACAATATGTTTTCCTCTGATTTTTACTATCGATTCTGTTATAATAGCAACCTAACCTAACCTGGTAATACATAGGTACTAAGATATTTTGTGCATCAACAGACATCGTGTCAGTCATATAATATATAAAATAATTGCTTTTGACCGCGTAGCAGACTTGGTTAAACGGGAAAGTTTATTAACCGAAAAATGCATTCCCTCAGAAAATATGCCCTGGTGGAAAAATTCTGACATCGGATCTATATTACGTATATTGATTTTGAAGTCAATCCTACTTCCAACTACTATTATAAATGTGAAAGTTTGGATGCTTGTGAACTTGTAGGTTTGTGAATTTTGATATATGTTAGTCAATCACACCTAACAGCTGAACGGTATTGGGTGAAATTTGGCACACAGTTAAACCATGACCAGGATTAGGACATAGGCTACTTTTTATCCCGGCAAAGGCCGTTCACACGGGCGAAGCCGCGAGTAAAAGCTAGTCAACTACAAAACATTTTTTTTTGAAATGGAACCAACTTCTTTCAATTCTAACATTATATTTAGTTATTGTAACTATGGAGCGTCTTGGATATCGATTTTGAAGCTAATCGGCTTTAAAACAAAGAAAACCATAATGGTGGCTACTTTTTTCAATTCTAACATCGAATCTACTATTTTTAACCACGGAACATCCCAGATATAGGTTTTAATATCAATCAGCTTTAAAACAAAGAATAACAAAAAAGCGTACAGAAGCGTACAGAAGTATTGAATTAGATTAAATTTAATTATCCATAGCAGTTTTAATGTCGATTTCCTACACAATTGATATCTGGAGGGCACTATGGTCACAAATTATAATAAAATATAGCCCATGTTACTCAGAGATAGTGTAGCTTCCTATTAATGGAAGATTTTTTAAATCGGCTTACTAGTTCCAAAGATTACCCCCTAAGTACAAAACAAACAAATAAATATTTACTTTTTATATAATAGGGTAGATACCAGACATTTTGTAGAAACTTATCAAGTACAATGTATTTGTATTGTTCGGACGACGTTGCGCCTTCTTACTACTACCATATATTACTACTACCAAGACGACATTCTTCAGAAACTTGTGATCGAATCTGCTATCTCTCAGTTAGTAGACAGACTACATGGCTCCTGGGTTCGGCGCAGCGCGCCACACCTTCTGTCTGAGCTTTATCTTATGAACTGCCTCTATCTTTTGAACAGTAATAGGTAGCCGTCTGAATATTTTACAGAATATATATTGAAATAAAACTAGTTTATACGGATTTTATAGCGGTTTAATTTTTATTTTTGTCCCGGCGTTTCGAAAGCTTTTCAGCCTTCGTGGTCACGGGAGAGACTCTCCATAAATAAAAATTAAACCGCGATAAAACCCGTATAAACTAGTTTTATTTCAATGTGTAATATTCGCGTAAACCTAAGAAATCAGAATATATATTATTGTGACGGATATCTTTACAAATAAAAAAGGATAAATTTAAAGTGGTGGTATGGAAACCTCAGTATGCGAATAGGATTCTCAATTGGCCGGTTTTAATTGCAGACAATCATAATAACCAACTTGGATGGCCAATTTGAACTGGAAACAAAACTGTCTACTACAATCAATTCGTTCTATTCACAAGAGTGTCAATACTCAATAAATAAACAGCTACGAGTATTTCAGATGTGGAAGAAAGCAATACGGCGAGCGCTAGCTACTATAATATGGTGAAAATGTAAATAGTTATTAAATAAACTAAAATCTCCACTACGCAAAAAGATTGCTATCGACAGCCTCCGTGGCGCAGTGGGCGATTAGCCGGCTGCGAAGCGAGAGGCCGTGGGTTCGATTCCGACACCGAGATAAATGTTTGTCTAATCCACAAATATTTGTTTCCGGTCTGGGTGTTGTGGGACCGCAAGTCCCTCGTAGTTCCCGATACCCCCGATACAGGTTAACCTAGTGTGGGGTCAGGACTATGTGTGTGACTGTTGTTGGGTGTATTGTATTATATTGTATTGCTCTTTTTTTCTTATTTAATAACTATTTTTTTCTTCTATTCAACTGTTACAGGATTAACGAGTGACATTTAATATATATATCCAGGAATCTGTCTACCTACAACAGGACACGTGCTCCTAAACAGATTATGAATAAATCATGATAATCGAAACGTGTATTGCCTCGTAATCAGCTTTGTAAGAACTTAGCAGTAATTGAAGGCGGTGAGCGCCATCGCAAAAACAAAGTATTTTTACACGTAGACAATAATAATACGGAAGGACTCTGTGTGGTTTGTTTGTTGTATGCAAATATTCTGCGTATTGAATACATATGTATTAGTTACCTCCAACTTATTCTATGGAGTTGATCATCTTTGTCGATAAAAAATAACACACACAGACAAATACTTAAGGAGAATTTTAAAAAATAGTACTAGACTCATTTTAGCATATCCCCACACTCATTATATTTTTGCAAGTTCTGGGTACTGATATTATTAAAAAGATCATCAAAAAATCAACCAAGATAACTTTAACTAAAAATGCAACTTACCTACACACTCTATTTTGTTATAAAAATGACATTAAAATTAGGATTCTAAATTATTTTGATATGTATCTGTGTTATTTGGATACATAAGAATGCTTACTGAACGTAACATTAATATTTGAACATAGTATTTTAAAGTAATCGATAGGCGATATCAAGTCCGACTTGCCGATATGATGTGTAAATACTTACATACGTATAAGCAATAATATAAGAGCGAGAAGTTTGCAATTGGTTTGTCACTCGCGAGTTATTGCAGATTATAATTCTTTGAACATAATTTTAGTGTAATTTTTATGGACAAGCAAGCAAAGCAAGTACATTCCAAAGTGAACCTTCACAATATTTATTACTCTTGAATACAGCACAATGTCGCAATCCTTGACCCCCACACGGCCAATCCAAATCGCAAATTAAGTAGTTATCTACGTTCATTCCTTGTCAGTCACTGTAAGTACAACTTACTATCAGTAACGGTGTTACAACCGGCCTAGAGGCAGCTGGCGTCAGGTGAAAGTCTCAACGCAGACGCACAGCTAACTCCGACTAACACGGTAGTGATTTGCTTTTGATCCGCGAAATAGTTCATGATAATCGTATGTACGTAAATAAACAAACACGTAGTTAAGAGCAAAGTAATCCACCGATGCGCGGGCGCACAATACGTCATATTATCACGCTCAGCGAGCCGCATACGAGGCTGATTGTCTGATAGTGTAGTGCGGAGGCGCGGGCTAGCCGCCGTGCGCCGGCGCTTCGTGCGGACACTCAGTCGCGACCATGATGACAACGTGCGCCGTCGTAGTCCTCGCGCTGACGCTCGCCGCCGTCACCGGAGTCACCGATACCGGCACCGAACCCACTCAAGTAGATCTCAACAACACGCCGCCGGCGGAACAATATTTTATTGACAAAATATTCGACAAGTATGGATACAAAGGTGTCATCACATTTGAGGTGAGATCCGAACATTTTTCGCAATAGTTTAATTTTGTGTATTTTATTCGGTTGTAACAGACTGTAGGTGTGTATAGTGTGTAATACTTATTTAACAGAATATAAATACCACTTTAAAAATAAGACCCAACTCCAACTGGCTTCTGTCAGCTCTGTTATTTGTTGCTCTACTAGTTTGCAAATAAAAAACGGTAAAGACACTAAATATTCGCGTTTTCTTCTCAGTATAATACATTACATACATACATATATTTATCTCAATTATCAACACAATATTATCTTATTATTTATATGAAATCCTAATCAGTGATTTTCGCACTCAATGGATGCTATTCCGGTCACATTATCGATTTCTACCTTGCTACTTATTACGATTTTCTAAAACACCTTTCCCTATTTCGTAAACGGAAGTTCATCGAACTTAATAGATTAGTTTACTATGTATTTATTTGGATATAACTTAATGTTTTCTTATCTATTCGATTAAAAAAGAATATCCCCTTATCTGTTTGTTATTGGATCAAACGAACTACCTATGCTATATTGTAGCTCCCATACCTACCTGTTAAAATGTGTCAATGTATTAGTGTACGTTCTCACAATATCAATGCTATTGATGTTTCATTGATGTCTGACTTATAGTTTGTTTTAATACAACTACTATATCTCGCTACTGTATCGAGCCATATAACAGAGTAACATAATATGAATATGAATCTTTAACAGTATAACAATGTGCCTTAAAGACTGTAAATAATGGACAAGTCAATTTGGTCTTGAGTATCGTGTGGGACAGTAATTGCGGAAAAGGAAGCTGCGGATTCGAATCCCGTCGGGTACAAACCGGCGAAGCAAGTTGGGCCGCTACATTGGACACCATTCATATTGAAAACATGTGAGAAATGTCACTCATGTCTACACATGAAACATTTTATGTATTTATCAACAATACAACTGTTAATCGCATTATAAATAGCCAATAATTCTGTTAATCATCGGATAACGACGCGACGACTTACGACTACAATAATTTGTTCTGAATCTATTAAACTTTATACTTTAAATCGTTTTTGATGTTGTTTTGTGCTTAGTAAGTATATATGAGTATTAAAATTTATTTATAAAAAACACGCAACCCTTGAACAAAATAATTAATTATGGCTTGCTAAGCATGTTCTAATTTGTAATGCCTTTAAGATATATAATTAAATAAAATTTGTAAAAATAATTTAGTTTTCCGTAAATTACAAACTTTGTTGCGCAGTGGGCGTGTAGCCGGTTGTGAATCGAGAGGTCGCGGCTTCAATAAAATGTTTGTGGGAACCACCACACATATTTGTTTCGGATCTAGGTGTTTTCTCCCCAGAGGGGTTAACGTCAGGCGAGCGGTCGTAAAAGCTACAAGGCAAATCTTTCTGTAACATGTGTAATAAAGCATGCTGCGCCGACCCCATTGAGAGTGACATAAGGCCAGGTGGAAGAGTTTAGTTTTCCATAAAACAAATCCCAAATTCAAAAATGAACTTTGACGTCGGAATATACTGTATTTAAAATAATAACAACTAAGTAAGTAATTCTTTTAGATACTGCATAACTAAAATGTTAACCGAGCAAATATTAAATTCATCTATGTTTTAATTGATAAATCAAAGAAAAACCTCCAAAATTCTCCAAAACCATCATCAACTCGCAGATGATGGTAGGAATTATGATTACAACATTTATGATCCTTATTCTATTGTATTTCAAATCGTAATCAGATCTCGAATTACATATTATTACTAAGTAGTTGAAAAACTACCTCTCGTGATATCGATTTATAACATCTTTGTTCGTAATTGTTCAATGTTTTGTCCTATTGCATGCACACTGCATACATATTCGGGTCTTTTATTTCTAAATTAGCGGCCAATTCATTAAAACCGCGAAAAACTATGCCTCACAGCCTGCCTATTGTTCTCGTCCCTAAAAGATAAACACTTACCATGATTGCTAACAGATGTTCCGATTGTGTTTTAACAACCAAATTATATACATTGATTTCAGAGCACTTTAACCTAAACGAAATATATATAATTAGAATACATAAATTAAAACAAAGCAATATAATATTGTATATTATTATAGTATACTTTAAGTATATTTTATATTTAAATTGTAATTACCAATTAACGCATTAAGACCTATTTTGAGGTGCGGGACTGAGACAAGAGACCGTAACGTCTGGCGACAGCGACACTACCGCTTTGTATGATACTGTATGGTAACAGTCGCTCCTGTCTCGGTTGAATACATTAAAACGTACTTTACAATACAGTCAATTTAGAAAATAGAGTGCCTAGAGTCGCTACATTTTCGCACTTGCGGGCTTAGCACATACAACATGAGATATGTCGCTCACGAGAGAGATAACTATCGGCGACAAATATTTCGAGTAAAATTGACAACATTCGGTATAATTACGTCGTCATGTTAGGGTTCGTAGATAAAATACCACATAGAGGTTGTAAGTACAATTTTCTCTACTTTATCTCCACTTTTGACATAAGAAAGAAATAAACGGTTTATTGTAACACTTATAAGTGCACATGCAACAATAACACCTTATAAATTAAATGAAACTTAATAAACTAAGGAAATGCTGCACACCTACACTGCGACAATTAGGTATCCAGCTCAACTTAATACTGTATAACGAGTCAAGTATTCTATGCAAATCGGGCTTAAGATATGCAACACGATATATCTCGCGAATTATAGATACCTTAAAGAAAAGGGGATAATTAAGGGATTGGGAAGGGAAGCGGGATTTGGGCCTCCGGACATCTCACTCACGTGACACGAAACGCAGTAGCAACCTGCTACTTTACGACGGTTTTCTGTGAGACAGTGGTAACGACCCGCACGAGCCGGCCCATTCATACTATAACTGGCCTATTCATGCTGTAGACAACTATCTAAAGCGTGGCTCTATCACTCAAAAAATAATCATGTTAGGGTTAGGGACAAAAAACCACAGAGAATTTGAAAGTACTATTTTTAATTTTATAGTACTACTAGCTGTTCCGTGCGGTTTCACCCGCAACTACAGCAGCGCCACCTACCGGGTCCAATTGTGAATCTAAACCATCCAGGGCGCCACCCAAACGCATACAAAAAAAACATTCAAATCGGTCCAGCCGTTTAGGAGGAGTTCAGTCACATACATACGTACAGTAGAATTATATATACAACGTGTTACAGAAAGGTGTGGTCATATTTTAGGGTCATTACATACACCTTACAATTCGTACTTATATACCGGATCTTTTCAGAACCAAGACATCCAAAACTTTTACGTTAATTTTAATCACTCGTTTATTAAGATCGATGAGATTGATGACATCACTATTAATTATTATGAACGACACTCACTTTTTAATAAACTTGAATAAGATTCTAAGGACATACGTACGTAACTTGTAATTAAGGCACAAATTAACACTTGAAAGAGACTGTGTGCCTAAGACGATATAGGTACCATCCTCTAGAAGCATGTTAAAGACTTCATTCTGGGGTCTTCCATCTATGAATTTGGCTTAATACAGTCGATGATCCTCTTAAAATCTTTGAAATAAAACTAGTTTATACGGATTTTATCGCGGTTTAATTTTTATTTTTTATAATATTCGCGTAAATCTAAGAAATCACTCTTAAAAGCTGTTATTAGTTACACCAATACAAAGTACGAATACATAATACTTGTTTTAGGTAAATACAACATATCAACTCGTATTCTAAAATTGCCGAACTGACTGCGTCAAATAAATATTGACATTTGACAACTGATTAATGTTTTTTTAATTATAAAATAATTAAATGAAAGGAGGTCTATAGTATCATAGTTAATCATTTAGTGTTGTCCAAAGTTGAAAGTCGACATCGACATGTTGCTCATTCGATAAAAAAGAAAATTCTATAATTATTGTCCTAGCAATGCAATCGGAATTGGTATTATGGGAGATAAAATACTTATACCCTAGACTATACATTGCTTAAATTTGCCCACCCCTTTCTATAACACGTTGTATAAAGATTATGGATGGTACGTTGTTCAATTAGTGCTAAGCATTTTAGAAAGAGTTTCAATATCTCCGGGTACTTAATGATTTTTCCCGAGTACCGGGAATACAAAAAGCCGGGAAAACGAATACTCTAGTTCATAATACAAACATAGGTATGTTTTGTGTGCTTAATGTATTATTAATTGTATCGCAGCTTTAGGTACTTTCAAATTACGTTGTTTAAATGAATTTACGACATGATACATCGTAACACAATAAATTTATACAAGATATACTTAATATGTACTCAAAATCAATCTTTATGATATTGATTGTTAGTTGTTAGGTTAAGAATAATTTATATTTTTAGACTACTCTAATGAAGTTTACTAATTTAATTATAGTCGTGATAAATGGTCATGTTCACAAGAAAAAAGCATAAAGCTCAAAGGTAGAGACTTGCCCCGGACAACATTAACATTGATGCTAATTAATAACTTTGATCCGGGAAGAGGGTCTAAACTCTTAGAGAACCCCCTCGTATCAGCTACCAATAAAATCGAAACAGTTAAACTATGGAAAATTGTAGTTACCTACTACTGAGATCGTACTCCAATGAGATTTAATAATTACAATTAAAATTTAATACTTGTTTACTTGTATCTGTAAAATACCGACACAAAATTTTCAGGAACTTGTCAATTCCCTATTATTTTACGGGATTTGGTATCCAGGAAATTACCTAACTATAGAAACTATTTTAGAAATCAATCGGTGGTCATTTAAATAAATATATAAAAAAAATAAACCGACTCATACAAACTAAACAATAATTGTGAATCGGTGCTATTGCAGTTTACTGTTCAATGATAGATACGGTTATTACCATTGGCTTAAATGTTTTTTTACTATGTTTTTATGTCGAAGTTTAAATTCTTCTCCGATTTAAACCTCTTCGATGGTGGAATTCTTTCTTGAAATTGAGACGACCACCGAAGTAAACCCTATGGAATACAAAAAGTATCATTCGAATCGGTCCACATTTGGCGGAGTTGTGCGTGAACATACCTCGGTTAAAAAAGATTATGAAATCCATACTTAATACCCAATAAATAATGTCATAATCAATACTATATTATTATATTTAAAGATTTTTTATATATTTATTGTACTGTGACAAGTACTTAGTTACATAAAGACAAGTTACGGATTCGATTTACGCAACCAATATGGAATCAAAAATAAAGGTCACTGGTACATTTTGAGCACAATTATTATTAGGTACTACGACGCAAATAAGAAGTATCATATTATACAAGTTTGGAATTCATTTAGACGACTTAAGATTTTTTTTATTAACCTGAATGACGAAACCAAGCAGGTCTCTCGCCTGATGGTAAGCGCCACGTCTGCCCATAAACAGACCACCACACAGAACATTGAATTACAAAGCAGTGCTGGCTTTAGACTGCGCTCGTCGCTCCAGACATAGGATGTTAAATCTCATAGCTAAGTAAATTCACTGGTTTTATTTCCTTCAAAGCGAAACACAACTGTGCTTAAATATTACTGCTTGGGTGCAGAAATAGACAAAGTGGTGATACCTCTTGAATACATGGGATCTACCACCTACCACCTACCATCTTCTATTCTTTCTTCTTCTTTCTAAAATAGCAGAACACCGGCAAACGAGCCTTTCCTCCGATGGAAATTAATCTCCACCGCCCATAAACGCCCACAAAACCAAAAAAATCACGAGTGCGTTATCGAGGAAAGGCATACGAATAGGGTAGTTGACTAGATTTTTTAAATTATTTAAATCAATAAGTTACGTTACTCAAAATCTATTGCAGAAAGAATTTTATAAATCGGACCAAAAATAAATAATTTAAAAGCCATTCAAATCCTGTAGAAGGGGTAATTGCCAAATGACAGACGACTCAAACTTTGACGTCACTGTGTAAAATGTTCATTATGGTGCACGCGTGCAAGCGAGATAGTGAGATATCTCTACTATGCACCCACTTTTTTGACAGCTACGTGGCGCAGCGGGCGAGTAGTCGGCTGCGAAGCGAGAGGCCGTGGGTTCGATTCCCACACCGAGACAAATGTTTGTGTGAACCACAAATATTGGTCTCGGGTCTGGGTGTTGTGGGACCGCAAGTCCCTCGTAGTTCCTGATACCCACGACACAGGTTTACCTAGTGTGGGGTCAGGACTATGTGTGTGACTGTTGGGTGTATTATTATTATTATTACTTTTCTTCATACCAACATTTAAAGTCATAACTGCGGGTACATTTCTAAGCCAATTTTGATTGTTTTTTAATAAAAGGGTTTCTTTTGCGTATCTATTTCTGTTGCTTATATAATATTGTATAAAATTCAATATAGGAAATTACCCTATTGTGACGAGAGTATTAGACTGCAAGCAAGCTGCTACTACACATCGCGTCAAATGTGATCCAAATCGTGATTGATTAACAAATATCCAAATTTACAAATAATACCTATTATAGGATGTAATAGGTAGGATAGGATTCATTCGAAGTAGGAATACGATAGCCAATGTAGGAAGTAGGATGTTCAAGTTTGGATATTTGTAAATCACGCCTGGATTTGAATAACTATGACCTACGTCAAATCATTATAAAGTACGTAGAGTTCCAAGATAATTCCGAGAAGCGCTGACATGAGCGCACAGAGTTCAAATCATCGCGGTTAATGACGTGAGTAACGATCTGCATGTAATTTTCATCTTTCCAGGGCTTCGAGCATCTTCTGGACAGTTTAGGCCTCGGCGGTCGGGTATTCAACTCACCACATGACCTCGCTCTACATCGAATCAATGGAACTTTTCGACAGCTCCACGACGTCCAACATCGCCATCGTCGGTCGCCGTCAGCAGCCCTCGGTTAGTATTCTCACAATTAACATATCAATAATAAAACTAACTTTAAAGCTAGAATTTAACAAATGGTAGAGCCACTAAACAGTTTTGTCTACACCATGAATTCCAGCTGGGCTGGGTTGTTACTACTGTCTCACAGACAACCGACGTGAAGTAGAAGCTAAGTCTTGCTTTTCGTACGGTGATAAAGATATCCAGAGCCCCAAATCCCTTTCCTCTTCCCAATCCCTTCCCTTTAAGGTCGGCAATGCATTCGCGACTTTTCTAGCATTATTGTTCATAGGTTATAGAGGTTAATTTATTATCAGGAGATTCCTATAATATAAAAAGAAATAAAGCTATAGTCTTGTCAAGCGTCAGACGCGAATGTTACTACCGCTATCGTTTGTCAACGTGACGACGCGACGCGACGCGTCACTGGCGTCTGTATACTACATATTGCGTATTACTAAGGCGCAGACGCAGCGTCCTCGCGCCTGCCTTTGACGTCAATTATAGTTTCTTCACATGAGTTGACCCGTAAGCCTTGAAAGTTTATACCGTATAAAATGAAAGGAGGAAACAAATTAATTTCAAATGAATGGAATCGCCGTGGTTAATTTTACGATATCCTTGAATGGAAATTGTCATAGCCACTGTGTCAGGCCTTCGCGGTGTATAAACACTGCTATTATATCTACTGGTTCATAGTCACTAACAATACGAGTGGTATTTTTTAATACACTGGTAGGAATTTGCATTTTTTTTTTACAATAGGGTTTATTTTATTTATTTTATTAAACTTTTTACATTTTAATTAATGTAAAGGCGGACTTAATGCCAAAGGCATTGGTTTGATGTTGAATTTAGTTAAATCGGAAAAATAACAATGAACAGAATACCATAACGTGATAAATAATTTTAAAACAGATGATAAACGAATTGTAGTTTTAAAACATAAGCTCACGCATGTATTCCAGAAGGGGTAGGTAGAGTTGTAACTAATGCATCTGCCACGGTTAGCCGAAATTATAATATTACCGTTAAATAGACTTTACTAAGTAATACGAAACTAGGTATTATATATGGTTAAAAGTATGATTGTTCTTTACCATCCTTACCACTCATAGTAATCGAAGAACAAAATATTATTATAATGTAGAGTCACACAAGCTACATTTACGATTTAAAATAAATAATAACTAATACGCCCAACAGTCAAATATATTCACACTAGCTTTAGCTCGCGGCTCCGCCCGCGTGAATGTCATTTTCCGGGATAAAAAAGTACCTAAGTAGCCCAAGTTACTCCTTATTACATTAGTTCTCTGCTAGTGAAGTCAGTCAATCCCGTCAAAATCCAGCCAGTCCAGCCGTTCCAGAGATTAGCTGGAACAAACAGACAGACAAAAAATTAATAACATGTTATTTTGGTACATGTAGCGTATATACATTCATATGCATGTAGTAAAAAGCGGTTATTTTAATATTACAAACAGGCACTTCAATTTTATTTATTTATATAGGTATTCCTGATTACCCCTAAAGATTGAAGGCTATAATTATTGTAAGTTGGAGTTGGAAGTTGTAAAAATAATTGTAAAACTGATTTCAAAATGACGAAATGAAATGAATTACGAGTGGTAGAGCCACGCTGTAGACAATTTTGTCTACAGCATGAATGGGCCGGCTCGTCCGGGTCGTTACCACTGTCTCACAGAAAACCGGCGTAAAGTAGCAGCTTGCTGCTGCGTTTCGTACGGTGAGTGAGATATCCGGAGGTCCAAATCCCCCTCCCCTTCCCAATCCCTTATTATCCCTTTCCTTTAAGGTCGGCAACGCGCCCATAATTCTTTTGTATTGTGGGCGTACATGGGCGGTGGAGATCGCTTACCATCAGGTGACCCACTTGCTGGTTTGCCGGCATATACTATAAAAAAAAAAAAAAAAATGAGAAAAAAACTAGAAAGCGTTATAGCAATGTTAAGGGTAGGCATCCTTTACAATCTCAATCCTTACTCAAATATCTCGGTAAATCGTTGCAAGTAGACGCTAAATCTAATATCAACATTTAGTTTAATATATGCACTTAAAATACACTGGACTGTAAGTGGGTCACCAACATTTTAGGCCCCAAGTCAAACTAAACTAAACTCCTGGCGAAACTCCCGTTGCGAGTTGTGGGGGTCAGTCGACGGGTCGCTCCATACAACACTAAATACCGCCAAATCTACGGTACGAGAAAGCGGACTCTGGCATTAGTCCGGGATAACGTCAAGAAAAAAAATAAAATAAAATACACTACCCTAAAATTTCAGAACGATCAACGTATACCTACTATACAAAACTTTTATAAAGATTTTGAACATGTCCCTCAATCGTTATTGTTTGAATTTGGCTGAGTGTGAGAATCGAAATCGTGGCCTCTCGTTTCACAGTAAAAAAATATTTGTTAACTGTTTTTTATAAGTAATCTTCTTCTTCTACTAAGTAATAAAGCCGTGAATCGAATTGTAACGCATTATATCTGTAAAACCATGAATACTACATTACTTGAACAAAATTTTGCACACTCATTACAGTTAACAATAACTCGTAAGTAGGTAAGTAATGACAACATAAACATCTATTTAGGAACATTAACTAATATTTATCCTATTTTTACGTCGTCTGTAATTTATTCTTGTAGAAAATGTCGTCTGTTAACCCAATTTTTTGCCTCATGGGTTCGAACTATTATATTATTTTTTTATCAACTAAAACTCAGATTGCTTTCTACGTCAAACGTACGTACTTTTTAGTGAGCTCAGCCAACGGTATCGAATCTTTTTGTAAAAATATAAATTTAGGCATCAATTTAGGTACAATGTACAAAATATTTTTATTTAAAATGTAATAATACCTAAAATAACATCAGTCATGCGTTTTAAATATTGCCTTATACTTCTATGGCAGCCTACTAAGGCTGGGCAGCCAGTTACCAGTGAACCAGTGGTTCGATTCCTAGGATCAAGCATTCGAATATTATCAATAATTTTTAGAGTTTTTTTCCAAGTGCAATTCATACGAGCCGGCACTGCCGCGAACTCTGGAAAGAATTTGGTGCTCTACAATGTTCCCACTGAAAAATTCAAAATAAAAATTAACTAAAACCATATACATAAATAATCTCGGGCACTAAAACTGACCAACAAAACGAAACATTTAGTTTCACTATAATAGTTATAAACAACATTAAAGTAGCATTACTATTGAGTGGTAAAGCCACGCTGCAGATAGTTTTGTCTGCAGAATAAAATGTGTAATATGAGTGTATCATTCCTTTCCTTTCACGTGGGCAACGCATCCATGGTTTTTCTGGTATTGAGTGTTGATTATTATTGTTGGTGATTATACCATCACATACCCCACTTGCTCATTTGCCGGCCGCTGCTTTAAAAAAACAGTTCTTTCGAGAGACGGTGCCAGGAAAAAGAAATTGCATCGACTCCAAAAATGACTCTACTCTACTGTCATGAAAGAAATTGTTAACAAAGTTTTTTGTAATTTTTAGTGTTAGCAGTTAGACAGCGTAGCTCTACCAGTCACAAAATAGCGAGGCCCTTAGTGAAATATATTTTTTAGATTATCATATTTGTAAAATTAATTAATAAATTGTTCACTATTATGATTACAACAAGACACACAAATGAAACAGCAGGACGCACCGAGTGTCCGAGAACTGACGTCTCTACTTATGAATGACAATTTCTCGATTATCCTATTATGGCTGGCAGCTGCTTATTGTACGACCGGTAACTCATGTGTACTAAGTTTAAGTAGGTATCATAACGAGCTAACACATCTCTTTAAGAGTCCTGATTCAATAAGTACCTGGGTCCTTAATAAAAGTCTTTCAAACGTAAGACAATAGTCATTGTCAGCGTTAATGAGTCATAACTCATAGGGAGAAATGTTTGTACAATTTTCGCAATACTAAACCAGAGTAGTAGATTTATTCCTCGCCAGCTATCATTGTGATCGGTGAAGGTAAGCCAGAAATGAAAAACAGTACCTTCGAGAGACCTACCTCTGATAGAATTCGAAAACGTAGGATCGCTAGTTCCCAACAGGTAGCAGCTACAAGCAGTGCCCTACGAGGTTTTTAATATTATCATTATTTACGCTATAATTATCTAGATACCTCTTTGCGGTATTCAAATCCAATCCCTATTAAGTGCTAAGAGATTATTTATGGCTTACCAGTTTTGTGTCTTCATATTTTGACGCAGTTATATAATATTATATTAAATTATATTCACGGTTCCATCCGCATAAAAGTCCCAATAACTTTCATAAAACCTTTCAGCCCGCATTTTACCCTAAGTTTCTAAGTTTTTCTTATTAACAACGACCACCAAACAAACATGTGGGTTGGTCACCTTACGATAAATGATCCCCAACATCCTTGAGCTACAGCCACAATACCAGAAGAATAATGATTGGAAAATTAACTCACCCTACGAAACACAACAGTAAAATGCCCATTGGTTTTCTGTGATACAATGGTGATTACCCAGTGGAGCCTGCCTATTCATACTGTAGACAAAAGTGGCTCTACTATCTTTATGTAACGGATATTATAACGGATATGCTAGTACATAGTACATTCTAGTACCCACATAAAAAAAAAATAGGTACTGGAAGCTACTAGAATTTAGATTAAATTAGATTAATATTTAATATCTACAATATACATACTTAGAAAAATAAACCTGATAAGACGAATAATCCGCTACTTACAATAACATTATTTTTCATTAATATATACATTATAAATAAATAACAAGTAGGTATATAGATACGATTATAGAATACTTAAGTTCAATATTTATTTTCAGTATTACAAAAGTCATGCTTGTCGCCGAGGGAAATGTTGGAGGTGTACGGAATGGAAAACGAGCCCGGGATAATTACTATTAAACCTAAAACATTTTTAGAAATGTGTCCAGCTCTGGTATATCAGTTGGACCAACGCTCTTGTTACAAAACTGAATTACTTGCACCTAAATTGGACAGACTTTGGAGTGAGTATTGATCTAATTCGTTTATTTCGATTACCTACGTGCTTACCTAAATAAAGAGTTAAATGAGTTAAGACTATACAATAACAGATATCTGGTCCTCCACGCCTGCTCGGCACTCAGGAGAAAAATAAGAACAACCTAAGTTTGCAATAGGTCTATATTAGATTATCAGATGTATGCGTTCGATTTTCCGAAATAGACATAGATTCCCGCAGTGCATTCATTTTAATTGATGTACTCTACCTACCTCATTACAGTAATTACCCAAGATGCATAATATAGTATGATAATATAACAATTATAATTTCAGCATGGGTGTATGCCACTCTAAGTATCTTGGTAATAAGCGCAACCGGATTGCTGGGAGTAGCTATTGTACCATTGCTCAAGTCGGTAATGTTCAGCTACATTCTACAATTCCTAGTAGCAGTCGCCGTGGGCACTCTTTGCGGCGATGCATTGTTGCACCTTTTGCCTCACGCGCTCAAATCTCATGGACCATCTTCAGCACCACAAGAAGAAACCGAAGTCGTACTCAAGTGCAGCGTCACCTTCCTCACAATACTTCTTTTTTATTCTGTTGAAGCTATCATGCAAACGGTAAACGGCGGACACTCGCACTCGCACGATCCAGATGAAACAATATCGGAAATAAAAACAGACTCCGCAAAACAAGTAGAACCTATTGAATTAGGTGCCATGATGCCCGGATCACCACCACCTCCAGTGGAGCGTCCGATGTCCTCTACAGCTCTAATGGTCATTGTTGGCGACGGGCTACATAATTTAACTGACGGGTTGGCCATAGGTGCGGCATTCAGTGGTGACCCTGTGACCGGTTTCGCAACAGCTTTAGCGGTGTTTTGCCATGAACTACCACATGAACTCGGAGATTTCGCTGTATTGTTACGATCTGGTATGTCGATAAAACGAGCACTTTATTACAATATCCTATCATCAATATTAAGTTTCATGGGCATGGCAGGTGGTATATGGCTGGCAGAAGATCACGAATCAGCCTCGCAGTGGATTTATGCAGCGACAGCTGGCACATTCTTTTACATCGCTCTGGCTGATCTAGTGCCAGAAATAAACGAAAATAACAAAGGCAAAAGTATTAATTTGTTACTTGCAATATTAGGTATACTTGCTGGTGGTATAATTATGCTTATGATTGCATTACATGAAGATTCAATCCAATATCTTTTTAGAAACAGTGAAAAATAAAAATACGTTGCAGCTTACGCGTCGTCGCCTAAATAATATGATAATATAGATAGGCACACTGCGAGTAATTTAACTTGGCCGGACTAATGTTAGTCGTGACTTACGACCTACATCGGATTAAAAAAGAGTGGCATGACACAATGTGTAGAAAGAGGACAATGTGCCTAACTTCAGAGCGGGCAAGTCATTTTGCACGTATTGCACTTATAAGATAATTACGTACCTATATCAACATGAAACTTAAACTTGTTAGAACCTACAGACAGTGTAAACAAACAGTACTTTTATACATCCAATATTTTACCATGAGTTTTCAGGATAATCTTTTTCACCAAAGGCCAAATAGACACAAGGAGAGTTAAAAACTAAAATCCATGTGAATATTAACTCCTTTTTCCCCTTTACTATAAACTGCACATTAAGATTAAGTTATTCATAAAAATATCAGACCAGTTTAATTCAGTTGCACGTTTTTTTTCTGTTGTAAGTAGATACTGTCTACAAGTGCTATTGAAAAATACAAAGTCTACGAGTAATATACCTACATTATACAATATATTATTGTGAAGTATTATGAAATACTGCACTTGACTGCCTCGATGGCGCAGTTGTAATGCGTACGCGTTACGATTGAGGCTGACGCTGAGGTCTCGGGTTCGATCCCCGGGTCGGGTAAAGTGGTATTGGGTTTTTCTATTACGAAATGCTCAGTATCAGCCCGAAGTCTGGAATTTGTGCCCGGTATGGCGATAGGCTCGCTCCCTATCACATCGTGGGACGGAGATACGCTCGGCGAAATGTGGGTGTACTGGTTACACCTCTGCCTATCCCTTCGGGGATTACAGGCGTGAGTGCGTATTATGAAATACTCGGTTTTAAAATAGATACCTCATCGTTAGGTTTTAATATCAACTGTTTTCTATTACAAAAAATTGGCACCTAGGCATCGCACCTAGGGGATCCATAAATCGTCAATTTGTTTTTAAGTCAAAATTTAGCAGTCTAGTAATTAAGTGATCATTAAATTTACAGTTTTTGCAACTGTACTGGGTAACTATAAAAGACAAAGACTTCAATGTATACTGCTAGACGGGCTGTTTAGAAGTAAAATTGTGCCACAAACGCAGAAGTTTGACAGCTGACAGACTGGAAGCGGGAGAGGGGTTCCAGTTAAGATTGAGTGAGATGGTAATATTGAGTTACGGTGAACTGACCGTAATTTCTAAGTACCATGCAGCCGGTCTAGTATTATACCTACATTAAACTTCATTAAGGTCATTGATCAAGTCGATAGTCTAGATAGACTCTAAGGCCCACTTGCACGACGATCCTAAATCAAATTTATTTGACATAAGTAAATAAGTTTAGTGGTAAATCTCGATTTATGGTCGTCGTGCAAGTTGACCTAAGTAATTTAATACCTACCTATATGTCATCTGCTTCTTCCAGGCAAATATTGCTCAGATAAATAGAATAAGTATCTAATGAACAGTTAAATATACCTAAGTAGGGTAACCTACCTGTACCTATTATATGTTTAGGCTGATAATTAAGAAGTACCTACCTAAGTATAGTTATGTGATTATAAGATAAGAAAAATTTTGTAATAAAATTGGTTGTTCCTTTTTTATTCCATTATGTTTGTAAGTAGGTAGGTAGTACAAATACACAAGTAGGTATTTAAGTTTATCGCGATCACACTTATGGTGATCTCCTTAACTATGACAAATAGCTCTACTTAAATGATGTAAGTAAATGATTTTTAAGGCGTAATTGATGTAAATATTATATATTATCATAAGTATTATTTAACATATTATTATATTACAATAATAATTTGAGGAGCTGACGGAGAAAACGGTGTAAATCCATTGTACCAAACAATTTTTTTTCTAATCATGTGCTCATGTGTGTTCATCTATTAAGACCAGAAAAGTCAACATCGGTAAATCGACTTATAAGCATTAAAAAAACGGAGTATAAGTTGACGATTTCGCCTAAAACATAATAAATAGGTACTTATCCCGTCTCTCAAATCAATTATAATACCAATCGAAACGAGTTATTTAAGAATAATAATAATATATCCCTATGCTATACACGTCCCACTGCTGGGCACGGGTTTCCTCTACTGAATGGGAGAGGGGTTAGGTCTTAATCCACCACGCTGGCCTAATGAATAAAATAAAATAATAAAATTCGAAATTCTTATGGCGAACTTCTCAGCTAAGCAAGTTTCCTCACGATGTTTCCTTCACCGTTAAAGCAAGCTATAATTTACAATTAACCCACACGTAACTAAGAAAAGTCAGAGGTGCATGCTCTTGGAGTTGGTTTCGAACCTGTGACTTTCGTCTCGACAGTCCGTACAACTCCTCGCTGAGCTGTCGCTGCTAAGAATTTCAGAATGCGGAACATTATTTTCAACCAAGAACTAATTTACACCGTAAGTTGCGAACATACAAAAATATTATATATAAATTTTTATCTCTTCTTTAGAATTAAATATCTTGCAATTATCCCGTTTTGATCGCCAGCTCTTTATTTAAGGATGTGTTTCTATTATATTAATTTATTTGCGATATAAATAAAACGAATAAGAACTCCAAAACTAATTTATATTTTTTATTTATTTTATCACTCTACATTATTTAGAGATGACAACTTGATTGATGGCCTCCGTGGCGCAGTGGGCGAGTAGCCGGCTGCGAAGCGTGAGGCCGTGGGTTCGATTCCCACACCAAGACAAATGTTTGTCTAATCCACAAATATTTGTTTCGGGTCTGGGTGTTATGGGACCGCAAGTCCCTCGTAGTTCCTGATACCCACGACACAGGTTCACCTAGTGTGAGGTCAGGACTATGTGTGTGACTGTTGGGTGTATTTATTTATTTAACTACCGAAGATGTAAATTACATGCAAAGTCCTGTCTCACTCATCATCACCCAGCCCAAACTGTTTCACTGTAGCCCAAGGTCTATTGAGATGTGAATAGATGTTGGGGTGTTTTTGCTGAATAGTAATAAATATACATTGTGTGATCAGTTTGATGTGATTACTACATGTTTTGGTAATTAGTGGGTTGGATATTTTTTATCCCGGCTCGGCAAAGTGACTACACTGGATTTAGTGTACAATGCAACCCAAATAGGTACAATGTCGACTGTCGAGAGACATGGCGTCCCTCGACGCGACGGTCGGCAGAATTATGCCGGCCTGAAGTTACTGACCCCGGAACGACACTCGCCTACAAAATTATATAGGTATTGTACCCTCCGACCATTGAGGTAATATTAAATTCTGAGAGGGTGACGATTTTGAATAAATAAATTCATACATACGCACTCACGCCCGTAATCCTCGCAGGGGTAGGCAGAGGTGTAACCAGTACACCCACATTTCGCCGAGCGTATCTCCGTCCCACGATGCCTATCGCCATACCGGGCACAAATTCCAGACTCTAGGCTGATACTGAGCATTTCGTAATAGTAACCCAATACCACTTTACTCGACCCGGGGATCGAACCCGAGACCTCAGCGTTGGACTCATTCGTAACGCGTACTCATTACAACTGCGCCACCGAGGCAGAAAAAATATAAGTTATAAGTACAAAAAAGGAGAAGTGTCTAGTGTTGATAATTTGCAACAGGACTCGAACTGTGGATTTGAGGCTCGAGCACAGCAGCACGGCCGTTGTTTCATCGTTCTTATGAAGTACGTTATGAATACTTAAAATGTATTTTAAACTTGTCATTGGCTATATGCATGGAAATGCGAAGCCATAATTATTATACAAAAAGGAAGAAAATAAGACATTTGTCAAAGACTGTCATTACACGTACGACTCGGCAGTATGGTCGAAAGACTATAGCCTGTCCTTTGGACGAATTTTATAAAACAAAAACAAAGACTGTCAACTGTCAAGTGTCAACTGTAAATTATTGTCAAGTATCAACTGACGACGAAAAAGCTCTTTAAATCAACAAATAGAATACATAATCGAAGCAAAAAATCTTTATTAAACAATTACGGAAGTTATTAAATCTTTAATAAAAATGTTTAAAGGATTGGTAAGTTGGTAAATTTGTTTTATACACTCATGTTTTGTTTTTGTCTTTGATAACACTAAAAATGTGTGTAAGTATTAAAAAGTAACAAATAGATTCTACGTAGCAAATACCTATACTATTATAGTTCCTATTTCTGTATTTATTGGCAAGGAAAGAATTCTTTGTTTGAATACATAGCCCTGAACTCTTAAACTCGAAAACAAGTCCGAAACCAATGTTTGATTAAAACCGAATTAGGCAAACATTATTGTCTCAATGTGGGGTTTGGGTCGGCCTACAGCCGACTTACCCACATGAACATACACAGCGTCATGAAGGCTCTCAATGTATGTTTTATCAGTATGTAAGTTAAAGAGTTATAAGTTTTTTTAAATAATACTATCGTCCTTCCTTTAATTGTCTTGTTCAAAACACATAAAACATAATATATCAGCCCTCTAATTAGTGTAGGATACTTAGCCCTTTCGGAACATGTCCTGTGCCCTCAGGATACTGGGTGGGATGCTGAAGATGCCACTTTTTACCATAGGTAATTTTGGCATGTTGTCAATGTTTTAGGTATATTTAAAATCGTTTATTCAGCAAAATAATTTATTCATTATAGTTTTTTAAACAGTAATCAATTATTTTAAGTATATTTATTCATATTTTTTTGTGATATAGTGCATAAGCCCAGTGGCTTATATTTTTTCAATTATCTTTGGAGTAGAATAACATGAGGCTCCCGCAGCTCTAGCTTCAAAATAATTTTAGATGCCTTTTCTGTATTCATTACAGAAGTACATTGAATAATCTTGTTTAATTCGGAAGGTATAATCATAAAACTACCAGTTGATGATTTCGTCATTATGACTCAACTCGGTTCAAGTGGCCCACCTAGATAGAAACACACAAACTGGTCTGTTTTTTTCACTTTTTTTTAAATGTAATAGGCTCAGGTTTGGCCACTATCACATCTGATGGTAAGCGATGATGTGGCCTAAGATGAAGCACGCTTGCCTAGCAAAAAACGATTCACTCGCGACCAGATTATATTTATCAGTGAACAAAGCTCTGGCAACTTCTTCCACAACTTGGCAGTTTGTATGATGAAAATGGAGGCAAAGCGTTTGATGCGCGTTTTGGGATCGTTACATAATATATAGGATACTTACTGTCTTAGTAAAAAATAAACTTCTAAAATATAATCACTAGTGCCTCAAAGATCACTTTAAAAAATCTTTTTTTTATCAGATTTCCTCATTGGCTTACTTAGACTTAACTGGTGTTTTAGTTCATTCCCCCAGGTAGACAACCATACTGTACCCAGTTTTGCCTACAGCATGAATGGGCCTCCTCCAACAGGGTATCATTTTCTTAAAGAAGACCAACAGGTTATGTGACCAGAATGAGTCCAAAACGCTGGGCAAAGTAAGTGACCGAATGAATACTGCGGCCGTCCTAAGGAGTGGTGGCGAGATGATCTGGACGCGTTTGAGCCACAATCGCTTGTAGTGGCAATGGATCACGATATATGGAAAGAGAGGGAGACCTTTGCCCAGTAGTGGGATGATAAAGGTTAACTAAAAAAAAAGAGCAACATATTGCATATTTCCTTTGATAATAATATGGTCTATGAGATTGTCAATAAATACCCCAATTTAGTATAAACAGTTTTATTATTTTTATGTACATCATGCAATAATAATAATTAAACCCTAATACACTACTTGATACATTAGTATCAAGTTAGAAAAAAATGGGAACACAAATTAAAATTATACCTTCATACCAAAATTATTAATCCAATTATATTCAAGAAAAACATAACTTTCAAAATTAGAACATACAATTGACATCACATCCAATCACATCTTGTCAAAATGTGTTAAAATAAATAGAAAATGAATTTAAAATAAAGCAATTATTTATTACCAATGACCCCAATAAAATTCGTAGTGTGTTTATAAATTTATCAATCAAATCAAAATATCATGGGCATTATAATATCATTTATAAAAACATCTGTGAGTTTTAGGTTCAGACAACTAGCAAGTGAATTAAATGTAAATGTTGATTACAATTTTTGATTACAGATAATATTTGGAGCTGGTGTATACACAGGCGTTTATGTTGCACAGAATTACGAGGTAACACCAACGTGGCATGTATGCATTACCTTTGTTTTACCAAGAAAAAAATATGCATGTAGTAGTTGTTCACAAAGGAGGTCATATTTTGATTAGACAGTCATTACTTAATTTATTCTTCTGGGTATGATCCCTTCTGGATTTGTTTTGGTATAGACTATATTTAAACTGTGTGTAACAAGAGGTGGTCAAATCTAGAAAAAATATTTTATAAAGTCAAGATGAAGGTCACAGACCAAATAAACAATTGCAATAATAAAATTAAGTAATTGTTAAATTAAGCACCTGTTTCGCCACCTCTTAGTAAATACTACTTACCAAATAAAGTAGGACATGTTCAAATACTAAAGTCACACTCTGGGCAAATATACCAATGGAAAGATGTCTATTGAGTACTTTCAGTTAAATCTCACCTGAACACCTGTCAAATACACCCTAAATCTTGTTTTAACAACAACTGTAAATGGTTCTGGTTCAACAAATAAAGCTGTATGATATTTAGTATATATTTATGTGGCCTCTTTTGTTCTGTCACATTTCTGTTATATAGTATTATTTGCAGTAGTTAACATTACATTGAATATTTTTTCCTACTGCAGGATGCTCTCCGAATAATTTGTAAGAGAGCTGTTCAGGAATGTGACAAGTCCAAGGATAAAAAATAATGGTTTGTTTGATTTCTTATGATTTGCTCCATTCTTAGGTTATTTTTTGAACCAGGGTATACTTTGTTTTTGTTTGATATGAATATATACTGGAACGTTAATATATTTATTATTAAATTACAGATTGATAAAGTGGAAGATCCTAAGGCGTTATTTGAAAAAGTTCAAACTTTTATAAAGACAAAGTTGTCCGAGATGAATGATGGGAAAAAAGGAGGAGATTGATGACAATTGTGCACTAAACATAGGTGTCATGAATAAAACCTTAAGATTTGTACATATGTTTAATAGATAATTTAAATAAAATTAGTAACCATTTATCTAAACTTATTATTTATTCATATAAGTGATAATCCACCTCCAATATGTTCCACCCTAGTGGATGGTTCTTCAAATGCTAGCCAATCACTAGAATGTGTTGGTAACAATCCCATGCTTTGACATTTGTATAGAGCCAGTAAAATGTTAACAATGTTGCCTATGAAATACACAAACTTCTGACCAGTGGCTTGAGTTCCTTCAACCATTTTAAATGTACTTTGAGTAGCAAACAAAGCTTTCACTGGTCTAACAATTAACATACCAACCATCATTATAGGAAAGATTGAAATCGAATTACCCGCCATATACATTATAAAGAGGTTCATTGGCACTTGTTTTAGAGGACCAAGAGCAACATCCCATAGCTTTTTAATCAACAACAAATTCGAGTCCGAATCCTTCGAAGATTCTGTATAGCTCGCATTTGATGACTGGCTGTATCCAGGTGGAGAAGGCAGCTCAGCTGTTTGTAGTTTACTCCTGTGAAGTAGGTATATTATATTAATGGTGTATACGAGTTGATGATTAAATTAGACCAGTAACACAAATTGTACATACTTTTGGTTGAAATCCAAAGCCCACTTGAATTTTTTGTTAGATTTCACTTGCGACATCATTAGTACAGTTACTTGTTTTTGACTCGAAACACAGGCGAGAGACGACTTTTTTAATAATTATAATTAAAATAAAAACTAAGTATAGACGTTAACCTCGCAAACGTAAGATATTTTCCGTAACTAGTAAATTACTCTGCTAAGTTCAATATTCATTAATGAGTTGACAGCTCACAGCAGTGTTGCCAACTTTGTTTTTAGGGGATCATTCATTCGTCGTACCTTAAAATAATACCTGATACCATACAGCATACACTAGAAAAATCGTATTTTGATGAAAAACCTAGAAAAGAAATCGTACGCATTCAAGTTTCAATAAAATAACAATAAATGACATATTTTAACGTTATTAAAACTTCGAATCATTATTTATCATTTAGGTTAGTATGTACAACAATAAATACATATTAGGCATATAGATCTAAACAAGGAGTGATTTTCTGGACCTTGGTTACCGGAATCTAGATACTATTTTTCATACATTTATTTATGTTTAAATTTGCCTTAGGTCATTGCATCTATGATTTTTACTGAATCTGATCCTGGGAGTCCTTTAGTAACCCCTCTCATTCTGTAGAGGAGGCTCGTACCCAGCAGTGGGGCGTGTTTATTACAGGGCTCGTAAAAAAAACAAAAATAAATATTAGAATTTTTTTCTAGACATTAATCTAATACCTGTGCCACACTTCGCGAGTTTGTAGGTATTTGCTTAAATGAAGCTATGTTTGGCACGGGTATTTGCGTATTTGTGCAAAGTTTGACCACACTTTTGCACTTTATCGTCCCGTGTCGGTTTTTGAGCGCACATCAAAGCGTTCAAAGCACTTCAAAGTTCAAATTATTGGTTAGCCTGCTACACTTGCGTGTGCGTTAGCTACGAATAATAAATTCGTTAAAAAAATCAAGGTGCAACTGTGCACCGAAACTGTCCTAGAATTTATTGAGTTGCTTGACGGAGAACCGTGTAGGTATATGGAAATTTCATGTACATAATATAGGCATACCACGTCCACAAAATCGTCGTCTACACTATTTGTCGTCTATTCGAGTACTGTGAGCGCAAAGGGATAATTAAGGGATTGGGGAGGTGAGGGGGTTTGGGCCTCCGGATATCTCACTCACCGTACGAAACGCAGCAGCAAGCTGCTACTTTACGCCGGTTTTCTGTGAGAGTGGTAACGACCCAGACGAGCCGGCCCATACATGCTGTAGACAAAGTGTCTACAGCCGAGCGTGGATTCACTTGGAGAATAGAATAGACGGCATTGAACATATTTTGGTTTATATATTTGGCTTCCACCAATGTCCCTCGCAGTTGCGACTTATTATTTCTAATCAAGTTACCAGCAATAATCGGATCAGAAGGAAATATAAAAACAAATTTAATTGAATTTTACTTCACTGCATTACATTAAATAAAACAGTTTCCCGTTATGAAACGTGGCAGCTGTAATAATATATTTTGGAAAAAAAACATATAAACCGATACAAATCAACATTCATCTAACATAACTTTGATTTTGACACCGCTGTCAAATCAATTTGAGTTGCTAAAATAATCTTTTAATTTATGTTTATATAATTTTCTTTTTATGAACAAAAGTTAACTGTAATAATATCAATATTGTTTTAATATTTTTTATGCTAAACGCCAAATAAATATGTCAAGCAAGTAGAAAACATGCTTAAACAATACCTACTGACTAATGTCCGACACGTATCGCCTCATTGTTCTAGTGGCAGCGTATACAAGCTGAGAAACCGTGAGACCCTAGGTAGGTCGTGTATTTACAATTCGTGTTTGAGTTTTAGATTAAAAAAATCACACGCGTTTCAGAAATTGGGCGTTAGAATTGTAGCATGGATCAACTAACAATAAAGGATTCAGTTTAACCAATATATTTATTTAAGCGGAGCAAAAGCTAATTTCAAATAAAACAATAATCCATTATGATAACATTTTATTGCGATGTCAACACATATTTTGATAACAGATTTTTTACATTTATATTCTACAGGTGCAGGTATTTTTCTACAATGGTATTGAGGCATGAGGACTTTACAAACACACAAAGAGATATAATATATTTCACTAAGTATCTATGTACCTTAATATAATTTTACTTTTACATGGTGGTAAAAATATGCGACATACACCCGGTTTCTGAGAGGCTGATCAAATCAACATTCAGCTAACAGAACTTTGATTTTGACACCGCTGTCAAATCAATTCAAGTTGCTGAAACGTTGATTAGTGAAAAAATATATAATATTTTATGTCTCTTTAGTAGCGTTTGACATACAATTTTTCATATTAATTTGAAAGTTAGATCAAAGGTGTTAAATCAAAAGTGTTGATCACGCTTCTAGCAACTCAATTTCTACTTGACATGAGATCTGACCTATTATGATTAGTTAATTTTACATTGTATCAGCCGTCAGCTTGTTGCCTTTCAGAAATCGGGCATAAGTATCGTATCGTATGCGAAAGGAAGCCTGGGTTGGTACCGCCGCTTTGTCAATTTCTGCCGCCAAGCAGCAGTGTGTGAGCACTATTGTGTTCCGGTTTGAAGAACATTGAAGCCCGTAAAATTACTAGGGATTTTGAGATTTAACACCTCATATCTCGGGGTGGCGAGCGCAATCCAGTGACATGCAGTGTTTTGTAGTTCATTGTTCGGTGTGGTGTTGCTTAGGTTGATGGGCAGGCGTGACGCTTACCATCACGCGAGCGACCTGCTCGTCTCGTCATTCAAGCTAATTAGGAAAAAAAGAATAGAAATACAGTACCTATTCGTACAGTACATTTATCTCCATCCACAATAGAATTAAATGCAATGGTGTTTCAATTATGCAACACGTGTCAACCCATTGTCGCAAATGACTTGTGTCTCACTCGGCAACACGATATTGCTGTCTATTTCTTTGAGTTTTTCTCTTGATACGATATGCTCCTTACAAAAAGCAGTAATCCGTAGACACGCATCCTTTAGTATTTCTTTCGGCACTGTTAGTACGATCCTCATGAAATTAGGGAACTCGAAACACTGCAAAAAATATTTTAATCTATAGAAATTTCTAATACTCAATTCAAATGTCTTCGGGAAAATCCGTGTTTTAAAAGCTACTCAAGGGCGAAGGAATCATTTAATGTACCGGCCAAATTGGCGACACCTATATAATGAATGTACAGTACCATCATTCGACGAGAATGCATAAAATATTATAGTTAAGTAACAAAGGAAAACCGCGTAACTCGGATGTAATGTAGCGTCGCGTCGCGTCGCGTGGTCGCGATCGCGTCGGTGTGCCGACGCTCGTATGAATTTCGTTTGTTAATGGTTACGGGCATGAAATGTGTGCAGTTTTTCGTTGAGGAGTTTCTTTTTTTACACCGTACTTTCTCCGGAATCAGTACTTAAAATCATATATGACACCACATCGCAGGGAAACCCTATCGAACAAAAATGTTTCATCAAAATCAATCCACACTTTTGGTTCATATTGGAGAAATCCTCTATTACTCTAAAGTAATAGAGATCCTTAGAGTAAGGAGAAATCGATGTATGGCAAACCTAAGCCATTTATGAATTCGGTTAAAATAGCTGACGATCATGGTAGGTACATTAAAGGCCTAAAGCTATTGATGACGTTGGCGTAGGTACGTACCTACCTACCTACCATTTACCTTTGTTTATTTAAATATTGAAAAATTTGTAACTTTAACAAATATTTTGAAATTGCTCTTTGAAACGCACACACTGCATGCTTAAATAAGTAATATAATATAGTAAATATTATAAAATAGCTAAGTACTAACAAGAAAATACATACATACATACGCACTCACGCCTGTAATCTCCGAAGGGGTAGGCAGAGGTGTAACCAGTACACCCACATTTCGCCGAGCGTATCTCCGTCCCTTATGTGATAGGGGGCGAGCCTATCGCCATACCGGACACAAATTCCAGACTCCGGGCTGATACTGAGCATTTCGTAATAGAAAAACCCAATACCATTTTACCCGACCCGGGGATCGAACCCGAGACCTCAGCGTTGGCCTCAATCGTAACGCGTACGCATTACAACTGCGTCACCGAGGTAGTCTAAACAAGATAACGGTGCCATCATCCGCTGATAAATAATAAAATTTTATGACTAGTGGATATTTGTGTATCCAGCTAATTTTATAGATACTATAGTTATTTCCTATGCGTTAACAAAATTCACCCACTTACCTGTCCTGGCAAACAAAACACTGACTGCTCAGCCACCAACCGTTCAACAAACTGAAGTTCATTTTTGAATTCAGGAAACATTGAAATCTTTATTTCGATCATCATGTACATAGCACCTTGAGGCATTACGGGTCGCAATCCCGGCGCCCGCCGTAACTCTTCATACGCCAATTTTGCTTGATTCTGAGCATAAATAGTATTATGAATTACGAAACATGTTTATGATTTTGACTAAACGCCAGCACGGTACAAGAATACGCAAAATATAAGCGGTACACAAATAGTTTGCTGGCACACGTGTTCCCTCCTTAATATAATATGGGGTCCTTTAAATGGAGTGTGAAGCAGCAATTAGGCAGGTCAGCATCATTTTGCCGACCTACCCTACTATCGTAGGTATATGTGTCTATCGACACATCGTCTATTGTTGGTCGTCTCTATTCTTGGATTGCGCTACACTTACCATCAGGGGTAGCGTAGACACTTTACCGCGCTAGGATTAAAAAAACTAGGATCGCGAGACACGCGACAGATCTTTTACAGTTAGGTGACTCTTTTCATAAACGTAAAATAGACCTTTAACTGTAAGTACCTACTAATTACTCTTAACAAAGTTAATTTTGAGTTTGTGTATGTTCCATTTCGATGTTTAAAATTTATAAGTTTCGTCACATTAAGGTAGCATAACAACCAATGAGTCAACACAAAACTTTTCCTTACCTCAATAAACAACACTACTTCGTCGAAAAAACTTTGCGGTGTATATTTTAGTATAGATGGTAATGCTCGTTGAATTAATGTGTTGGGACCGAGAATACGATTCGCGAGTTGACCCAAACCCTTGCGAACTTCTCTTTGAAATATGTTTTGTCTATCATGGATAACAATCCAACCCATACGCCACCCAGGAACTAAGAACCGCTTTGTAAGTCCACTACATGTTAATATAGGAACATCTTGTGAAAGTGTTGATAAGGCAGTAAATTTATAGTTAGAAAAAACAAAATGCTCGTATATTTCATCAGCAATGATTGGAACATGATTCCTAGATGCTATATCCAAAATCTCTAGTAAATGATCTTTGTTATATACGGAGCCGCATGGGTTTGATGGATTTATTACAACTATCGTTGCTGTGTCATCATCTATCTGGTTTTCTAAATCTTCTAAATCCACTTTCCATTGTTGTTCAGACTAAAACATAAAAATACATCTGGATTACCTACAGGACATGTGTTAACCTTTATCACTCAAGGCATTACGCAGTTATGAAGAAAATATAGCGTAAATAAGATATATGCAAATTCAATCAACTACAAACTGGAAACTTGTTATGTATGTTTCTAGAAACCTGTATAATAAAGACTTTGTGTTCTCCCTGCGCCTCAACTCTTGTTTTTTTTGTAGAAATAATTAATAAAGTCGCAATTTAAAAACATATTTGGATGTGACACAATCGTAATATTGTACATTGATCAGTTGGAGTAGCCAGCTGTGAAAGGCAGGCCACAGGCTCAGTCTCCGCTTGTAGATAGATAATGTTTAAGATCTCCAAATATGTGTTTCTGGTCAAGGTACCGAGTATGAGACCGTAAGTCCGTAACTAATGTTGTTGTTTTTTATTATTATCATTATTCGCTTTCGATGACTAGACTAGCACGCTTGATGGTAAGCGTTACGCTTGCTCATAAACAGAAGCAGCACCATCAGAACTTCGAATTATGAAGTACTGCCACTGAACTGCGCTCGTCACCCAGACACATAAGGTGTTAAGTCTCATAATGCCAGGTAATTTCACTAGCTTCAATGTCCTTCAAACCGGAACATAACAGTGTTTACAAACTCCTGGTTGACGGCAGAAATAGACAAAGCCACAGCAGAAATACATGCCCCGACGGCCTCTCGCATGATACACGGCCTGGATCTTATTTTTTTATGTATAATTCTTTACACAATAGGGTTACAAATTTTAGGCGGCCGGGCCTTATCGCTCAGGGCAAACTCACGTCTTGTGAGTTTGTATGTGATGTTGGGTTTATTTATAATAAAGTACCTATACCTTTAGATATACACCCATACCTATATCTAGTGGATGCGGGCTGCCCAAGACCGGGATGGCTGGGGCTCACTTTGCGAGGCTTACGTCCAACAATGGACGGCAACAGGCTGAGATGAACCTATATCTAAGTATATTTAAAGTAGTTTTTCGATTATCAATACATTCACATACCAGTAATTTATAATATTTAATGTTAATTCCCAGTCCTTCAGCTATCGTCTTGTATATCATA
Source organism: Mimas tiliae (assembly GCA_905332985.1). NCBI lineage: Eukaryota > Metazoa > Arthropoda > Insecta > Lepidoptera > Sphingidae > Mimas > Mimas tiliae. Next base: position 7,636,199 of record HG995241.1, read on the forward strand.
AATCCTGGGCGGGGAACGAGAACATTTTGTCCTGAATCTGCTAACACGGAGATAGCAAGTTCTATAGCATGCGAGCAACCACTGCATAGTATTACATCATCTGCTGTTACATTTCCTTGGTGCGCACTGTATTCAGCTACCGCCTGCCGAGCCTCCAGGTGCCCTTTAGCAGGACCATAACCACGGCTTATATGCCATTCAACACTCTCGTGGACAGCTTGCAAAACTTGCTCAGGAGGATTGAGGTTTCCGAAGATTGTTGGATCACCTGATATCATACAATTCAATTACAAATGTGAGCTTTAGTTTATTGTACCTTATATAAAAAAGGAACATTTCGTTTCTAAAATATATTGCGAAATCACAATCCTGTTAACCTTGACTTCATAAGTGGGTCGCTAATTAAAACACGTAAAGCTTCGGGATTTAAAATGTCAACTTAAATTACTTCTAAAATACGACGTCGATCTATCTATATAACATTATTATTGTAACACATATAGGTACATACATAAGCTCTCGCCTTTATCCTCGAAAGTAGAGTTATAACTAGTGCTGCACCCACGTTTCGCCGAGTTTATTTCCATCCCTTTGTGTGATAGGGGGCGAGCCTATCGCTACGAGTATAAGTACCGGGCACAAATTCCATTCCCGAGCAGTTCATGTGTGCAGGAAGCTCAAACACAAATTGTGATTGCCCAACTTAAGAATTGAACCCAGATCTCACCGTTCTTACCTTGTTTCCTTGCTTCCTACTTTCTACTTCTATTATAAATGTGAAAGTTTGGATGTTTATGAGTTTGTTAATTTTACAGCTGAACGGCTGAACATATCATAGCAAGTGTTTGATCTCTCATCCTAAACTTTTTTGAATTTGTTTGTTCGCGAACCATGTCAAAATTTAAAAACGTTTAATTTGATTATTAGCATATCTAATGTTAGTCAGTTAACATAATTACTGCTTTTAGATGTATTGAAATCGGTTGAATGTTTTTGGAGTGAAATCTTGGCCAAAGTACTGAGTAATCAGTATAACTAAGTAGATAATATCATCGTACACCAGGGCCGAGCGGTATATAAACAGGTCGCTGTCGTGCGACCGCGCGATGACGAGATACTTCCAGACTGAATCTAGGGCCAAACCTTTGGTTATTTAAGTATCACTAAAACATATTGATATAAAATGGTCATTTAAGTAGGTACCAATAAGATTAGTATTATTAATTAGTTATTAGTAGGTACCAATTAGATTTACCAATATAATAATGTTGGATTCAATAATAAGAAGTCTAATATTTAATTAAAAGATATTTGATTTAAATTGATTACCTACCTATAATTGAATAATTCTAGTTTTGAATAGAATTTTTATTTTTCAATATTTAACACAACATATTTAACCAACCTATTAGTGTCAGTTTTATCACTTTCAAGTTTAAAAAAGTAAAACAATTAATTTTGTTACCGGATCAAGTACTTATGCACTTAATTGATAAGGTATTAACAAATTATTAACAAACTTACCGACAGAAAGTGCAATTAGCTGCTTGCTAGGGTTCGGTTCTACCTGAAGGTTCTCGACGATATCTCGAATGAGATTATGGGTGTTGCGAGCCAACGTCGATGCACGCACCTCCCATTTGTTGCTGCCTCGTGACCGTCGCGACATCGGCACAAAACTTGTGGATTATTGAACGCTGTGGCCTGTGGCGATACTTAAACTTGAATTGTGAATATTGCTCGCATTTCGATACACCTCACTTTTGTATCGGAACTGTGGCGTTTGACGAGCACAGGCTCTCGAGTCGTGGAACAGGTTTCAAAATGTAGATGAGGTGACGGCAATAGAAGCAGGTTGTTTATATACATATTCCATATCTTGCTTATATAATGGTATTCTAATATGTAAATATGCGATACTACCATGTAAATTACTAAAAGGGTTCCAAATTGGTGACAAATTAACTGGCGTAGTTTTATTTATTTTGCAAAAAAAAAAGTTGACAAAGTTGGCATAATACAACACAAAAATATCTAGGAGCTAACACAAACCAATAGGTTGTATCAATTGACAATATTATTACCTACCTATAGGTACCTACATATTGAAACAACGCAAGATAGGTATACAGACTACAGTCTGCACCACATTTTATGCAAATACAATTTTAAACTGCGTCACGACCACCCTTAGCTACATAAATAATATACTTACCCATACACAGTTACACCAGTTACAAATTTACCATTACCATATACTCCATTCCAGTCTTGTTTTAAGTGTGGTCGTGACGCCACAAAGCCTTAATTGATTGTTGTTTATTCCAAAAGATTACTAGTCTTTATTAATATTATTTATTGGATTAAATATCCATAAGTCCTGATCCAATAACATGTTTTGACTATTACAACTTAAAATGCATGTTATGTCGTTGCTAAATTGAGTGATTCATTATTTTTCAAACAGCGTCATCTGTTTACAAAAGCTAGCTGGTTTGTGAAGTGCCGAAGGCAAACTTTAAAAACCAGCTACAGTTTAATTAGTTTATTAAATAGGATAGATAATACTCGTAGGTTAGGTTAGTACTGCAACAACAAACGTATGAGCTGAGCGAGCGAAACGAGCATGCCGCAGAAGCGCCCTACGAAGGCCAGAATTAAATCGGTACAAGAATATCTATTCTCTTAGAAAGCAGTGCGAACACAAATAAAAGCACTTGACACCATGAAACAGTGTAGAATATTACCTACTATTAGAAGCTGAGATTAGAAGTATCATTAATATGCCGTCGGAATTTTACAAGTAAACAAGGGCGTAGAAAAAGTTTTTTGTGGAGTAGGTAATTCAGTTTAAATTTTCACTCTCAATTACCAAAAATAGAAGTACTCGTAGTTATAAAAGTAGTAATAGTACCTAATTATTCCAGAGCCCTTAATCCTCTCAGCACTTTGTTGTTGGATTCGGGGCAAGGTTACCGGCTTCGTCGAGGGAGAGAAATCCATATCTCACTTACTCTACATGGATGATCTCAAGCTATTTACACCAAAAATACCAGATTTCCATGAGTTGCTAAACATAGCTAAAAATTTCAGCGACTCGATCAATATGGAGTTTGGTATAGATAAATGTGCGGTCATCCATGTGGGCAGAGGTGAGGTTGTCACTCGTATCTGTCTAACGTACATACGTGGTGTACCCGAGCGGCGATGGATGGCATCGAAGTGCAATGTCGCGCGGTGTTCCACAAGGCTCGGTTCTTGGGCCGCTCCTGTGGGACATCGAGTACGATTGGGTGGTCCGTGATGCCAATCTCCGAGGCGTCGATGTCGTCTACTACGCAGATGACACACTCGTGACAGCGACAGCACGGACTTTCCAGGAAACCGTCTTGCTCGCCTCGTTCGGTACCAAACTGGTGGTGGGCTAAATTTGGCGGCTGGGCTTCACTGTGACCCTGAACAAGACCGAGGCCTTCTGTTTTCATATGCCTCAGATGAGACCACCTAGGGAGGCCTACGTAACGGTGGAGAGCATGCGGAATCCCATGGACTCAATGATGAAGTACCTCGGTTTGATTCTAGACAGCCAGTGGGATTTCCGCGCGCATTTCAAGACCTTGTCGCCAAAGTTGATGCGAGTAGCGGGCGCGATTAGAAGGTAAACCTAGAGGATCCTGGCGTCCTTTGCCGAAATTTGTACGCTGGAGTCGTGCAGTCTATGGCCCTCTACGGGTGCCCCGTTTGGGTTGGGTCCCTAAACGTCCGCTGTGTCGCTCTTCTTCGTAAACCATAACAGCGCATCGTCAGGGGCTACCGCACGATCTCCCACGCAGCGACCTGCGTATTGGCAGGCGGCCGGTCGTAATAAGTGCACAGCAAATCTGTAACATGTAGTAAAAGCATGTTACCCCGACCCCACTGTGAGTGGGATAAGGGCAGATGGAACTAGAAGAACTAGTTATAAGTAATGATAGTTACATTTATGAAAAAAAGAAAATGAAAATATTCTTCTTTTACTTTAATCTTTCTTTCTGCTTCGTGTCATCCCGGCTTAATACCAGGATCCGCCTTCTCGTGTGTAGGTGCCATAGATTTGATGGTACTTATATGGTGTTTTTAGGGGCGAACCGTCTTAAATACATATATATATATATATATATATATATATATATATCAATCTAACCGTTTAAATTACTAAAGTATTACAATATGAAAGGGCCGGCCGACCGAGATGGTATCATATTCTCAGGTGCACAACAGAGAAGCAGCTAAAATGTGTTCTGTGAGTTAAACTATAATGTGTTTCGTACGATCAGTGAGAGTGCCGGAGTCGAAAATGGTATTAAATATTATTATTGTTATAGCAGCTATCGCTGCTCAGCGGAGAGTGTTACAAACTCTCGAGATAAAAGTCACAGGTTCGAAACCAGTCCCAAGAGCATGCACTTCTGACTTTTATAAGTAGCGTGTGTATTCACTGTTAATTATCGCTGGCTTTAACGGTGAAGGAAACAACGTAAGGAAACCTGCATACCTGAGAAGTCCTCCATAAGAATTTCGGAAGGTTTGTGAAGTCTGACAATCCGCATTAGAACAGCGTGGTGGACTAAGGCCTAACCCCTCTCATTCAGTACGAGTAGAAGAGGCCCGTGCCAAGCAGTGGGACGTGTATAACACAGGGCTCATATTATTATGTAAGTACAGTACTCTTTATTTTAAAAAGTTATTTTTCCATTTTTAAATAATTACATTTCTCTAAAATAAAACATTTTAAAAATATAAAAAGTATCACCCTCCAATGGCAAGACCTAAGACTATTATTATTATACCTAAGTAAAAGTGGATCACCAACATCTTAGACCCAAAGGTTGGCTTTGCAGCGGTACACTCGGTTGATTAACGGACGAGGCAATGGCAACACTTAGTTGTCGTTGCAGGATGTGGGAGTCAGACAGAATCATGATGGGAAAGCGAAACCTAGCATTATAGTGTGTAAGTTAGTTTAAATAACTATATAGTCATTAGGACCTATTCTTGAGACCATTGCCACTAACGCTAGGCATAAAGAAAGATTGTTATTTTATACCTACCTAAAGTTCATCCTTATATAAATCAGTTTAGGGATTTTAGCAACCTAAAACTTTGCAATATTATCCTTGAAGACTAACTTGGTCTGTAAATTTATTAATGGGCACAACGCACGGCTTTTCTTTTTCTTATCAAAATACTGCTGAAGTTTACGCAATTAACTTGACATAATTTCTTTAAACATATATTTTTTTCAGATAACAAAACATAGGTACAGTTCTGACAAGAAGTTGGCTTGTTTCATAAATGTTTTGGAGGGATATCTCAACCTTTTGTTCTTTATTGAAATTAACTAAATTATCAATAATAAATTATTTTAATGCTCGTGGAATCACAATATTATGTCGCTAGGTAAAAATATTGTCCTATGCTATGCTCATTTTGGGAGTTTTATCAAAATCTCTCTCAATCATCTTTGGTTTTTGTGTGAAAATTATAAATTGACAGTTTGTCTACAGCATGTATAGGCCCGCTAGTCCGGATCGTTACCACTGTCTCTCAGAAAACTGGCGTAAGGTACCATCTTGCTGCTGCGTTTCGTACGGTGTGAGATATCCGGAGGGCTAAATTTCCATCCCCTTCCCAATTTTTTAATTATCCCTTTCCTTTAAGGTTGGCAACGCGCCCATGATTCTTATGGTATTGTGAGCGTACATCGGCAGTGGAGATCACTTAACATCAGGTGACCCACTTGCTCGTTTGCCGTCCTATGAAGCGATGGGCTAGACAGCAGAGAACATTTGAGTCGTGGTCAAATGCGGCTCCGGACTTTGGATCAGAGTGAGGCTCTGCCATAAAAGAACAATTTTGGAAATGAATATATTCTAGTAGGACCAAAATCGAAACAACGAGTAATAAATACCGTAGAATAATACCGAAAAATAACGTTTTATTTTGTGACCGTAATAGAAATCTACCGTTGCTCTTTTGACAAATAATAATAATTAGGTATGCCAATCCATGGACTAGACTTCACTAGAGTAATATACAAGTCTGGTGAGATTCTCCATAGGTACCTACAACTCTGCAGTGGATGTTATGCGCGTGGGATTCCGTGGGTTTGCATGAAACGTAGAGCCTCTGTATCAATGTAATCTGATTCCTTACTTGAATATTACTTTCTCTAGTATGCAAGAGTCTACTTGAGTAAGTAGTATGTTATAAGAACTGTTGTTTTCCATTGTTGTGTGTTTGAAGGCGATTGAAGCCATCACAATAAATCACACACGCATCAGCTCAATAGCTGCTAGTGTGGTTTAAACATATACCTAATAATAATAAAATTACTGTGCATTAAGAGGCTTAACATCTTAAGTGTCAGAGTGAAAAGCGCCGTGCCATATAGTGTTTTGTAGTTGAAAGTTCTTGGCGGTCGTTTATGGGTAGACATAGCGCAAGTGTGAGGTAAACGACTCGACTCGTCAGACGAAAAAAGAAATGAAACAAACATGTACATTTTCACTCAGTATCTTTATTATAATAATGATTTTATTATTACTCTAAGTAATTTTATAATAATAGTAATGCCATGATTTAGTCTGTACTCGACGCTACCCCAAGAAGACGTCAGCCGAATGTTATTTAAATAGTAATTTTATTTACATTGTTATCATTAAAATATTCTTTACAAAATACTATCATTCTGTCACAAGCCTCTAATAAAATATTTTCAGGAACTGTGAGTACGATACGCATAAAATTTGGATAATTGAAGCACTGAAAACAAATTACTTAATTAACACTAGCATAATTAGTTTTTATTCATCATAAACAGTACCTAACATATATACAAAACATGATACCTAATTAATTGATATTTTATATAAGTAAGTAGGTATACCGTTTCAGTCAACTATTGATAGCTTCATAATAACAACAAATAAGCATGTAACATACCTTCCCAGGAATACAAAGTATTGATTGTTGAGCACATAATTGTTTAATAAACTGAAAATCATCTGTGAATTTTGGAAAATACTCCATTTTAATTTCGACCATTAAGTACATAGATCCTTGCGGCATAATCGGACGTAAGCCTGGAGCATTCCTCAATATATGACATGCCCGCTTAGCTTGATTCTAAAAATGTTAATATATTTAGGTAAATACAGAACAGATAAATCCTGGAATAACCAGAAGGAGGAGACGAAGGGGAATAAAAATATGACAGGTGTCTCTTATACTGCAGTTAAACAATGCGTACTACCGCGAGCCGAGCTATGGATGCGGACGGGACGCAACCTAGTACGTTCAGGGATGTCGTGTAAACCTAATTGTTTGCGCTTCGTCCGTGCCTTGGCGCTATCCCGCGTCTTTTAACAGCAGGAATAGACATCACTTCGAACAGTCACTACATTTTTTATCCTAATATACGTCTATATTCAGGATTATGCCAGCCTGAAGTAACTGGGTATACACGGGCTGATTCTAGAACGCGACTCATCGGAATGAGCCACTATGGCGGGTTTGATACCATATTGTGTACGGTGGTCACTATTCAGTCGGGTACCATTAAGTGCTTCTATCAGGTACCCGCCTACTAGCTTCTGAACATCAGCAGTCTTTTCTTATATGTAAGTTTTTATCACATTTATCTATTTGATTATAAAGTAAGTTACCTCTATAAATAAAAGCATCCCATCAAAAGAATCTTCTTCAATGTTCTTTAATATTGTTGGCATAGCTTGTTGAACCAAAGTGTTCGGTCCGAGAATTCGAGCTGACATGTTAAGCAGGCCCCTTCGTATCTCATTACCTAATATATTATATCTGTCATGAACAATTATCCAACCCATCCGCCAACCAGGAACTAAAAATCGCTTTGTTAAACCGCTGCATGTTAGTATGGGAACATCTTCAGACAATGACGATATAGCGGTATACACGTGTCCGGAAAAAGCAAAATGTTCGTATATTTCGTCCGCTATTATCGGCAGGTGATATGAAGATGCAATTTTCAAAATTTCACGTAAATGTTCTTTTGGATACACCGATCCACATGGATTCGAAGGATTGTTTACTACAATCGCCACGGTATTTTCGTCAATTTGATTTTCCAAATGCTGCAGATCCACTTCCCAATTTTGATCGGGCTGAAAGAAGATAACACAGTAAGTTGTATTTACGTCACAGTAGAAAATTAAAGTCTATTACTAGAAACATAGCCAATAAATTATCTCTTGCATTTATAATTCTACGCGAATTAGCGTTAACAACAAATTAAGTTAAAGACTAGTTAATCAAGTCGGGATAATAATGTTATTATTAATTTCTAACATGAACCAATATTAAATTAGAAAAAATAAACACCAATAGCCGGTTGGTTGGTGAAGCATAATGAGAATAATATTAAGTAGTTACCAATAAACTATAATATTTCATCACAATCCCTAAGCCTTCTCCAATAGTTTTATGTATCATGTAACCGGGGCGTGGCACCAGTATGTTCTTCCCGGGAGATCCGATCACGGAGATCACAATATCGATAGCATGAGAGCACCCGCTGCATAGTATGACGTCATTGGCAGTAACGGGGCCTTGATGGGCACTGTATTCAGCCACCGCCTGCCTTGCTTTCAGGTTTCCAATAGTTAGACCATAGTTCCAACTTTCTTTTTTCGATAAATTATCCCTTATAGCGTTTAGGGTGTGATCGGAGGGTCTAAAATTACCGAAACATGTCGGGTCACCTGTAATATTAAATAAGCATATTACGTTGTTATCGAAGTGACAGTTAAGGTTATCTCCTCTATGCTGTACCACTGCTGGGATAAAGCCGCCGCTCATATTAATCCGAAGTTCCTATCATGATCCCATCATGCAAGCGGGGTCGAACCGTAAAATGTACATTATGTACAAAGGCTGTGCATCCCACGCTGCACGGCCGCGAACCTAAGAGGTCCCAGTTACTCACAGCTTACAACAAACAGGTAATACCGTGGTTTAAATCGACAAAAGACAAAAGCCACAGGGCATGTGGTGTCGATCAGTCATCAACCAGACGCTCCATCTCATTTGGCAGTGAACGGGATCGGTTCATTTCCAATCCTGTTCAGTGCTCTCCTGCTCCGACGTGGAACGGTTGTAGAAGGCCTGACGGTTCCTCAGGCTCTTCAGCATGGCTATAACCTTGATCTCCCTGGAAAACCGTGTCAATCCGTGGTGGGATGCCACCTTTCACTAGAAGACAGCTGACGAAAAGATATTACGTCCCCAGCTCGCAGGCCACCTCATAAGAGATCATACGGCAGACACTGATGATGCGCTGCGCCATTAAACCCTGGTTTACGTAATAAAGCAATACAGTTCAGGGATCCGGGCCAAACGGGGCAACCGTAAAGGGCCATGGATCGCACGACTTCAGTCCAACATCCTGTATGGCACGTACCTTTTAAACAGAAAAGTGTGCTTAGATAAAACATTTTTTTTTTGTTTGAACAAGGACTTTACGACGACGCGACGTTACACGAACAATAATTTGAAACTACAACGTGGCAGAGCCACACTATAGATTGTTGAGTTTACAGAGTGAATGAGCTGGCTCGGCTATTAATAAAAAATCTAATAGTATTTATTTGCGTAACGTTTTTTGTACAAAATATTGTCTCATGAAGAAAAAGCAAAATGCTCTCATGTGATTTGGTAATTATCGCAGTGGACACATGGCGGACAGTGTGAGATGACAGATAGTATTTGAGCTGAGATAATGATGGTCCGCGAGTACCTGTGTCAAGTGGAAAGTTGGCGTAGCATCTTGTCCAACCGCTGACAGGGCAAAGAGCTGGCTAACACACCTCGCATCACCCAATATAATACAGTAGCAACTGATCATGCGCTACGAGTGTTACTGGCTACGGCTGAGGGTGTCCTCATGCATCGTCCGCTCAGGAACTCGTAGCACACGAGACATCCGTGCATACGGTGCATAACCATTGACCGCACAAGTTCTGCGTATAAATACCAACAAATGATGCTCGGACCCTTCAGGTTGTTTTTGCAAGAACCTTACAGCCAACTTTGTGACATGACGACTGAGATAAATGGCGGCAACGAGACCAAGATCCACGGAATGATTGTATTCCGTAAGGTCTATACCACAATGTGCCCCCTTCATAGAGCCATGAAAATGAAGGGCCCATACCAAATCTAGCAAAAACCTTTTATGTGCATCCTACGAGTATTTAAGGAATTAAATATGTTCGGTTTAAGTCCATTATGGTGCCAGCTATATTTGTGTCGCTATCTTTGATTGACATATTCTATTTCCACTATCGATGATTTTTTTATACATATCATAAAACACTTTTAATGATATAGATAAATTATGTATTTAAGTGCGTGAGATCATAATGGGAAGATGAGTAATGGCCGTTCCCTATATTATATCTATCGACAGATTTGCTTACTGTCAATAGTGGTTTTTATTGCCGGTAAGCAAATCTGTCGATAGACAGAATATTGGGAACGGCAATAAGTGTCCATGGCTCCCTAGTAGGCGCATATTGAACTCTACAATTTTCTATTCTCTAAGTAGGAGCAAGATAATTTGATGTTAATTGAATGAGTCCAAAATTGCACCTCGTACCAATATAAAATTATATTTACAATCAAATAAGATCTAGAAAATATTAATAAACATAACAAATATATATTATATATATATATTTATTATGTTATTATGACGTATTACCTACGTCGTACATAGAATAGACAAACTATGCTAACCAGCTGTTCGTATCAGCTCATTCATATTTATAAATCAGTTTGATTGCACTATAACCGCGAAATTATATTGAAGATACTAAAATAATCTATCTAATCTATGTTTCATTATCAATATTTTTCAAGAATAAAAAAAGTAATAATAAATTATACTTTTTAAAAATTACTCACCAACCGAAAGAGCGATAAATGTTTTGTCCGGGTTAGGAGTTACCGTCAGATTTTCTGCAACGTCCCTGATGGGACTGTGCGTAAGTAGGGACAACTTTGAAGCCCGTACATGCCAACCTGTGCCAGAACCATTCAGATTCAGACAAGCCATCCGTCTAAGATTCTTAGGCAGTAATAATAATAGTCTTTGTTTATGGCAGCCCGCTTTTATACCACTGCGATAGAGCCTTGAAATAGTTTATTATTGAGACTACTAATTATAAATGCTTTAGTGATTAAATAGGTACTTATATAATTTGTAACATTTTAAATCCAGTCTGTAAAACATTACAGGATAAAATACAGCAATATGTGCTTCCAGCTAATATAAATAAGGTAGGTTTGTGTCGGCCCTGTGGAATGGGGGCCTTTGTAGAATTCCACCACGGTATCCCCTGCCTGTCGTCAGAGGCGTCTAAACGGGGTCACTGGGGGCGCGGCCGCGCTACGGGGGATGTGCAGCCTTCGTACGCAATGTACATTTTACGGTGCGACTCCGAGACGGACAGCAGCACAAAAACACCGTGCTGCCAAGGACGCCAAATGGCGTCATTACTGTGAGGGGCTACTGAGTCCCTCAAGAGAGACGAGCCGTAACGGGGCATAGCGTAGAGACGGTTGCGGCAGCAATCTAGAGTACACCAGGATCCCCCAGGAGCGTCTCAATTGCGCTGAAGAAGGCCACCGCGGGGTTTTTAGTCGGTATACCAGTGTAAGGATTTTGGATAGGGACCCGATCCAGAGATCGGAAAAAAAGGAAAAGTATTGAGGGCCACAATCATAAATCGAATAACTAATGATATCAAGATTTCGTAGAAGTTGTAAAAATAGTATTCTAAACCTGATCTAAAAATGTGTAAAAAAAAAAATATAAAAGATTATTGCAATTCAAAGGTGCTCCTAAATCCTTACTCAATGATATATCTCGGTAAATCGGTGCAAGTACGAGTAGATTAGCATCTAATATTGTGTGGATTGCGGTCCATTGCTTTTCGGCAAAGTGGCTATGAGTACAAAATATTTCTTTCCATCAAGATTTATAAAAAATTGTCTAAATAAATTGTAAAAAAAATAGTAGGTAAGATATCACGGTTTAAAAGTTATAATACTTGAAACTATGTCCCTCATTCTTTATGCCTACCAAATAATTAGTAGGAACTTGTACAAAAAGTTTATAGAGTTATTTGACTTAAAGGTTCGATAATTATCAAGATAAGTATTAACTTTCCAATATTATCAAAACTAAAGACGCATAGGGTGACCATAAATTTAAATTTCGGCAACAGCACTCATATAAAAATCTAAAGGCTTCTTCTTCGTCCTGTATGCCTCGTGATCGCCAGCGATCTGGTCGCTAATATATGGTCAACTTCGTTTCCTTTAGAGCGCCACTTGAGTATTGACACTTGGAGACACTAGGACCTGCATTCGAGGACGCATGTGAAGATCTTTATTTATTTATATTTTATTGGCTTGGCTCCACAGCCGATGGTCCACATGATGGTAAGCGATTTCCGTCGCGAGATATCAATAATACCAGGGACATAGGTAAGCCGCAGCCTATAGTGAAATATTATTTTGTATGGTGTGCGCGGTAGTTCTCACAGTACTGAGTAAGCATACTTTGAATTGCTAGGTATATCTTTTTCTATTTTTGTTTTACAAATTTTTTAATCAGTTTAATATTTTTTTACAACTTTTAATACATCTTGATATCATTAGTTTTTCGATTCATGATTATTATGGCCTTTAATACTTACCCACGTACTCGTACACGGCGCGGCGCGGTGAATTTTCGTTTGGTACGTCAAAAATATACATAATCGTAAGAAATAATTTCTTCGTTAATTCAGAAATTGGATTTGTAAGTACCTAAGTAGGTACCTTTACGAAGTTTCAATGGTTGTTTTTATACGCCATGAAGAAAATATTTGTCATTAAATTTTTGACGTAACAATTACAAGAAACAATTATTGCGAGATCTCGCTATGTAATTTGTAAAGCGTTGACAATGCATAAACGTGGTCGTATAAAATTATGGTTCATGACCTAATTACCAGATAGCTGTGATAATTTTCCTTTTGAATTTCATTAGTATTGTTTTCCAAACACTTCGCGCATAAGTACCTATAAAAAAAATTGCAGCTATGGTACAATGTGGTGGGGAGTCAAGACACGTAGCTCCAACAAAAAAACAATACTACCTAGGTACTTCAAAGCTCAATTCAGAATTTAATGTAGGAAGATAGTTTTCATATATAGGTACCTATTAGCTCTGCGCCTCTGCAATCTTCGTGTACCTAAACATGAACTTGTGACGATGACAATCTAATAGGTACAAACCTAATTTTACATTGCTAATATTTTTGAATTATAACGATATATACGAGAAATAAAATCAAGGGCATAGTGATAAGTCTTTTTAGAGTGAGCACTAGACCTGATTTTGGGGTGGGCCAGGACCTCTTGGTGGTCCCCTTGGGACACCTTAAAATACACACCCACCATACAATTTCGGGTACCTAGAAGAATTCCTATATTTGTGTACAATATTCACTTTGTAGGCGCTAATAGTACCTACCTATGTTTAAAATAGCAAGCAAACAGAGCTATGTTGTGCTAATAATTTTAATAACATAACGTAGCTTATGTTATTAAAATCAATCACGCCTGTACCCTGAAGCGGTAGGCCGAGGTGCAACTAGTGCACCCACCGTTCGCCGAGCATATTTCCTTCCCATGATGTGATAGAGGGCGAGCCTCTCGCCATACCGAGCATAATTCCAATTCCGGGCAAACTAAGTGTAATTTTTGCATAGAAAATCAAACCCAAAATTGTGATTGCCGGACCTGGTATTTTGAACCCAATACCTCACGATTTCGTCGCCTAAGGTCGCTGCCACTAGACCAATGAGGAGAGTACAGATTGTCTATAAACCGGCTGTAGCCTGGGATAGAATTACGCAGCCAGACAGACAGACATAGAGAGACTATGTGGGACGGCAAACACAAACTTTTAACACATAGGTACCGAGCTTGAGAATTGTTGGGACATCAGCAAATATATGAATTGTTAAACTTATTACATTTAATATATTGGGTAGATATTTGTTTACATTTCTGGAATAGGTTTCATGAATAGACTATAGTTATGTAAGAAGGGTCAAACGAGTAAGTGGGTCATCTGCTATTAGCATTAAACTAATTTATTACTCTATGCCTTAAGATATTGTGATAGAAAGTGGCGCCCATGAGTGGGTGCTGAAATGTATATCTAGTTACACATCGTCTGCAAGAATATTAACTTTAAATGATTACAAAACATGTATTTCCAGTCATGATAATAGTTTCGCCAGTGGGCCAGTGGGTCAGCGGGGGCTGTTGCCCCCCAGGCTAGCCAGAAACCCTCGGAGATAACTTGTTGTTAGTTAAGTGGCTGCATTACAATGTATATATTACTTAGTAACATTATTCGAAGAGTTCTGAGGTTATTCACATCACCCAAGTCACCACCCTCTAGCATATGAGGTATTGTTAATTTCGATACGGAATCCTCAAGCAATAAGTTCTTTGTTGTATTAGACACATAACGAAACCGTAAATAATATCTGCATTATTATTCAAGTAGACAATGCCTGCTATTACAATTTACAACTCATTGCGGAACGCAAATAGTGAATCGTACACAGTAGACCGTATATCTACAAAAAGGCTCCTACAATGTCAACGCCTATGTCAAAATGTATATAGTTTAAGAATTTAAGTTAAATTAAGTTAAGCACTTATAAGAAGTTCAAGAACCTATTCACACAGAGAAATCAATTTAGTTATAACAAATACCTATTTCAGTTGACACTACGATTTTACAATCCTATTTTTTGAATGATAGAGCCACGCTGTAGACAGTTTTATCTAGTTTTTTTTTTTACAGTACACTACATCATGAATGAGCTGGCTCGACCAGGTTGTTACCACTGTCTAACAGAAAACTGACGTGAAGTAGTGGCTTGCTGCTGCATTTCGTTCTGTGAGTGAGATTACCGGAGGTCTAAATCCCTCTCTCCTTCGCACTATCTACCATAATTATCCCTTTCCTTTAAAGTCGGCAACGCGCCCATGATTCTACTGGTATTGTAAAAGTAAATCACAAAGTACGCGCGCCCAAGATTATGTTCAGTAAAATTGTCATGGTTCGGAAAAAGATTATAGAGTGGAACGAGTAGAGATGATCCAGGCTCAAAAGCGAAGACGTCGAGGCAATGTAAAAAATCGCCCCAGTTACTCTGCATAAAAGTAAGGTAATCGCCTGGAGAGTAAACGTTTGCACCAACCACCTCGACGATATTACACTCGAAAACCCTTCCATAGTGCTGATCGAGACGACCAACCATTTTTTTCATCAAAATCTCAGCCTATTGCCATCCACTGTTGAACGTAGACCGTCTTAAGTGAGCGCCAATCGTCCCGTCTTGGGCAGCTCGCATCCATTTACTACGACGATCCAATATAAAGCACCATAGCATTAGCCTAGCAAGCAGCATTTCGAGTGGTAGAGCCACATTGTAGACAGTTTTGTCTACAGAACGAATGGGCTGGCTCAACCGGGTCGTTACCACTGTCTCACAGAAAACCGACGTAAAGAAGCGGCTTGCTGCTGCGTTTCGTAGGGTGAGAGAAATATCCGGAGTCCCAAATCCGCTTCCCTTTCCTAAACCCTTAATTATCCCTTTCCTTTAAGGTGGGCAACGCGCTCATGATTTTTCTGATATAGTAGGCATATATACAACGTGTTACAGAAAGGTGTGGTCATATTTTAGGGTCATTATATACACCTTACAATTAGTACTTATGTACCGGACGTTTTCAATACCAAGACATCCAAAAATTTCACATTAATTTTGATCACTCGTTTATTAAGATCGATAAGATTGGTGACATCACTATTAATTATTATGAACGACACTCAATTTTTAATAAACTTGAATAAGTTGTACGTAATTCTACGAACATACGTACGTAACTTGTAATTTAAACACAAAATAACAGCTGAAAGAGATTGTGTGCTGAAGACGATATTGGTACCATTCTCTAGAAGCATTTTAAAGACTTAATTCTCGTGTCTTCCATCTATGAATTTGGCTCAATACATTCGACGATCCTCTTAAAAGCTGTTATCAGTTACACCAACACAAAGTAACAATACATAATACTTATTTTTAGTTAAATACAACATATTTTTTGAACTTGTAAACATACTTCATAAAATCAGAAATTACCGAACTGACTGCGTCAAATAAATATTGACATTTGACAACTGTATAATGTTTTTTTAATTATAAAATAATTAAATGAAAGAAGTTCTATAGTATCATTGTTTATCATTTAGTGTTGGCCAAATTTGAAAGTCGATATCGACATGTTACTCATTCGATAAAAAAGAAAATTCTTTAATTATTGTCCTAGCAATGCAATCGGATTTAGTACTATGGGAGATAAAATACTTTGCCCTACACTATACATTGTTTAAATTTGCCCGCCCCTTTCTATAACACGTTGTATATGGGCGGTTGAGATCACTTACCATCAGGTGACCCACTTGCTCGTTTGTCGGCCTATGCCATTAAAAAAAACACACAACTGCCGAAGCGTTCTCCATCGACTCCAGACCAGTGACCAGTGACCATCCGTCGGTTTGGAGACATGACCGGCCTATTTTCACTTCAGAGTGCTAATTTTGTAAGCAGTATCGATGACTTTGTTTCTCTGGCGGATGTTTTTTTTTATTAAATCTATCTACCATAAGTACCAGAGGTTAAAAACATATAGATGGAAATAGAATATTTACACTTCTGCCTCCCCTTTTGGAGATACAGATGTGAATGAAATATCTATGTATTTAAAAAAATACGTACATATACACTCACGCCTATGTCCCATAGGGGTAGGCAGAGACTATTGAGTACCACAAGCTACGATCCTGACACACCTCTTTCGCCTCTTCCACATTCATACATCTTCTCATACATTTTCGTCGGTTGCGGGTACTCGTGACGTGCCCTTTTCGGAGAATATCATTTATTTGATCCGCATATTATGTTCTCCTCGGGCGCCCTCTTCCGACCCTCCCATTCACATTCGCACGATAAATACCTTTCGTAAGTCGTCTTTCATCCATCCTCTCCATATGCCCAAACCATTTCAGCATACCCTTTTCTATCCTAGTCACCACATCATTCTTCAACTTACAGCGATCCCTTATCACACTATTCCTCATCCGGTCAGCAAGGGTGACTCCATACATACTACGTAGGGAACGCATTTCCACCGCATTTATTCTACTTTCATGCTTCTTCTGCCAAACCCAACTTTCACTGCCATACATAAGTGTCGGTACCAGCACGCCATTGTGAACAGCCATTCGTGCCTTTTGTGACACCGACTGGCTACTCATTACTGCGCGCAAGGCACCATTCACTTTATTACCTGCCGTCACTCTCCTTTCAATATCCCCCTCGCACTTCCCATCTCTCGTTATTTTGCTACTCAGATACATAAATTCTTTCACTTGTTCCACTCTCTCGTCTTCTATGCTAATGCTACATGCAGTTGCATCCTCGTCTCTTTCTATCACCATAACTTTCGTCTTGCTTGTATTAATTTTCATTCCCTTCTTCTTAAACGACACATTCACTAAGTCTAACATTCCTTGTAACTCCTCCGCCGACGGCGCAAGTAACACTTGGTCATCGGCATAGAGGAGACACTTGACACGCAACTCATCCATTCTATGTCCACATTCCATTTCTTTCAGACTTGTCAAACAGCTGTCCATATAAAGGTTGAAAAGCCATGGAGACGCAACACATCCCTGTCTAACACCTCTCGAGATGTTAAACCAGTCTGAGTCTTTCATTGTCTGCATCGTCTTGTGAGCGAGCCGGGCCTATAGAATCCGCTCTATCGGTAATACCCTCCTCACTACACTCAAAGAGTTCTTGAAAATATGATTTCCAACGATGCAAGACTTCCCTTTCATTGTTCAACACTCTTCCATCTTCATTCCTAATTACGCCTAATTTAGAAGCCCCCAACGTACCCCTAGTTAACCTTACCTGTTTCCAAAACATTTTTATATTAGAACTGAAGTTGTCGGAAAGCTACTTATCAAGGTCTTCTTTTATATATTCTTTCTTTTGCTTGACTACTTTCTTGACTCTCTTTTTCGCTTCCGCATACATATACTCTGCTTCTGCAACATCTGCGTTCTCTACCAAATTCATGCATCCTTTTGTCTTGATTGCTAGTAGATCTAGCCACGCCTTCTTCTTCTCTTCCACAACCACTTTTACTTCACCATCCTACCAATTATTACCAATCAGTCTTTCTTTCCTCTTCACTTCCCCGCATACTTTTGTAGCCGCTTCGACCAGACCAGTCTTCACAGTTTCCCAAACCTCATTCATTCTTCCCTCATATTTTTCTTCTCATAGGTGGGATGTTTTTTCTCGCAACTCTTTCAAATACTTTTCTTGCACATCTATCTCTCTCAACTTTTCTACTTTGATGCGACCGAGGCTTGTTGCCGTCTGTTGCGGTCTGTGTCGCCAGGATTTGAACAGACCACTTATTCGGCTTACGACTAGATATTGGTCCGTTCCCACACTAACTCCACGATAGCTCCTGGTATCGGCAACTTGCCTTTTGAGCCTACGGTCAACAATAAAAAAGTCGATCACACTTTTGCATCCGTTTTTTCCTCTCCCATGTATATATATGGATCTCCTTCTGTTCAAACATGGTGTTTGTCACCACAAGGTCCCTCTCCACACACACCTCCAATAAACTCATATCATTCTCATTTACTCTCTCATCTCCATACTTTCCTAACACACCTTCCAATCCTTCTCTTTCCACACCTACCCAACTGTTGAAATCACCTATCATAATTATCCTTTCATAAGTCTCGCAAGTATTAAGAATACCTCTCATACTTTCCCAAAATTCCTCCCTCTCCAACGCAAAACAACCCATGTCTGGCGCGTAAATAGCCAGAACGAATATCCGGTAAAGTTTTATTTTTAGTCGGATCCAGAGAAGTCTGGGACTTACACACTCGTATCCTTTCATGCAGTGAGCCAACCGATCAGAGAGGAAAACACCAACACCCTGACGGGCCCTTTCTGTTTCTGGAACTCCGGACCACACTGCCGTATAAGTCCCGTGTTGTGTTATATCCTTCCCCTTCCTTTTTGACTCACTCACACTCAAAATATCAATATGTCTTTCTTTCATCACCTGACATACTTCATCAATCTTATCTCTCATCCCTCCCTGCACATTCAGCGTAGCTATACGGCACTCCGCAGCCCGCTTTTCGCCCCGTGGGATACAATGGCGTGATGTGTGGCGAGCAGCATCGCCGCCTCCGAATTTATTAGAGTTTTTACTCATTTAGTTCCCACGATTAGCTAAGGAAAAAGACAGTCCACCCTCACAGAGCCCCGCATGTGAGGGTAAGATATAGTTAGTGACTGGGGTTACCCGGCCCCAGACAACAGGCACACTAGCGACTAGACTCGCCCCTAGCCATGCATCCATCGGCGCTGCTGACCTTGGATTGGCGCAGAGGATACGGGAATTGACGTGACGACGGGAATCCGGGGCTTAGTAAGGGAAAGGGGGGTAAAGGGACTCTACAGTCACGGACGGATAAGGAGAGTGACGGTAGAGGCTCGAAGAGGCCAGGGTCGCATACCCGTAGCCTCTGTATAGACATCGGACAGATGCCTATAAAGAAGACGCTCTGACACAATTAAAAAAAAAAAACTTATATGTATAAATGAATACAAATGTGCACTAAAATTATACCGTGTTTTTAAATAAAATCGAATAGGTAAAGCACAAAGACTATAATGTACACATTATAGTCTTTGGTAAAGCACAATAAATTCTACGAGGCAGATCAAAAGGTGCGAAGGGTCTTGTCTTGAACTCTTGACTTGGTTGAGGGACGTCAGTTCTTTCTAAGTAGTCTGTGGTTGTGGGCTCAAAATTGTTCTGTTGTGGGCTCCGGTGGGCTCCGTCTCTCCGCGCTTTTTTTTTTGTTTGTTTGTTCCTTAAGATCAGAGACCATGCTGCCAAGTCATTAGTTATAATATTCTTTTCTTATACAGAAACAGGACAGCCTCCGTGGCGCAGCGGGCGAGTAGCCGGTTGCGAAGCGTGAGGCCGTGGGTTCGATTCCCGCACCTTGACAAATGTTTGTCTGATCCACAAATATTTGTCTCGGGTCTGGGTGTTGTCGGACCGCAAGTCCCTCGTAGTTCCTGATACCCACGATACAGGTTTAACCTAGTGTAGGGTCAGGACTATGTGTGTGACTGTTGGGTGTATTTATTTATTTATTTATTTATATTCCAAGAACGATGAAACCGGGGTGTGGCCGATTTCAAGATCTTGTTGGAGTTTTGGTGTTAATTCCGTTCAGTTCAATGCTTCTTAGACGACTTTCTTCAAGCGAATCGAAAGCACAAGGTTGACAATACCCTTGATTAAAAATCACCTAAATTCACTTATTTCAATGTTTCCATACACTATTCATCAGCGTTAATGATTATTGCACAAAACCACACCACTTTTATAGAACAAACACAAATTTAAACCAGTTTAGGAAATAATTAAAACAAGAGAGCCACCGCACTGTGAGAATTCCCGCCAAAACTCCTCTCCGCGCTTTAGCCCGTTAAATGTCAGGCTGCCAGATGGTTTAATTGATTACAAAAACTATTAAAAAAATCCGACATAATATAACATTATGTAAGCGAAAACAAAATGTACGTAAGCGAGGTAGGTACATTTTGGCATAACTAGGTCCAAAGGGAGGGTAATAAATATATACACCAGACATGCAGTTACATCTGTAACAGTGTATTATTTTATTTTAGATTTTGTGGCAGCCCTGCTAATATATTGTCAAATTTGACATTCACATTATCAGTTGCAAAATTCTTCCTGCAACCAGTTTTCTAAGTGAGACCTGACAAAAATAACTTGAATATTATCGGAATTTAACTATAAACTTTAATTAAAACTTTTCTTAACATGAAAAGACATTACTTATTTATTAATACCTACAAATTATATAGAATAAGCTTGGTAAACACAAGATCTGTTACAAAATTTGCTAAATCGAATGAGGATGCAACTACTTATTGTGCAAATATCGTAAGGTAACAAAACAAATGTGTTACGGTTACAATTTTCGATTCTTGTGTTTGATTAAAATAGTTTGAGATATATTTCATGTGTCCTGGTACTTCGTATGTATTTTACAGATAGGCAGCATGACTATGAGAATTTTTTGGCAACTCTTCTTATGACGAGGTCTATTCGTTCTCCTGCACTGGTATTAAGAGCTTTTAACGTTGAAGTAGCGCGCATTCAGGACCAAACTTCTGATGCACAGACTGCTGCATTCAGACTACAATTTTGGCAAGATGCTATCAAAGATATTTATAAAAATGATCAACAGTTGCAAAATATACCAGCAAACCCTATTGCACAAGAACTGTTTAAGGTAAACCAATTGCACTGTCTTACACAATTTGTGCAGTAAAATACCTAAAGGATGCACACACTTTTTATACTTTTACTGACACTTCTTGCTAAATTGAGTGAAATACATGTTTTTTTTAGATTTGGGGTTTATGAGATACCTACCTTTAAAGAACTAAGGTGTGCATGTGAAAGTGTTAAATAAAACAGTTTAATTTTCTTTTCTCAACTGAAGATGTTGCACAATAAATTTGAATACATAGAGTTGGTATAAATAGGAGCAACTACCAATGTATTTTTTTAAATTCAATACACCAACTGCAGTTATTTCTTGACATATGCTAAGCAATATATACATATTGTTGTCCATATGTGTTTTTTCTTTATTTTGTGTTTAATTATTAGTATAGTCATTATTAACTAATGACAAATATGGTCAGTACCTATGTATACAATAATTAGTGCAAGATTGTACCAGAACAATAAATTATATTTACACTAGTACCTAATACTTAAGGTTCCATACCTAAAGGGACATAGAAAAGAATCATATTACAGAGCATATGCTGCTTACAATACCAGAAAAATCTTATGTGTGTTGCCAACCATAAAGGAAAGCTATTGGGAAGGTGAGGGGGATTTAGGCCTCCTGATATCTCACTCACCATACATCGTACAAGCCCCTACTTTATGTTGATATTCTATGAGTAAGTGGTTACGGACGGTCGAGCTGGCCCATTCACTCTGTAGACAAAAAAATATTTTCACAATATGATCTTTGAATTACAGATATATAATAATTTCTGTATTAATTTAACCCTGTGATAACTTAGCCCTAATAAACCATATTCTAACTAGAATTTATTTTAGGTATGCAATAGTTACAAAATCTCCCGTAGACATTTGGAAAAACTAATAACATCAAGAGGCACTTTATTGAAGGTAAAATACTTCCGCACATTGGAAGATTTGGAGAGATATGCAGACGACACTGTGTCCTCTGTCTATCATCTTATTTTAAGTGTTGCTGACGTAGCCAATGTTCATGCTGATCATGCTGCCTCACATTTAGGAAAAGCACAAGGAATAGCAAATATACTTAGGTTTGTATTGTAAATATAGATTTTTATTTTGGTGTACTTTGGCTATGAGCTAACTTACCCCCTAATACAAAATTGAATAGGTGATTAAAATATTTTAATGTTGATTAATTGAATAAGTGAAACATGAATATTAAATGCTAAATATGCTTATACTTCATATTTATCTAAAAATATTGATAGAATATGTATTCTTATTCCATTTTTCAGATCAATTCATGTTTCCAACTATCACAAAATGGTATCTCTTCCCATGGATATACTTATGAAATACCAAATAAGTCAAGAAAATGTTCTGAGAGGTGTGGATAACGAAAATATGAGAAATGCTACTTTTGAAATAGCTAGTAGAGCAAATAGTCATTTAGAAAAGGTATGCATAAACAAAATTAAAGATAATTTTAATCTACCTTGTTAATTGAAAGGTCTATGGCCCAACTGGAAAACATAAACGGATTATACAGATTTATATCAACCAGTTACCTTAGAAATAACTACTTATAGGAACTAAGTACATTACTTAATTTAAGCCATTCCATATATGTCTCCAAACTACGATTATCATATTAAGTTTATGACACACATTTTGCCCATCTACGAATATATGTTTTAGCTGACATTTCTTTTACATTTGTGTGTGTGACGTTGCAAGTAAACACATCACACTTGGCGAATTTTCAACTTACAGGTGTGAGTATGTGTTGTTTGGACATCTACCTTCTGCAAGTAGTTATTCTAAGCTAGTTACTATGAGTTACCAATTGATCTGAACCTAGTTTAAGTTTGATGTTTTATAATAAGATGGTTCTTGTTTACTTACTACATTCTTTTAATTTCAGGCTAGAAGCATTGAAGTTCCTAAAATTGCCAAACAAATATTTTTGCCCGCAGTGGCAGTAAACTCTTACTTAGAAAAATTGCAAAAATGTCATTTTAATTTGTTTGATAAATCTTTGACATTAGGAAATGTAACTTTACCAATCCATTTATACTACAATAGGCTGCTGAATAAATATTAATATTCTCAAGTTGGTGTAGTCTGTTATAGTCACATTATAATAATGTAGTATTAGAAATTAATAATAAAGGTAGATGTTACATGAAAGTGTTATTAGATGATTTTTTTTGTCTTGTAAAAAACGATATTGCTACTAAATCCAACCAAATCGCCTTATTGTCCTAGTAGTGGCATTATACTTAGGCTGAGATACTTAACAGTGAAGTCTTGGGTTCACGTCCCAAGTCGCCCAATCATAATTTGATTTACGTTTGAGTTTCACGATTCGAAAAATCATATGATATCAAATAATAGTTATTATACATTTGCCTTTTATTATTGTGTTGACGAGTGTCTTATAGGTATTTCATTATTTACTTAGTGGTAGGATTAGTGGGTTCAGACCACTATTAGTGGTTTTGTAACAATTTTGAAGTGGAATCTCTGTTCTTTACAGCACCTCTCTTGATCCACCTGCCCTTATCCCACTCGCAGTGGGGTCGGCGCAACTGCTTTTTAATACATGTTGCAGAAAGATTTGGCTTGTCGTTTTTATATAATCTCAAGAGTTTTTACGACCGGCACCCCTCTGGGGAGAAAACACCCAGACCCGAAATATTCAGATGGCTCCATCGAAATATCAGTGGTTTCGCCACTAACAAAAAAAGAAGACTATCGACCGGAAGTTACCTTAAGTTATTTAATATCCTTAGAATAATACTAGAAATAGAATTATGATAATCTAATCTAATAAAATCTCCACAATTACCTACTCAAACAATTTGAATACGGAGTGATGAAATGATGAAGGCAGATGAAGGGTACTTTTTATCCCGTTCAGATCCCATTCTCGAGCCAGGAAAAATCTTTTCATGAAGGAAAACGTTACATGTGGTAGTAGTTATGATGAAGGTATATGCGAGAGGCATTCTGGGTTGGTACCACCGCTTTGGCTATTTCTGCCGTCAAGCAACAGTGTGTAAACACTGTTCTGTTACATTTGAAAGACATTGAAGCCAGTGAAATTACTGGGTGTTGTGAGACT
Organism: Mimas tiliae; assembly: GCA_905332985.1. Lineage (NCBI taxonomy): Eukaryota > Metazoa > Arthropoda > Insecta > Lepidoptera > Sphingidae > Mimas > Mimas tiliae. The sequence continues at coordinate 7,660,914 of HG995241.1, forward strand.
TAACAACTTATGTCTTGGTGACGAGCGCAGTCCAGTCTCATGCAGTGCTTTGTAATTCAATGTTCAGTGGCGTTGCTTCTGTTTATGGGCAGGCTCGTTTCGTTATTCAAACTAATAAAAAAAAATCGCCTTATTATTGTCTAGGGCATAACATCAATATTTTAAAAGCCCTGTATTATACAATCCCCCAGCTGGGCACGGACCTCATGTATTTAATGGAAGGGGTTAGGCCACGCTTGGTATAATACGGGTTGGCAGATTTTACATAGTACTTGCCTTCGAAATTCTTATGGAGTAGGTACTTCTCAGGTATGCAGGTTTCCTCATAATGTTTCCTTCACTGTTATAGCAAGCGCTAATTAACAATGAATACACACGTACCTGACTTAGAAAAGTCAAAGGTGCACGCTCTGGGGGCTGATTTCGAACCTGCGACTTTCTTCATAACAGTCCATGTCACTCTCCGCTGAATTATCGCTGCTATAATTTCATAAGGTAGGTAACGATAGACCACGCAAGGGGACTGCGGACTAATTATAAGTCGGTGACCAATAGCACCATCTCCGATGGATGTAGAGTAGGTACCTACCGACTTGAATTCTACTAGCCGGCTGCGAAGCGTGAGGCCGTGGGTTCGATTCCCGCACCGAGACAAATGTTTGTGTGATCCACAAGTATTTGTTTCGGGTCTGGGTGTTGTGGGATCAAATCCCTCGTAGTTTCTAATACCTACTCACGACACAGGTTTACTTAGTGTGCAGTCAGGACTATGTGGGTGACTATTGGGTGTATTTATTATTATTATTACTACTATTATAGGTATATGTGAAAGTTTGGATGTTTGTTAATCAATCACGCATTAATGGCTGAAAAGTTTCGGCTGAAATTTGGCACACAGGTAGACCCTGGAGTAGAACATGAGCTTTTTATCCCGGAAAAGGCTGTATACGCGGGCGGAGTGGCGAGCAAAAGCTAATGTTATAAGTATATTTTTTATTATACTACTTATGCATTATTTATTTCGCTTTTGTTTACCCAAACCATATCTAAAACCAGCTTTAATTGCGGAGTAAAACGCACTGTCTGCTTGAAACACGTTAATAATGCAGCTTTCACTCGTTTTCACATTCAGTAATTTGAAACTAATAACTGCACTTCACAGTAATATTACAAACAGTTTTATTACGAACATTATTACTTTTACGAACATTATTAACCTTAGGAATTAACTATGAAACGTTTTCACATAATAATTGACCATTAGGTATGTCAAATATGATGTATCATGTACCTACTTAGGTCACAGATAATATTATTTGCAAGCTATAGGTATACCTACACAGAAAACCATACCTATATATCTAGGTGCCTATTATACAATTTTTTATCGCCTGTTGGTTTTCCTGGTTTTACCTAATCATTTTTATAGCGACCACCATACACATGGTGAAAAACCGTCTTTGTAGTTCGGACAGATGAGTCGCGTCCCGGGGTCAGCCAGTGTATATATTATACATACTTATAGTATATGGAGAATATCTAGTAACTTGATGCAGACTTAATTCTGCCGAACGTCGAGGGACGGAATTTTGTCTCTTGACGGTCGACATGATATTTGGACTACTCGAGCGTATTCCAGAAACTGGCCATTCTGGAACGCACTCAGCACATAAAGCTAATTACAGATCAAGAAATGACACAGTAGGTACTTATTTACAGCGAAAGTCAAGCAGCCCTGAAGGCACTTGACAAACCGGAAACAACATCAGTGCTAGTAAAGGAATGCAAAACCGCACTGAATACGCTAGCAACTGAGAAAGAAGTAACCATTGCATGGGTACCTGGACACCAAGGAACCGAAATAAGGAACTGATGAGTTAGCCAGAAATGGAACATATGAAACGTTTGTAGGACCCGAGCCGTATGTACCTACCCATACCGGAAAAGGCCACAAAGGCAGTAATCAGGAAGAAGATAGAGGCGGAAACTAACGCCAGATGGAGAAACACGAATGGCTACCGCCAATCTAAATTCTTCATCAAGAAACTAGATATGGGAAAATACAAAGCATCTACTTCAATTCAGGAAGGAGGATATTAGAATAATCACAGGAATAGTGACTGGACACTGCACGATGAACAGGCACTTAAAAGTTAATATGCCGGACCGACGACCCCTTGTGCCCAGAATTTGGAGAGGAGACTAGCGTTCACTTTCTGGCAGTGTCCAATGTACTCTCTGCCAAGGTGGAAGTTAACGATACCCCAAAGGCTGGATCTGAGCTGCAGCCGAAACCCTAACGGTGGAGATCTCTCGGAGTGCTGCTGAGGAATTGAGCTGACCCGAGGCGAAAGTGAAGTAACACCCAAATTGGGATTAAGGGTGAAATGGTTCCATCAACGTGAGCTGATCACCCGTCAGTGCGATTGGCAGACGTCCCCACCATAAATACAATACAATTATATTTGGACTGGACTGTACCTACTTACTATCAGGTGCACTAGGTAGACTAAACTTTAGAATATAATTTCTGCTGTACCTACCATCAAAGATTATTTAAAATAAATGCATGATTTGAAAGGTACACTGGCCAGAGCATCATCAATATATTTTTTTAATTCTCTTTGCTTTGCTTGCTGGGAACTAATTTTAGATTCTCTTTCTGCCTTTATGAAGTAAACGAACACTGAATAATCTCGTTTCATTCTGAAGGCACAATCATCAAACTACTAGTTGACACCAGTTTCGTCGTTCTGGCTCAACTTGATTCAATATATAGCTATATAGAAACACGCCACTGTATTCACTTGTATGTTGATGTTTCTCATGGCGTAGGACAAGATTAAGACTTAAAAATTGGTGTAAGAAATTAAAACAAAACAATAATGCTTTTACTTTATTTAAATAAAAATAATTGCACTGTTTCATCTCAAGCTTCTTCATGCAAATAAATAGTTTGTTATAAGAGATTCAAGCAATATGTTTGGCCATCTTAGTACTTAATAGTACCTTATAAAATGCCACCAATACCACTACATTTGATACACCTTTTTATTAAGTATTTTTTAGATGAGTCTGAATGTTCTCACAGCAGTTTACATATTAAATAACAAATAAAATACATAAACGAACCTTATCAATAAATTTCACAAAAAAGTGTGGTTATCAAAAAGAAAATTGCTCATTAGTCATCACAATCCACATTCAATAACTTTGGTACTGAAGTAGAATCTTCATAGATCTTTGGTTACAAGATATATTTAAGTTCATAATTTTTATTATGTGATGCGCTATAAACTGTATGCACTTTGTGTATTTAACTGTCTGAAGCAATAAGCAATATGATTTAAAATATATTTTTGTAAATTTGCAAGAATAACATTTGGTACACTGTTACTAGAAACAGAAATTAAGCAATTCTAAATAAAAATTTCATATTGTTTAAACAACAATCTTTCCAGTCAAGCCTGTGAAGCAAAATTGCAACATTAATGTACCATCATTATTTTATAATTTATTATTAGCAGTAATGACATTATAAACTTACTATGACTAATCTATCTAAACATAGTGTAATAATAAAAAGTAATACACACAGCCAATCTTGATAATAAGAATATTGTAACTATAATTTGGAATGTAAAGTTCATAAAATTAAAAGTATTTTACTGAGAACCACTTAAACCTAATGTAAAAAAGCTAAGTAAGTACTAATATTGTAATCACAATGAGCTTGCTGCAGAAAAATAAGCTGCCTGCATTTCTGCATATTATTCAGAAGGTGTCAAATCTTTTTCTGGCTCCCCTTCAAACAATATTTGCTGTAATAGATCATAAATTGGTTCAAACGCCTTTCGACATGCTGAATTATTTGGTATTAGATAGTCATGCATGTCATGGTGGCTTATAGTGCCATCACTTTGGATAAAACCTTTATCTATGGAAACCATCTCAACCTTGTTCATATTAGCTACCTTTTCACGCACAAGTTGATTTATTTTTGAATTTTTCTCCCTTAAAATATTTGGATTTTGTCCACGTGGCAGTAGACTCTGAAATAAAGTTATTGTTTTAATTAATTACTCAATATGAAGTTCATTATCGATTCCTTGATATATATAACGATTGCTAAGCAGGGTTAGAAAATATAAATTCAAATAGGTATGTCTCATGATAATTATCAAGCAAATTCAATGTTTTTCATTATGTAAATCCACACATAACTCTGCAAAATATGGACCAATTTGGATCAATTCATTTTTTTTTATTTGCAAGAGCCTAACTCCCAGTTCAACCCAAATTATCAAGCAAATTCAATGTTTTTCATTATGTAAATCCACACATAACTCTGCAAAATATGGACCAATTTGGATCAATTCATTTTTTTTTATTTGCAAGAGCATAACTCCCAGTTCGACCCATAAAAAATTTAAGACGAAATTCCGTCCTTAAGGAAGTGAAATTGGGAATGACAGACTTAAACTTTAGTAATTTATGCACCGATTTTGATGTCTTTTACAAAAAATAGTAAAAAAATAAAACCAACAAAAAACCACTTTTGAGTCGGTTGATCATTAAATGACATAACACAAGCCAAAAATTTGTTATTTTAATTTTAGCTTTGAGTTGTTTTTAGTTTTGTTATAAAGTTTTTATATAAGAAGCAGGTTGACTAGTGGTAACATTCAACAACCAAAATAACCGATTACTTACTATTTTATTTTTATTTGGTGATTAAGAACATTCTTCTAAATGATACAAAATTTTAATGAACATATTAAGTCTAGTTAAGTAAATTGATAATTGGAACATCATCCTCATCCTCCTTGTCTACTTTAAAGGCTGTTCCCTATATTCTATATAAAGATAAATTTGCTTACTAAATACTATCAATACAATAATCAAAATTTTACCAGTAAGAAAATCTGTCAATATTGGAATATTGTCAATAGATTTGCTTAATATTAATAGTGTTTTGACAGATCTTCCATACAAAATTAACCGTGGATATCAGGAACTACGAGGTCCACCCTCAAGGAACACCCAGAACAGAAACAAATATTTGTATTGGTGCGGGAATCGAACCCACGGCCTCTCGCTTTGCAGCGGGCTACTTTTCCACCACGCCGCAGAGTAAAACATGTCAAATTTTTACTGCTAGTAAGCAAATCTGTTGAAAGACAGAATGTTGGTAAGAACCATAACTGGACCATAATTGATTCCAAATAAAAAATCCAATATAATTGCTTTACACTGGCAGCATTAATTATATGCCTTTTACACTAATTATATTACTGCCTTGGTGGCACAGTTGTAATGCGTGCACATTCGCCTCAAGTTCGATCACCAGGTCTGGTAAAAGTGATATTGTTTTTTAGTTATAAAATGCTCAATATCAGCATAGTCTGGATTTGGAAGGATTTCACCCCCTATCACATCATGGGACGGAGATAAGCTCTGCAAAATGTGGGTATACTGGTTACACCTCTGCCTACCTCTACAGGGATTACAGGTGTGAATGCGTATGTATGTACAGTAATTATATATATTGCTTCATACCCAGTTGCTTAAGACAATATACTCTAGTAATTGATTACTTACAGGTATTACAATATAAGCACTTGGGTGTCTTTCCCTGACTGTGTTAACTATTTCTAAAATTCCCTCGCATACTTGTTCAGCAGTATGTTCAACATTGTTAGTTCCAACATGCACCACTATCACCTACAACAATTGTCATTATTATTAAAATTCATTTTATATAATTCACGAGGTACTTAATTGAAACAAAATAATCTGCTCTGAATGCTTATTTAGTTACCTTAGGGTCTACATGGTCGAGTTCCCCGTTTTTTATGCGCCAAAGAACATTTTGAGTTTGATCTTTATGGATACTAAAATTAAGGCAGTGTAAAGGTGCAAACCATTGGTTCCACACTTCAGTATGTTCCAATGCTTGCAAAATAGAATCGCCAATAAATATCACATCGGCATCTTTTCCTTTAGCGTCACATAGAAATCTGTTATGCTGAAAAAAGTATGTTAAGAGATATTATTCTTGCCATTTTAAGACACCTGTTTTTATAGATGCCGAAAATATTTTATATATTATATTTTATAACAATGGAATAGTGTATAATGAAAAAATGGATACAAAGTATATTTTAATTCAGTTGCGGAATTACAGTTATAATGATACTTACAATACTATTCCATCTTCCATCACCCTCAGTGTCTTGTTGAGGCGCTGGAATCGCGCACGGATTCATTCTTAAGGTTTACACTAAAATAAATAGTTTTTAATTATGTAAATACTCCCATAAAATGTGTTAAATCAACACTTTATTAACAATAAGAACGGGAAAAGAAAATAACTGGCTTGGCGGCTTCGTTGGTTCATAGATTTTTTTACCGATCTGTCAAAAAAATCTACTGTCAAAATTTTGTGTTGAGTACAATTGAGTAGGGATTTTTAAGGTTATAAAGATTTGATATTTTTTGTTAATTATTGCTATCTATTTTAATAATCGACATTGGCGATATCATCGATACCATAACTCTAAAATTAGAATAGAAATAGTGTTGAGTAAGACATAAAAGAGGCATAATATTTGTCCCGTACGTGACGAAATAATGTAAGAGCGGCTCAAATTGTTCATATGTACTTCTTCAAATTTTATGAGGTGTCACTCTTACTATTTCCAAAGAGGATTTGTATATCTATTTTATTCCCTTATCCACCCCGATATTCCTGCAAAGTTGTGGTTCTCCAGGGCTAAGTTTGATAAGGTGGAAACGTCTATTTTAATCCGTGCAAGACTTGGTCATACTAGTTCTCCTGACCACCTGGCTAGACTTAAAATTTTAAATAATCCGATGTGCCCATGTGGATCGGTGACTTGAATCATATTTTATTCTCATGTCCTCAATATGACCATTCAATTTTTTTTAAATCCCTTCTGCTTCTCCGTACTCCTTTTCCTTGCTCTATACTTTCACTTCTTTGTACAAATAATTTGTTAGTTTATAAATGTATTGCTTCATTTTTCAATAAAAACTACTTAAAATTGTAGATATTCCATTTTTGATAATATTATGTATCCATACAATTTCCATGTAAATATTTTCCTTTTATTATTTTGTGTATTTTACTTACATGGTGTAAACAAGTAGTTATTCTAAGGTGTAAACTCTTGTTTTAGTATATTTATCTCTTCATTGCCGTAATATCTCTCCTGATAGTAAAATTAGTAAATCCTTAATCCTTTTATCCAAAATTCAATTCTCGTAATCCGTAAATCCGTTTACCTTTTTCGTTTCAAAAGTTTCCTAACCTTTAATCCGTTGTATAAACGCAAAAATAAAAACCAGACTTGTCATTGGCTGTATGCACAAGAAGTACGAAGCCATAATGGAAAAAAAAGTATATCTATCTAAAAGAGGTAAGCTGCATGAGTGAAAAAGTGATCCCTTACAAAGTCCCACTTCAAAAGAGGCGAGGCGTCTTGAAGTTCACTTACTCGTTCTCACAACGTCAGTTCTTTATAATTCTCACTCTTTCACGCAAACAGCCCGCGTTGCAGGAGTAGTAACAGAGCCAGAGTAACGCGACATAAAACTGAAGTAACACATGAAAAAAATATAGCTGCTCTTATATTATGATGATGATGATTATGTGCGTTCGATCCGCTTGAAGAAAGAAACATCGTACTGAAAAGAATTAACTCCAAAACTCCAGCAATACCTTGAAATCGGCCACACCCCTGTTTCATCATTCTTGTAAAATAATATTAAAATACTAATGACTTGGCATGACATGGCATCTCTGATTTTAGCCGGTAGGGATGTGAGAATAATGGTAAAGGATCGATTAAATAAAAATCGATTTTTCTTTATTCAAAATTTATCTATTTGGCATAAATTGATTATCGATCGATTAAAAATAAATCGATTTCTGAGATTTTTTTTTTATTTAAAAGTACATGCTTTTCATATTCTAATAATAAACCTAAGATATTTATATTAACAATTTATCAGATTAAAAATCAAATAAAATTATATGAATAAAAAATAACCAATTCAAAACTAAAAATCAAAGGCAATGTTCCTGTACAATTTCAAGGTAAGGAATTAGGAAACCAAATAGCATTATTGATACAAATTTTAGTACTATTAAACGTTTTATTTAATGTAATAAAAATGAAATTATGAGCATCCCACCAAAATGATAATTTTATATTGTCTCAAAAACATACATACGCACTCACGCCTGTAATCCCCGAAGGGGTAGGCAGAGGTGTAACCAGTACACCCACATTTCGCCGAGCGTATCTCCGTCCCACGATGTGATAGAGGGCGAGCCTATCGCCATACCGGGCACAAATTTCAGACTCCGGGCTGATACTGAGCATTTCATAATAGAAAAACCCAATACCACTTTACCCGACCCGGGGATCGAACCCGAGACCTCAGCGTTGGACTCAATTGTAACGTGTACGCATTACAACTGCGCCACCGAGGCAGTCAAAAACTAAAATATAAATCAAATAACTAAAATTTGCCATAAATATCCAGTCCTATTTTACATTTGACTACATCGATATAGTATTCTACCAGATTGAACATGACAGCTTAAAAAACGGCCGGAGAAATAAGAGCATAAAAAATTTTGTGCTCTTATTTCAGATTAGTATGTTCCCGCCATAGCCAACGTGAGGACGTGTCAAAATGCCGCGGTACGCGTATACAAATTAACCATCCAACCAAAAACAATCATCGTAATAGCAAGGTTTCGGATGGAGTATTTTTCTTTCGGTAAGTACAAGTTAGTTTCTGTATTAGAGTACCAAAAAACAGTATCTAAACATTATTTACAAATATCTCATTGTTTGGCCAATATCATCCAATATACACCAACTATTTCCGCAAACATTGATTGTTATGGAACAAGAAATACATTGAGTAGTTTATAATTTAAAAATATTTTTTATACATTTTTTTATATATAGCGATCTCCACCGCCCATGTACGCCCACAATACAAAAGAATTATGGGCACGTTGCCGACCTTAAAGGAAAGGGATAATAAGGGATTGGGGAGGGGAGGAGGATTTGGGCCTCCGGATATCTCACTCACCGTACGAAACGCAGCAGCAAGCTGCTATTATACGCCGGTTTTCTGTGAGACAGTGGTAACGACCCGGACGAGCCGACCCATTCATGCTGTAGACAAAATTGTCTACAGCGTGGCTCTACCACTCGTACATTGATTCGAATCGATTGAGAGAGAGAGATAGAGATAGATTATAGATTTCCTAGGAATCCATTTCGCTGTGCAGAATGGATATCTGATGTCGCAAAAGAAAGAGGAGAAGAACGGTGTATACCTTGTAAAAATTCCAATATTTGTTCGATGCATTTTGACAATAGCAATAAAATTGGAAATTGGCATAGATTACTAAAAACGGCAATTCCCAAACTGCAGGTATTTATAATATGTATAATAAATTAACAGTCATGAGAGATTAAATAAATGTGAAGCTTTAAACAGGATGTATCATTATTATTGTAATTGTAATTATTTCAATTGCAGATTCACGTCCAACAAAAAAAAGTGTAAGCACCGGTATTAGCAAAAACGACGACATCAAGTGTTGTAATATATTTGTATCTTTTATGTTAATGTTCTATTTAAGGCTTGTGTTTTTTAATAGTTAATAAAAAAATAGGTTTATTTTTTAATCTTTATTATACTTAAGTGACAAGCGTCCCCCGGAGCGCAAACCGAAATCGAAAGGTGTCCCATTATACAACTCGTCATTGTGATGCACATTAGTTTATTACATCCAGTTTATCAAGTCTAAATTCCAATAAATCCCAAATCCTCATAATTTTAATGACATAGAAATTGTGCCTTGTTCCCAATCAAATCCTTTTCAAATTGAGCTTACTCCTAAATCACTACTCTTACCTAAATCAATATAATTCTTATTTTGTTATATTTCATTTCTGTAAAATAATCATAATGGACCTAACTCTGAAACAGTGTAACCAAGATAACGTATTCGTTTTTATTGTTAAGCGGTTTCTTCTTAAAATAAATATTTTTTATACAGATAGTGAAATGACTTTTATTTTTAAGTGACATTACAAATTTATTACTTTTACATAATATCTTCAAGTAATAGAGAGTTTTAAATTTAAATATGACTAAAAACTTTATAAAATAGCAGTAGGTATACGCAGATGCGGCCGTTTCAACAATGTCGTCTGGTTCGCAATCTATACTATAATATATATAATTAATATTATAAAGCTGAAGAGTTTGTTTGTTAGATATTGAGAAAGGCTATAGGCTATATTATAACATCACGCTAAGACCAATACGAGCGGAGCACTAATGAAAAATGTTTCAAAATCAGGTTTTTTTTCCTTTTGAGAGCTTCCGCTGCGTGCTGTTATATCTTTGGATTGTACCCTTTTCTACTTACCTTTGACATCCAGATTGCTGATTTAGCATTTGATCATCCTTCCTCCGCTCTTACATCGCTCCCCCAGTCAGTCGTCTTCCATCCTTCGTCTCGTAAACCAGTCACACTTTAATACTGTGTTAAATGTTATTTTTAATTAAAAGTGTATTTAATTGAATAAATCTATTCTAGCTATTCCGAACTTTATTTTTTAAAATGCGGATTCAAAACTCAGTTCTAACATTGGTGGCAGCGTAAAGGGATTGCAAAATCCTCGGTTCCCTCCGCCGTCCGCGAGTACATTATCCAATACAGTGCAAAGTGTGCTTCAAAAGGTTACCGCGACTCATAACTTCGGTGTGTCCACATACATACACCAGAAAATTGTCGCACCCAGTCCACTGTGCAGTAAGTGGCGAGGAGCATCTACACAGTGTGCGTCTCCAAACCCAGCACCGACCAGGTCAACGGCGTTTCATAATTCCTGACTCCAGATCCAGTCTCAACATAAACGTGTGTATGCTGATGCTGATACTGTGAGTCTTGTGATTCTATCCAGTGCTAAAAAGTGAATCTAAATATAGTCATTTCTTTATAACTTGTACATCACGTCCCAGTGCAACATAGTTGTTATCTCAAAAACATTTCACACGACGTCGACGGATCATCTAGCCGAGCTTCGCAGCGATACTATCATATTATGCTTAGTTAGTAGAAAAGCTATACTAGTATAAGACCAGGTTTTGCTTGTTATATTTCATTTTAATTATTTTTCCTTGTGTGTGTTAAAAGTTTATTTTGAATTCTTTTTCTTTTAAAATAAAATAATAATAATAATGTCTACAAAAGAGGAACCCAAAGATATTGTTGACAAGGTTACTCTAAATGTTATACTAAAATTTATTAAACCCTTTGACGGGAGTCGCGAAAAGCTTAATGCATTTCTACATAATTGCGATAACGCAGTTAGTTTGGCCTCCTCTCAACAAAAAGACATTGTTTTTAAATATATAATTAGCCAACTTGATGGTAAGGCGGAAATAGCATGTGCAATTAAAGATTTCGATACGTGGGCTTCATTAAAACAGTTTCTTCAAAATCAATTTGGAGAGCGTAAACATTACGCTCACCTATTAACAGAACTCCAAGACTGCAAACAGAATCCTCAGGAAAATGTTAACCAATTTTCACTCCGAATAGAGACGTGTCTTTCCAAATTGTTGACAGAGATTTCTATATCCAATCATAAGAAAGGCGAAATATCTGGTAGAGTTGCTGCAATGGAGGATCTCGCACTCCATACATTCACTATGGGCCTTAATCCGCGTATAGGTAACATAGTCCGATGCCGAGACCCGAAAAATCTAAATAACGCAATTAATTGACAAATTGACCGCACCTTGACAAATGTTTGTCTGATCCACAAATATTTGTCTCGGGTCTGGGTGTTGTGGGACCGCAAGTCGCTCGTAGTTCCTGATACCCACGATACAGGTTTAGCCTTGTGTGGGGTCGGGACTATGTGTGTGACTGTTGGGTGTATTTATTTATTTTATTTATTTTATTTATTTATTTAATTATGCGATATCCGAAAAAAAATACAACAGCATACATATAAACAAAACATGATTGCGAAACCGTACCGTAATGATTCCAAGCCCATTTCTAAGCCCGGTTATCTAAATAATCAAAACCAAAAGTTCACTCCCCCTTCTTTCCCTTTTAAAAACTTGGTCTGCAGGTATTGCAAAAAACCAGGACATAGTTTAGAAAACTGTAGACTTTGAGAGTATAACAATAAGAAGTACGATAGTAAAAATAAGTTTTCTTATCCCGATGCTCAACCGAGTACATCTAACTTTAAACCACAAATTAATTATTTTGAGCAAGATGAAAGTTACGATACTGTCGATAACAGTGACAATTTAAACTAAACAATGTCCCGCACAGGTGTCGCACGGGACAGATTAATTTTGTTACAGACGACACAAATACATCACTAAAGACCCATGGACATGGTAACCAGCCCAAAACACACGGTCTATCTTCTTCTCAAATGACCCATGGACATGGTAACCAGCCCAAAACACGCGGTCTATCTTCTTCTCAAATGACCCATGGACATGGTAACCAGCCCAAAACACGCGGTCTATCCTCTTCTCAAGTGACCCATGGACATGGTAACCAGCCCAAAACACGCGGTCTATCCCCTTCTCAAATGACCCACGGACATGGTAGTCAGCCCAAAACTCAAGGTCATCCCAATAGAGTCAAGCAACAGGGTAACCAGCCCCAAACCGTAGACTCAATAACGAAAGTTCATAAACCTGAAAAAGAAAAAGAAACAATTAGTCATCACATATATGAATTTACATCTAATATATCAAATAAATACTTACCTTATGTAAAATGAGATCTCCTGTGTCCTCCAAAGATCTATTCCTTCTTGTCGATACTGGTGCAGCTATTAGTATAATAAAAAAATCATCTATCGACAATATGCCCAAGATTAATAAATCAGTCAAATTTAATATAAAGGGTATCGACTCAGTGGACGAAAATCCCACACTTACCTTAGGGCAAATCCCTGTATCTATGACGACACATATTGAACCCCAGACTAATGGCAAACACTTTACCCATTTATTTAATTTAATAGATAAAATTAATCTACCTTATGACGGTATCATTGGAAATGACTTATTCAAATTAGTGAATAGTCAAATTAGTTACATTGAAAGCACATTAAATATTGGAGACATGAAATTAAAAATGCTGTTCAATGAACCAATTTACATTATTGCACCACGTAGTGAGAGTATAATAGAATGCACTGTTTCAAATCCTGACATTAAAGAGGGCTTAATAATTAACCAACATTTATCCGATAACCTGTTAGTAGCAAATTGTATTGTTCAAGTTAAGAGAAATAATCGCGTAAACATTTCTGTAGTAAATGTCTCAGAGAATCCCGTGACTGTAAACTCTGACCTTAAACTAAATTTAGAACCTTTCGAATTAAATTCTTCAACTCAAATAAACTCTATATCCGAATCTTATACTCTAGATCGCACAGAAGAAGTTTTGAATCTTCTCCGTGTTTCTCACCTCAACTCAGAAGAAACTGAAGAATTATATTCCGTATGTTCTCAATATTCAGACATCTTTCACTTACCCAATCATCAGCTGACTTCTACTGATGTAATCCAACATGAAATAAAAACAACCTTAGACAACCCCATTAATGTTAAAACATATAGATTTCCTGAGTGTCACAAACAAGAAGTCCAATCCCAAGTTGACAAAATGTTGCAACAAGGTATCATAAAACCCTCTATGTCCCCTTGGTCCTCACCAATTTGGGTAGTACCAAAAAAACTTGATGCCTCTGGTCAAAGGAAGTGGCGTGTAGTAATCGACTACCGTAAGCTCAATGACATCACCATAGGAGATTCCTACCCTATTCCTAATATATCCGAGATCTTAGATCAGCTGGGAAAGTGCAAATACTTCAGCACATTAGATTTGGCTTCCGGTTTCCACCAAATCAACATGGCTCCGGGTGACTCTCCTAAAACCGCATTTTCAGTTCCTACAGGACATTATGAATTCACACGCATACCTTTTGGACTCAAAAATGCACCCTCTACATTCCAAAGACTCATGAACTCAGCTTTATCCGGACTACAAGGTATTCAATGTTTCGTCTACCTCGACGACATTGTGATTTACTCTTTTGATATCAATTCTCATATAAACAACCTTTCAAATGTATTCCACAGGCTCCGTCAATTCAAATTAAAACTACAACCAGACAAGTGCGAGTTTCTGAGAAAAGAAGTCTCATACCTCGGACATGTTATTACAGACAAAGGTGTTAAACCTAATCCTGAAAAACTAAAGGCAGTCCATGGATTCCCTGTCCCTAAAGGTCCCAAAGATGTCAAATCGTTTCTTGGTTTTGTTTCTTACTACCGCAGATTCATTCCTGATTTTTCAAATATTGCCAAACCTTTAACAAATCTATTAAAAAAGAACGTAGAATTTCTTTGGTTGAATGAGCACCAACTATCTTTTGAAACCTTAAAAAATAAATTAACTTCAGCCCCGCTGTTGATATACCCTGATTTTTCCAAACCCTTCCTTCTTACCAGTGATGCCTCTAACTACGCTATTAGCGCCATCTTATCTCAAGGTGATATAGGCAAAGATAAGCCTATCGCCTACGCTTCCCGAACACTCAACAAAAGTGAGTGTAATTACAGCACCACTGAAAAGGAATTATTGGCAATCCTTTTCGGCTGTAAAACTTTTCGCCCGTACCTATATGGAAGGAAATTCCAAATAATCACTGACCACCGTCCTCTTCGTTGGCTTTTTAATCACTCTGACCCTAGCAGCAAACTCCAAAGATGGAGATTAAAACTAGAGGAATATGAGTATGAAATAATATATCGCAAAGGGAAACTAAATAATGCAGCTGATGCATTATCACGATATCCACCTGAAAGACTAATTAACCCCATAGAGATAGGCTCTCCTCTCCTTTCGGACCAATATTTGAACTCACCTGATCTTAATGGCTTGCTTAATCCAGATACTGCTCCAATTATTCCTCCTGATGACTTGATCCAAATCGAAGATCTTATAGACCCCCTTTCTCCACCTGAAAACATACCAGAACTTATTAATCTTAATGATTTAGAAAATATAATAAATCGTAATGAAGACTTACCTTCTCCTCCTAGTGATCGCCCAAGTCTTCCAATACCTCAAGATGTTCCAAGTCCTAATGGTTCTAACACACAAGATGGTAGCTATACAGATTTCCTTAAAACCACTTCTAGAAACTTTAACTCTAATGTCACCATAATACAGCACAATGAAAGCCTATCCAAAACAAATAAAAAACACATTATCATCCCCACATCCATAGATATGGATGAGTCTATTCCTCACCTTCAAGAAATCATATCTAACATCCCTAACCAGAATGAATTTGCCCTACTAGAAAGAACTCTGCATTCTTTCCTCAAATATGAATCTGAAACTAAAACTTATTATTTCCTTTTTACTAAGGTTAACCATTTTGACACTTGCACATACGAAGATATTTATAAATGTCTCAAAGCTGTAAAAAATGAACTTGTAGTTACCCTTTTAAGTCAAGAAAATTCTGAAATCGCTATATCTGACTTTAATAATCCTTTTGATTCTCATCAGTACATAAAACTATACAACATGATATTATACCTCTTCCATAACTCAGAAATAACTGTACATATATACAAAAATACTATCATATATCCCTCGTTGAGCGAAGTACAGAAAATTCTAAGAGAACATCACGATATCCCTATAGCCGGTCACCTAGGTTCTTCTAGAATGTTAAAACGTATTCAAGAGAAATACTACTGGAGAAACATGCGGTCAGACATTGAAAACTATGTAAAGAAATGCTCACAATGTCAGACAAACAAAGCCCTTAGAAGAATTAATCGTGCCCCCATGCAGATTACATCCCTTTCTACTCGTCCATTTGAACGTGTAGCTTTTGATATAGTCGGACCATTACCCGAAGCTGGTAATGATAAATATAAATATATACTTACACTTCAGGATGATTTGACTAAGTTTTCTGCTGCTTATCCTGTATGCAATACCACTGCTGAAGAAACGTGTGAATGCTTGGTCCATTTTATCACGTTGTTCGGAATCCCTAAAACAATCTTAACTGACCAAGGCACTAACTTCACGGCCGAGCTCTTCAAACAAACCTGCAATCTCTTAAAAATTAAACAACTATGGTCTACCCCATATCATCCTGAGACTCAAGGTGCTCTTGAAAGAAGCCATTCCACTCTGAAAGAGTATCTTAAGTCATACGTAAACAATGAGCAGAACAATTGGCATCGCTTTGTATACACAGCCATGCTTGCATATAATTCCGCTATTCATTCTACTACTCAATACTCTCCCTATGAACTTTTATTTGGTCACAAACCATACATACCAGATTCCATTTATGAAGAAACATCAGGCGCTACTTACCCTGATTATGTCCGCGCACTCCAAAATAGACTCCAACATTCGAGCAAAAGCCATAGAACATATACAAAAATCCAAAGAGAATTCCAAGAATCACTATGATAAGCATACACGATCTATAAAATATAAAATCGGTGATTTAGTTTACCTCAAAAATCACTTACGGCTTAGAAAAGCTCTCTCGCCAATTTGGAAAGGCCCCTACAAAATTGTAAAAATACATGGCAACAACACTGCATCGTTATTGATAAATAGACGCCACGTCAAACATCACTTTGACGAAATGAAAATAGCTATTAAATGTTATTTTTAATTAAAAGTGTATTTAATTGAATAAATCTATTCTAGCTATTCCGAACTTTATTTTTTAAAAAGCGGATTCAAACCTCAGTTCTAACAGTGCGCTACGGAAACGGTTAAAGTTTCGCTAAAATAATGTATGACAGAATTATTCCCCTTAAAAAGTTCTAAAAAACGTCCGCGACAGCATATGTCTATATTTTAAGGAAAGCGTTCTTTAAGGTCGACCATTTATCCATGATTCTTTTGGTATTGTGGACGTACATGAGTGGTGGAAATCACTTACCATCAAGTGACTCACTTGGTCGTTTGCCTATGTAGGCCTATGCTATAAAAAAGTATCAGTTCGTTTCGCATCATCAAACCCTGATCACCATCTGGAAACCCAATTACTCATCGAAACCTATTAAGTGAGCCCAAACACGAAACTGCGTTCCCGTGGACACCTTCCTACTCTATCATCAGACCCTGGATACCATCAAGAAGTCAACTACTCTTCAAAACATATTCAATGAGCCCAAACACAATATATTTGCTATTAATTACCTAAGAGTTGGAAGCTGCAGAGGGCTTGTTGCAGCATTAGCTCAGTTTCACCTAGCTAAGAACACCTCTCTTTTTGTCGGGGGTAAAAACATACTAGGCACTAAGGAACTTAGCCAAGTTTCTTAGTGCTTCATCTCAGATTATTGAGCATTTCCGAAACACCAGTAAATTTTAAACATGAAGTGTATAAGGTGGTTCTTGGTGGCTTTTTTTTAGAAATATATTTATTTCAATATTAAAAAAGTAATATTTAATAGAGCAAAACTTAACTACTTGAAAAATTTGAATTGACTCCATGGGATTCCATGTTCTGTCACTGTTTTTACAGATAAGTTGTAAATATCGTCATGACAACCACGTGACTAATTTAATTTGAAGGGTTAGCGCTATGTATATAAAGTTGAATTTTACTAGAAGCCCGACGCAGTCATACAGATGAAACTCAAGACATTTTCGTGCGTCAAGTTTGTATGAGAAGTTAGATCTAGAGTATTTATGATCGAAGTTTGACTAGTTATAAAATAAAATAAAATGAGAAATAAAAAAACTAAACGACTACTCTATAGTCTCAAAAACTAAATTAAAATACAAATCTTTCGTTATTTTTTTCACCCATCGCATAGATACGAGCTGTTTCGGAAAATCGATTTAAACATGTAATTTAGATAATCGATTTAAATAAAAATCGATTGTTTTTTAACATCCCTAAGCCGGTTCCATAAGGAACAAACAAATAAAAAAAAACTATCAATGTCAGTAACGTTCAGTGACGTTACTGACATTGTTCTTTCCACAGACTGTTCTTTCTAAGCCTCTACGCTAAGGCCGCTATTCCACTATTATATTTGCATCATAGATATATTACGTCATATTTGTCGATAGGGCCATAATCTATTAATAGAATAGAAAAATAGACGTCATATTTGTCATAGATCCTTGATGATGTTCTTCATATATAAATTACATTATGATCATAGAGCCTTCATACGCGGTAGCTATCATTAAGATTTACTTTCATACTTATCCTTTAAACTACATGGAGAACGACATGCTTTTGTGTTTTACTTCTATAGCCGCAATGTAAATAAAAGTACTATCAAAAAATAAAATCCATGCATTAAAAAATAACCAGAAAATAACGACGTTTTTGGGTAAGACGTGGATAGCACGACGCACCAATGCAATGGAGGAATTCATAATACCTTGCTCGAAGAGAGGTCGAGACCATTTTTACGTTTCGATGTTTTGTTGACTGACTTTGAGGATATATAATATTATTTTAAATGATCCTATGTCACAGCATGCTATGAAATAGGACCATATAAATATGATCATGATCATTCATAATAATATGAAGTTTATGTTGCTATTACACTCATACACTTCTCTTATATCTATGAGCTAGCCTAAAGATGTAGGAACATTTATATATTACGATAGTGGAATAGCGGCCTTAGTAGTCTGTGATGTCAGCACTAGGAGTGTTCAAATCAACTAGGTTTATTTTAATTTCGCGCTACGGACAAATCGCTGTATTGTTCTAGCGAGCTATTTTATATGCTATAATATAACAGGTCACGCGGGCGCTATAGTATTGCCACGCTACGCTTTTTAAATCTACGCTAGGCAAATAGCACGGCAACATTTCTAGCGCCGATTGGAAATTGTTATAACGCGCTTGTGTTGGCAATAGATAGCGCGTTGTAATATGGCGCTATGCGATATATTAACCACCGTCCACCACTAGTCAGCAACTCAGCACTGATGTCAGTTTACTTTTGAGTTTTATGTCAGATGATCGAATTTTTAACCTAAAAAAATATATTGAAAGCAAATAATTTATGTTTTTGGTATGTTTATATTAAAATGGAAGACGATATTGATTCGCTATCAGCTATAGAAAGTAGACATAGAAAAGAAAAAAAAGATTTACAAGCTAAAATTCAGGCCCTTAAAAAAGCTGCAAAAAACGATAAAACTAAGAAAAAAGATCTAATTTCAGAAGTAGCTAGATTAGAATGTGAAGTAGAAGAGAGACATAGGCATGAAATTGAGATTGCACAAACAGCGGTGGTAGTAAACGACACTGAAGAGATAACAGAAACTGAACCATTGAAATCTAAAGTGTCAAAAGCTCAACGAAGAAGGGATAAGAAGTCACAGCAGGACAAAGAACGAGAAGAACAAATAAAGCAGCAGGAAAAAGAAAATATCCATGGACCCAGGAATATAGAAATGCAAGTTCTAAGTAATAAATTAAAAGAGAAGAGTTTAAAAATATTCCATGTTCCATCAGATGGTGATTGCTTGTACAAAGCCATTGTTCATCAACTGGAACTTAAAAAGAATCAAACGCTTACAGTAGATGTGTTAAGACAAAATGTTTCAAATTACATCAGGGAAAATAAAGATGATTTTCTTCCATTTATGAGTAATCCAGATACATGTGATACGGTTACAGAAGCTGAATTTGAAGAATATTGTGACAAAATAATGAACACCAAAGTATGGGGTGGTCAACTAGAGATCAGAGCCCTCTCAAATTCATTGAAATGTCCAATTAATGTGATACAAGCAACTGGTCCTGAATGTATTGAACAAGGGCAAGAATTTGACCATCCTCCTTTAATAATTACTTATCATAGGCATATGTATAGTTTAGGTGAACATTACAACTCTACTTGTGTTATTGATGCAGAAAATTCTTGAAGGGTTCTTTGATTCAACATAGAATTTAAGACTTTCTTAATCATAATTAGCTACTAAACATGTTTAGCAGATGTCAAATTGAATGGAAATTTCACACTAGTAAAACATATTTACAGGCTAATAAATATGATTAAGGATCAGCAAACAGGCCTAAAAAATTCAATGTATTTAAATCTTGTTCTTAAAGCAGTGTCTCCTGAAGTAATAAATATAACCAGCTAAAAGCCCTGACACTGAATAAAAAATATCTGTATTTTTAAATGGTTGCACAGATTTTCATCAAATATAGTTAAGAACCATATTCAGTTCATTTTTTGTGAACCCACTATGGTGCCATACACAGATACGCAGACATGCACATACATACATTGGTTTAAGCTTAATTCTTGAATTAATTAGAATTTGTTTTCACTGGGATTCAGTGCAACTTCAGCACAACACGCATTATAAAATCTCAGTGTTTCACATTCATATCAGTCTACATAGTATTGCAATCAACCCTTGTCTGGTAACTAGAATTACTCCATACCAAGATCATGTCTCAAACATCTTACTAACTAAATCAAATTTTAAAATAATTGTAACTAATAACAAAAACACTTTCTAAGTCGTTGTTTTACATTTATAATTTATACAGTGAAGGCTTCCATAGACAAGATGAATGAATAGTATAATCTAATTAAACGAAAATATTACAAAAACTGTACATCGTTTGTTGAAACCAATTTTCGTTGGAAGTAGGTACTTTTAAATTATACTTGGTACCTTGGTTTTTCAGAACTCTTCCCCCCTAGTTAAAACGTTAGATGGGGGTGGCACAATTTCCACGATTGATATGAGCATCCTCATACTTTAATAATGTGATACCTATATAAAAAAAGGAATTTAGCTACCTCCATAAATACCTATCCAATAGGGTATCTATCATTGACCCTTGTTGCATATGCCTATGTACAATAGAAAAAAAATCCTTCAGTTCATGTATGGAGGCAACCCAAAAAAATAGTTAATTACACTATGCCTTGCGTAACTGTTCATAGAATACACCTATCATCCAAATTTCATCCATATAGTGCTAATACTCCCTGAATAAAATTGCTGTGACATACGAACGGATAGATGGACATGACGAAATTATAAGGGTTCAGTTTTGGCTTCATAAGGCATTTGGCTACGGAACCCTAAAATTTAAATGGCACACTATCAGATTGTAGTACTACGCGACGTCATTGTCGTAGTCTTACTTCATCTATCATATCACCTCTCTGTGCACTTTCTATGCACAGAGCTTGGCATTTACTGTGAAATAATTAGTGGTCAATACATTTTACGCGCAAAATAACTTGACCGGTCGAAAGTTAGCTACGAGCAACGCGCCACCAGCGCACGGTCACAGCTTTTGTTTACAGACTACGGACGGCGTAGTGCAGTGACTAACTAACGGGTGAAGTGTCTAACTTTAGTCCAGTTAAGTTAATTTCACATGGATTGTAAATTAAGTATTTTTTTAGTAAAATAAATTATAGTTTTTTTCTAACAATATTATTTTTGTGGTAGACTCCACTTTACACATTCATTGTATAATTGTGAATTATGTATATTTTAGAATACAAAAATTAACAATACATGCATGTTAAATAAAATCTAGATATAATAAAATAATACCTATGTATATTGTATTTGTAATAACCTGTTGAGTAGTATAATAAAAAAGATTAATTTTATGTTGGGTCATTTCTCTGAAACAAAACTTCACTGATTGTAAGTATAATAATTTATTTTTAGTGATGGTACATCTAACTTAATGTTATGAACAATAGGACAAAGTCCACACACTGGTATAGTTAAATATTATCAGGTTAGCTATGCTCCGTTTTGCACTGTGGCTCCTTCTGGCGTATTTTCTTCGGCATTGTGCTTGTTAGGATCATCTGGTTTCATTGCTGGGAAAAGTAATACTTCCTGCGAATCAGAAATAATTAAATATTATTATTATTATTTATTAAAGATTTGAAATATGTAGTTATAACTTAGAATACAACATTTAGTTTTTTAAATAGTTGACAGTGGGCCCTAATTTATGCTAGGCGTGACTTCCACACTCACATTATGAACATGAACTCCTATGCAACTGCACCATCAACTACGTAGAATTACCGTCACGATCATGCGGCCCGACATTGTTAAGCACGCACCTGGGGCCCCAACCACTAAAATACTTTATCCAATTTTATTTTCTTACCTTGATGTTATTAGAATCAGTTAAAAACATTGTAAGTCTGTCAACACCCAATCCCCACCCTGCAGTAGGAGGCAGTCCGTATTCAAGAGCCGTGCAGAACGCTTCATCAGTTGGTGGAGTCTCATCATCTCCTGCAGCACGATCTTTTGCTTGTTGTTCAAATCGTTCTCGTTGTGTGGCTGGGTCATTCAACTCTGTATACGCATTGCAAATCTCTTTCTTCATTACAAATAGTTCGAATCTGAAATAATCAACATGATACATAATAATATGTGTTATCTATAGCTAGTGTCAATTTTTAGACTCAAAACAGGACATCAGTTTTACAATGTGTTTTAGATACCTAACCGCCAAACTAATGTCTGTCCTAAGATTCGGCTTTGGCCACATTCGGCCAAAAAACGGTCTACAATTTCTTTAAAACGCGTTAGATTACAATGCACTCGATTAAAGTGAACAAAGATTCTCATTCAAGTTTATTTCGGAAATAAAAATGTCAATTTTATAAGTACAAAACAAAATTACCTACAAATTAAAATATTTGTGTTTTATATTAATCGAATCATTTTTGTCATTCATTATTATTTTTTAACCTAAATGGTTTTATTCTTATTGCACAGCAAACACTCTCTTACCATTTCCTTCTTAGCTTATCATGTGTTGCTGGCCTGTAAACACTTTTGATATGAAAACATATGGGTTCCAATAAATAAATAAATACACCCAACAGTCACACACATAGTCCCGACCCCACACTAGGTTAACCTGTATCGTGGGTATCGGGAACTACGAGGGACTTGCGGTCCCACAACACCCAGACCCGAAACAAATATTTGTGGATTAGACAAACATTTGTCTTGGTGTGGGAATCGAACCCACGGCCTCACGCTTCGCAGCCGGCTACTCGCCCACTGCGCCACGGAGGCTGTCAATAACCTAATTGTTAAACACCCCCAATGTCAATTAGCAAAAAATATCTAAAAGTTTTGAATGGCTCAACAGAATTTCTGCAAACATATGGCATGGAGCCGATTAAACTAACTTTTATACAAAAAAACCCATTCAAATCGGTCCATTATTTTAGGGCTTAGGCGCAACGATACCACAGACACACACGCACACATGTAAACACAATAGTGCACTCACTTTCGCACGAGCGCACACACACAGACACATACAAAAGGGCAAATTTATAACATTCCACTTTTATGTTGGGGATAAAAAATAGAAACATTAATAAATAGGTAAGTAATAATAATAAATACACTTAACAGTCACACACATACATAGACCAAAAGAAATACTCGTTATGATTGATTGACCTTTGAGTATCTACTTTTTATTGTGACATCATCACAGATAATAATTTGAATATTTCCGATAAAAGTATACGTATAATGCGTATCTTAAACCGTGCGGTGCGGGGATCGAAACCGCGGCCTCTTGTTTCACAGCCCATGTAAAATGGCAGCTTTGCTATTGCGTTTCGTAGCGGCGGTAGAAGTACGGAAGACCCGAATATACTGCCCAATCACAACACCTATCGGTCAGCAACGCGCCGCTGGTTCCGCCAATTTCCGGGAGGCTGTTCATTATTGGAGATCATCCTTTAATCAGGTGAGCCACTTGCACGTCTGCTGGCCTATTAAAAATATTTTAATTATGTAATTTATGTCGTATAATAACAAACAGACCAACATTATTTTACCTTTCAGTAAGTCCGGGTATGTCACGATGGTACTTAGATAACGGGCTCATAATTTGAGGATGGTCCAAAATAAATGTCGGATTGATACATTTGTCCTCGAGGAACTCTCCCACTAATTTGTCAAGAAGTCGAGCTGTTGTTCGAGGTGGCGGACATTCCACCTACACACAAAATCGTAAAATCTTTAATTACAACCTTAGATTGTAATATATTTATGTGAGTATTATACTACCTTATTATAATTTAAATTTTTATCTATGATATTGGGAGTAGGTAGGGTAGTTCTATATTATTTGGAAAAATGTATATTGGACAGCTGTAAAAGTCAGCTGTAAAAGTAGTTTTCGCCCGACACTTGGGATGTGCACAACTAGTATTAGAAGTTGATAAAATTCTATAGTGAATAGTATGTGGTGATCGTAATTGAACTATGTATTACAAAAGTGAACAGTATATTATTTTTACAATTATAATTATCATCTTTTAACAGACTTAAAAAAAAACAGGAAGTTACCAATTTGACGCGTGATTATTTTATAGAATTTAGGCACTGATGACCGATTTTTATGATTAATTATTTATGAAGTTGATAGGGTGTACCACAGTGGTGCTTCCAT
Source organism: Mimas tiliae (assembly GCA_905332985.1). Classification (NCBI taxonomy): domain Eukaryota; kingdom Metazoa; phylum Arthropoda; class Insecta; order Lepidoptera; family Sphingidae; genus Mimas; species Mimas tiliae. The sequence goes on from HG995241.1 coordinate 7,685,552, forward strand.
ATAAGTTTGTTTAGATATGACGAAGTAGGAAGACTACAAACTTTTCAATTAATAAACATAAAAATAAAGCTTACCTCATGTTTTTCACAGAGCTTGCTTAGGAGAGCATTGGCTTCAGACGAATCAAGTTTATCTGGAGGCGGTAGTTTGGTATTCAATACTTTTTCCAATGTGGCGATCATTGGTACTCGCGCAAACGGAGGAGTAAAGTCAACCTCTACTTCCTCGCCGTCAGGTCCGTCTGGATGGTATTTAACCTACACATATTAAAAGTTGTAACAAATTGAGAAAATAATAACATTACACCAAATAATTTAGTGTATACTACTAAACTGGCCGTTAATTCACCGCAACTAAATATTACCATCTCTCTTACTCTTACTACCATTACCTCTTTAATTCCCTCCCTCCCTCTCCCGCTCCCCCGCCTTAGCTCTCAAACTAGTGTTACATGTGACATGTCGCAATTTTACTTCTAAACAGCCCTTCTAGTAGTATTAAGTCATGTATGCGCAAATAAGTATAATAAAGTAAACCTGGTATACTCATATAATTCTCACCTTGTAAGTACCATGAATACTCTTCACCATACCCGACAACATTGTTTCAGTAATAGTAATGAGATCATTATAATCCGCATATGCCATATAAAATTCACATGTCGTGAATTCCGGGTTGTGTGTCAGATCAATGCCTTCATTTCGGAACTGCCTTCCAATTTCATAAACTCTGTCTAAGCCACCAACAACTAACATTTTGTGGTATAACTCTGGAGCTATCCTCATGTAGAGGTCCATATTGAGGTCATTGTGATGTGTGATGAATGGTTTAGCTGTTGCACCACCAGGGATCATGTTCATCATTGGAGTTTCAATTTCTAAGAATCCCATGTTGTCCAAAAAGCGCCTTACATATGCAATGATCTTTGCTCTTGTATAGAATGTTTGTCGCACCTGTAGTGGAAGTGGTAAATTACACATAAACAATACACACAATAGTCACACACACAGTCTAACCCCACACAAAAATATGAGTCCTGAAAGTCATAATAACAATTTTTCTTACTAGATACTCAACACCCAGACCCTAGAAGTTACTCCTAAGAGTAAGGATATGGTTAGATAGGCATTAGACAATTTAAAATCATTACGAGTTTCATTGAATCATTTATCGAAATTATGCTCCATTATATAAAATATTCGATTCCAAAGTGAACATCTTGCATAATGTATGACAATTCAATTTCGGAAAGATATAAAAAGCACAATACTAGCCCAATAATAGGGATAATATTAAAAAACAACACAATTTACCAAGATATGTTTTTTTCCAAGTACTCTAAGAGTTTATATCACTTTCATGAATGTGGTAAATTATTTATTTTAATATGCATACACAAACCTTATCATTCAATATGAGGTCCAGATATCTCTTTCTAAATCTTGTTTCTTTATCTTTAAGGCCGAAGTGTAAATGTGGCAGCATATGTAGGCATGGTGACAGTAATGTGATAGTTTTTGGTACAACAGAAAGTTCACCTTTCTTTGTTTTTCCAGGATGACCTACACAACCTATAATGTCACCTCTCCTTAGTTTGTCAGTATCCGTGGCAAACTTGTCTTCAGATTCATACATTTTGGCATTAGCCATGACCTTAAAGTGACATTACAATATTATAAAATAATACTTTATTTGAGTTTATTATAATGTTGACTTCATTATTTAATTCTTGTATTGTTTTTTTAATAGCTGGCGAACAAGCAAATGTGACACCTGATCATAATTGATCTTTACCACCCATGAATGGCCACAATACCAGAAGGATCATAGATGCATCACCAATCTTACGGAAGGGATAATCGAACATTCATTGTAACATAAAAACGATCCAACAGCTAGTTCAAATAGAGATACTGATTTTGTACACATGAATAGATGTTACTAAATAGATTAAACATACATATTTTCAAAGATTAAAACTTTCTAAATAACTATATCTTTTTTGGAGAATAAAATAACCAATTCAGCATCATCAAATTGTTGGTCTAATGTAAGTTAGATAATAATAAGATATTACATGAGGTATTTGTCACTACACTTAGGAATGCAAACAATCAATAATCTGAATTAGGTTTACAGACTAAATTTATTTATAAAATTAAATATTCTAAACCTTACTATAAATTGAAAGTAATAATAAAAAAATATTTTCTAAGTAGATGCCAATATCTTAATTGCCTATTTTATTCATTATGTTAATCTACAAACAGTTATAATAAATTAATCTAGTTTCTATAACCTACATATATAAATGTTATAATAAAAAATATACCTGAATCTTAACACCTTCCGCCCTTAAGTCATAAAATATAAGTTTAGCCCCAGACTCACGAATTGAGTGCACTCTGCCAGCAACTGAGAGAGTAACATTTTCTAAAACTTCACCATTATTCAAATTGTTGTATTTTTCAATAAATTCTTCTAAAGATGTTGAAACATTGAACTTATGTGGATATGGGTGGTCATCTTTCGATCCTTCTTTAAGTGCTGCTACAGCAGCTGTGCGCAGCTTGTAATATTCATTAGGACTAATTTCCTCTTCTTGTTTTGATGCTTTCTTCTCTGATATGGCAGCAGGCACTACTTTCTCGGCTTTCTCAGCCTTCTCTTTTATTTTTTGTTCAGCTTTTAGCCGTCGTTTCAACTCACTGCAAAATAATTGAATAATAACTTTTAAATATATTTTATAATATTATGTCTGAAATAAGAACTCAACCCACCCCTTAGAAATGGCAGTTGAAAGGTTCGTGCATCTGATGAGGAGTCCTTTACTTTTTAAAGGTAGGGTTGCGAAATTCTTCAAGGCATACATATTTGTATCACGCAATACTCACTTCTTAGATAGTTTTTCATTGGAAATATCTGCCATGTCGTTGAGTTATTACTTCGAAGTATTTTAAATCTAAAAATATTATGTGCCTAACCTAAAAGTTCACAAAAATGACACGTTTGAGACGTTTCAGTTTTTTTTCCCCACATTTTTTTTGTTTGTTTGTCCCTTAAGGAACCGGCTAAGATCAGAGACCATGCTGCCAAGTCATTAGTTTTAATCTTTTCTTATATTCCAAGAACGATAAAACGGGGGTGTGACCGATTTCAAGGTCTTGCTGGAGTTTTAGTGTTAATTCCTTTCAGTTCGATGCTTCTTAGACGACTTTCTTCAAGCGTATCGAACGCACAAGGTTGACTAATACCCTTGGTCAAAATTCACCTAAATTCACTTATTTCAATGTTTCCATACACTATTCATCATCGTTAATGTTTAATGCACAAACCCATACCACTTTTAAACAACAAACATAACTTTAAACTAGTTTAGGAAATAATTAAAGCAAGAGAGCCACCGCACCGTCAGAATTCGCGCCAAACCTCTCGCCTAGCCTGACATATCGAGAATGTCAAATTAATTTAAATAAAATTACATATTTTATTAATCTGGCAATATTGATGTTGAATTGACATCACAGCTGTTCGTTTCGTGTGGTTTGTCTTGCTAGGGAAAATCGTATTATTTTATCTGAAAGTGAGTTATATTTAGTTATATTTGTGGGTTGTTCATCGATTTAAGTAAAATAAAATAACTAATAGAAATTCTTTAAAGTTCAACGACTCTACGCCAGGTTGGCAACAGTTTTATAATTTGTCAAATTTCGTTTCTCTTGCATTCCCGTGCATATCAAAGTAAGTACAATAAAATTATAAGCTTTTATATTACATTAGTGCGTATTTTGTCGTTGTTTACAGGCATAATCTTATGTAGACAGCATTGCTTAGACAATCTGACCAAATTATCAAAGTACTATGCCTCTTTTTGGTAAGTCTCAGAAAAGCCCAGCGGAGCTTGTGAGATCCTTGAAAGATGCTGTTACAGCTTTAGAAAGGGGTGATAAAAAGGCTGAAAAAGCTCAAGAAGATGTGAGCAAAAATTTGGTGAGTACATTTTTCAAAGAGAAACATGTTGGATTTTGAGTCACAGATAACAAAATGTATATGTTATGGTATGAACAGGTTTTGATAAAGAATATGCTGTATGGTACGTCGGACGCAGAACCACAGACAGACATTATTGTGGCACAATTGGCCCAGGAATTGTATAACACCAACCTGCTGCTCCTTTTGATACAGGTAATGCTAAATGTGACATGTTACATCTTGTATTGCTTGCAGTGTTTATCATAATGTCACTGACTCATAACAATACACTTGTAGTTATTAATCTAATATTTGAATAGTAACCTTCACATATTTGATTTTATTGTATGCCAAGATTGACACATTTTATTTTTGGCCAAGTAATGATTTTGTTTTTTATCTATATTGAAAAAGATAGAAACTTGCATTTAAACCTTCCAAATCTAGTTTATATTAAGATAATCTTTATGACTTATAGTAATTAGTCATAATTAAGTCTGATCATAAATTGTCTTTTTATGGAAATAGGAAGACACAGTTGCATGGTGGTTAAACAAATATGCAAAGAATATTTTACATGTATATCTTTGTTTGTGACATTAATATTGTAATATTTTAATATCCACAGAATTTGAATAGAATTGATTTCGAAGGAAAAAAAGATGTTGCACAGGTGTTCAATAATGTGCTTAGGCGTCAAATTGGCACAAGATCTCCGACAGTGGAGTACATTTGCACTAAGCCTGAAATTCTATTTACTTTGATGTCAGGGTAAGTGTTTTTTTATTATTTTTTTTAGTATATAATTTTATTGGTATGGATGAGGTTGTGAAAGTTATTAAAAGTATGAAATCAGGAAAGTCTGCAGGGTATGATAGAATAACTGCCAAGATGATTAAGGCTGGATATGGCATCATAGCTAGTCAGTTGTATCACCTTTTCAATGTGTGCTTTAACAGCGGCAAAGTACCAAGAGATTGGTGCAATGCTGTTAATGCTGCTGCTCTATAAAGGAAAAGGCTCACGGTAAGACTGTAGAAGCTATAGGGGCATTAGCCTGCTCAGATTTGTCTCAAAGGCCAGGTCAGGAGTACCCTTTTTTTTTTTTTTTTTTTTTTTTGTCGCGGGGAAAGCGACTTATTGCTACCGCCCCGCCCCGGGGGAAGGTGGAACGGTTATGTTGGGTTCACCGGTCTTACGACCCAGCACTACGCCACCCGGAAGAGATGTTAAATCCGGGCGACCACTGGGCCGAGTCCCTAACACATATGTACACCCTACACCGGCATACCAACTAAAACCCCGCGGTGGCCTTCTTCGGCGCATGTGGAGCGGCCCCGGGGTATCCTTAGCTAAATCTAAGGATTGCTACCGGAACCGCCCCTGCGCGGTGCCGCCTTGCGGCCCGTCTCCTTATGGGGGGCTCAGAAGCCCCCGCACACCGAAGGACGCCCTCGGCGTCAACGGCAGACACGAGGCCTACCACCCGTGCTGCCGTCCATCCCGGGGTCGCATGTACGACAGTACAATAATGGCGCTACGACAGCCCCCGGCTGCACGCCTACGACCCCCGATGGCCCCAATTAGTCGCCTCTTACGACAGGCAGGGGATACCGTGGTGGAATTCTCCAAACGCCCCCATTCCACAGGGCGGGAGACGCCGGTCAGTCGTCCACCCGACGCCTCCTACGTCTCCTTTGGCGGCGCGCGGGATCGTTCTGCTCACGATCCCGCTCGGCGCTCTCCTTCTGCGAGATGACGCACTCGCAAAAGGAGGCTACCGCCCGCCAAGACCTCCGGCTGCCGACCATGGCAGACACCACGGTCGGCAGCGACAGGTCTCCTCCGACGACTGCTCTGAGAGCGCTGCGCTCGTCACTCCAGGCTGGACACTCCTCCAAGGTGTGTTGTGCCGTGTCCTCGCGGCAGTTGCCACAATGGTGGCACACGGCGGAATCCTCCTTCCCGGCTATGCGACACAGGTACGAGCCGAAACAACCGTGACCCGTCAGTACCTGTGTCAGCCGGAATGTGGGCGCACCGTGGCGCCTGTCTAACCACTCGTCAAGGACAGGACGCACTGCCGCGACAGTCCTCACACCGGCACTTGGGCTCTCCAGCCTGGCATGCCACTCCTCCACGGCGGCTCTGCGAAATCGGGCCGCAATCTCCCTCGGAGCCAATCTCTGCGTACGTTGGGACGCCCCCTCTCGCCAAAAGAACGCAGACGAGAGGTGCTGGGCGTCCAACTCCCAAGGGAGAGTACCCGCCAACAGGCAGGCCGCCTCATGGGAGACCGTGCGGTAGCCTCTGATGATCCGCTGTGCCACTAAGCGGTGCGGTTTACGCAGTAGAGTGACACAGCGGGCGAGGTCAGGAGTACCCTAAACCAACCTACATGTATGAAAAATTGAATGAGAGTGAATGAGGCCAAAGAGGTATGCAAGGATCGTAGCAAGTGGAAATCGTTTCTCTGCCTACCCCTATGGTAAACAGGCGTGAGTCTATGTATGTATGTATATAGTTTTTGTATAATATGTTAGCTAAATCCATCATGGAAATGCATTTACTTTTGTGGGATCATGCAGAATATTCATAAACTATAATTTTTCTTAAAATACCCTTATTCCTAAGACATACATTGTTATGTGGATTTTTAAAATAATTTAACAAAGTTAAGCATCTTATTTATAAATATTTTTAATTATAGACTGAAGTAGTGTTTTATTCTTAGTCTTAAATTATTTGATGTATGAAAAATGTGATAAAACAGTGATTATTAATTTATGATTAGTCAAAATACTGATTATAAGTAAGAAGGTAGATGTTTAAAAGGAAATATATCTCAGTTTATATTTTTCAGTTATGAACATCAAGAAATAGCATCTAATTGTGGGACTATGCTCCGAGAATGTGCAAGATATGAGGCCTTGGCCAAGATAATGTTGTATTCAGATGATTTTTACAATTTCTTTCGTTATGTAGAAGTATCCACTTTTGATATTGCCTCAGATGCCTTTTCTACTTTTAAGGTTTGTGTTTACAATTAAAACAATGAAAATTGTGGAAATCTACGTTTTTAACCAACTTATTACATATTTTAATTACAACTAAAATTATATTGAATACTTTGTACATTTCAAAGAGGTATTTGTTTACCTTGTAGAGCTATATAATATTTTCGGTGTTAAGGGGTGTATGTGCAAAGTTGTTCCATAGATACACTATATCTTTACACTGTATCTTTCCTAAACTTTGTGACTGGGAGTGGTTGTAATGTGGTATCTTATAGATTTATTTGTCTATTACTGTTGGTTATTTATCGTGGCAAATTAAACATAACTCCAAATAATTTATAGAGTGGTACAATCAGTAAAACTTACTTATTTATTGACTTGTTTATTGCAGGAATTGCTAACACGACACAAAATGTTATGCGCCGAGTTTTTAGAAGCGAATTATGATAAAGTGTTTAGTCATTATCAACGGTTGTTGAACTCTGAAAACTATGTGACGCGACGGCAGAGTCTCAAGTTGCTCGGCGAGTTGTTACTCGACCGCCACAACTTCTCCATCATGACGCGCTACATCACTAATCCTGATAACCTCAAGCTTATGATGAATATGTTGAAAGAGAAATCACGTAATATACAATTTGAGGCTTTCCATGTTTTTAAAGTATGTAATTTTGGATGAGTATTTAGATTAAGCATATCATACATTTCAGTTAATGTTATCAATTAAGTTTCTTAGGGTGTGTTTAACAATGTCCATTTATAATTTTTTTCTCCAGATGCATTAAACAGCCAATTTATTAAGTACCAATTTGACTATCATTATGCTTTTACTTGAATATTAACAGTGTGGTAATTTTGGTGTCATAAATTGCACCTGTTAAAGAATATGTACTTGTGAAACAGGGTCAATGAGATCGGATTTCAATAATAATATTTTAGATTTAGACTGCCTCGGTGGCGCAGTTGTAATGCGTATGCGTTACGATTAAGCTAACGCTGAGGTCTCGGGTTTGATCCCAGGGTCGGGTAAAGTGGTATTGAATTTTTCTATCACGAAATGCTCACTATTATCCCGGAGTCTGGAATTTGTGCCCGGTATGGCGATAGGCTCGCCCCCTATCACATAAGGGACGGAGATACGCTCGGCGAAATGTGGGTGTACTAGTTACACCTCTGACTACCCCTTCGGGGTATGTGTGTATGTATGTATGTTCAGCGCTATGCAAAATTTGTTGATGAATATTGAATTGTTTCAGGTATTTGTAGCCAATCCAAATAAACCAAAACCAATATTGGACATTTTGCTAAGGAATCAAGACAAACTGGTAGACTTCCTCACTAAGTTCCACACTGATCGCTCGGAGGATGAACAGTTTAATGACGAAAAGGCTTATCTTATAAAGCAAATCAAAGAGCTCAAGCCCTTGGAACACTAACACTTATTGCATTTCATTAACTCGCCACTTCCTCAGAAAGAAGTTAGTTATAGATGCTATTATATTTAAATGCTTCTAAGTCACCAGAGCTAGAGGTGTTGTGCAGTGCTGCAACAACAAGGTTCAGTAAAACATTCAAAATATTAATAGGTATTACATTGATTGGTCTGTGATGAATCAGGGAAAGTATATTTGTGCTACGAGCAAATTAACATTTTTAATAAAACATTTGTAGGAATTAGTGTTACTTATGGTTTGACTTATTATCTTTTGTAAGTTGTTAAAACCATTTTAGTTTTTATGACGAGTTTAGTGACAGTTCTGAAGTCACAATCGAATTACATAATTTTAATTATTAATTTGTCACATTTGCCTGCAATTTCGTATGTTTATATTGATCCATTCAGTTAGTTCTTGAATATTTATTATGACAAATAGAACAATTAGTGTCGAAGATCTTTCAAGATTGTGTTGGAGATTTGTTTATATGACTTATTAATAATTAATTAAATTTTCTTTTTGTATTCCAATATCAGAACTATTTGAATTGTTGAACTTGAAGAAAAGTATATTTTATATTATATATTTATATTATTATCAGTATTGGTTTACATTACATAGAGAAAGTAATATTGCCGCTGTTTACTTTCTATGCATCAATATTTTGAAACAAAAATGTATTTTTTAAACACTTGATAGTAATTTACGTGTTATTATCTTTTAATTAAAAAAGTACTTTTGATTAAATATAATTAGATAGCTATATAAGTTGTCCAAATTGCGCTATCATTATTTTATTACCTATACTTAATGATTTCGTCAGCATCATTGCAATTGCATCCTATAGAAACGGAATAAATATGATATTTATATCATTTAAGTGTATTATTTTTCTATTAATAGATCTCAAAATCATTACGATATGTGTGGTTTGTAATGTGTAGGTAGAATGAAGTTATATGCCCAACGCAATTGAACTTGGCCGGCCTGAAGCTAGTCACTTCATCCACCTTCTACGCCTTGCGTCACTCTGGACGCGACGCCGCACAGTGTGAAATATGACCTCAAAAACGGTCGTCCTAGTTATGTCTTTATTCGATAGTGCAAAACTAATTAAAATATATAGTAAAACTGCCGAAGCTCAAATCTACTTATAACCAGACTTATGATCGTTTTGAGTATGTTCGTATATATTTGTAAATCTATTCAAAATATTTTACTATGAACGCACAAATACCAAACATCATCACAAAATGATCATCGGCAGTTTGTGCCAACCCTGAGCTGTCTTTTTTTAAATCATGATATCTCCGTTATGCTGCGTTATTAGGATTAAATATATTACAGGTATATTCGGATTGATCTAGAGAATTATTATATCTGAAAAAAAAATCCGAATACGTTTGGAAATAAGAGAAAAAAAATAATTAGTAAAATAGGAGAAAATATTCATAACTTCTTTTTTAATGGAGTTAACATTTTGATAATAGGAACATAATAAAGCTGCCTTTTATGCCTACAATACTCCTAAACAAAATTACAGTATTTGTCAATATTTCATTGATGTATAGCATTTCTATGGTATTTTTTATTTCCATAGAAGAAATTAAATCCCATTAAATCAGACATTTGAGATCTTTACTCGTGGGTTTCAAATACTCTACACTATCCATTTAAGCTATAAAAATAACATGACCGTTTTTGAGGTCGTATTTCATACTGTGCGCCGCGCCGTTCGTAAGTAAATAACTTCAGGGAGCCAAGTTAGATTGCGCATATTGAATGTATCAAAGAAATGTATTGTTATTTATTGATAACGCTTCGTGTAAGCTTAACGAAGCGGGGAGGACAAAACAGGGCTGCCAGTAGTGAGAGTCAGATACAAAAAGGATAAAATTGGCCACCCAATTATACGGTTTTTATAATATACTAGCTTTTGCAGGCGGCTCCGCACGCGTGAATGCCTTTTTCCAGCGATAGCGACCTGCCCCGGCTTCGCACGGGTAGTAGAGCATGCCCTACATGTTTTGTCTGTCGTAGGATCGCATCAGCTTGGTGCGTGTTATCGCTGGGCTTATAAATAAACAGTGGGCGACAGCGGTGGGCGCGGCGCGGGGGTGATCGCATCAAGGAGTCCCGTCATCGGTGTGAAACGCGCTTGTATTTATGTTCGCGCGAGTTAGTTTTTTTGCGATAACTCCTAAGATATTCATTTAAATTACATGGTGTAAAAGATTATAATAATGTGCATGAAATTCTTAAGGTAACTTACGTATTTAAGTTGATAAGGATTAATACTGTATCTGTCTAAATAGCTTTCCAATTACGTATTGTACGTGCCCATTTTTTTAGAAGATAGAATGGGTATAGTTAACTATCCTTAAAACATGGATCGCAGAGATGTATCTACATGCCATCGCGGACTTTTTTGTAAGTGTACAAAAGAGAACTATTCCACCATGCATTGTTTTATTATATCTCAAAGGGCTTAGGCAGCGTTTTCGATTAAAGCTCCCAGGCGGCTTGACTTTTTCCGACACTTCCAAAAATTATCGTTATATTTCAATCAATTTACACAACACCTTGACAAATTACATACCTTCCTCATGAATCACTATATCTAATCGCATGAAAATCCGTTTAGTAGTTTTTGAATTTATCGCGAACAAACAGACAGACGCGGCGGAGGACTTTGTTTTACAATATGTAGTGATCCAATTTTTCAATCTGGCAGCTCTGGGGCAAATACCGAGTAGCCTCCTAAGTCCATCGTTCAACCAGTGACTCACTGAGTGAGTTCTCCTAGTTAGTCCCGTATACGATTGCTTTCTATTTTACTCGGAGGCGGATGCGGATGCTCCGCAGATGACATTAATTCCTTCTCAGTCCCCGTCAGTGTAGCTTGGAGTGTGCGGGTACAGAAGTAAACTAAAATATGAACGCTAAACGGATACTTGACAGCCTGCGTGGCGCAGTAGTACATAAAGAACATATAGACACTGTAATCTTAATAGGGGGTCAAGTGTCAACCGTCAAGCGTCCCGTCCTCCCTAGCGAGTATCAACTATAATAATTGATAACACTCGAGAACTATAACTACCTCTTGATGTAGCCCGGTCAAGGCTTAATCCCGGAATGGTCTAACCTAACAATCATCCTTTACTAATTAATAATTATTAAGTACTGTACTATAGAAAAAGGGACTGTAAACCATCAGTGTGCGGAGCGAATCTACATACATACGTACTCATGTCTGTATGCATTGAAGGGGTAGGCAGAAGTGTAGCCAGTAGGTAGATACATTTGGCCGAGCTTATTTCCGTCATACCGGATACAATTCCACACTCCGGGCTGATTCAGCCATTTCATGATCGAAAATCCCAATATCACTATTACTTCACCCGGAATCGAACCCAATACCTCTGCACAGTAGTCATACCGCGGACGCATTACAACTGCGCCACCGTGGCAGTAGAATAACATAGGTCCTTTACCTAAGAAATAACCGTTCTGTACGAAAAAAGTTGTTTTTTTTCTACCTTTTTTATTTTTATTAATCAAAGTAACCATCCTATGCTATCGATGCTGCCCTTCTACAATAAATCGGCTGCACGGGAGACACAAACTCTTCAGAGGTATTTTGTAATGCCTCTCGGGTATTGATTTTTTATCCGCAAAACAAAAATACCAATGTCATTCATTGTGTACGGATGGAGAAGCTCGCACATATTTGTAGCCAGCTTTGGTTAATCGGTCGTCCCCGCTGCTCCTGCACGACAACGCGCGACTCCATACTGCACAACAGACGATCTCTAAGCTACAAGAGCTGGGGCTTTTCCGTCATCCGCCGTACTCTACAGACTTACTCTACGGACAATTTTTTGGCGGGAAAAAATTCAATACCCGTGAGGCAGTACGAAATGCCTTTGAAGAGTCGTTGCCTCCAGTCCAGACGTCCGATCGATAAATTGCCACTGGGCTGGCAAAGATGCATCGATAGTATGGGTGGTTACTTTGATAAATAGAAATAAAAAAGATGGATTTCTTTTGCTTTTGAATATGATATTGTTGGAGAAAATTTGGGCTGTCATTGAGCTTGTTTTAATTTACGTGTATTTTCTCGAAAAATAAATTTATAATTGGGAAATTTATTGCGAGTTGCGACACGGCAAATAATCTGCATTTACTGTAATTTACTCAGTAAATACGGAGAATTAGGGGAAAAATACAAGATTATATTGAGTCAAATCAAGATGGCGACGTGTAACGGACTTTGACGATTTGAAGTATTTGCTTCGGAGAGGTTTGGTTTGGACACGAGTGTTTGCTTATCTTTGTATTTTGATTAAGTACTTATATAAATTTGTATATTTGTCCTGTAGTGTATGGTGTAGGATTATAGTATTTAAAAATTAAAATATGAATTCTGAGGAGCCCCCTGATGGGGGCGGTGGAATTCCTCCTGATATCGAAGTTTATTTAGAGTGTTCACAAAATGTGTCAGTTTCGAACCCTGCTAGGTCTAATTTAAAGCGTCCTGCCGTTCCTGAGTCAATTATTGATGCAAAAAGAAATAGATCCCCTGCGAACTCCATTCAGTCTGTTTTTACAAAATCGGGCTTTGATGTTAATTCCAAAATTAATTATAGTTCCAGTGAACATGCAAGACAAAAATGTATCAAATTGGTGATGTCTCAAGAAAATATAAGTTATCGTGAGGCTTCTTTCAGATTTCCTCAGTCTAAATTATCTTACTCGGATGCTGCATCAAGTTATTCTCACTCTCAAACTAGCCAAAAGTTATCTTTTCAAACCCCACATCCATCCTCCACTCCACTTTCAGCTCCCCCTCTTTCATCCCCTGTTAAATCTTACACAAAAACTTTTTATCGTTCCCCTCGGTTTAAGGCTGAGCTGGGAAAATCATACGACGAGTAATCCCATAGATTAATTGTGAATTCTCCTGTTTTTTCTCAAACTAATGGATGAGCGCTTGATAATTCTTGCATTGAGTCTACTTCCTTTGTCACTCCTAATGATAACCTTGTAGAATGACTGACATGCTCTTTAATTAATATTTTATCAAAATTCAGTGATAACATACCGCCCAATGTCGTCGTTCTGGTAGAACAGCTATTGAGTTCATGGGCCAAGCATGGGTTACACTCTACTCCAATGGAATAGTAGAAGTATCAGGAATAAAAAACATGAAGTTATTCATCTACTGAATCGATTCAAGCCGGCTTTCTTTGCCGTTGCAGAGACTTGGTTTAGCCCAGGAGTTGTATTTAGGATTCCTGGGTTTTCCTGTTTACGTGATGACAGAGTAGACGGTCGCGCAGGTTGCGCCCTATTGGTTAGCAGATCCATCACCTTTTATCAAATTCAAATTCGACAGCATGATCCAGGTTTGCATATTATAGCCATTAGATCCTTCAATGTTTCCTTTATTTCTATTTATATCCCTCGCCCTAATCATCTTATCATTTCTGAATTAAATTCAATCCTTTCTTCTATTCCTGGTCCTCTAATCGTGTTAGGTGATTTTAATTGCCGCAACACTTTATGGGGCTCTCATTGTAATGACCCCTCTTCAACTTTTTTGCTAGATCTCTTGGATGATATTAATCTCTGTGTGCTTAATGATGGGTCTGCTACCCATAGAGTCTCTCCTTCTCAAAATATAAGTATCCCAGATCTTTCTTTTGCTTCTCCTTCATTGGTGCCATCCCTATCCTGGTCAGTCCTTCCGTATTCGTATGGCAGTGATCATTTTCCAATTTTAATTTCTGCTGTCAATTCTTATTCTCTTGCACCCCCTGCTCCTCCTCTTCAGAAATATCGCCTTCTTCAAGCTGACTGGGATACATTTTCTACTGTATTAGATTTAGGAGTTCAAGTGCTTCCCCAAGTTAATCCTTTAAATGCCTTATTCTTATACAATGATTTTATCTCTTGTTTATTGCGTGCAGCTGATTCTAGTATTCCATTAAAGAATTCTGCCCGTAATTTTATTCCTTCCCCTCCTTGGTGGGATTCAGAGTGCACCGAGTCCATTCGAGTTCGTAAGGAATCTGAATTAACTTTTGCAGCTTCTCCTACTATGTCTAATTTTTTGGAGTTTAAGAGAGTCTCAGCTTGTACCTGTCGTTTATTAGCCAAAAAAAAAGAGATATGGTTGGTTAAATTTTTGTGAGTCTCTTTGTCCTCGTACTCCTGCCTCTCTAGTCTGGAGAAAAATTAAAGCTTTCCGCAGGGGTTGTGACATCCAGTCTTCTATTATTTCTTCAAATGACATGAGTACCTGGTTAGGTGATCTCATTAATAAATTAGCTCCCTCATTCGTTGCTGGTTATGATTGTTTTCCTCCATTAATTCCTCCTTCATCTCGTTTGTGTGATCTGTTTTCCTTCTCTGAACTTTCCTGTGCATTAGATCATCTCCGAGATTCTGCGCCAGGTGTAGATGGTATCCCATACTTGTTTATTTGTAAATCTTCTCCTAATAGTAAAGTATTTTTTCTTAATCTTATTAATTCATTTTTTTTTCCGATATTATTCCAGACTCTTGGAAAACCCAAATTATTGTCCCCATTTTAAAGCCTGGCAAGGACCCCAATGACTCGGCTTCTTATAGACCAATGGCTCTGTCTTCTGTTCTAGCTAAAATCATGGAAAATCTCATAAAAAATAGGCTTGAATGGATCATAGAAAGTAAAGGGATTTTATCAAATACACAATTTGGCTTTCGTAAGGGAATGGGTGCATTGGACAGCATTAATGTATTGATGTCTGATGTGCGAATTGCATTCTCAAAAGGTGAAAGTGTCATGGGTGTTTTTTTGGATGTGGCTTCTGCTTATGACAGTGTTCAGCTTCCTCTGCTTAGACTTAAAATGCTTCATTTGAGTATCCCGGGGAGGTTGGTTAATTTAATTTGTAACCTGCTTATGGCTCGCTTGGTGTGCGTTCGTGTCCAAAACTCCATCTCTTCTCCTCGGCTTGTGTGGAAGGGTCTCCCTCAGGGATCGGTGTTGAGCCCTATTCTGTACAACTTATACACGTATGATTTGGACTCTTCTGTAAATTGTTTTTCTAAAATATTGCAATACGCGGATGATATTGCCCTTTATTGCAGTGCTCCATCTGTTGTGGATGCTTCGGTACAGATGAATTCCGCTTTACGTTACCTGCACCAGTGGTTGTCTGATCATGGCTTATGTTTATCTATTCCTAAATGTAATGCTGTAATATTTTCCCGGAAGCGCATCATCCCTCCTATTAATCTCTGTGTAGGCGAAGATCCGATTTCCATTCTTGAAAAGGTGAAATATCTGGGTATTCTCGATTCAAAATTATCTGGTCTTTTTCATCTTGAATATATTTTCAAAAAATGTGAAAGGGGTGTTAATGTTCTCCGTGCCCTCTCTGGTGTTCGTTGGGGATCTCATCCTTCCAGTCAAAGGCTTTTGTATAATGCTATTGTTAGGAGTCATTTTGACTATGGTGGTTTCCTCTTGGAGCCATGTAACAAAATTGCTATTTCTAAATTAGACCGAATTCAGGCTAAGTGCCTGCGAATTATCACTGGTTCGATGAAATGCTCCCCAATAAATGCCATGCAGGTTGAATGTTTGGAGCCTCCTTTATATCTTCGCCGACAGTTTCTTTCTGATAGATTCTTTTTTAATGTTCTTCAATTTAAATTGCATCCTCTTCTTCCTATTTTGCACACTCTTTCAGAGCTAATCTCTTCTTCCCGTTATTGGGTTCATAAAGAGCCTCCTCTTCTAATTAATAGTCTTAATAATTTTCTTAATATGCATATTCTTATCGTTCAGTCCAGTTCTTATCCTATATTTGAAGTCTCCTATGAATCTTTAATATTCCAACCGAATATTCGCCTTAGTTTGAATATTAACAAACATGATCCTGGTGCTAGTTCTATGCTTAATAATGTGTTAGCTAAGGATTGGCATGGCTGGCTTTCTATTTACACGGATGCCTCTAAGCTGTCAGAGGATGGCAATGTTGGAGCTGCAGTATGGATTCCAAAATATAAAATAATTTTAAACTTTCGTTGCTCTCCTTACTGTTCTATTTTTACTGGTGAAGCAATAGCCCTTTTTGAGGCAATTTCATATGTATTGTCACACGGTTTAAACAAAGCCATCATCCTTTCGGACTCCTTGAGCTGCCTAAAAGATTTGCTAAAATATAATTTTCGTTCCCGTCAGAACCTTTCTCTTACCCTGCAAACTAAAGAACTTTTATATAGATGTCAATGTATGGGCATTGTTGTGGCTTTAGCTTGGATTCCTAGCTACTCTGGCATTGTGGGTAATGAAAATGCGGATTCATTTGCCAAGGCTGCCACGCATGGTGGTACAGACACTCATAAAGCTTGTTTTCCTCGGGATCTACGTTGCCAAGCTAAATCGATGATGGAGAAAAGATGGAATATTCTTTGGCAAATATCCTGTCAGTCTAAGGGTAAATATTTTGGGTCTATTCAACCACCTATTCTCACTAAGTGTTGGTTTAGTAACAAATATTATGACAAATTGACAACTTCTGTTATCATCCGTCTGCGGCTTGGGTTTGTATGTACTCCAGTATTTTTAGCAAAAATCCGAGTGAGGGATCATTCTCTGTGTGAGTGTGGTCTGGATGAAGGTTCTTTGGATCATATTTTTTTTTTGTCCTAGGCTTTTAGTTCCCCTCTATGATCTTCTTCCGAATGATATCCCACGTCCTGTTAATATTCCGTTCTTATTAACTATGGTTAACTCTCCCTTCATTAAGGTTCTCTTTTCTTTTATCAGGATCAATGGTATAAGGTTATAATTTTTAGGTATGGATATTTTATGTTCCTTCCTATTTTTAATTATTTGCTTTGGTTAAATAATATTATGTTACTATCTTATTCTTGCATAGTGGTTTTTTTTTATATTAAATTTGTTGAGATTAAGTGTTTCAATTGTTATGTCTTATTTCATTGTTTTGAAAGTTTTCAAGCTCTGCCTACACCACGTGACATGAATATTTGTACTGATTACTTCTGATCAGTGGTCTCGTATCAGTAAAGTGTTTATTTACTGTCACCGTGTCTTTTCCTACCTCGACACTGGCAAAATCATCGTACGTCGATGGAGCCACAATATAAAATTGGATTGGATTTCTTTTTTTTATTTTTTCGTACAGAATCGCAATATCGTAGGTAAACACCTATTATAGAGCAACTTAAAGAGGGTGCTTATGAATTATTTCGTGGCATATGTACGTTTTATTTTTCTTTCGTTATCCAGGCTTAAGAGTACGCAAGTCGGCGGTTCCAACTCGTTAGTGGGCGGGGTTAAAATGCTTGCTATCTAACCTTAGCATCGCGCGGCGTGAAGCGTTGGAGTGAAATGCACAATAATTTATTTTTAAATAGAGCGCCGAAAATTTGATGATTAATATCGATAAAGATTCAAAATATAATAATTATTTTTTTTGAATAATTAAACTATGTGTACGTTTAGTTTTTAAGGTTTTGTACATTTTATGTTGCTTGTTAACGCCCAAAATTGCAGTAAAGTGATCAAATATGGACTTTTCAAGGCATTTAATTTTCAAATTACTTTTTTATTTCATAATTATGTTTCTGTACACGCATTGATAACTATGAAATAAATCAATATCACTCTTAACTTTCTACTTGCGATGTCAAATAGTGGAGTGAGTACCCCACAACGTTTGTATGGAAATATAACCGACTAGCGTACCGTTAAACCCAGGGTCCGCCTTTTCGTGACATACGAGTTGACAGTATTTGGTATTGTATGACCCGCCGCCTGGCCACAACCAGCAACGAGATCCAAGTTTCGCCATTGCTAATTCCGTTAATCAGCAAAAAACTTTGCTGATTAACGGATCTAATCTGCTTCGCTGATCACCACGAGCAGGTGAGGTTGACTTTGGGCCTAAGATGTTAGTGGGTGACATACACTCCTATGTAAGTTTTAAACAATAAAAAGAAAAACACATACTTTGTAAGATTTTATTAGACACATTGTAACCCTCTGTACATTATAAACTGGCGATAACTTAATTTTACGCAGGTGGAAGTAAGTCGCTTTTCCACATTTATCACAAATTAAATTGAAAGACCATTTTTATAACTGTCGTATGGAAAAATAAGATCTAAGATTTATAAACTGATATCAAGCCATTGAAATATAAAACAAGTGACAATACCTATTATAGTTATTGCACACATCTTAATAATATAATGGCAAACACAGTCAAATATAACCGAGGGAGATACTATCGGTACCTACCGATATAATAAAAGCAAGTCTAAGTGTGGATTAAAAAACTTAAGATTTGTAATGCCATGTGATTAAATAAAAGAAACACTATTACTATCGTAAACAATAATTGAATAACAATGTTAAGTTCTGTAGTGACGAAATTGTAGAATTGATCATTTCATGAAATAGTCGACCGTTTCACGAAATTGTCAACTATTACTGTACCTCAACCACGAGTTTGTCTCGGTAAAATGGGTGGCGGCAATTACAATTATTTATTATACACATTTATCATTAATATTTATATGACAAACGCCTATGCATCCAATGGATACGCGAGAAACTAAATTTTGTCATACAAATATTTTAAGTCGGCGCTAGCGATTTTACTAAGTCAAACTCATGGTTGAGGCACTGTCATCTAAATATAATGTTCAATGATTTTTCATCGACGTTTGACCATATCATTAATGCAGGGTGCCCATTCAAAGGTGGGTTTTACAAGAGCGAAGCAAGCGTGTCGCGGCAGCGGCCGGCGACCGCCAAATGCAAACTTTTATTTCGTCCATAGTTACTTTATACAGTCCTGTTATTATACCGTAAACACCGACCATGCATTTATTTTTGTATATTAGGAACTCCTTAAGTGCAGTTTCCATAATGCGGTATTTTGGAAGGCAGTAAGAGTCTTTTGAATTTCGCTGCGTAAAGTAGGGTACTTTATTGTATTAAATCACTTAATTGAAGCGTTATCAGCGCCTTCAGTGGTGGATAATGTAATTATTTTACGATATGATCATAATATCATGATTTACTATATCATGTAACATCCATGTGTTTATACGCGAAACGATTTTGAAATGAAATGGTCGCATTCCATTGTATGATCAGTTTTACGTTATGGTCACGATATCTACATAAATTAATATACCGTATAACATACAAAGTCGTGTTAATGTGAAGTGGACCAGTTTGTAGCCTATATTATGTTTATTACTTAACAGAAGTTTACGATTTTCACTTACTTATAGCTGTCTAGCTTACTAGTACGTAGTATGTTCTAATAACTCTGGCTGAAGGCAACATAAGTCGAAGCTTTGCAAGTTTTAAAAATGCTCGAGAAGTCGAGACATAGACACAAGTTGCGATAATAGTTACGAGAAAAATCTGTATACAAATTGCTGATAAAATACATTGTAAATGTGGGTTATGGTGACTATATATCTTTCAAAGAACATCAAACACATTCTATTAAATTACTTATCTACATTTTTTTATAAACTGTAAAAAAAAAGAACAGCGACATACAATAATATATGCACACAAAACAAATATATATTTGAATAGTGTATTTTACTAGTGTACCCTCATCGAGCTTATTTCCGTTGCATAATGTAATTGGGGGCGAGCCTATCACCATATCGGATAGATATTCCAAACCTGGGCTTGGGTTTTCCGAAAAACACGTTAAAATATGTGTATTGCTTCTGGAATCAAACTCAGGACTTCACAGCCTATGTGCGCTACCACTAGACCAATGAGACGATGAAATATAAATTATATAATTAAATTAATATAAAATAGGCGGCGATACTATTTTCGTTCCATAGAAATCCTTTATTTTTATGAAATAATCGAAAAACAAGTTTTTTTATTTCTATTTTTTTAGGGGTTAGATGCGGTGTGCTTGTCACCTGTCGATAAGTTTTGTCGTCTCGGCCTATTTCCTTTCATAAGCACGCGAGGTTTAGTTCCAATAGGATAGTGCACTCGATTTTTTAAAATATTTCAATCGTTAACTTGACCTTATCCGAAATATATTGTAATCGAAAGGATATTATTAAATGTGCTGGTTGAAGGGGGTAATTGTCAAATGACAAAAAAGGGGGCAGGGCTAGTAATGTGACGTCAATGCCAGCAATGGTCATTATAGTGCAGACGTGCGAAAGAGATAATGAGATGTTCGAACTGCGCACCAACTTGGCTCATACCAATACTTAATATATAAACTACGGCGGTCTCGTTTTTCACAATACAGTAAGTATCTTTTTTGTATTGTTTTCTGTTGTGTACAAAATAATGTACAATAGAGTAGTGCATTATATGCAAGCGAGATAATTACTCTATTAGTCTTTGCTATAACTTTATGGTTTTAATATATTTCGCAATATGACCTGGGTTCCCTACTTTTACCACCAAATATTTGCTGTATTTTTTTATAACGGCTTTAGTGCGTTAGTAATATTTACTGAACTGTTTAAGTTCTAAGTCCATAATAAACCTTTTTCTTGGTTATGTGAATATTTTGTACGGGATGAGATGATTACGCAGTTGCAAGATTCGAAGAAAAACCTTGACTTTTCTTGAAGGGAAAAGCTAAATTAGCCGACAAAGAACCAATTGCTTGGCATATGCAGTGTTTTTATATGTAAAAAAAAGCATAATTATAAAAATACGTAACATCTCAATCACACTATGTTCGTCGCGCTATCGCGTCTATCGCGATGTTGTCAGTGTTCATAGTTCACAGTTCACACACTACTCGTGGTACTCATCTTGCGCATATTCGCGTTCTCGCTCATCTCTTGGCATAAAAAATCGACGAAAAAGAAGGGGGTATGCATATCGAGGACCATAACTGCCTCCTTCCCTTGCCAGTCGTTGAAGATATAGCTGTAGGGTCATTGCCATACGACTAAAATAGTATTGAATTTTTATGAAAATTTACGGTGACAATCATGTAGCGCCCTCTATGTGGAACTGACTGGCGCTCCATTGCATTGCCAGCATTTAATTTTTGTTACCATAGTTATGCGAGACTTCATAATTCATATTATTTTAGTTAGTAAGTAAATAGATAATGAATGTCGAATTGCAATACTACTGATTTCAAATAATGTACTATACTTCGCACGTTAGGAATATAAATATATCCTTCCATTATCATGATCATACCCTGGTTAAATGAATCAGTCTATAAGCTTGAAATAATTTCACAATGTTCTATGTCTAAAACACACTATAATCAGAGATTAATTTAAAGTAAATAAATATAATTTCTAAAACAATGGAATTGTATGGCTTATTATTCGATTTGCCATAGATCACAAATAATAATAAAAATTGTACAATGATACCAAATATGTAACACATAATATAAATGTATTACAGACAAATATTATATTGGTTTGCTCACACAAAAGCAGAACAACTAGAAAGTACGAAAATCTAAATGCAGCTACATATTATAATGATCAAAATACCGCACATACTAACTCCCTTCCTTATTCATAAATATTTAATAACAGCATTAGTAATTATAATACTGATTTTAAATGTTGGTGAATATGGTAAGTTATAACATTTTACACTTCTTATTTGCTTCTACAGAATAATTTAAGCACAAAAATGTTTCAGAATTTAGTTATACTGTGTTATAGATAACTAATGATTTATCATATACATTAAAACATTAATATTTGTTACTTTGTTGTAATTTCATAAAATATAATTTGAGAAAATTGTCATGCCCAATGGTCGTCAGAACTACTAGATATGTACAATTATAATATGCGGTATGATTAGCTTTTATAGGTAGCTAGTTTCAGAAATAAATTATTAATTTATATAGGTACATGACTGTAGTAGAGGTGGAAATTCAATATTGCTACTCGTACATACAAATATTATTTATCAAACGCTCCACATTCAATTTTCTGATCATTACACTCTTAACAGTGAAAAAACTTATGTACGAGAAAGTGCGAAATGGAGTCGTGATCAAAATTAATTAAGCGTATTTCAGAGAAATTGCGCCAGTCATATCACACATTCTCTATTTAGTTCCAATAAAATAGTATAATGGAGATCAATCGTATAATTATAATAAATTTACAAATATCCACGTACGAACTAGGTCTGTTCCGAAACTAGCAGATTAGCCAAACATTTTCCACTGTTTATATAATCACGATCTGTCCATAAGTCATTAAAATATTTATAGAATGTGACACAACATTTATCATATTCCGTAACAACATAAAATATAAACCAACACACAGTGGGGCGACACCCACTAACGGAACAGCAACATCAACGTTAGATCCGACTGAAGCTGACACAATTAGCTCACGGTGATGAGTTGCCCAATGTTGTACACATATACAAGTCCACATAGTGCAGGCAGTCGAGGGGGAGCCTGTTGGTTTAGCTCATGATGATGAGTTGTCCCGTGTTGTTGGCGTAGACGAGTCCCTGACCCGGCTGCGGTGCCCAGCGCAAGCAGTTGAGACTCGTGAAGCCGTGCTCCCAGTTCTGCTCCAGCTCCTTCACCGGCGACAGGCCCGTGCGGCTCGAACTCTCTGCAATGTTACGACTACATTAACATCAATATCGACATACACCCACAATCATAATATTTCGTTTTTTAAAGACAATTAATGATGCCGTGTCATTTTTCAGGCACAGGCATTTTTATGTAAACAATACCTACAAAGATATGTTGGCCACATCGTTTCTATAAATATAATAGTTTCATCCAATCGACCCATACAAGTTCAAAAACCTATTTCAAAAAGAGTTGAAATAAATAATTTAGAAAAAGCCATTCAAATTGGATGGAGGGTGTACTTGATAAATGACAAACGACGCAAATCTTGACGTCATCGTGTAATATGGTCATTACTATGCATTCGTGCGAGCGAGATAGTACGACGCTCCCACTATGCGCCCCCCTTTGCTCATACCAACATATTAACATCATAAATGGCTCATTATTGAAACAATTTTGATTCTTTTAACAAAAGGGGTCTTTTCATATTATTTTCTGTTGCGTATTAGATAATAATATTTACAATACAATTCAACATAGAAAACTACCCTATTGGAAAAGTGGCAGCCGTGGCGCCATTTTTGATATTTTGGGGGCCCCATAGTCACAAAGTATAGAAAATAAATATGTTATGTGGCTGTTGTTTAGTTTTTCTTTGTTTCAAGGCCGATTGGTTTCACCATCGATATTTGCCGGACCGTGTGATCACAAATCATACTCACTTTCGCATATATAATAACATTAAAATGGACAGCCTCCATGTCGAAGCAAGCGAGTAGTCGGCTATGAAATGAAAGACCGCGGGTTCGATTCCCTCACCGAGATAAATATTTTTGTGACCCACACCTAATAATGTTTGTCTGCAGTCTGGGTTTTATGGGATCACAAGTCCTTCATAGTCCTTGAAACCTACGATACAGGTTCATCTAGTCTGGGGTATGATGTTCTTCAAAAATGGGTAAAACAGTTTGGATTATTGTTAGGTACAAGCTTACAAAATATCACAAAGCAATTCTTTTCAGTTGATTGAAAATTCCACAATATAATAACATATATTATCATCTTGTCGGTGGCAATATAGTCATCTCAATTGCTGAGGATAGTTACGCAATATAATATGGCCGGCTTGATGATAATCACGAGCAGGATCGTAATTATTGTTTTTAAGGATGAGAGGGTGTGAGGGTGTTAGAAGCATAGAAGGCTAGTGAAGTACTTAGTACAACTTGTATCACGTATAATAGTATGTTCAGCGGTACACACCGAGCGGGTCGAGCCGGTAGAGCAGCGCGAAGACATTGTTGCGTGAGTGCGGAGCCGAGGTGAAGCGCCGCGAGCCGAGACCCACCGCGAGGTGTCGAGCCGTCGGCGACAGAGCCACCGACACGGCTGCCTGCTCCATCACCGCCGTGTGCAGACACTGGCCCAGTCGTGCCCACTCCAGCGAGTACACGCCTGCACACACATCACATACACCACCATACACCACCAATCACCATACACCCGGGGTTCGCATCAAATTTTAAAACATACATAATAATATTTTATTTTTGTCGCATACTGTTGTTGGCATACTCGTCATTCTGCATAACGTTCAAATGTAAAAACCGATTTTTTAAAGTGAGTTTTCCTTGTTTAAAAGGACATTGCCCATTGCAGTATGGAATTTGGTTTCACATTGTATTATGTTGTGCCTTCATAATATAATATCCCTAGTTCGTTGGATTTACGAACAAAAGGTTAATGAAGTTATCAAACTGGGTATTTTTACACGTGAGAACAGTAGATATATTTAGTTTTTTTCATGTTTTACTTAAATTTGATGAAGTAGGCAATGTATGATGTATACTAACACTGTTATACTTTGCTAACTTCGCTGCTACTAACTTTTTGATAAAGTAAGTACTAATGATAAAAACACATATACAATATAATCAAACTACTTAACAATTAAGATAAAACCTATTGCAGATTACTGCGATAGGTTTTATGGTATAATCTACCTATTAAGGTAGATAAGACAAACGATAAATATCACCCAAAACACTAACAAAACAATACAACAGTGCGAAAGCAAACATGTCAATGAAATAATAATTTGATATTGACCCTTGTACGCATTAAGTGGTAGGGCCACGGTGTAGACTTTTGTCTACAGCATGTTTGAGCCGATTCGACTGAGAACCACTCTATCACATAAAGCAGACAGCTTGTAGTTGCGTTTCGTATGTGAGTGAAGATTTCCGCCGGCCTTAATCCCTCCTTGCTTTCAAGATCTTCATTC
This sequence comes from Mimas tiliae, assembly GCA_905332985.1. Taxonomy (NCBI): domain Eukaryota; kingdom Metazoa; phylum Arthropoda; class Insecta; order Lepidoptera; family Sphingidae; genus Mimas; species Mimas tiliae. Next base: position 7,710,885 of record HG995241.1, read on the forward strand.
CTCTCCTAAAAGATCGTTAACGTATTCCTGATTTTTCTGGTATTGAGTGTTTGTTTATGTGCGGTGAGGATCGCTTAGCATCAGATGACCCATTTGGCCTCTTTTATAAAAAAAAACTTGCTAGACTTGTTAGTATTGGTGGTGCCAGTCACATGATGCTATCATGTGATTTTCAAATCGTTGATCGTTTATAGATTTTTAAATCGAACTAAATTTTAAATCGATTGACCGCGAAACACTCTGATTTCTGATTCTGTTCAATAGCAGGTCAACTGCTAAATTGCATTGAATTTGAATTGTCTGAACAGACTTTCAATCCAACTTATCAACAAAAACCTTACAGCTTTTGTTGATTCAAGTTTTTTGTTGAAAGCGATTTCACACGTCTGAACTCGTCATAAGAAATTTATATCTGCAAGGTTCGATGTCGACAGATAAGAGTCGCGTCGTGGAGGTCATCATCATCATATCTTATCACTTTGCAATGTCCTGATAGTGCATTTATCATTATAGCCTGTGCCAAAACTATCTTTAACTTTTTTGATAATTAAAATTCAACCATTATTTTTTATAATTACCAATTATATCTTACTTACCCAGCCAATGATTAGTGTTCCTGAGTCGCGGCACTGGTAACAGTGCGACCAGCAGACGACCATCTCGTGATATATCGATACTTGCATCATTGTGAATTCTGCACCTCTGCACTACTACATTTTTTGTCGCTAAAACGGAATAATATTTTGAATTTATAATTAAAATTCATCCTTCATAGCGTTATAGCATTGATGATTGAGTAAATAAATAATAAATGTATAGCGTCGCACTGTAACTTAGTATTGTCTATAGCACGAATTGGGAACTAACCAGAGTACCACTGAGTCAAAGTAAACCGACATGAAGTGTCAGCTTTATTTGGTCCATTTCACACGGAGATCGCGGGAGTTCTAAATATACCTCCCTCATCGATCCCTATTCCTTTCTTGAAAGGTCGTAAGCTTACCTGCTACTCTCTCCGGATGATGATCACTTACCATCAGGTGGCTCACGTGCCTTAAAAATTGCTTAATTTGTGCACATCTTGCTATGTGGGCGTAAGCTTGTAAGTACATAATTTTGACATGCAGTAAAAAAACTGTAACTTAAAAAACGTACTAACACTAAAGTCGGGGTGAATGACCCGCACGCATAACCGCTCTTCAATACTCAGTAGGCATATCCGAGCAGTCCGTCAAGTTTTTTTTTATTGGGTTGTTATTAAGAAAATACTATTTGATTAAAACGTTATTATATATTAAATTTGGTCCAAACAAAACCAAGCGTGAAATATAAAAAATATGTCGGTTTATTTCGCGGTTTTTTAGTAAGTACTATCGTGTTTGTAATCATCAGCTTTACCCCCTGTCTTCGTTTTCAGAAGCGTTTCCCTTACACCCGGTATGCAACGATGTTAACTTCGATAGACTTATAGAGATAACCAGATAAAACTGGTATTTCACGACGAAACGAGTCGACAAAATTATCTCGTGCTGCATAAGCTAAGTCCCCTGGTAGTGGTATAATAAATGTTTGCTAACTGTCGGCGATGTCGGGCGCGTCACCGGTAGTGAAGTCCCAAGCCTGCACGCGGTGCGAGGGCGCGGGTAGTGCCTCTGAGATGATGCCGGCGTCCAGCAGACCCGCCATGCCGCTGAGCCGTCGCCCGCCGCCCATGAGGCCGCTGAGTGAGTTACCGAGTCCCCCCGCACCCCCTGCACCACCCGCACCACTACCGTTCCCCCCTCCTCCGCCTCCACCATCGCCTCCGCCGCCTCCGCCACCGCTTCCCCCTCCAGGGTTGATGTTGCCCGCGCCCTCGTCCTCTACTATCATAGCGTTCTGTTAACAAAGTGATTACGTTTACTCTTTGCCGAAATTACAGCAATAAATTTTACAGCGTAAAACCTCATTTAGATGAAAAGAGTTCCACGTACGACACAACGGAATACTCCACAATAATACGCTATACGATTTTCTAACTTCTAACTAAATGCTTCTGTCGTACAAAACTCTTCTTGGCTAAATTAGGTATTTAGCCGCGAATTCATTATCACTTCAAATATACAACTTTCATTTATGTACTTAGATAGGGACTGCGTTCGTGACGCGACGAGATAGCAGGGCCCATACTACGCCATCTGTAGTTCACCCACTATCGTTTATGTGGATATATTTTATTCGTTCAAGTACGCTCGCTTCGTATTACCCAACATGGTTTCGAAAAGACTTTGCATATCCAAGCATGAAATATAGCGAATAATCTGATTGCAGTTTGTAATAAAGAAAAACAAAATAATTGTGTCGCTATTAAAAAATAGCCCATTCTACTATCATCGTCCAAGCAAAATTATATAAATAATAATAATACTAGGTTTGTATTATACACGTCTCTGGGCATGAACCTCTTGTATTAAATGAGAAGTTACGGCTTAATCCACCACGCTGGCTTAGTGCGGGTTGGCATACTTCACATACCTTCGAAATTCATATGGAAAATTTCCCAGGTATGAAGTTTCCTCACGATTCTTCTTTCATCGTATAAAGCAACCGAAGATTAACATGGTAACATGCTCTTGGGGTTTCGAATCTACAGATTTCGTCTCAACAGTCTGTGTGTACAGACTGTTGAGAGAGTGGGTGTCCCACTCAGCTATCGTTGCTTAAAGATTAGTAATAATAATTTACAACAGCAATTACGAACCTGCGCTAGTATTATGGGCTGTAGGTAGTCGTGTATCCTGGGGATGCGTTGCACAGTAATACCGGGCATATCCATGCCTATAGGCATGTCGGGGGGTACGGCGCCGCCCGTCAGAGTGTTGAGGATGTTGTGCGCGTGGCTGGATGTCTCAGGCCTGCTTGCGGAGTCGCTGCGGGGCGTCAAAATGTGAGGTCGGTACACTGTGAACGGCCGGCGGGTGCCCGTTTCCGGGTTGTTCTGTAAAGGAGATCGGTTTTCTTGCAGGTTGTCGGTACTATTCGGTTGTAACGCGAACATTTCGCGTACCGAGGAGGGCGTGTACAGGCGAATGGTCTGGAGGCGCCTAAATCTATTTCTTGGTGCATTTCTGATAGCCTGGCTTGCGATTCTTATGAAATTAACTCTTTCGTCAATCTCGTTCATGCCGTCGTTTCTTGGCACATCTTGATTAGAATTCTCTGTTGCAGGAGAGGCATTGGACGGGCCCGCGACGGGCTCGTTATTTTGGGGTTCGCGCCTGGCCACCATAAAGCGTATAGGGTTTGGTCTGTTCGGCACGTTTCGCAGGTGTGGTATTCTATAAGTCAACATGGGGGGCATCACTCGTTTTTTATTCAGAGGGTGGGCAGAAGGATTGGTTCTGTGCAAAGCTTTTAAGCGTTTGCTTTCTTGGTAGAGCTCTCTCCTGTTTCTGGCAGTCGCAGAGTTATTTTTGTTGGCGGCAGCAATCTGAACAGCAAGACGATTGCTCCATCTCTGGCTGGGGAAGCTCGACGAGGACGCTGATAAATCGAGCACCTGACATGAACTTCCACTTGCACCGCGTTGAGAAAAAGAACGCTTTTCGACATCTGCACGTTTATTCTCTTTCTGTTTTTTTTCTTGTTTGGCTTCGTCGTTGCGGGTATTGTTAGATAGCGTCGACTCGTCGGGTCCATCAACATTCACTGGACCAGCGTCGTCTACGTTTTGGATGCGCACCACATCCATTGATTCCAAAGATTGTGATGATGCAGCCGTGTTAAGTCCAGCTCGTCCATTATTTCTGTTTGACATGAGCATGTAACAAGTCAGTGCCAGCGCTTTTTTAAGCGTACGCAACATTATTATAATCAGCTGGCTGAGGCCTCGTTCCTCTAGACACATCATCATCATATTGAACATCACCGATAACACTTGCATGGCTCGCATTCGTATCTCATGCCTTGTCGCATTGATTTCAATAGCACGCGTGAAATCTCTTCGCGATCTAGTGGAATATCTTTGAGCTAAACGATTAGTAGCAGTATTACGTGAGCGCCTCCGAAGTTCGTCATCGTGACGCCACCTGCTGCTGGATTGTACTCTTCGACGTGCTGATAAAGCTGACGGGACGTCCGGCGACGATCGGCTATGAGATGTTTCTGACCGTCGTTCTCTGTTGTGTCTCGTGCTATCGGCAGATAGATCATCTCGTCTACCATTAGCGTCAGCCGCACTATTGTTTCCAGATGTAGAAGGAGCATCGCGATTCCTTTCATCCTCCCTGCTACCATCTACGTCTCGTTGAAGAGATCTTGTACTCCGATTAGCAGTTCTAGGTGCCGGGTCAGACATCTCGGCCAACATCATGCACCTCTCTAAGAGGGACCTTGTATAGTACCCAGGAACGTCTGGCCTTCCCGTTTCTCGATGTAATGTCAGTATTCGTCTGCGTAAGTTCTCCCACATTACACGTAGTTCTCGTGTAGTAGTGCGGCTTCTGCGTTGGGATAGGTTTACCAGCTGTAAGGTGTGTTTGTGCAAAGCACTTATACCGCTTCTTACTTTTCTATAAGCTTCATCAGGAGGTATCGAACCAGTACCTCTTGTCCAAAAAGTATCCCGACTAGTAGAGGGTCGGCTGAAATCCGGAGCAGACGGTGCTCGTCGTTGAGACGGCCCTGCTTCGTCAGTCGCGGCGGTGGCCGCCTGTTCTCCGCCCGACCCACTTTGAGATCGGACTCTGAATCGGTCACCCGACATGGACACATTTACACCATTGGACTCACGAGAGGAACCCTCGTGTTGTGAATCACCCGATAGCTCGAATACCATTCGATCAGTGGAGAAAGCCCGAGCATTAGGTTGTTCTGATGTGGATGGTTGCTCGGCTGACTGTGAATTCTCCTCCCGAAATGTCGAGTTCCTCGTCCGTAGTATATTAACCTCTAAAGTGTTGTCGCTATCCGAGTCAGAACTAGAAAGAAATTCACGGCGCCAGCTAGAACTGAGAAGGCGTGGTCTCGGTCGTGAGGCTCGAGTGTCAGACCTGCCGCGTCGAGATCGTTCTCCATCATCAGAGTGTGCGCGCGAACCTTCGCCGCGCCGAGGCGAACTGCCCTCGGTGCCAGCGAGCATAGACAGTGACATGTCAGTGATCAAATTTAAAAGTCTTGTACCAGAATCCCGCAAAATATCGCGTATAAGGTCTAGACTTTCGTTTAGTGTTTGAGCGTCTAAAGGTGCTGTGGTGGGGCTCATCTGCGTTGATGAGTTAGCCATCGTGGGTCTTCGTCTCTCGTTTGGATTACGTAACTCTGCTTCTGGAAAGTAATGGTGGGTGGATCGACGTGGCGGCGAGGGCTGCGTCGCGCTCTCGGTGGATGTCGACGATTCTCCTCTTGACGAGTCCAGATCCCTTCTAGTGGGCGAGAAATTGCGCCTGCGAAATACAAATACACGTCTCGATATCGATCCTGATCTTGCCGAAGTGAAAATACTAGTACGCGATGTATTCGCACTATCGTTTCCCGGCCGGTGAGTGGTGAGCGATATTCGACTGACTCTGGGTGTGCTATTTGACGAAGAAAACGGATTCGGCAACAACCTCGTGGGGCCCTCTTGCTGTTCTCCCAACCCGAACGGTCTTCCGTATTCACTAAGGGGTTGAAATGCTGAGGATCGGGAGCCAAAGGATGTGCGTTCCGTGGTTGTAGAATCTTGATTTCTGTAACCGTCATGGATACAAAATTCAAATTCAATTTGTGAACAAAAAATATTTATAAAAGTATCAAATGAATTGTATGTCGAGATCACCTTGAGCTATCGTTTTCCAATGAAAGTACATCTAGATTGAGGATGCGTGTGCCCGTTTCGCTTTCAGTGTTATTTCTGCTACTGGATGGTCCCTGGCTAGATTCACCATCTGCATTGCTTTGTCGGGTTTGTCTACTTGACCCAATTCGGCTCCAAGTTGAAGTGTCAGAAGATAAATCAGTCTCCATAGGGTCAGTACCGCGGTCCATCTGGGAATATAAAAATAATGTGTCAGTGCAATATATACATTAAGATAGACAAATGGATATAGAACTGTCTTACAAGTTTATGATCAAAGAAACAAAGCAAATAATTACCGTGGTGGGAACAGGTGGGTTGTTAAGTCGATTTCGCACCATGAACAATCTTTGATAATTTCTCACCAAGCTGTCATAGCGTTGTACTAAATTTTGATATGAGTTCACAATCATATCTTGGGCTGAACCAGAGTTATCCCCTGATTGGTTTCCACTAGGATTATCACCATCCTCTCTTCTATTGCTGGAGGGACTATTACTGAAAACTGATTGAGCCAACAATGCATTGTTTGCAACTACTGATCCTACAGGGCCACGGAGAGATATTCCAGTGATAAGTTTATATCCCAATGCGTCGAAAGCCACGTATCTGAAATTCATAATCTAACAAGAATATAAAGTATAACTGACCATAAGAATTATGATAGTATGTTATAATTTTCATTTTAAATGTTTAATTTCCACGGATACCTACCTAACTTTTTCGTTCACATTATTGGTGGATACTTTTGTAAAAGGAGCTGGTTGGCTCCAATCCCAAAAATATAATTCATTATATGTGGCGATTACCAATAGCTGTTCACGCGGGTGGAACGCAATAGATGCTATCACTGTTTCATTGCGCACATTCCACACTTCACTGCCGCCCTGTGATCGAAACAAGTAACTGAACAATATCTTAACTTCTGTTATATGCTGCTATTTTTCTTATAACTTTGCTTACATAACATATAGACCCTGTGTAGTTACAACACCTAACAGAATAAAAATATGGGATTTGATATAATAGTATGATTTGGACTATGTGGACTTTAATCATATGTAAGAATGTCAAATCTTTTGTTATTGCTTATGGCTAAATTCGCTTTGACATTTAGTAAAAAAAATATCTTAAAGTAAGTAGCAAATAACACCCAACTTCTGAAAGTAGGTCTTTAAATTGAAGTTTAGATAAATGATTTTCTGATTTATCCAACAGTACCCCACACGATATAGATGTGTATGTTACTTTTGGAATCTGTAAATGTAGAGACTGGACTGGACCCTATGAATTTCTCATTGGTCATATTAATTTAGACTTATTGAAAACTAAATATCTATAGGTAGGTATAACATTAATTTTGATTAATATTTATAACTTACACTAGCAATATCCCACACCCTTACTTGACCACCAAGGCAGCCGGAGCCAATCAGTTGTGTGTGTGAGGGGTGGAATGCAATACACCATGGTGTCCGTGGATGTCCTTTAAGGATCCTTACATGCTTGCCACTAGCCAGCTCAGACACATACACATTGTGGTTTCCATGTGTTGAGGCCACTTTAGTCCTAAAGTATAAACATTATAAGTAATTATGAAAGAATAATTCATTTTCAGAACCAAAAATGCATAACAAATTTACCATCTTTACAATTATGATAAACAATGGCATGAAAAGTATGACAAAATATATTATAGTTATATGCCTCGCCAGTTTAAATGAAGAGAATTAGGAAATTTAGTAAATTAAGTGTAAATAATGTAAATACTTCAGTGTAGATAAAAAAAAGTATTTTACAATCCTGATAGTTAGATACAATTCAAGATAAAATATGAATTACCAATAAAATTATTGGACTTAGTGCTAGAAGTTACGTGAGACGAGTATTATTTTATTAATACCAAACGACAGTAATCACTTTAACACATAGTTTATTGGTTACATTTACAATATTACTACTTTACAGACCACAATCTCATGTCAGGATTCTCTATAGACCGTTCTCTAATTATAACTCAAACAACTACCGAATAGTAGTATATTATAATATAGTAGTAAACCAGCATAGCTACCGCGTAATGAACACTTGGACTATCGACTAAGCACTGATCTTAGTGAACTGACTGACCGCGCCAAAAGACCTCCAGTTATGGCGACAATCCCTTTTATACCATTAAACTACCCTTCCACAAATATATAGCATCATTATTATTACAGTGTACCCAACGTTGCTTTCTCAGACACCCTCAATATACCAATATTAAGAATATGCTAACATTAGAAGCACAATTATATGTGTGTGAAATTTACAAAATCCTTACTCAGGATAAAAAAGTATGAACTCGTTATCAAATATTTCTGTTATTTTATAGCATAAGCCCGCAAGCGAGCAGGTGGGTCACCTGATGGTAAGTGATCTCCACCGTAAATGACGGTACAGCTATGCCCACAATACCAGAAGAATCATGGGCGCGTTGATGTTGCCGTTAAAGGAAAGAGATGTGAGACAGTGGTAACGACCCAATCGAGTCGGCCTATTCGTACTGTAGACAAAACTGTCTACAGCGTGGCTCTGCCACTCATAAATTTCTACATTATATTTCATACATCTGTAACTGTTGGACATAAGGCTTTCCCAGTTTGCTTCCTCATCCAGCTGTCACATCACCATGTGCGTGTGTCATCGAAATAAGATAACTAAACGATAACTCACACATGAATCTGCCAAAAATACGGCTCCACTTACTTATACATCCAAAGGTAATCACACGTAACACATACATAGTATTTAAACTCGGTGCATCGGTGGCGCAGTTACAATGCGTTCGCATTACGACTGAGGATGACGCTAAGGTCTCGGGTTCGATCCTCGGGTCGGGTAAACGTGATATTGAGTTTTTCTATTACGAAATGCTCAGTATCAGCTTGGAGTCTGGAATTGTGCCCGGTATAGTGATAGGCTCGGCCCCCATCTCATATGGGATGGAGATACGCTTGGCGATATGTGGGTGTACTGGTTACACCTCTGGCTACCCCTTCGAGGATTATAGGCGTGAGTGTATAGTTATGTATTTAATTATTAAATAAATACACCCAACAGCCCCACACAATGACAGTCCTGACCCCACACTAGGTCAACCTGTATCATGGCTTTCAGAAACTATGAGGGACCTACAGTCCCACAACACCCAGACCTGAAACCAACATTTGTGGATCACACAAACATTTTTCTCGGATCGAATCCGCGGTCCTTTGCCTGACAGCCACAGGTCACTCGCCCGCTGTGCCACAGAGTCTGTCAACTAGCTGTTCGTGTCTGGCGACGCCCGGATGAATTTCAAATTTTATCTCCATCCAAATTTTCTACTTTCCTGATGGATTTTCCGAAAATTCTTTTTCATACAAACCTTGTCCAGAACAACAAGAAACAGTCAAATTGGTTGAGCCGTTCTCAAGTGATGATCCTTCATACATGTGGCAATTGATTTATATTTTTAAGGATATTAATTTGTTTGTATGCTGAATGTTTTTAGATTATAAATATACATACTATAATATTTAAAAAGTCTTAATTGCATTATATTTTAAAGATATAAATACCAATTTCTTTATTTTCCAATGTGACATGGTTATGGTCAAGTGATGTTTGTATTATAAAATTCCACTTTAATACATTGTGCATTGTGGAATGCATCTTCGTTTGGCATGTCACAGGTTAAGGACAAAAGACATTGTATCTCTAAACAAAGAGTACAACAAAATTATAAAAAATAAAAAGCACCAAACTTACCCATCTGGACTGAAAACCATTAAAAATGTAGATCTTGGATAGCCAGGTAAATCACAACTCTGAAATTACATATGTTTATTATTTTACATATCTGGTGTTTTCTTTATAATGTGTTATAATAATATACAGTTGGGCCTTGATGATCTGAACTCTACAATTTAAAACCTGTTTGAATTATGGAAGGATCCGTATTATAGTATCGAGAAACTTTAAGTAGGTAATTATAAATTATCCAAAAAAGAGAACAGTAAGTTCAGTTAAGAACGAATTATCAACAGTTACTTATAGAATAATATGTTAATAATGATTTAGCAATTGGTGTTATACTTCTTTAAAAAAAACCAGAGTTGTGACAAACTGTTGTGAGGTGTTGAATGAAATCTGAAATGTTTTATGTCAGCAATTATCTAAAAAGTACATACATGTGTTCAGATCCGCGAAGGTTATATATCAATAGATAAAGATAGTTTGTGTGCAACATTACCAGTAAAAGTTAAGGTATAAAACAAACTCAAAAGAAATACTCAAAAGCTCATTTGTTTGTTTTCACTCTTTCACAGACGTAACCCGCATCATGGGAATAGTAAACAAGTAACAACATAAAATTTAAAGTACTACATATAACAAAAAATAGCATTATTTTGTCATGTACAGGACAAATGTACTGCCTTTTGTATGTCCTACTCAACACTAATTTTGGTTATTAACTTGCCCTTCTTCGTAATGTAATATATCTAAGTTAAAGCAAAGCATAAATTAAGATAGTGGACCAATGCTCCAAATAGACCCTGTAAGTACTACAATCTGTGTGAGAACCTATGACATTTTTTACTACATACACTAACATTAACACTGGTGTGCACTAGATCATATAGTTAATGTTGCCCAAGACATTGGCAAACAAATATGATATTGTAGGACATACAACATCTATTTGAACCATGGTCCATGGTACTAATCAATAAAATAGACGTGTTATCTTACTCGTATTTTAAGGGGTTTTTGTACAAGTATATCCTCAGCAACATTTTCAAGGACTAATTTGTTTGGTGGATAGTGAGGAGGGTTTATGCCTCTTTCACGCCACTGCCAACTGCGTGCAATGTTGCCCACAACGGGACTCTCATCTACCTGGTCATGCTTTATGCCAAGCCACTCATTATCGATTGATGGATCCATCCTAAAAGTACTCTAATTTTAACTATCATTTCATGATTTGAAGTACCAATAACATCAATATGTAAGTAACTCTATTGCTTCGTAAAACAAATATGTCACTAGTACCTTGCTGACTACGTAGTGATTGGACTGAAAACCATATAGGTGATCTGAAATAAACAAGTTACTATTAAACAGATGTATTTCTTTATACAATAGAAATTATTTATTAAAATTACATATGATTTTGCTTTGATAATGTGCCTTTCTGACCATAAGCTTTTCTTGTATCAGACTATGTAATCTGTTCAAAATTCGTAATCATAATTTCTAATATTCTTTGACCACAGACTCAGATCACAGACACAGACAGATTAGCATTTATATATGTACCTACCTACTTTAAATGACCGGGGCGCTTGCGAGCCATATTGAAAATGTCGTATTATGTATTTACCTCGATGTTATTACATAAACCATAACAACTACTTTATAAATCACAAGTTATCAACGCACCCATCACGATTTTCTTATGAATGAGATTAGATCTTGTGCACAACACATAAAATAAAAAGTACAAAATTGTAAAAAAAACAATGACTACCTTTTTCATATTGGAAATAGTAACTGTAAATTAAAGTTGAAACTTTTAATACAGGAATGGTATTATTCACAGATTGTTTTTCAAGGGTTTTCTGTGGAAATTATGCTTTTGCGACTAATAAATCCATAACAGAAAACAACCCAAGTCAATATACGCCAGCTGCGAACTGTCAAAATTTAGGAAATTATGTGCATAGATAACATAATCCAAAATGTCACGAAATACAAAACGGATTGAACTGAAATTGACATTCTTGACTTAACTTCATACTGATGTAGGTATATTTTAGTATTTATTTTATACTGTTGAATACCGCAAGCAAGCAGAAGGCGCGTCCACAATAGTGTTTTTTCTTTATATCAACAACCAATCCACAATTTTGTATATGGTAGTTGTTTAGTTCGGACTCGTAGGTTAGGTACCTATTCTAGCCTACCCTGGAGTGGTGAAAAGTGAAAACTTGAGCATTATACCGCAGTTTAAGTGAAAACGATGCATGATTTCGTTTTTTTCGTAGGTTACGGCAACTATCCTAGCCTTGAATTAATTTAAATTGCTCGTGAGTCCTGTTGAAGTAAGAGTAAAGTATTCTGTGGAAATCATATTTACTAGTTTTCTAAACAGATTAAAACTGTACTATTTATCTACTTACTTAGTATTTAGTTAAGTTAATTTACTATATATATAACTAATTTATCAGCCAATATTTAAGAAAAGAACCCATTTTTTTCGAATAATAAGTTCGTAAATACAACGGACGAGACTTAATTTGTCATGGTCTTCAGCCATGACTGATCAGTGTTTAAAATATTAGTATTCGATTTAAAAAAAAATGCAGTTGTAGAGACTAGAGACTACCGATAGAAGTGAAAACTTAGAACTTTTAGTATTAAAGTTTGAAATTTCATAATGTTTGAATTAAAATTATCAACATCAATCTGGTTTTCACATCTATTGACACAGTGATTTCTTAAAATTGACAGCCTCCGTGGCGCAGCGGGCGAGTAGCCGGCTGCGGAGCGAGAGGCCGTGGGTTCGATTCCCGCACTGAGACAAATGTTTGTGTAATCCACAAAAATTTGTTTCGGGTCTGGGTGTTGTGGGACCGCAAGTCCTTCGTAGTTCTTGATACTCACGATACAGGTTTACCTAGTGGGGGGTCAGGACTATGTGTGTGACTGTTGGGTGTATTTATTTATTATTTATTTTAAAATAAAAAATAAATCGCGATAAAATCCGTATAAAGTAGTTTTATTTCAATCTATTGACACTCCGAGCAACAATTATATGCATGTTTATATGGTTTTTTAGTACTATTGTACTGCACAATGATTCAAATAATAATCAAACAAAAACACTATTTCAACAATGCACAGTATACATATACACATTGAACTTTTCATTAAATCCATTCAATTTCACTTATAAGATATACACAGCACTAATGTTGCATAATACATCAGCTGTATAGCTACAGATATACTGCTATAAGCATGTCGGTGACACGAACGCACGTGATTTTACCCATCCAACAAAGTGTCTAACGCGTACAGCAAACGGCCGCTGCGCGTCATGAGCATGTCGGTGACGCGAACCTTAAGATTTTCCCCTACCAAAAAGTGCCCAACGCGGCTAAAAAAGTGTTCACTTCAATAACAATAATCTATCTCCGTTATGTACATATAATATATAACTATTTAATAAATAATAGTAATACTAGCCCTGTATTATACACGTCCCACTACTGGGCACGGGCCTCCTCTACTGAATGAGAGGGATCAGGCCTTAGTCCACCACGGTGGCCAAATGCAGGTCGGTAGACTTCACATACCTTAGAAATAGTGATTTCTTAGGTTTACGCGAATATTACACATTGAAATAAAACTAATTTATACGGTAATTATTAAATTAAACCGCGATAAAATCCGTATAAATTAGTTTTATACCTTATGAAGAACTTCTCAGATATGCAGGTTTCCTCACGATGTTTCCTTCACTTAAAGCGATAATTAACAATTAATACACACGTAACTTAGAAAAGTCAGAGGTGCATGCTCTTGGGACTTGGATTTCGAACCTGCGACTTTCGTCTCGATAGTCCGTACCACTCCCCGCTGAGCTATCGCTGCTAATGATAATTCACAATCATGAATTAGTGGATTTTAGATTTACTTATAAGGTAACGTGAATTTCCCACAAATAGCGTTATAGCTGAGTGTGGTGATCACGGCAACAACGATTTTATTTGTAGTCAGCATTTATAAATAGTGTTACATAAAAATTGTACTTAGATTATGTTAAAGTATGGAAAATGTGTTATTTTTAATCTGTACGGTGTGATTTTGCTACATTGATAATGTTCCATTAAATTAGTAAAATTATTATTAGGTCCACGAAATTCAATATTATAAACAGAATAAAATTTGGATATCACGAATCAATGTAAAATATTACGCTTTTAAAGGTAATTTTGTTTACTCAAATAATTAAATCGATTTATTCAATTACGAACTTCGACCCATAATTGTCCATTACTAAACTGTCTACTCTTGGGTTATCAATCTGTTTGCTGGCACAATTTGTAAAAAGAAAAAAATAGAGTTTACATATTGATCGGATGTAACTTATTACTTAAGTCACAACTGTCACAACTGTCAGTTCTGATTTATCAATCTGCTAAAACAATGCACGCAATTTTAGCCCGCAATGTAATGTTTTATACGCTGAACGCAATGTATGAAAATGGCTTTGGTATTTGTTAGCACTTAGTCCACAGACTACTTAGAAAGAACTATAATCTTACGGCAGTGCACATCACAGATTAACTATTAGTAGGTGCACATGTACCATAAATTACTGAGAGGCCTGGAGGAGGCCTTTCAGTTAATAGGCCGGATGTAATAGTAGTTTAATATAGTTTACAAACGAAAAATCGTATGTCAAACGCTAACGGGTGTTTAGTCTTACATTAGACTGAACATTTTATATTTAGGGGTGACAGCGCAGTTTCCGTTTCTCTCTTCTCTCTATTAAAAAAAAAAGTAACTGGCGCCACCGCCGCCGCTGCCAAAAGCTTGTCACGCTATCTCCTCCGAAACCGCTGGGGGTATGGGGTCGAGACCGATACCAATCGATGCAGAATAATGCGGGGAAGAAAGTAAGATATGTCTCATATTCGTCGGACTTTAGTTTTTTTTTATTTTATGTTTTGTGGAAAAACATGGGCAAAGCCCCTAGTATAGTATAAAATACTCTTTGCAGCAGTTCAATGCCATGCAGTGTTTTGTAATTCAAAGTTTTGTGTGGTGTAGTTTTTGTTTATGGGCACGTGTGGCGCTTAATATCAGGCGAAAACCTGCTGACCACGTCATTACAAAAAACGCAATCAAAAGACATAGCCATTTTTTTAAATTTACATTTTATGAGGGTAAAAGGGAGGTTTCAATATTGTATGAAACTTTTTTATAGAAGGGAATACAACTGTGAAATTAAGCACAAATATTGCTTATTTAAAAATAATGTAATCATATATGCTTCATATATTTGTAAAATTCCACTTGCAAAAAGGGGGTAGGGACGTTGAACTTTGTATGAAAATATTTATTTTATCTTTTGAACAACCTTAGCGATTGAAGTCAAATTCAAACAATAGGTACATTTGTTTTACGATGATTCGTATATAGCATAAACAGCATCACATATAGCATCACGCTGCGACCCACGAGAACGGAGCAGTAATGTGTATATAAAGCGAATTACCACTCATTCACATAATGATTAAACATGAAATCTCAAAACTACTAAAGCTAAGATCATGAAGTTTGATCAGATGATAGTTTGTGTAATGTATGGGACCCGCTAACAAAGGTTTTTTGGACATTTATATTTCAAGGGTATAAAAGGAGCGGGATAGAACTTTTTATGAAACTGTTTTATGGAACGGAATATGACTGTAAAATTAAGCACAAATATTGCTTATTAAGAATAATATGACGCGTATTTCACAAGTTCACGCGGGCGGAGCCGCGGGTAACTAGTACCCTTTATAGTTAACTCTAGTTAACAATTCACGGGGGCTGAAAAAGTGACTGAATGGTAACTAACTAGTTTTGACATCAGGCGATTTTCAGTTCGTTAATTGAGTAATTTGATCTCGCGTTGGTTTATTACATCAATAGTCAGTTCCACTAAGCAGGTGTACTAGTAACCTGGTTGCTATGCGGCACGAAACAGGTCATGACAGGATCAATGATCATTCCAATTGCGTCAAGGATTAAATCGTATAAGGAAGGATATTAATAATATTAAGGGAGAGACAATTACGAATGCCTGCAGTACTACGATCTATATTATACGCTTAGGCATGCTTCGTTTAGGTGGTAGAGTGGTCGTGCTGTAAATAGTTTTGTCTACAGTTGACTAGGTCGGCTCGATCGTATTGTTACCACTACCAAAGTGAAGTAGAAGCGTGCTGTTGTGTTTCGTACGGTGAGTGAGATATCCGGAGACATGCTTTTTAACACATGTTACAGAAAGATACTGATACTAGATAGTTGACTTGTAGTTTTTACGTCCGGCCGCCTGCCTGACGTCAACCCCTCTGGGGAGAAAATACCCAGACCCGTAACAAATATTTGTGGATCACACAAGCATTTATCTCGGTGCGGGAATCGAACCCACGGCCTTTCGCTTCACAGCCGGCTACTCGCCCACTACGCCACGGAAGCTGTCCTCCCCGCTTACCTCCATCCTTTTATTATCCCTTCGATTTAAGGTCGGGAACATATCCATGATTCTCTTGGAGGCTTAGCATGCAAAACGAGATGATTTTGTCTTTGAAAAACCAGCTTTAACTGGTTATCTCTATATTATGTCTATCGACGTTAACATGGTTGCATAGAATACTCTACTCGTTATGGCAAAAGTAGAGATAAAGTAGAGAAAATAGTACCTACTTTCAACCTCTCTATGGTATTTGTCTACGAACTCTAACATGACGACCTAAGATGACGACGTTATTTTATCTAATGACATTTTACTCGAGATATTTGTGGTCGATATTTGTCTCTCTCGCGCGCGAGATATTATGTTATGTAACGTTTTGCATATGCTAAGCAGTAGGCACACAGGTATGGAAAGCCTAACATTGCTTGCGTATTGGAACGATATGCTAAAAACGAAGAGTCGTGTTCGTCCATATACATAATTATTATATATTTTACTAAATTAATTATTTGCCTAACCAAAAACTAAATCTTTAGGGGTCTGTTTCAAATATTACAGTAAGATTTAACCACCAATTATCGTATGTATACGTCAGCTATTTTTGAAAGTAAGTACCTACCTCAAACATCTTTCTTTTATCTTTAAACAATATGTAACAAAAACCGGCCAAGTGCGTGTCGGACCACGCACAGTTAAGGGCTCCGTAGTGTAACCAAAAATCGACGCAATAGTCAACGCGCTGCAGCCGCATGCGCCACCGTGTAACTATATTATTATAGATACTTACATCTTTTGCTAAGACGCCGCGCCGACCACTCACCAATCGAAAATGATATTTTCATTGTAGAGGTTTCTCAATTGAGATATTTCCTTACGTTTAAATCTCAGTTCTTAAACGGAGTTGCAGGGTTTTTGTTACATATTGTATATGTGAGAATGTGACTTTTGTATTTGAATGTGTCATATTTTATTTGATAAGTAGCATTTAATTAGAAGCAGGCGTTTAGCCGCTATAAAGACAACACTATATAGCGTTTGTTAATAAAGGGTTAAAAATATATGTTGCTGGCATTGTCGACAGTACTAAGCTCCGTCGTAGACGTTCAGGAAGTGACGTGTGCCTAATGCAGCGCCTATATAGCTTTGTGTCGCGCTCCTCTTTACTGAATTAATTTTGACAAGCTTTCACCTAAGTTTATATTTTACGCAGAAGCACAGAAGACTTAATAGTGTTGTAAGAGCCTTTAAAATTGTCCGTTAGCTGTATTTTATACTGAGGTTTACATGAGTGTATTGAGTTGTAGATTACATCATAAAAATAGCGTTTTACTATTATTTGGAGAGTACCTATTATAGTCTATGACGCAATGGTAGGATTTGATTTGGTTGGTTTGGTCAATTTCAGCTAACTTGACGGGACTTTATGTACTAATATGAACAGTTTTACATGACTCTTGCCTGGTGGCCTTGGTGGTATATTTTTATAGGAATCTACGTAAAAAAATTGTCACGTTACTTGCAGTAGGAGAATTATCACGTCAGGTGTACAACGAAAATGAAAGAAATTACGGTATGAGTGAAGGGCGATGGCATGTTGGCTTAGTTCATTTTCGCAACCAAAGGGTAATTCCTTTATCGCCTAAACTAGATATAAAATTCGCAGCAGTCACTTTGAGCTGGCACTTTCCGTAGTATAAACTATACTCTATGGCAGCTGAGACTGTTCGTAAGAGGCGACTGTATGATAATATGTATTTTTACAGGTACCTGACTGACTTTAATTACTTTGTAGAGCGTAAAATGATTTACATTTTGTTGCATAATGGGCGTAACATGGTCGAGAACGGAATCTTTATATACCAAAATTATATGGCATGTTTATACTTATAAATAGTAATGAGATTACGTTCGGTTACGTGAGACGGTGTAGAAAATTACTCTTTCATTCCAACATCATGCGCACATAAATCTCTATCTCTACCTTTCCATATTATATACAAACCGGCGACGTAACGAGATTTTTCACAAAATTTGATTCTCGGCAATTTTGCGCACGGAATGGATTATTTTTTCGTAGGAGAAGCGATGCGTTGCCGTGATTTAATATCAACCCTACAGTAATTTAAATATTTTACTTGTGATTTATGAGTCTGTCTGCACCAGACTTGGGTAAATAGATTTTCTAGGATTTCTCTTGCAATAGTTTGGTACTAAACAAAAATAGTCCTGGTGAAGGTGTTAGTGCCACAACGATAAGTGGTATTTTTGAGTAGTACCCGAGAGTATAAGCCACAGTAATGGCACATTGAAAAAAAAGTAACTAGCTGCTAACATACCATTCGTTTTAGCATTTTATTATTCCCCAGTAAATGATGTACTAACCACATTTGATATTGGTATGATTGAGAGCGATCGCGCGTGAAATAGCGTTTCAAGAATCTTTTCCAAGTAGACGTGTCACGTACTATTTTAAAATGTTTACATTTATCGTCTTGAAACATCATACCGTTTTTTATATTTTATGCCTTGTGATGACCGTTTTACGTGTGTGTACCTTTTGATTTTCCGTAGCAAGAAACCAAGCTAAACTTTATGCTAATTATGATCCAGTGTATGTTTATTTAGGTTATGTCATTCATATCTATAGCAAAAGAGTATGAGTAAAAAAAAACTTTTGCTGTTATGCAAAAGATTACAAAATCCCTATTTCTAGAGGCCCCTATTGGTAGGTCCCATGCAGTGCTTTGTTATTCAAAGTTCTGTGTGGCGTTGCTTTTGTTTATGGGTAGGCGTGGGTTACCATTAGGCGAGCGATCTGCTCGTCCCGTGATTCCAGCTAATAAAAAAAGGCTACATATATTTGCTTGGGGTCTGGGTGTTGAGGAACGGTAAGTCTCGTAGTTCCGGATACTCACGATACAGGTTAACTTAGAGTGGGGTCAGGTCTATATGTGTGACTGTTGGGTGTATATATTTTTATTTTATAATTCAATCAGGATTATTCAATAGGAATAAGTATTGTACCTGTCCAATTAGTAACAAATAGTTTTAGATTTAGCATCCTGACTTGGAAGCTTAAAGTATCGTTCATTCTATGGCGAATGAAATATTCAATGGAGCTTAAAATAAACGCTACAGATGTCGACGGATAAATAACAACGATTCCTCTCTGGAACTGGCTTCTTGTTTAGAAGTTGTTTGCTATCTATTCGTCTGAGTATAAAGTATTTGCTATTGTTGGACACAATCTCATTTACAATAAATCATAAGGATATTATTGTCTCATTTGTGGCTTTTGTATATCTATATGCAGAAGTGATTTCGATCAAAATGAAATAAATATTTTTCTATCATAGAATAAGAGATATCTTTGATTATATTTAATACAATATAGGCTATTTAGGCTAGAAAATCTAAAAAAACTAAATCTCTTAGCGCCTGTCTCACCATTTCTAAGTAAATGTTACTTGCCAAATAATATGTGTCTCGATCAAATAAAAAAGTCACACTGTATTTTTATATGAGCGTTAATGTCGAGACGAAGGTAGCTCACCTGACGGTAAGCGTCACGCTTGCTCATAAACAGTAGGAACACCAGTCAGAACTTTGAATTATGAAGTACTGCTTGGTACTGCACTGCGGTCGTCACCCTGAGGCATAAGATGTTAAGTCTTAAAATGCCCAGTAATTTTACTGCTTTAATGCCCTTCAAACCGAAACAAAACAGAGCTTACACACTGCTGCTTGGCGGCAGAAATAGACAAAGTGGTGGTACCTACCCAGACGGCCTCTCCCATACGAGGAGAAAATATATACAGGAGAAATATATCTGATACTTATCTACTTTAAAAAAATAGTCCGTTTCACAGAAAACAGAAGTAAAATAGCGGCTTGTTGCTACGTTTCGTGCGGTGAGTAAGATATCCGGAGGCTCGAACCCCCTCCCCTTCTCCAACCCTTTATTTATCCCTTATGTTTAAAGCCGGTAACGCTTATGATTCTGGTATTGTTGGTGTACATGACGGTGGAGATCACTTAGCATCAGTTCACTCACTTGCTCGTTTGCCGGCGTATGCTATAAAAAAACATAAACATAACCGTAATTTCGACAGCCTCCGTGGCGCAGCGGGGGAGTAGCCGGCTGTGAAACGAGAGACTGTGGGTTCGATTCCCGCATCGAGACAAATGTCTGGGAGCTGTGGGACCGTAAGTCTTTACCGTATTTCTTTGTAGAATTTACACGGGGAATTAATTATTACCTACTTTAATCCTAGTTTGTAAGAAAATTGTCTTGCGGTTTCGAAACACTGATTAAAATGCATGGCCAACAATAGACATTGTGGCAGATCAAACATTTCTCTTCTTTTTATTTAAATCAAAGGACAACGGGACGAGGGACTTTCAATTTACGATTTTCTTTGTTCTTTGGTGAAATAGCTTTATAAAACGGTTAATTACGAAAAGGCCAAAGTTATTATTTTTATGAAGGAGATTTAATTTATGTGTCACTTATGCCGCTACTATATAACTACTTTTAATATTGTACAAAAAAAAACATAATTATTTGAAGAAATATTTAGCCACCAGCTCTCTTATATTTTTCTGCTAATGGAAACAAATGAGTTGGTAATGGATTACCATAAGTTATTTTATTTTCCATAGGTAGTTTTAATATTAACTTCCTATTAAAAAATATCATCAAAACCCTTCTCTTAAGCCTGGCTTTATCCAGTTTCACTTGGGATCGATACATGTCCATACCACCTTAGGCGCGCTGTGGATAACTTGACTTCGATTGAGATGATCCAGAAACTATCTAGAATGTGGACATTATTTACTATGTTGAGCATAGTGACTCTAGCCGCCCATCTCAGCATCCTCATTTGTGTGGTATGTATTCTATTGGTTTGTTAAATATTAAAGCCAATCTAAAAACTAACCCTTACACGGAAATGACTCCAATCCACAGAAATGACATTATCACTGTAACATTATCATCTTTGTCTATTTTTGCCATCGACCAGCAGTGTGTAAGCTGCATTGTGTAGTGTTCCGGTCTGAAGGACATTTGGGCCACTGAAATTGCTGGGCGTTATGAGAATTTACTTTGAATGTCTCGGAGTGACAAATGCAATACAATACCATGCAGTATTTTGTAATTCAAAGTGCTGGTTGGTATACAGGCGTAGCGCTTACCATCATGCAAGCGATCTGTTCATCTCTTCATTGAGGCGAATAAAAATAATAATTAACTACATAACTTTTATTTGAGCAGTGCTGTAAATATAAACGTAGAAGTGAATAAAGTGTAATAATTATGTATAACTCTGTGTCTCCGTTACATTCTAATTATAATGGTGAATTAGTAAATGTTCAAGTAGGTAATAAAAGTATCTTGCGACTGACTGTATCTTTTTACAGTCGCGGCATGCAAAAATATTATGTTTGACTCGGTCGCACATGTTTTTTTCTGACTATCAGAAATAATTTTAGCATGTACGTAATAAACAACTTACATACTTTGAAAAAAAATATGAAATATTAGTTATTTTCATTAATATCCCTGATAGTCGCAGTTATTTTTACTGTACAGTATTTTCACTCTGTTAAAAAATATCTAATCATTAGCCCAAGAGTAACAATTATTTTAATATATAACGTTTTTAAATGTCCGGTGAAAGTGGAGGATGATTTTGCCATGTTTAACTTCTACACTTAGCGGAGTCTGCCGGCGGAGGGCCGTCTTAGGATGCTTGCAGTGTACTAATTGTCAGCCACTGTCCTCTGACAGTGTGTATCACTTCGCGTCTGTCGCAGAACACTGTTCTTGCTGCCGGTTAACCCGCTTCGTTTACAGTTTGCACTTTAGCCAGCTAGCTATAATATTTGCCTCTTTAGGATAAACGTGCCTTATCGTGATTACATAAAATATGCGTCATATATTTTTTAAATTGTTATTATTATAGGAAGACGTCAGGCAGGTGGCCGTAAAAACTACAAGTCAAATATTTCTGTAACATGTATTACAGACGCACAGACCCCACTGCGAGTGGGATAAGGGTAGGTGGAAGAAGAGGTAATTTATTGTTATTTAAAGCATACTTATTAAGTGATATATAGGATTTCGGCAAGAAGTACCTTATCGGACAAGATAATGAATCGTTGTCTACCCAAAATGCACAGTTTGCCCAATTTTACGTTTTTATATTCCGTATCGGAGTATAATGGGTGACGTTACATAGATTTTAATTATGCGAACTACAAATATACATATACATTTTGGACAAAGAAGGTTATACAAAGTGTTACAGAAAGATGTCTAGATTTTGATATGATCCTGTAAATACACACTCAATGGTGTATATATAATAACCCTGAAATATAACCACACTCTTCTGTAACACGTTGTATAAACGGTTTTTCATACCATGCCTCGTTACAAAAACATTTGACTCCATAGGGTATAGACCATAGTGGCCATATTAAATTAGGTTTGTATCAACCTACATAAACTGTCAGCTTGAATTATTTTAGCATGCAAGGCCGGATTTAAATTTGTGCCGCCCTGGGGCACTGAAGGTCACCCTACGACTTAAATTTTATTTTAATAGTTTTGATATAAGCAGTGATAGCTCAGTGAGGAGTGGTAGGGACTGTCGAGACGAAAGTCGCAGGTTCGAAACCAGCTCCGAGAGCATACACCTCTGACTTTTCTAAGTTACGTGTGTATTAATTGTTAATTATCACTTGCTTTAAGGGTGAAGGAAACATCGTGAGGAAACCTGCATACCTGAGAAGTTCTGGATAAGAATTTCGAAGGTATGTGAAGTCTTCCAACCCGCATTAGGCCAGCGTGGTGGACTAAGGCCTAACCCCTCTCATTCAGTAGAGGAGGCCCGTGCCCAGCAGTATCTAATACAGGGCTAGTATTGTTGTTGTTGTTGATATCTTATTTTTTAAGAATTAGAATAACTAAATGATTGCAGGAAATTTATTATGTATTATTTATTATACATTATGTTTTATTTTTATTTATTATATACTATAGTAATATAAAAAAATATTTGTATTTTTCTTAGAATTATAAATTTTGCACTAAGAACGACTTATATTAGTATTGCATTATTTTTTTCACAGGCAAACTCGCCTAACTTTTTGAATTGCAAACTGGTCGATTAAATCTTCACAATCTAAACGTTGAAGCACATCTGATTCTATGCATAGAATAGCTAAGCTATTGAGTCTATTTGCACCCATTGTAGAACGTAAGTAATTTTTAACTCGTTTTAAACAAGAAAAAGATCGTTCTGCGCTACAGTTTGTTACGGCTAAAGTTATAAATATTCGATAAGCTATTTCTACGTTTGGAAACTCAGTGTAAATTCGTCTTCTAGTGAGGACTCAAGATCTGAACAATATATTTCTCGTAAACGTTTAGCTCGTTTACGAATTTCCCTATTATCTAAATCACCAAATTCAATGATAATAATTAATAATTTTGCCACCCTAGAAAATTTGCCGCCCTGGGCACTAGTCCCGACTGCCCCTAGTGTAAATCCACCACTGCAGTAATAGCATGCGACTTTATGGCATGTTACATGTTATTGTTATGACGCGGTTTAAATCAGACTTAAGGGCCGGTATCCTCCAAAGCGGAGATAACCGGAACAGAGAAGAGAATAGCAGCGCAGCGCAGCATCTCCTAAAACTAAGCGGAAAGAAGATGTGGGAATAATGATATCCTTTTGGTTATTGACGAAACATCTCTCGAAACTCCTCTCCTCTCGGAAATCTAGCGCGGCGCGGCGCTGCAACGCTCATCATGTATAATTACGACCTCACACAACGGACTAATCGCTCTTCTTTACGGCCTTACATAACTGATTAATCGCTCCTTCCTTTTTATAGTCACTAAAGTTTTGTAGATAGATATATTTATTGTATATAGGTAGATTTATGTTATCGCTATATTATATAAGCGTGAGATACCGTAATAAATATAATTTCTTTCTTTTTTTACGATTTGATAAACTCCGGTCCTAAGTGTTTTTAATTTATAAAAACTGATTATTCATAAAATTAAGGTAATAATAGCACAGTCCTCTTGGTGGTTTGGAGAAACTTCTAATGGATTTACTAGTCTCTGGAGGTATTTAACTAACTAAAGCTGAAAGGTCTGTAGAGTTTTTAAGTTTGGTGATAAATATTATTATAAATCATGGCTGTAGGTGTAAATAGATGTGAGTATATGTATAAACCGGAATATGTGATCATAATAAAAAAAACTACGATTGCCATCTTATCCTTATATCGTATTAAGTGGCTTTGTGTTCAATGAAATATATAATATTGAAGTATACTTTGATAGCTTATTTCTTGTTCCCTATTTTTGTATACTAGCGAAATTGGAAATGAAGGGGTTTTCAATATAACGAGAATAATAGAAATTAATTAGTCGCACATAAGTAAGGTTGATCTACTTACTTCCGATTTTATGGCACAGGTCGGCAAACGAGCATGTGGGTCACCTGATGGTAAGCGATCTCTACCGCCCATGAACATCCACGACACCTGTGGAATCATGCCACGCGTTATCGACCTTAAACAAAAGAGATAATTAAGGGATTGAGGAGTTTATACCTCCGTACACTAGCAGCGTTATCGTTATATCGACGATATCGCAATCTTCACTTTTTACTATCATATGCAAAAGTAAAGTGAATAAGATAAGCTTTAAACCGATTTATATTTCATTAGTATTGAGTAGATAGAGCCACTTGGCGGCCCTATGTACAATGTGTCTAATGAATTTCTATTATTATCTTCTTCTTCTTTTCTTGGTGAATGGCGACGAGCATAGAGTGTAGCTATTCCGCCAATGTCACGTGATGGGTAAAGATAAACGAAGGAGATTGGTATGTTTGAGTTAGAATAGTATTGAAGAATATATGTTATTTCACAAGTACAATTTTGATAAGATGCATTTCAGCTGAACTTCATCTAAAGTGAACAACACATTAAAATACACACTGAAATATATAAAAATATAAAGCACAGACAATCTATTATTCTCGTTATATTGAAAACCCTTATCGAAACTTTGGCTGCCTTATACAAAAATGGAGTACGGGAAATTAGCT
Source organism: Mimas tiliae (assembly GCA_905332985.1). Classification (NCBI taxonomy): domain Eukaryota; kingdom Metazoa; phylum Arthropoda; class Insecta; order Lepidoptera; family Sphingidae; genus Mimas; species Mimas tiliae. Next base: position 7,736,119 of record HG995241.1, read on the forward strand.
TTCCATTGACGTATGTTTCATTACTGTTGAGTAGGTAGACCAACATGTCCATTCTCCTTTATAATTTCAATTCAGTGTTGTTTTGTTTACTGTATATTTGATCTTTTGTAAAAGATATATGATAGATATAGGTATTATTTCTGTTCTTAATGCAAAAGTGGCAGTTAATTGGCACATAAAACCAGTGTGTTCCTGAAATCGACGCAAGGCAGGCAATCAAAATTAGTGTTTCCAGAAAAATTAAAATGAATTTACTGGGATTGAAATTTGTACCCAATACGAAGATGGATTCGCCCTATATCATGGAACGGAAAGACGCTCGATGAGTCGTGCGTGTCGTCTACTTATTGCACGTCAGACTACCTTCTCAGGATGCAGGCGTATTTACTTATTATACACCCAACAGTCCCACAATTAGTCCTGACTCCACACTAGGTACATAATCTGTATCGTACGTATTGGGAACTACGAGAACTTACGGTCCCACTACACCCAAACCCGAAACAAATATCTGTGGATCACACACAATTTGTCTCGGTGCGGAAATCGAACCCGCGGTCTCTCATTTCACAGCCGGATACTCGCCCGCTGCGCCAAGGAGGCTGTCAAAAGCGAAAACTGATTAATTACGATATTTCAAAGACTACTAAAGCTAGGATTATGAAGTTTAGTCAGATGATATTCTTGATAGGCAGGTACTCATTAATAAAGGATTTTTGGAAATATATATTTTAAGGGGGTAAAAGGGGGATTGACTTTTGTATAAACCACGGAAGCGGCGGGACAGCTAGTGGAACGATAAATTCATTAAATATTATTATTTCATTTCTTTATATTACAACGTCTAATAGTTACTTGAATTACCGACCTTGAATCTACTTGTGAAGTCTTCAAACTGCTTGTCTCTATATGTAAATTATATTTTCATAATTAACTGTCTCGCAACGGGTTGCCACCTGTTTCTTAGAAACCGAGCCTTACTTATATTGATTGCGAAAAGTAGAGCTACATTTTGGAAAGATAAATGTTGCCGTTGCGATCCTCTTAAAGGTTAAGAATCATTTATCAGAAAGTTTAATCGGCAACTTGTTTTCGCCATTTGTATTTGCCAAAACATCAGATCCTTATTTGAAGGGAAGAAATGGCGCGGTGTGTTGGAATTGCTTTAAATGGGGTAAGTGTATATCTATTAGTAAAAGATGCCTAAAAGTAAAAAAGTTACATTGATATTTTTGATTGTACAATGTAGGTAAGTTCGAGGTTATTTCCATCCCTTCATTATTATTAGGGATAAGTCATAATAAGTTTTATATGATTTACGCCAGTATGAAGTTTAGTCTACAGCACGATTGGGTCGGCTCGACCGGGTCCGTTGTCACTGTCTGTAAGAAACCGATTTAAAGTTGCGGCTTGCTGCTGCGTTTCGTATGGGGAGTGGGATATTCGGAGGCATAAATTAAAATAAATAAAAAAAAATACACCCAAAAGTCACACACATAGTCCTGAATTCCCCTCTTCCTGAGGAGGACCTTAATATCTCTTTGCTTTAAGGTCGGCAACGGGCCCAGGATTCTTCTGGTATTGTGGTTGTATATGTACGGTGGATGTCACTTATCATCAGGTGACCCACTTCCTCGTTTGCCGGCCTATGCTATAACAGGATATGCTACGTTATTCCTTACATATAAAAGAAATAACGGATGTAAAAATAAAAACTATATAATGTTAAATGATAAATTTGTTGACACAATAACTTTAGTTCTGCCTGGCGTTGTCTTAGCTTGCTAGGGTTCGCTTTCCTACATATATTCGTTTTTCGTGGTCTTAAATTGAGTCTCATATTCTGATATTTCGCCGCACCGTGACTTTGATAAATAAGCGTGACAAATTCTCAAATATGGATGGTTGTCAAATATTACGACCTAATGTCACGGAGCGATCCGCGCTGAGACCTCGTAAAATTTCGCCATGACATTAAGGTTTTACTATTTTTGTTTTAAGTAACGGCAAAATGAAATAAAATAACACAATATACCATATTTCTCATTCAATCAGAAAATCAGTTTTAAGTTTGTTGAGAGATAGATTAAACATATCATAATTTTAAATCGTACATACGAGGATATTATTGGTAAACTCCAATACATGTTTATTATGAAACCAGTAAATTTTGAGGAGCTATCTACCTGAGTTGGCGATAGTCCTTCCCATAGATTCACCCATTTACCGATTCCACTAACATGTCATCTCAATAAATCAGTATAGTCTTTTGTCCATCGCTGCAATAGTCCTACACCAATCGGGGCTGTCCTTGGGTTCACTGCTATAGTGTTTATACAAGAATAGCCATCGGGTGGTGTTGTATAATAATATTAAATTTTTGTCTAACGGGCCCAGGCCTCTACGTCTTGGCTTTGTCCCCACGCACGCCTACCAAAGGTCCGGAACACTATAGTCCCGAGATATGGTAAAACCAGTAATATTTCTGCTTACATAAACAAAGCACAAACCTTGCTGACTGATTCTTATTTCGTTGGAACAAAGCCGATCGGCGATCATGGAGTAACGAAATGTTAACTGGGGCGTCAGCTTTTCTTTTTTGTATAGCTCGCGCCGCGCGTCAGGTTGAGCTTGTGCTACGCGAGATAACTGACTTTTTATTAGTAATTGGTATATAATACCTATACACAAACAAGAAAATATGGTAAATAACATAATACTTTAAATACCTACCAACTAGGTTCTGCCACATGTGTTGGATTTGATAAGGATTTCTTTCACAATTTCATTTCATACTACGCGAGAATTAACAATACCAAAACAACCAAGTATATATTTAAATAACACTATGATGTAAATAATCCGCTTCGGCGATCTACTTTTATCGTAGAAAACACAAAGGGCGATAATGACGATCCAATATCTAGATCAGTGAAAAGATTAGATGTAGGTACTTATTTTTCTTTTATGAGAATTAACATCGTATGTCTCAGGATGACGAAAGCAGTGCAGTACCAAGCAGTACTTTGTAATTCAAAGTTTTGGGTCGTGTTGCAACTGTTCATGGGCAGTCGTATCGCTTACCGCCAGGCGAGCGTCTTGCTCGTGTTGTCATTCGGTTGTATGAAAAAATAACCTACTATATAAGTGAAATACAACAAAGACCGACATTAAAACTTGAGTCGCTGTGCGTTTGTTGTTTTCCAGATTTTTTATAATTTTCCTCCTACTCCGTTACTGATGTTGTTTTATAGCAGAACGTGGTTAAGTGTGCCATGTGAGTCAACTGACGGTATGTCGTTTTTACCGCCCATGAACGACTATAATACCAGAAAAATCATAGACGCCTCGACGAACTTAAAGAAAAGGAATATTTAAGGGATTAGGAAGGGCATTATGTAAAGCGTGGCTCTACTACTTCATAATGATTTACCGATTATCAGATCATAACTAAATTTATATGAAACCACCACTGAAAAAACCCTTTCAATAAAAAAATAAAACATTTCGTTGCAACAAATATGTCGGAGTTATGTATGAAAATACTTCTTTTTGAAGTCGATTAAAAAACGGCAGTGCCTATGATAATGTGATAGTGTATTGTGATGTGTCGATGGTATAACGAGTCCCATAAATAAATAGAATAAATAATATTTGATACAATCGCAAAACATTTGAAATTTAAAAGTAAAGAACGTAGCAAACGTTGCGTCGCAAAAACTGTAAATACATAAATTGGTTTTCTATATCCAATTAATATGTATATAATCCATCCATTACCCAGTTTACTTCCCGTCAAGGCACGGCATAAAGTGTGCAGGTAATAGTGACTTGCTACTGAATATCCACCCCATCAATCTTCTATTTGCTGCTTTCGTACGTTAAATGGATTAAATTCTAAGTAAGGGCTTTCGATATTAGCATCTGTTCTACACTCATTACTATTTATTTGTTCGTTTTTCATTTGTTACGATCGGGTTTATCATTCTAAATTAAGTACAAAGCAAACAATGAACTTTATGGGCACTAATAATTAGAAATAGAAAAGGGCTCTTTTTCACTTAATAGACTAAAAAACTAATTTAATAAAGTACTAAGTACCTACGTACATATTAATTCTACTAAAATCTCTTACTTCCTATTGATTCCTTTATTGAGCGGTAGAGCCACGCTGTAGGCACTTGTCTACAGCATGGTATGGGCCGGCTCGTCCGGGTCATTACCACTGTCTCACAGAAAACCGGCGTAAAGTAGCAGCTTGCTGCTGCGTTTCGTACGGTGAGTGAGATATCCGGAGGCCTAAATCCCCTTCCCTTTCCCAATCCCTTAATTATCCCTTTCCTTTAAGGTCGGCAACGCGCCCATCATTCTTCTGGTATAGTGGGTGTATATGGGCGTTGGAGATCACTTAATATCAGGTGACCCACTTGCTCGTTTGCCGGCCTGAAATATATAAAATAAAACCTACTATAATAATATTATACATTATAAAATACTACAAATATAAAAGTTTGGATGATCGGGAATTTGAATATTTGTGAGTTAGTGAGTTTGTGAATTTGGATCGTTTTAGTCAATCACGCTTTAACGGCTGAACGAATTTAGATAAAATTTGGCACACAGGTAGACTATGACTTGGATGAGGATATAGACACTCTTTAAAAAAGATAGTCACGTGGGCACATTAATTTTTTGTTGGAAATTCATAATTTATAAAGAATTTAGAAACCTGCATATAAAGTACCTACATCTATTTTTAAATGTAAAAAAAACTCTAATAAATATGGTAATGGTGTGTGGAAAATGTTATGTATATTCTAATTGAAAGGTCAAATTGAGGGATAATGTGTCGCCGAGGGCAGAACCACGTAAATAGCCATGACAGTCGCCGATTTGGCCCTTGTGAGTCATCATGAAGGTCCGCAATCAAAACCTGAAAATAGCGCTAATTTTAGGAGTTTTCGACAGGCCCGTCACCAAATTGTTTGTTTGGGCCAGGTTTGCGACGGTGAAAATTGCATGTTGGGTATTTTGGGCTTACCTGCGACGTTTGTTTCATTACAGCATTTTGACAGCGTGTTTAATCATGCAAGGTCTTCTTTTTCTCCATTATGTCCATTGTGTAAATATGCTACATCCAAATAAGCCGAAAATACAAGTTATAAAAGAAGTAATTTATTGAATTTTGTATTGTGTCCGTCGAAGGTAAGCAGCATTAATCGATGGATAGGATAATAATTTATATTAAAGTGTAAACCGGGTTTCATTATAAATAGTGGCTTATTAATCAACCTTAGATCTATTACATATTAATTAATATAAATAATAAATTAATTAATTAAAAATGAAATAAAATTAAATAGAATATATTAATGAAATAAAATAAAACTAAATTAATTATAAATCAAGGATTATAAATCAACCCTGGTGTTGCAGTTTGTGCGAGGCGTTGGAAAACCGCCAGAAACCACAACTAGTACTAGTACTAAGATAGCAAACATTTTGGACATTATCGTGTGGTAGAGTAAATACGAAAACTGTAAACAAAATAGAACTCTTTAGGTCTCAAACGGAAACTCTATTTTAAAAGTTCTGTCTCTACCTCATTCACGAAATCCGATTGCATTGCTAGGACATAAATATTTTTTATCGAATGAGTGGGGCATGGGTTTTTATGTCGATATTCAATTGTAACTTTGGACAACACTAAATGATATAATATATCTGAGCTTTTGTCAGCATTGTTATTCTCGCTCACGCATTTAAATTAATTTATCGTGATGTGATCGATCTTATCGATCGTAATAAACGAGTGATTAAAATTAGCCTGAAATTTTAGAATGTCTAGATTTTAATAAGATCCTGTACATTAACACTCTCTGTCAGATGTACATAACGACTCATTCTGTACCACGTTGTATATTAACCACCTGATGGTAAATGATTTCGACCGCCCATAAACATCTACGAAACTAGAATAGCCTTTGGAAATCTCACTTACTGTACGAAACGCAACAGCTAACTGCTACTTAACGTCAGCTTTCTGTGAGACAATGGTACCGGTCCATGCATGCTGTAGACAAAACTGTCTATAGTATGGCACTACAATTAAATCTTTCTTTATCAATAAATCTATTTATTGTCCATTAATTTTATATCGATGATCGACGAAATGCTAGTCCATCTGCCATCTCCGATTTTACTACGAGATAAACATTCCTTAAATGCAAATTATAACTACTTAAATCAAAACGTCACTAAAAGTTTTGTATTCTATTGATCTAATGAGATATATATAGACTATGTCAATAAAATTTAGGATACTCCTGTATTGAAATAGCACGGAGAAATGTTTAAATATACTCCTCAACGTAAACAAATTGTGTAACATAATAACTGACAAGAGATACTCGTTTTAACGTTTATTTTCAATTAACAGTAGCAAAGGGCGGATAACGGTGAAAGCGTTTTTTGCTGATTTTGTAGGAATTCCTATAGTCCGTGCAATCTACTCTACAAACTGGACGCCGCGCCGCGCCGGCAATCGCGTAATTTAATGAACACTTCACTAATCGAGTGACGAGACGAAAGCCTTCTGGCAGAAGAGTTACATTACAATTGAATTTTCGAACATGTTTGTGAACATTATACATACATACACTTCAGTCGTTATTATAATATTTTGTTGTACCGTTTAGATTTTAGATGGAGAGGGATTATCACATGACACATGCGAGAACAGAACAGATTAACTTGCTTATCGTCTCAGCCTGTTGCTGTCGACTATTGGACGTAAAACCCTAAACTAGCTATAAAACATAAAAACTAAAAACAAGAAAACTGGTCACCTGATGGTAAGTAGTTTCCACCACTCATGAACACAATACCAGAATAATAGTGGATGCGTTGCCAACCTTAACGGAAACAAATGAGGATTAAGAAGGAGAGGGGGATTTTGGACCTCCGGAAATATACACATACTCATACTCCACGTACGAAACTCTACAGCGAACTGCCACTTCACGTCGATTTTCTTTGAGACAATAGTAATAACCTGATCCAGCCAGCCCGTTCATGATATAGACAAAAGTGCTATAGTGTGGCTCTATTTTTGGTTGATATTTATCCACTTTCAATTCTTAATGTCAATATTGATCGTTTATTTTGGATATAAGGTTCATAGAAATCATTTCTCCTTTGTGCAGGCTTATTACCACTGAGTCATATCATGTAAACCAACTTTACAATTTGGATACCTAGTACTTTGTTGTTGATTACCAACATCTCATGTCCATGTATTGGAATATAGACATTTCTATAACTGCATTATTTTCATATTCTATACCTACTCAATTCATTTAAATACGAAAAAGAACACATAACATGGTAACATTTGTAAGCAGGTCAGCTGAACGATTTATCACAGTGAAGATGACGTTTACGGCCGATACCGTCTGATTTGTTCCCGATCAAATGCGAATCCGATATTTCGCAACGTAATCATAGGGGTACGGAAATATTTACTTATATTATAATATGTATCTATAGGTAGTACGCATACGGCATACGGCATTTAGTCGTGTATCATCTTGTTTCACCACATACAGCATATTTTATTATACTGAATTATGTATTTTGCGGACAGACATATTGTATTATATGTTTTTAGGGTCTCGTAGCAAAACAAGGAACACTAATTTTTTTAGTGGTAGAGCCACGTTTTAAACAGTTTTGTCTACAATATGAATTGGCCCGCTCTACTAGATTGTTACCACTTTCTCAGGAAAAAGGAATCAAAGCGTCCTCATGTTCGTACCGTATATGCACAATTATATGAAGAAAACTAAAGTTTATCTCTAAAATGCGTGCCAATAAGTATTTATGCAATTCGTTAGTAATAGGTATGTATAGTGATTTCTTAGGTTTACGCGAATATTACACATTGAAATAAAACTAGTTTATACGGATTTTATCGCGGTTTAATTTTTTATTTTAGTCCCGACGTTTCTAAAATAAAAAATTAAACCGAGATAAAATCCGTATAAACTAGTTTTATTTCAATAGGTATGTACTTAATACGATGTATACAAACGTTTATGATACGGATCAAATGTGGCCTATTTTTATAGCTGACTATTGTGATTTCTTACTGAAAACTCACTTTTATCACAATTACGAATAACCTATAGCATTCAAAGATAATCTAGCTACCTATTAGTGAAATAATTTTCAGAATCGGATCAGTAATTCCAGAAATTACTTCTACAAATGAACTTACAAACTTTACCTCTATTAGTGTAGAAATTAAGTATATTATTTCGGCTTTGACGTTACGTTATTGTGTTCGAAGAGTAAGCACCATCGCGGTACCACTTCTGAACAGGAGCAGTCAAACTATAGGTACCTACTGTTTGCCACCCCGAAGTGGCGGTAATTCAGGCTGTCGCTGTTAGATAACTTGGTTTGCTATTCACACATTGTCTGTAGTAGCTTTGTGAATTGTGATGTATTTGGAACCCAGTTTATAGTTTGTCTCGACTCTACTTACGTATAAGAAATACATAATACTATTTGTCTTATATTCTATTGTTTGCGACCTATTTCATACTTATTACTAGAAAACAAAAAAAAAAATGGGAACATTAATCGTTGCAATACTAACATATTGCAACGATTATCGTAACAGGTAATTTTGGAGCTAAACAGTTAATGTAACATTTATGACTGAAAGATTTTTATGTTTAAAAAATAACACGAATCAAGCCGCGCGTCGGCAACCTTACACTGAGTCACAGTCGCTCCAACCGAACTACGTACAAGTACAAGCATTTGTGAAGTCAGTGATGTGAAAACTACGCGCGTGTAGCTCAGTTTTTATCAAACGTTGCGATCGTTTTTTCTGCTATACCCATATGTGGGTACCTACGACTGTGATCCTCCCTTCCGCCCTGCGTGCCTTTCGATTATCCAACAGAATATGGAACGGCTTCCACGTTATATTCCATTAAAACATAATATTATCATATTGCGTACACCGCTAAACAAAACACGCATTTTATCGATTTGCTGACGAGACTCGAGAGGCACTGAACCAAGTCCAAATCTATTTGATATTGTTGGTTAGCAATTTGCGTTTGCTATAGTTTTATTATATAACTAGCTTTTTCCCATAACCTCGCTCAAAACGCTTCAGAGTCGTTCAGAATAAAAAGTGTTACATTAACAAAGCTGTAGCAATCACTTAATAATCAATCAATAATAAATAGACCCTAAAGTGTAGGATAGTCTATAACTACTTAAGTTTTCTAAATCGAGAAAATTACAACGTTACGCCTAAAATTAATATTAAACAGGTGTTATTTAACAATTACTTTGTACAAAATACCTAGTAATTCTTTGCGAAATAACTAAGGCCCGAATTCACAAACAACTCTTAAGTAAGCTCTTTGCCAAGTGTAGAATTCTGTGTACATTAATGGTCTGTTTTACCATAAACTAACCAATGACGTTTAGACAAATCGTCACTATGCGTTCGCGCTCACAATGAGGTCTCATAGTAGCGTTTATGAATAAGGGGGTAAATATGCGACAATTGTCATATGATTTGGATTTTCAAATTATACATTAGAGTCCCTGTAAGTATAAAATTACCTAAATGATCGCGCGATAATACCAATGTATATAAGACCTGCTGCAGCGCCCGTCCTCTGGTTCCGATTTGCCATCGCGCACCGCAGGAAGCTGGCGCTATTTTTGTGCAAACAGTGATGACACGGAGGTGGGCGGACACAATTCTAATTATATCTGAGGTAGTACCTATAGGGTCATAACAAGAACTTGTGATGGATCACAATTCTCCTGTCTCCGAGAACATTGTTGAATTATAGAATGCGGGAACTCGTCACAAGTGATAGATCGTTCGTACCGTACATACTTACCAATATTGTGTAGTACATCTTACATTAGTTTACCTTTCTACCACCTTTTCTTTATATTTCCATTTGAATGTGATGATAAACCGACAAGAGTACATTATTCTGTATAACTATATTTATAACTATTCTTTCTGTATGGCTTTATACCGGCTTAATGCCAGGGCCCGCCTTCTCGTACCATAGATTTGACGGTAATTGATATTATATGAGATGACCCGCCATCTGACCTCCACAACCCCATTAATCAATTCAGCCAAAAGGCTATTGCTCGACCGTTAATCAGTAGTGTGTACCACGTGAAGGTGAGGTTGGCTTTGGTCTTAAGATGTTAATGCCCTACTTATACTCCTATTCCTTATTTACCTAATTGATGGTTTACAAAAAGATCGATAATGCCCAATAATTTTACTGGCTTATATAATAATTTGACTGAAACTGGATCACAACAATGCTTAGAAATTGGTAGGCGGCAGAAAAAAATATCTAAACAGACGGAATCTCGCATATATGAGAATACCGCCACCGTCTACTAATATATTCGAATCTAGTACATGCATGTTATTTCGGGGGCGTAGATATTTAATTATATATTTATATTCGGGGATGGTTTTTATTCCAAGGAAATTAAAAGATTCGGATATGATATCGTAAATGAGAAATAGCAACAAATAAACCATTTATTATTGTAAAAACAAGAACATTATACCTAGGTAGGTATTGAGTACTTTTTGGTTGAGGAATCGACAAACCGTATCCGCAGGTACACATCAATGACTTCTTTTGTCCTCGCTCGTTCATTGTGTAAAACAGTAAAATCAGAATCTGTATTTCATTACCTGAACAAAAGAATGGTCTGAAGTTTTTTTTATTAAAAAATAAGTTTGAGGACGGAATTAGGTACTTATATAAATTTTGTTCTGTTTGCATTTTATGTAAACTTGGAGTGAATTAATATATGATGACAATTTATACCGTGACCATGGCAGCTACAATGGCCGACAGAAAAAAGTCTACCGACGGACATTCTGTGGGCGCAGCGCTCATTGTTTCAAGTTGAGCATTCCTTAAGAATGTGCTGGGCAGTGTCTGCGGCACCCGCAGAAGCCCATAAATAAACATGTAAAACTTCGACAAGGGATGCCGGGATTTGGCAGCAGGTTCCCAATCGCGACTCGATGCCCGCACCAAGTTTTGCGACAGGGTCTCGCAGTGCGCGTGTGTAACGAAGAAGCACCATCGGTTGTACAGAATCGGCCGGATACTAAACCCTTGAGCCGATGAGAATCCGTATGCCCTCCATCATTTTGTTTCATTTTTACATTCGGCGTAAGTACCTACCTACACATTTTTTTCTATTTCAATGTGGGTCATTTGTTATTTAAAAATGTAGCACTATAAACTGTAAGCACTTTGCCAGAATGTAGAGCTTCACGCAGGACTTACATACGGTAATAAGGTTAACGAGATGGGCGAAGACTCTAACGAGCAAAAGGTTTCCTAGTTTTATTGAATTAAAAGAGACGTGAAAACATAGGAGAGCCATATAGTGCGAGAGAAATAAAATGTATCTTGAATTAAATCTGATAGCAAAAGTAGGGCTTTAACAAATAAAATTGCAACTGCTTTTGGTATATAAGCCATTCAAAGACAAACTTTCAAAAAGTTCTCGCCTCATCTTTGATCTTCGAAAAGTTTTATGACTCGGATGAGATAGATCGGGGATCGGAATGCATTATAGATCTTTCATATCGGATTTCTTCACAGTCATAAATTATTCTTAGAAATTATTGGTAAGAATTTGAAGTAATATGAACAAAAAATATTGTATCAGAGTCTATTGTTAGTTTCTAAAACTTTTCATATTAGGTATAGGTACAGTTAAGTAATGCATTTTATTAAGCGTAGCATTTCTTGGTGTAGGTGTATTGTTGTAACTAAGCATTATTTGTTTGTTTATGTTTATAAGCTAAAATTAGTTATATCAGTTAACAGAGTCTCATCAAATAGCTCGAGTGGTGTCGTCGTTCCAAGTTAGGAAACTTTATCAAATCACCACGCTAATCCTTACAGTGCAGCTCTGTTTACACTCTGCGAAATTGAAATGATTAAGATTGAACTGCGATTGTGCTAAACTTGGTGAAGACTTGGAAGAGCCGCCCTCTCATTCGAATACAGATTTAGGTCAGACGTCAATTGACTTCGAACAGAATAATTAACAGAGACTTTCAGAATTTAGATTGCTTGTTTTACTAATAAATTCATACAATAGTCAATGGTTGTCATGAGAATAGCTGCTAATTGGGATCGGATTACAAATGGAGGAATTATGATTAATGTCAAAACATATTATTTATAAATAATGTTAATTTTTGTTAAATTCTTTGTTATAGCAGAGGTTGGAAAACGAGCAAGTGGGTCACCTGATAGGAAGTGATCGTCAATGAACTCCTACATCACCAGAAAAATCATGGATGTGTTTGTTGCCTAGGCTTTGAAAAGCAACAGGAATTGGAAAGGGGAATTAGGGCCTCCAGAAAACTCACTCATCGTACGAAACACAACAACGAGCTACCACGTAATGTCGGTTTTCTGTGAGACAGTGGTAATAACCCGGTTGAGTTGACCCATTCATGCTATAAACATATAAAAAGTGTTTACAGCGTGGCTCTACCAGACGATATATAAAATTGCTTATAACACATGGAACCTTATGAACCATGGGTGCTGCAATCATTAAGTAGAAGTAAAAATTCACTATCGATACATATTTACACATACATACATACTCACGCTTGCATCTCATGGGGATTGGCAGAGACTGACGAGTACCAACAACTACGATCCAGACACGCCTCTGTTGTCTCTTCCACATAAATAAATTTTCTGGTTAAGGGTGCTTGTGACTTGTTCTTTTTAGAAAATATCGTTTATTTGATCATCATACGTTCTCCTTCGATGCCCTCTTCTGGCCTTACCATAAATATTCCCTCGATAGATGTTTTTCGTAAGTTTACGTTCATCCACCCTCTCCACATGCACAAACCATCACTGCTCATAGCACACACATACATCTGATAATAATAATAATACATATAATATTAAAATTCTTTAAGTTTTTTTTACTAGCCTGAATGACGAACGAGTTGGTCGAGCGGGCTCAGTTATGGTGTATACCAAAAAAGTCTTAAGATCGCGTGGCCGTCCGTTTAAAAAAACAATTTTACGAAGCTTTAATAGGCACCATTGTAACCATTAAAATAATAAGTTAAACGCCTAACATTTGAATGACGTTTTAAAAGACAAGTTGAGGTCCGGTTCAATCTTCGTACTCCGTTGTCGATGACAAATACTTTGTGGAACAGACGGACAATACTCGTACAATATTATTTACTTGTATTGCAATACACATCAGTGGACCGAAGTTTATTGCGGTAAGGTGTATTCGTGACATTTATTCTAGCGCACTTGCTTTTAAATCCTAATTTATTTAGAAGAAATATTTATATAAATTCACGTCTGTCTCCCACTGGCGTAGGCAGAGGCTATAGAGTGCCAAGTACTACGGTCAACACACACTTCTTTGGCTTTAATTAGAATGTAAGCTACTTTAATCATAGACAAAGATATTCATACGGTTAGAGCCGCGAGCAAAAGCTAGTCTATTAAAGTTTTAGCTAGTTGGGAATATAAAAGATAGACGGTTGTGTCCTAAGATAAATAATAATAAATAAATACACCCAACAGTCACACACATAGTCCTGGCCCCACACTAGGTTAACCGTATCGTCGATATCAGGAGCTACGAGGGACTTGTGGCCAAATATTCGTGGATCACACAAACATTTGTCACGGTGTGGAAATCTAACCCACGGCCTCTCGTACGCAGCCGCCTACTCGCCCACTGCGCCACGGAGGCTAGTTATTGTATCTACATTCACTTTAAATCACATAATATATCTATACTATATTGTGTATTATGTAACTTGTGACCGTCATCCTACTTCCTACTATCCAATCACTATTATAAATGTGAAAGTTTGGATGTTTGTGAGTTTGTAAATTTGGATGTTTGTTAGTCAATCACGCCCTTAACCGCTGAAAGGTTTTGGCTGAATTTTGGCACACAGGTAGACCATGACCTGGATTGGATAGGAGACTACTACGAGCATAAGCTAGTTATATCATAATAGTTCTAAAAAAGTAAAAATAGTTGATCGAAATAATAATACTCGTATTTCATCAACATGTAGGTATACCACCCGCTTTATAAAATATTTTACCAGTCCTAGGTTAAGGTACTTTAAACCAACAAATAATTATGGGTACAATAGTAAAGCGTTAATAATATAGCTTGAATAAATTTAGAGTTCATAAACTTTACTAATAATAATTGACATTATATACGGAGTTGATGTTGTGCTATCGTAAGTAGTAATACTAAGAAATACACCTAACAGTCACACATATAGTCCTGATCCCACATTAGGTAAACCTGTATCGTGAGTATCAGGAACTAGGAGGAACTTGCGGTCCCACAACACCCAGACCCGAGACAAATATTTGTCTAGGTGCGGGAATCGAACCCATGGCCTCACGCTTTGCAACTGGCTACTCGCCAACAGCGCCAAGGAGGCTGTCAGTTACTACTTGTCGGATTGTTCCACGATGATAAACTTTATAGTGAATTAATACCAGCTGTTCAATAAACAGTTTCTCTACTCCAATATGTAAAAAAAAACTTATTATTGGACTATTAGGTATGTGGCATAAGTAAATAAAGTAAATCTAAAAACGACTAAAGTAAATCCATTGACGAATTTCAAGTTACAAAAACATTTCCTGCTTTCGTCTGTGATCAAAGAGACAATTTTCATTGCTCTTTCTATCGGGCTTTAATTTGTCATAGACACACCTACCGTGGCTGTCCATCTGAATAATAGATGGCACTGGTTACAAGAAGTCTCCCGGGACAGATTTATGGTTTCCCAGATCGAAGCAAACCACTCTATTTCCGTCGCCTTTTAAAATAACGTTCCGTTTTGTGATATCACGGAACACCCAATAATAAAAAAAAACATCATACATGGAATACTTTATAGATATTACAGCTAAAACACATGTTACTTATCATAGATCGCGTTAGCAAGATTTGCGAAGGCGCTGAAGGTCTGGCAGACGAACGACTTACGCCCTGTGAGGTCGTCGACCCCGCGCTATTCCGGGTTCCCCGCCCCACATTTTTCTTTCGGACAGTACACGGCTGGCGCGGGGCATTCTTACAAAATATGCTCTGTCGTCGACTTGCTGAATATGTGACTATTGTTGTTCTTTTGCAACTTCATATTATGTAATGTTGTATGCTTATCATATTTATGCAAACATCAGACACGTTTGGTAGGTACTCTATGTATAATTACAATAATAATGAGAGCTTACAAAGATTGTCTCTTTTGCAAATAATAAAAAAAGACATACATAATAAATACTTTCAAAAATTCTTGTATTAACTACAATGACATGGTTTAAATCCGTCCAACATTACAAGCACGCTATTGTGACCATAGCAATAGTAGTCATTATTCATTTACACCAGAGCCACGATTTTCCTCTGAATAATACATAGGTTTCCCAGAGCGGGAAATATTAAGCTACCGCAAAAAGAAATCTCGGAAATCATTTCTTTTATTAGAGACATCAGCAAACAATATTTTAGGTGATATAAGGAATGATGAATTCTCATTTCCAGCAGGGGTCAGCTAAAGGGTACAATTTCTTGAAGAAACGACGAAGGAGTTTCAATTACGCGATATTCAGCGGGTAATGAGCTCGAGTGTGATTTCTGTATTCATCTTAAAGCTACCACTTGTTATACTATACTTTTATTAGTGATCTATTGTGTTATATAAAAGCATTATATATATTAGATGCTCTTACAGTCCTAGATTATAATATATCTTCAAGATCTATTAAATGACTACGAGTCATTGTATATCAACATACCTTTAATGTTAATGAAGAAGAATAAAATATTTCGCAACTTAAAATGGATATTTTTAAAGTAACGATATGCCCCAGACATGTTGTGTTCAAATATCCGCAAATTGACGCTTCACGGTTGAGGCGAACTACTAAATAGATTTTCATCATTAAGGTGGCGGCCTGCGTGGCCTGCGCAGCCTGCAAACTAACCTGAACCTTGTAGCAACACTGAACGAATCACCTTCTACGAGTACCAACTGCACATAATAAACATTATAAACAACAACATGAATATATCTGTTACATTTTACAACTCAAAATCCGGAATATTTACCAACTGTCACGATATTACCATTGTTGTGGATGTATTTTTTGAATCCGCACTGTTTTTTGGAATCTTTGAGAAACAATGTCAATTTAAACATGTAATGATTTCTTATGTTTACTAATTTATACTGATTTTATCGCGGTTTAATTTTATGTTTGTCCCGACATTTAGTGACTATATCCATATTATAGATATAGACCAGTGTGATATTAATAAGTGAAGATCACATTTATTCATAGAAAATTTACACAACTTTT
The DNA here is from genome assembly GCA_905332985.1 of Mimas tiliae. Lineage (NCBI taxonomy): Eukaryota > Metazoa > Arthropoda > Insecta > Lepidoptera > Sphingidae > Mimas > Mimas tiliae. Next base: position 7,752,618 of record HG995241.1, read on the forward strand.
GGACGTTGTAGGAATATTTATCCATTAAAAAATTAAGCCAGTCTTGTTACCCGTCTAAGAAACGAGAAACGGTCTTTATATAATTTCGTACTTTAGCTCCACTTGCCCAACTCCACAACGTACTCAAAACAAAGAAAAGTATGGTACAATGATATAACTGTTTAAAATCCTAAGTACCATCGTAATAACTAATTATGTAGGTCAAAAGTCATTAGGCGGTCAGGTAAGGACAATCGTAAAGTTTTTAATTGTATAATTGTTATTTGGGTCTGCTATTATCCAGCCCGTGTCCGACCCAACTGTCCGACCCGCCCGTTCCAAAAATAGTAACAATTTTTCCATTTCTCTCGCACATGTGTACTCTTCCCTAATATCCTATTTCAGAGTTGTACATTATTCAGACGGATCCCTTTTCAAAATGTTAGGCATCATAAATAAAAGTATGTTTAAAGGCATCATGTAAGTAATGGCTGTGCTATCCTTTGTTCATTTAACCATCACATTAGTTTTTTTTAATATTACAAATCCTTTGATGTGTGTTTTACCCATGGAAAACATACTCGTACAAACCGGTGGAACAAATAGGTAGTATTACATTTATTATATACGGAAAAAATAAAGCAAAGGAAGATATTTAATATTGATTATTGTGTTTGATTACTACTATGGCTATAGTAAATTATTATGTCGATACCTTCTAAAACAGTCGCAAATGTAAAATCTCCACCTTTCATTAGTAGAGCGTTTCTAAGTTCTATGATTTTATGCTGGGTTCAGGTTTATATGCATTCAGTACATTTTACGTATTGTAAAGAAAAACAAGATACCTGTGTCGTTATGTATAGGAAAGAGGTGATTACAGTTTGGACAAGGAAATTAAATTGGCTATGAAGATAAGTAGTTATTGCTTTATTTTATGTTACCACGCTCTTACGAGTTGGGGTGAGATGACTTATACCATACTTAACCTAATATAATGTTGCAACTTAGGTACCATGGCGTAGCATATGAGAAAATTACTACAGATGTAATATAATTATGCACTTCCTTATAGTAGGTATAAATATAGGTATAGCGGTCAATTAATAATCGAGGTTTAAATTTATCATGCCAAAACCAAAACCCACGAGTTCTTACAGATTTTAAACTTTGAACCCAGTTTCTGCCACTTATATTTCGTTCTTGCGTCTATTTAAAAAAAATGTTCTGACATTAGAATAATAAATATTACCTACTGTATTATTTATTGTTCATATGGTTTTGACTTCCGGCAACCAAGTAAGTGATTCACCTGACGGTAATTGATCTCTACCGCCTATAAACATCCACAGTATTGTGAGTGTATGAATCGTAGACGCGTTGTCGAACTTTCAAAAGTTAGGGATATATCACTCACCGTGCAAAACCAAGACACAGAGTGGCTCTACCACTGAGATATGATTTAAAAGGGTAGTTAGTCTTGATCGAGTCCTCGCATTGTGAAATCGAAAAAAAGTTAAAGACTAAGCCAACTTGTATGACTTACAATTGACTCACAATTTGTATTGAAGTCATTTAGGAACCAATGGATTTCAGTAGCCCTGGGTGTTATGTAATTATTATGCACTGAATAATTTATTTACGCATAACGCAACATAAGCTAAATGTTCCTAACGTATAGTTTATTTAGGCGTAAATCAAATATTGGGAGTGATGAATAAATTATTCATCTGATGAATAGTAAGTAAAGTCACGTACAGTACAAATGGTTGTATTTGCTACGTTTTATATTATATATAAGTAAAAAAATACTACGGCTGTTTGTAGCTATTTGAAACGCAACTAACTAATTAGAGATAATCCCGTGACTCGCGAGTGCTCATGTATATTTTCAAAGTTTTACAAATGTGTTTGCGTGAGTCGTCAAAGCCCATGGTGTTCTCTTATTATGCATTACTGTTACACTTTTTATGGCTCCGGGCGCGGTGCTGTGTGGCGCGTGGAGCACGGCTGTCGCGTCTCGTCGTCGTCGGCTGGCACAGAGCGGCGCAACGCGACCGTTGCAGTTGCCGTGGCGTAGGTATTCGTCTGGCGAGAATTAAAATGTGCGTCTGAAAAGGTTTAAGATGAATGAGAGCAGCTCGCTCACAATGCAACAACAGTTTAGAACAACTTATTCCCGTGGAGCGAATGTAAACAGTCTGGGTTTTATGTAGACAGCCGTGTTTGCATAATGTTTTGCGGTCACAAAAGCCTTTAATTTTCATTTCATTTGCGTTATGATAAAGCTGGCTATGTGAATTATTTTAGTAATTTTGTTGTTTGTTTATAACATGACAACATGAAAGTGGTTGGTGTTGGTATCGATTCGTGATATTGGTCCTATATTTAGGGGTGTAGAACGACGTCTGAACCGCGTCTGAACAGGAAATAGCCCGTAGATGAGTTGCGCCGTAGGTATAGCATTGGTGTTTTGCTTATGGCGGTGTAGTTTTGTTGGTAATTATGGAATTACTCGTAATACATGAGTGGTTTCGGATCGTAAGTAATGGGCATGGTTCATGAAGTGAATTGATCTAAAACACCGGTTTATTAAACCGGTTGTTTTAACATGTCTACTTACTAGACTGCCTCGGTGGCGCAGTTGTAATACGTACGCGGTACAATGCGGTCTCTGCTTGCCTGATGTTAGGCGTCACGCCTGTTTATAAACAGACGCAACGTCACACAAAACTCAGGATTAGAGAACACTGCATGCGCTCGTCATCCCGAGAAATAAGATGTTAAGTCTCATAATGCCTAGTAATTTCATTGGCTTCAATGTCCTTCAAACCGAAACTTTACAAACTGCTGCTTGGCGGCAGAAATAGACAAAGCGGTGGTACTAACCCAGACGACCTCTCGCATACGAGGAATAATATAAAAATATACATATGAACTTGTAAATTAGTAATAAAATTTGTCATTAAAAACAGCAAACTTGTCATTTACATTAATGTTACTAACTTACTACATACTAAAAAGCTTGGACATACTAAAGGCGATATGATATTGATAGAAATCCGTACTAAAATTGTTATCACAGTCGTATATTATTATTAACTAGCGCCGGCATCCATTTTGAATTTGTTTTATCCTTCGCCATTGTGACATATTATACATCATCCATTATTATTTATTTTATATTATGTTCACAAATCACAGGTACGTTTAGAATACATATTTGGGGTCATCAGAATAAGTGTAAGTGCGTGTAATGTATTATTTAATTTCTCTACCGACCACGAAACATAATATCTTTGGGGCAATTTTAGACCCTTTTGCTAAGATAACGTGTCGTGAGGGCGTTGAAAGCAGTTAGTATGAAAAATAATACTTGTGTACTTTTATTGGAAATGGCCTGTTGAATCTGTAGATACGTAAAGATTTATTTATTTAGCATAGGTCGGCAAACGAGCAAGTGGGTCACCTGATGGTAAGTGACCTCTACCGCCCATGTACGCTCACAATATCAGAAGAATCATGGGCGTGTTGCCAACCTTAAAGGAAGGGATAATAAAGAGATTGGGAAGGGGAGGCGGATTTGGGCTTCTAGATATCTCACTCACCGTACGAAATGCAGCATTGCTGCTAATTTATGTGGTAACGTACCGGTCGTGCCGACCCATTCATGCTGTAGATAAAACTGTCTACAGCGTGGCTCTGCCATTCTAAAATATTGATCTCAGAATAAAATGTAGGTACTTTTCGATGTATTAATCAATATACCTATATATCAGCCCTGTATTATACACGTCATAACACGTCCCATTGCTGGGCACGGGCCTCCACATTTTTACGAAATTATTTTCTTATATTTCGAGAAATTCTCAGGTATGTAGGTTTCCTCACGATGTCATCTTCACAGTTGAAACAAGCGATATTTGACAATGAATACACACGTAACTTAGAAAATTCGAGGGCTCTTGGGACTTAACAAAAGTGGTTAAAATAAGTTTTTTTTTTTGACCACCTTCGTTTTTTTTTATACTGGCTCGGCAATGTGACTACGCTACACCTGATGTTAATTGCAGCGCAATCCAAGAATACTGTCGACCAACGACAGACGATGTGTCTATCGTAGGTCGGCAAAATTATGCCGGCCGTCCTAATTGCTTCTTCACGCTCCGTTTAAAGGACATATATATAAATATATATATATATCAATGTTTTTTCTGGTAATTACGTTAACACAATAAATGCATGATAAGCATTTTTAAAGGAAAGAATAATAAACTAAAGAATACAGCACAATGTAACTGCCAAACTTAAAAATGTTGCGTGTGAAGCGGACAGTTTAAGATTTAATTTCACGTTTATCGGATCAAACACTGCCGGTCGTAAGTGGGCACGACGGCTTTCTTGGAACTCAGGTCAGTGGGCTACCCCACGGTTGAGACTGCACTGTACTGCCAAGTTATAATATGTATATACTTGCCTCTCTCTTGCTTACCTGCAAGCGTGCATCATTCACACTGCTACAATAAAACAATAACACCAACATTTGTGGGGAAACTTAATAAAGATATTTCCGTTTTGCTTCGTTACCAATTTGTGCTTTATTTTCTCTAATGCTAGTCTAATAATCTCTAATACGAGTGTAGGTATAATGAATTATTCAAGTGACACCATTTAACTATTCCATGCGTTATACCCTTTATATTATATTGAATATAATAGGTGTTGGTGAAACTCTCCAAAACTCTTTAAAGATAAGTGAATTGAGAAGACGTGACAGTGACACGGACGCAGGTTGCACCCTCGGGTTCCGTCGACTCTACGATAAAGGTTCAATTACCTGTCCCTGACAGGGCTCACCGACTCTTTTTGATGTATCGCATTTTGACTGAAAAATTTAAATTTGCCAATCGTTATTATGCAAGGAGTGTGCTTGACTGTTGTATTGCGTACCTATATTATAAGTAATATAATGTTTTGGTAGTAAACAAATACTGCAGGGAGATCGAAAATATGGTTTATTGTTTGCTATTTTTAACATTCACTTTTGTCGTTTCAATTCGAGGAGCTAAAGAGAGCAAGAAAAGAAAGGTATAAAATAAAGTCATAATGTCTCGCCCCAACGCGATGGTAAGCATGCTAAAGCTTTTTATTGATAGAGTCGATACATAAACAACATACATTTTTACAATCATCTCTACTTTTTTCTTTTCTTTTTTATACTCTCTTCTTTTCTTTACTTTAAAGTCTATTAAAATATATTTGAAACACCTATTATGTATATACTTTCAAGATCTGGCGCCTATTTTTGTCTCATGAGCATTCGAAAAGTTAATAAGTTGTTTTAATCTGAAAAACGGAATAAATATTTACAGATATTTTATGAAAATAACTAAGATGGTTTTTTTTCCTATTTGTTAAATTAGTAACAAGTAACAAATTCAGTATAATATTGTTGTTATTAGTGCAGTCAAAAGTGTTTTGCTTTGTATGCGTGGATAGGCGCGCGCACTCAGTGCCAGTTGATGCGGCGGTGGTGGCGAGACGCGCGGGGCTTCGTCCTCGCCACTCGGCTCGCGGCGCCCTCGCGAGTCGCGACTCGTTCAGTCAACGTCTGTTCTTGGGAAAGAGAACGTGTCTCTCTGCCCGGCCTTACAGCGGCTGCATCGCTAATCTTACAGATAATTGCATTTTTGTGACAGGCTGCAGAGGCTTGCTGTCATAAAACTTACATAGTTTAGTCAAACTTATATTTTTTGCAAGACAAACATTTTTATAAGACCGGCTTCGAACTTGACCTGTGATTGTTTGGTTGAACTGTCAGTGCGCGTGTTGTGCTTTATCGATAACATAACCTGTACTTATGATTTCAAGGGCACAAGACTTTTTGAGTTAGTGCTGTGTGGACTGTGCTTTTAGACTGTAAATAAAGCTTTGGCTTAGTTGTTCTCTAAGATATTAGTGGGCGTATTCGAAAGTTTGAAAATCGATTGGGTGACGTGCTTGCGTGGGTTTACGTTTACGTAATCTTTGTTTACCTTGGAAATATGCACTGTGCTGACTGCTCACTGTGATATTTACATTTTGACGTCTTTATGCATTGAACACAAACACATTATAGGTAAGCTAAATACATCACTACCTTCCTATAGTAGTTAGGTATTGATTGTTTACTGTTTGCATATTATTCTTTTTGTACTTAGGTTATATTTAGGTATTGCGCGCACACTATTTACGTTATATTGTTGGTTCTAAATATGTTATTTTTAATAATTAGACTGTGCTTAGTAAATAAAGCAATAAGTACCTGGTCTAACTACTTAGAGAAAGAAGATTGGGTAACCTAGTAATACCTTGGGCTATGCCGTGAACAAGGCTATAAAGTTTGTTTAATTATGTTCTATTATTTATACCATATACTGCGAAGAAAGACGTGCGCTTCGGCAATCTTCGTATAATTACGAATTTAGAAACCAATTTATGGGGCAAAATTCAGTTCTGACCGTTGACTGAGTATCTAATAGACTCCTACCTAAGGTGTCGCAGAAAGAGACAAGGATACAATTTCGAGGGTTACCGCGTCAAAAACAAATTACCCCACAATTTGTTTTGTTACGTGACGTCATGTACTACAATTTCTTGAGAAATAATAGGTTCTTGCTTTTGTGAGTAAATAATACAACATGGTTATTTTCAATTACCTTTTATTATTTAAATATTATTTTTATTAGCTTTAGATGAGACGCTCAAGGCACTCATCTGGTGATAAGAACCTCGAATTATGAAGTACTACATGGCACTGAACTACGCTCGTCACCCAGATACATAAGGTGTTGTGTCATAATGCCAAGTAAATGCACGGGCGCGGGCGTCAATGTCATTCAACAATAACATAACAACATAACAGTAGTAACACACTGCTGCTTGGCGGCAGAAATAGACAAACCGGTGATACCCACCCAGACGGCCTCTCGCATACGATGGTCTGTATGTAGTTTGTGAGAAATCTCCCTTAGTAATTTATTTGTCTATAAAATGTACACCATTACAGTTTGAAGCAGGTCAATGTACATAATAGTTTTAAAAATATTAAACTCAAAACATATGGACCAAACTTAGAGTGGTAGAGCCACGCTGTAGACACTTGTCTACAGCATGTATGGGCCGGCTCGTCCGGGTCATTATCACTGTCTCACAGAAAACCGGCGTAAAGTAGCAGCTTGCTGCTGCGTTTCGTACGGGGAGTGAGATACCCGGAGGCCCAAACCCCCTCCCCTTCAATCCCTTATATATCTCTTTCCTTTAAGGTCGGTAAAGCACCCATGATTCTTTTGATATTGTAGGCGTACATGGGCGGTGGAGATCACTTACCATCAGATGACCCACTTGCTCGTTTGCCGGCCTATACCATAAAAAAACATGGATTATAACTTATTTAAATCAAATGTTTATATTATTGATCTGTAATGTAAATTAGAATTTTTTACTTTCATTTTCGACTGCCTCGGTGGCGCAGTTGTAATGCGTACGCGGTACGACTGCTGTGCTGAGGTCTCGGGCTCAATCCCCGGGTCGGGCAAAGTTCCCGGGATGGGATTTTCTATAATGCTATGCTTAGTATCAGCCCGGAGTCTGGAATTGTGCCCGGTATGGCGATAAAGTTTGCCTCCTATCACATCATGGGACGAATATAAACTAGGCGAAATGTGGGTATACTAGTTAGGTACACCTCTGCCTACCCGTATTTAATTTAACTGTATTTTCTGAATATTTGAATTCTGTGGTTACTTATTATTGTGACAAGAATTACCATTGTTATAACAAAAAGCCTTTACTCTAATATAAATACCATTATATATCGGTTTGTGATCCTAATAAATAAAATAATATTTAAAATATAATTAATTTAGGTACTTTTTCTATTGATTATTGCTATACATGCTTAAACTAAATATTTACCAGAATAGGTACAGCATTACAAAGCAGTACAGTCAGTTTCCTCTTTTTGAATAATACATTTTTCTCTAAATGATGAATGAAAAAAATATTGATGATGGTTTTGGTGTCCAATATCAATGTCTTACGTTGATACAATCCAATTCTACAGTAAAACATTATCTTCAGGAAAACTGAAACGAGTCATTTCATACATCATTAATACATTTCTTATATTTAATTTTATTATTAATGCATACTGCAAAATTAATATTTCCCATAATATGGGGTAATAATTTATTGAAATTTCGGCAACACCAAACGGAGTAATTTTGTTTGGTTATAAATTTTATTATATGATATTTACTTTGATTAATGCTTAACTACGAAGAATTTTACTTCAAGAATACTCTAAAAACAATAATATATATTTTTACAGCTTTATTACTGATAAAGCGTGGTATACTTACGAATGAAAAGATAAGTCCGGCATTTTCCATCCACTATCACTTTTACACCCTAAAATGCTACACCGCACCATGGTTACTTCGAATATTATATAAATAGTAAGTCGACGTTGTTATCAACAACAAATAATCGCATGTATTTTTACTTTTACATTAATTATTAATTATTTAATTTATTTTACCAGGAAGACAATAGACAACTATACGTCAATTGTCAAATTTTGTTTAAGCAAGTAGTTTGATATACTTCAAATACTAAACATTCGTCATGAAACAAGAAATATGATCATTCTGTTTCATTCTTTTATACGATATCACCATCTTAGCTCTTTTTTTTTGTGCGAATGCGACAAAAGCTATGAATTTCTCTAGGTATTCTCCCTCTACGGTTCTGACACTGTTGAATCAGATCTGTATTAGGTCTGTATCATAAACACATGTTCGTATTTTTGATAAACTTTAAGATAGCTAAACTGTATAACTTTATTGGTAGCACTGTATCCTATTAATTTCTATACATAATTAAGTTGGTGGCAGTAGGCAGATGAAGGGGTGGAACATGGGGTATATGGGAAGGGATGAGTAACCAACCCTTGACCTCGGATTCAACTCCCATCAAAATAAAGCAGTATTTTGTTACGAAAAAAAACACATACCTACCTCAAAATGTGTGTACAAACAAACTTATTATGTGTATATTATGTACTTAATTAGTAACTTAGTAACATGTTTACGATAATTTATTACATTTACTAACCTAACGTTACACGATTCAGAAAACACGAGCTACTTCGATCATAATATATACTCCATACTAAAGCCTTGTTATAAAACATAAAACATCAAAAAATATACTTATACAACGCAGAATTAAACAAATAAATAGATAGAGGAGTATTAGGAGTAGTAAGATGTAAAATAACTGAAATACATGTATTTATATTATGGCAGGTAAAAATACGGTATTTTTACATACTTGTATGCTTACTACTTTCATAAATACTTCTAACAATATTCTTTTATATTATAAAATAATATCGTACCTACCTACCTACTTAGTATACCGACTTAGTTTTGTACTCTACTAAATCTGTAAGTAAATATTGTAGTACTTGCATAAAACATTCTGTTGATCTCCCTCTGATTTTAACCCCTTATTAGCACAATCTGACCGGTCTTGAATTTCAATAAATACAATAAAACGGGTTTCATAGAAACGTGAAGAAAGGCAGAAAAAGTGTTGCCAAACGAACTTTTAAAATCCGTTAATTAATATGTTATCGTGTATTATACAATAAATAAAGTTGGAATCGAAATTTTATCAATAAATATAGTACTAGGAGCGTATAGAAAACGAGTAGTCTACACCCTCTTCTTTCAGCGGCATGCTTACATATTTCATGAGCGGTGGTCGCTGCCACAATGGCGTCGCGATGAGGTCGTCTGGCGTTTAACGCTTACCTTTGGCTCTTCCATTACGTGCATGTAACTTGGAGTATCTATTTTACCGGACGGACGTCCTTCTAATAGATTTGAATCTGAGTTGTACCAAAATAATGGTTAAATTCAAATGATCGTACTTCCGAACTACAGGAAAGTTTTTTGATATTGTATTTTAAGCATTGTAATTATTATTTTATGTATTGATAACAATACGTTATCAATCTAATTAATTTCGTTATTGACGCCAATGACGTGATATCGATGTTTGGTGTTTTGTTAAGGAAATAAATTCGAAAGTACATTATGGTACTGTACACGTAGAGTATAGTTGACGACATGTATTTATACGATTATATCGCAAGACAATTAAACGAATACCTATATTTTATTAGCTAAGATAAAGCTACATACTTATTTCTTGGGTACATGACTTGTCTCTTAATACTCTGCTCTATATCCTTTGCGTCCACAGAGGCTCTTCAATATGTATAACCCAAATCGAATTAATACTTTAAGGGTAGAAATTCAAACCGAAACTGCCTCAAGACACACGTATACCGTGTCAGAAACCGAAACAGCTTTTAAGGGCATCATTAGTCTCAGGGGAAATTAGAATGAATTACAAAGCGTAACAGACGTAGCACTTCGCATGTGAGTTAGTGCTACTTGAATTATGAATCGTCAGTAAGAACAAAATAATATTGTTGTTGTCAAAGTTTTCAAATTCACTTTAGCTAAAAACGAGACCTTCGTTGTTTGGCAATTGACAACAAACAAGCCCTCAATAAAATGGATTGGGTATTTTCGTAATTTTCTGTTTGGAATAAAACTTTACGATGTTTGTGAATGTTTCGAGCCCGTTTCGAAATCGGTCACCAAGACTAGTGTGAGTGAGTACATCAACACATTGCGATGTAAGTTTGTAAGTATTTTAAATTATTTCATTAGGAGAAGGAAACTTATAATATGTAGGTAGGTAGGTAGTAGTTAGTGTCACATTAAAGAGCTACTAGGATTATATAAATTTAAATGACCTCAACACGGACAGTAAGGATTGCAAGTTTCACAACTCGTTTAATGCCTGCATTAATTTTTAACGACACCTCCCTCACGTTGGCGTCATGCCTCTCAATGTGCGTCGAATTTAAGACCAGTAAAGTGTCACATTAAATCTGCTACGACACACGGCTATACACTGGATGGATTTACTCCTATTCTTGGTAAAAGAATTTAGAAATAATTTTATACTAAAAGCTGTGCTAATTACATGAAAAATGGAGCTCAATTCTCATGTTTTTAGATTTTTGTTTCAGACAAGTTCATCTGTATTATGTGTGTATAACTTATATAAATATTAATTACTTCAGTAAACTTATATTTACGGATACGGAATGGCAAATTAAAATATTAAAACCTCGCTCTATTTGTGTGCCGGAATTTTGTTTCGAGACTCTTGCATAGGTATTTTACAGTAGAGGCTATATAGAATTTTCTGTAGGCTTTTTATAGGCCATCCACTTGTTAATCCCTAATACGTATAATTTTACTCTTTTGCTAAAAAATATTTTTTCATTGTGTATAATTCTTAGTGCGGAAATTCAACTGTTTATATATATATCTACTGATGGATCAATTTATTATATGTAATTATAATTTTACTGACTTAATTGCCCATTTTTGAATGTAAAGCAGCGAAGATCTGAATTTAATATGGTAAGCGGCATGCCCATATTATCCTTTTCATTGATCATAACTTATGTACACTGAATTGTATTTACTAACAATTCATTAATTTGATAAATGGCCACCGTGGCCGATATTGGCTAGGATAAATTGGTACATAAGTATATAATTTAATAGGAACTAATCTTTTGCTATATATTTATACCGTAGCTATAAAGTAAACGGTTATAAAGGATACCGATTTCTTTACCAGTTATATTTCGTTATTTTAGTACCCTCGCCGTTTATTCCACAAATTCCGAGTTAATACGTCATTACTTCGCGGTTTTGGATGTCTTTAATCCTAAAATTGTCAGTTACCTATGAGTATAACCACTTATAATAAACACATGTATTTACAAAGGCATTTTATATTTGCATATATAACATTATGAGTTTCAGAAAATTGAGAAAGTTTCCCCAATTGATTAAAAAGCCTTACGTTTTTAGTATTTTATGCGCAAGATGATCATCTGTTTAAATATTTCCATAAAGGAATCATTTATTATTACAGATACGAGATTCTTTGAAGCCAAGCATATAGCCAAGGATAAGGTCCGATGATCTTGATAACATTCAAATGAACAGGTCAAAGTTTAATTAGTTTTCACGCGACTTCGTTCTCGTAAGTAGTTGGAAGGTCGAGGTCGAACTGATTACGCCTATTATTCAGGGCTTACAGCATAATCGAGCGAGTTCCCTATCCCATTTGTAGATGAAAGTTTCAAAACTGCATTCAATACTTAAATTAAAATTTTGGTGCTCACTACCGCACCGCTCAGAGACGCCAATTAACTTTAACTATGATGTTTAATTCATAAAATTTGTTAAAAGTATAAAGAAATTAATTCCCAATAAAGACAAAATCACTTACGCGAGAACTATGCTAACATTTTCGTAGTTAGTTGATTTGATTATTTCTCAGAGACGTCAATTAGACTTAATTTAAATTTCATTATTTAACCATGACATTTTCTGTACTCAATAACGTAGCATAAAATATGAACTATGTATTATGGAAATGACCGAGTTCTAATTGTCTGTCAAAAAGGACTAATTGAAAATTAAAGTATATTAATGTCGTCAGGCACATTTTGACGGTCGTAAAAACTATAAGCTATATCTTTCTGTAAAATGTGCTAAAAAGCATGTTGCGCCGACCCCACTGCAAGTGGAATAAGGGCAGGTGGAAGAAGATGTAAATTATTTCTAACTAATGTCACTATGCATAACTAATTTGTACTACGACGCGACGGTAAAACTATTAACATGAAATATGATGATGTCATTACAATTTAAACAATATGTTTTATGGGCATATTGTTATTAGGTCTGTATCAAAAATGTTATTTAATATTTCATTATTTTTATGTACGAATGATAGAGTTCGAAACAAAGGAAGGTAAAACGAGTAAACAGTTGAAGATCAAATTAATCAATATCAGGAGAACAAACTTTATTCTGCAAAACACTTATTTAAGTGGCTATTAACATGTTTTAAAGTAAAGGAGTAATTTCGTGTGAAGCATGTGACGTAATGCAGCCATTGAACTGAAAATATTTGATGATATATTTATAGAGCTATGTAAAGTTGTTCACAAACAATTGACGTCATTGTGAGAATCAGATAATTCAATAGCAAAAATGTTAATAGCTATTTCGATCGATTACGTCACCCTTAGGTTATAAGATTTAAGGTTGTTTGAATAAATTTATAATGTCTATGCGATTAGACGCTCTAAGTGTCTACAAACAGTTTTAATAGGTTATTTATTTAATTATAAAACTAAAACAACCATCGCTATTGTTGTCATAATACAGACTCTACATTTTAACCATGAGTTTTATGAATGCCAATTTGTATCCTTTATTTATATGATTTTTATGGTGGAATATAGTAATAAAAATAATAATACTAGCCCTGAGTTATACAAGCCCCACTGCTGGGCACGGGCCTCCACTGAAAGAGAGGGGGTTAGACTTTACACCAACACGCTGGCATAATGTGAGTTGGCAGACTTCACATATCTTTGAAATTATTATGGAGAACTTCTTAGGTTAACTTTACCGTAAAAGCAAGCTATAATTAACAATTTATACACACGTGACTTAGGTGCATGCTCTTGGGGCTGGTCACGAACCTGCGACTTTCATCTCGACAGCTCGTACCACTCCCCACTGAGCTATCGCTGCTTTTTCATAAATACGTGACTTTAAATTAACACATCTACAGTAATGTATCTAGAACGAAAATGAGGCGGACCGGAACTGACGGCTGCACTCGAGCGAGCACATCTCAAGGTCGGTTAACACCCGCCTAAACACACCACAAACCACGTAGATATTACACGATTTACGACAGTTTCATTTACTGGGGAAATACTAGCGTACAAATATAATAATTAAGTAATACATAATAAACCGTTTCATAGAGTCACTACAAATGTGTAAAAGTAATAAAAATAATTGTGTAAAAAAAACGTATAAAAATAAGTATTTTTAAGTAAACATTTATAAGTAAACATACCTACCTGTTATCTTAAAATTAATTTCAAACACCTTCAAGATATTTTGAAATCACATCTATTAATTTGGTATTTAGTTTGCCAATTCAGTTTGATTATAGTTTTCATAAAACATGTTTTGATTGACTATAGCAGCTGCTTATTTAAGTGATATCTTAGTACTGAGATAGACACATGTATCTTAGAAAGGTTATGCATTCCTACTATCTGAATAAACTAGTAAAGTTGCATGCACATATTGCACGTCATTGTCTTGAAATAATATAAATTACAATAGAGGCTAGACATAGATAATGAAAAAGAGCATGCATCACGTACTTAAACCACTATTTAGCTGAACCATTTTATTATTGTATGTAGACCACATAATTTTAGCGATAACATAGCGGGGAGTGAAACGGACCACGAAGTTTCGTGTGTATTCATAGTTTATTATCGCTCACTTAAATGGCGCAGGAAAACATTGTGGAGAATCAAATAATTTATTCAGTAATTAGGCCGCCAAGGGCACTTTTACACGTCGAGTTTGGAATCTACCGATGCTGCGGAAATACCCACTGGTCTGAGAAGAAGCACCAAGAGATTATTATATGCCTAAGAATGTCCCTTTAGGATTTTAAAGGTATATTGTGATGTCTACCAAACTGCACTAAGTGACCATTTAGTCCTAACTTATCTCCTTAGTAGGGAAGACTCGTGCCTAGCAGTGTGCCGTGGTGCAGTATAAAATCAAGACTGATGTTAATATTATCTTGATAAATTTATAACTTACTATTGATATAATAAAACTGCATAAACTAAATACGTACGTAGCTAATGAAATTGTATTATGTATTGTTTATGCCTACTTATAAAAAAATTATAGTGAAAAAAATCTTACAAATTAATGTTTGTAAGTGGTCGCGTGACTATTAACGATTATGGCGAGATTTCTCTGCAAAAACAAGATTGTTTCAAATCACGGGTATTAAGCGAATAGCGCCGAAATAATCTTTCGTGTTTTGTCAATTCTTGGTTATTTTTGAAAAAATGCCGGTCGAACATGCGATGAAAACGTAATAAGTATACTTCCTGAATAAAAGTATTGTACAAATTTATACTTTTTAGTCGAATATCTAAGTGTTAGGGAAAAATGGTTTAGTCGATTGCAAACCGTGTAATGAAGGTGAAAGCTTTGCGCGTGGTAGTGTTGACAACTTGAGCATTGTTAGTAGGAACGTGTTACGGTAATACCAATTGTCAGGACGTCACTGCCGGCGCCGCGTTAACAATGATAAACTACTTGCTGACCTTGCTCTTTGAATTTCTTTATCCCATTTGGTTTACATATATTCATATGCTTATGAAAATTGTAGTAACTAATAAGCAAAAATAATTACCTATAATATGGATTTGTAAAGGAACAATTTAATTCAGTATGAAATTTTATGCTCAATTTGGAGCAAGCAATTGCAATAAGGTGGTTTTTATTTTTAGTTGTCTCAAATATTGTCATCTAATGTTAAGTCATTGAATCATTAATTTGTCGCGGTGCTCGATCACCGTCATTTATACGGCTAGAGAAAATTTCACCGGAGCGGCCGCGGCCGGCGCGGTGCGTCGCTTTTCTTGTTTATAAGAAATATATTTTTTTTTATTTTTTTTTGTAGAAGAAATAGCTTAAGTTGGATTCGTGGAATCCGGCCACGGCGACATTCAGAGCGCGATGTGCGTATCAAGTATCGATCTGGTGAGCGGCTCAGCTGCGTCGCCCCACATTTTACGCTCGTTGCCAATCGCAACGAACACGTTCGCTTTGGTAAGCTTTGCTCTCGCCGGCCCATCGTGGTGCCGTTCAAGTATTTATGGATCAAAACAATCAATACAAATAGAACACGAGTCGCTATTTGTACACTAGGCGGGTAGTTTTCATATTTAATTGTTACATAGTCATCGGGTGGAACTGTGTAAATAGAGACAATTGCATTGTTGATTGTAAGATCACTACCGGTACGGGATTACAAATGTAACGACTACTAATAATAAATATCCACGTCTTGCTAGGGTATCACTAACTTGTCTGAAAATCAACATTGAGAACTAATTGGAAATGTTATTTATGTTGAACAGTCAGTAAGTATATTTTCTGGCCGTACAAGTCCTTTCGTAACACCAGATGTGCGCTGACTCACTGCAAGTAGGTGTCAGCCTTTGCTATGACTTAATCAGTTATTGTTACCGAGTACTTCATGTTGATTTAATTGATTGCGTAAAAAGTCATGCGTTCATTTTGAAAATTTCATGTACAAATACGTGATTGTTAACGGCCAAAATCCTCCTATCCTATTGCTGCGTTATTAATGATATCCTCGTTGTTGTCTCTACACTATTTATGAGGACATCGGTGCTCATTTTGTAAATACCCGGTAATGAGTACTTAATCTAGTTTCTACAATTGAACAACTCGCTCGCGATTATGTCTACCATATAAACGTGTGTGTTTGCTCGCGAACACCGTGAGAAACATTACAGACATATTAACTTTCCGCGATTATTGTCACGCAAGAAAGAATATGCAGTAAACTGTACATTAACTTTTTCTTGTATTTGTTACGTGTTGGTAATGATTGGCAGTATTAATCGATTAACATTAAAAAGTTTCACGTGCCTTAGTGATTATTGTACCTATTTGGGTCATTGAACTAACGGATTAAATGTGTGTGTATAAAGTGTTGTTTAAAATAACCACAAACACACATACGTCAGTAATTACGACCCATATTTGGAATAGGTACTATTATAATTAAGATTTGTCAATGATCTACCTCATTAACATCTCGATTCTTTCACCGTACAAAACTCAACAACAACTTGCTACTTCACGTCAATTCATATTAGTCTAAGATCCCGTCATACAACGACCTTCACCGAGATGTTTATTTGATGAAACGTATTTTATATTTAATTTAATATGTCAGTATATATATTGCATATGCGTTGCCAAACAAATTTCAGTCCAGGATATGATTACCTTAATTAATAATAATAAAAAAAAAAAAACATTTCACAGGTTTGATTATTAGACAAATTCTATACCAATCGAAAGTATACTAGGTTATAATAAGACCATGCAATGAATTGAAAGGATGGGTATCATTAAAAACTATTCCTGGGTACTCTCCATACATCCGGATTGAATCGGCTGATAAGAGGACGAGCACGGGAGCTGGGAGCTGGCAGGATCGCAGAGACAATCAGCGAAAGCGAATAATGGTCCCATTGTTTGGTCGCCTTTAATTAATATCGATCGCGATGACGTCCGATATACGACAAATTGGAGTGAACCTAGTTGTTATCAACTTATACTCAGTTTATACTAATTAATGAGTTATGTTCCGAAGCATGTTTGTGCTTTAGTTGCAAATTGTTTCAATGACGACACTTTTCATCAACAAATTAAATTACTGTTTTATGTTTTTATTCATATTTATCGTCTGCCAGTGCCAGTTATTTATAACAGAAACACTCTAATTACTATACTTCTCTACTCTTAACTACATTATCTATATGTATATGAAGGTAAAGTCCCGATTGACTTATCATCGCCCAGTTCAAACTGTTAATGTTATTAACTTGTAATTTTTGGAGTGTATTAGTTTTATGTCGTAGGTATCATTTAAGATTTGCCTTGAATTGCTGGCTGGCATTAAAAACTATAGAATCTCATCACTATTTAACTATTCATTTACTTAACTTTCGCGTAGTCGGCAACGTATCCCCGATTTCTCTTGTAGTGGCGATCCATTACTATTAGGTCATTGACACGTTATGCCTTTTGCGATATAAAGCACTGAAACATGAATCGTCAACCAGGAATGCAAATCCAGAACTTTTAAACAGGTTCAGGTACGAGTGACAGAGAGAATGATAAAGTCATTCTTTAAGTAGAATCCGTCATCTTTCGACTGTACTGAATTAGCATCATGTTTAGAAGCAGAGTAAACGTAAAATACATCTAAGTTTGTTATGTTAGCAGTGCAAATATGTTTTGTTGATAACGTATAAGGTGATCCAAGGTCTCGGTGTAACTGGTGATATCATGCTATTGGCACCGATTAATTTATTCCAATCAGACAGATATACTAGCAAACACTTTCCATGATGGCGTGACAACGCTGTACTTATTGTTGCCATTCTTAACTACTACCTACCAATGATTTCATTGCGGAATCTCTGCTTCTTTATTCCGTATCATGACTAAATAAGTTTTTGTGGTTACTTCAGTATTTTAGTCGATGATGTTAGGATTACGTCAGATGCGGTTTCCTGTGAGACTCGTTACTTACATTGCAATTAGACTTTACATGTCGATTTTCGCTCGTTGTTATTTATAAATTCGGGTTATAATACACGCAAAATAACTTAATCGGGCTCAAATTAGTTACTTTCTAGCCCTATGCGGCTTCCATCAGCCTTTAGTGTATGGAAACCACGAAGATAGAGTAAAGGTAAAAAACAACAATAACTTTTTTTGAACATCTTTGTCTCGCTATCTCACTTCCTGTGATCCGATCGCTCTTTCATTCGTTAAGCCTAGGGGTATCTATGTTACACTAATAGAAAGAGAGAGTCCGATCGGACTACAAAATGATAAAATTTAACTTCAAATAGGCATTCTAAGTGTTGCCTCCACCTTTAATCTAGATTCGTGCTGAAAACAATAGCTGCGACGCCGCTTACAACTAACTTCAGGACGGCCAAGGTATTTAGCGCGTATTGTACCGCTGATTTTATATTTAATTCCTTAATTAACATGTTACTATATCGCAACAAAGACCTAAGTACTTTTCATATACCGCAACATGTATTAAATATTTCTGAGGATTTGAGCTTAATTTTTATTTATTGTGATAATTTTATCCATATTTCGCAAAACCTTCTCAAATCTTGCAATCTCAAAAAATATCCGAAACAACTTTACTTCGGCCATAATTTTGATTTTATGGGCTGGATTAAGTAAATCTTCCATTTCTGGCGTTTTTCCTTTTTCAATCTCTTCATCTGTTTATGTTCCGCAGCAACGGTAGACCGGAAATGATTAATAAAAATGCTCATACCACATTCGTCGATTATTGATTATATTTCCGAAGGGTGGAGCAGCATGCGGCAACCGTTTATTGAAAGGCTTTAGCGAAGGGCATTCACGTAATGATTGACAAATTGCTGTCGATCCTTGCTGGTGGTGGTTTGATCCGCGCTCAACGCTCGACACTCTTCATTCTGACAACAATGATTAACCCGCCAGCCGACCCGATAGGCCCGATTTCCTCTGTCACATTATATTTGTCACCGCGGCGCCGCGTCGTGCCATGCCCCGCCAACTGACTCCAATAGCCTTTTTGTTTTACACATATTATGGTGCGAGGAATGACTGAAATCGATGTAAATAAACTAAAACGCGTATATATTTTTTTAAATAAATTGCAGTACAATAAAACAATAACCGTAGTACAAATAACAGTGTCGTTGTTTTCTTGTAATAAATAATAATTATTATAAGTATGTAATCTACTGATTTATACTTTACATGTATCATACAGGTAGGTATGCGATTAGATTTGATAACTTATTCGGCTAAATGTTTTAACTTTATCATCAGAATGTAAAAATAAAACGGAGACGTAGCACCTCCCCTTGAATTAGTACAAGAAGTATTAGATAGGCATTTATTATATTTATTCTCTGTTGCTATTTTTTTAATTCTTGACACTGCAAGAAACAAACCGGCCGCCTGTCTGGCGAGAAAACACACTCAGACCCGAACATTTGTCTCGGTGTGGGTATCGAGTCTGCAGCCTCTCCCTTTACAGGCGGGTACTTGACCACTGCGCCACGGAGGCTATCGTCTAGAAATAAAAAATAATAACAATACTAGCCCTGTATTATATGCGTCCCACTGCTGGGCACGGACCTCCTCTACTGAATGAGAGGGGTTAGGCCTTAGTCCACCACGCTGGCCTATCGCGGGTTAGCACACTTAACATATCTTCGAAATTCTTAAGCAGAACTTCTCAGGTATGCAGGTTTCCTTCACCGTTAAAGCAAGTGATAATTAACAATTAATACATACGTAACTTAGAAAAGTCAGAGGTGTATGCTCTCAGGGCTGGTTTCGAACTTGTGACTTTCGTCTCGACAGTCCATACCACTCCTTACTGAGATATCACTGATATATATCTCGCCTTAACTTATGGAAACCGTGTTTAATTGAACCGTATGCAAAATAAAACATTATAGTGTTTTGCTTCGTTACTTCTCTCTATAACAAAGAAGAGCGTGAGAATTATATTCATGCATATTTATCCGGTCAATATCTCGACGGGCCCCATTTTAATACAATTAGATAACGAATAATTAACTCTGTCGTCCCAGCGTGCAGGAATGTAATATATAGGATTGCCCATAGCTCATGAATTACTGACGAAATTGTATGCTAAGATGGAAGAGCGTATCCAAATAGTTTATTTTATTTCTAACATATCAAATATCTTTAAATTCTGTCTATAAAATACAAGTTCGTAAGGTCTATTTGTTTTGTATTTCTTTAAGACACATGGCTTTAGAAACTAGATTAGCATATTATAAATCTATCCAGTGCATTAACTAATGACTGTTTTAAATAATTTAATAGGTAATAATAGTATTTGTTGTTGATCTTAGTAGGAATGCGGACCCTTGCACTAGTCGGGATAACGCCAGGTCGAAAGAAGAAGAGTATTAGTTGATAATAAAAGGATTTGTCCTTTAGTTAATGATGACAAAATGTCGTAATCCGATGTAAATTATCTTCATAATTGCGCCCTTTACCTGTACTCCGTTAAAGTTCGTTCTTTTGGTAAATTTATATGCCCTTGAGAATGATCTACAGAGAGGGAGCCTTCGCAAGAATATACCATTAGACGTTAAAATAATAACACGTGGTGCAAAGTTTCTCACTATAAATCAAATATTATAATACTTTGTATTGTTGTACCTGTATATTTATTCAAAACTAGTATTTTAGTTTTTAAATTTCATGGTAATATTTCTAGTAACTCCTTTTGTGTAAATGTAAGTAATATAAAAATATTATCATATAAAATACAGTGCCGTACAGATGAACTTCATCTTTGCCAACATAAATATTTCATAACACCAATAAAAGTTTAGATACCGTTACGTGTTTAATATATCAGACAGTACAACTAGGTGGCGTAAAAGATCACAATATTATAAAGCACACTTGGTGGTTTAATTCTTGTCAGAGGATCACGGTACAGCTATATGGCCTATTTTGGTAATCTTATATATAAAAATCAATTGCTGTTCGTTAGTCTCGCTAAAACTTAAAAACGGTTGGACCGAATTTGATGAAACTTTTTGTGGGTGTTTGAGTAGGTCCCTGGATGGTTTACATTTACAATTGGACCCGGTAGGTGGCGCTGCAAGCGGTAGAAGTTGCGGGTGAAACCGCGCGAGACAACTAGTTTAAAATAAAAATACACACCATATATTTTTTTAAAGAAATGACGATGCTGACCTTGAAGGTATATTTTATATGGAATCGCGAAAGTAATTTTATAATATCTGGAATTTAGCTGAAAATAAACGAATTACCTAATAATAATAAATAATAATAATAAATACATCCAACAGTCACATACATAGTCTTGACCCCACACTAGGTAAACCTGTATCGTGGGTATCGGAACATACGAGGGACTTGCGGTCCCACAACACCCAGACCCGAGAGAAATATTTGTGAATCAGACAAACATTTGTCTAGGTGCGGGAATCGAACCCACGGCCTCACGCTTCGCAACCGGCTACTCGTCCGCTGCGACACGGAGGCTGTCAATATGAAATATGTGTATCGTAACACCTGAAATATCCCTCATAATGAATTATTAATTATTCGTAACATGGTAATACTGGAGCGAACAGAGCCTCACCCGACAATTCACACTTGGTACATCTATAAGTTATAGTATTGTGGCGTGTCAATATATTTGAAGCTTGTATGTTGTGCCTGCCTCGGTGGCGCAATTGTAATGCGTACGCGTTACGATTGAGGCCAACGCTGAGGTCTCGGGTTCGATCTCCGGGTCGGGTAAAGTGGTATTGGGTTTTTCTATTACGAAATGCTCAGTGTCAGCCCGGAGTCTGGAATATGTACCCGGTATGGCGATAGGCTCGCCCCCTATTACATAAGGGACGGAGGTACGCTCGGCGAAATGTGGGTGTACTGGTTACACCTCTGCCTACCCCTTCGGGATTACAGGCGTGTGTGCGTATGTAAGTTATATTAGTGCTAACATTTATAGGATATACATATATTATAATGAAGTGCACTTATTACGGGTCTTTAATGGCTCACCTACCAACACTAACTGTTAATTTTTTGTGATTTTTATATAAATAATATTACGATAGCATGTCTGGCTCCGGACGTCGCTAACCTGACCAGTCTATTAATTTTTTATGGTCATTATAATACAGACCAACTTCGTGTATAAACGGCGATGTTGAGTAAGCCGAAACGAATCATCTTGTCTGACGACTATTGTAGATAACAAAGCTATTACATTCTATTTTTTATTTTTGTAAACTAAAATTTACATAATGATACAAATGCAGTTCATTCTCGTGAGACATTAGCTAATTTCTTCTTAGATATGAAATGGTATGATATTGCATCTACATAAGGGCAGGGGTTCGCGGACTGAATATTAAAGGATCCCGTTGTGCATGTGGAGCTGAGGTCACGTCCGTGGGACCGTTTGCGCACCAGTTCGACGGCCGGTACACTTAAAACGTATCTTGCAGTGCCGAAGGGTCCATATAATACAATTTCTAAAGGTATGCCTTTACAAACTTCTCAAACAGGTACTAGTAATTACTATACAGGTCTAAGTATAACAGTAATAAATAAAACTGTCTCTCCTGTCTGTTGCTACAACACATTTTGTTACGACATACGCGTTTTTTACGGGCATTACGCTTAAACTACAAGGATTTCGATACAGGTTTCATTATTATTAAACGCCAATAAACATATAAGTTATAAAAGATATATAAATATTTATCCCAGAAAAAACTCACGAATGTGGAGTCGCGAGAATAGGCTACGTCGGCTTCTTATAGGACACTTTGGCCTTTTGATACTGGTACCTTGCAATAGTAGCAAAACGATAGGCAATGTGACGCTATTAGACCCTTCGATCATAAATACTTATTAGACTACAAAACTAGACATTGATATCTGTCGTAGTCTGGCAAAGATTTGGTTTGATAGCTCCATCCTTTTTAGCTCACATACCATCTTCCAACATATGTGTGAATTCCGCTATCTATTGTTATTGCAAGATACATAACAAGTCTACTGAACGGGACGGAATGCATTGCAAACAGCAAGCACATCGTAACAATAGCATAACCTAACCATGAAGCAACGAGAGCTCAGCGGGGAGTGGTACGTACTGACGAGACGAAAGTCACAGGTTCGAAACCAGTCCCAAGAGCATGCACCTCTGACATTTCAAAGTTACGTGTGTTACCATTGTGAATAATTATTGCTTTAACGGTGAAGACAGTGAAATTACTGGGTATTATGAGACTTAACATCTCATGTCTTAGGGTGCCGAGCACAGTCCAATGCCATGCAGTGCTTTGTAATTCAAAGTGCTGTGTGGTGTTGCTTCTGTTTATGGATAGGCGTAGCACTTACCATCAGGCGGGTAACCAGCTCGATTAGTGACTCAAAATAAAAAAGAAAAATTGCTGTCTTGTTCGATAATTGGTAGACAATTTTACTCGAATATCGTGAAACAGGGCAATAACAAATTAATGACATCGGTGCGGCAACAAACTTTTAAATGGGCTATTACTCGTACCTATACAACAATAACTTCCTTAGAGCCCTTTTAGTTCACGCTCTGTTAAAACAAGTGATGTGAGTTATTCCATTATCGTGTAATTTTTTAAAAATCATAAAACTGATTAACGAGACTAGCAGGTCCCTCAGAAATGTCTTTAAATTCCACCCCTAAAAGTGTGAAAAGGGGCTGCAAAGTTTGTCTTCTTCTTTTCCTAGTTTACCTGCCCTTATCCGACTTGCAGTGGGGTCAGCGCAACATGCTTTTTAACATGTTACAGAAATAATTGGCTTGTAGTTTTTACGCCAGCCTGACGTCAATCCCTCTGAGCTTGCAAAGTTTGTATCAGTTTTTTTTTAATATACACTTGAAACTTTGTAATAATGCTCTTCAACACAAATAACGAAATACGTATGTCCGCGTTTTTCAAAATTCATACCCTAGTGATAAAAATGGACCAGGGAAGTTTCTATAGGAAAACTACTTTTTATGTTAGAAAAGACTTCCACGCGTTCGAAGCCGCAAGCAAATGTAAGTACAATTACAAATATATACATTTTAGAGTTTTGTAGCATGTGGAGTTGGATTTAACATTAGGATGTGGTATTTAAAAATCTTATAAGCCAAGTATTAATTTAATACAATTTTGTTTATTGTCTCGGTGGTGTAGTTGTAATGCGTACGCGGTACGACTGCTGTGCTGAGATCGGATTTGATCAACGGATCGGTTAAAAATGATATTAGGTTTTTCTATTTCGAAATGCTCAGTTGATGTCGGGCTGATGCCCGGAGTCTGAAATTGTGTGTGATATGGCGATAGTCTCGCCCCTATCACATCATGGGACGGAAATAAGCTCGGTGAAATGTGTGTTTACTGTTTACACATCTGCCTACCCCTTCGAAGATTACAGTCGTGAGTGCGTAATTTTATAATTATAGAGAAATATGTATACACCTGCTTATTACGTAATTACTATGTGCACTCATATGCATTTCTCACGGCATCATTTCTTATAGGTGGTGAGCCATAAAATTCTTACCAGTTCAGCAGTAGAAATAAAAAAATATTACAACGTCATTAATAAGCTGTTGTATAGAAGGGTCTTCGATTGTTTATTGCTTTCTGTGCCGGATGTTTCCAATACTTACTCTATTTATATTCAATGTTTCTTTTATGTTGCTAGTGGTCAAACAATGTCAAGCATATCCGTTGTAATATAATTATAATAAAAACTAATTAATTAATTATCCAAGATTGCACGACATGTTTTTATTATTTTAGAATTTACTAGAAAGCGTTCACTTTTCACTTTGCGGGGATTTTCAGTGTCGAGAGGAGGCCAGCTGTGGTGTCTGGTTTCATCTGGACTTTCTAGTGAAATCCTCTTGCAGCAGTAGCCGCCGTCACTCGCTGCCCGCCGCTGCCGCTCGCATTTGCGCATTAATATGTACCGAACTCTACCATTGTAATACATGGCTATCATAAATTATATTTTTGTATTTCATGCCATTAAAAGATTACTAAAGCATATTGGACTAACTTTTGTTTTCTATACACATATAATATTGCAAATGTATACGTATAAGATTGCAAATGTTTAATAAAACAATCCGGACACGGACAGCTCCGTGGCGCAGCGGGCGAGTAGTCGGCTGCGAAGCGAGAGGCCGTGGGTTCGATTCCCACACCGAGACAAATGTTTGTGTGAACCACAAATATTGGCCTCGGGTCTGGGTGTTGTGGGACCGCAAGTCCCTCGTAGTTCCTGATACCCACGACACAGGTTTACCTAGTGTGGGATCAGGACTATGTGTGTGACTGTTGGGTGTATTATTATTATTATTAATTTAGACCATTTTATTAAATAGTCAGAATAATGAAAAACATCAATTTTATATTTTCTATATTTCTATTGATATTTCTGAATTCAAAGACAATGTATGCACCGAACCTCGATACAGTATTCAATTAAATGCACACCTTGACCTTCTACTACTCATCTCTCTTCTTATTTCCTTTCTACCCTTCTATTTTCTCCTCTCCTCCCTTCTCATCTCCGTTTTGAGGCGCTCATAGCTAGTTGCACTCACTAATCAGTAAACGATAAGCGAGTTAAGCAACCCTTGGTTGCGGTCAGTCTATGGATGGGTGACCGCTTAGTGGTATTTCAACAGAGCGTCTCCGTGCTTCGGAGGGCACGTAAAATGTCGGTCCCGGCTGATATCAACTGATAGCAGTCGTTAAGCCAAGTCGGAGGCCTTCGGGTGGCTTGAAAAACTCTGACACTAGGTTGGCCACTAACCATTCGATAAGAAGAAGAAGAACATCTCCGTTATACAATATCGCAACGGCCCTCCTCCCATCACTCGTTCGTTACAATTTATTTTTTATGCATTCATATTATTATAGTTCTATAAAATATAGAGAAAATATCTAGCATCGGTGATGTATTTATTAAAATGTAATATTATAAAATACACATGACCTCTAGTAGTAATGTTCCCATCTTTGGCATAACTCGTAACTCTGTACGTATGCTTTTATCCGCAGATTCTCTTGTTGTACTACCTTTTTCCAAAGATAATAATCATATAAATAAAGCTTATAGGGAATGAACCCTGTCGAAACTCATGTTATAAAAAAAACAATAAATATTGACGTGTAAATAAATCGTGTCTGTCAGTAGTCCTAAAATTGTCAAATTGGAATTTTTAGATCAGTGTGTATGGTGATGGATACGGTTGACAGCTCCGGGCACAGTTTTATCTTTTAAGATAAATAAATCTTTCGAGGTCAGTGAACTTCAAGTGGAAAAGCAGAAATTAGACTCGGATCTTAGTCACGGTGAAAATATCGAAAGTGCTTCGTTTTAGAAAGAGCCATCAATAGTTCAGGTCGCGCTTCCCAAGGCTCCGTAGGATCTAATTTATTATAATCTGTATTTTATTCCTATTCCGTGCCGTTGTGGTTCGCACATGGGTTTACCCTGTAGTAGATCCCTCGTATGCGAGGGGCCGTCTGGGTTGGAAGCGGTGGTACCGCTTTGTCTATTTCCGCCGCCAAGCAGCAGTTCGAAAACACTGTTGTATTCCGGTCTGAAGGACATTGAAGCTAGTGAAATTACTGGGAATTATATGACTTAATAATTTATGTCTCGGGGTGACGGGCGCAGTCCAGTGCCATGCAGTGGTTTGTAATTCAAAGTTCTGTGTGGCGTTGCTTCTGTTATGGGCAGGTGTGACGCTTACCATCAGGAGAGCGACATGCTCGACTTGTCATTCAAACTAATAAAAACAAATGCTGTGTTACTGGGAGAATCTGACGCGACGTGTTGTGACTCCCATGATAATGTGTTTTTATTGTAAGTCTGCATGGGAACACTTGCGCTTTCACCCGATGCAATTAATTACTGATGATACACGTGGTGCATTATTTTACGCTTGGCGTGGCCGTCGCTCTTCCGGCGGCCGACGTTGTTGCGCTAAGGCATACGCATATCGCATGACACAGCCTGACTGCAGCTGTGACTCCGCTCTCCAAGGCAAAAATATTGTCCACACGATTCTGACATTTTTAGCCCAACGGCTGCCGCTTGCAACACACGACTTTGAAATGCCGCGCTTGTGATGCGTGTCGCAATACTGTTTATATTGTAACTTTAACCTGAACCTTTTAAAGAAAGTTGTTAGAAGTGTTGAAATGTTAAATAAAGTGTACACGTGATGTATTGGTTGTTTTGGAGTATCTTTTGGGATGTAAAACATCTGACGCTCAGGTTAGCATGATAATCATGATAATAAAAACATTTATATGCGTCCTATTGGTTGCTATATACTGAACAGCTATGTGTGTTATTACACCCTTCATGTTAAAGCGTATCGACCTATATCGTTCCATACATACCCACATTTGTGAGGCCAACTTCACACTCGCGCTCACTGTCGTTTACGGTCAGCGTGATCGAACCAGTGTTTTTTTATTGCAGATCTCATGTTGTAACGATGTGAGCACAATAATCGTAAAAGCCGGTCCCCTTGTTGAGAAGTACGGGAACTGTCCGCACGGTGATAAAGGAAAATGCATTTCTTCCCTGCGAGGGTGAAAGGGGAGGTTTCCTTAAAACGGCCCTACAAAATGGCGGCTCGGGTCATTAATGTTCAGCTTAGGAGCTGCCCAAAATTTTAAAAGTCTACTCTTAACTTGGTTGTTACTGATTATTTGCCTTATCTTGGTACATTACGTTGCAAGCGTGAGGAGATAAGGATAAGATATTCACGATATAATTTTTTCTTATTACTTATTAGACTGGGTGACTGCACATAATGTAACACATTTTGTTTATTCATATTCTTTTTTTATAGTAGTACAGAATGCTGACCAACCAGGAAATGGGTCACCTGTCGGTAAGTGATCACCACCGCACATGAGTCCCACAATATCTAATGAACGTGGGTGTGTAGCTGACCTTTAGGAAAATCAATAGAGATTCTATTATTTCACATGACCTTATCATGCTAAAATATTCATAATATTAACCAATCTTTTGACACTGCCCATTTATATTCTTATAATGCTACGAACATGGTTTTACAAAATGGTATAGTGTATATGTATCTTGGTTAGCTTTATTTATAAATTATCAATGTTATATTATGTTACTTAAGTGAACTCTTTTTCAATTATCAGATATATATAATTTGGTCTGTCATTTAAATCCATCATTGTTTACGCTTGTTTGCGTGATAGTTGCGCGCTAGTTGGAATAGGAAGTCGCCATAACTTCCCAGTGCGGTTGTTTATTGACATTCAACGCGGTCTTGTTTTTGTTGAAAAGAGAACCGAGTAGAAAGTGGTCAGATTGTATCATTGTACTGATGTCTCCTCACCACCTTCTTTGTAAACATAATAAAAGACTTGAAACTGTCTCGCTCTATAAATAACTTCGAAAAAGTAATTTTCAAAGTAAAGTAGAACAATAAATTGTGCACGCAGTATGTTGGCTGTTTCGCAAACTTGCCGCCCACATATATCGGCACAGAGGGCGTCATACATTCTGGCGTAAAGAGCGGCACGAAGCCACTAACGTCGTATCCACCTGTCGTTTCTGCTTTATCTCTTCGAACCGCTTGATTTACACGCCTTATGTCACATTTAACACGATATGCGTATGTATGCATGAATTAACGCGGATAATATAATATGTGCTATACGAATAATTGGCATCGTATATCTTGAACGTATAACCAAAGCTCTTGTCTAGTTTTTTCTTTCTTCATTTTCCGGGAATAATAATAATATGCATACGAATGTGCAACAATGATGATAAAATAACTGTTAAAATGCCACCAACATTAAAACATATTGATAACACGTTTTGTTCTTTAAATAGAAAAACTAATACATGCAGACTTCTTTGAATCAAAGTTAACAACCACAACTTCTATTTCTTGTTATTAGTAAACAGGATTTACTTATTATTATTTTTTTGGATATCAGAAGACCAGTAATCTTCAAACTGCACCCCGTTTCCGGATCGATATTTCAACTGTAGACGGTTAGTAATTCTATAATCCAATAAGTATTGTATTCCGGCATTATCGGGAATGTCCGAGGTAAATATGTTGATGCGATATATATTACATTACTGTGGCCCCCCATCTAGACCTATTCACTCGCATTAAGCAAACTTGTCAACCGCGTTAAACAATGAAATGACTTATTTAACTATTCGTTTACATTTGTTAACGGTAAATATCGTAACAAATTTTGAAACAATTAATACTTCTATATGTACAGTACTCTTTATTTTAAAAGGTGTTTTATTACATTTTTAAATATTAAATTTCTCAAAAATAAAACATTTCAAAATATAAAAAGTATCACCCTCCAATGGCGAGGCCTAAGGCCTAAGCCACCGGTGGTTAGGGCCCCAGTGTGAGGAACCTCCTCACAGTGCGTGCCGTGCCCAATAATACTGCCTTCTGCATCTGACTTGTAATCCAACCATCAATTGAGAGCCTCTGAAGATGTTGGTCGAGACTCTTCGGTATCAACCCATGGACGGAAACGACTATCGGAACAATGATTGTCGAGTCCACATCCCACATGTTATTATTACGTGACGAGAAAACTTCGGACAACTTTTTATGCATATTGCGCGCACGGAAGTTTGTGATATTTGGCATAGTTAAAGTTTATATGGAAAAGGAGTGCAGAATGTTATTTATATATAATATCTGTAACAAATATGTAAGTTTAATTGAATATAATAAAATACTCACTGCTTACGCTCACGGTGAATCCGTGTCAAATCTCGCAGATGACTTAATAGAACAAAATCCAAAAAATTTGCTGAGTTTCGACCGCTACGCGACCACTAGTATACTTAAATATACTCTTAAAGTGACACTAATAAGTATAATAGAAGAGCTTAGTTCATGCCACAAAAATAAATTATGTTGATGTGTGTGATGTACTCGGTATCGTAATTTATGTAATTATATGTATCATCTGTCACATTAAGGAAGTAATAACGTAACGGAGAATGGGGTAAACAGGTCGAGTTGGGCAACATTATGCCATCTCTCACTATGTTAGTTGTAGTATAGTAGAGATTCAAACTGACATACAAACACGCGAGGAAAAGTATAATCTATATAAAAAGAGGTAACATTAGTATTTATAGGGGTAATCTCTGATACTACTGTACCGATTATAAAAATTCTTTCACCAATAGCTAGCTACACTATTCCTGGGTAACACAGGCTATATTTTATTTTGATAAAAACCTTTCACGAGGCTCAGCCGCGAGCAAAAGCCTATAAAAGCTTTTTCAATATCTGATATGAAGGTGAGTATTTCCATTTTTCAGCAACCGACCTCGCAGGCAATTTTTTATCATTTTACCTAGGTATTTAATAAAAATGTATTATTATTACAAAAATAATGATTACGATTCTGTTATTAAAACCTTTTTAATAATAGTAATTATACTAGCATGAAAATACAACCGTAGCTAAGTAAAGGCGCCCGGGTCGAAGCGAGTTAATCCGATTGCTCTATTTAATATGCATTGCTACTATTTTCCGCCGCTTCCTAATTACACTTCATTGCATGTGCGCATAAAATATGTTTATATGTATATTTCATAAAGGTAGGTTTCATTTGAAAAGTATCTATTGTTTACGTACAAAATATAGCTAAAGGTATGTAGGAATCTGTCCAGACGCGGGGCTCTCGCCCCAGGCGTTTAGAGCCGAACTCACGTCGATAGGAGAAACTTTTCAGGGGGTAAGCGGGGGTGTTGAGGGACGTGACAAGTTTTTATTATGAACACAATCAGGACCTGTGGATGCCATGTTCGATCCACGTGCCTGTTTAGCGGTTTTGTGAATGCGGGTGGCCTATATACGCTGTAAACGGGTTAACTGCGAATATATCAACGTGTATTATGTATATGTATGTAGTCTATTTGGTTGAAGTATACGAATACAAATTGAGTTACCAAAACAAAATAGATGGATTACTGAGCTTGTTAATAGACGTTAACAGTTGCGTGTAGAGTCTCGTATCTGTGCGAAAGTGGATAACGGTACCTTAAAATTTGAGGTCATTGCCCGGCCCTTGCTTCAACACGTGCACTTTGCATTACCTGAATACAATGAGGGTAAAAGACGAATCTGTATATTGATAGTAACATGCAAACTCTTGCTTTATTTAAACTTAAATTATATTTATTTAAAGCTGCAACGCTGTCATAATGAATCTAATTTTCATAAATAATGCAAAAAGTTTAGATGAATAGACATTTAAACAAACATAATTATTTAGATACTTGTGCAATTTTACTTTTCCGTACTCTGTCGTGAATCGTGGTACTTTAATCATTATTATAATATTATTCCGCTTTGGACGCTTATTACGGTTCCCTACCGCGACCGCACAACGGATCAATGGAATGCTTTGTACGAGTTGTTCGTCTTCCTGATATGCAGTGCCCGTTTCTCTATCGTTTTTTTTTATTATTTTTTTAGATGGACGCTTGCTGACAAGAGTCGGCTTTAGTCAGCGACACCGGACTTTCGGGCGAATGCTTTAGGCACTTCAACCCTAACGAATCCGTGTATAATAATAAATATGTTGTTACGCATTGTGAGAAGGTTCTTCTCTGGGGCCCTAACCGCCACGCCGGTGGTTTGGGTCCTGAGCTACAATATATTTTTATTGATGTCAGGGGTTAATAATAATAAGAAAGGTGTTAATAATAATAAGAAAAATATAACAAGAGTTATGATTGTAAAATAAACGTAATAATATTTAAAATCATGCCATTTAAATGATAAAGCCTCAGTTGTTCCCGTTATCGGAAATGATATTATATTGAATTTTTTCGTGCTAGGGTTCCCTGGCCGGTTAGCGCTCACCGTACATATGGTGAAAATAACGGC
The DNA here is from genome assembly GCA_905332985.1 of Mimas tiliae. Taxonomy (NCBI): domain Eukaryota; kingdom Metazoa; phylum Arthropoda; class Insecta; order Lepidoptera; family Sphingidae; genus Mimas; species Mimas tiliae. The sequence goes on from HG995241.1 coordinate 7,785,027, forward strand.
TCGTTCCGGGGTCAACCGTTGTTCATCCAGTTACTACAGTCCGACATAATTCTGGCGAACGGCAAAGGACGCTATGTCTCGCGCCGACCGACATTATGTTTGGATTACCTACACTGTGCTATAAAAAATAACTTACGATCAAGTGCAAGGCAGTCACTTTGCCGTGTCAGTATAATAAAAATAATACCAGTTTATAAATAAATCATATGTTTGAAACCCGTAAGAATTAAATATACATAATTATAAATGGCCACTAATAGCATGATATATAAAATTTGAATTACTATTATCTTGAAAAGTAATAATGGAGATCAGCGATGTAATGGATAAGAGCTGTATTAGTGAGTCATAAAACGTGTACGTAATTTTACTGCAGTGTAGTGCGATATATAAATATCCATCATAACACATACCGGCCATCTGCTACTGAAAGTAGACAGTACCGTACCCAGTAAAATAAACTGTACAGTTTGTCAGAATAGACCGGCAAACTAGCAAGTGGGTCACTTAATGGTAAATGATCGACACCGCGCATGAACGTCGACAATACCTAAATAATCATGGGCGCGTCGCCGACCTTAAAGGAAAGGGATAATTAGGGGATTGGGAAGGGGACTGGGATTTGGTCCTCCGGATATCTCACTCGCAACAGCAGCTTATTGTTGCGTTACCTTCGTGAGTTATCCAGGTTGATAAGTTACCAACTCGATCGAGCCAGCCTATCCATGCTGCAGATAAAACTATCTGCTTCTTAGCACTACTACTTATTTAAAAAAAAAAATGCTTTCGGTATAATGCTATAAAACACTTAAAAACGTAAAGCTACTCTATCGTCGAAAGATCAGGCAAATGTATAAGTAGTAGGTCTGGGTTAGTACCACCGTCTTATCTATTTCTGCCGCAGTGTGTAAGTACTGTTGTGTTTCGATTTGAAGGATATTGAAAGTAGTGAAATTACTGGACATTATGAAAGTTAACACTTTATATCTCGGGGTGACGAACGCCTAACTATGCCTATGCCTAGCAGTAATTATGCCTATGTGCCACAATACTAGACTATACTGTACCAAGTCATGTATGTATTTGGTGTTGTTTTTTTATAGACAGATGTGGTGCTTACCATCAGGCGAGCGACCTGCTCGTTTCGTCATTAGTGCAAAATAGCATAAAGTGCTAACCGTTATTGTGTACTATGACTTGATAGACATAGATGAGTCTATATTCTATAGACAACAAATTCAATATCAGAAAATATGGTTTTCTTGTCGAAAAACTACACTTACCGAAAGAATATATTATTAGGTAATAAGCAAATAAAACAGTTTCAAAGTATATAATAATTTTGAAAATTTATACTGTTACACGAACAATAGAAATATGAAATATCTATATAATCGGAAACAATGCTTCCTTCTTGCGTAGGGCTCTTCGACACCGAGGGCCGGGACTCGGGACCCCTCGGAATCGGAGTACCTACTCTTGTCAATGTTGCACCTTTTGTCTCTTTCTAAGAGTCTGCCAAGAGTGCAAAGAAATACCCGGTATTAGAGCATTTTAATACGCTATTTAGCTTTCTGCAATACGTAAAGAGGTGATGATTTTTCTAGCCAAATTTTATAATTTGTACGTAGGTACTTAAATTACCCATTACTCTGAAGATTTCAAGAAATAAAATAAGCATCTATGATCGTCCCAGTTCTAGATCGATCGCGTTTGTTTGAATTATGCCAAGCCCGTCAACCACCTAGCTACCGCTTAATCAACGGCTTGTGTTTTCGTCTATGATTTTACCTATACGTGATATATGATCACCCTGTGATTTAGTTAGTAAAGATTATTACTGGATTAAAATAATATTGAAATGTCAGTAATGTAATTATACATCATGTTCATTACAAAATACATAATATAAATATTTAACTTATGTTTCCTTTATCGCCATGTTGATCTTATAGTTACACTCTATTGACAAAATAATAAATTTGATAGGTATCGATTCAGTAAAACCGACATTTAAAACCGTTAGGTAACGTTCGTTGGTGTGAAATTAAGGTATTATGAGAAAGGATCGTGCATTTATCCCAAAGTCGGACAAAAGGCGGCGCGGCGCTGAAGCGCTCCACATTGCGCTATATTCTTCGTGTTCAAAGGAAATTTTCTGCTTATCATCCTTGACACAAATTATTTCGTGTCTTCCTTTAAATCCACAATGTTTTTTTTTACAAATAAAACGTCTAATAAACATTAATATAGAGAAAAACCTGGTGTAATAAATATGATTACCAGACATAATATTCATATTACTTATATTTCGAAAGTGACAGGCGTCTTATTTTTCTTACGAAATTGGGTCAACTCATGTAATATGAGAGTGAAACAGGAACAGCGTAGTCATGCGCTCATAGGCGTAACGTGGTTCATACATTTTTATTTGCCTACTCAGTGACCGATGACAGATATTGATGGGGTCCAGCCGTCCGTCCGCGCCAGCTCACGGTTCCAGGCTCCACGTAATATTTGTCAGTGATCGCGGTCGAAACTAATGGGCTGAGAGTTTTATTTATATGACAGCTCCATAAAGAGAAGCCAACGATAATATGAACGAAATTAATGGACGAATACCGAAAACGCCCAAAGTTTCCCCAAACTAATTTAATCAGGCAAAATGTTTTTCTCTTTTCTAATAATCACAAAGCGAAGTTAAAACTTGTTATTATATATGTACTATGTTATTTGCTGAGTACGTTTATAGTTAAATTATTATTTTAGTATGGAATTAAAATATAAATAAATAAATAAATAATAAACACCCAACAGTCACACACATAGTCCTGACCCCACACTAGGTAAACCTGTGTCGTGGGTATCAGGAACTACGAGGGACTTGCGGTCCCACAACACTCAGACCCGAGACCAATATTTGTAGTTCACACAAACATTTTGTCTCGGTGTGGGAATCGAACCCACGGCCTCTCGCTTCGCAGCCGACTACTCGCCCGCTGCGCCACGGAGCTGTCAAATGTACGAAATTAGGTTGTTGTTAGTAATTAGAGCTTTTAAAAACTCTGCTATGCTGGAAATACTTTCATATTATGTGTTGGTAATAAACATTACAAAATAATGTGATTGATGTTAAGTGAAACTGGATGTGGTAAAACCGCGCTGTAGCCAGTTTTGCCTACAGCACGAATGTGGAAGGTTGATCGATACCTCTATCTTTCATCAGAAAACTGGCGTGAAGTATAGTCTATACACCAAACCTGTTCCAGAAAAGGGAACAAATATGTACCCACTACAAATAATTCCTTTGTTTGGTCCTGTCAACACACCAAATACAATAGAGATAACTAAAAAGTGGGTAGATATTTGTTTATATTTTTTGAACAGGTATAGTGATTAGACTTTAACACCTTATTACGTCTCGCGCGATCAGAACCTGAAGATTGCTGGAAATCCAAAGGTTAATAACCTACCCCATTCCCCGAACTCCGTTCCATTCCTCGAAGATTGGCATTACTTTTTATTTATAGCATACGCCGGCAAATGAGCAAGTGGGTCACCTGATGTTAACTGATCTCCACCGCTCATACACACCAGAACCTACAATACCAGAAGAATCATGGTCGCATTGCCGACCATAATTAAGGGATTGCGAAGGGGAGGGGATTTGGGCCTTCGGAAATCTCACTCACCGTACGAAACGTAGCAGCAAGCCGCTACTTTAAGTCGGTTTTCTGTAAGACAGTGGCAATGACTCGTCGAGCCGGCCCATTCGTGCTGTCGACAAAACTGTTTACAGCGTGGCTCTACCACTCGAAAGTGGTCTACAACTGACTACGATCCCTCCGATGTTGCGCAGTGTGTTTATGGGCGACCCACTTGCTAGTTTGCCACGCATGCTGTCAACTCAAACCTGTCTTATATATTTGAGATTATTTGAAAATTTAGCTTTATTTTATTCAATAGGCTTACATCAGTGAAAATTTATTATAAGTACAAAAAGCGCGTAAAATGAAATTGCAAAGGGTAACGAAACAATTAAAGCCACCCGAAGCTCTTGAACACGGATGGAACAATGGATGCGAGAGGATATTGTGAAGAGGCTAAAGAATTGCACACAATTTTATTATTCAGATCACTTGACTAAGTGAAAAAGTGAAGGCGGTCGTAGTGCCTATTGTGGATGGTGATGCGTGCTCCGATCCCACCGGAACTCTTCAATGGTGCCTGCTGCGTAAGGCACATGGTAATTAGGTGTCACCGGACTTGACATCGCATCGCATTTATATACAGCAACTACTTTTGAATATACGATGTGTGCATAAAATTAAACTTAATATATCATTTGGAATAGCTACTTTTTTCTGAATTTTACGCTAATAACATGATGTCTCTACTCTTCATAAATAGTTAAACACTTGAAATAAAATCTGTTTCTTGTTTCAGATAACACACAACATTTAAGAGCAAAGGTAATCTAAATATCTTTCATACCCGTGATGCTATTATAAGTTTTTTTGTGAGAATGCAATCAAAAATAAGTGGCAGGTGGAATTCAATCATCGGACGCGGAGCATTAGTTAGCCAGTTCCGCTACGTCAGTTTCAACATACTGAATCTGTATGATTTTTCTGTAATCGGGATCACATACATAACTCGTTGGCAATCCAATCTAGTGCCGTTCTACTTCACTCGCTCAGCACACAGAACTGGGTTATAGTGAGATAGTTAGTACACGTTCATTCAGTTTGGATTTCCCGTTGCGCTTCTTTGTTCTATTAAAAAAACTTGTGGAATTTAATAGGTGAACTTTATTGGGCATTTTTGTCGGAGCCATGCATCGCTCGCCCCGTATTATTACTGCCTTGGTGTGGCGCGGCGCGGCGCTGCGCTGCGCTTATTTATGTTTTAAAGTTACGCTAGCAGGTAGGCATTCGAAGGCTGCTTGACTACCGTTTATGGGACTAGAACAATGTATATAGTTATAACTATCGCAGCTCAAATATCTCCTTGTTTTTAATAGTCAAACATGTAGAAATACGTACGTACAAATATTATGATTATGGATTTGTAAAAACTAAAATTGTAATAGATTTTTTAAACCAATGGGTATAAATTGTAATAATTTATACCCATAAAAATAAACATATCTATGCAAAAAATAATATATTTTTGATTTCATTTGCCATTTTTGCTTATCATGTGAGCTACTCTTGAGGTTTATATGTTTAAAAGAAAGGTAAACGAGTAATATGGTCATGCCTCGATGGCGCAGTTGTAATGCGTACGCTTTTCGATTGAGGCTAACGCTGAGGTCTCGGGTTCGATCTCCGGGTTGGGTAAAGTATGTAAGTATTTAAGTTGGGTTGGTATTGAGTTTTTCTATTACGAAATGCTTAGTATCAGCCCGAAGTCTGGAATTTGTGCCCGGTATGGCGATAGGCTCGCCTCTTATCATATTATGGGACGGAGATACGCTCGGCGAAATGTGGGTGTACTGGTTGTAATCCCCGAACGTGTGAAAGGTATCAAGGGGCATTCCAGTTCGGATAGCTAGAGAGGTTATAAGCAGTTATTTCACGTCGATTTTCTGTGACACAGTGGCACCACACTGGTGAAATTAACTTATTTAGATATGCTGTAGGTGTAGATAAAGCTGAATACAGCGCGACTCTACCTATAACATTGCGCCGCGCCCGCGCTGTGTCAAATCAAATTATGTTTGCTCCCGTGAAAGCTCTTATATGGCCTAAAAACTACTTTTTATAGTCTATTTCTTTAATGGAGTTTCGCTTATCGTAATACTAAAATCTGCAACGAAATCCAGTCAGTAGTTTTGGCGTAATGCACGAACAAATTATCAGACAGATTGCACAGCTACAGCTTTATTATATGTATAGATTCAGATATCATTATTCCTTAATAACACATAGTTCTTTCTTTCATTCTACCTGGCATTATCCCGGCTTAATGCCATAGTTCGCCTTCTCATCATGACGGTCGATGAGAAGATGTGACCCCAACAACTCGCAACGTGAATCAAGTTTCGCCGTTGCCTCATCCGATAATCAGCAGAGTGTATGTACCACGTGCAGGTGAGATTGGCTTTGGGCCTAAGATGTTGGTGGCCCTACATTTAAATATACTTATTTAATTCGATGAGTTTAATCTCCGTTAAATCCAGGAGAGAGGGCCACTTTGTATTCTTATAAAGTTGACATTGTCGTTGTGTTTGTCGCACGGCTCACTGCGAGTTTGCTATGTGCTGACTCCGCTGATTTAGGGCGGAAACTTCACTTGTTTTGCATTTTACTGGAACGCGGGGAAAGTCACCCCCGAGATTTGAATATTTAACAAGTAGGGTAACTTGCGAAGATGCGGCCCTTTACAGAAGTTTGTGTAGTAGGCTCACATGCTTTTAGAAAGCGCGTCCCATAAGCATGGTTAATTGAAACGTGTCTTATAATCCCAAGGTAAATAGTCATTCTCAAAGGAATGAATCGTGTGTTGAAGGTTGTGAATTAAAAAAAAAAACGATCGGCATCGGTCAGTTCTATTTCCCGTGGCGAGTCATTTATTTGCTTTGTCAGCGCTCCGTGTATCATCGTCGAAAGAGTGCGGGTTTTGTCTGCATCGGAAATAGGTTATGTAAATAGTTCGATATTGATATTCGATGAATTAATTTTTCACGTCGCGTCCATTCAAATATAGTTTTATTTTTATCGGATACAAATTTTAATTAACAGTCGTTTTTTTATTCAAATATTCGCTATGGATATCTAGATATATTTGACCGAGAAGAGAAAATAACTGTCTCGGTGACATAGTCGTAATGCGTACGCGGTATGACTGCTGTCCTGAGGTCTCGGGTTCGATCCCCGAGTCGGGTAAAGGGATATTGGGTTTTTCTATCATGAAATGTTTAGTATCAATCCGGAGTCTGGAATTGTGCCCAATATGGCGATAGGCTCGCCCCTTATCACATCATGGGACGGAAATGAGCTCGGCTAAATATGGGTGTAATAGTTGTAACTAGTGACACTAGCAGAGGTGTACCTCTGCCTACCCCTTTGTGACTGCGCATGTATATGTATGTATAAGAAAGTAAATTTTAATATCTAGGGAAATAATATAGTCATTGCGTTTATTTTTGTTAACTAAAAAGGACCAAAATAATTGGATCAAGTTAGTCACAGAATGGTACCCTAAGGATACCAATGAAATACCAAAAATGGTATGTTGATATGGTGAAGTACGTAGGTGGACAAGAGATGCGTCTCACAAAGGACGCGAAAAATGGCATCACTTAGAGCAGGCCTATACCAAACAATGGCTGTATAGATACAGATTGATTAGATAGAAATTTGAGTTTATTTTAGTCAAAATTCGGCCAAAAGACAATTCGCAACAGCGCATAGAGGAATCAATAAAGTTATTAGTCCAATAAATAATATTTTTGACAGTTTTGCCGGGAATTCTGACAGTGCGATTGATCTTTTATTTTAATCAAATCTTGATCTAGTTTGGAGTTGTGTTTGTTGTTTCAAAGTGGTGTGAATTTGTGCAATAAACATAAACGGTGATGAAGAATAACATTTTGCGTTCAGTTTCGATAGGTCATTATAATACTTTGAAAAAACTTAAGAAAATATTTTGCCTATATCGGTAAGGACGAAATTCATAGACGCTTGAAAATTCCATCAGCAATTATTATTTAACTATTGTTTTTTAGATATATTTTTTTAAAGATTTGTTTATATTTTTTTAAGAAATGCGATAGTTAGAAGGTTAATTGACTCATTGCTATAGTATCGTAACTGATTCAGTGTTAACATGTATCAGTTTGTAGTTGGTTGCAGCAAGTTGTGTACACTACATTCGCAGCTTACTTGTTCTCTTTGCATGATATGTTCTGCGGTGATACGAGTAGTATTGTATACGCCAACTGTTTTTATTATTCGACATTTAAATCGTTTTTGTTGGAAAGGCATACTGCGATGGATTTGTTTTTGGGAAAATGTTTGCTTATGCTGTATTAATTTACTAGCTAGTACCTATTCTATAAACGAACTTTTCGAGTTAAATAAAATATCGTAAAATGCATAAAAATATTTTCAATTACAAAGATAATATTGTTCTATCTCTTTTGTATTTATTGTATTCAGAAAAAATAATAGTAAGTACATTTTAAATTATTAACACTAAATGGTTGCACAGAGTCCACTATCCGTAGATGACGCTTTGTCTTGCCCTTGAGCCATAGACCACGGCCAATAATCCAGTTAGGACGACCGCACGAGCCGCCGGCACTGACCAGATCGATTCATAATTGGGTACACTAGCCTACCAGACCGCAGTCCTGTTAAAACAAGCGGTTTTTGCAATAACGTACTAGCCAACTGAGGTTTATTAAATGGTGATTAATGAATATCATGCACCCTGAAACAGTATTTTTTTGAGTTTGCTTTAGAATAATACTTTAGATCCATAGCTATTGTCTGTGCAGTAAATGTTGGCTAGTATTATGCATTAGTTTACATAGTAATTTTGCTATTGCAGATAATATAATGTGGATATATTCATACAATAGATATATGAGGAGGAGTTTATGTAGGAAACAGAAGTTTTAAAACGTACATGTCTAAGTAAATGACAAATAAAAGTATCTACATACATACATAAATATACATTAAAACATAATTTATAGCATACTAAGCGCTTCTTTCACCACCTTTGAATAATGCTACTTACCAAATAATAATATAATATGACACGGTAAAATACAAAAGTCACACTAAGACATATATCGATGATGCGTGGGTGCACTAGTTGCAACTCTGCCTACCCTTGCGGGGATGAAGGCGTGAGCTTGATAAGTAAATTCAAAATTCACACTGACATATATACTGGAAGAGTGATGTCTAATATCTACTGGAAACTTACAAAAATAGTTCTTATACGTTAATTGGTCGTTTAATCTTAATGCAACATTGTGAAATAGGCCCTAAATAGTTCAAATCGCCATAGGGTAACCTCAACTATATGTGTCGCGGCCCGCGGGGGGTATATTCATAATTTGACAAATTCATTAGAAGAAACGTGTGTTCATCTTCTAGACCTAAATGATATAAATTCAATGCGGATTAAGTTTTGTAACAGCATTTTTCAATTTAAAGAGTAGTAAATTGAAAGCGCAACAAAATAAAACGTTGCTGTTTAATAAATCTACCGTAATTCTCTGTAATTTGTTTATTTTATAAGAATACGCACCTGGTAGCGAATATTAAATAAATATTTGTACAAATGTAGAAGCCGTTGAATGCAAGTATTAATATATCTGTTGCAAATTAAACATAAACGTGAATACATACGTTCAAAATTTTACGTCTGAATCCCCAAAGGCGTGGGCAGAGTTATGGCTATAACACCAACGCTACGCTGAGAATATTTCGTCCCATAATATGATAGTAATAGGCACACCTATCGCCAAATCGGGCATCAAAATCCAATATCGAGCACCTCATGTGTAAAAAACTCAAAAACAAATGATGGTTGCCCGGGAGTTAAACCCTAAATGGGTACTGTTAGAAATATCAAGCATATTAGAAATCTTAATATAATTCATAAAATCTTGAATAACTCAACCGAAGACAACCTTACATTGGTACTTTAGCATATAGGTACCAACATTTAAATATGGAAGGCAGCGTTTCGCGCTGTCGAGTTTTTGTTTAAAAAGTTTGTCAGCACATTATATTAGCTAACGTGATCTTGATTTATCTTAAATCATAGCCTATGATCCTCTTATGATAAAGACGTATCTATTGATACAAAACCCGCCCAATAACTCTACAGTGGAGCATCTTAGCTTCATTCCCTATAAACACACTTCCATTGCTTCACCGCAGTCAGCTACAAATTACTCCATGTGTTATTACATAAATAATTGGAAACACAAATAATAATCAGGGAAGTTAAACTAATTTAAATTTAGTTTTGAGCTATACCGTCAACCCAATCTCGCATGTCACTCTTTGTATGTTAAACCTGTCACTGACAACTGTGTAGGTACCAATCAAACCTAGTTTACTTCCTTGACTGTTGTGAGTTGCGACTCCAGGTACAAAGTCGAATTGAAATGTCAGCTTTTCAAATATTCACTCGACGTAGTTGTTTCGAGTGTAGTATCGTTGACTTATTCGAGGTCCACTTATGTTGCTCTTAACTTAGGTAGCTTTGAGAACGGACGATGTTTAACTATACTATGAAGTTTATTAGGGACAAGAAATTGTAACACAGACCTGTTGGGCGCTTTTATTTATGAAATTATGTATAGTAGTACTACGAATAAAGTTATGCGCTACGGCAATCTTAGTTCTCTACCTTGGATTACGAATAGGCTATTGATCTACAGCAAGTGATAATTCATCCAGAAGTACGAACAAAAACCTGTCTTTGTTAGGTCGTCTTCACGGGTATTTCCGAAATAAAAGTAGATTGCGCTCAGATTGATTTATACGAGATTCGGATACGTTTGGGCAGCGTTTTCGCGTTGTCTAAAAACTTTTCCATTAGATACGAAAATATTATTACAGGTGTAAAATATTTGTTAAAATCACGTTGTAAATTATTATGTTTCAAAACTTGAAGTATCGCTAACTGTTCAAAAACTGCCTGTTTAATTATTTGTCTTTATGGGCGTAGCTTATGTGTATCTGGCACAGCTTTACCACCTATCCTATCAGTGACCTACTTAGATAGCGACGTAACGTGGGATATGTCAACTGAGACATGTATCCAGCCTTTGAAGTCGCATATCATCGTCATTTCTTACCTCTGGGTGCTTATATTGTTAAATCGATTGAAGAAGCAAAAACTATGTGAATCTATAATACCTAGCAGCCGGCACATGCAACATATTTCAAAACATTAATGTAAATGCAGTGAGGCAAGGTTTTGTCGCGAACGTCGGGATTTCACAATAAAATGCAACTGAGATGAGAAATTATTTAACGCAATCTGCTCTTGTCAGTTTTTCATCAAAGTGCCGGATTTATTCTGGCGAAACTCGTAATCCCCGATTCACTGCGGCCTGCGGCTGCTTCCTCTACTGAAATATGGATTATGTCTATTCATTTGAAATTCAGAAGAGGTCTCCATCGCTTTCTCATTCCTTATGATGAACTCATTCCTTATACCTAATATCGTTATACCGTCCCTTAGAAATCGCAATACTCAAATAAATTTGCTTTCGTGACACCTGCTGCTTATTCAGAGACACAGTTTGTTTTACTGTATTGTGTGTCGTCTTATTTACCATTGGCTCTCAAATATTGTTATATGTAACTGCTTAGTAAAAGAAAATAAAATGAATATAATAATGAAAAATATATTACAAAAGATGTACATAATATAGTGTATTCTTATCTTTTAAATAAAGTTTTGGAGGAATAGCGATAAAATAATAGATTTGGCACATTTTATCCGCAACCAAAGCCTTAATGATGATATACCTTATTATAATCGCTTAATCTTTACAATTTGTGGAACCGTGGCGCAGCGGGCGAGTAGCCGGCTGCGAAGCGAGAGGCCGTGGGTTCGATTCCCGCACTGAGACAAATGTTTGTGTGATCCACAAAAATTTGTTTCGGGTCTGGGTGTTGTGGGATCGCAAGTCCCTCGTAGTTCCTGATACCCACGATACAGGTTTACCTAGTGTGGGGTCAGGACTATGTGTGTGACTGTTGGGTGTATTATTATTATTATAGAGCACGATTTAATGTATATTTGTGTTTCAACATTTAAGACACACCTGCTATTTATTACACTTTATACAATTTTTATATATATGATTACGATATTCTTGCCTCGGTGGCGCAGTTGTAATGCGTACGCGTTACTACTAAGGCTGACGCTGAGGTCTCGGGTTCAATCCCCGGGTCGGGTAAAAGCGATATTGGGTTTTTCTATTACGAAATGTTCAGTATCAGCCCGGAGTCTGGTATTGTGCCCGATATGGCGATAGCCCTATCACATCATGGGACGTATATACCCTCGGCGAAATGTGGGATTACAGGCGTGAGTGCGTATGTATGTATGTTTGTAGTATGATATTCTTGATTTACTTAGGTCATTTGTAGTGGCAGAAAGTAGATAACTAAAGTGTTCAATTCAATATCTATATAAGGGTGAAATAAATAGGAAACTGAACGATGTCAAACGATTCCGGGACGTCTGTGGACGCCTCTCACAATGGCGCCAGCCTTGTCCGACTTCTGCATGTTTCACAATAGTTTTCAATAAACCTCGCTCGTGTAACCTTTTGCCTTTTGATTTAACTGTTGCTTGACTAGAACTACTAGCAAGTAATTTGGTAATATTTAGAATAGTTACATCATAATAATTTGAAATGATAATAAAATATGTGTATATTGTTGTTAAATATTGTGTTAGAGATTACAATACAATTTAATTGTTTTTGTAAGATTTGGCATCACTGTCGTCGTAGGGCCTGATAAGCGACGTCTATCACTGTGCTTGACTCCTTCATGCTGAAAAGTTTTGTTATCTTTAATGCACATTCGTTTTTCGATTATCGTTTATTCATATGAATAAGTTTTACCGTTTCGTTTGAATTGATTCGATGTTAATGGTTTCCAACAAGCATATCTTGCTGTACATCTCGTTCATAAGCTTCTGTTGATAGCTCGACGATGGCGGGAGGAAAAGGCGTTGTAGTTTCTTTAATATACAATAATTATTAAAATAAAGCTTTAGTTTTTATTTATTTTTTTATTTGATATGCCGGCAAACGAGCAAGTGGCTCACCTAATGGCAAGTGATCTCCACCGCCCATGTACGACCACAATATCAAAAGAATTATAGCTGCGTTGCCGATCTTAAAGGAAAGGGATAATTAAAGGATTAGGAAGGGGAGGGGGTTTTGACCTCCGGATATCTCACTCACCGTACGAAACGCAGCAGCAAGCTGTAACTTTACGCCGGTTTTTCTGTGAGACAGTGGTAACGACTCGGACGAACCGGCCCGTTCATGCTATAGACAAAAGTGTCTACAGCGTGCCTCTACCACTCAAAGTGTACTACGTATTACCAATTAAGTATTACGAAGACAGGTGCAAAATTAATATTTTCCAAAAACTTTGTCTACAGGTGCGTCAAAACTTTCGTGACATTTCGCTGCACCGAGTAGCGTGGCTGTCCCACGTACTTGAAACACATACCCATAATGTAGACGGGTGTCGTAATACGCAGTGATTTTTTGTCGTGACTTATAATAAAAATCAGAAAACCTTAAATGACATGTCATGGTGAAATATCACAAGTGGAGATGCTCTTTAATATATTTTTACGAAATCTTGCTATACCCATTTCATTATACCTAAAACTTAACTAATCTGATAAGCTAAACGATTTATGAACGTATCACATTAGTAATATGAATAATGATGTTGAAAATTGACTCACTTTTAAATTCAGTCATAATTATGTTGTTAAAATAGTCCGCAAGAGATTCAATTCTTTCTACTCCACCTATGTAAAAAAATACAAGTAGTTAACACACTTAACTGTTTGTTATTAAATAACGTAATTTAATTTCAGAATGTACTCACTCATGTTATTCGGGCGCAACTTGAGGATACGATTCTCCACTACAAAAAATAATTAAAGGTTTATTTGTAGCCATAGGAAATAAATAAACTAATATATCAAATCAAATATAGTCAAATCGGGCGACGGCTCGAGGAGCTTTTTAAAAGACTGTTCAGGATGAAGAGCTTTATTAGACTGAATTTTCATGTACAATTTCCTTATTTATATGGTCGAGCGATGTAAACAATACGCATTACTTATTATAGAAGCTTCGACGTGTTTACGATAAAAGTGCTGAGGTAGCGTCTGGAGCACACCTGTGATGTCTCAAATTACATAAAAACAACATGTACTTGTTCTAAGAAGTGTTTACTGTTTTACAAAATGTGCTTAGCTTGCGTCTGGGGTACATCCTGTGATGCGACGCCATCAGATCGTACACATACTCTAGGATACGTAACTACTTACATATTTTTTCCACTTCCTCATCCATAAGAGAAATACCCACTGAAACAAAAATTGATTATGTTTATAAAAATTTGGTTCTTATTTGGCTAGAATACTAGAATTAAAAATCTCTTTCTTATTAGCAGTTAGTCAAAAATAAACGCATACTCTCGATCTTTAGTAAACCTAATTATTCTATGGGTACCTAGATATTCTACTTAAACCCACTCATTTACTTAATACGAAAGCTAAAGAACTATAATGCGAACTAGAAAGGTAAGTAGGTTCCTTTAGAGTGTAGACATCCGTTATCAAATTGTTTAAGAAAGGCATCCCCTAAGGGGAGCACTGACGCTTTCACGCGTTTTCCGCTACAAGCAAAAGGTAGAAATACTAATAATACCTAATCAATTTTAACCTTTGCCGAAAGGGTAGCTGCTTACGTCAAAATTGGCTTGTCATCATAAAGGAAGCTCAATTTTCATAATTTTGAAAACATATATTGTGTGAAGTTTCTGTAAACTAAATGAAGCAATGTAAATCTTATCTTAACGTAGGTAGATAATAAACACAAACAAAGTAGTGAAAATTCACTACATATTCAAAAATAAAACTTACACATTTTACGAAATCGTCGCAATACTAAAGAGTGTTCCTCTTCATTGTGTTTAACATGAATGACTGTAAAATAAGATATTTTATAGAAGTATACTGATTTTTTAATCATCTGTGATTTCATGTTTAACTTACATTGATTAGTCGATGCTTTGTTTATATCGTTAATACATTTTGTATGTAATCTACAAGTGTCCAAATTAGATATATCTTGACACTCATATCGCCAATTGCAAGTCGATGTTGACAAATTCGATTTAGCTAAATATAAATTATCTAATGCACTTAAAGCGAATATTTAACTAAGATAATAAATAAAAATACTTAGCATATGTAGATATCATGCTATATGCATAAAAATATTGTTTGTTGTACCTTTATTTTTTATTTCTTTGTTACTGGTGTTATCTTTTTTTAGAGTGCTTCTTAAAGCTGCAGAAGTATAATCATTTTATAGTCATTTTTATATTACCAAAATATTTAATCAAAGACATACATTGTAAAATGCATCTGAAATATACCTTTTGTCTTTGAGTTCTTGAGATATACAAAGGCCGGCTTCTGATTCGATCGTTTCTTGACATGCTTTTTTGCTTTGATACCAGTAAGCTTACGTGGTCTCTTAGCAGTTTTATTTTTTTTTCCTTTGAGACCATCTTTGACAACTAATCGTCGCTTCTTCGCCAACCTTTTAGATAAATCTATAACTACAAGCATTTTCTATTGTTAATCAAACATTGGTTGTAAATAATTTTATTTGAAATAAGTTACGTAATGGTTGGTTACCTCGGCGTTTGGTTTTGTTTGGCTTTCTACGTCCAATATTGACTTTCTTTGTTATCACTGATAAAAACATAATGTTAGTAAATTGTAGCTATAGCTATTATTACATGGTTATTATAGTAATGACTTACATCTATAGTGGCATTGTTTTGGTCTGCTATCAACGCCTATAAACTGTCCTAAAATGTTTTGTATTATTTTTTGTATGCATTTAGTCCTATTTATTTATTAGATTTCACTTTGAAACTTGCCTCGAAAATGTAATTGCCTTGGTGGAGCTGCTACTGACTGTGATGCAGTGCGTATATTCGCAGCTAGTAAAACATAGAGGATATATTAGTATATCACAATAGAAAATAAAAATAATAATGAAACTACTTACGCTCTCCGCTCAAAGCTAGGGCTTGTAACGCATCCAACCCCGAAATATCAAAATCTAAACAAATACAATGGAGATATAGGACGCTTATTCAAATATCTACATTCTTTTTTATATATGTATATTTTTATACCTTTCAATATGACTATCCTTTTGTGGGTAAAAACTGAAAATATTAGTATAAGTACTTAAAGCCAAGCTATTATAAATCTTAAATAACAGTTGGTACTTTATAAATCAATTATACGTACAGAAAGCTTCAAATAATCTGTCAGCTAACTCTTGGGAGTTTTTAGCCGAGCTCACAATGCCTTTGCCCTCTAAAATAAAAAGAGCGAGGTGAATTTAAATAGACTTATCACTTATCCATACTTTTCCCTATTTGAACATTAAACACCACTTACTTCCAGGGTTTTCAACTGAAATAACAATTGCAAATAAGTAAAAATAGCATACGTAATACAATTGTTTCATGTTTGGAAAATTATCTTAACAATCTGTAGTTTTATCATTTGTAATTAGGTCAATATATACATACTTCGCCGTGATTTCTGTTATAAAAGTACAATGACTTTTATCGTAATCGCGTCGTGCCTCATTAAAAAGACCCTATTACCACCTCACGTAAAGACTGACATGTCACGAGGAAGATTGACACTTACGTGACCGACAATATTTTATTAGAATTTGCATAACCTATAGATTAATGCGGTTACCTATTAGCAGACACATTGGCAATACAACAATGTATTTCGGTTCAGCTCACATTTAATAACACTATTGTGTTGTATGTTCTCATTGTAACACAGTATTATAGCTCTTTGTAAAATTGAAACATCAAGTTGTTTGCGTAAGGTATTGTGCGCCAGGGTCAGAGTACTTCGGCTGTAGATAAGTCGAATGCATGATTCGTTGTAGATACACAATATAGTTCTTCGGTGATAAGTGGCTCCATTCTTAATATCCAGGAAATTATAAATACAAGCATAACAAATAAGTGCCATGTTACATAGCGAGACTAAACTCTATATTATCATGTACAATTAAACTGTCACGAGTATCATATAAAAACATATTCTTATTGTTACATACTGTTACATATATTTTTAATATGATTAAAATTTTCATAATGTTATAGGTACTTATCCTACTTTCTAATATCCCACGTAATATAAAAAATCTGAAAGCTGTGATATTTGTGAATCAATGACGCCTTAACAACTGAAATGAATTTCGTGAAATTTGGCCTTTGGGACACAGGTGGACCATGACTCGGATTAAATATAAGCTACTTTTTTCCCGGAAAAAGACATTCAGTCAAGCGGAGCCGCGAGCAAAAACTAGTGCATAGTATTAATTTAACTAAATTGCTTAATTCAAGTATAGCAAGAAAAATATACAAACCTTTAGATATTAGTTTTTTAGTAATAGGCACCATTTCACTTGCAGAAAAAGTGTCACCTGAAAAGAAAGAAATATGTAATAATTTTTCAGTACCTAACTCTGATTTACTCACTTTATTTTAATTTGACATAATCCACATTGATTGCATGATTCAATAGATCTTATGATGATATGGTATGGTAATATTGTTCAATTCTTTTGAACAATAATGACCATTACTTTATTTTTCGTTTACTTACGTTAAAGTAACAAATATAATATTGTGTTTTTACCAGCCATTAGCGATCTTTTATCATCTGCAAAAACAAAATGTAACTATTATCAATACGTAGTATAACACAGTCGCTATCTATGTCTCTCTGTCTCTTTATCCGCTTGTTTCCTCTAAACTATGCAACAGATTTAGGTGCCGTCTTCACTATCATTTAGATAACTTATTTCGGAACGTTTATGTAACACGCTGTCAACCATTGGAGCAGGGCAGTAACATACTTGTGGTGAAACCGCGAGGGACAGCTAGTTTTTTCCAATAAAATGCATAATATTATTATATAAGTTACTGTAAGTTATGTACACCTCATATTTCACAAGTTTTTCCATATCCCAGATATGGATAAATAATACAATATCTTACCGTTTGGTAATCCTTTTAACTGAAATCTGGGGGTATCACTATCTGAGTTACTATAATATGAGTCATCTTCGTTATATTGTTCAAAGTTTTCTCTTGACGTATCATCTACTACCTCATGGTCACTAGCATCTGTCACTTGGTTACTTTCATTATTATCTTCAGAATATTGCTGATAATATTTAGGCTTATCAGGTTCCATTGGCTTCCCATCTGACTCTGAGCCTTGTCCATTAGGTATTTGGTCTATTGTATAGTCTTTAGAACTATCAGTATCAATCTCCATATTTTCTCCCGATTCGTACCCATTTTGTGTTATTTTTTTTAACCTTTTTGCTGTATGCTTTTCTGTCAATATTCAATTATAATCGAAATTATAATGCAAAATTAATTATATAAGAAGCATACCTTGAGTACTTACGTAAAATTTTGTTTTTTGAATTATATGTAGGTTTCGCCACAGAATAAGTCTCTGAAAATGTATTAGCCTAGAAATGTGATTGACATTAGAATTAAAAAGTGTATTGTAAGAAACAATATGTAATAGAATCAGAATATTACTATTAGTAAAAGAAGAATCAAAACACGCCCTCCCATTTCTGGCTAGTCGCATTAGTTAGTGTACAAAAAGTAATCATATGGGAAAAAATAATTACAAACGCTAATGAAAACGCATTGACCGTGTAATCCGAGTAAGTTATTATTGGCTTTCGTCACTATTGCTTTGAGAGTTGGGACTTGTCCACTTGTAACAATTCGTCAATAAAGTCATCAATTACTTTGTCCGTAATTTTAAGTATTACTTGCTTTTAGTTTAAGCTGGTAGTTTAAGTTGGTATTCAAATTATGGTTTATTAAGGTGTGACTGACCTTATTTTGATGGAATAATTAATTGATTGATACAACATCATTGCCTTTAAGTAGTGTTTATGTACACATTGTCCATACATAAAATCATGTATTACGTATATTAAAAGAGGTAGTAATAGCCTTTGAATTTCACAAATCCTAACACGCTTTTGTTTTTGTCATATTCATAAAACAGCTAATTTATTTCCTTTTCTTGCTTTACACGCCATATCTTCTTAATGTTATTTCTTGCACATTTGTATTCCTTCATTTTCTAAGAAGGAAATAAACAAAGGTATAAATATTGCAAATACATAGTTTTTTGCTCACCATTCCTCCCTCGTTTCTTTCTAGGATAAAAGTAGCTTTGAAAAACTATAACAATTTCAAATATAGTATTCAGGGATAACGCAGCTTTCTTTAAGTGAAAGAATTTTCTGAATAAGATCAGTATTTTGAGAGATGAAAGTAGCAGCTTGCTGTTGTGTTTCGTACGGTGAGTGAGATATCCGGAGGTCTCAATCTCCCTCCCCTTACCAATCTCTTAATAATCCCTTTCCTTTAAGGTCGGCAACGCAATGATCCTTTTGGTATTGTGAGCGTATAGGGGCGGTAGAAATCATTTACCATCAGATGACCCACTTGCTCGTGATTACCTCCTACAAACAAACTCACAAAGTCACAAACGTTACTTCTTTATAACATTAATGTAGATTATTGTAAATATAGTTTACCTGCCTCTCACTTAAACTACTCCGTACGTACGTACACATCACGTTTTTCCATAAACTTTATTGTGAGGTAAAAAGCAAATGATTGTGTGTATTCTGTTGGTGCCATTGTACATAGCGAGCTGACATTGTGCGATAGATAAGTATATTATTATGTAATACATTCAAGGCTATATTAAATAACTAATGGAACATAGGCCAATAAAACTGAAATGTGCGAAATTCTATGGTTAGGTGTCAGCGTGAACTAAGATCATAGGCGAGATGCATAGGCGTTAACAAAGTATCTTGTTTGATACATATTTAATTCATTTCATTCAACTCCATGTTATTATCAAATGTCTCGCAATCCTGCTTAATAGCGTGTGTGTCAGGTAGATTGTTATTGTGTACACACTACACGTAACCGCATGTCTCGCCTCAACCCGGGACATGATGCCGCAATAATGGAACCTAGTGATGCTTGCTAACTTGCTAACCTCTTAGACACAAATTAAAACATATATTCCTGAATATTATTTTCACAAATTTCCTTCGTATGATTTATGTAATTTTCTAAATGTTTCATTACCAAAACGTATGAAAATATTAAAATATTCGAAGTCGAAAACAATATTGATTTTAAGATCAATTTGAAACCGACTATGTTGTTGCAATTTTCTTAACTCTACAACTTAACATTATTTACAAAATGATCCGAGTTGTTTTACCAAAATAAACAGTTATGATCTACTCGTACATACTATTTATTAGGATGACTTAAAGACAATTAACGAATGCGTTTTGACACTGATACTCCTGTCGCAATATCGTGAAACCAATTTCAAAACAGTAGCGGTAACATATTCCGTATTTAGGTCCATTTGTGAGTTTGTAAATAAAACAATTTTCTAATAGAAGTCGTGTCGGAGGTCTTTGATGCAGTCACGAGACGTCGCATCCAGTCTGTATAATTAAAATCTTGTCCACAGCTAGTGGCCTGTCGGGAATATGATATTTGTCCCGCACATTCCTACTTAATAATACACCACCGACCCACTCGTTTTTTACAAAGATTACCGTTTATTTACGGTTTACTTAAGGGAAAGATGTGATGTGCAGCGTGGATAGTTTTGTTTTAGGGTTCCGTACCTCAAAAGGGAAACGGACCCCTTATAGGATCATTTTGTTGCCCTCCGTCCATCCGTCCGTACGTATCAAATTGAAATTAATATCAAATACCTATAAAATTATACATACGGTCCCTACGAGCTGTAAATATCGGCTTTCCAAGTTAACGCAATCATGAGATACGGCCATTTATGTCTAATTCACTCATCAAAACCTATAAGGTACCCGTTGATCAACAGTCTTAAAATTTTACACGTAGGGAGATTTAGGACATGGAGAGATTTGTAGCTTATGCAAAATTTACTTTTATCTCTAGAACTGTACGTAATAGGTCTTTTTTACGTATAAAATTGCCGTTCTTTATGAAAAAAGTTAGAGTACCTATATTTTTTCTCATCTTTATTATTTCTATTAATCAAAGTAAACACCCATGCTA
The DNA here is from genome assembly GCA_905332985.1 of Mimas tiliae. NCBI lineage: Eukaryota > Metazoa > Arthropoda > Insecta > Lepidoptera > Sphingidae > Mimas > Mimas tiliae. The sequence continues at coordinate 7,806,023 of HG995241.1, forward strand.
TCGTTACATCTTTGCCAAAGCAGTGGCAAATTATCGATGCCCTTCTTGAAGAAGTCGGCTGTACAGGAGGCAACAAAATCTTCAAAGATATTTTGTACTGCCTCTTGGGTATTGATTTTATTCCCGCCAAAAAAGTAGTTCAAATTATGGAAAAAGTAAAAGTCTGTAGGCGAAAGGTCTGGTGAGTGCGACAGATGATGTAGAGCTGCCAACCCCAGTTCTTGTAGCTTGGATATCGTTTGTTGTGCAGTATGGGATAAGACACATGATCGATATATTCATCATTTTTTAAAATGACACGTTGAAGATCATTACATTTAAATAGATCATTATTTAGACATACGTACCTCAATATGTAACATTTGGAAATGTGGTTAGAAACAGTTTTATACTTTCACTCGCAGTTTGTATATTACAATTTCCGAGTCGTTTGGAGCGTGGCGCGGCGTGTGGTAATACAATAACACACAGATCAATCTAGTTGAGATTCGTTGATGTCGACGTATCGGATAGCAGCGAGTGTGCAAGCAGTGGTGAAAGGTTGCAGCACGATGACCCGCGAAAGATATGCTCCCGGTAGCGAACACTTTGTTCCATTGTAGAGCCGTCAGTTTCGCCACTTAACACCACTCTCACCGCAAAGAAAAGTTGCTAACATCTCACAAATTACTAACGAGTTTCGTAAAACACTCATTGTCCGTTTGATCTAGATTTCTTTGTTATTCAGCTATTACATTTATTCCAGCAATGGGTTATCTCGAACACCCTCAATTGTGTAAAGATATGAACGATTTATTCTTAATGTATACACATCGTTACACTTATGAAAACGCAATAAAATCTTTATGGCCGTGAAATTATTTTAAATTTCAGTGTATTTATAATATACTATTAGCGATGACTATTAGATTATTTATCACCTCATTGGTTTAGTGGCAGTGCAGTAAAAACCGTGCGGTACTGGGCTCAATTCCGTGGTCCGGCGATCACAATTAGTGTTTTAGTTTTCATGTCAAAAAAGCACACATGATTAGCCTGGGATTGGAATTTGTGCCCGGTATGGCGATAGACTCTCCCTGTGTCACATCATGGTACGAAGATAAGCTCGGCGGCACGTCGGTGCAGTAGTTGCACATCGACCTACCCCTTCGGGTATATAGGCTTGAGCGTATACAAGAGGCAGATTATTCATGGATAAAAAGTAGCCTATGTTCTTATCTAGGTCATGGTCTACCTTTGTTCTAAATTTCATGTAAAACCGTTTAGCCGTTAAAGCGTGATTGACTAACAAACATCCAAAGTCACAAACTCACAAACATTCAAACTTTCACATTCATAAAAGTAGTAGGAAGTAGATTTAAAGTGCACCCACGATTACTTTTGTGTAATCTGAGCATTGAACTTCTAATCACTTTAAAAGGAATCTTAATAAACCCACGTTTATAATAATAGTCTTTTCGTATAATTTAATATATTCGTTTCAATTGAGCTTTTTAGATAGTATAAAAGAGTGTCCGTTTGCGATCAGCAGGCCGAACACGACAGGTCCATCCAGCGTCCTGCGTCCCCGCCGAGACGTGCTTCGACTCGTTACTAAACACTTTATTTACTTCGCTGGTTTCTTCCATAACTAGCTTTGATAGACAAGAACTCACCGAGAGTTATGTACTTTTATAAGGACTACTTACGTTGCTATGTATTAAAATATTTACTAAACATTACCTGTAAATTAATATAACTGAGTTACGAAGCTGATCGATCGAACCGGAAAATTATTTCGTCTACAGCAATGATTGGAAACTCTGCAGTGACAATTTCTGGCGAGCGGCACGAAATCCTTCAACAGTAGATGCTTTATCGATCGTCACGTCGGCCATTTACACAGGTTTATAGAAAATTAAATAATGGAATAAGTATCGAATTTAGCCGGATATCGTGGAAGGGTACGTTGCGTCGCCCACCCATGTCACATAATTTTACGGCAGCTGATAGAGATCCGACGTGCGCCGTCTAGACACGACTGAAGGCCCAGACTAGTTTTGCAACCAGATAGACGTACTACGGAAACTTCCGGACTGATCTAGCAACAGATCCGATTCAAGAATGGAGATGGTAATACGACGGAGGTGCGATTTCCGATGGAAACGGGCGCAAACTTAAGGAACGGCCCGAGAGATGTCTCGTGACATTTCTGAGTGCATCTTGAGTTTAAAATAAATTGACGTCTTTTTAGCGAAATAGTGGAGCCTTTTCTTAACTGTTACAATGTTTATTCTCTTTCTATTTATATCGTGTGGATGACATCGAGAATTACCTAACAGTGCAGAATATTAGGTATCAACCCGGAGTCTGGAATTGTGCCCGGTATGGCGAAATGTGGGTCTACTGGTTACAACTCTGCCCGCCCCTTTAGGGATTACAGGCGTGAGTGCGTATGTAGGTACGTACAGAATATCATAGAATAAAACTGAAAATTAAAACACCGAATATAAAAATATGTCGTAAGAAGTTCAATATTTACGTTGTGGAATAAAAACTTGTAGTGACTGAAGTCACCTTTCAAACAAGGTTATTTAACTCATTTCCACCTCGCTTTGTCACAATAGAGATAAGTGAATACATTAGAGCCTTTAGATGTGTTAGACTGACCTTCGAGTCACGTTTTTATAATAATAATAATAATGCAAAATTATACAGTACCTACCTACAATAGGTAATATTTTTTTTCCAGACATGCAATGATGTAAGATATCACCGAAAAGTATGTTCTTTTAAAATAAAATAAAGCAAGTGTATTTTATATTTGAAATATAATATTGCCTTTCACTTTGAACACGCAAGCATCAATTTGTGTAATCTCAGGGCATTTACAGCAAAAACAATGAACCATTACGCCTTCCTTTACAAGTGGTTGGTCCTCCAACACGGCGCGGCGCTATCTAAAGTCTGAACTGCACATTCACATAACAACCACCGAGATGGATTCTATAGAATAAGACTGTCCGCATTAATCAAATCCAGACTGCTGCCTGTGTTTACCAATAAGAGATTCAAATGAGTTTTATCCGCGCTCTTCTTTTCATGGTGACACGAATTTAAATATTTGAAAGTCACTGTCACATTGCATGAACGGACAAAAATAAAATTAAAGCGGAAGTCGCAGAAACTAAGAGTGAGCAATGTATTGAAACGTAGTTTAAGAGGTCGACCGCAAGTGTTCTTGTCTCTGAACGCATTCCCGACAACTCAGTTCACTTGACAAAGAGAATTGAAATCCACAAGCTTCTTGTTGGCCGTAAAACGACTCACAGTGGCTTAACAAAATCCGCAAACGCATACACTCTACGGAGTACGGACCGTAGATAGAAAATATTCCGTCTGAGTATTGTGGTCGGGACTGCCGGGACAGCGCTGTTATTGCAATTTTATACACAGGACGGGTGCATTTATGAAACGAGTAACTAGTTAGGTTAACTAGTCCACTACGGCTTCAGTTGACAAACAATTGTGTTGGACAAATGGTCTGACATTTCGGTAAAAGAGATAATGAGTTTTGTACTATCGGATATACGAGTACCATACATGTCCCAGTTTTACTACATCGTAGATCTAAAAAGATAAGTTTTGACTATTTAAAGGGATGTTGTCATATGTAAGTTGTAAAGATTACCTATGCTCTAATATATTATTTTGCTTGCTACCTTGAAGTTACGAATAAATTCTTTGTGTTGATTAGTAGAGCTTATTACTTTGAAACTTAATTTAATATTGTTAGTATTTTTATTAGCTTAAATGACGAGACGAGCAGGCCGCTCGCGTAATTATAAGCATAGAAACAGAAACAACACCATACAGAACTCTGAATACAAAGGCATTGGACTGCTCTCGTCACCCAGAGACATGACATGTTAAATTTCATAATGCCCAGTAATTTCAATGACTTTAATGTCCTTCACACCGAAAAACAACAGCGCTTACACACGGCTCTTTGGTGGTAGAATTACACAAAGCGGTGGTACCAACCCAGACGGCTTCTCGCATACGAAGGTTCTACCACCTAGTAAATAATATTCCACCTAGTAAATATATAGTAAGTAGTAGATATAATTCTTTCTTTCTGCCTGGCGTTGTCCCGGATCAGGACCAGGGTCCGCCTTCCTACTCAGAAGCTTCCACTTCGCTTGTTCTTGAACATCCTCTGTAGTGAGACCATTGGCCGTCATATCTTCCGGTAAAACGTTAGCCAGTGCCTTTTGGGCCGTCTGCGGAAACTTACCACTGGTACGAGTACTGACTGACGTACTCTCGTAGTCGGTTTAAGACGTGTCCACCTCATTCTTGGAATTTATCCTAAACGTCACCGATATCAAGATTAGATTTTTACCAGATACGGTGTTGGCGTTTTTATTATTTAAATAAGGTTTAAATACTTATGTATATTAATGGCGGTATAAAGGTAAAAAATATTTTACATAAGACCCATTTCCCTGTCCTGTTACGGGAGGTTGGAAGTTAGCATTTACGTAATGGTTCCTTTAAAAACTTGTTCTAGATTTCACAAGTGTATAATATTCCTATTGTTTTCAAAAAAAGTTCTTACAACTTAAACCCTGTATTCTGTACCGAACTGCTTATGCGTAACATAGTCCCAGATTAAATTAACATATTTTAATGCGTAACTATCTGTGTAAGATTTTTATTAGTTTAGATGTGACCACACAGGCTTTGTAAATTATAGAAAATAAAATCAAGCCGTTATTTACCTAATATCTATATTTATATTTTATAGAATCCAAAAATCGTTCTCTATTACTAAATTAAATTAAAAGAACGGCGAGAAGAGGAATTTTACGTACTTATCATAAAAATTCCGAAATCAAAGTTAACTATTTTATTTGGTGACAAAAACGGATCGATAAATTTATTGGAATGAAAAGATTGATACAAAATACAAAACCAACAGCGAATCGTGGAACTACTGTAACGAACAGGAATATCAATATCCGTCGTAGTGTTGTGCCTCGAGCTACAATGTCGCCGCCGTCTATTTTTTTAACCTACATATTTCGGATATCAAATCCAATATAAAACCGTAACGCCTATCGGATCAGTTAGCTTATATAACAATACGATGCATTTCAAAATATTTTTTGTTAAAGCGTGCTGTTTGTTGTGACAATGCTTTTTATACTAGCATGGCGAAATGATTACACTGCACCTGTTCAAGCTGTTGGTACAATGAAATGCAAATATAATGACGACCATCGAGAGATGTTACGACGGACGCCAGAATTAAGCCGGTCTGCGCTATCTGGTAGGTCTCTCGTATGCAAGAGTCTGTCTAGGTTGGTACCACCGCTTTGCCTATTTCAGCCGACAAGCAGTAGTGTATAAGCATTGTTATTTCGGTTTGAAGGACATTGAAACCAGTGAAATTACTGGGAATTATGAGACTTAACATCTTATGTCTCGGGGTGACGGGTGCAGTCCAGTGTCATGCAATGCTTTGTAATTCAAAGTTCTGTGTGATGTTAAAGGCGAGAGACCTGCTCGTCTCGACATTCAAGCTAATAAAAAAATAAAAACTCGAAATGAGCGTTCATGGGTGGTAGAGATCACTTACCGTCGAGTGGTCACCAAGTAGGTCTACTTGCTCGTTTGCGGGCCTATGTTTTAAAAAATCTGGAAGCGTTCTACTCTTATCAGAAAGCTTTTTAAGCATAAAGCTATAAAATTCGTCAGGCATTCACTTTATTCGCTATGTTAAAAAAATCCGGAAAGATATGATTTGAAAGCTATAAAATTTCCCTTTCGGACCGATTAGATAGTGAAAGCAAAATATTCGTTTTCTTTTTATGAGACATGAACTGGACATCACGAAATGGAATAATTGTCATCGCCTATATTGTGAAAACTTTGTTCGGCTTAATTTTCATGTCACGAACATTGATTTTATAAAAGCACGGGTGAATTCTCAATTATATTACTGTACAAAAGCGTTCCAGTAAAAAGCGTTGGTTGAAATTTATTGAAGCGAATTTTATTTCTTACACATACATATGTACATTTCTTATATGCCCTAAAAAATTTAACTGTATGCTAGATCAATCTATAGTCGACAAAAGATGGAACTAGAATTCAAAAAACAGATTATCTTTAATACGAGTATACATTGAAGCATTTTTAATGTGTATTAACATTTTATGACGTAAGTACTGTAGGGAAGAGTTATGATTGAGAGTTATTCTTGCATGTCGTATTTGGACTATCAACAGCCAATGGGATTTATGTTTTTTTATTTCCTTGAATGACGAAATGAGCCAGGTCGCTCGCCTGATGGTATGCCTGCTCATAAACAGACACAACACAAAGAACTTTGAATTGCAAAGCACTTCATGGTACTGAAATCTTTCATTACCCCGAGACATAAGTTGTTAAGTCTTATAATGCCCAGTAATTTCACTGACTTCAATCTCCTTCAAACTGAAACCTACTAACGCTTGGCGGCAGAAGTATACAAAGTGGTAATGCCACGCTAAAAATAGTTTTGTTTACAGCTTGAATGGGCCGGCACGACAGGGTTGTTACCACTGTCTCACAGAAAACCGACGTGAAGTAGCAGCCCCTCGCGTACGCTACCATCTAGTAGTACGTAGTATATGTATCATCTAGTATTCTAGTATATGTTTATTATAAATACTTATTCGTGTTTTGTGTAGTCCAGGGCATTTTCATGCATGACGCGGTGTAGTCACAGTTTATAAAAATAGAGCACCGAGCACACAAGTCAAAATCAGACAACAAAGATATAGTCTTTGACGTAAGGTTTTCCTTGGTGTCCTAAACCACTAATCTAATTTCATTTATAATTGTTATGTACATGTACCGGCATGCATCGTGAGCATTAGGCACCGACGCTTCAGTCGATTCTTGTCGCCTATTGGGCTCTCAACTATCCCCACTACTGTCCATCTGTGCTCACGACTAGTGCCGGTACTTATATCAAGATACAATCAATGTACTGCATATTCAGCTGGTTGTAAATATTGTGTATAATGACGATTGCGTTGTATGCAAACGGTACTTCAAGATTGTTTGATTTATTGTGGGCTTCTGTTTCCTTTCAAACAAAGCATGTACATAAATTAAAGTATAAAATCTTATTCTGATATTGTTTCTTAATGATTTCCATTATTATAATTCAATTTACTGGAAATTATTTCGGACAGCGTTAATTTCGCCGACACATTGTCTCGCCTTGATGTGGTCTTAAAAATAAAAGTAAGTCAAGTTCATAATAATTGACGTTCAATGTCGGAGTAGTTTGCGGACGAATGTAGTGAGTGAGAGCGAGCGGGGGCGCCGCTTTCCCAGGCTGGGGATTCTGTGACGCCCGACAGCTGCGTTCGGGACGACTGACGTCACCATTACCAACTATTAGGTACACCGATCCTATTCAGGATTTCCTTTATGACACTACCTGGAAATTATGATCGAAAATCTATTTTCATATTCCGCATAAGTGGAATGCTAGGCTTCGACCTGTGTCTTACAATCACAGAGAAATGTCAGATGAGTTTTGTGACATACGATTAGTCTTATGTCTTGTTTGATGTCTATGGCCATGGGAAAAACATAATATTTTATGTCCATTTAAATTAACTTTTTGGCCTATTAATTTTCACATTTTATGATAGATATAGAAACTTTATTCATTTGATATTTTTAAAATATAAGTAACCATGTTATAAATCCATGTTGAACAGAATTCAATGTACATTTACTGCAGAGATTACAACATACACGTAGTTTGGATCTAGTTTTTTTTTATACCGACTTCTAAAAAGGAGGTTCCATTACCGCGCGTTTATTAAATAATTTTTTTGCTTTATTATGTATGTACATAGATTTCTCCGCCAATCGAACGATTTTCTTGGGAAAAAATTCATTCGATAGAGTTTAGCAGCGATATGGTCCCATATAAATTTGATTAAGATCTGATGACGGTATACGGAGTAAAAATTGACTTCAAAAATAACACTGAAATGTCAAAAATAACAATTTCTATAGGTCTCTTTGGAGTCGATGCACTTTCATTTGGCCTGCAGCTGTACCGGCACCGACTCCAAAAAGAACTATAGAAGTTGTTATTTTTGACATTTCACTGTTATTTTTTGAAGTCGGTTTTTAAGTTTTGTTATTATAATAAACTAAGCATAGATGATGATAAATTTATCGACGATTATTATACGAGTAGGTATTATGAAGATGAACCATTACCGTTATTGAAAGAAGTTGTTTGAAGAGGTGGCAATTTTTAGCTACAACTTTCCTTTTATTTTGCATAGCACACAAACCGGTGTATTTTGTAACGTAACTTGTTAAGAATGTTAATTATTGATAAATTATTATACAATATTAGTTATAAAATAAATTTTAACCGTTTGTGACCGAAGTTCGTCGATACAGTTTAACCTAGTGTGTGGTCAAGAATATGTGTATGACTATTAGGTGTATTTATTTCAAATTCAATAGGATAACCGTACACCAAAAGACACAATAATAACTCCGATGCTGCAAAAAGCTCTTTTTATGATATACTAGCTTTTGCTCGCGGTACCGCCCGCGTGAGTGCCTTTTCCGGGATAAAAAGTAGTCTATGCACTACTGCAGACCATGGTCTATCATGGGCAAAATGTCATCCAAAACTGTTCAGATTAACAAACATCCAAACTCACAATCACAAAGTTCAAACGTTTGGTTATTATTGATTGCTGATTGCAATTCAGTAAAATTATAATGTAGGGCAGTTATAAATTTTTACTTCGTCGTATACTAGAGTTTCGGCGGAGGAAGTTGGAGGATTGCCAATCGGAAGCTAATCCTGGCGTGGAGTCAGTGCATTTTGATACTGCTCGTTTTATCACCAACATGTAGTGTATGTACAACACACGTCACGTCTAATATATCACACTATAAGTGCTTTGTGTAACATTAAGTAAATGTTAGTTAAGCATATTCAGATGCTCATAGCCGTAATAACATTCATAAGTGACAATGGGTAAGTGGAGGATGGCGTGAGTTTCCTTTGCGGGTGGGGAGCGATCACATTTAGGAACTAAAATCTCGAATTTACCCGTGTCTCGGACGATTGCAAACCGTCGTAAAAGCAAAACTTGATACAAATGTCTATTTAGGCTTTAATATTCAACTTTCTATTAAAATGCAGTCTTGACACTCCAGGTTTAAAAGGCGAGAATCGACCGTTTTTTTTTAATAATTATGAATATTAAAATTGTCAGTAGGCATATTTAAACATCCTATATGTCAATGTTTATTCTGTTAATGATAATTGATAAATTATATTGATTTTTAATTATATCTGCACTTAAAATAACTATTTACAGAATGAAATGTCATGCCACGTCACACGTTATATGTGATTACTGGCATAACCCGATGATGTCACTCTTATTAGTAATTATTTTTTTCGTTCTTAGAAAACAATTGCAAGGATTTATCTGTTAAATATCTTAATAAAACACAACTTGTTGTAGAATCTTCATTATAATATTTGTTATATTCCGAATATTTTCCTTTGTCATCACTTCTCAGCATCAGTATTCATCGAGCGCGTTGTGCGCATATATTTATATTCGTATTCATTGTTGTTTCTGTACAAACCACTCTCTTATTTATTCACAATAATAATATGATTGATGAAAAATAACTCATAAATATATATACAGTACGCAACATTAGTAAACTACTGACATTGTTCTCAAAAATATAGTACACTATTCATTACGTAACATACAAATGTTTTCTAAATATTCGTGTCATAAATATATTCGGTCGTATGTATATTATACATTTAATTTGTTATTAGGTAACAATAACCCAGAACGTTATACTGTTAATTTGAGGGCGGGCGGTTCTCTAAATGAGTCGCCATTAGTTTTTATGGAGTAGGAGTTTAACAGCTCCGTCGAGCTAAGTGATACCGAGTTAAACTATGAAATTACATTATATATTTATTGCAAATATATTGTAAACTTACTAAACGTGTAAAAAAACGTCCAACAATATTAAAGTTTTACATTTATCACGTAGACTTGATTAATCTTAGTTTTTTGGTTGTAAATTATGATAGAATGATAAGCCTTGATGTTAAAAACAAGTTAAAGGAAGCTGTAGTTGGGGTAGGATTTAAGATGTCTGTTCATATTATACTACGCGTAGAGTTCATATAACTAAGGCGCAACTTGACTAAAGTAAGTTGTACGTTAGGTAATCCCTAAACCCGGTGCAGGTGGCGCTATCTAAACTTAACCACTATGGTATCTATGTGAAGTGCACGATCTAATTGCTAAATTTAGGCAATGAGTACTCCCCCACCTCCCCACTGCGTTTACATTTACGTAAGGCGTTTAATGACGATGTTCCACGCTCATTAAGTCGACTGAACAGAGGCATTTTGTTAACGGCTCTGTGAAATGCTAATATGTTCCCGTACACTCAATATGAGCCTGTCGGGGGACGCTTTAGCTGCGTTTTTTAAGGATTGGAACCCGAGTTTTACAATTATTTACAACCTTTTGTTTGTATATGTTGATCCTGAGGCGCGCTTTTCTAAGCCGATCGCGCGTGCAAAAAACAATGATCGGTGACCGTGCCAAATATTTATGCATGCCAACTTATGGTTCAGGATTCCTTTATAAATTGTTATGGCTGCATGGTAATTTTACCGCAAATATATTTTTTATTCCGTCTAGTTTAAATATAGAGCGTGACATAAATAGTGCATAGTTTATCCCAAGTCGTTTGCATTAAGGACATAAGGACAATTCGATGATAACTGATATGATGATCAAAACTAAACGAATCATGGGTGCGTTGTCGACGCAGCGATGGAATAGGGATTTATATTTGGGCTCTAAAAATTTCACTCGCGTATTCATTCCGTCTCCATGTGTACCATCCCATTTTTTTTAAATGAATGACGAAACGACCTGGTCGCTTGTCTGGTGATAAGCACCACGCATGTCCATAAATAGACAATAAATTGCAGTGTGTAATTTCACTTGTCTTTCGAACAGAAACACAACGGTACTTATGTACTGCTTCGCGGCAGAAATAGACAAAGGCCTCCTGCATACGAGGACCTATCAAACTCAAAGGTTAACAGCACACTCGTCGGGATTACGTTATTGTATTGGAGTTTACTTTAGTTGTACATAGCTGTACCTGCTATTAAAAGTTGTAAACAAAACTTAAAAAAACGAACTTCAAGAATAAGAAAAATTTCAAGCGGTGTTATTGGAGTCGGTGCAATTTCTGTTATCAGGTATTGGTACCAAAGGTAAAAGACCTTTAGGAATTATTGTTAATTTTAGATTTTTCTTTTTTTTTTTGTTATTAGATTGAGTGACGAGATGAGCAGGTTGCTCGCCTGATGGTAAGCGTCACGCCTGGTCATAAACAGAAGCATCACCACACAGAACTTTGAATTACAAAGGAGTGCATGACATTGGACTGCGCTCGTCACCCCGAGACATAAGATGATAAGTCTCATAATTCCCAGTAATTTCACTGGCTTCAGTGTCCTTCAAACCGGAACACAACAGTGCTTACACGTTGCTGTTTGGCGGCAAAAATAGACAAAGCGGTGGTACCAACCCAGACGGCCGCTCGCATACGAGTGACCTACCACTTTTTACTTTAGTAATCAAAATTTTACCATGTAAAATTATACAATGATGTAAATAGTTTAAAAAGCAATTAGTAAATTCCAATCGTGTTATCTATAATAATTAATCCAACTAATAACGGGGAAAACAGGTTCTAAACAATGTACGTCATTATAAATGTTGTCGGTGACTTCATTTGTCCATACGATAATTTTTGTACTGTACAGCAAACAAAAATAAAAAAAAATATCATCTTATTGAATGTGAATTCTGTCAGGATTTATGAAACTCAATTACAATGTAGTCCTAATACACAAACTATTCACGCTCCACAATGTTGATATAATAAAGTCGTTATTAGAGTACGTGTAGGTTGTAGGCTAAGCTTTGCCGTAGACATGTTATGAACAGAGCATCCGTGCCAGACTCCGTGGACCTGTCTAAATGGCATTAAGAGCCTTTCATACTAGGTCACTTGTATCGTATCTGGGTCATGCTGCAGCCTCAGCTTATTGTCGTCTAAATATATTGTCACTATTGTATTGTGACGTTTTATCTAGGTGTTCACTCATTATGTGGGCTATCACTCGGGAGCGACGCTCCTAAACAATTGCTTAGCTCGGGAATTACGGACATTGAATGATTGCGTGGGATAAAAAGGAAATCTACTTGTATTGTGATACACCCACAGACGCGCCACTTTCCAAATACAGTGCATGTTTGTCTAACTTTTCGGACAATTGTTCATTGTTATCCTATTTTAAAAGTAACACACTTTCTTTCTTTTCTTGAGCCGAGTAATATTTATTTATACATTTCGTACTAAAATAAAATCTAAATAAATACAATATCTAGCTCATAGTTCATAGAGCTCATATTTTATAAATGATTAGATAAAGTTAAACACCAATTTGTATACATTTTTGTTGCGTGTGGAAAACAATACCTTATAATTTTTAGCACGAGTTAGGATAAATTTTAGCCCACTATTATATGACGGCTTGGGAAATGTTTACGAAATGAAATTTTAATATTTACACTGCAATAACAATGTGACTTTATTACGAAGGCAATTATCGTGGCAAGGTTGAAAACATATTACACGTTACTTTTATACATTTGGGGCATTCGGCGGAAAACAATGCACGCATTGTTTCAAAGACACGATTTATTTGCACACTGCTTTCACTGAGATATGACCTTTTTTTCATGCATTAGCGATTTCAAAACAAAGTTCATATATAAAGTGAAGCTTTTGTTTCTTTCTTCAAGCGTACAACCCGCTGATGTTGTTCTGAAACTTTTGCTAGTATTTGCAACGGCGCGGTTCGAGGTAGGTATAATAGTTCTGAAAACAGTAAGTAACTGAAAGAAACGCAGCTTACAGTCTAAGAATATAATATAGATAATACCTCATCTGTTTAGGCTTATCAGTACAGTAGCAGTTTTGAAGGTTACATTTTCTTGTTATAATTTTTATGCAGTTTAGATGCATTCCTTGGATCATAATTTCGTATTATATTGTATCATGGTAAATATATATTGGGGATAAAATATTATTAAAGGTGTACACTTTTTTTGTAAACGACAATACGATTGTTAATTTGCTTCGCAGAAATCACACTGTATCAACTTTCAGGAAATGTCAAAACAAAAGCGACTGTTCATAAGACTTAATGATAAATTATGACAGTATATCAAACGTGATATTCCCGTGGCGCTGGCGTTTTTCGATTACAACTTGCGAATGCGAATAATGAACGACGCGATGGTTCAGGTATAATGTCCGCAAGGGAGTCTTTAATTGATATGTTTTATATTCACGTAACTCTAATGGGGCCTGCGCCTGTTCAACTCCACTTCCTTAACTTGGTGGAGATTCTTTGTTTATTATTCACGATGAATTCGATATTTTTCCCAGCAGAAAACTCAAGTCTTTTAATTATTCAGTACTTGTCAAAGTCAGGAGACAATGTTTAAGTATTCATTGTTAAATTATTTTAGGTCTCTTAACTTAAATTATTTTATTTTTACACGTAAGACACGTGGAATTGACATATTTTTACCGGGTTAAAAGCTGTATAATATTACTAATATACGAATATGTGTATGTACTCTTTGCTAAATTGCAACACAATATAATATAACCAAAGAAAATGAAATGTTACAGACCACGTGAATAAACCATAATAATACATTATAAACAAATTCACGGAACGTAACCTTTTCAGTGTTTTTTCAATCAAGATGTTAATTATTTTAAAATGATCGATTATTCAAGCTCTGCAAAACTTGTAGGTAAAATAGCTCAGACGTTATCTTAGTAGTTGAAAATAATAATCTTTTTGATAACGAACTTAAAATCCGCTAAACTTTATTTAAATCTCAAAACAAATATGTTCATCAATAATGGGATTGGCTTAAATATTTGCTTTAAGCGGGATCCGTCGTGCGAGGGGTAGATTTAAGTGTAAAATTTGAACTAGCTAGCATCTCCCTTACATATTGAAGGGGGCCACCCTGACGCGCTTCCCTCTATGTGGCAACACTCGTCTTTTGATACACAGCTTTTGATGTCTGCTTTCCGAGCGACACAATGACACTGTTTACCTTCGCCCCTGAACCAACTTTACTTTCCGTCAAAAATAGAGTTTTTAACAAGTCCTTCAACAGAAAAACTGTTTTCTCTTACATACGAATAATTCTTTCTTTTTCTAGGAATTATTATCTACCTTTAAATAGGAATTAGTACCTAGATAAATCGCATAAAATATTATAAAAGATTATATCATCAATACATAGTAAAAAACAAAGTCGATATACAGACGCAGGTATATCTGTTTGTCCGCTTGTTTCCCCTAAACTATGCAACGGATTTAGATGCCGGTTTTCACTATCATTTAGAGACTTTATTCCTGATAGTTTACATGTATATCACGCTATGACCCATAGCACCAGGGTAGTAACATGCCTGCGATGAAACCGTGAGGCACAGTTAGTTACTCAATAAATTATACTTATAGAGTATTGTTAACGAAACAAAAAGGTTTTTTTTCATAGCAATAATATTATATTAATACTAGTAGATACTATTAGTACATAATCGGTCTTCAGGTTTTAATGTATTTCAAGACTACGGTGCCTTAATCTTAACTTATTTTGCCACCCAAAGGTCTGCAGTATAATACCGAGATAAGCTTATTTTAGTATCTTAAATACGTTATTATAAAGATTATGTAAGATAGAAACATTTATCGTGATGTCGCGAGAATTAGGCGCCGGCCGGTTTCTGCCACGCACAACCATCTCGACAGTAATCGAGCTATAAAAAACTTTTACTATCCCGTTTTACGTGCCGCCTGTGAAATAAATGACCTAGTTTATTACACAGTTGTAAGCTTATTTTGAAAAGAAATGTAATCTTGGCGAGTACCGGCGACGCGGACGGTTAATATTAACTTAATTTTAAGTTACGGGATTACAGGGAAACATCTCTTCAATAATTATAAAAAATATATTTTCGTAACAAGATTTTAATTGAAAGACAGACACACGCAGCAGCCCTGTTTGAAATAAGCAACTATATTAAAACCAAATGGGTTTTAATCTGGAATGGGCACTTCATCAGATAACTGCCGACTTTGAAAGGCTACATTTGCATTTTCTTGAACGAGGGAAATTGATAAAAAATGTTTTCTTAGTTTTATTAAGAAATACGAGCATAAAAGAAATATTTATTTATTTGGATCGCCAATGGGTGTACTTAATAAGTAAAAAAACAAATGTATCATGCTACCCAGTTACAGGCAAACACAACTAACTTATTACACTGTGGAACGTGGCATTTTCTTATTAAAAACTGTTATGGGAAACTAGTTAATGCCAATAGTTATGTACTTAGAACCACATTCAACGATTATAAAACATATTAAAATTCTAACATGTGAGCTATAGGTGTGTGGTATCGGAAAGCTGATTTGGGTCAGCAGGCGCGCTTGCAGCTAGCCCTGATAAGCTCAGTCACGAGGGTCTTTTGAATATTGATCATTGTTCAATTTTATCAACGATGCGCTTTGTATGCATAACATCGTCAACATTTGAAAGCTAAATATTACAAATTTATAACTCAAGCTATCTGCTATGATGATTTTTTGTTTTTTATTGTGAATGCTTTTTTTTTTTAAACATTTATTAATTCTCGCCACCTTTCTCATGATGGGACAAAGAAGCTCGGCGAAACGTGCGTCCACCAGTTGCACCTCTGCCTATCCTTTCGAGGAAGGCGTGATCTTATGTTTGTATGTAAACTATCATTCTCTATTAGTTTACCTACTACATAGCATATTTATATAAATTCATATTTATTATTTTGATTCATGTTCTTATGTTAGCAAAACACAATTCATTATACATACCAACTGTATTAACAATTACGACCAGAATCCAGATGCATAATGCTTTAAATAAATAACAGATTTAGGCTATTTGCGTCATTCGCAAGTCGCAACAGTGTTGCTGCACTCAATATTTACCTTCATTCCATAACGTTGAAACAATGAGCTCATTTTTCATTAAAACTAATAAACACGAATATAATAAAACTGTGGTGACATAAGTTCTAGTTTCATGTCGGTCGTGTGACCATTGGTACAATAGTAGGAGCTTGCGGCACTATAGCTGGCTCGATTCCTAGTTTCATTTTGTTTTTCAACAACAGAAAAAACTAAACATAAACTGGTTAACATACATGGCTGGATCTATTAGTGTTGTCCATTGTTGGTTGCGAACTGGGTTAACGTGCAGTGGGATATATGTATGGCAAGGCCCAGGGATTTATCTCCTGCACAATGCTTTATTGTTGGTGTTTCATTCATTAAACAATAAGGTGTATATTAAAGTCCCGGTAACGTGATTAGCGTAAACACTAACATAATATAAGTTCACGCCTGTATCCTCGATAAAGTAAACAGAGGTGCAAGTGGTGCCCCCACGATTCGCTGTGCTTATTTCTGTTTCATGATGTGATAGGTGGCCTATCACCATATCGAACTATTTCTAATCCCGGCCAACTCATGTGCTATTTTCCGCATCAAAAAACTCAAACACAAACTGTGTTTGCCCAATATAAAACTCTGCGTAGTACTTTTAAATTTTCTGTGCGATTACCTTTTACCTTAAATTATTTAAACATAATTAAGAAATAAGTGATTAGGATAAGAGAACAGCATTATTCTGTAACATTATAACCGCAGAGTTCTCTGTGTGCGAGTGCACATAGAATGTAGCTTGAGGCGTTTTATTTTCCGATTTAATTTTGCATATTTTCAAACCTAAACATATCGTACTAAGTAAATCATAAATATATCCAGTTCCCACGTATGAGAGGCGCATAGAACGAATGCTTGCAAAAAAATATTTGTATAGAGTATCGACTATCGACCAATGTTTACAATATTTCAATGGAGTAGTGTTGGGTGCCACCGTTGAGCAAGTTTATATCAAATGGGGCTACAGGATGTAGGTCGCGTGCCGTAGATACTTTTGTTCCGACTACCACTGTAAATTATATACATTCCGTTCTCCTTCATAACTCTGTGTCGAAACGGTCAGTATCATGTCTAACAATAAAACGAAAAAGTGGCCGCTCTTTTGTTATACGAATGGAGCTTCATTCGATTTTTTAAATTTCTGGCTATTATTGGCAGAAATTACTGTTCGATGAATTAATTATCCAACTTGTTCAACAGATGAAAATTAAGCAAAACGTAGCTTGCATGTCTTTCGCAATGAAGTTAGAAATCACAATATGATGTATCAGTCCGTAGACCATCAATGTAATAAATTCATACAGACATTTCGGTAGCTCTTGAATATTTTATTGCAGCCACAGGTGCAACATGAAAAGCCGCGATATTGTGGGACTGAAAACTGCCTTTCATATTACGAAACATGGGCTCGAGCAGGACTTAACGGTCGATTGACGTTGTAT
Source organism: Mimas tiliae (assembly GCA_905332985.1). Lineage (NCBI taxonomy): Eukaryota > Metazoa > Arthropoda > Insecta > Lepidoptera > Sphingidae > Mimas > Mimas tiliae. The sequence continues at coordinate 7,823,702 of HG995241.1, forward strand.
AACTGCCGCCACTCGCCAGGTATTCAATTCGGTCGACGGGCGGCAGCGGTAGTCAGCGCGGCGGGCGGTGACCAGTTTTTGCTAATTAGTGGGAAGAGTTAGTTAGTGAAGTGATCTGCAAACGGGTCAACTCTATGTAGGTCATATGAGTTTATGTTGCAGTCGGTATATGATATGAGATGATTGACCTCGTTCGGAATATTGTATAATGGGTGTAATTTCGAGTGTTTACAACTACCGCGTTTACTAACATTAATTTTAACTATGTACGAGGTTAACAAACTTCATTACAAAAACAAGAAAAAAATGTGAGATATTTTTCATTTCAATTTTCTGTTTTAATGAAAGACTGGGCTTGAAATAGGAATGCTCGTACGAATTTCACAGATACTGTGTGCTTTAAATATGAAACGGAACGGTAATCCGGACGTGAAATGAACGATTTATTTAAAAATGTAATATCATCGGCGTACTCGGAAGCTACGAATAGTTCCTGGACGTCGGATTTAGTACAATTATTTCAGTGAGGGTTAGTTTGGGTGGGTGGTGTAGTGTCAAGCTATTGGGTGTACAGACGTATGTACTACCGATAGTATCAAGTATAATGAAGGTAGATTGCAATAAGCATGACATCTACGACAAATAAAAGGCCCTGTGGCGCAGTAAAAGAATAGCCAACTGTAAAGCGATAGACCGCGGATTCGAATCCCGCACTGAGACAAAATGGTTGATGATGATGGTTGGCTGGTAGAGAATGCCTCTGGCATTAAGTCCGCCAGTACATATATTACGTATAAAGTGTGTAAAGTAAAATAAAAAAATAATAAATAAAATGTTTGTGTGATCCACAACTATTTGTTTCGGGTCTGGGTGTTTTTTCCCCTAAGGGGTTGACGTCAAGCAGGCGGTCGGTCGTAAAAACTACAAACCATATCTTACTGTAACATTTGTTAAAAAGCATGTTGCACCGACCCCGGTGCGAGTGAGATAAGGGCAGGTGGAAGAAGAGATCTTTGACAAATAACACCTTATAAATAAATTCGCCACTACGGAGAGGCCAGTTCTCTGCCGACGAACGAGGTATTAATATACCAATATTAGATTGTTCACAACCAATATGCGGTCTGGGTCTAGCTATGCAGGCCGGTTGGCGGCTAGATAGATACATCACAAACACGTAACACCATAGATGGCATTATATGGCACATTTAAGACTTGTTTTAATTAATTTTACAGCAAATTTAACAGTTCATTTTTGTCTGTTACCAACTTGGTATTTAATATGAGTACCTAAACACTATTTTAGTTACTTACAAATTAATTTAATATCAATTCATGATAACAGTGTTGGGTATAAAAAAGTAAAATTATCTCATTTCTTTTCAGGTATTTGGAATGATCCAAACTAACAAACAACACTACCGACCCCCAGATCGGATGTCCAGGTAAACTCTTTATTTTTTTCAATTAAATTATTCTAGGTGTGTTAAATTTTAAATTATAATCACCTCATTGGTATAGAGGCAGCCTACTTAGCAGTGCTTAGGGCTCCATACAATATGATTTCTTCCGGTTTCTCTTTAAAATTTTCAACAAGTAAATACCTGCCATGAATTACTTGTTTTCTATAATTCTATGGGAACTGTAAACATAATTAAGGGGAAAAATAAGCTTTTTTAAACAATATAAGTAACAACAATATCAAAAATCTAGCCCAATCGAATTCTTTCTTAATTAACTAGCGCGGCTTACGTTTTGACGATTTTTACTCTTCGATACTGCTACTTAGGCTGAGAAACCTCACGAGAGGACCTCACGGGTCCTGGGATTAAATCCCAATACAAATAGGTAGGTCTCGTGTGTGAGAGGCCGTCTAGGTTTGTATCACCGCTTTGTCTATGTCTGCCGTAAAGCAGCACTGTTTAGGCCTTGTTATGTTTTGGTTTGAAGAACTTTGAAGCCAGTGAAATTACTTTACGATATGAGACTTAACAACTTATGTTACGAGGTGACGAACGCAGACCAGTGCCATGCAGTGCTTTGTAATGTAAAGTTCTCGGTGGTATTGTGTCTGTTTATAGGCAAGCTTAGCACTTTCTAGCAAGCGTGCGACCTGCTCGTTTCATTATTCATGCTAGTAAAAAAATCGGATAATCACAATTTGTTAGAGTTTTTAAAACCACACATTAATTGTCCGGGATTGAAATTCGTGCCCGGTATGGCGATAGGTTCACCCCTTATCACATTATGGAACGGAAATAAGCTCGATGGATCATTGACGCAGTGCTAATTGCACGTTTGCCTGACGGGGATGTAGACGTGAACTTACTCCTATGTTACAATTAATAATTTTAAAATGATTGTAACTATCAAGATATCACCTATCTCTTTACCAAAATTGATTAATATCCATTCAGCCGTTTAACCCTGAAACATGAAGGACTAATTGACAGAGTTACTTTTATATTTATAATATTTGTATGGATGTATACAAAAAAACAGCAGGGAAACTTAAACATTCAATATACATATAAAATTTCCTTGCTTATATTATGTATGTATGTATAATACAGAATGTATTATGTTTTGATGTCCAAAAAAAGAACAAAGACATAGTAAATCTCTACAACTGGTGGCGCCAGCGGGTTATATTTATTTCAATTCCGACATTAAATTATTTACTATACTACAAAACTTTACGTAACATTACCAAATAGGATTTGTCAAGGTTCTTAAAATGTATTTTTATGAATCAACAATCCATTTTTAACAAAATTTATTCGTTTAATAGTACGTCGTGATCATTATAATCTTGATTTATATTAATTATATACACAAAAAATATTTTTCGTAGTCACTTATTAACTTATTAGAATTAAACGCAAATCTTGTTATGTAAAGGCTTTATTATGAATGATTGTTTGCGAGCAGTGCAGCGGGCTCGGTTAATGGTGGCATTGCGTGTTCCCGAATATCACTCGAGTTTTACACCATATTATACACCGAAGTGAAAGCACACCACTAATATCGCTTGTAATCCACTTAAAGTTCATAACATTATTGCCACACAGTGACGAGACACGCTATTTTTATCATCGTAATATTTTAACGCAATAATGATCTAGGACACACTATTCTTTTGTCTTGGGCATCGTTACAATACGTACAAAATAACTTGGCCTGCTTGAAGTTAGTAGCGAGCGGCGTCATGGCTATTGTATTCAGAGATATAAGGGCGACGGGAGGTGTAGTCGGCGGGTGAAGTGACTAACTTCAGCCCGGCTAAGTTATTTTGCACGTATTGTATAAAACAAATATAGGTTAATTAAATTTTAGGTAATACTAATGCGACAAATTAATAATACTCCGGAAAACAATACTATTTGTGCTACAAAGCGCGTCGTACCTTGACAGTACCTATATTTGAGAGAGCATTATATTATTTTCCGCTTCTTCGTCTGTATAAGCAAGACGAATTAGTTTAGAGTCGAGGCTCATAAATTTTCAACGTCGCTCATTGTCTGCCTATCGTAGTTGATGTCGTAGTTTAACTGCAACATGTTTTAGTACTGGAATATTCTCAACTGGCTATCCATCAAGTTCTTTCCTAAACAGATTGCGGATTCAATCCGATTGCTGCATTTACCCAAAGCACTTATTTTTGTCTAGTGTTGGTATTAAAAATAGTAATGTCTTTTTGTAATCGCACGTATTAATAACGGCCAGTCATCTTCGTAAATATGAAACCAATTCAAATAAGAAACGTAAAGTGAACACATGACAAGACAGTTTAATCAGATTTCGTTGATTTATTCAATATGAGTTGCAATTTATTTACCATAATAAAGCGCATGAGAGAAATTATTGATAATTCTATTTAGATAGATAAAATTGTGCGAGGCGAGTAGACTTTCGTTTTTTCGATGCCACAATGAGCAATGTGATATTATAACAAGATATCGTTAAAAATAATAGACGGTAAAAAAGGTAAAGCGGGAGAGTTTATATAAATGTTGTATATGTAAATGTTTTATAAAATAGTTAAGTACATACAAATTACGATAAGATATTCTCAAAATATAAAATTATGATCTCTGCTAGACTAATATGTTTCAGTAATTTTGTAATATACATATATGTACATGAAAATTTTACAATTATAAAACAGTTGTACAGTGTGGAGTTTATGACATATATTTTTAAGTAGCACATTATGACACACAATACACTCATGTATTATGTCAATGTTAACGAGTTTCCCGGTTTTCTTAAGTATTGCCGTTTAAAAAATTTAAAACATGTTTCCTTGCATAATTGTTAGAACACATGAGAAATAACAAATAGATAGTTAAACGTATTTAGCGTAAAGACGCGGAAAAGGCTCGTCAACGACTCGGCGTTAATGGATGGTGTTTTTGCAGGGCGTGGGCGTGAGATGGCACGCGCGGGCATGCTGCACAAGGGCGGAAAAAATGGAGCCGAGTGAGTATTTGTTACAAATGAAAATAACAAAATTACTGCTCCGAAACTTGTTTTTTTTTTCTATTACATTTCAGTCAGAAACATACAAACAAAATTAATGAATTGCTTTAAATTAAAGCTATGTAAAGTAAATACGTAGTAATAGTCACTCTTAGTATCTGCCTATTCCATTTCACAGAGGTGTTCTTTAATAGAAATATTTATTGTTGTCAGCCTCCGTGGCGTAGTGGGTGAGTAACCAGTTGCGAAGCGAGTGGCCGTGGGTTCGATTCCCGCACCGAGACATATGTTTTTTTCGGATCTGGGTGATGTGGGACCAAGTCCCTCGTCGTTCTTGATACCTACGATACAGGTTAACCTAGTGTGGGATCAGGACTATGTGTGTGACTGTTGGGTGTATTTATTTATTTGTTGTGAAAATACTACCATAATTATGACAAGGACGAGCTTGTTACTATTTATCTTATGCGTTCCAATCTTAGGCGTCAAGTATAAGGTAACGTATTTCAGAAAATTTCCTACATCCGTACGACTTTCTCTTACAGACACGATTTAGCACTTAACGTAATTGTCACGTAACTATACATATCATACTTGTGTTTATCAGCTCTTATTATTCTAAATCAAAATAAGGTTTTTCGTTTGTGTAAACTCCAATTTTTCGTTAGGAAGTACAGTAACCTTTAGGTATAATATTGTATTTAGTAGGTGATCAGTTCTGTTCATTATTCATAACATTTTGTATACAACATAGTTATGTAAAACAAGCACGATACATTTACATAGAGCTGCAGTCAAGACCACGGATTATGTTATCGCAAGACCACATGTGTTTTGGTATTTTATTTTCCCATTTCGCATTAAATGGGTTACTATAATAAAGAAACGGTTGCCCTTATCGCAAGATGTTTAGGGCGCGTGCGGCGGGAAACGGAGGGAGCGTCAGGTGCTACCCCGATAAAGCAATTACTTATTTTAATATTTTTAATACCGCTCTCCGGGGTAGACGGCTCTTTTCGTCATCTGATAAAGTCTTTGCTATTATTCAAACATTTTAAATGACTAGGGAAATATCACTTTCAACAACAATTTATTATACAGTTACCGTGTTAAGCAATAATTCAGCTTTACTGATAAAATTTCTTTTAGTTTATAATTTAATGCGTAATGTTTTGAATTTAATTACATTTTACATCAATTTTCTTAATAAAATTGGAACGAATTTTTCTTTTGTAAGAGGGTTAAAGATGCTGTCCGGTCACCGATCACTCAAGAGATCAATGCACGTTATGATCACCTACAATAGAATATTCGTGGGTGCGGTACGGCTATTGGAAAACAAAGTTGGATTGGGGGAGGACGGGTTTATTAGAGTTTCTTAAAATCTCACTGAGGCTATAAGGTACTTCAATCCGCTTTTTGTCAGAGAGTGATACAACCCCTGCCTGTAGGGAGCCCGTTGATACTGTAAACAGAACTAGCAACAGTGTGGTTCTATTCTATTTTGAAATTATGGCCCACCGAGTTCCGATAACTTCAGTGTGGTACTACGTACAATCGTGAATCCTGCTCATACAAAACTTAATACACAAAACCTGAAATTACCCCTGCAGGGCAATAACTTATGTATATAATATAAAGACGATCATATCTACATTTAATAATAAACCATTATCATCAACAACAATAGTTTAGCGAAGTTAGATGGGTATGCATTATTGGATCGACACGCCATCCATTCGTCTTATATCCGCACGGCCAACTTCGCAGACGGGTTCCCGGTAAATGCTCTCTACATTCCTTTGCTGTAGTTTTCTTTCATTAGGAGTTTTACCCTCCTGGTATGCAGGTAGACTACCCAAGTTTTATTAAGGAAATTATAATAAAACTTTGTAAAACGACCAGACGTACGCACTCCAGTAATTTAAGTTCTTGATTTTAAAATTACGTTTTCGTGTAATGTAAAAGTTTTTGTTCTTCAATTTAATTAGCCGGGTAATCTATACTATTTACAAGCTCGATTGTCAATACTGAAGTATTGTTGAGCTGTGTCATACAATGATATCAGATCTTTATTTGGTTACGTAATGAGACGTGTTAGTAAAAAGCCGCTGGCCTCTTTTGTCCGGAGTTCGTCTGTGGACTGTCACCGGCCATGTCTGTAACCATTTACTCACCTCAACTAGTACCCCGGCGCTAACTTTAAATTGTTAACAGTAACTTTGGTTCCCATTCGAATGAACTTTATTTGTACATTGCATAAGGTTTGGAACTCCTGATGATAGTTTTATGGAATGCAATTTATTTTAAGATCTTGGTGGATGATGTGGAAACATATTTTCTTTTAAATTTACCCTTAGTATTTATATACAAAATCAAAGGAAAGAAATCACGCGAGAAAATAAACAGAATATCTCCGAAATTCACAGTTCCAATAGTCAGGGGATCGTAGATATAAAATATTTTAATATGAAATGAAGTAGAGCACAAGCAAAGCGTGTTGTAGGGGTGCGCCGCGCGCGCGGGCAGTACGCATGCATGTAATGTTCCTTGGGGAGCACAATATTTGATTTCATCTCACCTTATATCCGTCACGTACAGGGAGTTTCCTTTACTGTGTATTTATAATATCTCTATTATTTCTTAGATACACCCGTATTCATACATACGTCTTTCTTTTATCACCTGAAAGATTTGTTTTTGCAGTTCAGTAGATGATCCATAAATATTTATGCTCGTCACTCGCTGTTACTTTCGTTTTTATTAAATTAAAAATGACAGCGTATATAAAATGTCCGTGGTATCCATGTTTTGCACACTTAATTTAAATCAATAGTCTTGTTTAGAGTGGTAAGGAAATAGTCTATAATATTATAATATCTCATGGCTTTGATTGGCCTCTTCTGTCCACAAGGTCTTACCTTCGCTCGCCGATTGTAGGTCAATGCGACGCACAACAGCAGCCGGGCTATCCATTCATGCATACTCCATGTCATATAAGTACTTATATTATGTTCCTTTGTCTATAAGAAGAAACACAACGAAAATATTTTTTTTTTCTGAAATCAGAACACTCCCATTTAAAGTGTTTAATTTTAGGTTTAATTTAGTTTTAAAATCCAACCCTTTCTCTTATTTTTTGTTACTGGCGTAAAATTCAGCTCATGTTCATAATTTTTTTTATTACTTTCATTTTCATAGTAGTTTTGTCTTTAATTCAGTTCGTTATCTTTTTTAGTGCACGCAGGTAACAAATATTAACATTACATTTTGAGCATTACGTGTCACAAAATATCAACTATAATAATTGAGCCAAAACAAAACATGTTAAAGGTAGATAAGTCCGCACATTTTCGAGAGTTAGTGTTACGTGGAGCGAGTGTGAGCGAAAAGCCTTATTTTATACTACTTTTACTCATCGTTCAGAAGTGGGTCAGTGTCCCGTAAAAGTTTCCGCGAATGTGGTCGCCCCCGACGTGGCGGCCGATCAAAGCCAAGCTCTCTACATGATGACCCTACACTCTATGGGAACTCTTAGAAATTCATGCGTTTGTATTATCTCCAGTCTTAAGTTTTTTTAGATGTTTTGGGGTGCACGTCTATGTATGTGTGATGTATTTATGTAGACACAATGACTGTGTGTAGCTGTTATTAGGTAAAGGACAACGGTGGACGCGACACTGTCACAAGTATGACATCTACATATTTACAAGCAAAACAAGACACATAGCAAGACGTGCACAAATGTACCGAAGTATCCTTACAAGATTATTCAAAATGCGCATTATGTGGGTATCTCGTTTAGTTTAGTAAGTACAGTTTTGTTTATTTTAAGTTAGATGTACCGCGACTGCTGCATAATAATTTCAGTGACACAGCCCCCCCCCCATTAACATCTGCCACCACGCCACGCCGCGCCGCCGCCTCGTCGTCCGCGTCGCCGGCTTAGTTACAGGTCGGCTTCACACAGAATCCGTTGCAGCTTTTCTGTAATCCACTGTAGCGTGTAACACTAAGTGCATAATTTACAATTTAGTTAGTTAATCCGGGACCAAATTAAATTGCCATGCATTTCCTATGCATACACTCAACATAGCGCATTTTTTTGTTAAAATTGTTACGGTAAGCAGCGGTTAGGCCGTACCCTGTTATTGCTGAAGTCCATGGGCGGCGGTAATCGCTTACCATGAGGCGTGCCGCATGCTCGTCTGTCCACCTAAACTAATAAACAAAAAATATAGGTCCACCTATCATTAGTCGTTAGGGGAAATAAGGGAAATGTTTTAGATATACACGTGGGTGATTTATTTAACAGTTAAGACAATGAGGGAGCGGACAAGTTTATATACAAACTAAATTGAATCACCCATAGCGTGCATTTTCCAATAATTTTAAATAACTAATCTGGCAGAGGCGCTGTAACTGCCATAGATTTATTACAGCAAAGAGTAAATAGCCGCATACGTATACGTTTATATATCACATGTGCGAGACGTTGCCGACAGGAGATGCAAATTTTGTCGACTCACCCGGAAAGCAATTACGTGGTCTAGGGTACCGTTCGTTTCATTCTTATACGGGACTCGTTAATCAATACAGACGTTCATAAAGATATATTTAGATACCGAATATTACTACAAGAGATACTTTTATATTGCAAAGCCTTATTCTAGTGCGTATAAAATTACAGAAGGGTAACGGGTTATGTAAACATACTAAGTTAATGTAAATATTTTCCCTACTTAGACTAATGTACTTTAAAAGTACATAAAAATATCCAAGATAATGTCCGTATTTTGCCAATAAAGAGCAAAGAAGACACGCACAATAGCCCATCCTCTTCCCAATTTGTTTGGGGGTCGATATTATATAGCGAACACATTTCTACCACCCACACACTCATATCTCGATTTATGACGTCTAACATTGTATTGAACCATTTAAAAATACGCAATAGGGTTTCAACAGCGCCTCGAGCCTGTCAGACAGTTATTGCCAAATATCAGCAATCATTCAGCCGTTACAGAAGCCTGTATGTGACATAATAGGTATAGGGTTTTCACATTACATGTATCAAAAGATTTTGATTCAGTTGGAACTAAGGTAGCCTTTCGATTGGTATAAAATATATATGTGGGATTTGATTTGAAAAAAAAACCCTTTTTATAATAATAATATATAATAAAATAATAATAAGTCTCGAATTTTCGATGCGCACCCTTTCAATCGTTCGTCGTAACTCCCCATCTTACATTTTCGATCCTCTCATCCTTCTCGCACACATCCTTCCCTCTCGTTTCATTACTTTCACAGCGTTCCATACAAACCACGTTTCTTACCCAATTCCCACATTTAGCCATCCTGATGCATGTCTGCCCTCAGACACATCACTCATCCAACACCGTACATAATTACAATATCAGCTTAATAACAAAATCAAACTCCTGCAAAAGCAATGCCCACCTAGTGACTCTGGTAGACAAATCCTTCTTATGAAGAGTCATTGTAAACGCTTGACAATCCGTCACAATCTTAAATTTTATACAAAACAAGTAATGCCTAAATTTCTCAACTCCCTCAATAATAGCTAAGCTCTCAAGTTCATAACTGGAGTATTTTTTCTCAGCATCATTTGTTTTTCGGCTCATATAACATACAGGGTGTAATCCACCATCATTGGGACATCGCGGCATGAGTAAAGCAGAATAAGCCAAACTTTAGGCTTCTGTGTGCATTTCTATTTCAAACCGGGGATTGAAAGGGTGCGAATCGAAAATTCGAGACTTAAAAGTAATAAACGACGTTAATTGGTAAAAAGTGTTTTTTTTTTCGCCAGAAACAATCCCGATTCCCACATATATACTTTACGGGAGAGGGCTGCAACACCACCCCACCACTCACAATAATAGAAGAATAATGGATGTGTTGCCTGCCTTAAAGGAAAAGGATAAAGAATGGTGATTTGAGCCTCCGGATATATCACTCGCCATACGAAATACAACAGGAAGCTATACTTTACATCGGTTTTCGATGAGACAGTGACAACTTGGTCGAGCCGGTCCATTCATACAGTACAAAAACTGTCTACAGCGTGGCTCTACCACTTTTTCGTGGTTCGTCTCGGAATCGCACTAATGTGTCCAAATGTATCAAGGCTGCACATCCCTTACTGAGCCGTCGCGACATCAGATATCTCTAATCAGTCGCCTTTTTCGACAAGCAGGATATACCGTGGTAGATGCCCCACTCTAAATGCCCCGAATCCACATGGCGGAAGCGGGGATACACATACGAATGTTAGCAGTTTGTATAGACTATCAAGTGTTCCTTAAGTTCGATCGGTTACAAAAACGATTGCTTCCCGGTCAGTATAGATTAAGCGCATAATAGTTTCTGGGTTGTTACATTACATGCGAAATGTTGCTTAGTTGTTAAATGTTTTTGAATACTATAGTTGCGCTGAAGACAGTTTTGTCTACAGTTTGGTGTAAGAGTAATCCACGGGAAGTTTCAATTATGATTACAAAAAGTATAGAAAAGATCATCAATACCTACAAATATCATCCGGTACTTAACATGTTCAATATATAAAAAAACACAAATCCAAGGAAAAATGTATTTCTAAAATAGTCAACGGAATCCAATTTTGCCTTTTATGTTAGAATTCTCTTTTATGGCTTTATTTCGGTAACATCCACTAAATGCAAATTATATCAACTGGAGCTATTCGGAAATGGAACATAAAATGTGTAATCGCAACGAATCAACATTTGAGAGTTCTTCCAATTTCGAGTAGGTACCTACATAAGTACAGCATACTACAGCTCACAAGTGATTTCCAACGTCGAATGTAAATTTTCGTTGACAATATAAAACGGCCTTATTTACATTGATGCTGTTCAATCTCCTTTTTCCATACTTACGTCATCATTGACCTTTTTATAATTAACACGATATTTATTAAGAAAATGTATGAAGTAAGTGTAAGTTCAATAATTTACATTATTTTACGCAAACCATATGTGGTGTATAATAATATATACCTTATACACGGATATCAAAATTGAAATTAATGTTTTTTTTTTTTTGTATATGTTTAGATCATAAAATACTTTCTTTCTGCCTGGCGTTATCCCGGCTTAATACCAGGGTCCGCCTTCCCATTATTGGACGGTGGATTTGGTATTATGTGAGGCGGTTGTATATTTAAAGGAAAACACCCGCGTTATTCAAAATAATATCCTGATTTTTAAATACTATCCAGCTATCCAAATCAATATTTTTTACTCAATAATGTAATTTTCATTGGGTTTGTAAATAAATAAATAAACAATACATCCAACAGTCACACACATTATCTTGACCCACACTAGCTAAAATGTATCGAGGGCTTCAGGAACTATAAGGGGCTTGTGCTCCCACAATATCCAGACCCGAAATAAATATTTGTGGAACAGACAGACATTTGTCCTGGTGCGGGAATTGAACCCACGGCCACTCGCTTCGCAGCCGGCTACTCGCTCACTGCGCCACGAGGATTGTCGAAATTGTTTCAGCATTACCTCAAATAGAAATAATATGAAAAAGTCCTAAATATTTATAGCACAAAGATTGCTAACTACAGATAGGTAACTATCTAATGGGCCGTTCCCAATATTAATCTTCAATTTCACGATAGATAGCTATCGTCAAACATCTGTATTGTTCTATCTACTGCTTGGAATCGTCCCTATTTTTTAGATAGGCACGTCGGATACCTACTCTGATAGCAATAGATAGGCAGTCTATCTGGGCCCTCTTGTGCGTTATGTTAATACAAGCTGAGAAAGAAGAACTATTGTATAATTTATATAAAAAAATATGAAGATATGATTTAGATTAGAAATATAAGTTTTAATTTAAGATTTATCTATAATTCTTATTTTTTACCACTGTTAATGAAATACTAATAACGAGAAATACTTAATATGTTGCAAAACACAATGTAATAACGAAACGTTTAACTGTCAATACATTATGGCTCTGAATACAAGTCCTTTGAACGAAAATCCCAAGCGAATTTGGGGGATTTTACTGAAGTGGGGAATTATTTTGTTCGCATTAACAAATATTTATATGTCTCTTGCACTTAATTTAATTATCAAAACGGTGCATTATTTTTATTTAAGGGAATTTTAGAATTTTCTTATATTTTCTTTTAGATTTTTACTTATTTTATTTAGGTTTTTGTATTGCAATGCAAGTGCCATGTAAGCCTTGTATACTAATGGCTATTTCTTCAAAATGCGTTATTTATTTCATTTTTTTTACAGCCGAGGATATCTGTTTATCGGTCAAAATCTACCGATAAAGAAAAAACTAAATAACTTTATCGACAAATAGCACTTAAAAAATATTGGGACGCTTGAACTGTCATTTTCATAGTGCTGTATATCTGTAGTCAGCTATCAGTCCTCTCATCGGTAGACAGCAATGAAGAATAGGATTACCTATCGTTAGTAAGTTTATTGGGACGGTAAAACGGAAAATAGATAGAAAACTAGAGACAGACAGAATATAGGGAACGGCCATAATTCACGAGATATTTTAACCAAACAGGTTATGCTAATTTTTTCGCTTGTAAATAGGTACGGATTGTTACACTTACCATGATCCAAGTTATGAGTTTTAGAGCCACGCTGTAGACAATTTTGTCACAAGCATGAATGGGCCCGATCGTTACCACTCTCTCCACAGAAAACCGGCGTAACGTATCGGCTTGCTGATGCGTTTCGTACGGTAAATGAGATATCTTGAGACCCAAATCTTCGTCTCCTTCCCAATCCCTGAATTTAATCCCTTTCCTTTAAGGTCGGCAACGCGTCCATGATTCTTCTCGTATTGTGGGCGTATATTGGAGGTGCAGATCACTAACCATTAGGTGACCACCTGCTCATTTGTCGTACTATAAAAAACATGTTCTTGATTAGGTTTCGCTATTTTATATTGGTTGGGTAATAAGTTCAAAGTCCATAATCGTACATACGTACCTATGTATTTGAACGTATTAAGCTTGAGTTTGTATTATAGTTATATATTACCCTCTTTTAGAATTGTTAAGACTAAAAAGTCATTTATGGGTAATAGCGTTAAATTTTATAACAAGCTCCCCAATAATGTTATTGATATGCCCGAAAATTTGTTCAAGACACACATTAAACGTGAGCTTATGACCAGGGGCTACTATAATGTTAAACAATATCTAGAGGATAGAGACGTTTGGCGTTCGGTTCCTCCTTGCATACTGTGACCTCCTGGGGCCCTGTAGCTTAGGTTAATTATGAGATAATTAAACAATTATAAATAGAATGTATGTTTTAGTAACCAAGATCTAAATAAATTGACCAATGATTTGTATTATTCTACGAGCAAGCTAAAATGGAATGCTTCCTAACATAAAATACCTACCTAAACCAAAAAAATAAAACGATATCAAATAAACAAAAGACGACCGATCGCGAATAAATAATACCTAACGGAAAATTGGCAATTTTTTAAAAGACAAGTCATGCTCTTCAAGAATATAGTAAGCGGACAAAAAACAAGCCCACTGAGTTTGTTTCGCCGGGTCTTCTCAAGCTGGGTCGCGTTTGGATCCGGTGGTAGTTTTAAAACAAGACTTCGGAGATACACATGGTCCGCATTCAATCTCCCTAAAGTTAACTATAGGACTTTGTATTTCCTAATATAAATTATTGAAAATCCGGACCTAAAACAAGCCCCCTGAGTTCAAGTAGCTGGATCTTCTCAGAGTTTGGGTCGCGCCGCGTTGAATCTAGTGGTAAATTAAGCCCACTGAGTTTGTTTCGCCGGGTCTTCTCAAGCTGGGTCGTTTTGGATCCGGTGGTAGTTTTAAAACTCGTGCCGTTTCGGTAAATGCAGTGGTCCATACCGACTCAAAATATTTATTAATTAATAATGGACGTTTCCATATTACAAATACTGTTAATAATGTAAAATAAAAAGACAACAAATAAACAATTTAGTGTAATTGCCTAGTGTATTTGACGATGCTATGTATGTTATGTATACATTAGTTGATATGATTTTTATACATAAGTTACTTTATTTTGTACTGACTTGTCATAAGCGCTTTTTTAATTGCCTACATGATTAATAAAACTATTTCATTTCATTTCATTTCATTTCAGTTTATGCAGTCAGACACGCCGTCACGTATGCGCCGTCATTAAAGATCTAATACATTATACAAACAAACATTCTTTTAAACAGACCTCAAAACTGGTCCTCAGTTCGGCGCGTTTTATTTTGCTTTTTATGGAAGTTCATCGAAAGTGCAGTGCTCAAAAAATAACACTCATTTCTAGAGTTAGTGACAGTGCCACTGCTGAGCAACTGAAATTGATGTTATTGACCTTTATTCCTCAATGATGTTAATACGACACAATAAAACAGTACATTTAGATTTTGTAAATATCTGAACTTGTCTAAGACATAATGTAAAATACGTTTCGTACAAAGAACTAAGCTTAAAATGCAGAACGAGTTTACCGCTATACAACAAACTTATTAATATACATGTACAGGCATACTATGAGGCAGTAAATGGTGTTAAACCAGTGTCGAAGTGAATCTATACAGGCTGTATATAATGTGCTAAATATGCGTATAGACTAGGCAACCCATCCTCCACACCTGTCAATTTTCATAATGGAATGATGTCGGCTTCGAAAGGCCAGCTGTTATTACACAATATAATATTGTAAACCTCTATATACTATGAAATCATTCTATAAATCCATACTATCCTCGTTCAAGACATAAAATATTTAATTTTTAATACATTTTTTATTTGATTGGATTTGATTACAATATAATCAGTATTTACAGGACCTTTTTATTCCATGAATGATTATAGGTTTATTAACTGCATTATTAAATTTAATGACGAGACGAGCAGGTTATTCGCCTGATAGGAAGCGCCACGCTTGTCTATAAACAGAGGCAACACCACACAGAACTTTGAATTACAAAGCACTGCATGGCACTCGACTGCGATCGTCATACCCCGAGACATTGTTAAGTCTCATAATGCCCAGTTATTGCGCTGGATTCAATGTTCTTCACACTGAAATACAACAATGTTTAGACTGTTTGCCGCCAAGGAGCAGAAATAGACAAATCGGTGGTACCAACCCAGGCGGCCTCCCAATATAAGAGATCTCCCACTTAGTAGCCAAATAGATACACTACTCTCATACTTTATCCTGATCCTTACATAAAGAGATTGTACAACAAGAGTGTGCAAGGTATTTCGTAAAACATCGCAACTGAATTCGTTCTATTTCAAAGTCATCGTAAACCGCACGAAAAGACAATAAATAATACCTATCCCAAGGTTGTATTCATACTCCATAGCTTTTTACATAAGAACAATATTGCAAAAGGTAGAGTCGAATCGATCGGGAAAGTTGTTCAGTTTGGAAGGTCGACGTTGCAGTCGGCGTGGCGTTGCGGGTGAAAGTAAAGCCCTCCCACGTCCTCCCCGCTTCCACACACCCTCTTCGGACCCCCGATGGGAGAAGAAGCCTCTTATACTAGAGAAAGTCCTCTGTAGAAAATTCCCCACATACACTCTTCGGGAATTCCGTTTTAACGTAAGCATTTCAAACACAAACATAGATGTTGGAAGATGATGTAATAAGACCTAAGTTCGTTAAATATTGTAAAGATATAGCGTGTAAAGTGATCAAAGGAAACAAATAGAAAAGGGCAACTACAGCCTGTAATATAAGATTATGTGTTTCTAGTTGCCAAGGACAAGCTGGTTTCGAGAGGAAGACACGTTATAATCTAAGTCGTATACATGTAATTTTATTAAATAAGATAAAACTCAGTTTTAAAAGTATGTCTTTTGTATGTAGTTAGATTTTTATTTTTTCAGGCATACTTAAAGTTGTATAATCCAAATTTTTTATATTGATGAGTTTTTAAAATAAAGGTATGTGAATTCTTCAGGTAGACAATCTCTGAATTAAAAGTATCAGAGGGAGCAGCCGGGGGGGAGTCCCCCCATAAAAAGAAAAAAAAAAAAAAAACACAAACATAGTATATTCACGCAACGCGACTAATTTGGCGCTTGGTAATTTTCGGTTATTATTTATAATACGAATATGCATACAGTATACCCAATATTGAACAGTAATAGGATGGTAAATAACATATACCTCGTTTAAGTTAACAAGTAAAACCCAAATGCCAGTATTTATTCATATTTTAGTGATAATTCGTAAAGATAGACTTTCGATCTTCGTTTGTGGGACAAACGTGAGCATTACTTGCGAGTCGTGTTCGACAAAATTTTTGTCAAACTTACACTTAGTCACTAAATAATAAATATATTAATTTATATTTGCTAGGACCAATAAATACTGCAATATGATTTCTAAGTGATAGAACCACGTTATCGATAGTTAGATTAAGAATATTGATGTGGAGAGTAAAGCCCCATTTACACGAAAAAATCGTATGAAAAGCTACGTCGTACGAGGAAGCTTAAAAAACGTACAAATCTAAATAAACTGTACCTATAGATGTCTGATGATTTACAAAGGAAAAAGTGCTGGCGATCTCGTGGACGTCCTGTCGTTGCGTCGCTCTGATCGTCAGATGAAGGCGTGTACCCCGTTGTTCATGTGGCGTTTCGGATGCGCATACGCAAAATGTCGGATTAGTGCGAAAGTGACAATGTCTGCCTAGGTTGCAAGCGCACGTTCAGTTCATAGATAAACAGCATGAATGAGTCCGAGTCGGCTTGACCGGGGTGGTACTACTGCCTCGCTAAAAAGCAGCGTGGAGTGCCTGTTTTGCTGTTGTTTTTCATACTGACAGTAATATTGCCAAATACTCGTAACAAATAAATACTCCCCATAATTTCCATTCCCTTTCTTAAAGACCAGCAAGACTCTCAATTTCTCTGACATTTTGGATCTACATGATCTATGTGCTAGTTTTCCTAACTCCTGCTATAAAATACTGTTCAAGTGCTAGTTAGACTCGCGCACCAAGGATTCTGAACCTACGTTTTTGTTATTTTTTCAGATGTCGGCACGCATATTCTGTGAATAATTCATTTTGCTACATATTACGGTTCAAAATATATAGCCTTTTAAAGATAGGACAGAGTGACAGACGGACGAGTCGTAGGCTAAGGTAATGTGTTTTTCGTTGGCACTTCTGGGTATGGAACTCTACGAAGATTAGCTTTGTTTGTATTACGATTATCTTTTCCCAGTAATACACCTGCCAGTATTTTTAATACGCTTTTATTTACCATAAAATTACAGTTTCATTTTATGTCAATGGTTTTAAATGTGCATGGTGTCACTTTGTTTGTTTTTTAAGCAAGGTGAGACTTAATAATGACTTCATTTACCTTGTAGAGAAAGATTAAATGCGACTAATCGAGCAACAAAGACAGAAAAAAATAAATTTAAATATTTTTGCATCTGTTGCATTTTAAGTAAGTTACACATGTGAGAGCACCCATAGAGTTGTGGCGTAATTTAAGCTCTTCCACTAACGAGCTGACACTCAAGTCAAGTCCCTCTTGCACGCAGCATATCTCCAGACTGGATGGTATTGTGATATTTGTAAGCACATTGTTATGTTGCGTGCAAAACAAGTGCGTACGGTAAACTACGCATGCATATATTCCGCCGTTCCTTCCCATTGTACGATAACATGCACATATTTACCTAGAAGAAGTCCATACTTTGTTGCGGATGAAATTAGGAAATACACATAACAAAGCAATGTCTTCCCAAACGGTGCCTTAAGTCAGCATTAGAATTTGAAGACCAAAGTGTCCATAATTAATCTAATTTATCCGTTTGGTGGTGGTAATTACACTCATAACGTAAATGTAGGTGGGAGAAGGGTGGCTTTCTTTCAAACTGACTGCTTAACGCCCTGTAACCCTCGCCGACGTTTTGTCGTCACTTACCAACACACGCTTTACGAAAATGATTTATTCTTTGTAATATTGTTACAATCATAAATATTAGCCGCACAGGTTCTAAATCCCTATATCACAATATATCTAACGACATAAATATTTCTTACTCAACCTACTACTTTTATACTTATTGTCCATTCCATATAGAAGTATAGGACGTAACTCGGATGGACATTTACTGCCAGTTTATCTTATCGTTGGGAACATCGAAGTGCATTTACTTTTCGAGGGTTTTAATTAAATCGAATTACCGGGCTCACCGTTCCGGCGTCACCGCGTGAATCTTAGATCTAACTAGTAAACGGGGGAGGTATTGGCATTTTGTGTATCCCCTTAGTTCCCCTCTGAACATAGATAATTAACTGCAGACATCTACCTACAAACCCCATAGTACAAGAACGAGTTTTATCTACGACTTTTTGAAGTGTTTAGTCGGGTCGACACGGTCTCGAGTGCACCACGGTCCGCGCCCGTGATGGGGTCGGCACAATTTGTTAGGGTGGATAGGTGAATGGTCGTGATTATATTGATTTTACATCGAATTCTTTTCACCGAAATCGTGCCGATTTAAAATAATCGCAGGTAAAAATCATTGATTTCATTTAAACATATTATTTATCAATAATATAAAAAAATATCAACATTATAAAAACTATCCTTACACAGGTAACTTAGAAAATGAACATATTTAAAAAAAGTTATTTACATCTGAATTTTTGTGTGTATTGATGAAGCCGGAGGCGCGGCACCTTTGATGTACGTGGACGCCGCAGCATGCTATCTCGCTCTGGCTCTAAGTCAACGCTCTTGCAGAGGTAATCAATCAAAATACGGTTTACAAGCAATAAATTATTTCAAGTATAAAAAATAAATATGATTATTTTTCTAGTCCATTTTTTGTATGCGAGTTATTTCATTAGGTTTGAATATCGATTTTGATATCACAGTTAAATCGCCCACCAGGGTTTTTGTTACATATTGTATATTACTAATTATAAACGTCGCAAACCCTCAATATGGCATCATTAGGCTGGAGAGGAGGTAGGTTCTTCGTATGCGAACGGCCGTTTGGGTCGGTACCACCGCTTTGACTATTTCTGCCGCCAAACA
Organism: Mimas tiliae; assembly: GCA_905332985.1. Taxonomy (NCBI): domain Eukaryota; kingdom Metazoa; phylum Arthropoda; class Insecta; order Lepidoptera; family Sphingidae; genus Mimas; species Mimas tiliae. The sequence continues at coordinate 7,843,311 of HG995241.1, forward strand.
ACAGTGTGTAAGCACTGTTGTGTTCTGGTTAGAAGGACATTGAAGCCAGTTAAATTACTGGGCATTATAAGACTTAACAACTTATGTATTGGTGTACGAGCGCAGTCCAGTGTCATACAGTGCTTTGATTCAAGCTAATTAAAAAATAAGATCTACAAACTGTCATAAGGAAGAAAGTTATTACTTGTATGTAGAGTAGAGGCCATTATATTGAACCCTTTAAAAAGGAAAGCCGTTCGTTAGTAGTAACAGCAACCCCTATGCATTGTGTAGAATTAACGCAATACAGTCGATGCCAGACGAATAAATCACGTAGCTAATGCTGCAGCATCCGGCGCGCCGCGCGGCGTCTCCGTTCATTGTGGAGTCCCGTGCACATTTACTTGTGTTCGGTACTTGGCGAACGCCTCGAGGGTGCCTTAGGCGATGACACTTACCATGGTAACGACAGTTGGGGAACGTCCCCACGATTTATTATTACGCGCGAATTATTTTAAATTCGTTCATATATAATTTCACCGCACAAATTAAAAAATAATTAGGATTAGCTATAGAAATAGTTGAAAATGTTAAACAAACCACATGATTTCCATGATTAGCCACATGATGAATTTCGACTCTGTTATATATACTCTTGATACCAAAATAAAGTGATTACAAAGCCTCTCGCATTACTTTATTTATTTAGGGTCGGCGTATATCCGTTTATATATTTCTACAACTAAACTAATTAATAATACTTTAAATCTTATGTCAATAAACACAATTACATTTTGATATGAAAATATTTTTATGATAAATGCACCACGAGTTTTACGAGTGGTAGAGCGACGCTGTAGACAATTTTGTCTACAGCATGAATGGGCCGGCTCGTCCGGGTCGTTACCACTGTCTCACAGAAAACTGGCGTAAAGTAGCAGCTTGCTGCTGGGTTTCGTACGGTGAGTGAGATATCCGGAGGCCCAAATCCCCCTCCCCTTCCCAATCCCTTATTATCCCTTTCCTTTAAGGTCGGCAACGCGCCCATAATTCTTTTGTTATGTGGGCGTACATGGGCGGTGGAGATCGCTTACCATCAGGTGATCCACTTGCTCGTTTGCCAGCCTATACTATAATAAAAAAAAAAACCACAATGAGACCATTATTGACATTTAGGTACTTTATATGCAAATCGCACAAAAAAAATGTGAATACCAATACACAACTTTCGACAAGTTTCGCCATTCAGCAGAGTGTACCACGTGCATGTGAGATTACCTTTGGACCTGATGGATGTATTCCATGCTGACAAATAGTAAGTTTCTAAGAAGTACAACATAAATAGGTAGGTAATATTTTGGCGCTAAGAAAACTGTAAGTCAGTATAACAAAACACAAGAGATGTATGTTAGTTGTGCAAATATATTTATTATGTGTATGAAGTACGAAGCAACAAAGTTTGTCGATTTACAAATGGGAACAAGTTGGTACAAAAGTTGTGTGAACAAAAAGCATAGTTTTGCATTGGCGCGTCGTCGTCGTCGTCGTCTGGCTGGCGCGGCGGCCGCAGTCCAAGATCGATAGTCGCACTTGACGGCCCGTTGCAACTTTCTACAAGTGTACTCCTACTTTATATACCTTCAAATTTACTAAGATGTAATTATATTTTAATAAATATCACTTAAACATTTTATAGATTTCAGAAACAGAAGCTAATTCATTCCACCGTAATGCAGGTTTTATTGTTACAAAATATAAGTATTATAGTAGTAAACTTTTAAAAAATATACACTACATGGTAGTTTAGTATTTAATAAAGTTTCAGAAGTTACACAGAAACAATAACAGAGTTAGTTTCAGTAAATACCTACGTTTCAAGTTGAGTTCGTAAAGGACAGCGATCATAAGGGCAATTTTTTATTACAAAAATATATCTTCTGACCGCGCTGTAAATTAAAATAAAATCATGATAAAGCATTTTCATTTGTGACCAAAACATTCACATGTGTAGCGCGTTACACGTGTCGCAACTCGCAACACACAATTTTGGCGAGTTCAGTTGCCCACACATGATTTAGTACACAAATTAAACGACACAATAGAGCTACGGTTATGCATAAATGTATCTATGTAAATTGTATAATTACATGTAATATGTTACATGATTCTTAACATATACATAATATACCTATATAAGCATCCTTCTTATGTAGTGATAATTATCTCATTGTTTTTTAAAGATTTACAGCTGAACGTAACAAAAAAAATGTTATTTTACAACATAACAATTACACTTGTAACTAGTCAAATAAACTGGAACGAGATTCTTAAAATACATATTTGAAACATATATAGTATGGTTATTTTAATATGAGTTAGATTCATATGATAAAAGTTTTAGGAAACTGTAACGTCTTGCCTTAACGAGGATTCCGCACTGGCATGATGAGCAGTTTGAGGGAACTGACGAGACCTTCTTAATTGCTTAATTAACACAGCAATCAGAACTTAAGACAGCCCCCGTGGCGCAGTGGGCGCGTAGCCGGCTGCGAAGCGTGAGGCCGTGGGTTCGATTCCCACACCGTGACAAATGTTTGTCTAATCCACAAATATTTGTTTCGGGTCTGGGTGTTGTGGGGCCGCAAGTCCCTCGTAGTTCCTGATACCCACGATACAGGTTAACCAAGTGTGGGGTCGGGACTATGAGTGTGACTGTTGGGTGTATTTATTTATTTCTATCTACATACAAAGTATATACTCTATTTGCCTTATTTTATAATTGAATTTGTAATAAATGTTTCATAACAATCAGTTTTTAAACATCATACCGCAGACGTTATATCAGGCAAAAGGTATTTATTAATTTAAACTAAATAGTAGAACATAGTAAATTGAGTCTAAAATACAGATACGAAACATTAAATGGCTCCGATCAATTTTATTATAGCGGAACACATTGCTCCAAGAAGTTGAAAAGTTCAATATTGACTCACAAAATTACTTCAAGCCAGTGCAGGCGATAATAGAAGAAGCTTATTTGGAATGTCAACCTTATAGCGCTAGCTGAAGAAAGGAATTGCTTCCGTGTACTACTCGAGGGGGTGTTGGTACAAGACGCCGTGCTTATTGGCATGTCCTCGGAGCTTCCTTTTGACGACACGCCGCAGACGATTAGGATATTCCTCATAGACGGTCTAGTGTTATTTATATTTTATTTAGCATACAAGTTACTTGAGGCTGTAACTCGTAAAAGTCGTAAAAATTACGTTGGGAAACAAGTTTTTTTTTTATTTGCCAACTTAATCACTGTATAAAAAATACCTATATGTTTAATGGTGTAATACAGCTTACATACAGAACTTTACTGTTCTACGGTAAATATAAGTTTTAATTACTGCTATTTTATAATCTTTGACGCAATATTGAACCGACATAATGATTTAAATGAATTCTACATTTAAAATATGCCTTGTGATCGAATAAAAAACAAATATTTAAAATAAAATTTAAAAGAGCATTAAAATCGTTTCCGCGCTGCATGTCGGTCGCGCGAAACCCCCATTCCTGGAGATTTTTGTATGGCACATATCGTTAAGGTTATAGGTTTGAAAAAGCCTATATTTCATTGGTAATTTCAATAAAAATTTACTACTAATAATGTGCTACTTTACTTAAAATGATCATAATATCAATCGATAATGATTTTTTATTTTAAGTCAGCTTTATATTACGACTATAGAATACTATCACCACAAAATATCTAATGGTAGGTACTACGTAGTATCACCGTGTGTATCTACTTATAAATTAAACTAATAACAAACTTTATAACAGTTTTAAATCAAAAACAATCAATAGAATTATTATTAACAGTACATAAATAAATTTCTTTTCAGTCTTTAGTGTTGTGTGAACTTCTTGTAAAAAAGCGTTGAAAGAGTATAGTGAAAGATGGCTAAAGTTTTCTTAGTTACACTATATAATTATGTAGGTCGGAAAGGACCATGCCACACTACACTAGCATAGACAAGTGTTTGGTTCGAAATAACAAAGTGAATAACTTTATTATGTTTCCATGTGTACTCGAGGAAGGAAAATTAATGGAAGCGAGTTTGATGACAGGACTGATACGGGTAAAAACTTTCGCGCAGTTACATCATTAGCGTTGGATGTGTATCCTGTATCCTTTATCATATTCCAATTTCCCTTTTACGTTTATCTAAGTCCAAACGGTAGACGAAACTTCGTAATATAAGGAAGTGAGATATGTTAAGACTGTACAATCTGTAATAGTCATTTTTTTTTTAAATATCCAACAGTAGCATCCTTAAACTCAGTTGCTGAAACTTAATACAAAAAAATAGCAGGTTGTTTTGTTAGAAATGTTGTATGCAAATGTATAACTAATGTCCTATTAAAGGATAAGGGCGCAAATTTTACTACATTATTTAAAGAAAGTTCAAAATATAAAAAATAAATACATCGCATACTAGTATCACCCATGTTCACAGTTTTGTCAGAGCATTGGAAAGGAGTTATTCAATAAAGAAGTATTAAAATAAACTATAGCACAGTCTGACAAACGAGTAAGTGGGCCAACTGATAGTAAGTGATTTTAGCAGGGAGAGGCTTTGTCCGATCAGGCTGATCAGGTTATGCCGCTTCGCTCCCACGTAGCAGGCTCCGAGAGCATTTTATAGCGCGGGAAAAACCATCCTACTTCTCACCTTGGGAGTGGAGGCATGGTTATGCTGGACACTCGGACATTTTGAACTAGTTCCCGTCCAAATGACTACTAGATCTATTCAATTTTAGCTATTCAAGTTTCTTACACCGGGGTAACAACTAAAAACCACCCGGAAGCCTCCTTCGGCGCAATTAGAACGGTTCCGGGGATCCTGGAATACCCGGTTTGCTGCCGGTACCGTCTATGCGCTCTTCCTTTATGATCCATCTCTTTTAGGGTTTGGAAGCCCTCCTCACAATCAGGATGCCTTCGACGTCTCGAGGCTACTCGAGGTTCAGCACCGTCATCCGACTCGGCATAAGTTCATTAGCCTGGTCCAACTTTCTTTATATACATAGACGTTTTTCACAAATTGTTTTCCTCTCATACCCATAAAATTACACCATAATAGCTTCAACCATAAAAATAGCTAAAATAAATAATTGGCTCATAAAACTATAGGTACTCTATTTTGGTCGAACACTGTCTCAAATTGTCGTGTAAGACGTCTCCTTACATTTTGGTCACGTATAACGGATTATGAAATGATACTAATTTGTTTCATATAATACAAACGGAACTGTCTACGTGGTAAAATATATACGATATTAAGCTAAATGGGGTGTTATAATGAACTTAATAACTATTTTACGATATGCCATTGTTATTGCAATGGTTTATTTAAACAATTTCATTTTCAGAAGGCATTATATTAAATAAAATAGTTAACTTAAAGTTGGTCGTGGTACCTATGTATTATTATTATTATTTAACTGCCATAAGAACAGTCACTTTCCTGACATGCTTCTAGTAAAACGTAATAAAAAGTAACTTTATAAAACTTATGTCGCATCATATGCCTATAATTAAGTACGAGTATTCGTACGTATTATATTTTTAAAAGAACGGAGAATCATTTAAGTAATATTTTTTTCGAGTTTAAGTGGTATATTATTATAAATCAAAGCTATATTTAACATTTTGAATGGAGAGGTTTATCGCTTTAAATTATGTAGACATATTATGTAACAGTATCTAATAGGCTTGGGTTATTTTCATTCATAAGTATCTTATTAGACACACAAAAAATACTAAATTTATTCGTCCATGACAGAGAAGTTTTCAAGATTTCTTGCAAACAGCTCTACATAATTTTTCTCCACTTGCAAGATTACTAATTTAAATAATTCTTAATTATATTTCTCTTTTAGAAAAGAAATAAAATAAGCGTTCGACCTCTTCTTCTTTTTTATTTATGACAAGTATAGGTATATTATATTTACTATACTCATACGCACTCACGCCTATAATCCCCGAAGGGGTAGGCAGAGGTGTAACCAGTACCAATAGGTAATATTATTCCTATATATTATATATTAATAAAGACAATTTATTTGTCTTTTAATTTTAATATGATTCCGTACAATGTTTACCACTTGTATACATACAACAAACACAACTTTAAACTAGTTTAGGAATTAATTAAAATAGGAGATCGACCGTGTCAGAATTCCCGTCAAAACTATTCTTGCAAACTTTTGTTTTGTTTATAAAAAAGGACGCTATCGACTGTATGTACCTACGGTAGACAATCGATAGATATACGGCAATAACAATTTATGAGTGTAAATAATTAGTTTTTAAATCAAATCTCGCCTTTAATAAAGCTTTTTATTTATTTATTTATTTAAAACTTCATATACACAATATGTATAAAGGCGGACTTAGTGCCAAAGGAATTATCTACCAGTCTACCTGTGGGTGATGCAGAGACGAGACCATGTGGGTGTATATAAATCATGGATAAGAAAATACTAACAAGAAAGGAGTAGACAAGATCCTAATACATAAAATACATACATAAATAATATATATTATATAGAACTTAAATATATATGATATATACTATACATATATGACAAATATATATATAAATACAATACACATTACTATGTATCTGCTAACGTTGTGATTCTGCCACACCATCAGCGTAAAGTAACCGTACTTTTAATTTAAAAGTTAACCTGCTGGTGGTCGCTCTGATTTCGAGGGGAAGCGCGTTCCAAAGAAGTATAGATTGAATCACGAAAAAGGAATGAATGAAATCGGAATATTTACGTTCAAGTAAATGAAATTCGCCTAGTAATTTATTTTACTTAAATAATTACCAGAAGTTTATGTATGTATAGTTGACATTGCCAAAATTAAATACTTATTTGATTTTGATTTAGAAATAAAATCGATTTAAACTTTAGAAAGATATCACGTACATTTTTTTGTTTGTTCCTTAAGGAACCGGCTAAGATCAGAGACCATGCTGCCAAGTCATTAGTTATATTCTTTTCTTATATTCCAAGAACGATGAAACGGTGGTGTGGCCCATTTCAAGGTCTTGTTGGAGTTTTGGTGTTAATTCCTTTGAGTTCAATGCTTCTTAGACGACTTTCTTCAAGCGGATCGAACGCACAAGGTCGATCGATACCCTTGGTCCAAAATCACCTAAATTCACTTATTTCAATGTTTCCATACACTATTCATCAGCGTTAATGATTATTGCACAAAACCACACCACTTTTATACAACAAACACAACTTTAAACTAGTTTAGGAAATAATTAAAACAAGAGAGCCACCGCACTGTCAGAATTCCCGCCAAAAACCCCCCATATCACGTTCAATTATTGAACGTTAATCATTATAATGTGCGTTCAAAAATTAAATAATTTATCCTGCGTTCTGATAAACAAAAGTTACATATTTGATAACTATGTTTTAAGACTCCCGAGAGTAATTAGAACAAGATGTGCAATTTCTAAATGGCTGAACAGAATTTCTTCAGTCATAGCTTATAACTTGTTAATAAAAATAATAAATCATTACACCCAACACATAGAGTTGACCCCATACTGGGTTATCCTGTATTTTGAGTATCAGGAATTGCGAGGGATTCAAATAACGGTCCGACGAACGCGCCTGCTGTCGTGGCGCAGTGAGAGGCCGTTGGTTCGATTCCCACACCGAGACCAATATATGTATGGCCCACAAATATTTTTTTCAGGCTCTTCCCAGAGGGGTAGACTTCAGGCAGGCGGCCCGTCGTAAAAACTACAAGCCAAATCTTTCTGTTGTGTGTTAAAAAGTGTATTCGGCGACCCCACTGCGAGCGAGATAACGGCAGGTAGAAGAAAAAGAGAGAAAGATTAATGAATATTAAAAAATAATCTGATTTATACTTCTGGCATGTTGGACATAACATTGCGTTTTATGTCTTCACATGGCATAAAACAGTAATGATATGCGTACTATTTGATTTATTAGGATTACTTTGTCGTTAGTTTACTTACATCTTTAAAATAAAGTGGAGAACACTAACAGAACTTTAAGCCCGCTAATTGGCTAAGTTTTGTACACTTAAAAACTAACGGGTTTTCAGCTCGGCTGAAACTTTTCAAGTATTCGAATTTTACACAGCCGACCATAGAGGAATTCGTTAAACGAAATACGATGATTATCATTTATATCGTTAAGCAAAGTTTGAAACGGCCCGTTTAATATTAGGTTCTATATTTACGTCCTTAGGGTGTATTATTGTGAACAAAGCATTCGATCGATATTCGAATACCCTTCAGTTAGAGTTACATTTAAAAAGACGTCATCGCTGAATTGTTATGATGTATGGATAAGCAACACGGTGGCGCGTACGTACGTGGGGTCGACGCCCGAGAGCACGGGGTTGCGAGGATGCACGCCGGAGCTGCTTTGCACTTCCGCCTCGCTGCACTCATTTCCGCATAAATAGTGACTGCCGCCTTATATCAAGAAGTTAGCCTAATAATTATATAGTCTGCCAAAAAAAATATATAGCATATGCCCGCAAACGATTAAGTGGGTACGTGATCTCCACCAGCCATGTACGCTCACAATACCTAAATAATCATTGACGAGTTACCGACCTTAGAGGAAAGGGGTAAGAAAGGGCTTGGGAAGGGGACAGGGATTTGGCCTCCGGATATCTCACTCTCCGTACGAAACGCAGCAGTAAGTTGCTACTTTACGCCGGTTTTCTGTGAGACAGTGGTAACGACCCGGACGAGCCGGTCAACCATTCATGCTTTTTTTTTATAGTATAGGCCGGCAAACGAGCAAGTGGGTCACCTGATGGTAAGCGATCTCCACCGCCCATGTAAGCCCACAATACAAAAGAATTATGGGCGCGTTGCCGACCTTAAAGGAAAGGGATAATAAGGGATTGGGAAGGGGAGGGGGATTTGGGCCTCCGGATATCTCAGCAAGCTGCTACTTTACGCCGGTTTTCTGTGAGACAGTGGTAACAACCCGAACGAGCCGGCCCATTCATGTTGTAGACAAATCTGTGTAAACCGTGGCTCTACCATTCAAAAATAGTGCACAAGCACGATAAACTACAATGAGACAACCTGCATACACACACAGTAATAATAGGATATTCGTTCCGTAATGTGTCCATAAAAATTCCAAACCGAGTTTTCACAGACTACCTAATCAGAGCAAACTCCGTTTAGAAACGCAATTTGAAGATCCCCTTAAAAGTTTCAAAAGCGAAGGAGTGTAAGTGAAATAAAACAAAGGCAGGCACGCGCCCGCCGCGGCACTCATGCTGAGTGCTCTGCTTTGTGGCAGGCTGGGCGATACAATGCAATACGCGATACATACGTACAAACGAGACGCAACTCTACTATTCCAAGCATAAGCAAATAAGCTTCTGCGTCCGTCGACTTCGTACGAGATGCATACGGAAGCGATATTGTATTGGTAGATAAATATACATAACTATAAATCCTTCTAGTGCTCTTTACACAGAACACTTGAGTGTTTCGAGTGAACTTTGGGTTAAAACGGCGCGCAGAATTCGGAACATGAATCTGTAAATAAAACGGCATCTCATAAAATATTATTTTCATATTTGTCCCGTATTTTCTTATTTGAAATTGATTTTGCCAAAGAAAATCCCTTTGAGTGGGGGCCCTTCAGCTCAACCGTGCAGCTGAGATCATTAGCGGCGTGAACACTAATGAGGCTCTCGATCAGGAATGAAGATCTTCCAAAGAGACAACTCCGTACCTACAGGTATCACTAAATCTTAAACATATAAGTACAAAAGTACTTTTACCAAAATGCTAAATTAATGAATGGCGTTTTATTAGTATTTTTTCACGTTTACTTATTTATAATGGCCGTGTCGAATTTGTGAGATAGAAGAAGTGATTATAGTGACTTCTTATGCTTACGCGAATATTACACATTGAAATTCAAGAAGTGTTTATGATATCATTATACTCGGGGTTACGAATAAAACTGAAATGATTTGGCTCAAGTCACTAAATAATTAAAAGTATATATTATGTTATATTTAAATGAGACAATAATGAAGTTTTCTAAAAACACATAATTTTAGGTAGCCCTGCATAATATGCTATTTTGCAAATGTATCAAAAATCAACACAAAAAACTTGCTGGAATCGACTTTGTGATACGTCGTAAAGAACCGAAAGCTCACGAGCTCTCGTGGAGAGCTTATCGAGAGATGTTGCAAGAGCGCTCATCTTTCAAAAGGGTTGCTTTGTGCTTTCCACTGGCTCCACTTCGTGACACATAGAACGCTGCTTTTAAAATATAAAAACCTCTTTAAAGCGGGAGCGTAAGAGCCATATAACCCAGAGCGCCATGCCGGTGCCCTTATTCATGACACACATAGAAAAAAAATGGATTATTAAAAAAGCATAACACAAGTCTTATTTCCTCGATACAGGCATATCTCGTAAGTTGAAGTATATTGATATTATACCAGGACAAAAGCTTGTCAGCAATTTCCAATATTGGTTATGACTTTATATTGTTCTGTATTAAGCTGTAATAAATTAGTTTTTATTTTATATCAAAAATGTTAAGAAGCGAAGTATAGATTGAAGCAGTGAAAGGCTAGCGGGGAGTGGAGTGGAGTGCTGAGACGGCTATCAGGGGTTGAATCCTAACTACTAGCTCCCAAGGCATGCACCTCTGACTTTTCAAAGATAAGTGATCGCATATCAGTGAATAAAAACGTCAAAAACCCCTACATTCATAATAATTCTCCATAAGAATTTCAAAGTTACCCATGTTAAATCAACTGAACTGCATTAGGCCAGTAGCTTAGTGGACAAAGGTATAGCTCCTCTCATTAGTAGATAAGTTTTTTATGAAATAGGGGGCAACCGGGAAAGTGGGTCACTTGGGTGGTAAGTGATCACCGCCGCTCATGGACACCATCAGTATCAAAGCAATTTTCGGTGCATTGCCTGCATTTGAGAAAAAAAGTTGCCGGTCCGTGTTTAGCAATGGGATATACCTATAACAAATGTTAATTTTATATAATAGAAATATTTACTACTCGTAGTTATATTCAAGTACTCAATTGCCGAATCTTCAAAACCTTAAATTATTTAACTTGTTGTAATACTTGAATCAACCTTTAAAATCGACAATTGACCTTTACATCAGTCAAAATACAATCTTGTGAAAAATGTTCGTTGAAAAGCTTACAGCGCGGCGCCCACGTTTCTCCTAGAACCTACCAATATTATATATTGCTACCTAAAGGCCCACCAACTTCCGATAGTTGCATCAAGCGTTAGACTCTGGCATCAGTGACGCTCTCGACCCTGCTGTCAACTCGACAGCTAGTTAAAAAAAAAAATTAAAAATATTATACCGTAAGGACATACGACACACGAGACACGAGTATCACATATCGTTTAATTCGGTTCTAATAGTGGTGTTAGGGAAGCGTTTCAAAGGCGGGTCGAGTGTTGCTCGTGAAGGAAATGAGTTCAATTTACCATTATCTCCGGGAATTGGCTGGTGCGACCTCGTTCGCTACTTGTTACACTGACTTATTTAGTGTGACAACCCAACTCGAAAACCATCACGGAAATAACTGGATAGCAAATTGAGTTGTGCTACGACTTTCATAGGAATAGTTTAGCTACATTGCGATTTTCATTTACAAAGACACATACATATATACCTAATTATTGCAAAAAAAATCTTTACCGATTTTTCAATTTCTAAGTAAATGTTACATAAATAACTAAGTTTGTAATATAATACGGCAAAATACGAAATTATCAAGCGTTCAATTTAAACAGAGAAGCGTACCTACCGTAACGTATCAAATTGGTCAGTCTTAAATTCGCTGTCGTAGGGTTTAATTGAAAATTTTTCAGAATCGGCTCTAATGCCGGTGCAGAAGTGCCCTTAGCAGACTGGTATTAGTGTATTTAAACTAAGACTTATCGATAATCAAAGAAATAATAAAAGATAACTAAGCTTTATTTTAAGTAATTTTCCAAGATCTGTCGTACTACTCATTAATCATTATGCCCTAACGTTCTCTAAGTAATCGCCTCATTAGTCTAAGGGCAACGCACTTAGGCCGGTGAGGTTTTGAATTCAAATTCCAAATCATTCATTCCAATCATGATATTTATTTGAAAATTTTCATTTATCATTTATATCCATATCATTTCAGAAATTCCAATCCCAATATTCTAATTTGTGTTCGATATATGGCAATAGGCTCGCCACCTATCACATCGTGGGGCGGAAATAAGCTCGGTGAACCGTACCCGTGAATTATTTACACCTCTGAAAGGATACAGGCGTGAGGTTATGCATGTCTACTCGTACCTCTAGCATTAATCAATTGAAAAATATATATGCACACGTTTACACCATTTCAATATCTATTGCATATTTTTATTTCAGCGGGTGCGATGATGTGCAACGTTCGTTGGAATTATTGGACCAAGTGTTGAGCGAGTACGACGAGAGTGAGCCGCGGTCGCTGGAGGTGCCTGCGCTGGTCACACCCGCCACCCCCGCCACCCCGGCCACACCCGCCACACCAGCCACTCCCGCCACCGACGACGACTCTCCACTCGCCGGACATACCTCTGAAGACGATGGATACATGAGCATGAACGGGAGGAGGTACGCACAAACCTACACACAACTAAAGCCTAGTCTATTTGTTGGGCGAAACATGCCGTCCTGACCCTCTTGTATTACGGGTGTCCAAAACAAAGTAAGATCATACACCCAGAACCGAAACTTATTTAGGGATCACACAAATTTGCCTCGCAGCGTTGATCGAGGCAGCACCCCCTAATTTCACAGTTGGATATTTATCCACTGCGCCACGAAGTCTGTCAGATATCAACTTAAATCAACCCATTATTAGCGCGTTTTAACATTTGATGTGGAGCACAAGGGTGCTCGAAATTTAACCGACTAAACGTGGTGGCTTTATGCGGGAGATCAAACGCAGCGCGGTAATCACGCACTACTTTAGAGCTACAAGCCCCTTATGGAATATAGCGGCAAATTACAGCAAACTTGTACTTGCTCAGTATGAGAGTTACAGCCCAAACCCTGATACACTACTCAACAAGACGACAGTTAGTACATTCTTACTAAAGAATTTAATGGTCCGTCATTAAAGTAAGATTTAAACTTCAACTTTTTTCCTGTGACTAAATAAGCAGATCCCTCGCCTGATGGTAAGCGTTACGCTTTAAGCACATAAACAGACACTACAGAGAACTTTGAATTACAAAGCACTACATCGCGTTTAACTGCCTTCATCATCCCAAGACATAAGTTGTTAAGTCTCATAATGCATAGTAATTGCACTGGAGTCAATGTCCTTCAAACCAAAACACAACAGTGCTTGCACACTGCTGCTTGGCGGCAGAAATAGTACCAATCCAAACGGGCCCTGGCATACGAGGGACCTACCACTAGTTAGTACTTACAAAAATCTTAAGTACAGTATACCCACGATACAGTTTTAACCAAGTGTGGAGGTCAGGATTATGTGTGTGACTGTTAGATGTATATATAGTGTTTACTCTGACGGATACTCGTATACAAGAGCACCTATTGCAATAATATTTACGATGTAATCTTATGTAAACTTTTGCTTTCCAGAGCAAAGTTCGCGTTGGGTTTCCGCCCGACGGAAGAACGTGAAGAGCCATCACCTCCGGACCCGCCGTCTCCGCGGTCTCCGCGGTCACCGCCGCCGCCTGAAGAGGCTCAGCGCATCATATCTACTCTGTTACCAAAGTGAATATCATAATACATCTATACTACAAAACTGAGTTTATATGGAGTTTATCGTATGAAAGAGAGGAGAAAACTGTTGTTTTAAACAGTGGCATAGTATAGTGTTAACTTGATAATAATTATAAATGTGAAAGTTTGGATGTTTGTGATTTTGTGAATTTGGATGTTTGTTAGTTAATAACGCGTTATCAGATGAACGGTTTTGGATGAAACTTGGCACACAGGTAAACCATAACCTGGATTAGGACATAGGCTACTTTTTATTCTGGCAAAGGCCATGCACGCGGGCGTAGCCGCGAACAAAAGCTTCTATTTTGATAAAATAACCGTATTACGCAGCCTCGTAAATGACGGTTTTTATTCTCACCTGTATTATAACTAACTAACATATATATTTTATATATATGTTAGTTTGTAAGGTATTTTTCTATGGGCCAAAAGTTGCCTGAAAATAAATGTATTATTATTATTATATAAACTTTCACCGTCCTCCAGGTTAAAATGAATAAATACAGCCTATATGTATAGTCCTGACCCCATACTAGGTTTAACCCGTATAGGTATCGTGGGTATCAGGACTTACGAATTCAAAACACCCAGACCCGAAACAAATATTTGTGGATTACACACACATTTATCTTGGTGTGGGGATCGAACCGGCTACTTTCCCGCTGCGCTACAGAGGCTGTCAAATAGTAATAATGTCAGCCCTATACAATTCCACTTCTGATCGAGGAGGCCCTCCTCTCCTCTCCTCGAACCCACGACCTCTGGCTCAGTAGTCCCTTAACTCTTCCACTCCGTTAATTTTCAGACTAATAGTTGTGCTATTAAGATTTTACACTAATACTGTATTAAGTTTATGGACGATCTCATGACTGCCAAATCAAATTCTATGTAATATCGATAACCTTTGGGTAAAAGCCCTAATTCGAAGTATACAAGAAAGTTTTTTATAGCATAGGCCAGCACACAAGCAAGTGGGTCGCCTGATGGTGAATGATCTCCACCACCCAAGTACGCCTAAAATACCAGAAGAATACTAGGCGCGTTGCCGACCTTAAAGGAAAGGGATAATTAAGGGATTGGGAAGGAGAGGAGGATTTGAGCCTCTGGATATCTCACTTACAGTACAAAACAACAGCAAGCCGCTACTTTAGGTCGGTTGTCTGTGAGACAGTGGTACCGACCCGGTCGAGCCGGCCCATTCGTGCTGTAGACGATACTGTCTACAACTTGGGTCTATCACTTTGTATGAATAAATTATTTCAATATTTTATTTTTTAAAGCAAATCCTTAAAATAATCATTTGATGAGGGTTTTCTAATCAAACCAATGTAACACTAGTAAAAAACAGCTGATGCTCGGGGTTAACGGCTTGCGGCTAGAAATGCGCGAGCGGAGCTTGCGCGTGAACGTAAAATAATAGGTAGTTTCGTTCCCGATTTTCTAGTGGTCTCATGTCCGTAATCACCAGCACTACCATTAATTTTCGGAAACGTTTACCTTAAATCCAGTATACAACACCATTGAAATTCGAAACCATTTTCTCATTTCAGAGTGTCTCCGGCTAAATCTGTTGAACAACGGGATCACGAAGAAAAATTGGATTCCATTATTAGTGTCAATGGGATCACAACTGCTACACAAACAACATTTGTAAGTACCTACAACAATCTTCTTCTTCCACATGCCGTTATCCCACTCGCAGTGACGTCGGCGCAACATTCTGTTAACACACGTTACAGCGACATTTGGCTTGTAGTTTTGACGTCAACCCCTCTGAGGAGAAAACAAGTACGTACAACAATATGTAACAAAAATATTTCAAAACGTTCCCTATGAACGCTGAGATAAAATATAAATATTTATGAGTATTATCGTAAATAATTCTTCATCAACCGATAGGGTTCAGGGTAACGGATTTTAGTGAGTGGTAGAGCCACGCTTTAGACACTTTTGTCTACAGCATGAATTAGCTGGCTCGTCCAGGTCGTTACCACTGTCTCACAGAAAACCGGCGTAAAGTAACAGCTTGCTGCTGCGTTTCGTACGGTGAGTGAGATATCCGGAGGCCCCCCGTCCCCGTCCCCGTCCCAATGCCTTGATTATCCCTTTCCTTTAAGGTCGGCAACGCACCCATGATTCTTTTGGTATTGTGGGCGTACATGGACGGTGGAGATCACTTACCATTAGGTGACCCACTTGCTCGTTTGCCGGCCTATGCCATAAAATACTCATAAAAGACAATTATTAGCGAAATCGAAATAATAAATCGGATCTTTTTTTAATTACTTCAGCCAAAAACACGACATCAGCGTCCATACGGGTGGGAGAAGGACAACGATACAAACGGTTTTCAACTGCAACAGCCGCCGGTGACTCCGTACAGATTCGCATCTCTGCAGCACGGCGCCCGACCTCTACAGGGAGACGTAGCCCCAGCATGGTTGCCACCGCGGCGCAACGCGCCTAACCCACAAATGAAGTCTCCAAGTCTTGAAAACCCACCGCTGTTCCCTTTCATGGGCTTCTCGAGCGAATTCAACGACAAGCCGTACAATGAACATCCTGTCACAATCTACCCGGGACCAAACATTCAATACAATAGACAGTCTCATTCGCCCACATACAACGCACAAAAAGTTTCCCCATCGAATACAAAGGATAAAAAGGGTAACGTGAAACGCGACAGCAGATCTGATGGAGAGATGTTGTCGCCTAAAGGGAGGATTCCTCCGCGAACTCTCGCTGGTTCTATGGAGAGGCATAGAGAAGTGTGTAGAGGATCATCGGAGGATATAGTGGGCAGCATTAAGAGAAATTCTAGTAAGAGTAACGACGAGGAGCACTTCTCGGACGACTCCCTGGAGGGGTCGCTCCCCCCACCGCCACCTGCTGTAACCACACCATCGAAACGCAATTCCATTGCTTGGGAAGTGTCACTTGATGGTGACGATCCTCTACTCACTCCTGGAAGCACAAAGGTACGTAATATTCACATACAGACATCACAATACGAGTATAGCAGACACGTCTTTTATAGTAAATTACTCGTATGCGAGAGGTTATCTGGGTAGGTAACACCGCTTTGGCTATTTCTGCCGCTAAGCAGCAGTGTGGATGCACTTTTGTGTTCAGGTTTTGAAACATTGAAAACATTGAAGCCAGTGAATTTAGTGGTTATTATAATGCTTAACATTTATTGTCTCGGGGTGACGAGCGCAGTTTAGTGCAATGTGCTTCATAAATCGAAGTTCTAATCGGTGTTGCCTCTTTTTATGGGCAGGAATAACGCTCACCATCAAGAGAGTGACCTGCTCGTCTCGACATTAACGATGATAAAAAACGAACAAAATACATATTAATTTTATTATTTTACACACTTTATGTGAAGAGAATATCAAAATAATCATGGGCGCATTGCCGAGCTTAATCCGTGGAGCGAGGCCGAGGAAATGGATAATTAGGGGATTGGGAAGGGGATGGGATTTGGGCCTCCGGATATCTCACTCGCCGTACGAAACTGAGCAGCAAGCTTTACGCCAATTTTCTGTGAGACAGTGGTAACAACCCGGACCAGCCGGCCCATTCATGCTATACACTTTTCTGTTTTTCAGGTTATTGGCAGACGAAGAAGAAAATCAGGTGATCAATCGCATTCCAGTACAAGTTCAATACCAAACCGAGTGGACGACGACTGGGGTGAGGAGTACTGGCCTCCACCACCGCCCCTTGTACAATGTGAACAGCTCGCTTCTCCTACATCAGACGGAGAACCTGACAGTCGCCGCATGCAAGACCTGGCTACTGGCACTTATGTTATAAGAAAAGGCAAAACCAGAAAACAGTTACCTAGTTTTAATAAAAATGCGACCAATAAAACACCAAATGCAACCAATTTACTACAGAATCACAGCATAAATAGGAGTATGGATACAGACAAATCCATGGATGGTTCAAGCATATCGATCAGTGGTTCTGGATCAGTGGGCTCTTATAATTCAAGGCCGAGTTCAGATCTTAGTTTACCACAGTCGCGATACAGCGTCGATCTCAATTCACGTTTAAGCCGAGAGCTTAACACTCCACATTCTAGATATAGTATAGATCTCTGCACTCCGAATTCCAGACTGAGCAAAGAAATGACCTCACCAAAGTCAAGACTCAGTTTAGATCTCAATAGTGGTCAAGATAAATACATTACGCCCGAGTATTTTGGACACAGTCCTAAAAGCATAAAAAATCCCAGCGATAAAAATATCCACTCAAAAGGTATTGTACAAAGTAAATTGTCACCACAGAACAGATTCACAGATTTCAAAAAATATTCCTCTACTTTTGACAATATACAATCGTTGATAAAGGAAGGTAAAGTTGAGGAAACACCTGCGACGGAATGCAACGAAACAGTAAACGAACTGACAACGATACCCCCAAACATGGTACGAGTAGTTTCGTTGCCGAGTCTCGGGGCAGACGGAGAGGCGACCAGTGCCAGTCGACAGGCACTCATCACCACAGTAGAAGAGGAAGAAGACCAAGAGAGCGGAGAGCCAGGGTCCAGCGGTGACACGTCTCCACTCCGCAAAATAGAGAATAATATTAGCGCTATACTGAGTCAAGGTCGGGACCAAAAACACTTTACCCCATATATACCTAAAGACTGGAATATACATAAGGATGAGTACTGTGATGAAGTTTCTAATAAGTTATTAGAAAACAATTACCGTTATAGTTCTAGAGAAAGACAAAAGAGACATGACATTCAAAAGTCATCGAGTCACAATGAAATACAAAATCAAAGATCTATAGATAGACGCGATCGCACAAGAAGATCTAACAGTATGCATAAGTCAACGAGCGCTAAGGATGTACCCACCGGCCTGATGAGGCAGCCCTCCTCATCAGATTCTGCAGTGTCCAGTAGCGGAGACTTCCCCTTAAATGTACAAATAGTGGAACATTCGTACAGGCACCCTCCGTTACCGCCGTCACCCATATTAGCACACGAAATGGGTCCTTTACCACAAACCCCAGAGTCACCAAAGTTCCCCCCATTGCCGCCTTCACCTGTTGAGGAAGTTGAAGACGAGTACACGGAAATAGTGCAACCCATAGAGAAGCGTCACTTGAAGAAAGCTGATACTTTGCCGACATCAACATTGGATTCCAAACGAAGGTAATAACGCAGTGTTTCATGTGTGGAACTAAATCTTCACTTATACAGCGTATTACAGAAAGTTATGGTCATATTTAAGAGCTGTAAATACACCTGAGTGTTTATGTGTCGGATTTTACTAAAATCTACACGGCCTGAAATTTCATGCTAATTTTAATCACTCGTTTACGATCGATAAGATCTATCACTTCCGTATAAATTAAGTGAAGTGCGTGAGCGAGAATATAATGCTGGAGTGATACATAAGCTCAGTCGTGATGATTTTCGTTATTGTTGTCCAAAGTTGTAAGTTGAATAATTACATGTTAATTATTCGATAAACAATAAAATAAAATGAGAGACATTTTAAATTCTACTTGGCACAGCTAGTTACATAACTTAATTCGTCCAGGAGGTTTTTCTATTCCGTGATTCATCCTGTCGATTATAAAATAATTCTTAAATTTTTATTACACAAAATATACGTTGTGGAATAAGAATAATAACACTAGCCCCGTATTATATACGTCCCACTACTGGTCACGGGCCTTCTGATTGAGAAGGGTTCGGCCTTAGTCTACCACACTGGCCTAATGCAGGTTGACAGACTTCACATAGGTACCTTCTAAATTCTTATAGAGAACTTCTGAGTTGAGCAGATTTCCTCACTATTAAAGCAATCAAATAATCAAAAATTAATACACACGTAACTTCAACGAACCGAAAAGCCAACGGTGCAAGCAAGCCCTTGGGGCTGGTTTCGAACCTGCGGTTTTGGTTTCGACAACCAGTACTTACCACTCCTCGCTGAGCTATTCGTGCTCACTTTTGGAATACCTTTAAAAAATGAAATAGGAAGTATTTTAATCAGCGTATTATTAATGTTTATTTTTAATTTGTCAGACCATCAGAGCCTCCAGCTGTACCGCCTCATCGGGACACAACAAATAGCCTTAAAACGCGCTCTATGGAGACAAATTATAATAAGAATAGGAGGAACAGCAACTTCAAGAATGGTTCAACAGACAGAAGAACACTGCCTACAGGTAAATTGTATTGTATCTACATGTAATAGTCAAGGCCCAGTGTGGATCTGTTATGTCAAAGTATAATACTATATTTTACCTGTATAATCCCTTTAAAAAAACTAATTACTACTATATAATTCAATCATAACACAATCATTAATGTTAAGTGCATTATAACACTACTGATCGTGTTCATTGCGGGGGTAGGCAGGGAAGTTTGTTTTAATTATATTTGATTATTTTAGTTTAATAATGAATATCCGGTGTATTACTTGTGTTAGTTGTGTTTGTCTGTAACTGGGTAGCATGTTATATTTGTTTGTTACATAATAAGTTTTATATGTACGACCATTGGCGATCCAAAAAAAAAAGTTTAAATAACCGTTTCAATTCTATTATTATTAACCGATGAAACAAAATAAAGAGGTTCTCAATTCTGTATTTTTTCATGTAAGTTCATATTTGATAGGGTTTACTGCGGACCACCATTTAAATTTCAAGAAGAAATCCAACCCCGAAGGTGGTAAAATCGTGGATGAAAGACTCAAGCTTCGGCATTTTATGCTCCAGCTTGATAAATCTTTTACAAAAAAAAATGTAACAAGAAATAAAACAGACTCAAAAAATAAGGCTAAATCATTTTGACCCTTTGGTCTTTATTAGTCAATAATGGATATGAGTGGCTCAAAATTACCTACTTAGTTTTACTTTTTAGTTTATAAGGTCGGTTTTATTATAAGGTACAAACTTTTTATTTTTGATTCAAGTCTCTTGTTAAAAATTCGACACGATGTTTTTCTAAATAGTATAAATGATTTTCAGACATAGGCGCGAACGGTGCGCGGCGTCGTACGTTGCAGCGTCAGAGTCGCGAGGCGCTGTCGGGTCGCGGTCCGCTGCAGACGTCGGCGAGCCTGCCCGAGACGCCGGTGTTCGCTCGCGGCTGCGACGTGCCGCGCACACCGCCGAGGAACTCCACCGGCCCGCCCAGGAACAACACCATCAACTCCATACAGTCAATAGGTTAGTACTTCAATGCCCCATTAGTGTAGGTCCCTCGGTATGCGAGACGCCGTCTGGGTTGGACCAAATCATTGAATATGAGATCATTTGTCGATTTACTTAATCAACTAAACACATGGCTATTTCCAAAGACTTTAAGGCATACCTACTAGACGGGCTGTTTAGAAGAAAAATTGCGTCACACAACGCGGGAGGTTGACAGCTCACAAACAGGGAGCACGATAGGGATTCTAGTTGAGAGTAAGCGAGATTGTAATATTGAGTTACGGTCAATTGACCATAACTTAGTGGTACAATTTCTATGTACTGTGCAGCATGTCTAGTAGTATACATTAAAGTCTTTGGCTATTTCATGATATGGTCGAACATTCTATGATCATATCGTAAAATAGTTACATTATCCAGTACTGAAGGCCCTGATAGCGCTTTGTTTATGTGATGTAATACAGGAAAGCATTCACATATATAAATATTCAAGCAGATTCATATGAGAGTAACCGTTCTAGTTATCTTAGTTTGATGTCAAAAATACGGCACTTACACATGCAAAGGTAACACCCATACACACAACAAAAATTAATGAACGTTCAAAATCAACTTTATTTCATAAAAGTTAATGTCTAAATATTCAATTTCTAAATCGAGATACGACTCAACTAGAGATCATGAATATTTTTTTATGAATTGATGAATGAACGAGCTGCTCAGATTTTTATAGCAACACCACGCCCTCTTGAACACAATTTTGGTGGGGTAATTTTTTGGCTTGAGTTACGTTTCTTGTCATCTTATTTCGATGGGTATAAAACATTCATTGTATCTTTTCTTTCTGCTGGGCGTTATCCCGGCCTAATTCCACGGTCCGCTTTCTCATTATGATTTAACGGTGGACGCCCCGTCGTCTGATTGTGGGGCAACCTGCAACGGGAACCAAATTTCGCCATTGTCTTGTCCGAGTGAGTACCACGTGTAGGGGATTGGCTTTAAGCCTTTAACAACTTACAAAAATGTTACAATCCTAAACCTCCTTTGACTCAATCGAAACTAAAAATAGTTTTAAACATAAAGAATTAATTACTATTCCACTTTGAAAATAAACAAAACAATTTTCTGAGTGGCAGAGCCACGCTGTAGACAATTTTGTCTACAGCCTGAATGGGCCGGCTCGTCCGAGTCGTAACCACTGTCTCACTGAAAACCGGCGTAAAATAGCAGCTTGCTGTTGCGTTTCGTACGGTGAGATATCCGGAGGCCCAAATTCCCCTCCCCTTCCCAATCTCTTTCCTTTAAGGTCGGCAACGCGCCCATGTTATTTTAGTATTGTGGGCGTACATGGGCGGTGGAGATCACTTACCATCAGGTGACCCACTTGCTCGTTTGCCGGCCTATAATAAAAAAAAAACTTAAATGACAAGACATTATCCTCAACCGGATATATTTTATGTGGGATGAAAGATAATAAACCACTTGATAAGTTTTAAGCTGTTACGTGGCCCATGCAGTCGCAACTGATAGGGCTTGATAATTTTAAAACAAACAATTTAATACAATAACCTCGTCCCTTATTCCATTCCCATGGAAGTGCTGATATTGTGTTTTTTTATCTCTACTTCCTGACATCTTCTGTTCAAATGATATATAAAAACGTTTTAACATAAAGTAAAACAGACTCATAGTAAATAACCAATTTTGAGTGGGTGCTATTGCAATTTATTGTTTTTTTTAAATATCATATGCCGGTAAACGAGCAAGTGGGGTCGGCGCAACATACTTTTAACACATGTTACAGAAAATTTGGCTTGTAGTTTTTACGACGGGCCACCTGCCTGATGTCTGGGGAGAATATGGGGATAGCATCGACCTAAATTCGGTTAATTTTATTTCTAGCTTTAGGAGTAGGTTTTATTCTTGCAAGTTTTTATTTCAATACTTTTAATAAAATAATCATCAAAATCGGTACAAAAATGTCGCAGTAGTCTTTCGAATGAAAAATTAATAAATAATGATACAAAAATCATTTGCCAGGGGTTCTCAAATTAGGCGGAGTCTGTATTTTGAGAAACCAATTAAAATAGTGAAATTATTTGTTAGCGTGAGTAAAGTTAATATGCGTGTGTGAGTGGCTGGTTTTGTGAGGGGGTGAGAGTGTAGGTTTGTATTTGAGCGTGGGTTTATGTGTGAAAGTGTGAGATTGTGGGTTTGTGTGTGAATGTGTGAGTTAGGATTTATATGTTTGTTCTTATCAAACTATAGTATTTAAATAAGTAGACCTGTAAGGAGACCACCAATGTCTTAGGTCCAAAGTCATCCTCACCTACATGTGGTTACACTCCACTGATTACCTAATTAATGCAGCAAAAGCGACCATTGGTTCCCATAGTGGGTTATAGGGATCAGATTGCGGGTCGCCTCGCATAATACCAATTATCGTCAAATCGATTATGGATCGAGGAAATAATGGTAATGGAACGTATAGGGCGTCGCCGCATAACAACGCGCAGGTCCATCGCCCTAAGTCTGCGGTAAATGCGCTAGAGCTACCACGCACGGTCACGGCTAAAGATGTTAGGTACCAAAAAAGTTCCGCTTCGCCACATGGAACATTGGCTCTCTCACCGGAAAATGTCGAGAGCTTGCTGATGTACTCGAAAGGCATCGGATGAGAGTCACATTTCGGGATGGAAGGGTAACAAATCTCGAAATATCAGGCAGGTTAACCAACTGAACTACCTACAGTGGTTTTTTTGTAGCATAAGCCGGCAAACGAGCAAGCGAGTCACCTGATGGGTAAGCGATCTCTACCTCCCATGTACGCGAACAATACCAGGAGAGAGAATCATGGGCGCGTTGCCGACCTTAGATGAAAGAGATAATTAAGGGATTGGGAAGGGGAGGGCGATTTGGGCCTCTGGAAATCTCACTCTGCGTTTGAAACGCACAGCAGCAAGTTGCTACTTTACGTCGGTTTTCTGTGAGATAGTGGTAACGATCCAGACGTGCCGGCCCATTCATGCTGTAGATAAAACTGTCTACAGCGTGGCTCTACCACTCTGAAAAATATAACATAAATATATATTATAAATATGAAACTTTTAATGTTTGTAGATCAATCACGCCGTAACGGCTGAGCTTAATTTGGATAAAATTTGGGATACAGGTAGACCATGACATTAGCACATAGGCTACTTTTTAACCGACTTAAAAAAGGAGGAGGTTCTCAATTCGGCGTTTTTTTTCCAGAAATTGACAGTCACGCGGGCGAACCCGCGAGCAACAGCTAGTTTAGCTAGTTTCTTATACTAACGATAGTAGAGGGTACTCTACTAATAATTGCGATTCCACCAGCTCCTAAAAGACCTACCGGTCAATTGACCGAAATGGGCACTCACACCGGCACCAATAAAAACATAAATTCCTTCAATAAAAAAACCATTTATTTAGTTATAACTTATATTAATACCGCAGTGTAAAACTAAAGTATGACATTATCGACATCCGAAAATTACAGGAAAAACAATATCTAGGTCTAAAAATAAACACAATGGCCGGATGTAACAATAGATAGATATCACTAGTCAGAAATATGGAAGATCATTGGCCTAGAATGACAAAACGATAATTAAAAAATATGTATCAAATTGAGAACCCACTTCATATTCGTTTAAAGGTTTAAAGATATTTCGAAAA
This sequence comes from Mimas tiliae, assembly GCA_905332985.1. NCBI lineage: Eukaryota > Metazoa > Arthropoda > Insecta > Lepidoptera > Sphingidae > Mimas > Mimas tiliae. The sequence continues at coordinate 7,868,058 of HG995241.1, forward strand.
AAACTGAACAAGTGCGAGCCGGAGTCGCGCCTCGTTGGTTAGCATTACATGTTAAAAAACTGTTTGCACATCGTATTTATACTTATTTGTACGTATTTTAGAGATAAACTTTAATATTACAGTTTTATTCTCCCCATATCGGTCAGGCGGCCGGTCGTAAAATTTAACTACAAGCCAAATCTTTCTTATAACATAACGTGTGTCAAAAAGCATATTACCCTACCCTACCCTACGTGCTGAATTCCAAGATCGTAGGTGTACAGGATACTCTACTCTATAGGTTTTGATAAATGAGTTTGTTAGTAGGTACTACAGAAACGCATAAACGGCTATAGATTTCGATCGCGTTGACTTAGAAGTTTGAATTTTTTACAACTCCTAGAGACCGGAGACCTTACTATTTAAATAAATAATCTCTACCCATTCTTGAGAAGAAAGAGAGAGAGAACAAAGAGATGCTTTATGGGCTCCTTTTTACCTTTATGGTATGACATCCTAAAAATTGATCCAGAATAACCTTATGTAGATAACAATATATAGTTACAGAACAAATTTAAAAATTAAAAACAGACTTCAAAATAATAATACTGAAAAGTCCAAAATAACAATTTATAGAAATTGTTTGTATTTAATTGTTCTCTTTGGATGCGGTGCCTGTGTCGGTTTCTAAGTTTTGTTAAAACTTATTAAATTTTTAAATTTTAATGGTAGTTACAGCAATAGCATGTAAATTTCAATACAATAATACAATCGCGACGAGTACCGAGTGTGCTGTTGTCCGATAAGGAGTTTCATTTTTTTACTCCGTAGTCCGTCATCAGATCTTAACAAAATGTATATGGGACCACATCACAGCTTAACTCTATAGAATGATTTTTTTTACAACAAAATCGGGCCACGATTGGCGGAGAAATCGATGAAAAAATATATACCTTCGCGCCGAATTGAGAACCTCCCCCTTTTTTGAAATCGGACACAAGTAATTGAAATGGAACACATAATATCAAAAGTTTTTTTTAAATAGGCAGCAGTGCTACTTTGGGTGGATATGGACGGGGATCGATCATGGGGGCAGCGTCAGGAGTGTGCACAGGCGCGGACTTGCTGCGGCTTGGTGGTCCACCGAGGGGCTGGTATCCTCGCCAGAGACACCGGTCAGTACTACCATTCTCTTATATTATGATACTAACACAAACATGCTATGTTCGTTTAATATCGGATAATAGTGTTTGACAACTAGAACATGATTATATCATTACCTTGCACAATACAATGTTGTTATATCTATGTATTTTGCTTTAAAGTAACACACATGTTTTTTAAAATACCAAAATAATAGTTTAAAAATGACGTCAGTTAAAAGTGCTTTAGCTTTATAATGCAGTAAATTACAGAAACCATTAGGTAGGCGATAACCATGCAAAGTGGCGATAAGCTATTTTTATAAAAGTTAATTAACAAATAGTTTACCGTGACTAAGTATACATAGTTATCAAAATTTCAATAATGTCCTTAAATGAAGTTACCTATTGGTTAGTTGTCCTTAATTGTTTTTTTTTTATATACGACAGAATTTATACCAAATCATTTTCTCGCCATTTTGTGTAAAAAAATAAAGTTCACATATTTACTGTTAAATAATAACCTGTTCAAATAAAACACGAGCCTATTATTCAATAAGAGCTTGCTTAATATTAATCGATGCCAATATTTCACACAGTGGAAAGAAACAGGTTATAGTCAAAAGCATTGAAAAAATATACTTATGTCTTGATGGTATTATTTGTCTATTTAATATTCATTCTGATGTGTGAAATTTAAACGCGCAGCTTGAATAACACAAGTCTGCTTGACAGCAGGCCGGCATCAACGGAACACCTGGACCGACTAACAGCGTCTAAAACGGCGACGGAACAGCCCGCACCGTGGGACGGCTCCAGCTCCCGCAAGCCGCTCACATTGCCTCCAAACCTCACGCCTAAGTTCTTCCAAAAGTCACCCCGTGAGGCTCTGCGCAGAGTAACAAGCTTGCTAATACGGAAGGGTGAGCCAACTTTACTTACCACTTACCAGCCTCTAAACACCAACATTTACAAGCAGTTTGACATTAATGTTGTCTTGCGTCCATAGAAAAACAACTAAATAAAATATTATAGGTATATATAAGTTACTAGCTGTTGCCCGCAGCTCCGCCCGCGTGAATGCCTATTTCCAGGATTAAAGTAGCCTAGTGGGCGCATCAAGCGAGTCCCGTTGAGAAACGCGCTTGACAAAAATACTAATGTCGCTATTAAAAAATAGGGGTTGATCGTAGAGGGTTGAAAATTTAGGGTTGTATGTATTTTTTAATGCTGTATCATAAAAAAATAGAAACATTTTTTTTGTCTAAAATATAAATAAAAAATTAGGGTTGGACCACCCTTAACATATAGGGGGATGAAAAATAGATGTTGGTCGATTCTCAGACCTACCCGATATGCACACAAAATTTCATACAAATCGGTCCAGCCGTTTCGGAGGAGTATGGGAACGAACATTGTGACACGAGAATTTTATATATAAGATAACCTAATTATAGTTTCTAATTATTCGTCCCATAATCTGCAGACTAGTAACCAATAAAATAGATGGCTATAGAAAATTATACAGCATATAAGTAAAAGATAGAATTAAACTTAGATATATAATTACTAAGTTACTGTGTCGTAGATGTGCACAAAAAACCACTATGTCTATATGTTGCTATCATGCATATAAAATATAATAAATATACAATATATACATCCATACAAAATGCTTTAACTAATTAAAATCAAATTGCTCGTTGCACTTTTCTACTTATCCTCTTTTACCCCCGACAAAAAGAGGGGTGTTATAAGTTTCACCCCGTCGTCTGTTTGCATGTATGCGTGTATCTATATTTTATGGTATAGGCCGGCAAACGAGCTAGTGCGTCACCTGATGGTAAATTATCCCCAACGTCCATGAACGCCTACAATCCTAGAAGAATTTTGCATGCGTTGTCGACTTTAAAGGAGAGGTATAATAACGGAATTAGGAACAGATTTCGGTCTCCGGATATATCGCTCACCAAAATAAACACAACAGCAAGCTGTATCTTCATGTCGGTCTATGAGATAGTAGTAATAACACGGTCGAACCGGCCCATTTATGCTGTAGATAAAATTGTCTACAGCTTGACTCTACCACTTGTATCCGTCTGTTACATCTAAACGCCTAAATAAATAGACCGATTTGAGTGAAACCAAGCCGTTTACAGGCTTCAACTCTTGGATAATTATTAGCATCTATGGTTAGACTCATCGAATAGGTGTCGATGAGTAGTTAGCTTACAGACGCTGATGACCACAGAAACTCGGTTTTATACTAATTAATGTCGAGGATTTTCGCAGTTATCCTCATATAGTTTATCAAACTGCCAATATGGCCTGTATACTTTTCCTGTCAAGATGGGTATATAACAGTAATAATTGTATTTTCAACACGTCGCGTCGCTAAGATATACAATCTCAAACTGAAGTGTGTTGAGAAACATAGGTTTTGGTGAAAGAATTACATTTATTTCTAAACAAACATCAGGGCTCTTTAAAAGGTAGGACAGATAGACAGACGACGTGACGTAGATAGGGTTAGTAATACTAGGTTGAGTTCTGTTGACACCCTTTGGGTTGCCGACCCTAAAAAATTACCAGAGTGGTATTTTATTAGGTACCAAAAAGTGACTACAAAACCCTTAGAGAATTATAAAAAATAAGAATACGGGTTAAGCACGTTAGTAGTACAATGGGGAATACAGATGTAGGCGCGTTTGTACCACTGGTGGTACATTGGAGAATAACCGACAACAACACATGTTTATGCACAATTAGATAATTTTCTTTGATAACAGGTAATAATAATTTTCAACGAAATGTGAATATAATTGCACTAGATGTCGCTACGGGTTATCAAACGTACGGATAATAAAAAAAATATTTTCTTTTTTTTAGAGAACGATAATAATCACATAGAAACACTTCCAAAACCTAACTGTAACTAGATTAGTAGAATTAATACATAACGTGGTGGGTTCCTCGTATGCGAGATTCTGGGCTGTACCACTTTGTCTATTTATGCCGTCAAGCAGTAGCGTGTAAGCATTGTTGTATTTCGGTTTGAAGGACATTAAAGCCAGTGAAATTACTGGGCATTATGAGACGTAACAACTTATGTGTGGTCACCCCTACCCTTAAATGCAGTGCTTTGAAATTTAAAGTTCTGTGTGGTGTGTCTGTTTATGGGCAAGCGTGGCGCTTACCATCAGGCGAGCAACATAATTGTTTCATCATTCAAGCTAGTAAAAAAAACGTTATATCTATAAAGTTATACAAAACTTATAATAAGTAGGTAGGTATATCACAAGGATAATAAAATACACATATTAATTTGCTGACGGATTGTCGTAACAATTGCTGAGTAATCAACTTAATTAAGATCGCGCCTTCCTGCATGTAATTTAAATATATACATGGCATTTATACCAGCTACAAATTTTAATTAAATTGATTACTCATGGCATAACCATGTCTGTATACCTACCTAGTACCTGATAACATAAAAATGTTTTTAATATTTATGTTTTTTGTAACGGGTCATTGAAATAATTTATATTATTATTGTTTACTTGATTAATGCTCGTTTAAAAGTAGACTGATAACTAAATAATTACATAGATACGTACATATCATACGTTTGTCGTACGTACATTAAATATTGAGAAGTCACACAAATGAGTCATATCAGTAAGTACATATACGATACATTATTTACAAATATACTAAGTGTTCTGTGAGTTTAGGATCCTGTTATTATTCCAATCTAAATAAACCAACACGGTGGTGGTGCGTTGTAACAATAAGGCGTTAACAATGCATATAGGGCCTTAAAAGTTTGGCTGCACAATAGTGAATAATAGCATACAATGGCGATTCTGTTACCTGCGACATCAATATGTGCATAATAGTATGGCAGGGTACGGCGCGGTACGACGCGGTGCGGCGCGGCGCGGCGTTGTGCAGTGATTCAGCCCGGGCCGCGCCGCACATTCACAGTTCACACTGCATGGGTGTCGCTGACGCTGCCGACTCGGCCCGACGTGACTCACCTCCTATACTGTGAACTGCGGTGGATGCCAATACACCCATAATAATATCCTATGATTAATAGACACGAGAAAGTAGATAATGCCTGACTCAAGTTATTTATTGCTCGTCACAAATTATTCATTCGATGAAGTTGCACAGCCTGTGATTTGTTGATTTGCCCCTGACATTGTTGGGTCGAACTTGCTGATGTTTTGTGGAACAGATAAGTCGCAGTTCAAAGCCACGTTGTCACGTTCATGCAAATGATAATAGATATAAGAGAGTAAACCGACTATAAAGAACATGATCTGCAAAAACCGGTCTTTTCCAAAGAAGGCATTCTATGAAGCTTTGAGGCCAAGGCCGTAGCCGGTACAACCGCGGTCGCCTCGTCGCGTCGCCGAGCTGCCACTTGATGCCCTACATAAGTTCTTACTGTTATTTTCATAAATATGCTACAAAAAACTGTACATATATCATACCACACCGTCGCCTTGGTCAAATAATAATTATTATAATAATTATTAACTTTTTGATAATAATCAACGTATTACAGTTTGATGTCTTTATCTTTATTAATTTATTGTAAATAATAAATCTAACATAATATACTACAATGTAAAAATTATTGAATATACTTATAGTTATATTTTTTTAAAATTCTACGGTCTACTGTCTCGATTTGACTCATTACTAACATAAAAAGCCCACTATTTACTGCCGATAATACTTTATTTTCGTTTTGCGACCCTGGAGAGCTTTATGTTACTAAAATATAATAAGCATTCAAGCGCTTGAAATTATTTCGTGTAATTTGTTTCGTAGTAGAATATTTTGGATGACTGCCAATTTATCTCTCATTCATTCCGAAAACCTCAATAATAAAACCTTACCTCAGATTAGAAAACTTAAAGACGCCACATTACATAAAAAGCAATATAATGAATATGTCAGTGAGTAGTGAAAAGAGGTTTAAGTGTCTTAATAAAGTTGATCAACTCGGAAACACGTAACGTTATAGCGGATTCACACGGTTCGATTTTAGTTACCCAACTGATTTAAAACAATTAAAGCAGTATGGTTTTTGTTTATGAAATTGGTCGAATCTCCGTTCAGACGATTCAAACCACCTATGATTTAGCAGTTAAACAACTCAAGAAAACCGTGTGAACCTGCTATAATTAGTCACAATTCATAAACAAGCGTTAACAAAATAAAACAAACAATAGAGGGCATGTGAATCTCATGATGTGACGAATTAGTACTGACAGTGCGTAAATAGGATCAGTGGAGTTCCTCTTTAATATGGCGTCTTGTAGATTTATCATTCGATACATATGTCTAAGAAACCCATAAAAATATTTGTATGAATTCTACCCGTGAAATGATTACAGCACTTTTGCAGAAAAACCTAAAGTTTTGTAATAACAAGTCACTTTAAACTGTTGCGTATCGTTACAAATTTAATATCGATAACATAATCTGATAGTATTGTGTTATCACAGCGATAATACGTTATAATCAACAAACTGAACGCCTCTTTTAATCGACGTGACCCAAACCAGCGAATGCAATTTAAGTATATCCTCACTCCTAAGATAAGTACAGTTATACTCATCGAAATGTTATACTAGCAAAAGATATGAACATATTGAAGAATTAAGGTTCTTGACATGAAATTTGGAGGTGCAAATTATCGTTTTAACAATGACTCACAGATATATCAGGCTGTTTATGAGGGGTAAAGTGCCTAGTAGAGCACAAGGCTCGAAAGGGAAAAATAATCAATTTTAAGTGACACGGAATGTAAACGTAGATTTTGTATACTTACTTAGATTTCACAATATTCGAGTAAGATACCCACAATTAACGGTTAAGACAGTTATTTTCGAAAGTTCCTAGTAGACATCTTTCTTCCAGTATATATGTCATAACGCATTTGTATTTGAATTTTGAACGAGTCGTTTTTTATTAGTAGGAGGTATAGGTATATAGGTAGGAGTATTAGGAGTAGCATTTAATTTTACTCAGAGTTGGTGAAACATGCACTTATATCTTCATGGAGATTAAGTGCTCTAAACAACCTTTCGACTGACTTTATAAAAGGAGGTTTTAATTTGTCAGTACTTTCGTATGTTCTTGCATATAAATTTGCTTAAAGTCTGATGACGGGATACGAGGGAATATGGGAAGCTCAGTGGATAGCATCTAACGCATCGCGATTCGGGTTTTAAAGTCGGTTTATGTAATTTTAACAGACTTATAAAGGAGGTTCTACCCATAAGTAGTAGGTAGGTACATATGTATGTAATTGACTTATAATAACTGCAGTTTCATTTTTGTGGAGAAGTGATAGCACAAAATATCTTATATTAATATGTATTATTAATTTGTAATTATGGTTAAAAGCTGATAAAGAAGAAGGTATTTATTTAATAATTATTTAAGTTGTTAAGTCAGCAAATGAGCGAGTCGTTCAGTCGGTCAATACCATCGCCCATGAACGCTCATAATACCAGAAGAATCATGCACGCGTTGCCAAACTTAAGGGAAAGGGATAATTGAGAGATTCGGATAGGGAAGGGGGATTTGGATATCTCTCTCTCTCTCTCTCACCGTACGAAACGCAACAGCAAGTTGCTATTTCACGACTGTTTTCTGTGAGACAGTGGTAATAACTCGGTTAAACCGGCCGCTGCCCATTTATGCTCTAGACAAAACTGTCTACAACGTGGCTCTACCATTTGCAAAATGATAGGTTTTTTTTAAAAGTCCAGATAAAGCATGCGCGCTGTTTATTAGACAGCTCACAGCACTATATGTATGTAATTTATTCCTCGCATATTCCTGTTTGTCGAGTCGGTAAAATTCTGTAGTGGTTTGGTGCGTTGTCGCCAACTCCCCGACATGCATGCAAATGCCCTTACATCCGCCGTGGACCAACAATACAGGTACTCATATCCGGTGCCCACGTCATAGTTCAACGAAATGTATCTGTCTATCGGAACACACGAAAGACACGGAGCATTTTAAAAGTGAGTTACTTCGACGAGTCAATATCAACTGTTGATCAATATTTCTGAGTATACCTAACTGTTTTTTAAATAACTGATTAATTTATTATTAGGATATGTAGTATATTGGGTATGTAGAATTACGAATATATTATTTAAGTACATTAAATTAAAACAGATATCCCCTTGCAGCTTCGTTGAATTGCCTTTTAGTGGTTCAAGCAGTAAATGCCCGCTGAATTTTTGTAATCTAAGCCAATAATGTAGCCTTAATTTAATCAATCCTCAGGTTCAATAACAATGTAACAAATTGGTAAATTCGACTGTCCAAGAAGACTATTTACGAATTCCAAAATAGGTATATTGTTAGGAGACGACTTGTAATTGATGCGAATGGGTCATCCATGACATTTAAGAACAATGAAAGAATCAAGAGGCTATATTTTTTATTTATTTTATGGTAGCAACTCTACCTATTCTTTCAAGCAGCATTGACAACGCGGATTGTTATGTTCAAAGATAATAGTAATTATTATAGTCCAAAACCTAATGACGAAAATTCATACTGTATAAAACAAAAGATTCTAACTATAGGTACCAGCTGTATAAAGCTGAAAAATTAAAACAATTAAAAATATTGTAGTTTCTATGCTTTCTCAAAAACAAAGCTCAACCGATTGATATAGGTACTCCTCTTTTTTGAAATATCTTTAAAATAGAATTACTTTGGAAAGATCTTCTCACAAAGTTGTTCTAAAATTTAGAGTAATTAAAATTTAATGTAATGCATTATTCCTGCGCAATGTATAACACATTACTAAAGACGTCATTATCCTGTTGTCGATTATCCGTTTTTCGCTATTGCACATTAGTACGAGCAAGCAAAAATTACGCAAAAACGAATAGGTGTGAAAGAGAGGACACTTGGTGCACTTTGCTAAGTCAAGGTCACGCTTAATAATTTGCTGTTTTCTTTTGACAACAGTCAATATCTCAGTATTTGTTTTCATTACGAATGATATGTAATAACATAATTTCTCTAAAACGTTATTACTTTGGTAATTATTAGTGAGTTACGAGAGATTTTAATATGTATATTTAAAATAATGTTTCTTCTGTATATTCATTTGACGTATTAGGCGCTTATTCACAACGAAAATATAAATTAATAATAATAATTCTGATAGTCCTAAGCCTGTAAAAAGTATGAAAGGAAGTTAATTCATTGTGACGTTATGGTATATTTATGAACAGGCTATACACACTACCGTTATTATTCATTATCGTATCATTGTTGCAAACGATACAAAACAGCAAATTACACAACAACGGAATAACTGATAACAGTTTACAATAATGGTTGTCAAATTGTTGGTTGAAATTCATTATTGAAAAACAGCCGTTATTGCCATCTTTACTAAAATTTGGACATGACTAATTAATGATTTTTAAATGAACTTCAATACCATTTTGTTTGGTTTAACTGCTGATAATAATAATTGTAATTACATACAAATCCGCCGTAGCGTTGTAGATAATATAATAAGTAATGTAAGTATCTATGTATGACTTCGTACAAAACATGTGGGCAGTAACTATTTGCGTACATGTTTAGAGCCAAATCTAAAGTTCATACGTTAATGAATAAGCTTCGACGTTAGTAAACGTGTGGTTTATTCCTTGCGGTCGCGAGTGTGTGTTATATCTGTTGAATCTCAATTGTCTAACGCCTTCGCTGCGGCTGACCTTAACCTTGACGTCCCACGTGCTTACCAACTTTAATAATATCCTACTAACTGCCTACGTCCGTTAATGTTCAAGTAAGCTTATAAATGTCCTCATTGATTATTCAGAAAAAGAAACAATCATTGTTAAAAACAGAAATGTTCTAGATTCTAGAACTTGTAATACCTATTTTACGATTTGTATTTAGCTAAAAGCTTTTAATATGTACATCATGAAACGTCTTCGAGGCACGCCGCGCCGTACGCATTGAACGAGTTTATTTACGCTTTGCAGACAGGGCTCGTGAGGACATATTGGATATTTATAACATCGATGTTGGAACTGAGAAGCGCTTTGTATATTCTTTTTGTGACGCCGTTCGTTCGTTAAACATTAGTCATAGCAATAAGTAGGCAGTGGCGATGTACATATGCAAGACATCACCTTTGTCATGCATTGTGTTCGCTTGATAGTTAATAGATTGTACTATAATAATATAATATGTAATATCATTTAAAATATCCACACAGGTTCTTGTACAACTTTTCGTTGAGCAAATACAGTAATTATTCTTTGTATTGTTTCCTTAACGTCGGCAAATGTTCATCATAAATTATTGCTTAGTATTAAATCAAAACAATTTCAAATGCACTCAAAACATCAAATATGGTATTGATATAAATAAGAGAGATTCCTACAAAGGTTACGTTGGTTCGACACATACGGACACATATTATGGGACACGACCTTTTCAAGCCACGTCACATATACAGGCTATAATACTCTACGTAGAGTGCAAACCTTTTTGGGGTCGACGACAACCGTCCTTACCATATGGCACCGTACAATCGTGATAAAAAGACATTTCAAACTTATGACATATTTATCGCTTAATAATAATAAAATTATGAAATCGTTAACGTTGTTTTTTCCAGTGCAAAATAATCAGATAAAAGTCAGTAAGTATATATCCCACAATTAGGTTAAGTATACACTAAAAAGGAAGACAATATAGTATTTGACTCGATTATATTTATTAGTTTATTAGATAAGTTACGTTCCCCAAAATCTATAGTCGAAAGAAAATAAATAAGTTAGAAGCCATTTAAATCTGCTGGATGGGGTAGTTGTTAAATGACGGAAAAAGGATGCACATGTCGTGTTACGTCACGATACAGTAAGATTTTTGTTTTGTTTACAAAACAGTTTATTTTTTGTATTATTGCCGGTTGGATATAAAGTAATGTATAAAATTAGACATAGGCAAATACCCTATTGCAAGGGCGACAAGTTAAACTACACCTAAAAATCTGATTTAAAAAGAAACTATATAGGTAGACCTTTTTTGTTTTATGATAACTACAGATATTGCTTGTTATCTCTAATACAAATAACCTTATCGCGATGTGTGTATTGTTATTAGTTAAGAAATTTCCATTTTATAGGATGATACTGCGGTAAACCCTATCGATTAAAAAATTAATCGTCAATATGTGTCCACAATTGGTGAAGTATTGCCTAACATATTTACAAAGAAATGAAGTATTGACTAACAATTAAAATACTTATAAAGAAATTATTACTAAATTGGAAACCGCCCAAATTTTTAAAATCGGTGAATAGTAAATACGCCTTGTAAAAATATCCATTAATCTGTGCCGGAATACTTACAAGTTAAAGTTCAGCATTGACTATTTTTTAACTTACGCAAATAGTTACGTCATCTAATATAAAATTAATAAAGGCGTTGTGCGTGACAATACAGTGGTTAACCTTAATAGTATCCTTTTGTATCATACGGTCAATTGCGACCTCGCAGTAATCCGATATGGCAGGGCGCCACGCTCGACTTAAGGCGTGATTACTTTTGTGACATGAACTTCGTATTTTTTTAATTATGTAGAAAAAACGTGCTTCACACCGAAACTCTTATCAGACACCTGTTTAAAAAGGTCGTTTTTTTACAAGCGGTATTTATTGCTTCTTGAAAACGTGTGCTGTTGAGATTATGTAAACGGGTCAGCAATCTACTTTCAGAAAAAGTTAAATAATATTGTCACAGAAAACCGACGTGAATTAGCAGCTTGCTGACATGTTTCGTGCGTTGATTAAGATATCCGGAAGCCCAAATCTATCCCCTTACCATCCCTTAATCCCCCTTTCCTTTAAGGTCGGTAACGCATCTATGAATCTTCAGGTATTGTTGATGTTTATTAGCCTTAAATTACCATCAAGTGACCCATTTGCTCGTTTGTCGGCCTCTGCTATAAAAAAAAACAAAATAATTTTGTCCCATGATTACCAAAAAAAATATTACTTGTGTTTGTGGTAGCTAATAACATGATAAATCTTTATCTCCTGTCCTTATCTCAGCGGGCCCTGGCAGCGGGGTAGGCGCAACATGCTCTTTACACATGCTTCTGAAAAATTTGCCTGTAGTTTTACGAACGGCCGCCTATATAACGTCAATCCCTCTTGGGAGAAAACACCCAGACCCGAAACATATATTTCTGGATCACACAAACGTTTGTCTTGGTACGGGAATTGAACACGCGGCTTGTCGCTACTCAGCCGGCTACTCGCCCACTACGCCACAGAGGTTGTCATATAATGACAAATGACTATGCTTGTCAATACATCTAGGTACCTCCGTGAAGTTCAACAAACTCTCTTTATTTAAATAAGGCTTAATTTAATTAAGTGCGTTGCATACGACACAATGTATGTATGTAATGTTGTACTTCAACTAAAATTGGAGTCAACTAAAAAAAATGTGGTTTTAATTTAGCCTGGTGACAATAATAGAATAGCTACTTTTCTCAAAAACTTCACCTAAGTATCTTGATGATCGAAAAGCAGAATAGAGGTATTCAACCGACGCGCGCTGGTGCTGGTCAACTGAAATTGCTCCGACTCCAAAAAGGCCTCCAAAAACTATGAATAAATTTAAAAAATAATGTTAAGTTTAAATTTCCGTCTTAATTATCTAAGTTAATTTTAAGTGCGGTCTCTCGCGAAACTTGGAATCACCTTTAGACATTTTTACTCCTTTATTCATAAACATTTCATTACAGTATTTTAGCTATGGAACGTTTTATCATATTCATTTTTACATAGGAAGCCGTAAAATTTTGTTTATATGTATTTCAATAAAATTACCTCTGCTGTGACGTGACAGTGTCGGCTCGTAAATGATACGCATTGCCATAAAATTTTGCATTTTATTGAACACAACATTGAGTGGTGCGAATATTGATATAGAGCTATTTATTGTCATTAAAAGTATGCACGCCGCCAACTCATACCAAGGCGATCGATTCGCAATTCCTTTTGTCTACGCACCGAAGGTTTGCCCAAAAGCTGAAAGAGACATAGGTGTAAAATGGAACGTGAACGCAGCAGAACGTGATTAAATATAATAGTAGTGTACTTAATATAACTTTTCATTAAGCTTGAAACACGTTGGAAATGAGTGCAAACTCGTCTAGAAACAACTACTCTCGAGTGGCACGAGTGTTCGTCGACCGTCACCCATATATACCGCATGTCCAATTACACCTGTGCACACACGCGGCTTGCTCACCTCGTTTAGTTCTTAAATATTGTCCGATCGTGAGCTTATTCAAACTTAACGGTTATTATGATTAAAATCTGTGGTCCTGTTAAATGTATAATCTATTAAAATTACTTTTTATAAATTATAGACTAGTTAAAAGACATACGTAAGTTGAAACGGGCTAAATAACAAAGATGATGTTAATCTTAAGCTGAACTCAAATCGAATACAAAGTTTAGTTTAAAATAAACGGGGAAATAAAATTTTAACGTGGTATTTATTCACGAATTTCGATCGTTTAATTATATGATTTTAGAAAGTGAACCTATATCAAATATTAAAAAATATATAACATTATTTAAGCTATTTTTTTGTTAAATATTAAAATAAAGCAATTATTTTATTTTATTTACAAGTCTAAATAAATAAAAGCTTCACAAACAATTTTTAATTAATGAATCAAAGAAACTTTAAACATATTAAAATATTCATTAGAAAATTAAAATAATATGCATGTGTTAAATTATTTAACTTAAAATCATCAAAGATAATATATAATAACAAGAGGACGAATATTTGCAAATGATAACTAAAGGTCGCCCTGATTGATGTATATTGCTAGCTTTGTAGAAGAGATAGAATATATACATACGCATTTACGCCTGTAATCCCCGAAGGGGTAGGCAGAGGAGTAAGCAGTACACCCACATTTCGCCGAGCGTATCTCCATCCCACGATGTGATAGGGGGCGAGCCTATCGCCATACCGGGCACAAATTCCAGACTCCGGGCTGAGCATTTCGTAGTAGAAAAACCCAATACCACTTTACCCGACCCGGGCATCGAACCCGAGACCTCAGCGTTAGCCTCAATCGTAACGCGTACGCATTACAACTGCGCCACCGAGGTAGTCATAGAATATAATGGTTAAATATATTTACCATTACATACAAGTTTCTATTGGGTGGTCAATTAAAATAAAAATTATGACTTGAATTTTCTGATATGATTATTCGGTAGCCAATTCAGTGTTACATATTATTCAATTACTATTATTTTGAGTAATCTCGTGCGTTTATGTGCGTACATTATTAAATTTTCATTGATTATTTCACGTAATAAACAAATAGTGACGCAGTTTTATTGATTATTTCATTATAAAGAGAGGAATGACGTTACCTAAGCAAATGTTATAGTCGGCGGTGGGACGTGTATAATACAGGGGCCAGGGCTAGTACTATTATATACAGTATGTACCTTTTTATTTTAAAAGGTCTTTATTACTTTTTTTATTAAGCATTATTAGTATTAAGTATATATAACTGCCCACAATATTCATTTTATTTAGGTGTGCCATACAAACCTATCTGATTAACTAGTCATACAAATTATTCAACTGCCCCTCAGAAAATATAAACTAAGTATAAGTATGTATTTATGTAAACTAAACTAAGTAACTAACTTAAGCCTTTTTTAAGAGTTTTAGAATAATAAAGTATTAAAAGCATATAAAACACCTGAATTATGTGCTTAAAACGTTAAATAATTATTTTATAAACACATATATATTGGAGGTATATATTGTAGTTATAAGTAATGTTTATCCTGTTGATTTAAATAGCACGTAGCAATTCTATGTACACCGATGTAGGTATTTGTCACTTTTAAAGTATATAATCCTGATTTCGTATCTTGCGCACCGCATGTCAATGATCTTATTGTATACGTAATACGAGTATCAGTCACTGACGATATAACGTACAAGTATACTATTTGCTTATTCGATGTCGTCAGTTATTAATATGGGTTAATTACTAATTACCATGCATATTCCCTTTGCATTACAATCAAGTCAGCGCGCGACGCGAACATGCTCATAATAAATAATATAAAAAGAAAATGTTCTTATGCCTATGGATGGTTGCGATTAAAGGTCGCGCGAGTCAACGCCACTGCCAAGGTCGCGAGTAGCTTCTGTTGCCGTCACGCGAAACAATCGCATGTCGGATTTTGATGCAACTATCAAGTTTATAACATTCTTATCATTAATGCTCGCACGATATCGCACCAATATTTAAAGATAAATAACTGAAGGTAACTACGGACACAACGTATGTATGACTAACACATTGTAACGGCCGTGAAGAAATCTCTAGAAAATTTTCTTTCCACGTAAATCGTTTTACCAACGTTTAAGAAAATTCATTTTCTACGTTACGTAATTTATATTATATTTTATTTATAAGTAAGTACTTAATAATTACCTATATATTGACAGCCTCCGTAGCGCAGCGGGCGAGTAGCCGGTTGGGAAGCGTGAGGCCGTGGGTTCGATTCCCGCACCTTGACAAATGTTTGTCTGATCCACAAATATTTGTCTCGGGTCTGGGTGTTGTGGGACCGCAAGTCCCTCGTAGTTCTTGATACCCACGATGCAGGTTTACCTAGTGTGGGGTCAGGACTATGTATGTGACTGTTGGGTGTATTATTATTATATTATATAATTCATTCATAAAAAAATTTTAGGTGAATTGAGGTTTTTTTCATGTAGTCGTGTTGGCGTTCGCGTTTTGAAACATTGTATGTAGGTAGAGGAAAGTTGAACGATGTAAATTTGCGGCGTCTGTTCGGGTGAACGATCGCAATAGAACCGGTCGGACAGGCAGCACAGGCAAAAAGTATCCTCTGGGGAATGCGCTCCAATGCGGCGCAGACGTCGGACCACTCTAAGTACACTATTCGCAGCCTGATATTTCCGGTTCAGATTTTAATGTTGCTCGTATAAAACTGTCCCAACGGTTATATCATATATAAACTGGTAGAGACGTTGGAAAATATAATATGTATGTTAAACAAAACGGTTATAGACATGTGTTTTACTCACCTAATTAATGGTTATGTTCATAGCATATTTCAGACAATTTACGAGAAAATATGAATACCGATATAACAAAGTATACTTCATAATAAAAAGGTGCGTCCAGTTTAGCAAACGTGGCTCGAACGCGCGGTATACGATCAGGGTACTACAACTGTCACTGTAACTGGATTTACACTGCGAATGAATATTCAATTTTTTCACCGATAGTCTGATTAGACCATCGCGTAGGAAGGCACCGTGTCATACATTTGTATAAAAAAAATGTACCCAACAGTCAAACACATAGGCGTAAGATACGAGTCTTGTGTCGTGGGTATCAGGAACTACGAGAGACTTTCGGTCTCAAATCACCCAGACTCGAAACAAATATTTGTGGATCACACAAACATTTTTCTCGGTGCAGGGATCGAACCCGTGGCCTCCCGTTTCACAGCCGGCTATTCGCTGCTGCGCCACGGAGGCTGTCAATACACATTCGATCCGAAAGCTGGATCGAACGTCCGACTCGGAAACAGCATCCGACTATCTGAAGGCCGCTCTGTATATTTTTGTATATAAAACCTTGTGAATGTGGATTGAGTGAATCCAATCCCATAGTAGATATGATCAAACAGTGAAGAGCAAAATCGGACATCTAGGTACTCTCGCTGATCACTTGTGCAACTCAAGGGAATAATAGATTGCATTGTGTAATGCGCACGTGCTGCCGCTGTATGTTGCCGTAGCGGCGCGCATACCACGCGTTCTAGGCACGTTTGCTAATCTGTACGCACCCTAATATTATAGCATAACACATTATATTCTGAGAGATAATGTGTCGATTACGATTAGGAGTGGGTAAGTCGACCTAATAAATTCCGCTAAGTGATGATTGAGACTCAGTGTTATCGACTTTATCATTTTGACATCAACTGTGTATGTACCCGCTATCGCGCAGTTACGTCACTATTGTTTTCAGAATGTTATTACATGTTTCAAATGTACTGTGGATTTGTTCTTGGTTGTAACAATTAAAATAAGGAAAACAAGTTCCACAGAAACGTAACTAGGTTGTTCTGATTGATTTTCCGTATTGGTTTATGTAGCATAAATGGTGTTTGGTTTAAAAATTCATATGATTAGGATCCCATTATTAAAAATTTACCTAATGTAGGCCATGCTTAATGGAGGGTTCCGTTAAATGTTACTACAAACGATAAAATAAGCGTAATTAGGAAGGCCACATCTCGCAAATTTATTTAACTCTATGTACCTACTCAATTTGATGTTATTTTTAAAAGTAAATATACGAAACTACACTAGATCTTTAGACATTTCCTTTAGTTGTCCTTATAGTGCTTGAATAAAATGACTATAACGAAAGTAGAGAGGGGCGGACATAGCGAAACTACTACTAAAAAGAAAATCTTTTATCTTAAAGTAACTTTAAACTTTAATATCTGCTTTTTTGCAGAACTCTAAAAAACACAATGTAATAAAGGTTTATTTTAGTAAATAATTTAATGCACAAAGCTAATTAGTTACATGATTTGAATTTGAGTTACACGGGGATGTAATAGGATTTATTGGTTTTAACTGTAAACACAAAGTTAGAATAACTATCTAATTATTATCTAAAGTCAAATTTTTCTTTATCAAATTGAAAGTTATGAAAATTGTACCGTACTATACAAAACGCTATGCTTAAACTGCACATAAGTCAACGCACTCTAAAGTTTTACAGTTTTAATTTACTCGTCATAGTTATAACGTTATAACTGTTGTTTGTTTTAGGGAACAACGGGAAGGAGAAAGAAAATTCTCGAAACAAGGAAGCAACTTCACCGGCAGCTCGTTCCGCCAACGGTAAGCGCCATTTTCTTTATTTATTCTAAAGATAGTGTGTACTGTAGCTAAATAATTAGGCGGTGGTAATTCGCCTCATATTAGCATACGATAACTACAAGCGATGTTGTAAGAAATTTAACATATGTTTCCTACCAATACTGGTAACAATATTACTTTGTTGATAATCGCACAATGAAGCTAAAACAGACACTCTATAATGGAGCTCTGAATCGGGAAGTAAAGGGTCCGAACATTGCAAGGCGTAGGGACGGGGAGGGTGTTGGGTTGTGCGCACATGCCGCGTCCCTCGAGGCTGCGACGCGGACCGCGCAGCCGCACCCGGCCGCGGCACCCCTCGAGTGGCGCACGCCGCAGCCCCGCTTCAGACCCCTCGTTGCAGGGGCGACAACTCCAAACACCCCATCTTTCCATATTTTTGCGGAAATTAGAATCCTGTAGATGTTTGACTTGCCTATACGTATAATAGGCATTTAACTGTATTGCCATTTCTTGCCGCTATGAATCAAATCCTACTACTATTATTAATGTGAAAGTTTGGATTTTGTGAGTTTGGATGTTTGTTTTAGTCAATCATGCCTTAACAACGGAACAGTTTCGGGTGAATTTGGCACACATGTACACCATGACCTGGATTAGGACATAGGTTACTTTTTATCCCGGAAAAGGTCGTTCAAAAAGCTAGTATCTTATAATTGTATACATTATTGGTCATTAAATGTTTAAGCAAATATGTCCAGTCAACAATTATAATGAATATCAACCGTAGCCTGTTACTAAGCCAAACAACGATCGGGTGAAGTCCACTATCTAGTTAACGCTATTTAGACTTGTGGTCACATGCCATTTACCTTAGCATCACTCGTAACGTATTTAGTTGTGTTGTTACATCTGTTGTATAATATATATATATTTCCTAATGCTAAGCACCTACGCCTAGCAGATATGATAATAGAGCGTTGAAACACAATGTTGGCATGTCATTAGACGTGACATATCAATGGGACAACAGTACAGATAGTGCAACATCCGTCTTTCGTGCCTACAGCTCGGTGTTAGATATGTTTTCGAAATAACAATAAAGTTACGACAAATGTTTTACGTTTACACACCCATAATATTATTTATCTTACACATTTCAAAAATGTTTACGATGTAAATGACGTCATGGTATAAAATAACCGCCTTTCAATGGGTGATGTGACCGATTATTTAATTCGGTTAGAGTTTTGGTGGTCATTATGCCGGTCGACTGAGCAAGTGTCGGGGTATTCGTTAATTGATGTTCTTACTCGTTACCATTATCAGCGCCCAAGGTTACACCGTCCCTTAGTTCGGAGATATTCAGTAGTGACGTGACTCAAAATCCTTTTCGTAAAAGCAACTTTCTCAATTCATATACAAATACATTATTCTGTTCATAAATCTAATAAACTTTAGAGATAACATTTTATAATTACATTATACTATATTGCAAAATAATGTAGTAAGTGTAATAATAAGATACAATTTTCGAACCCTCGCAATAACTTATCTCATTATTAACCGACGAAAATAAAATGGGAGGAGGAATTCGGCGCGTATATTATTGTTTTGTATGTATAACCACGTACAACTTCGTTAAATATGGACCGGTTTAGATGATTGCTTTAATTCAAGAGTAAACTTACAGTTGGTTCCTTATAAATTTCAAATAATTCCACCTCTAAGGGGGTGAAATCGGGGGGAAATGAAAGACCAAAACGTCATTCATGCACCAATATTGATGATTATTTAACTAAAAATAATAAAATAAAAGCTCAATTTAACAAAAATAAAACCGATTCAAAAACTAAAAGGCTAAAGATACAAATAACCCATTTTGAGTCATAATTGACAATGGTCAATTTAATGAAATTGGTCTAGCAACGATTAAAAATTAGTTACCCATAGAGTACTTACCTTTTTTTTGTAGTAGGTACAGCAGCTCGCAACAACTGGTAAACATAATATAAGCAACGGACACGATTTGGATCAGTTCCAGGGGTAAACAAGACGAGAGTTGAAAAAATAAATTTTTTGTAATTAGTAATAAAATATGTCGGGTTGTCAAAAAACCGTAGAGCCAAAGGGCTAATAAATTCTCACAAACTACCAAGATTAACTTACAATAAGCTAAAAATATAAATACATAACTAAATACAAAGTGTGAGATCTTTATCCTCGTGGGTCTTGACGTTTTTTCAAATAGAGAATTGTAAAACGTAGCGGTTTTATTATATTATTAACCTACCCACAGTGAAACCCTACTAGGGACCATCCATATGAATATTCTTACTGATACAGAGTAAACACATAAATATGGAAAGACCAAAAATAAAAAATAAATGCTCGCGAGTCTCGCCGATATTAATTAAATCTAAAATTGCACGGTTAAATTAAATCTACGGATGGTGTCCTTTATAGGGTTCATGGTATATAAAATCACTTCGAATCATCTCGTTGGCCCATTGCTGGGCAAAGGCCGTCCCCTATTTTAATGGAGTTGCACGGTAATGTCATCATGTGACGTGATATGGAAGTATGCTGATGTGCATTCTTTGTGTGTATGTAATTATTATCTAGAGTCTATCCCTTTATTCTCTGTAGCCTAAACTGATTGACAGACTGTTATAAATGAGGGGTTATAAGAATTCCTGGGAGTGATGGTACAAAAAAATAGACAATCGTAATGCAGCTAAAATGTGGCGAAAATTTCGATAAACAATAATACCTATGAAATAAACAAATAATCCGAGTACGCAATTGTATCTACAAACGAGTATCTAAATTCTTATTAATTAGCGACAGTTGGGATATTTCTTTATTTTGTAATTTGGAAATTTTAAGTTTGGCATAAAGGCATATAAATGGTTGTAAAATTCTGTTACTAACTACCTGCACCTATACCCTGTACATTCTACTCAGTTTATTTAGAAAATATAACAGTTCTAATTTGAAAGAGTGCAAATCTGGAAGTGGCTTCAGTCCCACTTAGTATTAGGAGCAGTGAACTTACAGCGAGCATACCTACCGTTTGTCTACAATTAATAATTCATACATACTGTAATGGCGGCTGACTGCGAACACATTTGGCGAGACGTTTTTTCGCACTTGTTTCTCGAGGGATCATTCAACTTGGCATAAAAAATATCACGTTAAAGTATCCTACAAGTCTCCATCACACATATAGTTTATATAGAATACGAGAAGATAAACCAGAAATCCGTTAAGATAAGTTATTATGAGGAAATCTGGTTTTGGCTCTTGAAATGTCGAACCTATTAACATATTCTAACAAACCAGTTTTAGAAAGTATTTATTTTATATAGAGACAACTAAATCATACAAAATACAATAGGTTAGGTTGGTTTACAAATAGTAAACTAATCTTCAATACTTACTTCCTATAAATAGTTATTGCGTTGAAAGTGAGAAATCGTTACGCGACATTTACAGATTTTTTACTGCAAAACCATAAATAAATGTTTTGAGAAAATAGTTTCCTAAAACTATTTTCACAAGTTGATAATATAGTTAATGATAAGAGATAATTGTTCCGTACCAACAGCACATACGTGATTCCGTTCAAGTCGTAGATGTTACTGGCTATATGTTTAATTAATATTTTCTTACCTTTCCTACGGCACAGATCATTAACCAGATACAATTATAAAAATATACTATTAGCAAGTCATATAATTAGTTGAAAACGTTATATAGAAAATTACACAAGCATTTTAATACAAAGGTATGTTTAGATTTTCAATTAAATAAATAAAAATATATTAATAAAGCCTTTACATTATAAATTGAAATTGCAAATCAAAAATTGCATCTGGTTAATTTATAAAAAATACCGAATTTAAAATATAGTACCTACAACTGATTTAAGCAATAAGTAATTGTTTCCATTTAAAAATATAAATAACCGCTGCCCTACCGCAATTACCGTAACTTAGATAAGTAACTGATCTCAGTAAGGTATGCGTATCTTGTTATAAATGCCGTAATACATATTAAACCAGTTGCCTGTATTGTCTTCATGCAAAATAAATAATAACATTTGATTATAAATATACTACATAGGTAAGTCGCGCACAGTTCGTATTGGTTGCGTAAAAATAAATAAACAATATATTTTTTTATATGATAAATTATAAACTATGTCAGTGGCTGCAAAAATGTCTAAGAAATTTTGGCTCAAAATTCAGTGGCAATGTATGTCGGACAGCAAGCATTCTAGCGGTCACTCAATAGTCTAGTAAATCAGTTACTCTCAGTGAGTCGTAGGCAGACAGTACAGCCAAGAGTACTGTTCCTAACTAAATGGTAATAGTTTTGCAATTATTATTCAGAGATTAAGTGTGTAATCTTTACACAATGAGCCTTTGATATTGAAAAATATGTTCAATATTCACGTTCAAAAAAATAATTAAGATATAATAAGGTGGTAGGTCCCTCGTTTGCGAGAGACCGGCTGGGTTGGTACCACCGCTTTGTCTATTTCTGCCGCCAAGCAACAGTGTGTAAGCACTGTTGTGTTCCGGTGTGAAGGACATTGAAGCCAGTGTAATTACTGGGCATTATGAGACTTAACACCTTATGTCTCGGGGTGACGAGCGCAGTCCAGTGTCATGCAGTGCTTTATTTAAAGTTCTGTGTGGCGTTGCTTCTGTTTATGAGCAGGCGTGGCGCTTACCATCAGGCGAGCGACCTGCTCGTCTCGTCATTCAATCTAATAAAAAAAAAAAAAATGCAGTTCATTTTGTATTTCCACGTACGGTAAATATTTTTCTTTCGGCTTTCTCGTTGTTAATTAGTGCATCGAATTGTTACGTTAACTGCTGTGGTTTGAAAGCATCTCTGACGGTGCATACAGTATATTATTATTATCTTAGTGTTCGTTAGACTATAGTAAATATACATGGTTAATGACTTGTTTGTAAATTGATAAAAGGTTACAGTGCTTATTATAAACATTTATCGACTGTTGTACGATTTATAGCCTAGGAAATCGTAAATAACAATTGGTACTGACAATAATGTACACAACTACCTAATTATAAACTTATGTATGTTTGAATAAATAAAAAAATTAATTGAATGAACAAAATTGCATTTGAAATATATATTTTTTTAACTATTTGTGACGTTATGCCAATGTAATTCGCACACCTAAAATGCATTCTATGACACCTCATTTATCTTATCCTCATAATAATATAATGGCCTAAGCATGAGTGCGCCAGAAGCATATAGACTCGTAAATTTCGATAAATACACCGTTAAACTTTCCTTCTTTCTGTGTGCTGTCGAGTAAAAGTTGTTTCTGTTGTGGACAAAACATCTAACTATATACTTATCTATTTCTTATGTAAGACAATTAAATTTATATTTAATCAAAAATACTTTAATGAAGAAACAACAATGTCCCTGCTAAGTGAATGCCAAAAGCTATCATGTTGCTGAC
Organism: Mimas tiliae; assembly: GCA_905332985.1. NCBI lineage: Eukaryota > Metazoa > Arthropoda > Insecta > Lepidoptera > Sphingidae > Mimas > Mimas tiliae. Next base: position 7,891,713 of record HG995241.1, read on the forward strand.
ACAATAACCGGCGCCGATGCAGATGCCGGCAGTCGCGGTCAGTGTGGCTGCTAAACTAATATTACGTTTCTGTCTAGTCCATTATAAATTATGATGTACTAGATTTGCATAACAATTGCATTTTAACAGTTCGGAAATAAGAGCTTTGTACCTATTACATTTGATTTTAGGCATGAGAGTAATTTCAGTGGTACCAATTAAAACGCATTTTTTGTTTGGGATAAATTTTGAGTATATTTAGCACAGTTTAATAGTTTATCGAGATGTGTTTCTTCAAAGTAAACGGTTTAAATCACAACTCAGCTAGAAAATCGAATGATGCGGTGGTAAATGTTTCAAGAGATCGTGTATAGATGTAGCTTGGGTTGACTGCGGGAGGCTGTAAAGCAGCGATCAATACGCCGGGGTCGTCGCCGCCGCGCGCCGCCGCCATGCTATCGGCGTCCGTCGCGCGCCTACGAAAGCGAACGCACCGCATCGACCTCGCTGTCCTTCACCGAAGTGTCGACGACCCCTGAACCTCGCCCCCCGCCGAACTCACCACTCGTCACTCACCCCTCATTCCTCTCATCAACCCTCCACAGTTCTTCAGTCCATCTTTATGACCAGATTAGTTAAAATATCTTCAAAATAATTACGATGACCATGATAAGTGATGTCTCATCGCTGCAGTGACTCATGTTGATTCACTTTCAGTTCAACGAAAAAATAATGTTCATCGCTTTATTTTTGAATATGAATTTATAAGAACAAACATGAATACCTGTAAATATGTCATAACTGTGTCAATCCACAAATATCTAATTATTGCCACTGCGCCTGTTTACAGAATATAAAACAGATTTTGTAAAAAATAGGATCTGGAGTATAGTAGTACAATTATTATTGTACAATTATAGTATTGTCTAGTACTGTCAACAGTTACTAATCTGTAGTAATACCTCTTATGTGCGTTTTGCATACAAAACAAAATAGAAGTTACTTTATAATTGTCTTTTTTTATTAGCTTGAGTGACGAAACGAGCAGGTTGCTCGCCTGATGGTAAGCGCCACGCCTGCCCATAAACAGAAGCAACACCACACAGAACTTTGAATTACAAAGTACTGGATGGCATTGGAGTGACCCCGAGACATAAGTGTTGAGTACATGTTAAGTCTTATAATGCCCAGTAATTTAAATGGCTGGCTTCAATGTCCTTCCAACCGGAACACAACAGTGCTTACACACTGCTGCTTGGTGGCAGAAATAGACAAAGCGGTGGCACCAACCCAGACGATCTCTCGTATATGAGGGACCTCCCACCTTGTCTAGTAATTAAAAAGTCCCTAACAACACATTTATCAATACATATTACTTAGCATCCTTATCGAACCATATTTAGAGGTTTTCGTATTTAACTTTAACCGCGTATAGTAAAAATAAATCATTATCATTTAATACAATTAAAGAGCTTTGTTGCAACAGAACCTTGTCTGTCCAATGATCTTGGAGCATCCAAACCTCCACTAGATACGTACGAGTATGCTATAAATAAAACTATATTTTCGCATTCACTACTGCACAGTGTAATGAAACAGTTTTAGAATGGTGTACAATTAACAATTTTGAATTCGGAAATTGGTGAAATTATGCTAAAGACCTGATTTGAGATTTTTTCGTAATATTTTTTTAATTATTAATCATCACTTTATAGTTTACTGAATTTAAATGTAACTCTTAAATTATTAATATATTTCGTGTAAATTTCAAAATCTGTCCATTTATTGAAATAAATTTTATTTCAACTGCGGAGTCGAATATCGAGAGTAACATTGCACGGCCCCCGGTTCAAGACTATTTTAGGCAGCGTGCAGGCATTTGGGACGCGTGCTGGAAACTACATACTTACCAGTTTATTTTTGTATGCCCTACTAACGCCCCTACTTCTAACTTCATAGATACAAGATGTTATGGTTTACAAATAATAGATATCGGAATTTTACGGTGTTAAATGTTCTCATTCTCATTTATAAAGCACAAGATTAAGCATTCTTATGTATAAGACAAAAATCCGGTTAATTAGGATTAGAACATGCTAGTTGGTAATAAAAATTAATAGCGTGAAGTACGCTTAAAATGCTACATCTAGAATACTCTTAGCGCCTGATCCACCACCTCTGAGTAAATAATACTTACTAAATGAAATATGACACGTCCAAAAACAAAAGTCGTGAAATCGTCACTAAATCGCCTCATTGGTCTAGTGGCAGCGTACTAAGGTTCGAATTACCAGGTTGGGCAATTACAATTTACTTGAATTTACGATTTGAAATTCACGCATGAATGTGTCGGGGATTACAAATTGTGCCCGGTATAGTGATAGGATGGCCCCCTATCAGTTGTCACATCATGGGCGTCTGTTGTACGTTTGCTTAACCCTTCGGGGATCTGAGATTATGTTGATAATACAAAATAATAACTTTACTGCAGTACTAATAACAGTAAAAAAACATTGCTTATGTCAATACTCTACTCGGTCCTATTTTTTCCCCGAGTGAGATCAATATTCTTGCTGAGACCCTCCCGCATACTCACCCACTGTGGTGGAAACGAAGCGTCTACTACATATTGTACACTTGACATTCGCGTTCCCTTGATCTCCGACAAAGAGCAGCTTCTAAAAATGTAAGCACACATGTGTGGTACACATGTTTACATATCTGAATTCTAATTTTAGTGAATTTCTTCTTCCCTGTGAAACTTTTACTAAGTTTGGCCTATTTGTAAATACTGAGACACATCATAAAAGATTATTTACTATGTTAAAATGACAAGCTATCATTGTGACCACGAACAAACTGTTATTATTTGTTGTGATGCAGGAAAACGCGATAGGAACCGTGTACTAGGATATAATGTGGCGGAAGTTATTAATAAGTCAAATCAATGATAACGAATTGAAACTTATTTTGATCATTTTGTTAACAGGAGAGGACCATCCCGGCCAAAAACAACGCAAAGGGTTCTTTAGAAGTCTGTGGAAAAAATCTCGCCATTATTCATTGGAACACCCGTGAAGTAATACCGTATATGATTGAAGATCTACGTTTACCATCCGAAGTTGCAGATACCTACCGAAAACATGCAAGGACTAGCTAAACTACACTTCAAATGAAAAACTAATTTTATACGTAAAACTTATAAACTGTTACTATTTATTTCTATACATAGTGTGTAAATCTCGCGTTGCGAGTAATCAATCAAGGTCAAATTAAATACGAACACATGAACACGATTATACAAACTCACGTCTATCGAAGTATACTTTAATGTGTTGTATTTATATTTTATATTTGGTTTTACGTTATATCTAATGTATATTGCTATTATTAATTTGTCTAATCGACTTATAATTTATTTATAATCTGATTAGTACCTTCGACTAATAATTTTCTTTTATATAAATAGAAATGTAGAAAATGTAGATAACGACATAGAGATGAGTCTTATTTCCAGAATAAATTTGTAAACAATAATTTAGTATTTAATGTATGCAAAATTAATATTGAAATAGAAACACATAGATCAAATACTATTTTTTCTTGAAATGAATTTTCTCTATTCATTTTGCGGTAAGAGTATTATGGCGATTAATCTTTGTGTGTAATTCTAAAGAACCAAGGTCACTTTAATAGAATTTGCTACAAGTTTAACATTTTATACCAATCCTTGTATTCGAGTGTACTTAACTCTTAATATTGTAGATTTTGTCAAAAAAGTTCATTAGCAATATAAATTAGTTTTACTTTTATCCTGGCACGGTCATATCCTTAGAGGGCTGTTGAAAAGGAAACAATAAATTTATAATACAAATCATTTTATTATTAGATAGACACAGTTCCCATCGCTTATCAGAAACAATGTACAAAGCTATAGTAGTAATATCAAATATAAACAATATGCACCCTTCGATTACTGCAAGCCTTGTTTGAGGATATAGAGTAAACTTGAGCGTTTCTATTTTCGGCAGCTAAGAGGTAAAGTAGAACAGAATGCAAAATGTTTATTTATAACTACACAAGATATAAACGCGGCACAACAAAAAGCATAGCAGATATTTGCAATAGCGGGTCGGGTATCGGGTATATAGGGCCCGGAGCCGCGCGCGACGCAGACGCTGACGTTGGCCCGCCGTCTCGCACTGATGTATCGGATTTAACTTCACACGATGGTTCCAGTGGGACTAGAGATTTTTCATTTAACGTGTAATACCTTGGGTTACAGTGTCTTCAGTTCTACAATTCGTAACAAGCCCTTACACAAATGCTTATTTATAATTATATGCAGGTAATATATAACTTCATTAATAATCCATGACGTGGTTATTACAAATTCTTGACAAGCATCCTATATTTATGGGCAACGGTTGTCTAGCTGGATTGTCTCCGAAAGATCAGCGAACTGAACCGTATCGTACGACACTCCAGAATTTTACGCGAGGTAAATTATTAAGTATCACGATGCTTGAAAAGAAATCTAAAAAAAATCTCTATACATCATGCTTTGAGACCGGTTTTGCAAAGCTGAAAAGGCTTTACTATACTGGTCGATAAAAGCAAATTTTTAAAATACAATTTTAAACCATTTTACAATAGCAATTACTTTGTGGAGGCGGTGAGCGTATAAAAAAGAGTCCAGAATCCGCAAAGTAATCGCATCTGCATATAGTTACTAAACGCATCTCACTTATGGCGCCATAATTTATCAAATATCAAAACAATGAAACTGAACGGTCCTTATCACTTTATAGAATATACAAAATGCAGTTACTTATTTCCTTGTGGAAAAAATATTATCTTATAGTATTCTTAGATCACGGCGCGCTTCGATCTGTAAAAAAGAAATATTTTACTTTATTTCTGTTATATACCATTACGAATACGTGGGTATAATTGAAACAAAGCCACAGAGGACTCTGAATAAAAATATTTGAATAAAGGACTTAATTAAACCAACACCAAGGAATTAAATCTAAAAATAGAAAGAAAATCTTATCCAAGCACGCAACTAACTATAATATACTACATACACTTGATTTTATTTGAAAACCTAAGGACTACAAACTACAAACACACTTATCGCATTTTGTGAGTGGTAGAGCCAAGCTGTAGACAGTTTTGTCTTCAACATGAATGGGACGACTCGTCCGGGTCGTTACCACTATCGCACAGAAAACCGGCCTAAAGTAGCAGCTTACTGCCGTGTTTCGTACGGTGAGCGAGATATCCGGAGGCCCAAATCCCCCTCCTCTTTCCAATCCCTTAATTATCCCTTTCCTTTAAGGTCGGTAACGCGCCCATGATCCTTTTGGTATTGTGGACGTACATAAGCGGTGGAGATCACTTACCAAGAGGTGACCCACTTGCTCCTTTACCAGCCTATGATATAAAAAAAGCAAAATGGGATACTATCTAGAGTCTAGGTAGGACACACGTCAGTGTGTCCGCCACGTTCCAGGAAGAAAAAGCGGCGGCGGGTAGTGTGTATGTAAACTAATATTACACGAACCATTTAGAGCTACTGTCATCCTTTCTAAACTCCTAAACTATGAGATCTACACATTTCAAATTAAATGTCTTAGGCCCACTTGCACGACGATCCTGTTTTACCCACTCAAGTTTAACCCACTAAACCTGCCTAAGAAACGTCAAATCGTATGAAAATTTGACAGAAGTAAATAAGTTTGTTGGTAATTCTAGATTTAGGATCGTCGTGCAAGTGGACCTAAGTATTTAAACTAACCGCGCAACACCAATAACGGTTCATTGGCCTAGTGGTTACTGTACTTAAGACTTAGAAACCAGCGCGGTCCTGAATTCTTATCCTAGCTCGTGTAGTTAGTTACACTTTGTATTAGAGTTTTTGGATTCAAAAATAGCACTTGAGTTGCCCGGGATTAAGTTGCCAGATGAAAAATTGTCCTGCTATAACTGATTTTTTTAAAAAGCAGTTCTGCGCGCCGGCCTTTCTAACATTTATTGTGACAAATCAATGTAATTACAATGTATGTAATTTCCTTAAAAAATATATATTTTTCTTTTAATAACGTGACATCTTCAAGGTCCTGTATTCCTGACAAGAGCCTAAAAATCCTGACATGTCATCACAAATTCTGTCGTTAGGTAACTCTACCCGGGGTTGAAATGTATGCCCGATATGGCGATAGGCTCGCCACTGATCACATCGTGGGATGGAAATAAGCTCGGCGAACAGTAGCTGTATGTACTAATTGCACCTCTTTTTTGTATAGCAGAAGCCGGCAAACGAGCAAGAAGGTCACCTGATGGTTGATTTCAACCGCCCATAAACATCGACAATACCAGATGAATCATGGACGCGTTGCAGACCTTTGGGCTTTGATAGGAAAAGCATAACATTTGGGCTTCCGGATATATTACTCATCGGATGAATGGCAAGCTGCTACTTCATGTCGATTTTAGTTGAAGTTGCCCTTTTCCCATTATGTTTATAGTGAGAACGATTTTTCTAAGAAATTCTTAGGTTTTCATATAAAATCAAGCATTCTGATGTCATTTGCGTACGTGGGACAAGTCTGTCTATCTTAAATCTGCTATAAATGAAAGAGATAGCACACTTAACCAACTCGTCTTAAAAATAATGATTTATAACCAAATCTTTATGAAGACATCGTATATATTATGTATAGTTTAACTTACCTCTAATAACCACAGGTAATTAAATAGTCTCCTAACTTCTCGACTACAGATGCGGCTTGCTGGGGTTGGATGGGTTCTTCATACAGAGAAATAACGACCGCTGCAACAAAATACCATTTTACATTACTTAAAGTGTATTTATTTTTCACATCATGGGACGAAGAGAAGTTCGGCGAAATGTAGTTAAATAAGTTGCACCACTGCCTGCTACTCCGGGTTATAGGCGTGAGATAATGAATAGAGATCTCTATGGCACAAATCATGACTGAAAAAAGATCTACGAACAGCGGTTGCAACACTTGTCGTCTGGCTACCCTTTCGGGAGATACATACATACGCTTGAGCTTATATTAAAACCATAACTAAGTACACACACGTCTATATCCCATGGGGATAGGCAGAGGCTATTGAGCTAGAAATTACAATTCTGACACACTTCTTTCGCTTCTTCCACATTACATTCCACATGCTTGTAAATTGCAATCCCTGTCAAATGATCAGATAGATCGACATACGACCATCAAGCCATTCATAACATATCTTTCATCTATGCTCTCCATATGTCCAAAAAAATTCAGCTTACCTTTATCTATCTTAGTCAAACATCTTCAACTTACAGTAATCACTTCTCACACACACTATCCTTCATACGATCAGCAAGGATGACTCACTCAATAGAGAGCGTAGTTCCACCGCATTACTTAGACTTCATTCTTTTCTGGGCAAACCAACATTCACTGCCATACTTAACTGTCGTTATGTGCGAGCACACAATTGTAAACAGCCATTCGTGTCTTATGTGACACCGCCAGGTTTTTCATTATCGCGTGGAAAGCACCAATAACTTTGTTATTTGTCGTCACTTTCCTTTCAATAACCTCCTCGCACTTCCCATCTTTCATTATAAACGTATTCTTCAATAAATAATTCTCTTTTAGGTAGACATTTCAATTAAAAGTACATACTTAGAAAACACACAGTGGGATCTAAACTATGAAAGGGTACATTGGTAAGAAAAATCTTTCCCGCGTCAAAATACTGTACATCTTCCGTTCCTAGCTAGCTAAGACCTTGCTCTCTAAACGGGAACGTCACTTATCGCCCAGACACCAGAGCTATGTCGAAAGGAAAGAACTAAGTCCGAAATATAGTCGGAAGCTAAAAGGAGCATAGTACAGAATAGCTTTCTTTCCATCTGGCGTTATCCCGGCTTAATGCTAGGGTCCGTCTCCACTACCACGAAGACACCTTCATTTAGCCTGATTTTAGACATCCTCCGTTGTGAAACCATAGGCTCACATGTCACTGTCTAATACCGCAAGCCAGCGCCTTCAATTTGTTAACATTGGTGCATTTTGAACTGCGTCTTTTTCTCTCGAGTCGCATCCTGAACCGTTTCGCCCTATTAGTGATACAGAGTTTCAACTTACCAATAACGGTTGTTACTGTCTGTAACCCTTTCTACTTTTCCTCCATGGACCCAGCCTTTACACTTGCAAGTTGTGTAAACGGAGCTTCATGGAAGCCCAATCGTCTGTGACCATCCAACAACCACCACTTAATTATTGGCAGTCGTCATTCGGCCATTTTCTTTTTCGGTATTACCTTAACATGACGAGGACACGGTGCTACGACACAAGATTTTATCCCGAGATAACCTAGCACTTAGACACTGACTGGTTACTGATGTGAGACCTCATCAAGAGTAAGGCTGAAATCTATAGAGCGGCCTACAGACTGCTTAGACTAAACTTTGGTGAGTATATACTTAGTACTTGGATTCCGTATTTATAGCTATTTGACGTTGAGGATCACCGCTGATCTCAAGCTAAAACATTAATTTAATGTCGAAATCGTAGAGGGAGAATACCTAGAGTAATTCATAGCTTTTGTCGCATTCGTACAAGAAAAAGAGCTACTTATGGTGATATCGTATAAAAGAATGAAACAGAACGATTATATTTTTTGGTTCATGACGAATGTTTAGTATTTGAAGTATATCAAATAACTTCATAAACAAAGTTTGACAGTTGACGTATATTTGTCTATCGTTTTCCTGGTAAAATTAGTTAAAATTTATGTAAAAGTACAAATGCATGCTATATTTTGCTGTTGTTAAGAACTTCGTATAATTATTTATATCATTTTCTATGAAACTATGGTGCGGTGTAGCATTATAGGGTGAAAAAGTGATAGTGGAAAGAAAATGCCGACTTATCTTTTCATTCGTAAGTATACCACGCTTTATCAGTAATAAGGCTTTTAAAAATATGATATATTGTGTTTAAAGTATTGTTATCGTAAAATTCTTCGTGGTAAAGCACAAAATATAATATAGTAAAAATTTTATCCAAACAAAATTACTCAGTTTGGTTTTGCCGAAATTTCAATAAATTATTACCCCATATTATGGGAAATATTCATTTTGCAGTATGCATTAATAATAAAATTAAATAGAAGAAATGTATTAATTATGTATAATAAAATGACTCGTTTCAGTTTTCCTGAAGATAAAGTTTTACTGTAGAATTGGATTGTATCAACAAGACATTGATATTGGACACCAAAACCATCATCAATAATTTTTAACAACATTTAGAGAAAAATGTATTATTCAAAAAGAAGAAACTGACTGTACTGCTTTGTAATGCTGTACCTATTCTGGTAAATATTTAGTTTAAGCATGTATAGCAATAATCAATAGAAAAAATACCTAGATTAATTATATTTTCAATATTATTTTATTTATTAGGATCACAAACCGATATATAATGGTATTTATATTAGAGTAAAGGCTTTTTAATATAACAATGGTAATTCTTGTCACAATAATAAGTAACCACAGAATTCAAATATTCAGAAAATACAGTTAAATTAAATACGCACTCACGCCTGTTTTCCCCAAACGGGTAGGCAGAGGTGTACCTAACTAGTATACCCACATTTCGCCTAGTTTATATTCGTCCCATGATGTGATAGGAGGCAAACTTTATCGCCATACCAGGCACAATTCCAGACTCCGGGCTGATACTAAGCATAGCATGATAGAAAATCCTAACCCGGGGACTTTGCCCGACCTGGGGATTGAGCCCGAGACCTCATCACAGCAGTCGTACCGCGTACGCATTACAACTGCGCCACCGAGGCAGTCGAAAATTAAAGTAAAAAATTCTAATTTACATTACAAATCAATACTATAAACTTTTGATATTAATAAGTTATAATCCATGTTTGGTCCATATGTTTGGAGTTTGACATTTTTAAAACTATTATGTACATTGACCTGCTTCAAACTGTTATGATGTATATTTTATAGACAAATAAATTACTAAGGAAGATTTCTCATAAACTACATACAGACCACCGTATGCGAGAGGCCGTCTGGGTAGGTACCACCAGTTTGTCTATTTCTGCCGCGAAGCAGCAGTGTGTTAATACTGATATGTTATTGTTGAAGGACATTGACGCCAGTGAATTTACTTGGCATTATGACACAACACATTATGTATCTGGGTGACGAGCGTAGTTCAGTGCCATGTACATTTTATGGATATCCTGTACAATAATAATACGACCAAATTTAATGTTGTAATCACATCATAGTACGGAAATAAGCTGGGCGAAATGTGGGTGTACGGCTACACCTCTGCCTACCCCGTCGGGACTATAGGCGTGAGTGCGTATGTATGTATGATGCCATGAAAAATCGTCAAAATATAAAGCCGATTTTTCGGTACATCGATCTATTTATTTCTCCTGACGAACCCTGTCGAATCGTATGGGTGATACGGAACCCTCGTTGTGCCAAACGATTCGCACTTGGTGGATTTTTTAAATATTCATGTGCTTAATGGTTTAATTATAGTCAACAGGTTATTAATAATCATAAACATTACGTTTACAGATTCGTGATTGTATTATTTTTAAAACGTGTCTTTCATTTTTGCTAATTATTTAAGCCGCTTATAACATATACAAATGGAACGGCGTTGTTTAAATACATATTAATAAGCATTTACAAAAAGCATGTTTTATACTATTCCAATATCCGGTATGTGATGACTTTTGCCCGTGAATACGAAAAAGCCGGGAAACAAAAACCCTACCATGTATCTATCTAACTAAGCAAAATCTATAATTAAAAGATATTTACGATAGAAATCCACTCAAAACTTCAAACGTGAGTAACTATTATTAATTCTTGTTATTCTAAAAATGTTAAGTCGTTTTCGTTCGTCCACGTAGAATGGCATCTTGGCGCAATTTAGCACGTGCACGATCAATGCGTGCCGCAGCAAGACTGAGCATATCACCAACGTGTGAGATGCATCGCGAATATTGGCGCATATTTCCTTTGAAAAAACCGATACAGAACGGCCAGCATCGAAATGGCATAGTGTGGCGCACGTTTTTCACATTGTCGATCACTCCAAACCCGTCCCGCCAATACATCCAAATGGAGTGGTGTGGTGGGTTTTAATCAATTTGAGTTTCTAAAGTCAGGACGCAGTATTAAATTTTTAAAAAGCCACAGGTGTTTGATATATAGGCAAATATTAGAATGCGGCCACGCCATTTGTAGGGTTGTAAGACTTGTTAGTCGTCATACATTATTTTACAAAAATGCATATCTACTACAGCTGATGTACCTACCATATTAAACATATTGAAAATAGTACTCTACGCCATATAATAATAGTCAAAGTTCGTTAACCATAATGACGTAATATAACAAAAAATCCGCCATAAAGTGAAAAACTAAAAAAATAATATGATTTGGCAAATAACAGCACATGTGCCCAAATTAATATAAACATATTCAAATTATTTATTTATAATTTGTAAAAGCTAACTTTAAACTTCACGTTTTAACCTGAGCCGTGGATCGCTATTCTACGCGATATTCCGTCGAGATGGATACAACTGCTTTGTCTATTTCTGTTTCCAAGCAACAGTGTGTTTGAAAAAGCAAAAGCGACCGGTTTGAAAGATATTGAAGCCAGTGACATTGTTGTGTATTATTATGAGACTTGAAATCATATGCGTCGGGGCGGCGAGCGCAGTGAAATGCGTGAATTGTCCGGGACTGGAATGTGACCCCGATGTAGATATCACAAGAACCGAAATAAGCTCTGCGAACTAATTTGCACTAGTTTGCTTTGCTTTTTCTAATTTGCTTCCCACTAATTAAAAAAAAAGCTAAATATAAATGTATTGGCTATGGTTTAGGTCCTAAAGTCAAGAGCTCCTAAACTTTAGGAGCTCTTGACAGGAATTCAGAACTAGCAGAGTTTTTCTAGCTGATTTTTCTACTTGGATAATGCCTTGTTTTCAGGTATAAATCCAATAAATTCAAATATAAAATTATATAATAATGAAATGCGAAAATAATTTTCAAAACGCCTTCTAAATGGCTAACGAAGTACTGTGCATTGCGTAATATTATGTTAGCTTGAACTACGAACTTTATACGCGATCTAACTGAACGAAGTAACCATTACCGCGGCGGCGCGGCGGTCGAGACTGCCGCGGTTCGGCGACTCTAAAACAGTAAACATGTTATCCCTAACTACACTTTACACACTATTTTTTGCTTGTACATACACATTTCAGTAAGGTTTAAAGAAACTTTTAAGAACATAAGTGAGTTCTTTTAATAGGAGCTAGGTTAGAGAGTTCACTCACCACCTCCCGTTCTACCCCATCTCCCCCCGTACTTTGCCTGCTAATAGCTACTAAACTTTAAAATAGAGTATTTAATCAGGTTCAATTTGTATAATATATACATACTGCTAACAGAACACAAAAACGACAACTAGCGCCACATGTGAGTGACTTTTTCTTCGTTTTTTATTAGCTTGAATGAAGAGACGAACATGTCGTTCGCCTGAAGACAAGCCGCAACGCCTGTCCATAAACAGAAGCAACTCCACACAGAACTTCGAATTAAAAAACACTGGACTGCGCTCGGCACCCCGAGACATAAGTTGTTAAGTCTCATAATGCCCAGTAATTTCACTGGCTTTAATGTCCTTCAAACCGGAACACAAGTAATAACACACTGTTGCTTGGCGCCAGACAAAACAAAGCGGTGATACCCACCCAGACGGCCTCTCGCATACGAGGGACCTACCTTGTTCTAGGTGGTAGCTCCCTCTTATGCGAGAGGCTGTCTAGTTAGGTACCACAAGAGTGTAAAAGCATTGTTGTGTTCTGATTTTAAAGACATTCTTATATCTCGGGGTGAACAGCGCAGTGCAATGCCATGTAGTACTTTGTAGTGCAAAGTTTTAAGTTGCGTCTCTTTATGCCCAGGCGTGGCGCTTAACATCAGGTGGGCGACCTGCTCGTCTCATCATTGAGGCGGGTAAAACAAAATGTGACGTCAATATAACAAACTTGCGTGTAATTTTCCTTAAGCATGCATGACCTTTAATCATCAATCAAAATCGACACGATCCCCTATCCCCATTTTTTCACTTGATGTTCGGAAACGCACGATTCTTTGATAGCGGTGAATATTATTTACCACGAATGGCCGTTCCTAATATTCTGTCTATCGACAGGTTTGCTTAACATTTTGACATTTTGTATGGAAGATCTGTCAAAACACTATTGATAATAAGCTAATCTATCTTTAAATAGAATATACGTGCCATAAGTGACTTATTTGCACGTTTATCGGTCTCCTGATATAAGAAAAGCGATACCTAAATTCTAATAACTCATAACAGTTCATGCAGTCCATGCCAATCTGAGGAGTCTTTACGATCAAATGGTACAACACTTCTAAACGCACCCAGAGTGGTTCTGCCGAGAATTGAACCAAAGCAACTAAATTCGAAAAGTTTGCAAGAGCCATCAACTAATTAACTAACATATAAATGGGAATGTATGTCTTTTTGTTTGTCTTTTCCCACAGCAACGGAGCATCGGATCGAAATATTTTTTTTGCATAGATATTTTATAGGTCGCTGTACTTGTATCCCGGATATACGACGGTAAAGACTTCTACTCCGGCAGATCCCCGAGCAAACGCTAATATAAATATAGGTAAATTATTCCTACGATAAACCCATAGGGAACAAACAGCTAGGTAAAATTTATATTTTTGTATCTCGATTCGACCGAGTTTTTATGGCCGCTCGCCACACACATCAACCACCTACAAGGGATTTACTGCTGTCCTATAATTCATTTTAATGCTACATCTGGCCCAGAGATGATCTCAACACTACCTATGCAGTGACATATACATAAGCTCACGCATGTATCCCCGAACGGACAAGCATAAAATCATCTGCTCACGGTTCGTAAAGCTATTTCTGTACTTTGAGAATGGGCAAGCCTATTGACATATGGCCCAGGACTCGACTTGTTCCATAGCCCATGTACCCCTGCACGTAATGGAGGTGACGTCACGCTTATGGTAAGTAGATCTCTTTGCTGTCATTTAACAGTTGCCTGTTCCATCGAATTTTAAACAAACCTTTTGAGAGAATTTATATTTTATTTTTACTATTGGGTAACAACGTAAATATAAATTCAAATACAAAAAAAAATGAGCCAACTACCGTATCGATGTCGTATAATTAGCTTTTTAATTTCCCTACAGAAAATTTACACATTGTAAGTACACCATGGGACATAAAAAGTAAAAATCAGTCATTAAAATGATTATGGCGTATCTTAGTACGCATAACGATACTTCATAGCGTATCATGTGAAGTTGCTTTAATTTCTTCCACAAAAAGGATTACATAACTGGCCATGAGAGAGTGTACAGTCAACACATACCTTGCTGTGTCTTCATGCAATGCACGCCGACCTTGCCGAGTTTCGCGCGTATGATACGGTCTGTGCCACTGAGGTAGATGTACCGCGTGCCCGCTATCGTCACGCCGCCGCTTGTTAGAAGTGATTCATTGTCGAAACCGGCTACTATCTTGGCCACTTCGTCTTTTGATATCTGTCAAAAGAACTATGTCTTGAACAGCTGAAGATGGCATAACAGGCATGTTCTTGTCAATGCTCTAATTTGTAGTTTGGGCTAAATTATAGATTCAACCATTTCAAAAGTTTTTTGGTAATAAGTATCAAACACAAAAAACATTAAAATACACTAGTCACCATGCACCTACAAAGAGTTAAGAGTATAAAGCCCACTTTTGTTAGAATGTGTAAATCTGATAACCATTTACTTTTACATAGGATCCTATAGAAAGTTAATGGATATAATTACTTCTATTAAATCCTAATTCTCATCACATACTATACATTATAGCCAACACTCAATTATAATATATCTTTAACAATTAATTATAATCATTCAATAATCTTTAAATATTGTACACACATATATACCTAAGTATGAAAATATTCTACTTATCCATTAGGCCAAATGTGTAAAATACAATTTAACCACTACCAGCATTAACCTTTCTTTGGTTAAATTAGAATTCTGTCCCATTTTATAAAAAATATAATAGCACAATACAATGAATTTTCTATAAAGCTATATAAGGACATATTGATAACCTTTCTTTGGTTAAATTAGAATTCTGTCCCATTTTATAAAAAATATAATAGCACAATACAATGAATTTTCTATAAAGCTATATAAGGACATATTGATATAAAAAACTTGTTTTAACTCAATTTACAGTCACAAAAACTAAAGTCTCACAGGAAGTTGTAAAGATTTCAACAAACAATGCCACACCCTATCCCTTTATTAGAAGTTACCATTCCCACTGCATTTAGCATAGCTTATTAACACTCCCTATTTTTATTATAATATTTTAAAAATACATCCATTTTGCAAAAATCATGTTAGTAAAATGTTCTCATTATGCAACATTACTATATGGAAATCTGCCAATATAAATCTGCCATAGAATGTTTTCAGTTTGCCCATTCAGTGTATATTTATAGTGTGCTGAATTCATAAACAATACTTAAAATAGAACATGGTTCAGAGAAATAAGCCTTCATATTATTATGCCTATGAAAAGGCCAACACAACTGAAACTTAAATCTTTAATAGTATCAGTTTTTTTTAAAGAACTAATTGTCTCTTTGCTTACATCAGATAATTTATGAATGAAAGAAAACCTAATAGGTTAATCGCTGAATAAAATTGTCTATAGGTCAAGTCCTTAGTGTTTTGTAATGATATATATGTATGTGCATAGCAGGTATTTATGTAAATTAAAGCATACCATAATTAAGTTAGCAATTATTATATTAATAAAAATATAGATAGTTAAACAGTTAATACTTCAGCAATAACCATGTTTCGTTTTTGTGACACTCCCTAAAATGGATATCTATCAGAGATAATATGTACTTTTTATGAATTCAATGATCCAGTTTTGGAAGTCTAATACATTATAAGCAGTAGACTTAATATGTAATTTCTAATGTACAATACTTTAATAGGTTTTTAAATACATTAGCATTTAACAAATTTGACAGACGGTAACTTTACCTAAATAGCTCGAGAAACAAAGGTTACATACAATGTTAGATGCCCAAAAAAAACAACATATACCGATTACCATCAACAAGTAAGAAATGATAAACATGTAATCAATATTTAATTCTATGCTGAGACAACGAATAGCGACTGAATAAATTGGCGTTGGCAACCGTAAAATACCGGCCGGCAAAATCGGTCTATTGAGCGCTCCAACACTTTTCCTTATGATAAAGTAAATATATTATGAAATGGTTTTAAATGCAGTCATAATTGTACGTATGCTAAACATTTTGAAACAAATTAGAGTGGTGAAATTCACGTTTTCATATTGAATTGTCTGCTACCACATGTCGCCATCTTGTCAAAGTTGCCGGATAAAGAATTCGTCACCTGCATTCGTCTCTATCTCTAGACCTGCCTACGAAAATTATAAAAGTTGGTATTTTGATGTGTAAGTTTTAAAAAAAATGTAAGATATTAACAAATCAATGTCCACAAAGGGTTTATGAAAATAAAAAAAAAACTTACTTCAAAGCCTTCAGACTTGGCCCAGACATTTCCATCGTGACCGGCAATCGCAGCTTTTGTAACACATCTGGATGCCATTAACTGTTTGTCGACATAATCTTGCCAGCTCATTTTGAATAAGTTCGATTAAAAATAAAACTACACTTGACTAACACAATCTACTCCTCACAGCGAGCAAGCGCTCCACACGAACAAAAAGCACTGCCGTTTCAAAATGGCAGCGTAGTCATAGACACGCCCGGAAGTACAGGATTGCCAACGTAATAGATAGATGCAAATTTGAGTTTATGGTTTAATCAAAGACAATACCGTAAAATTTACAACGGATGTCATTCTTGATAACTTCAGCGATCCTAACAATCCTAGCCCAACGCACACGGTGGGAAAACCGGTGGAAAAAATCTAAGAGTTAGTGAAGTTACGCTTGCCGTAAGGCACCGTTCACAAATGTTATAATCGATATTGTCGATTTTCGAAATTGAGCTACATACATGTTACCCCGGATACATCAAACCAGTACCAAGCGGAAACTAGAAATAGATCATAGAATACTCGTAGCACTAAGAGTTATTTTTAAATAAAATGTAGGTTTAAGAAGAAACAGTTTTACCCTGCCATTTACTCCCACATTTTTTAAAAATAAATACACAGTATGCGTCGATTGGAAACATTTGTCGAGATTGACCACAAGTTATCCAAAATTTCACACCATCGCGCTTGCACTAAGCCGTATACGAAGTGCACGGGCTAGGCGACAAGCGTTCGGCGAAGGTTGCCAAGGCAACCGCGATCCCTCCACATGCTCAGCTTGCTACAGTCAATACATACATACATACGCACTCACGCCTATAATCCCTTAAGGGGTAGGCAGAGGTGTAACCAGTACACCCACATTTGGCCGAGCGCATCTCCATCCCATGATGTAATAGGGGGTGAGCCTATCGCCATACCGGGCACAATTCCAGACTCCAAGCTGATATTAAGCATTTCGTAATAGAAAAACCCAATATCACTTTTACCTGACCCGGGAATCGAACCCCAGATCTCAGCTTTAGCCTCAGTTGTAACTCGTAACGCGTACGCATTACAACTGCGCCACCGAGGCAGTCTTAAAATAAATTGCCTATGGTTACCTATATTATTCATTGCTTGCCTGATGTGTTTTCAACTATTATTTATTTCTTTTTATCTTGTTAGCGGAGTAAGGGGGGAAGTGGTTCACCCCGTACCTTCGGTCTTAGGGGGCCCCTAAATATCAACCATAAGTTCCAGACTAAAACAAGGTATATTCAGTAAATGAAATGCAGTTTAAATTTAGGCAACCATAAATATGAAATTAAATCATTTAAACAGAAATCTCACCGCACGGTACGGCGCGCCACAAGATTTTGCGGTCGAAGCCACTGGCAACAAAAAAACTATTTGAACTTGCTGTTGGTTCAAATGTATTTGTGTAACTAAGTCCGATTGAAAACAAAATATTTTTCCATCTCATAAATTAATCTTTCTACATCTATGACCATGTCAATATTGTGCTCTATACATCCAGCCACTAGGCAATATGTGTGGTGTGTGCTGGTGTGTGTGGAGGAGTGTGGTGGAGGCTTATACATTTATCTGATCGTGTTCGGGAGGTCTAAATTAACATTAAAATATTTTAATCCAACAAATGTTTGATTTTAATGTATTATTTTAAAAAAATAATTAATTCAAAATATATTGAAAAAATCTACTAATGTCACCTTTTTCAAAATATTGGTCAGTTCCAGGCAATATTCCATGAAACGTCGTGACGTACTTCCGCTGTTTGATTCCCCAATAATTTAGTAACACTCATCTCTCGAAATAAAAAACATATTATAATTTTTAAATATTTCTAAAAATCTTAGAAAAATATAGTAAATTTATTGTGACCTGAATTTAAATCAATAATTTGATTTTTATTTCCACATAAAAAAGCTTTTGCTAACTCAACTTGACCTTGCTAGTTCTTTTCCGTTCAGCTACCGCGGTTGGAACATGTCTTATTCATCAGAAAGAAGGTAAGTTCATTTCTTAGACGAATTAAAACTAGTTTTAATGAGAGGCAATGCAATATACCATACATAGAACATCTTAATTATTAGTTGCAGTTGTTATTTCAGACTATTTGCGTATTTGTGGAATAATTTTATAAAGTCTCTGTCGCCGATTGCCAACATGGCGCTGGTAGGAGTACTTTATTAAAAGTTTAATTTGGTGCACGTGTTTTTTCTTTGTAACTAAAGGTGCCCCATTGGGGTATGTAACAATGTTTCATAGATTTTGAATTGATAAAATTGCAATGCCAAATCATTCCTTTTCTAAGTACTAATGACAGGCGCGACATGCAAAATTTAATGATTTTTTGCTTATTCATAGATTTTAGTAGCAATATCGAGAGAAGCAGTATATATCCTAACAATAATTTAATGTTTGCCATTGTAATAACTCCTCGGTTTGTTCATAGATCAGAACAAGATTGGCCTGAGGATTCCAAAAACGGGCCATCAAAAGATCAAGTGAGCTATGACGGTCCTCCAGGTATGGAACCCGGCGGTGCCCTGGATACTAACTGGGACCAAGTCGTGGAGACCTTCGACGACATGAATTTGAAAGAAGAACTGTTGAGAGGAATCTACGCTTATGGTTTCGAAAAGCCATCAGCTATCCAACAGCGCGCTATCATGCCGTGCATCCAAGGGCGCGACGTTATAGCCCAAGCCCAATCTGGAACTGGCAAAACGGCCACTTTCTCTATTTCAATCCTGCAACAAATTGACACCACTGTCCGTGAATGTCAGGCTCTGATTTTGGCCCCGACCAGGGAGCTGGCGCAACAAATTCAAAAGGTACGAAGTGGTGTTACGGTATAGCATAATGGAAAATCTATTTTCAGTGTGTAGTGAATTTTGAAATGTTTTTGAACTAACAGTGAGGTAAAACGATTGTAGGTGGTGATAGCTCTTGGTGATCACTTGAATGCTAAATGTCATGCTTGCATCGGCGGTACCAACGTGCGCGAGGACATGCGTCAGCTGGAAAGCGGAGTTCATGTGGTAGTAGGCACTCCAGGGCGTGTGTACGACATGATCACGCGTCGGGCACTGCGCGCGAGCACCATCAAGCTGTTCGTGCTCGACGAAGCTGACGAAATGTTGTCTAGAGGGTGAGTCAGTTCTTAAATACATTCCACATACAATATTACTTACCTTAGGATAAAACATCAATATGTTTGTATATGCTTTCCAGATTTAAAGATCAAATTCATGATGTATTCAAGATGCTGTCACCTGATGTACAGGTTATTTTACTCTCTGCTACCATGCCTGATGATGTATTAGAGGTGTCCCGCTGCTTCATGAGGGATCCTGTGCGCATTCTTGTGCAAAAAGAAGAGGTAATTATTTTTATATGATTTTGGATATCAGTAATATAAACAAATTTATTTAGCTGAAAACTTTTGTTTTACACTTGACTTCTTTTTCAGCTTACTCTGGAAGGAATTAAACAGTTCTACATTTCTATTGAGCAAGAGGAATGGAAGCTAGAGACCCTTTGTGATTTATATGACACCCTATCCATTGCTCAAGCTGTAATTTTCTGCAACACCCGTCGTAAGGTATTTATAATTCATGTATATTTATCTAACTTAATCACATATTACAATCCCTATAACCTGTGACATTCCAGGCTATCACACATTGACCATTCCTACTTTTATGAATATGAAAGTTTGGATGTTTTGTCAATCAATCTCTCCTTGATGGCTGAATGTATGTGTGTTAAATTTGATACACAGGTAGACCATGACCTGGATTGAAAAATAGGCTTCTTTTTATCCTGGACAAGGTATTCTCATGAGCAGAGCCATGATAAAGCTAGTAAATACTAACACTTTTTGAATATTCATATAAACATCACCATTTGAGAAGTTAATACGTCAAAACTAGTTATGTCTATCTTTAGACACATATATGCTAAATGCAGAAATGTTTTACTTTGAGGTCAGGCTAAGGAAATAAAATCTCTATTATATTGCTGCTCGGGTATCTCAATGTTTAAGTTGTATAGGATGAAAGAAAGACATGCTAGTATCTACCATATTTAAAATATCTATAAATGATTTGGGTCAATGTTAATGTATTTATACATGTTATGCACTTGAAAAGGACACATGTAAAAGCTTTATCTAAATGTTTTTACTCAAGGTAATAGTCATCTGTGACTTGTAATTATTGTGTGATGTGGTTTAACATATTGAATGTGCCATTAGTTATTGGTATATGGTAACAATTCAATTCCAAGTCCATGTTGCATGGCCTTTTCAAGTTCTACTAGTACATATTGAATGTTATTTTTATTGTTTTATTCTGCATTTTTATGCCCCATGTGTAACCAAACTACATTTATGGAAAAGAATTACAGTTGAAACTAATATAATTGATAATGATAATTTGGTACTTGATTAAGGATAATATACAGTTTGAAGTAATGGATGATAACCATTAATCGTTTTGCAATACTAAGGTTTTTTTGAGACACATGTTCATGGGAATTCCATTTTTTGTCTGCTTGAATATTTTCAGCTGTTCAATCTCTTTACATCTTTCAAAATTCATATTTGAAGGTTGTGTAATTAAATGAAAGTCTTTCATTCAGAAATTATATTACTGAATTGTATTTCATGAGTTATTTAGTATTTAACAAATATGGATATTGGTTTTTCTTGCATAACTAATATCCTTCAAAAGAAAATTAATTACATGTACAATATGCACAAAATTAGCTGGCCTGCCTTAAGTAAGTCCAGAGTAGCATTGCAGCTGACTAAAGGGTGACAGGAGGTATAAAGGGTGTGTGAATTTATTAACTTAAGTCGGATCAAGCTAATTCGTGCATATTGTACTTACATGCAAGTGATTTACGATTATACTAGCTTTTGCTCGCAGCTCCGCCCGCGTGAAAGCCATTTTCCGGAATAAAAGTCCTAATCCAGGTCATGCATGGATGTGTCAAATTTCATTCAAATTGAAAATCCAAATTCAGTCCATTGGACAATTTGTTTGATGTTTGAGTAAGATTTAATCACCAATTAACATACAAGACAGTTATTTTGAAATTACTTCTTGATAGACATCTTTCTTTTGGTGTACATATATCTGCATGTCTGAGTGTGACTTTTGTATTTGAACAAATAATATTTTATTTGGTAAATAGCATTTACTCAGAGATGGTGAAACAGGCGTTTATGTAATAAATATAGTCGCTTAGCTAACAATACCTAAGTAACTCGAAAATTGGCCATGTGATATTGTCATTGGATAAACTGGTTTTGGCGCGTATCCAAAAAGAATTTTACATATACATATGCACTCACGCCTGTAATCCCCGAAGGGGTAGGCAGAGGTGTAACCAGTACAACCACATTTCGCCGAGCGTATCTCCGTCCCACGATGTGATAGGGGGCGAGCCTATCGCCATACCGGGCACAAATTCCAGACTCCGGACTGATACTGAGCATTTCGTAATAGAAAAACCCAATACCGCTTTCCCGACCCGGGGATCGAACCCGAGACCTCGTACCGTACCGTAACGCGTACGCATTACAACTGAGCCACCGAGGCAGTCAAGACAAAAAAATTAATTAACCATAATAAACACGTTATTCAAATATGTAGTTCTGTCACCACGCAACTTATTGTTTATATCACTAGGGGCGTTGCCCATGTTTTTCCACATAACATAAAATAAATAAAACTAGTCCTAAAGTCCGACGAATATGAGACATATCTTACTTTCTTCCCCACATTATTCTGCGTCGATTGGTATCGGTCTCGACCCCATACCCCCAGCGGTTTCGGAGGAGATAGCGTGACAAGCTTTTGGCAGCGGCGGCGGCGCCAGTTACTTTTTTTTTGAATAGAGAGACAGATGTTTAGAAAAAATTCAGTTTTATGTCTCTCCTGAAAACTATGCCAATTTAACTTGCGCGGTATTGTTAGCTTAGTGACGATATACCTAATAATTACACACATAGTCCTGAAGTCACACTAAGTTAACCAGTATCAGGCACTACAAGAGACTTGCTGTCCTACAATACCCAACCTGAAACAAGTATTTGTAGATAACACAAACATTTGTCTCGGTGTGGGAAGAACACACAACCTTGTTTCGCAGTAGGCTACTCACCCACTACTCCACAGAGGCTTTCATTATAATTGTTAGTTAATAATTTAGACTTGTATGTCCAGCTTTGTAGACATGAAAGGTCAAAATATTTACTCAAACATTGCCCTGATCTAACCGTTAGCTACATAATGCCTTATCAAAATAATGTTATCAATGGGTGTCTGAAATCATTAGTTATTAATTTTGAAATATTTCTACGTCAAGTGGGTGCTTTTGGTGGCTTAATCATGTGTTACGAGTGTGTTTTAATAAAACAGCTGATGGTGCCTGCATACAACTTTGTCTTTTGTGTAACATTACAGTTTTTTTAATGCACATAATGAATTTTTGTAATTCTATTAAATAAAGATTGAGGTAGACAATAATAAAGATCTTATTATATGTATTATGTGGAAAAGGAAAGTAAAACATGGACAATTCATAAAATATAATTAATAGGAAACCCAGAA
Organism: Mimas tiliae; assembly: GCA_905332985.1. Lineage (NCBI taxonomy): Eukaryota > Metazoa > Arthropoda > Insecta > Lepidoptera > Sphingidae > Mimas > Mimas tiliae. The sequence goes on from HG995241.1 coordinate 7,915,098, forward strand.
CTGAACCACTGGTATCAGTTTTTGGTAGGCTGTCCCTTACACCCTATATAATGTCGCTCATTGCGAGAGTTTCATACAGTCCCACAACATCCAGACATTAAATATTTACAGAGGACATATTCTATTAAAATTTAATATTGTCTCTATAGATGTTCGATGTTCTTCCAATGTCAAGTTCTAAATATCATTTAACAGATTATGATCACTACACCACAGAAACTATTATATTTATTTGTATTGCTTGCAGGTGGACTGGCTGACCGAGTCTATGCACCAGCGTGACTTCACTGTGTCCGCTATGCACGGCGACATGGATCAGCGTGAGCGCGAGGTGATCATGAGGCAGTTCCGTACTGGCTCATCTCGTGTTCTCATCACCACTGACTTGTTGGCGCGCGGTATTGACGTGCAGCAAGTTTCTTGCGTCATCAATTATGATCTGCCCACTAACCGTGAAAATTACATTCATAGGTAAGTAAGAGGGGCTTTTGTTTTTTTTTGGTCAGTTTTTTGGATTACAGTCATGCCTATGATACATTATCATTTTTTTTTTAGTCATGTAACATTATTGTGCGAAATTACGTTAATATGGAAATTCTTAAGTAATCATTTAACTCAAAATATGTCTACTTACGAGTGGAAAGTGTTTTCCATAATTTTTGTTTCGTTACGGCTTTTATAGCCCAAAACATTGCATCCACGCATTTAATACTCGTAAATGTAATACAACAAAGTAATTTCTATATCTGTATTATGTCGAAACTTTACAAAATAACTGAATATCTGCCGATTTATACACCAACTGACAGGCATCTCTCGATAACACAGCTTTGTTTGACCAAATATAAAGATGGTCAAATAACAAATACCGGCCACGCTGAATGAGGTGGAAGATATATTTGATATTGCATTTCAATTTTCTTAGCTTATTTTATTTATTTATTTATTTATTTATTTATTTATTTATTTATTTATTTATTTATTGCACCAACAAAGTGAACACCAGTATAATCAATATAATATCTTCCAATTTTGCACACGGTAGATGCCACCTTACTTATAGGTACAAACAACAAGCTTTACAGACAAGCAGCCAATGAAAATAACATATAATTAAAATTAGTTACAATTGAATACAAATATAAAATAATTACTGGAATATAACATTACAAATTCAATTACAGATAATTATTAAATAATAAATGGAAGTATTAAAATTAAAATTTGAAGTAACATCATTAACATAAGGTATTATAACTTGGAGATTAACAATTTCAGATTACGTTTATAACTATAGAGGCTATTTGAAAATATATCAATTTCCTTTTGCTGTTGCCTACTACTCTTTTCTTTTTGGTCCAACTTAGTATTGTGGAAGGTATTATAGTCGCTTATCATCCTATTCATAGGAAAATAATGCCCCAGATTCGTTCGGGCGACATTCTTTACGAACGGAGTGTATTTTTTGCAGTGTCTTGTAAGTCTACCAGGTACACATAAGTTCACCTTAGACAATAAGTAAGGGGTGTCAGTTAGATTGTTGATTAACTTGAACAAAAACATGCCATCGAGTAGTTTTCTCCGATTAAGAAGGGATGTCAGTCCAAACTGCCGAAGTCGTTCGTCATAAGATGGCAGTTTTTTTGCCAAGTTATGGCTATATGACAAGTGCCATAGGAAACGTTTCTGAACCCTCTCCAAACGCTTATTATAAATATTATAGTGTGGATTCCACACGACGCTACAGTACTCTAGGGTGCTGCGTACGAGGGCAATGTAAATTGCGATCTTGGTGGTAGTTATTCCTGTAAGTACATCTCGCTTTCATGATGTGACGTACATTAATGGCTCTATCTATAGGTATTAAATCTAAGCCATTGTAACGAGTAACGCGTGTTACCCGAAAATTCTTCAGTAGTTCAAAAATTCGCGCAACTGCCATCAGCGACATCGACAGATACCGCGGAAAGTGGCGGATTATGGCGTGCTCTCCTAGCCGCAATGCGCAGTTAATAATAATAATAATACACCCAACAGTCACACACATAGTCCTGACCCCACACTAGGTAAACCTGTGTCGTGGGTATCAGGAACTACGAAGGACTTGCGGTCCCACAACACCCAGACCCGAGACAAATATTTGTGGTTCACACAAACATTTGTCTCGGTGTGGGAATCGAACCCACGGCCTCGTTTCGAAGCTGACTACTCGCCCGCTGCGCCACGGAGCTGTCAAATTCCCGATAATCTTCGAGCATTCTTGCAACTTTGCGTGCCTTCTCGCGCATCGAGGCGAAATTGACGCTACCCTTCCCTAGGCATAGAGAATCTGGACTGTTCAATTTACATTTACCATTACCGTTAAAAACCCCGACGTCAATCAGAAAATCATCTGTACCTTTAAACGGTTGTTTTGTTTGGTGGCTATAAAGTATTTTTATGCATTATTTATTTATTTATTAACATATCGTCGCTTAGCTAACAATACCGCGTGATTTGAAAATTGGCCATGTTCTTAGTCATTGGATAATTTTTTTTTGCCGCGTATCCAGTAAATTTATACAAAAATTTAAATTAACCATACAAATCACGTTATTCAAATAGTTCTGTCACCGCGTAATTTATGGATACATGTTCAAAAATAAGTTCAGTTTTATGTCTCCCCTGAAACCTAAGCCAATTTAATTTGCGCGGTATTGTTAGCTAAGCGGCGATGTTAAAAGGCATATCCTTTTAACATATTTAAGAGCCATCACGATAAAATTACTTTTCTAACAAAATAAAACATGCGCACGCGCACACACAACACGATACAGTAGTTTAGTTTCTGCTTTCAGTGGACAAGCAATATTGTACAGTATTATTTTACTTTTTCGTATTGTTAATTTTTCACTCGTGAATAATGTTTTCTAGTATTATAAATCAATTGGTTTATGCTGAGGTATTTTTATATAAAATCACTACTTATGACCGCGGCTCCGCCCGTTTGATTACACGGAAAACATTATTTAATGTACTATGCATTCCCTCAAAAAATATTTCCTTGTGGATATAAATAGGCAAATCCGAAGAAGCATGATGATCCGTTTATGTATGATTTCCGGATTAAAAAGCAAATGATACCCGTAATTATAACTTCGGATTTAAATTACGTATTGCGGGTACGATGTCGATTTTAAAGTCAATCAACTTTAATACGAAGTAAATCAAAATGGTGGTCACTTTTTGCAATTTTAACATCGGATCTACCATCTTTAACTACAGGGCGTCCCGATACTTATTTTGAAGTCGATCGACCTTAAACCAAATAAAATAAAATGGTTACTTTTTCAATTGAAATGACGATATCGATTTTTTGAAAATAAAATCGCCCCGTTGGGTTTGTTAATGGATGTTGTTTTCGTAATCCAACACCCCAAGAAACCTCGTTTATGGCACCCATCTCGATATGTTGAAAAAAATGAGCATACAAACGATCATCCCCTATTTTACCTCTTTAAGGGATAAATGGTACAAAATCCCTTCTTCACTTACGTCATTAAATGATCTCTTTTGCAAAATTAATAATATTCTTTCATTTTGTAGTGACCCTAGAGTGCTTCGACCCTAATTTACCCCTACAGAGTAGAGTCTCCATACAAACTTTCATCCCCTGTATATTTCATCACCCTGTCAGGTTTTTTTTGAGACAAAAATTAGCCGATCTCCGTCCTTGGGAGTTCAAACGTTCTTCATACCAAATTCCATCAAAATCAATCCAGTAGTTAGCCGTGAAAAGTTAACAGACAGACAGACAGAGTTACTTTCGCATTTATATATGAGTATGGATTTACTAGAAATCGATATTACATATTAGAAATTGGAATTAACTATCCGTTATTTGTTTCAGAATTGGACGAGGAGGCCGTTTCGGCCGTAAAGGAATCGCTATCAACTTTGTGACTGAAACAGACAGAAGAGCACTCAAGGACATTGAGGACTTCTACCACACAAGTATCTCGGAAATGCCCAGTGATGTGGCCAACCTCATCTGAGGTGTCAGCGTTTTCCCGGTTTATACTTTGTGTCCTGCGTTCTATTGCGATATTTATAAGGTGTGTGTATTAGGAGGAGCCTCCTGATTACCTTTCGCTGTGCCGAATTTTTTTATTGGAACTCATTTCATTTGATCGATATATTGGTTTTAGTTTAATGAATGATAACATTATATTATAATAGACGTATCAATATAAGTTTAATATACATAGTTAGGAGTAAGCCGGCTCGGCCGGATGGCCCCCGTTCCTCGCAGGCCTCTCTGCCGCTTGCACAGAGGTCTTATCGGGTACTGGAGAGGCTATTTCAATCACAAAACTACTAGAAGAAAACATTGTATTGTAACTTTTTCCAGTTGTACATAATATGGTAACTGTTTTTGTAATACGCTAAATAAATATAATGAAATATCTTAATTGTATTGTTATTGAAGCTTGTTTGAATTGTAGCACTCCATTCCCGATCGGAACCTTAATATCTTTGTAGCATTGTATTGAATTGTTTAAATTTTGTTTTACAGAAGATCTACCTACTGAGCCTGTGAAACGCACGGACACAACTATGTGGAAATAATAAATCAAAATTTCCTCAATAATGTTCATTACTTTCTTTTGGCAGGTCCTTTTTTTATCCTGTATTCCCCAATAACATAAAATAATATGCTTTTGCATTTCACTTTTTAAGATTGTTTTCTACATGGTTTTTATATTCATTTCGAATTATTTATATTTTTGGAATAAATTTTGTTCGAAATATTAGTGACTTTTGACCAAATGATAATTAAAGTTCCTATTGAATTAATTTATATAATAAGCAGTAAATATGGAACTGTTAAGTCAAAATCATAGCTTGTGATAATATAATATTGCTGTGTAAATCTTTGTGTAGGTTTCATAACAAATTATGATCTACTTGCCTGACTTCTAGACACACTTCATACGCTTTTTGCATATTAACATGTATTGCAGTAAATAAATTATCAATTCCAGTCATGAAATTTTAAATAATAGTATGATAGGTACCTACTATCACTTGTTTTTATTTTTTAGCTAAATTTGAAGGAAATAGTATAAACCCCAATGTAATACAATATATAATAAATTTATTTACTAGTAATACAATAGTAATAAAAATGAAACAGTCAACAACAGAGATTTCGGAATGTTAACAGAGGGAAACATGGTAACATGTGTCGAGTATATCTTATTATTATAATATGCTAGTATTTGTTTTAGATTTAACGATATAATTTTACTTATTACATAACATCACATAATTAAGTTATAAAATCCTAATAAATTAATATCACACTTCTGGTAATGTTCATTTTGACTAAAACTACGTGAAAAATTGCTATGAACAAGTATCATAAAAATGCAAAAAGTAAAATGAGCAAAATAACTGTTATGGGAAAAATAATATACACAGATACTCTGGGATTGCAAACTGATATAAGGATAGAAGTTTCGTCATCATTCTGCAAACCATCTTTAGTGGGTACTTCTACTATAACAGATTCATCAGTTAAAAACCCTATATTAAATACACATTCAGTTTTATTCAAACAAACTTTGGATTCGGAGTTATTGACATACTGGAAAGTTGGTTTAAAGATGTCAAAAATCGCATGAATATCGTTTACTACAAAATCATTGTCACTGTAAAATATATAATAATAATAACCATCAACTAACACTTCATGGACGACTTTCAATATAGTAGTGTCTTCTAAATAGTTGGTGCTGTTGCATTGAATAGAGTATGGGAAAAAGTCCGTCATCAATATGTTGTCCTGGTAGCAGTCGTACAAACTAATTTCAAAACTAGATACAGAACTATCTTCAGGTTTTAGCGTCGTGTTAAAGGCATTTCCACCATGATGAACGCCTGTGTCTAATACGGTGTTTGGGTTATGCAATGGAGTTCTATTATCTCTTTTTAGTCTATCTGCGTGCGTTTCTTTACTGATAATTTCGTTTGCCTCTTCTTCCTGTGGCATTGGCCATATGTTATTATTTTGGTTATCTTTTAATTTTTGACTGTCGGTTAATATATTATTATATTTGATTTGTTTGGCACGCCCATTGATTTTCATATTAGTTTTATTTTGTTTTTTATCTCCGGGATTTTGTACAGTAACCGACAAAGTACCTTGATTCTCTATTAAAGGAGGATCTTTCATATATTTATATCCGTCTAAAATTCCGCACGTATTTAATATTCTATCGCCTTTGACCACTAGTATTTTCGAGCCTTCAAATCGAGAACATGCTTTTAGTTTCACAGTAGCTCCTTTCAAAAGGTAGAATCCCCAATATTCCAATGTGTCATCAGGGAGACTCATAGATTTTTTTAATCTGATATGTTTCCTTTTGTCTGATAGTTCAGGAATACCTCTCATTTGAAACGCATTAAACGAGGTGTTCATTCGCAAGGAATGTTTTTCACAGAATACAGATGATTGTCCCTTGTGGATTTGAATGACATCAGAGTCTGATATTTTATACATCACATCTGCATACCGGATATTTCGTAAGTACAGAGGTAGCACAATTAACATTGTAGGCAGGACGGTTGTCAATAGGCAAAACGTTATTACACGGCGGGTTCCATGCATTTTATCGTCATCTAAAAAGGAAAAGCGTAGGTTATTCATAACAGAAAATAAAATTTATTACACATTTATTAGGATATATAAATATATTTTATATTGAAAACTGAACGCATTTAGTGTTTTTAGTATGAATAATATCTACTATTATCCGGGGGCATACGTTTGAATAAATTATATACCTAAATAACACACATTGGTCACCACCACTACTCTCAGGCTAATAAAATCACAACAAATTACTATTGATATTTACTGTGGCCGAAGTCTCTTACACAAGTAACTACATAGGTACGCTTGCTTTGCTTATCAGATAACACATTCTAAACATTAGCGAGTTTGATGAAATTCTTTATAGAAGATTGATCGTGTTATGTTAGCGAGAAAATTCAGTCACGCTTTCCATGTAGTCACCTTGCTCACTCTGGCATTGAAATCCCAGTACGCACGCTCAGAATACTACGCGACGACTACCTAGTCTATAGTCGCATTCTGTCGATATTCTTTGTTAGGATTCTTATTTAACGATAATTCCGTTCTATTATGGCTAAAATATTATTTTTAAAGATAGGTATAGTGTAGTGGTTTTTTTCTTAGATTTTTTTATTCGCCTGAAAACAAGAGCAAGTCGCTGAACGCTAGGCCTAACCATAAACAGTAGCAACACTACGCAACTCAGTAGGTACTTTGAATTATTAAAGAGCACTGCACTGCGCTTGTCACTCCGAGGTATAAGATTTAGCGCGCGTATTCAAGAACAACACTTTGAAAAAAGCGCACTAAGTGTTCATTTCTGTATACCTATGTGATGTGCCAAAATTAATAGACCAATCACGAATGTACACAAATTTCTCCCGCAAAGAAACGTGTGAAAGTACTAGCTATTATGAGACTTAATATATATTGGGATGACGATCGTAGTCCAGTGCTTTGTGCAGAGCTCTGTGTGGTGTTGCTTCTGTTGATGGGCAGGCGTGATGATTACCATCAGGCGTGTGACCGGCTTGTCTTGTCATACAAATAAAAAAAAATACCAATAACCATTTGCAAGCACTGTGTGACTTCACACTTCATAGTAACGGTCTCCCTAAAGTAAAATTGTTGACGTTTATGAATACGTACAAGTCTCGTAATTTAACTGTCTTAATGTACTTTACACCGGAACGCGACTGTGCTAGACAAGCAATAAATAAATAAAGTAATATATTTATGTGATTTGACATAGTTAGTTGAGTTGAGTGGTAGAGTCACGCTGTATACAATTTTGTCTACCGCATGATTGGGTCTCTTCGTCCGGGTAGTTACCACTGTCTCACAAAAAACCGGCATAAAGTAGCTTCTGCTGCGTTTCGTACGGTGAGATATCCGGTGGCCCAAATCCTCTTCTTCTTCCCAATCCCTTTCCTTTAACGTTGGCAACGCACCCATGATTCTTTTGGTATTGTGGGCGTACATGGGCGGTGGAGATTACTTACCATCAGGTGACTCACTTGTTCGTTTGCCGGTCTATACATTAAAAAATAAAATAAATCCATGTACATACATACAAAAAAGCAAAAAAATATATGAAAAAAACCTATGATTATAGATGTTGATTTTCGTCCACTACGGAACCACTAGTAAACATTTATACAATTTATTCCTTCAATTAGCAACTCTGGCATGTGTATATAATAATATGTCACCAGTCACCAACCAACGAGGGATGAAATGTAGTTACGGCGACTATGATTCTAAAATTCGTGTAAGTACCAACCTACCAATATTACTTCATTCCCATAACTGATATCGAAATTGACTATACTCATTAACACCTATAAGGAATCTGTAGATATTGTAAAGTAGGTATTGTCGATGTTTTTAATATTACATTTCAAAAACTATTTTTCCTGGTAAGTATATGGAATATGTATCGAAAAATATTTTTAGTAAGTAGGTGCCAATCCCAATTACTATAAATAATAGCAAGCATACACTGGGCTAGTTGTGTGGTTAGTGGGCATGGTGGCGCCATTAGCGCATTCGCTGCCGCTCCTTCCACGAACTTGTTTAGTGTTTATTAGTGTGGCTGCAATGAATGGTTAAGAAGGTTTGAAAATATCACCTGCTTCTCCGCTTCCTTCACGATACTATAGCTGTAAATTGAAAACTGCCGAATCTACGTTACATACGTTTTTGTGTGGTACTGTGGGCAGTTTTGTCTGCAGCATGAATGGGCCAGCTCGTTCGTGCGGTTACCGCTGTCTCACAGAAAACTAACGTAAAGTAGCGGTTCCTGCTGTGTTTCGTAGTATACATTAAAGTCTTTGGTTTCGTTCGGTGAGTGAGGTATCTGGAGCGTCAAATGCCCTCCCCTTCTCAATCAAGTAATTATCCTTGCCTTAGGTCGGCAACGCGTCCACGTTTCTTCTGGTATTATGAACGTGGAGATCACTTACCATTAGTTGAGCCACTGGCTCGTATTCCGACTTATGCTATAAAAAATATATCACGTCTTAGCAACCGCACTAGGCCTGCAATATGGCCTGCACTAAATATTTCCAAGAAGAAAATTCATAGCATGTTTTATGATAATATTTATATAAAAAAAGTGCGTCGTCAAGGTGAGATTTTAACGGAAAATTATTTTCCATTAAAATATCTGACCAAACAAGGTGATCAATTACTAGCTAATTAAAACAACCTTAATAATGAACATAATATGTTGTACTTGGCCGAATTTAATTTTGCTCCGCATTACAACTATGACAGCAGGGTCTTGATAACCCCCCGAGATAGGCGGCAGCACGGGTTACTGCCGTTGACGCCGAGGGCGTCCTTCGGTGTGCGGCGGGCTTCTAAGCTCCCCACTTATAGAGACGGGCCGCAAGGCGGCACTGCACAGGGGCGGTTCTGGCTGAAGCCGGGGTGCTTATTCTCGCTTCGGGAACTCAAGGCCGTCCTCAAACGCCGAAGATGCCTAGAGCGCGGCGGGGTTTTTGGTTGGTATTGCTGGCGTAGCGTGTACCTACATAGTGTTAGTTACTCAGCCCAGCGGTCGTCCGTATGTTTACCATCTCTCCCGCTGGGTCGTAAAACTGGCCGGTCGAGCCCAACATAATAATCCCGCCTCCTCCCGGGGTAGGACCGTAGTGATAAATCAGTTGAACCACAAAATCAGTCAAACCCGCGGCAACCAAAAAAGGGTGTTGATAACACGAACACTAATATTTTCACACCTTTAAGAATGCACTCGACGAAGCGTTCTGCTTAAAGTTTGCAAAACATTGATTTGGCTTATTTATTTAAAATAAAATCACTACCGTATTTAGAGACGTCAATTAACTCTATATAAAATAAATAAATATTGTGATGTAGGTACCTAATACCTGACTAACAAAGTAGGTACCTATCAGGAACGCAGTTCCAAATGGAGATACAATTGCTGTGCAGAGTGCCTTCAATATGTACCTATACCTAACATAGAAACGCTATGAGCTTAATATTATTAAACTTTCAACTTTCTCGACATAATATGGCCAGTGTTAATAAATACCCCGTCCCGTTACCTACAGGAAAAAGGTATTTGTGTCCCCTTATATGGTACCTACTACTCGTAGTATAGAAATTAAATATATATACATATATCGGGTATTTATATATAATTTTGTAGATATTAATATAATCTATGAGAGGTTTCTATTGGGAATTTACTATTTGTTGTCTACGGGCCCTTACATTTCTCCTTCCGCGTCTCCTATTTGGTTGGTTTATTGTTGAATGTTCAGTATTAGTTGTGTTGGTCGGGTGCAGCGTACTGAATGACTGTTGTGTATCGGGTGATTGTTGCATATTTTGTGTGTTGTTTTTGTGTACTGTTTACAAATACCGTATCTCTTAAAACTTTACCGAATATGTCTGAAAACTGTCGAGGAATGGCTGTCTGTTTTAGTAAGATGCTGATGTTAATGTTGGTATCTAGTTTATCTATGTATTTTTTATGAGACTTAGCTACAACTCCCGTCGCCCTATCTCTATTGGAATAACTGTCGCTTGTGTTTTCCTTAATCAGGTTACTTACTTCAGTTTTTAGATGATAGTTTGAGCTTAATATTATCATAAAGTACCTATCTACCAACTTAAGTAGCTATAATATAATATTTTGATGATGAATAGGTACTTTTGTCACACATATATCGTAATTTACACAACGCATATCATAAGCAATAAAAAGAAGATATAAATATTTAAAAACTTACCATTATTTTTGTTGTTAACGTACGTATATTGATAATTTGTATTGTAATAAGAAGTACTTGTTGATCTATTTAAGTTTTTACTCATCTTGGAATTGAGATATTTCGAGGCACAAGATGTGAATTTAATGTCACTTAAATTACTGTATATAAAAATATAAATACTTCCAGCGCAGTGGAAAAAAAGATAAGCTTATCACGCTATTATCAGGCAGTTAAATAGTAGAGTGTGGGCAGGTTCTAGAGAAGATAATTTATTATTAAAAATATTTTCGTCTATTTGTAGTCAATTTGTGATTTATGTACAAAATTAATTTACGAAGTCGTGAGCTCACGTTCGGTAACAAACATAGATATACCTAAGTACCTATCTACTGTCTGTTTCTTATTTATTTTTCCTAGTAGAGTCGAATACTCAGTAGTCACTATATAGAGCTGTACATACTTAATGTAATCCGCTATCGTATCCAAGGAGATACAGTACCTAGTACCATGTTGCAGGTTCAAGTGACGGTAGATAGATACTGGGTAATTAGTATAGTTACTTTAATTATATAGTAGATATCACGCCTCCTCTACACGAGACAGACCATTGTGACCAAGACGAAGAAGAAACCTCTGGATATTGCCTTTATGGATATGCAGCAGGTATTTGACTGTTTGCGCCGGGAGGTGATCTGGTGGGCGCTAAGGGTTAAGGGTTACCTATGTTAATATCATCGGAGGCATATACTTGCGATCCGAGTCTCTGGTTCATACTTCCGTTGGCGATACTAATACGCTTTATACCACTTCCCAATAACCATCAGTGCTCAGCGATGAGTTCGTTAGTGTTGTGCTTGATAGGTACCTATCGTGACGGCGGATATAAAAGAGTAGCTACCATGGGTCCACTAGTGCTATGTCATCAGCATACATGACTATGTATGCTGATGACATAGCACTAGTGGACCAGGATAAATAGAATCTAGAACAAAGATGGTAGAGTTATTGGTAGAGCCACGCTGTAGACACTTTTGTCTGCAGCATGAATGGTCCGATCGTAACCACTGTCTCACAGAAAACCGGCGTAAAGTAGCAGCTTGCTGCTGTGTTTCGTACGGTGAGTGAGATATCTGGAAGCCCAAACCCCATCTTCTACCCAATTCCTTAATTATCCCTTTCCTTTAAGGTCGGCAACGCACCCATAATTCTTTTGGTATTATTGGCTTACATGGGCGGTGGAGATCACTTACCATCGGGTGACCCACTTTCTTCTGTATGGAGACGTGGCCTGTTAGGGAGATCCATGTCGCGGAATGGCAGCATGAAGATGCTGTGGTGGATGTACAACGATATCCACTAGATCATATATGCAATGAGTACATCCGCAGTAGCCTTGGTGCACAGTCCTTTTTCTATATTGGAAATTTTTGTGTCCGCGACGTGGTGCTGGCAGAAAAATTTCAAGAAAGTCATTTAACGTTTAAAAAGTACGTACGTCGATCGGAAATGTCGTTACCAGACGTTCTGGTACCGGCTGGCTTTTTCGGCCGTCCGCGGGATCTCGAGGACAAAAAGTCCTCGTATTGACGTATTCTAGGACATGAAAGCTAATAATGGTCTTCCTACGGAGGATGCTCAAGATCTGTCTAAGTATCTTAGTAAGAAGGCGGAACCGGGATAACTCCAGGCAGGAAGAAAGAAAAACGGGCCAAACGAGCAGAATAGAGTCACATGGTGAATGATCCCGACGCTTTATTATTAGGTACCCACAAAATCAGAAAAATCGTGTATGTGCCGGTTGGGTTGGATCTAACATATTAAACCGGAGCAAGCGGACCGGGACGCGGCGGTTGGTAGCCGCAACCGCGAGTCGTTCTTCAGAATTTAGGTTTTATATAAACTAAACAACACAATAATTAAGGCAAGGGGTGCTATATTGTCTGCTCCGTGGTCCAATAATATTACACGAGGTCAAAAGGCCCGAAATAGATAATAATATCCTCCCAAAATCATTCGAATATGTAGGTACTTACAATGTATTGGACTGTATTGGAATACCTATGTTGCATGATGTCCAAGCTGCCGAGGAAGTAGAATAGGTATATTATGTTATAAGCAGTACTCGAGTCATAGATAGTTAAACTTGTATAGGAAAACTCGAGTCTTCATTACTCTTCATCTCGAGCTATCACTATGAAGTATGAACTTCAATGGTACAACGCGAAAATTGACAAAGGTACGGAATAAGAATATTTTTTTATAGTAGTAGTATAAGAATATTTTGGCAAAACTGATTGATATTAACGTATTTTTGGTCGCAGTTTTTTATTTCCGTGTGTTAAAATATAACCAGTATAATTAATATGGTAAATATGTAGTTTAATATACCATCAACACTGAGAGGGATGTTCGGCCCAGGACGAAGATTTTAAATCCGATATACAAATAATATTAATATAGACGCTTCAAATAAACATTATTTCATTTCTATTGACGGGGTTTTTTGGCGGTTTTTAAATTATAATACCCAAATTCGGTTTAAAAGCCTAATGTAGCGGGTATTCTGAATTTATACATTGGCATTTTTTTCAGTTTAACGAGTTTTAGCGGGAATTCTGAGATTGCGGTTGATCTCATAAATGTTAAATTAAAAGGTTTTAGTTTAGAATTGAGTTTAATGATTGACCTTGTGCGTTCGCGATTCGCTTGAAGAAAGTCGTCAGAGAAGTATCATACTGAAAGGAATAAATACCAAAAATCTGGTAAGACCTTGAAATTGACCCGCCACAACCATGTTTCATCGATAATGGAAAATAAAGGTTTTATTTTATCTAAGACAGGCTCAAAGGACCAGAGGAAAAAGCCAGAGCCGTAAAATAATTTATTAAAACAATGTAAATCTGTCAATGTCACTGTCAGTACTCGGTGAGTAATCAAAATAAACATCAAATCAAATAGGAATTTCTTTAAAATTATAATTCTAGAAAAGTAAAGATGACTGATATACTAAAACCAGAAGTAATATGGATAGAGGGAAGGTGTTACAGAGTGAACGATCCCACCACGGAGATAACGTCTTTGCAAGAACATGATCTTTATGAAAATGGTATGTGTGAAGTTGATGGGTACATAAATTATTATTCGTTATGATATTATATATTCGATGTATTCATGTTTCGGTAGGCGACGAATCGGACTAAGCTAATATTCCATATTCACTGTATTCATATATCGGCCGATTAATATCGGTCCCACAATATCACTCAAAGGATACGCGGTTACAAACCAGAATAATATATTAAAGTGAAACTTTTATTAGATCGTCCCAAAATTTTTGGCCTGTGTGTTGCATGTCGCGTGACGGTCGGCCGCGGAGTAGGGATAAAGTGAAAGGCGCTCGCCAGAGCAGCCAAGGCCAATATGGCGGCTTCTATAGTTCGCACGCAAAATTGTTTTTGTTAGTGTTTAATGTAATATTATTCCAAAAAAATTTAGTTAAATGTCTATAATGTGAAAAAAAGTTTCACTTTTACCGTGGTTTCATAAAACCACACAATCTTTTTTGTTTATTCAGAGATACATCTTATGTCAGAAACAGAAAATAGAGCCCTGACTGAGAGAGTGCGTACACATCCCTCTGACCATCTGCTATAGTCAGGACTGTCAGTTTTAATAGAAACAACACAGAATTATCACTATAGCATATATTTCCTTTTTCATTTACTACTTGTCCGGATTGCAGTATTCCTGTAGCTAGTGAGAATATTTTCTAAAAATACTTTTTTTATACATACAATCACAACACAATTTACACTTTTTGCTATGAGCCATGCACATAATAGTAACACGGTACTTTATTTTCTTTACAAGGCATTGATTTAGAAAATATTGTGTAGCCAAAACTCAATATCAACAATAATTTTGGTATTATGACCTCTTATGTTCAAATTAAGAGAATTCCTGACTGTTTCTACTTGTGGACAGAACTAGACTGCCATTCAAATGGCAATACACTATCTTATATATTGAGATTTTTATTATTCCCAACTTTAAGAGTAAGTAAAATCACTTGAAAAATATAATAAACCACCCCGAAATTACATTGACATTAGTACACTAACCATGTTTAGTTCCATTTTAAGGTGGGGATATCTGCGAGATGCACTGATGGATGATCAGCTCATATTAGTGAAACCATTTCATCCAAATTTTTTGTGGCTAGCACTCTAAAGAATCAAAAGGATAGCCCCCTAAGATCTAATATAACATCTTGGAGATAACAATAAAATGGACCAACTACTAGGCTTATACTATTCAAGACTAATTAGAAAATTCTTAAGCTCTAGTTAGAAGCGAAACAGGCCAATCGCAAGATATAAAATAATATATAAGAAAAAAATGTTTAGTGACCAAATACGATTAAAGATTGTTGCACAAGTTAACCAAAAACTACTAACAGGAGAAAAAATATATAATGAGGTGTTTGTTTGCAGAAACTCCTATCAATGACTTGGATAATGATGATGACGATGTTGAAGTTTTTATGATTGCAAATTCTAGATTTTGTACAAATTTACATGTGTCTAAGTAAGTAATACCTTACCATATTTTGTAATCTGCTTGTTGATAGTAAATGAACACAAAACTATGCTTTTGAACTAGATATTGTGTAATATATAAATTATGTTGATTTATTTTAATAATTTGAAACTTATTAGAAAACTACATTAAAGATTACATTAAAGATTATTTTTCTAAAAAATAAATAAAAATATTATACAGTATATTATGTAATGTTAAGTTTTTGTCAATGATAATTGTACTAATTTGTTTCAATTCCAATGAACTAAATAAACTCACATTTGTATCCCGAAAGAGTACACAGTTCTCCAAGCTTATTTCTGTCCCATGATGTCATAGTAGGCGAGGCTATCGCCATGCCGTGTACAAATCCACTCCCAGATTACTTATTTCCAATAAGTCTGAATAAGAAGCTGAAATTTTTATTTCCCAAACTGTAATGTAAAACCAAAATGTTATTTCGTAGATGTATAAACATTTTGGCCCAGTTTACCTATCACTATTATAAATATGAAATTTCGGTTTATTAGGGGGTTTGTGAAATTGGTTATTTGTTAGTCAATTACACTTTAATGGTTGAATGGTTTTGGATGAAATTTGGCACACAGATAAGCTAGTACCTGGATTAGGACACAGGATTACTATTTATCCCGGAAAAGGCTGTTCACGCTAAAGCTAGTATTGTTAAATGAATTCAAATGAGTGCTATGAAAAATAAATATTGAACAAGAGAGTATTTCTAATTTTTCTAAGAAAATTCATTTTTTATTATTTATTATTTTCAGGCACTATATGGGATATGTCATTGGAAAAAAAGGTGCTGTAAAATACAGGATAGAAAGAGACACCAGAACAGAAATTAAGATACCAAAACAAGGACACACAGGAGATATAGTCATTTTAGGACCTTCTGAGTCGGTGAGTATTGTCTTATATGGTTTTTAATACAGACCAACGATGATGTTAAGGCATCACAAATGTATGGTAGGTATTTCGCGTGCTGAGACGAAAAGTATAATTTCTTGTGCACGCGTAATTTGATTGTGTGAACTAAATGTAATCATTACATTCTCTTTGCTGCAGTAATATTTAACCCTAACATGAGAAATGGCTTTTTGTATGGTGAAGAATTATAAAATCTTCTCTATAACACTGTCAAATCTTTTTGTAATATGTGTAAAAAGCATGTTGCGCAAACCCCACTGCGAGTTGGGTACGCTTTTTACAATAAAATATATTCAACTATTATTTATTTTTCATTTCTTAGTTGGATTTTCTATAAAAGCGTGTTTTTTATTTTTATGAAAGAGGTGGCAACGGAGCAAGCGGGTCACCTGATGGTAAGTGATCACCGCCGCCCATGGACACCGTCAATACCAGAGGATTTATCGGTGCGTTGCCGGCCTATGAGGAAAGAGTAGGCTCTTTTCTTGAAGGTTCCTAAGTCGTATCGGTCTGGAAATACCGCAGGTGATAGCTGATTCCATAAGGATGCCGTACGGGGAAGAAAACTTCGCGTAAATCGCACCGTTGAGGAACGCCAGCCATCCAGATGGTGTGGATGGAATCCGAACTTGTGACGCGTTGTGCGGTAGTGGAATTTGGCCGTTGGTATTAAAGCAAACAGCTCCTCGGAACACTCCCCATGATAGATACGAAAGAATATGCTAAGAGACGCAACGTCTCTTCGCAATGCCAGTGAGTCAAGCCGTTCAGATAAAACTTGGTCATCGACGATTCGAGCCGCTCGTCGTTGGATGCGGTCAAATGGAAGCAGCTGGTGCTGGGGTGCACCTGTCCAGAGATGAGAACAGAATGGCCGGACCTGTGCCTTATAAAGTTGAAGGCGATGGGTCGGTGTGAAATACCGTCTCGCTCTGCCGAGCACACCCAGCTTTTTGGAAGCCAGTTTGGCTTTGCCTTCCAGATGACTGCTAAATTGGACGTCACTCGATATGTCGACACCAAGGATCCCGATACTAGGCGAGGCATCAAGGGGAGTGTTGCCGAAACAAGGAGATACGACAAAGGGAGTCTTTTTAGCGGTAAACGCGCAAACTTGTCTCTTTTTGGGGTTGAAGTCGACTAAATTTAGTCGGCCCCAATCCAAGACTCGAGACAGTGAAGTCTCTACTTCAGACACAAGTTTGTTCCGGCACTCGATGACGTGTTCCCGAGAAAGATTTGCGCGGCCGGTATAAACAGCATCCCCAGTGCTGTCATCTGCATAGCAATGAATGTTATCAGTAAGTAACATGTCATTGATATGCAGAAGAAAGAGGGTAGGGGATAGCACACAACCTGTGGGACACCAGCATTCACAGGCTTGGAGTCTGAGCATGAGCCGTCAACTACGACCTTGATGCTCCGCTCTGTAAGAAAACTGGTGACCCAGTTACAAAGTTTCTCGGGAAACCCGAAGGAAGACAGCTTTGAAAGAAGCGCTTTGTGCCAGACCCGATCGAAGGCCTTCGCTATATCCAAGCCAACCGCTAAGGCCTCCCCTTTGCTCTCAACTGCCTCTGCCCAACGTTGAGTTAGGTACACTAGAAGATCACCAGCTGATCGACCCCGACGGAAGCCGTATTGGCGGTCACTAAACAGCTGGTGGGTCTCTAGATACCTCAGAAGCTGGCTGTTGATTATGGACTCCATTGTCCTGCTGAACAAGGAGGTTATAGCTATGGGCCTGTAGCTGGAAGGATCAGAGCGATCACCTTTTTTTGGGATCGGATGCACTAAAGCTGTCTTCCAAGATTTCGGGACAATCGGCCTTTGAAATAGGAGTGCCGAAAAAGGCGCGTAAGCACGGGTGCCAACTCCGGAGCACATGTCCTTAAAACAATAGGAGGAATCCCATCAGGTCCACTCGACTTATAGATATCCAGGGCGAGCAATGCTTTCCGAACTGAGCTTTGCCGAAAACGAATTTCCGGCATAGTGCTCTCACATCGCGGGATGGTCGGCGGTAAGCTCCCCCCGTCATCAAGAGTCGAATTAGACGCCAAAAGAGCGCCCAAAAGATCGGCTTTCTCTTTCGCGTTGTGGGCCAGAGAGTCATCCTCCCTGCGCAAAGATGGAAGTGATGGCTGACAGAAGTTTCCTAGGATAGCCTTGGCGAGGGACAAGAACGCACGAGTTCCCGAAGGAAGGCGAGCAAGCTTCTCGCCAATGCCTCCTATATACTTCGACTTTGCCGCAGCGATAACTCTTTTGAAAGACCTGGAGGCATAGTTATACTCCTTTTTGGAGGCGCTGGTGTTTACATCCGACGACACCAAAGTTTTAGCCCAAGTTTGGTAACATTTCTGTTTCAAGCGAGAAGCCAATTTACAGGAATGACCAAACCAGGGCTGAGACTTGCCGCCGACGGGTACCACATTGTTTGGAATGAAAAGTTCCATACCTTGAAGCACCACATCGGCGACACTATCGGCAATGGTGTCCGGATCATCCAGCGAGAAGCAAACCTGCCCCCATGGGTAGGATGCGAAGAACGTTCGCATGCCATCCCAGTCCGCTGACCTGTAGTGCCAAACACGTCGACCGCCTGAAGAACGCGCTTGTGATGAGCGCATGTGAGGCACCACACTCCGGACCAGACAGTGGTCTGAAGACCCAAGAGGTGCTTCGACGGTCACTTGGTATTTGTCCGGATGAGAGGTCAGCAGAAGGTCCAACAGGGAAGGCATATGATCCTCCACATCTGGCACCCGCGTAGGCGAAGTGACCAATTGTGTTAGACCATAGGCTAGGGCAAAGTCGTGAACAGATCTCCCCGCGTGGTCAGTTGTACGTGACCCAAGCCATTCAGCATGATGTGCGTTGAAGTCGCCAATAATGACAACCTCCGCGGACGGGATCTGTTGTAGTACGGAATCTGTCGCCATTTGGATATGCTCAATGAGTCGGTCAGTTTCGGCATTACCGCTATGGGACCTATAGAGGCATGCATAGATGCGAGGATGGTCGTTGCTATCTACACGTAGCCAAAAGATGGACAGGTCCCGACCTTCAAGGCTGCCAAGGCGACGGAAGCATAAATCCTCCCTAACAAATATGCATACACCGGCACGTGCCACAAAAGAGTGTTCAATGTTGTAGCCCGGGTAGCGCAGATAAGAAATGTCAGGAGGGGAAGAAATTTGCGTCTCCGTTAGAAACAGTAAGGCCGGCTTGCTCGTCTCAAGGTGGTAGTGGACGGCATTGATGTTGGAGTTAATTCCCCTCATATTGCAGAAGTCCATGCAGAGCATAGACGGGGATGCCGCAGGTCCTTGATAAAGTTTGTCCCTGGCAGAATGGTTTCTGAGCGGGATATTGGCCTCCCCAGAATACGTAGGGCAGCCTGAGCAGGGGTGCTCAGGGGGGGATTCTCCTGCACACAAGGTGCTGGTACCCCCCTGGGGTAAATTTATTGTATATTCCGCTGCCATGTTGTTGGCGGGGGGGGGGGGGGGGGGGGGGGGGGCAATCTCACTGACTGCACGAAACGCAACAGCAGAGCTGTTACTTCACGTCAGTTTTCTGTGAGAGAGTGGTGTCAATCCGGGCGAGCCGGCCCATTCATGCTGAGGACAAGTGTCCACAGCGTGGCTCTACCACTACAACCATGTCTTTTATTTATTTTTTACTATTATTTTCATATAATTGTTTGTTGCATATAAAATAATGTATAATATTAGACATAGTCGACTATTGTATAAAGTAAAATAATTATTATCATGCTTGACATTTTAGAATGTAAAAGCTGCAAGAAGAAGAATAAATATGATTGTAGTGTCATCAAGAATTAAACAAAGGTCAACCCATTTTATATCAATACCGATGAACCATCCAAACATTATAGAAAATTTTGAGAGATTCAAGGTAAGCTTATTGTATTTATGCATGTACAGCTTATTACTTGATTTAAGAGAACTTCATATAATAGTTAGGTTCCTATTAACTGTCTCGGTGGCGCAGCTGTAATGCGTACGCGACTGAGGCTGAGGTCTCGGGTTCGATCCCTAGGTCGGGTAAAAGTGACATTGAGCGAGATTTCTGGAGGTCCAAATAAATAGTCGCTATTCAATGCCTTAAAGGTCAGCGACGCATCTATGTATCTTTGTTTTGGATGTTCATAACGGTGGAGATCAGAGTATTTATACACTGCATCCAATCCAAATCCCAGATTCTGATACGAATTGTAAATGTTCTTGGCTTCGGAAAACGGAATTCAAACCTAATGTGCAGCCATAGAAATAAGATAACTAGAACGATAACTCTCATATGAATCAGCCAAAAAATACGGCTCCACTTACTTACACATGCAAAGGTGACACTCATACACGCAACAAAAATTAATGAACGTTCAAAATCAATTTTATTTCATAAAAGTGAATGTATAAATATTAAATTTCTAGATTGAGGTCGACGTTCTGCACCGCGCAGAAAATTAGTATCAAGTGTCAACTAGAGATTATTATGCACAGACTTTTATAGACCCGCCCCCTTGCACAGAGTTTTGGTAGGGTCATTTTTTTGCTGTAGTTACGTTTCTTGTCATCTTATTTCGATGTGTACAACCCCTCATACAAATAGTACTATGGCTACTTCTGATCGACATTTCTCGGATTCGGAATAAATGCTGTGCGTAAAAACTCTTATCATCACTTGCTTTTTTGCAAGCATCTGCTTTAAAATACCTAGAATAATACAATTTTAACGGAAATGTTCTAGGAAAGGGTAATGAAAGAATGTTTAAACTTTGACGAGTCCCTTTTTATAAAACCACATAAATTGCATTTAACACTGGGGGTGATGTGTTTAATGG
Source organism: Mimas tiliae (assembly GCA_905332985.1). Taxonomy (NCBI): domain Eukaryota; kingdom Metazoa; phylum Arthropoda; class Insecta; order Lepidoptera; family Sphingidae; genus Mimas; species Mimas tiliae. Next base: position 7,936,360 of record HG995241.1, read on the forward strand.
ACAATGAAGAGAGATTGTTGGCATCAAAACTACTTACTGAAGCTAAAGATAATATTATTGTGTAAGTGTTATAAATAATTATATTAAAAATAATATAAAGCTTAGTATCAGCCCGGAGTCTGGAGTTGTGCCCGGTATGGGAATAGGCTCGCCCCCTATCACATCGTGGGACGGAAATGAGCTCGGCGTAATATGGGTTACACCTCTGCTTACCCCTTCGGGGATTACAGGCGTGAATGCGTATGTATGTATGTAATTATAAAGCAGTGATAGCACAGAGGGGTGATACATGGTACGGATTGTCGAGACGAAAGTCACAGGTTTGAAACCAACCCCAAGAGCATGCATCTCAGACTTTTCTAAGTTACGTGTGTATTCATTGTGAATTATGGCTCGCTTTAACGGTGAAGGAAACATCGTGAGGAAACCTTCAAACCTGAGAAGTTCTCCGTAAGAATTTCGAAGGTGTATTCCGCCAACCCGCATTAGACCAGCGTGGTGGACTAAGGACGAATTCTTCTCATGTGTAGAGGTCAGTGCCCAGCAGTGGGACGTATATAATATACAGGGTTAGTGTTATTATCATTTTTAAGTATGTATAAAATAATAATCTGTTTAATCCTCACAATACTTAAACATTTACAGTTAATTTCATTTTGAGTGTTGGACCCATGCTGTAGAAATTTTTGTCTACAGCACCAATGGGCTAGCTCGACCGGGTCGTTACCATTGTCTCACAGAAAATCGATGTAAGTAGCGGCTTGCTGTTGCGTTTTGTACGGAGTGAAATATCCGGAGGCCCATACCCCCCTCCCGTTTCCAAACCCTTAATTATCCCTTTCATTTAAGGGTCGGCAACGCGCCCATGATTCTGGTATTGTCGCTGGTGGAGATCACTTACCATCAGGTGACCCACTTGCTAGTTTGCCGGCCTATATTATGTAGTGTGTTTAAATTACAAGTTAAATATATTATCTTAACTGGGAACTTAAACTTTTATGCTTACGTATGGATTGTTGGGAAAAATTCGTCTGGTGCACAATAATGTACCTAATATCTGTATAATGTAAGTATTATTTTATAGTTACAAAAGCTCATTTTATTCTTTTGCCTGGCGTTATCCCAGAGTTCGCATTCCCATCATGATTTGACGGTGGATATGGTACCTATTTCGTTTACTGTATTAAGCATTAAACTTTAGGGTTAAATGGTTCTACTAAAGTGAGCTGATCACACATGTCTTTGCAATTCGCAGACGTTCCCTTCGTAAATAAGCATTACACTGAAAGAGTTTTAAGCACTCAATTTATTTTAGGTGTACTGTTATTTATATACTTTCTTAATGATTTGAGAGTGAAAAAGATAAAACTGGATCCAGACGCTTGTAATGTAATGTATCGTTGATGTATGTCTTTAGTACTCTAAACTATACTACTGTATAGCCAATCTGTTGATAGTTTTGTCTACAGGACGAATGTGAGATCAGCTCGACCGGGTCGTTACCACTGTCTCATATAAAACCGACGTAAAGTACTGCGTTTCGTATGGTGAGGGAGATGTTCGGAGGCCCAAATCCTCTCTCTTTTCCAATCCCATACTAATCCCTTTCCTTTAAGGTCGGTAACAGTCATGATTTTTCCGTTATTATGGACTTGCATGGGCGGTCGAGATTACTTACCACCAATTAAGCGACCCACTTGTTCGTTTGCCGTCCTATGCAATAAAAAACATATTGTAACGCGAATTCTTCGTGTGGACATCACAGAACATTACATGTAGGACATTCGTGCCGGGGCTGCGCGGCTTTAGTTTTGATACATCGCGTGTGGGTTTTTAGGTGAATACAAAGGGGTTCGCATTTTTTGTTTCGCGTTGAGCTTGTGTATTATGCACACTATTCCTGTTACATTGCACGTGTCTAGACCCAGCGGCAAACACTATTTAGGCTGATCACTGATTTAATTCATTCGATGAGGGCATAACCTAACCTGAAAATAGAAAATAAATAAGTAATTCAGACGTCTTTTTACGGTTCCATAACCTATGTGTAGTAACGAGACTCTAATCTGTAAAGGTTTTCTTTACTACAACGTTAAACGGCGTAAACTCTGTAGCTTATGCCGCGCCGCGCCATCTGTCTCTCATATTTTTAAAGATCTCTATCATTTGAACTGTAACAGGAAACCGGATGAACTTTTTACAATATTTATTGCTAAGATGTTTTTATTAGCTTGTATGACGAGACGAACAGGTCGCTCGCCTGATCGTAAGCGCCACGCCTACCCATAAACAGATTGAATTGAATTCAAATTGAATTGCTTAAATTAAAGGATTGCATGACACTGGACTGTACTGGTCACCCCGAAACATAAATTATTTAGTCTCATAATGCCCATTAATTTCTCTGTTCAATGTTCTTCAAGCCGGAACACAACATTCCTTACATACTGCTTGCTTGGCGGCAGAAACAGACAAAGCGGTGACACCAGTCCAGACGGCCTCTCGCATACGAGGAATGTACTAATATTTAAAAAAAAAAAAGTATTTTAAGTGGGGTGGTACGTAAACTCCGGTATTTTTTTACAGCTAAATCCCTAAGACATCTCAATTTTTTTTTCAGCCCTATATTACAAAGTCATGCACCATTGAAAATTAGATTGAAAGGATTATCGTATATGAATGATGACCCAAGGGACATTGATGTCTTATATGGAATGGTTCAAGAAGAGGGACACATTACTGGCGTTCTGCAAAATTTGGGAGATGCATTGGTTGAACATTTCTACAAAGCAGGTGAATGCTAATCACCAATCCAATCTATTGTAGCTTTAAAATATTAAATACTTTTGCATTGGTTCAGTAGCAGCGTAATAAGGATGAGAACCGTAAGGTCTTGGGTTTAATTCCAGGTCGGGAAATCACAAGTTGTGTTTAAGTTTTCGATTCGTTAAATCACACGTGCATTGCCCGGGATCAGAATTTGTGCCCGATGTGGTGATAGGGGAGCCTATAACCACATCAGGCACAAATTACAATTCATTTCCAATACAAATTCCTTTGTCACAATACGGAAATACGAAATACGGACGGAAATAAGCACGCCAAACGTGGGTGCACCAGTTGCACCTCTACCTACCCCTTCGCAGATAAAGCTGTAAGCTTTTGTATGTATGACAGTAAATGTTTACATACACAATGCAATCCAAGTTCGCACGGAGTAGTGTGAAATTTAGCATAGTTGAAGTTTATATGGAGAAGGAGTGTAGAAAGCTAAAATGTATATATTAAATGTGTTACAAATACATTAAATTTATTGAAATAAAACTAGTTTATACGGATTTTATCGCGGTTTAATTTTTATATTTATTCCCGACGTTTCGAAAGCTTTTCAGCCTTCGTGGTCACGGGAGAGACTAATTCTAGTTTTATTTCAATGTGTAATATTCGCGTAAACCTAAGAAATCACTACATTAAATTAAATTAAATATTGATTGTACACGTTCATACTACCAGTGTCAAACACATAGTAGTCTGTGGTCAAACAGTCGCACAGGGTCGATTTTAAGAGTTGACTGTTGAATCACTTTCGATCTGTGATTTAGCTTAGTGAATAAATCTGTGAATTACAGTCAAGTTTCGACTACTGGGCGACCATTATTTTTAATATATTTCAGGTTTCATGAAACGAGAATATGGAAGAGAAAACATTAAATTGCACGTTACTTTAATCAACTCAAAGTACAGGGGCCGACCAAGCACAACTATTGAACATTCATCAAGCCAAGAAAGAAAACCAAGACAAAGCTTTGATGGTTCCGAAATTCTAAAGAAGTTTTCTGATTATGATTTTGGTGTAATGGAGCTAACTGATTTACATCTTTCACAGCGTCACTCTATGGGCAGTGATGGATATTACCAGCCCACTTTTGTTATGAGCCTTTATTAAATGTATTGCCAATGAACTTTGTCTCGTTATTTTCATCTATTTTTTTGATTAGCAACAAAATAGAGGGGTGGTATAGGTTTGACCCCTTTGTCTGTCTGTGATGACAGAATCTAATATAAATAGTAAAAAAATGTAATGGAAGTTTTTTTATTCATAGCACGGCAAATTGATTATACTACACCTGATGGTAACTACAGGTTAAGTTAGGTTAGGTTACTTTAACGGTCGGTTAAATTATACTGATGCATATTTCCGTGAGGATCAAAATGGCGGGTGTACCATAAGGAAACCAAATAAAAAACAAAAACTGCCTCGGTGGCGCAGTTGTAATGCCTACGCGGCACGAATGCTGTGCTGAGATCTCTGGTTCGATCCCCGGGTCGGGTAAATATTGAGTTTGTGTGATATTGGTGGTGGTCTGGAATTGCGCCTCATATGGCGATAGGCCCCCCCCCCCCCTATCACACCATGGGACGTAAATAAACTCGCCGAAATGTGGATGTACTAATTACACCCTTCGGGGAGTACAGGCGTGGGTGCGTACCTATCTATATATGTAAAAAAAAACAAGGGGGTTCCTCATAGAGAGGAGTTTTTAAAGATTTTTGTTTTGCTGCAAGTGAAAATCTGTTGTCTATGGGAAACAGGCGTTTTGGTAAACTTGGTAAGATTAAGTGTAGGTAGGTCGAGGTAGGTACACTAAAGTTAAACAACAAAACCGACCCAGTGTGAATCGGTCTCGAGCCATTGTGCGGTACTACGGGACCATCGGGACTTTGCCTCGCACTTAGCTGATTTATGCCTCATTGATCTAGTACTTACTCGTATATAGGCCGAGAAACTGATAAGGTCTTAGATTCAAATCCTTACCATAGGGTATTTGACTCGATTATTTTTATTATTTTAATCAATAAGTTACGTTCCCCAAAAAATAACAACAAATTGGCAGCGGTGTTAAAACCATTGTTCTGTTCGTTTGTTGATGATTCTGTTACATGAATTTTGATTCTAGTGTTATTTTTTAACCTTACAGACTGATATTTAATTTCGCTCATATTCAGTCGATATTGACTCATACATAAAGGCATTTTTGTCAGGCTCCGTGGCGCAGTGAAAACCTAGACAAGATGATAGCTCGGCAGGATTTTTCCACCTCATTTAACCCCGTTAAAAAATAAGGTTTTTATTAGGTTGAATGACTAGTCGAGCAGGTCGCTTGGTTGTAAACGCCAACCACGCCTGCGCATAAATAGCAAAACCATACAGAATTTTGAATTACAAAGCACTGCATGATGCTGGATTGCGCTCGTCACCACGGGACATACCTAAGTTTTTAAGTCTCATAATGCTCAATAATTTGACTGACCTGACTGTCCTTCAAATCGGAATGACACTGCGGCAGAAGATGAAGCGGTGGTGCTGGAGTGGTAGAGCCATGCTGTAGACCGGTTCGATACCACTGTCTCGCAGAAAACCAACGTGAAGTAGCAGTTTGGTGAGTGATGTTTTCGGTGGCTCCAATCCCCGTTCCTTTCCCCTTTCCAGTCCCTATTCCTTTAAGATAAGCAATGATTCTGTTGGTAAGTTAGTAGGTATCGTGAGTGGCCGGTGAATATCAATTACCATCAGGTGACCCACTTGCTCGCTTGCCAGCCTTTACCTTCCTTCCTTCTGCCTGGCGTTATCCCGGCTGTCAAGGTCCACCTTCCCATCATGATTTGACGGTGGATATGGTATTATGAGCTGCGACCGAGGGCCATCTGACCCCAACAACCCGCAACGGGAACAAAGTTTCAAAAATGTTGACACTAGTTTTGCTACCAACTATTCTATTCTTCATACTATATCCAAATATAATATGAAGAATAGAACGGTTAGATTGGTTAGAGTTCCGAAACGAAACGAAAAAGCCTTCCGAACTGGCGGTAGAATTAAGATTTGACTGAAAATGAAAATGATGTTACTATACAATTTCATGGTTTCAACAAATAACTAAATTTAGATTTTTGGCTAGGATATCTCACTTCTTTTTTCTCTACTGCAATTTAAACCTTTTTTACTTCTGACAAAAAAGCAGTGTTGTAAGTTTGACCCCTTTGTCTGTGTGTGTTTTTTTAAGTAGCTTGAGTGACGAAACAATAAAGGTTTAAAGAAGTTTATTATCAACAAAGACTGGTCGTCATTTATGTGATAACATAATTTTACATAAGAAATAATATGATAAGCGTTCGTCGTCGCATTTACTAGATATCTACATACAATTGATTTGTGATAAAAGGACTTACAACTAAACACTAATTACATCCACAAAAAGAAAAGAGAAAAGAACTTTCATGATGACAGTTAACAGGAGATATATAAATATACTGAATTACGAAAAACATAATATGCAGATTATAACTAAGTATCATTAGATAAACACACTTCACGCATTTCATTTGAATGACATATTTTGTTATAATTTAATATTTATAAAGGTCAATTATTTTGGTTTATGATATATTGAGCTAATTGTTTTTTAAATGAGTGAAGTGAGCTCACATTTTTTATATGTGAGGGTATTCCGTTAAAAAGTCCTATTCCATCGCTAGTTATCATTGTTTTGCCGTAATTTGTCCGATACTTTGGTATGATGAGGTAGCTAGCTCGCCGAGTGTTGCGGTTGACAGTTTGTTTGCGTTTGGTAAACGTTATAGTCTAGAGATTTAAGAATAAATATGCAGATGTTATATTTGTGTAGGTCTTTCATATTCATTAAATTTGTTTCGTTGTAAATGGTTTTCGTTGGTGTTAAAAAGTGATAGTTAAGAGTAGTTTGATGATCTTATTTTGTTGTCGTTGGAGTTTGGCTATACTTGTTTTTGAGGCGGAACCCCATATTTCGATCAAGTATGTTAGATGAGGTTTTATTAAGGCATTGTAAATTGTAAATCGTAGTTCACGTGGAATGCACCGAACAATATTACGAAGTGAGCCGCGGAGTGCTATTAATTTACGTTTTACGTGTTCTATGTGGGTATTCCAGGTTAATTGGGCATCCATATACAGGCCAAGGTATTTTTCATGAGTTTTCTGATGGAGAGGTACATTATTAATAGTCAGTAGAGTGTGTGGGGGCAATGGTTTGTTTTTGGCTTTAAATAGGACGTAAAAAGTTTTAGAGATATTAATGGTTAGTAAGTTGTATTGGAACCAGGTATATAAAGTATTAAGGTCGTCTTGAGCTTGCAAAATTAAATCGTATATTGAGGATCCAAAGAAGAACAAACAAGTATCGTCCGCATATAGAGTGATATGGCCATTAAGGCCCAGAACGTGTATACTGTTTATATAGGTGACGAACAGCAAGGGACCTAAAATTGAGCCCTGAGGGACCCCGCAAGTGATGGGTAGTGCGCTACTTTCATTGTTATTATCTATTCTTACTATTTGTGTTCTTTGTGTAAGATATGATTTAAATATGTTGAGTGCTTTATCGGTTATACCAATGGATTCTAGTTTTTTTAGGAGTAGTTTATGACTTACTGTATCAAATGCTTTTTTCAGGTCTATAAAAATACCTAGAACTAGATTTTTTGGTCAATGTTTTGTTTTATTTTTGTAACAAGATCAACGGTAGCTGTAAGTGTGTTATTTTTGGGTCTAAAACCATACTGTCGTTCCGAAATGAAATTAATGGACTCTAAATATTTTTCCAATCTGGTATGTAAAACTTTTAAAAAAAAATCGATAAAACTGGCAGTACCGAGATAGGCCGATAGTTACCGGGATCTGATTTTAGCCCTGATTTATATATAGGAGTGACTTTTGCTATTTTTAGCGTGCGTGGAAATGTACCATCATTAAGTAATTTGTTAAAGCATTCAGTTAATTTGCCAGATATCAGATTTTTAATACATTTAATTGTTTTAGTACTAATACCGTCTAGTCCAACACTGCAGTTTGGATCGAGATTACTAATGATGTTTGAGATTTCTTTTTCAGTACATGGTTCAAATGTAAATATTGTAGAATTTAATGAAGTGGGTCGGGGCAAGACATGTATAAAGTTGTCATGGAATTGTTTGGGTATCTCATCTGCCAATCGGGGCCCAATACTAGAAAAGTATTCATTAAATATTTGACATATGTGTTTTGGGTCGGACGAAACAATTAGGTCGCTCGCCTGATGGTAAGGGCAACACCTGCCCATAAACAGAAGCACCACAGAACTTTGAATTACAAAGCACTGCATGGCATTGGACTGCGTTCGTCACCCAGAGGCATAAGATGTTAAGTCTCTTATTGCTCTCATGTGCTTACACACTGCTGTTCGGGGGCAGACATAGACAAAGCGGGAGTACCAACGCAGACGGCCTCTGGCATACGAGGGACCTAAAACCGTGTGTGTGTGTATTTGTCTGTAGCATCATATCATGGTTCTTTTATTTGAAAGGTGATTTAGTCGGCTGGGTGTTATTGACCTGATAGTGCTACTAAGCCGCCTGCAGCTTCCTTCTCTTCGATATAATTAATAGCAGATATATAGTGTTTTGGCTTATTGAATAGGTTTTCGACAAGTAGTTGATTTCCTCATGATGATCTGGGTCTGAGGATGTCGTAGGAAAGCCACTACAGGAACGCATCTTCGTGTGTGGGCTTATTTAATAGGTTTCGATGAGTAGTTGGCTTCCAGATGGTCATCAAGGTCTGGTGATGGTAGTAAGGTGAGGACAGGAACGGCTTTATTAGGTGCAGTGCCAACCTTTTTTGGTCTCGTTGGATTGATCTCAGGAGTAGTTGATAAACAAACTTTTACTTAAAATAAAACTTAAGTTAGTAATTTTAAAACTCCCGGCAAAAAGCGGTTGATTTACTTTACCTCTATATATTGGCCTAGTTTCCATCTACGAAAGATGATCTAGGAGGCATCCGCGTCAGTTCGGTTGGTCAGGTAGGCACATTCGCACATGACTAAAGAGCTTCACTAACATCACACCGCCTGGGATTCGTGTCTCATTTAGATAGCGTAGGACTTCCTGGGAACCTACACCTTCCTCTCGACCTTAGCAACGTATCCCACAAGAAATGACTAGTCAGTACGTGTGGAGTCAGTCGGTTGCAGATACCTTTACTATATAGCTTCGAGCCGTTTTAATAATCTAAAAAGTAAAACCAATCTATAACAAACCACATGCCAGGACAAATTTTCTCTGCAAACCAAAATAAATCTCTACCGATTCCGAGCAAGCAATTTACTTCTATGTGTTCGTTTTTAACTTTTAATCATCCATTTTAGCCGGAGGTTTTAAATTTCTAATTTAAGTTTTATTACAAATATGAATACCTCGGTGGCGTAGTTGTAATGTGTACGCGTTAAGACTGAAGCTGACGCTGAGGTCTCGGATTCGATCCCTGGGTCGGGTGGGTTGGGTTTTTCTATTACGAACTGGTCAGTGTCAACCCGGAGTCTGGAATTGTGCCCGGCATGGTGATAGGCTCGCCATCATGGGACGGAGATACGCTTGGCGAAATGTGGGTGTACTGCCTTACTCTTGAAAATGATTCGATTCTTGGTTCGATTTTCGATTCGAACTCGATTCGAACTAAAAATGTGCACTCTCGAAGTTTTCGAGTTGTAATCGAAAACAGCCGTTAGATCGATGAGTACGTGATCGAGTTTTTTTCTACAGATTATACACCCTTGCGTGGCAACATTCCACGACGCGGCGTTTTTTTTATTGCAGATTCGGCAGACGCCATATTATGGCGTTTTCGTTATAATGGAATAAACAATCTTGATGGCGCAGTTGTAATGCATACGTGGTATAATTGCTGTGCTGAGGTTTTGGGTTCGATCCCTGGTTCGGGTAAAAGTGATATTGGGGTTTTCTATCACGAAATTCTTAGTATCAGCCCGGAGTCTGGAATTGTGCCCGGTATGGCCATAGGCTTGCCCCTATCACATCATGGGTCGGAAATAATCCCTTAATTATCCCTTTCCTTTGAGGTCGGCAACGCACCCATATTTTTTTTTGGTATTGTGGGCGTACATGGGCGGTGGATATCACATACCATCAGGTGACTCACTAGCTTGTTTACCCGCCTATGCTATAATAAGCACCACATCTGCCCATAAACAGAAGCAACACCAACAGAACTTTGAATTACAAAGCACTGCATGGCACTGGACTGCGTTCTTCACCTCCACCCCGAGACATAAGTTAAGACTCATAATCCTTAGTCATCTCACTGGCTACTATGTCTTTCAAAACGAAATACATCAATACATGTGTATGTACTGATGTATTTCGTGTGTACACTGCTGCTTGGTGGCAGAAATAGCGTACCAAAAACATACCATAGCTCCGACTATACCTTTGGCCTACAAACAAGTTACATAAGCTTTTATTTTTTATTTGCTCGATTCAAACCTAGCGTCTTGCTAAAGTAAATTTTTTGTCATGTTACATATCAGATATTTGGGTTACAAATATGTATCAGGTAGAAGAAAGACGTAGAAAATGTTTTGCACATAATATAATTATGACATTAGCCACTAAAACACACAAAACCACATCACTCGATCCTGGTACGATCGAATAATTTGTCGTTTATTCGTTGTTTCACAGCTCGATACACGATCGTACGAAACAATGGGGAGTAAGCATTTGTCGAACGTAACGAATTTTTTGATCCCAGCTGTTCCTATTTGAGCCGCAGCTCGAACGTGCGCTAGTGTGGGTTTCGGGAGCACCAAAACGCTTGAAATCGAATCAAACTCGATTGAACCAGAACTCGAAAGTGTCAAGAGTAAGGCCCCTGGTTACACCTTCAGGGATTACATGCGTGAGTGCGAATGTATGTATGTACATATAAGTTTTTGGTGGGATTGATTTATTATGAAAGCTTATTATTTAAAATTTACATTTTAAATGATTCTTTTTAGCATATTATTGTTATAAAAAATTGTAAATTTCTGTTCATAACTTGGAATTTCGTTGCACAATTCTACCGACTTGTTTCAATACGATAAATGCAATGTTCGTAGCAATTCTGTTTCGTAGCTCTTAGTGGTATTGGCAGTAAGGAAGTGAAGCTTGCGGGAGGGGGCGGACTATATCGCGACTTGCGAGCGACACCGTCCGGCGTCCACAGACAGTAAGGCCGCAATGCCTACGTAATGCGCTTGCCTCAACCCCTCCGCGTACTGCGTAGCTTCGAACCATCTACGAACTCGTAGATGGTATACACCGCTCTTCGGGATTTGTTATAAACGTAAGTTATTATTTGTTTATATTTATTTGTGTTGTTTTATTTTGTAGGGGTTGCATGTAAAAGAAACTATGTCAATGAATGTTTTAGCTAATGGAATACATACTTGTAATTTCATTCCTATCGTTTTGATATATATATTTATATATGTTAACTGTCTCCGTTTTGATAATAAAATTAGAAAATAATAATATAGGTATTTTGTACAGGCCAAAATTTAAATATAGCGGCTATGTATAGGAATTTTATTATGGTATTTATATTTTTTTGTGCAATATGTGCATAAAATATTTAAATTATAAAATCAAATCGTTGCTGTATACATATCTGTAAGATTTGTAATAATGAGAGTAGCTAAGTGTACTCTTCGTATAAGTAAGCATAGTAATGAAGGGTCGGAAAAGTTACACTCTCTCGTAAAACAGTGATGTAAATCGGGGCCCTTAATAAAACGGGAGGGTTTGTCCCCATTTAAATCGTTCTTACAATAAATAATCCGTAGTTTATGTAAGAGAAACACCTTCGAGTAAATATATTTTATGTTATAATTGAGTTTATTATATAGTTCCTCTATATGTATGAGTAAGAAAGTACAATAATTTTACTTTTTTATAAATACAACTTAAAACACAGGCGGACATCAAGTAATTTTTGTAATGTTTTAGAGTCTATTAATTAGCGGTTTTGCAATACATATTTAATTTTATTAGTAAGTTGGAACTATCGACCATTTTAACTAAGTATCAAGATCGTAATGTGTTTGTTTGTCCTTATCTATTTCATATCGAAGCCTTAACCGCTTTCCATCTTCTAATGAATACCTATTGATTTTGCTCCGAAGAATCATTTTATATCTCGAAAACATTAGTACTTTAGAACAATGTGAAGCATCTTGTTCTACATTTATTGATGCTGATTACCTACACATTCTTTAAACACAAACTGTATTAACAATCTTGTGAAGATTTATTGATAAGCGAAAATTACCCAATAACTAGTACATTATATGTTCATAACTTTGGAAATATGATTTTTAATTGTTTCATGTTGCAATGCAAGTAGCATTTTGTTTTTCACGGTATAAATGAGGCTCTGAGGTAGGCCAAGAGATAATTAATGTTTTGAAAAGACGGCCATTGCGTAATGTAGCTAAGCGCGTGAAACGTCCTAGACTTTATTAAATGTGATCAACTTGCTTTCGTAGACATTCAATCTTAAGAAGTTAAGTAGACGTGTGAATATTAAAAGCATAGTATAAAAGAAAAGAAAGGATATCAGGAAGACCCGATTTTATATTTAAATCTTTGTAGGTCGTATGCCTGCTTTTTATATGATTAACTAATGTATGCTAGTTAAAGAACAAATTATTAAAAGGCATATACATCACTTAGATACCAAGGAAGGGTGTTCAAGCCTGCTCGAATGACTAATGGGGGTTTGGCGCGCATCGTACGCCATCGATCCATACCACAAGAACAACATTCTTAAAGATGCTCAATAAAATAAAGAATTATTATTGCTAATTGTGATGCCGCTTTAACCAAGCGGCATAACGATAATGTGTTCAATGGAAATAAAATGCCTAAATTCTGACATTATCACGGGGGTATATTAAGGACTATCTAATTCGTGTATGGTTAGGTATAAATAATAAATAAATTAATACACCCAACAGTCCCACACATAGCTCTGACCTCACACTAGGTTAACCTGTATCGTGGGTATCAGAAACTACGAGGGACTTGCAGTCCCACACCACCCAGACCCGAAACAAATATTTGCGGGTCACATAAACATTTGTCTCGGTGCGGGAATCGAACCCACGGCCTCACGCTTCGCAGCCGTCTACTAGCACACTGCGTCACGGAGGTTGTCAATCTTTAATCCCATAGATTATAACATCCCTATAACATTAAATTTTGCAAAGCTTTACTACAATTGATTTCACTGATAGCTACTAAACTAAAAGAATATAATTACTACGTCATTTGTACTTATCTAAAGTTAGAAATTTCTCAAAGAGAAAAATTGAACACGTCCTCAACGTCTTGAAGAGCAATCCGAACAGTCTGTTCGCCCCCATTAGAAACTTAAGCGAGGTGCCTTCCTTTATGATTCTTTATGATTGTGAGAATGCCACCATTATTTTTGCTTTGTTCTGAGTGGTTGTATTCATCTTCCAGATGTGTGTAAAATTATGTACCATCAAGGTATCTTCTATATATTAATAGGTGAAGAGAAAAGTTCGGACCACTTTTTAAGTATATTGCGCTCACAAAGGGTTGTGAGATTTGACATAATTGAAGTTTATATGGAGGAGTGCACTTCTTAGAATGCTATGTATACATATATAATATCTGTAACAAACATGTACATTTGAGTATTATATTTTTAAATTAGGTCCCCATAGATTTTCGATAATTTCGCCAATACTTGATAAAGTATTAAAATAGCGTTAAAATATAATAAAAAATGGGTCGAGTATCGACAACTAGTATTAATAATATTATGCCAGTAATTATTAATCTTGCAGAATTAATACGAGTATCACTCTTCATTCACTTATTCCGAATTTTATTATGGCTTTCTTCTTTATTTTAATTTTAAAGTAAGACAGTAGCATGTTTCATTAAAGTACGGCGAAGATAATAAAGATGATGTCTTTTTTCCGGCTTACTCATTTTTCTGCAATAATATGCAAAGAAAAGTAGACGCAATAAAGGAAATCTTAACGTAACTTGTTTGTTTAATGTTCACCGCTGGTGTGGCCTTGACCCAATTACAGAACGAATGTAGTTGAGAGCCTCTTAAGTCCACAGCCCACTAGTACTGAAGTGATAAGTGTCGTCCGTACTGAGAGAAACAAAATAGTGCTTGTTCTACAACTGTGCCCCAACGGAGTTCTGGAAAACTTATCACGGAGCTTACAATTCGGCAGAAGTATTATTTATGTTCTGTTTGAGTACGTTTTCGTACCTATTAAAGTCCTGCCTACCGAACTGCCCTAAGGCTCAGAGCCGCACAGTTCACAGCAAAATTGAACTATTACTAGAACAATGATATGATTTCGATGTCTTTCGGTGAAAATCTTGGGGAATAATTAAATTTTATCAGTTAATCGCATATACACAGGAATAAGTAAAGTATCTATAGGGCTACTCTGCCTACTGAGGCACTGATTGCTAAGAGAGTACTCGTAAAAAACGCCACAGTTGGTGTGTCTATGGCATATTGATATTATCTACGGTAGATTCTTTACAGTACTCCGTCTTACAGTACCTAGGCAACTGAGCTTTAAAAAAACACCTAGATAGACTTGAATCGTAAAACATTATCTAAATACACCATTTCATCTAAATCGGTTGAGCTGTTTCCGAGAGACCAATAATCAAGAATTTGTCGTGTATAGTTTAAAAGAAAATAATGTTTTTTTTAGAATAACTGTATAAGTAAAAAACAAGTATTAATAATAATAATAATAATAATACACCCAACAGTCACACACATAGCTCTGACCCCACACTAGGTAAACCTGTGTCGTGGGTATCAGGAACTACGAGGGACTTGCGGTCCCACAAGGTATAAAATAGGCTAGGTATTAAATATAAGCTATGTGTTGTGTTGTTCCGTTGTTGGGTTTGATTCAGTGTAATAGAGAGGTCTTACATTCACCACGCTGGCTGGTAGATTTCATGTTCCTTGGCAATTCTTGTGGAGAACTTTCACAATATGTTCCTTCATCTAAGCGAATGATAACTAACGGTGATTACATAGATTACGTCGCGTCGGTTAGTCATGTATCTTATGTCAAAGCAACTTCAGATGACCGGCACAAGCCTTCGATCATAGCTCCGACTCCGGAAAGATGTCTACGCGTCTATCTTTCATATAATAAATTAATGTTATTTGTGATTATTAGCTATTCATTTTGAAAAGCAGTAGGTAGTTTTATTATTCTTTCGACAAATATATTATGTCCTATCAAAGACTTAATTGTATAACTAGCTGTTTAGAAGTAAAATCGCGTCGTATAACGCGCGAGTTTGACAGCTCAAGCGGGAGAGCGGCAAACTGAGCTAGTGCAGTATTAGACGCTTACGAAGAAGTGACATTATTAAAATTATTTTGCCCTTTTTCGGGTTGTCTCGGAGAGTAACTATGCGATGTTTTTATTGTAAGTGAATTTCAATAATTATACATTATGTTTAACATATGTGCTGAATTTATGTAAGGAAACAAGATATAAATAAAAAATATATTTTTTATTTTATTTTTATGGCCTCAGAAGACCTTCGTTCTTTGAGAATATTTTTTACAATACCCTAGTATGTAATTCAGCATTTTCGTAAATGTACTATTTCCATCCAATATCTGAAACACAAACATCACACTTACCTTTCATCTACTAAAATTCACTTTAAATAAGTAAGTACCTATTCCCACTTTGGCGCATCCGTTTTTGGTTGTGTTTCCTATTCTACATTAACGCTTCGGTCGCGCTGGTCGCTCTAAACTAATTCTAGTTATGAGTAAGCGAGATGGTAACAGTGAGTCGGCTGTTTGATTTTGTATTAGTTTTCGTTCACAATAAATACTATTTTCGAAGAAAATGTAGATATATTAAGGTTCCTGACATAGCACGTAATTATTGGCAACGTTTTATGGGTCACAATGAACAAATTCTTGTTATTTTGTCGAATTCAACGTTCAAATAGCGTCAAATGGCAACAACCGTTCCTGTCGCTCGCTCGCTGTCGACTAAATGAGTTGCGGTCAATTGACCATAAATAAGTGCGCACTTTCTATGTCTTTCTAGACAGCCGGTCTAGTAGTATACATTAAAGTCTTTGTGTCCTATGGAAAATGTTTAACTACCAAATAGTGGTTTTCTACGCGGTAGAGCCACGTTCTATACAGCTTAGTCCACAATATGAATGGGCTGGCTCAATCACGGCAGCACCATGGTTCACAGATAACCGACGTAAATTGACAGCTTGCTGTTACGTTTCCTACATTGAATGAGATTTCCCTCCCCCCATTCCTGTTTTTTAAGGTTGGCCACGCACCCATGATTCTTCAGGTCATGTGTATATTTAGTGGAAATCACTTACCATCAGTTTACTCACTTGTTCGTTTGCCGACCTCTGCTATAAAAAAACCTTAATTATTGTTATAACTTAGTTATAATATTTGTACTCTGACCTTATTTCTTTATATTTTTTTAAATCTATAATTATTTAGAGGCTTTGAATCAACAAGATTACGCCAGCCTAATTCTTTATGTAGAGACTCAGTTTTACTTCACATTCCCTAGATGGATGGTCGGACAGTATTTTTGTTAGAGGCGCCTTACAGCCTCCTTCGAGACTGCGTCGCTGTGTGTCTGAAACACATCACGGAATAAAGTGTGTTCCTCATATTTTCGGACTGAAATATTATTACGCAACACACGGTGTTGAAAGGTATTCTGTTAACATAATATGTATCTACGTGTAGATAAGAAATGTGTGTGTTTCGTTTATCCTACTATGTGTGTGTGAGCTTGTAAAAGTAGTGTTGGTTTGTGACGCATCAGCCATGCATCAGCCGTCGTACTATATACATTTCAGTCAATAATGACAGGTAGGTATGCATTGTTAATATGTATATAGAAACATATCACGCGCAAATACTTGATGGTAGGCCCTTCGGATGCGAAAGTCCGTTTGGGTTGATACCACCGCATTATCTATTTCTGCCGCCAAGCAGAAATGTGTAAGCACTGTTGGGTTTCGGTTTGAAGGTCATTGAAACGAGTGAAATTACTGGCCATTATGAGACTTATGTCTCAGGGTGACAAACGCAGTCCAGTGCCATGCAGTGATCTGTGTAGGGTTGCTTCTGTTTATGGGCAGGCGAGCGCTCACCATCAGCCGACCTGCTCGTCGTCACTCAAGCCAATAAAAATCAAAAAAATATGTATTAAAATGTAGGATGAAGTGCCTACCCGAATTTGCTTGCATGTGAGCGTACAAGTCATAAAATTGCTAACTCAATGTACAAAACCCAACGTACACGTCAGGGCCAAGGACCTCTATTATCGGAATAACCGTACTTTTGTTATCTCCAATATCGAAGGAAAAAACGTAAAAGGGGAAAATAAAATGAGTATAGACATAATCTCAATAACTCTATTAGGATATACTTTGTATTGCTTAGATATTATGATGAAGTTTTATCATTTAGGGAGCGCGTTAAATTAAGGCAATTTCCATAGTCATTGATTCTATAATAAAATTAAATCAACACATCAAAGCCAAAAATATATAGGCATTTTATGCCTTATAAATTGTTTTTTTTTCGACGATTCGTATTGTTGTTTGCTACTAAACTAAATAGGCATTTTATGCCTTATAAATTGTTTTTTTTTCGACGATTCGTATTATTGTTTGCTACTAAACTAAATAATAACTAAATAGTAGATTATTGTTGATAAAGGAGGCACGTTATGTCATAATTTAAATTCTTTAACTTATTTGAATCACAAACAAAGCCGTCATACTATTTTCAGACTTCATAAAAAAGGTAATCACATTTATTTGTTAAAAAGGGTATAGTACGGTGTAGGTACTCCAAGCTTCTCGTCGCGGTCGTACAATTTTAGCAAGCATTCCTTTCTGCATTCCCTCTCTACTTTCTGTCTACATCGCTTATTGCCGCTGATACCGGTGGCTGCTAACCCTCTTGTCAGCCTTTTTATTTGTGTGAAATTTCTCCTCATGACGACCTTTACGCTACTGCAAGGTAGGCGCTTAAGTTAAATTGTGCCTAGTGCAGTCCCATGACGATAAGCCCCGGGACCCGTTATTGCCTAGATTAACTCTACCAAAATATCGAGGTACACTCTACAGTATAATTATAAATTGTATAATCATCAACTCATATGCTGCAAAAACACGTCCGGGACAATATGCAAGCACGTCTTGTAACAACTTCCTTCTTGAAATTCGCAATATTTTATGATCGTTTTAGTTGTTCGCCTTTATAGATTAGCGCTGACTTGGCGAAAAACTATGCGCCCTTATTAATACTGATAGTGAAATTTTGATTTTGTACTGTTTCAATAGGGTTGAAAATGTCATACAAGCAATAATTATTGTTGTAACCATATGCCTACTTTAAAAAAGCTCTTGTGGCAGCGCGGCGTACCTACTAAGTCTAAGAACTAAGAGGTCCTGGTTTCAATTCCCAGGTCGGGCAATCACAATTTATGTTTCGAGTTTTCGCTTCGAAAAATCACACGTGAATTGCCTAGGATTGGTATTCGTAACGGGTATATTAGGGTCGCCCCCTAGGGACAGAAATATGCTTAGCGAAAAGTCTCTTGTGACACCTTAGCTGGGATAAAGGAGTGAGCTCATATGATGGTCATCATTCAGCCTAGCCTTATCCCGTTTCATTTGGGGTCGGCTCTCCTCGTCAATTTTCTCCAGGTAATACGATTCTGGGTCGTCGATTCCTCCACCTGGGCTTTCTTTTGGAAGGGTCTTCCTCGTTTCTTCGGGCCTGTGTCGATGTTCAGGACCTGCCTTGTCATGTGATTTTCTGGTCTCCTCATCACGTGTCCATACCACCTTAGGCGCGCTTCGGATAGCTTGTCTTCTATTGGGCGGATCTTGAAACTTCCCAGTATGTGGACGTTTTTTATCTTGTCTAGCATGGTGACACCAGCTGCCCATCTCAGCATCCTCATTTGTGTGGCATGTATCTTTTTGAGAGGCCAGCATTCCGAGCCATAGGTGATCGCGGGGCGTACTGCGGTTTTGAACACTTTTCCTTTTATACGTATCGGCATTTTGCTATCACACAAGACACCAGAGAGCTCTCGCCACTTCATCCACCCTGTATTTATACGGTTCGTTATATCAGCGTCGATTGTACCGTCGTTGGATATGACTGATCCTAGGTATTTAAAATGGGATACCTCTTTTAACTTTTGTGTTTATAGTTTCAGATTGTAGCTAGGGTGGTTGGAGTTCGAGAAGCAGCACCTCATGTATTCGGTTTTTGTTCTGCTGATTTTCAGTCATGATGGTAAAAATTATAAATTGTAACTTAATCCCAAAGTATTTATATAGTATAAGACTGCCTCGGTGGCGCAGTTGTAATGCGTACGCGTTACGATTGAGGCTAGCGCTGAGGTCTCGGGTTCGATCCCCGGGTCGGGTAAAGTGGTATTGGGTTTTTCTATAACGAAATGCTCAGTATCAGCCCGGAGTCTGGAATTTGTGCCCGGTATGGCGATAGGCTCGCCCCCTATCACATCGTGGGACGGAGATATGCTCGGCGAAATGTGGGTGTACTGGTTACACCTCTGCCTACCCCTTCGGGGATTACGGGCGTGAGTGCGTATGTATGTATTTATATAGTGAAAAATAATTGAATACAAAAGAAGTGCAGAGAATATAATTTTTAGTTTGTACTGATACTTCAATAGAAACGGTAAAAAAAACCATGCAAGTCCTCGATACTTCGGTAGTTTTTTTATCGGAAATGTGACTACAGTTCACCTGATGTTGATACCGTGCAGTCCAATGTAATATCGTCTATCCAGAGACGCTAAGTTTCTCGATAGGTACCGGCCTGAACTTTGTGATTATTCAGCTGCATGGAGGGTACTCCATATTCGGTAGAACAAGATCCAAGTTCATGTTATTCCTAAAATTAAATTTCTACAGATACAGTACACAGGTATTTGCCGGCCGTGTATTCGGAGAAGACATAAAAATTTTAAACCGTCTCTACAATATGGAATTGAAGTAGGTATGCTTCACGAGAATATAATATGTTTCCCCAAGCCTCTAGACAACATTCACTTATGAATTTTATTTCGAAAGTCTAAGCTAGCAAGATTTTGTCGCGTTTATCGGATTTTATGTAATAAATAAATATTGTGCCGTAGAATGGTGTGTCATATTAGGAGCGTTAAGCAGTCACGTCACGCGACCAAATTTTTGCATGAAGATGATTGATTCAAATACAGACATGATAAAATCTTTTTCAAAACAATATTGAAAAATATGGAACAAGTGTTTCCCGAAGTTAATATTACCTTTCTTAATCATGAATTCTAAAAATCATTGAATATTCTTTTTTATTTTCCTTTCTATAGTAAACTTTGCCTTCGTTACTCTTGGTCGACTAGGCTAGGTATTTTTAAAACAAATTGAAGGGTTTCAAAGATCAAACATAAGTGAGGGGACTAAAATAAACTTAGTGAGACTACTGCATCGCGGGGCGTCTTTTTCCATTAGAACAACTAACTACATTCTATGTCTAGACGTATACATTATATAACTACAATCTATAGTTCGTACCGAGCGGATTTCTTTACTTTTAAACATTCTAAATATTTGAAATAAACGCCAGTGATTATCGCTCATGGTTACCTATTAAGATTGTACCCGGTGAAAATACGTGCCACATCAATGTGTCCACAGAATCCTGTTGTCCGCCTCTCTGCGACTGTATGTGTATTATGCGGTATTTCATGCCGGGCTGTACAAAGCTTAAGTACGGCCCCATGTGGAGTACTGCTCTTATCTCTGGGCAGGAGCTCCCAAATAATTGCTGGACCAACTTGACTCCTTACAAAGGAATTCGGGGTGCTCGAATTGATCTCACGGACAACCTGGAACCTTTAAAACTGGGAAGAGACTTCGGGTCTCTCTGTGTGTTTTATCGTATGTTCCACGGGGAGTGCTCTGAGGAACTGTTTAAGTTGGTACCATTTTACCATCGCAGCACCCGACACCGTAGTAGAGTTCATCCATATTATCTGGAAACAATCCCGTACGGTACGTTTCCAGCGTTCATTTCTACCATGCACATGCAAGCTCTGGAATGAATTCCCTGCATCGGTATGTCCCGAGCTTTATGACCAGAGTCTTCCTTCAACGGTAGGCAGCGGCTTGGCTGTGCTCTGGTTTTGATGAGGCCCATGGGCGGCGGTAACTACTTACCATCAGATGGGCCGCCTACTCGCCTGTTTATCTAGGGCAATAAATAAATAAAATGAAATCGTTAAATAACCACTTCCTTCCTTTTTTTTGTCATACCTATTATTGGAATCAAGTTTAACAGCTCACGTGATAAGACCCACTTAATGAAATGATATCCGTGGTGCTTTACATCTGGCTTCTCCAGTTGTAAATGTCCTTGTACCTGAGGTTAATGCCTCCTTAGTTCATTATTTTGTCTACCGCTTTGCTATGGAGGGAAGTGGAAAATTAATATTTCCAACTCCTCCTTAACTTCCTATTTGATTAATTTCGTTGCGGGATAAAGACAATTTAGCATTTCCAGAGACTCGCCGAGCTTCACTGCTCGGTGTCAACAATATGCGTGCCATTGTCAATCCTGGTGCACAGGAGTTACAGTGGCGGGTGTGTGGGCGGGATAGTCTCGTAACTACTTCCTAATTTACTTGAAAAAAATTACACGTATCAAATACAACATAGACAAATACAGTCAACCTAGTGTTCCCTACCTTTGCTCTGTAGTGAATAGTTGGAGTTGGAGTGAGTTGGAGTTATCAATCTACCAAAACATGCGCATACCTACTATGTGTATTGATTTGTGTATTGTAAGTTGACTATTGTTGATTAACTACCAAAAATGTGTTTTCTAAACGGCCGAAGACTATGAACATTTAAATAAATTATTTATTAGTTTGGTTGCTTCGTAATCGAACCAAATTACTATCTCTATAGTATATTGTAAGAATACTATAATACTAGGTTAAACAATTTATCATATATTATTACATAATTATTATTATGAAACTTAACATCGTATGTCTCGGGGTGACGAGCGCAGTCCAATTCCATGCAGTGCTTTGTAATTCAAAGTTCGGTGTGGTGTTGCTTCTGTTTATGGTCAGGCGTGACGCATCAGGCGAGCGACCTGCTGTGTTATTCCGCTAAAATACAGCCTTGCGTACAGCGCTGCCGCAGCGACGAACTATCAGATTTTGTTATATTGGTATTCGCCTAACCGCGATATGCTACACTAGCGCTCTAGGCTGTGACGGCCGTGAATTGGAACTACTTAACGGCGGGCAAATTGACAGTCGTTCGGGTCGTCACCCAAGTTTGTAAAAAAAGTAGGTATGTGGTACATGACACTTATTTTGTAAACTAAAATCTCTACCTAGGTACTACAAATTATTTAACTATAAATTGTATTATAAATATGAAAGTTTGGATGTTTGTGAGTTTGTGAATTTGGATGTTTGTCAGTAAATCACGCCTTAACAGCCTAACAGTTTTGAGTTAAATTCGGCACACAGGTAGGCCATGACCTGGATTAGGA
Organism: Mimas tiliae; assembly: GCA_905332985.1. NCBI lineage: Eukaryota > Metazoa > Arthropoda > Insecta > Lepidoptera > Sphingidae > Mimas > Mimas tiliae. Next base: position 7,958,912 of record HG995241.1, read on the forward strand.
CATAGGCTATTTTAAATCCCGGGAAAGGCCGCAGGTCTACAGCGTGGTTCTACCACTTATAAAATTAAACGTAACAAAGCTAAAATTAGCTAAAAGAAATATTATTTTTGTGTTCTATTCGCGCTGATCAAACCATACTTTTACACGTTTATGGACGAGCGAGTAAATCTAGGTACACGACGTTTTCTTGTCCTCGAAAAACGGGTTAGCGTGATTTGCTTCCCAAACAAGCAACCTTGGTCCGTGCAAATGCTGGCGAAGGAACGATAAATAAAACTGATTGGGACAAGATAAGAATAAAGTAATACCCACTGTACAAACGTAAAAGGGAGTCTACAAATAAAGTTGTAGAGCTGAGAATCAAGGACCTTGTTGTGTAAATATTGTTGCTTAGGCGTCGCAAATTATTAGACAAACACTATAGAATATACTGCCTCGGTAATGCCCTTGTAATGCGTACGCGTTACGACTGAGGGTTGATGTTGAGGTCTCGAGTTCGATCTCCGGGTCGGGTAAAAGTGATATTGGGTTAGGCTCGCCCTTATCACATCATGGGACGGAAATACGCTCGGCGAAATGTATTGGTTACACCTCTGCCTTCCTCTTCGGGGATTACAGGCGTGAGTGTGTATGTATGTATGTACATTCAATAAAGATTATTTATATTTTAGTCCATTTCCCAAATAGAATAAATGGTTGGAATAGATGGATTTTAATTCCCTTTATCTTAAACTGCAGTAAATGAACACACAAATCCTAGAACATCATAATACTTAGGATTTGCAGTGAAATGTTGGAGGTACTTATTTATTGCGTAGAGCCTGTGCCGAGGGTACCGATAAGCTACGGGCAAAAGCTATTTCGTAATAATATCTGATCAATTTGATTACACTGTCTGTAGACTGTAAGTAAATAAATCTGTTGAAAAATACACTAGCACAAAAGCGTTATAACCTTACTAATAGGTTGTAATATTCGCATATAATACCTAAAAGCTGCCGTGATAAGGTATGGCGCGTTTTGATTTGTTCTTTTAGCTTTTTGTTGGAAATCCTATAGTAGTTATACGTAACTTTTTATCCGATCTGTAGGTTTCTGGTAAATAAAAATCGTTAAAAAATTTAATCTACTCTCATATTTTTTATAGCACATGCTGCCAACCAGCAAATGGACCACACGATGGTAAGTCATTTCCACCATCCATGTACATACGATATCAGAAGAAACATGAAGTCGTTGCCGACATTGAAGGTGACGAATAATTAAGGATTTCGTATGGGGAGCGAGGATTACGGCCTTCGGATATCTCACTTACCGTACGAATCGTATTATTAACAAGCTATTACTTCACGCGGGGTTTCTGTGAGACAGTGGTAACAAACCTGGTTGAGCAGGCCGGGACCATTCATTGTATAGACAAAACTATCTACAGCGTAGTTCTACTTTCTATTATTTACCTTAATTATGGCTTTGAGTTTAAGTTTAACAATAACTTAACAACCTATAAGTATCGAAATAAATGAACTCCTAAAAAGCTTAGAGCATACTATTATGCTATTATTGTATTATGTTCCGTCCGTGCTCAAAGTCGAGCTATATTTGTACTGATATATGTTATTACGGCGGATATCTTAACAAAATATATCTAATACGATTTTTTGGTTAAAGATTTTTGTTTGGGCTCTATCGTAACAAGCGATAATGGTAAAGCTATACAATAAAAAAACTACTACTATAGTACTATTATAAATGTGAAAGTTTGGATACTTGTGAGTTTGCGAGTTTGGATGTTTGTTAGTCAATCACGTTAACGGATTAACGATTCGGCATGATATTTGGCACACAGTTAGAACATGACCTGGAGTAGACGTAAGCCACTTTTTACCCCGGAAAAGGCCGTTGACGCGGGTGTAGTCACGAGAAAAAGCTAGTTTGCTATTATAAATGTAAAGATTTGGATGTTTGTTGTGTTGTGTTTAATCACACCTTAACAGCTGGACAATTTTAGATGAAATTTGGCACACTGGTAGATCATGACCTGGCTTAGAACATACTTTTTATCCCGGAAAGAGCCATTCACGCGGGCGAAGCTGCGAGAAAAGACTAATAGATTATAAATTCTAGCCTAATGTGAGTCGATCTCACGCCATTATATGGTGGAATGGAACCCTCGCCCTCGGTGCGCCTGTCCGACTTGCACTTGGCTGGCTTTTTATAATCAGCTTCTATACACAGATGGCGCTAATATTTTGCCAGCAGGATACGGATGTAGGGGTTTATTTCTTACAGTCTACTCAATGGTAACGCCACCTATCGGAACATTATTCTATTTCCAGTAAAGTGAGCTCTCTGTGAAATGAAGAGCGACATCTGTGAGATCCAAGCTTCGTTACGGAAGCTTCGTTGTGAGCTAGGAGACGGTATTGTTGACTTCTTAAGAACGTTATACATCTTATACACCCTCCGCCCTTGCCTCGGTTCGAATTTTCCGGGTGAACAAGAGAGGACGCTCTGAAGCGTGCATAATAAGCATGAAACTCCGCACCACTTCGGTGAATGATACCTTTGAAGCCACACGAATGTAACTACCGGTTGTGTATTTTGTTCGCATTGTAGGTCATATAAAATTTTACAACTCTACCAAAACGACGTTGACGTCAAATTAATTTAACGATCTTTTTAACGTTTCTGATATTTTTCGTATTGTAGATTTATTATGGTTGAATGATGTTTGTTTAATAACATTCGATTATTTTAAAAACATAGTCCATAACATAAATTAACAAATGTTCTTGAAACGTTAACGACTTTTCAGATAGACCTGCGCATTAGTGACCTAGAACGTGGATGCAATCTGAAACGATGGCTGCATAGACGTGCGGTGCATGTAAATTTCTAGAAAATTATGAACTGTTTCTTGGGATCAATAAATTATTTTATGACACTGCGTATTATTGTTGCGTAACGAACTAGCAACCAAATAATATTAGGATTTTTCATCTGAGATTAAGTTATTTACTATGCAATAAGGACAAACGTGCAGCGGGTGTATTGCCGGAGGGCGAACGCTACACGCGGCGTCGGTCGGCATCAGTGGCGGCGGGGTGCGCGCCACCGCTGCCACCGCCCGCCCGCCACGCGATCACTTTGCAGCGAGAGGCGGGCGGGGTGCACGTCACACGACCGCCGATCGACGAACGACGACCGCTGACCGCCGACACTCCGCCTGCGCCACCCACATAAACCTTTCTTATATTATAACCTCGTTAGCTAAGTGACGTAAAGTTTACATAGAATAGTGGATCCTAGTAGCAACGGCTAAAGGAAATGGCGTAGCACCCTTCGGACTGTAGTGATCAAACAAATACGAGATAACCTTGCTCCGTTGCATTTATTATTCAGTGGCTGCGCTTGTACCCATAGCCAGGATGGCGCCCTATAAAGGTATGTTTTTCAGTTTAAGTATGTATAGATTTTTACTGTTCCATTGCCTGTTATAATGGATAAAGTAGGTACCAAATTGGTACCTAAATTGATATTTAAATAAACTTCGTGAAATTATATGTTATCTCAACATTGTTCAGTAATGTTGTTAAGCTGTATAGTTAGTGTAGGTTGAATTTTGAAGTTCTAGATAATATATTACTTAGTACAGTTAGCCCTCGTTTTATGCGGCTTATTTTACATAGTTTTAATATAGTATATCAACTAACGCAGACAATGTTTATGTTTTAAGCGGATTCTAATTATTGTGTTCTTAAAATGTTACTGCTTTAAAATAATGTGATGAATTCTAGTTGTATTTTTATGGTAACATTCTACGCTAGTATTAGTCTCATCACACGCAGTTATAGGCGGAACGGAACCTATGCGTGGGTATAGAGATTTCCATGTAGGTAGAGTTTCATGGATAGTATTTTTTTATTATATAAATACTTTTATTAGAATAAAGACGTCACTAACAGGCTATTCATATATTTGTTTTATAAATATTGAACGCAAAATATAATTTAATTCTAATTACTTATTTAAAAATATGAAATATATATTGTTAACTGTATATTATTTGGCGGGCCATGGCACTAGCCGGGATAACGCCAGGTAGAAAGAAAGACTTAACTATATATCATCACCATTATCGGCCTACACTGCACCTGTATAAATAGTATCTAATATATTACTCACTAATAACCCGTATCATCCATAAATCTTTTTTCTTGTTACTATTAAATAAGCTTGCAGTAAAAATGAGGAAATATACGACATTTGCTGATTTGTTCAAGGACATTTGATAAGCGTTAACATTTATTTTCATGGAAATAACACCTACAATGAAATTTAATTTACCTTCAGTGTAATTTGTTCATTAATTTTTATATTTTCCTTTGTCGGTATCAATTCTTTGGAGGTGAACATCCAAGTTCATGCTTCGGCTATTTCCTTTGAATTAAAGGTTATTTAATTGTGTGCAAATATTTGATTTGTTTAAAAGTATAATATTGATTGGTAATATTTAACAAACGTTAGAAACATATTATATAGAAGGCAGTGTGCGCTTTATGTGGAAAAGGTCTAGTGGCGGCCGTAAGCGCTATTTACGACGCAAACGGTTCATTTACCGCCGGTCACTTTATTACCAGCGTGAACTTTAGTTAATGCATATTTCGGCATTTCCCACGATGCTGCTGGATTTATATGAAACTGCTTCCGAATCTCATGCGTATTCAATGTAAATTCTATTAGCGCAGACATTTGTTTCAGAAATACTGAATAGGTACATTTTAATTGACCGTATGGAAAAGGTGTAAGTAGTAATTTCAAAACAAAAATGACTAAATAACAACTACACATAATGATAACCTATAATAAAAGTACGCAAAAACCTAACGACGTAAATTCTAGCGCAAGAAAAGTTGGTCTGATGTCGGCAGTGTGGAATTACTTGCCGCCTTGGGTCTAATGGAAAGGGAATTCAATGTAATTGAGAACACTATAAACCCTGAATACACTACGAGTACACTATATACTTGTATTAGAAGTACGTAGAAGATGATTTTACTTCTACTGTATTTTTGTGACCGTAAAAGTAAAATTTGAAGTAAGTTGGATGTGTAGAAGTGCTTGTGTTTGTATCGTTCGATACGTGTTGACGTCATATTGTGTTTCACAAGTGGAATATAAATAGAATATATTAACGCCGACTAAAACTTCAATTTAATGAAAAGTTTATATAGGGCTTACAATTTACATTAGGTATCGTCTAGATCTAAATAATTTTTAATATTACGGTTTTTGTATTATTAGTTATAAAAATATTCGTGACGTATACAGCACTACGATTTAAGTTATGCGCTTCTATAATTGTCGTTTTTCAAAAATTGTCGTGATGATGGCGACTTAATACAGACCTATTATTAGCATTCGATTCTGTATATAACGGGATCCGGTTGGCCCGGCGTTCATATAGACGAAGATTACCGAAGCCTATGATTTTAATCATAGCTCTATATATATAATGTTTGTAATATAATATGCCTTGACTTTGTTTGCCTCTCGGGATATGTTAATATCCTGTATCTCTTTGGACAGCCTCCGTGGCGCAGCGGGCGAGAAGCCGGTTGCGAAGTGTGAGACCGTGGGTTCGATCCCGGACCTAGACAAATGTTTGTCTGATTCACAAATATTTGTCTTGGGTCGGGGTATTGTGGGACCGCAAGTCCCTCGTAGTTCTTGATATCCACGAAACAGGTTTACCTAGAGTGGGGTCGGGACTATGTGTGTGACTGTTGGGTGTATTTATTTGTTAACTTTTGGCTATTTCTACCAAACGTAATTCCGATGGATGGTATCTAAAAAAAATGGATGTCTGTCTGGATCTATTTCTCCATCCTTATTGATCATTAGATACTATATGTACCTACCTATTCTACTGCGTGAGAGCATCCCAAGTCATAAAACGAGTAATTAATGGAAACAAATGCTCTTTTTTAATCGACGAAAAAAACGATAAATATTCTCAAATTGACGCAGTATAAGTATTACCTAAGTATTTGTTTTGTTTTGTATATACCGGGATTACCGGGGTGTAAGGGAAGCGCTTTCGAAAACTAACACAGGTGTTGATGATTACTGATACGATACCACAAATAATTTGCGAAATAAATCTTCTTATTTATTATTCTTCATAAGTAAATAAATCAAATTACATATTTATTGAATCCATGAAATAATTAAAATATTAACTCTACCGCCAGTTTGGAAGGCTGTTTCGCTAGAGAAGAACGGGCAAGAAACTCGTAACGTTGTTCTTTTCAAAACTGATTCACAATATTTGCACTACATTAATATAATTTATTTTGAATTAGATAAGCCTTATTTATGCCAATGAGGAACATTATAACATAAAATAAGGATTCCTGTGCATGATCCCCATGATTACGATGAATAAATTAAGACTATGAAGCAAAGGTTAAAACAAAAATTAATAGTTTGAACAGCCCAGTTCACACAAGCAGCACCTGTTCACGAGTATAACACATGAGCCAGCCGCCACAGCCGTGCACAGGGAAGTGGCCGACCCGTCACACGACGGTGCCACAAGCACAGACACTTTACCACCCAAATTTCTTATATTTAGAACTGAATGAATATAGTCATTAATTCCCCATAGTTCCCATGACAGTCATACTTCTTTATTCCTGGAATAAGGCGTAATTTGCATTTCATAAACATAAAGATCCCAATAATGGAAATTAACAATAGCTACATAATAGATTTTTTTAAAGATAAATTGCAATAAATCCAAAGTTGAATAAATCATTCCATTTACGTAGCATCATGTTAGGATAGATAGATAAATACAATTATTATTAATTTAAACTACAATATCAATACATTTTTAAATAGGGCAATGGCAAGTAAAAAATCAGCTGATGCTCAGGGTTAATGCCCATCGGCCAAAGGCGAGAGGTGCACGCGCGTCACTAGACAAAATATTAGTTTTAGTTATTTCGCGATTATTTTAGTGGTCGCGATTATCATGTTCGTCATCACCAGCTCTACCAACTGTTATAATATTTGGAAGCGCTTCCCTTACACTCTTTATAAGTTTATAACTACGCTGCATGCTTAACTATTCACATAGTCATCTGATTTCAATGATTCTTTCTTTAACTGACTGGTCCACTAAAAGTTTGAAAGAAAAGGGGATTAAAAAGTCACTAAAAAACGTAAAGTAAAAATTATTTACCATTTTTTTTTACATGTGTTACACCATATTTATAGAATACGTACATATTATGTATACCAATTTCCATGTACAATTTGTATCGTGTTGTTTTTGTTTCTATAAGTGGCAATTATTTATTGTCGTGTTGTACCTAAATAGTACATGAGAATGTATGTCTGGACTCGGGAGCGAGGTGTATGGCGTCTGAGTGTCGGGAGCCGCAAGAGTCTGTCTGGACGACATGACGCGACTACTTGGCATCACTCTTCATTTAACACTTTATAGATAGGTACATATTTGTGCTCGTCTATGCGTGATCTTGTAAATATGTAGCCCTAGACAATGAAGAGGGGTGTTCTAAGTTTTTCTGTCTGCACTGTGTGTATGTATGTATTTTTAAGTGGACTATAGCGCTTAAACGAATGGAACGATTTGAATGCGGTATTTTTTGTTAGAAAGCTGTTTAACACTACATGGTTTTTAGCTATGTTTCAAGAAAGTCTGTTCAATTGTTTAAATTATACATATGTTTTTTTAATTGGCGTCGGGGGTTTTTAACGGTTAGCTTAGGTTATGAGTTTGGTTTGTAAATGACGCGTCAGCCATGTCTATTCTTATTAACAGGCATATTCAGTCGTTATTCATTAGCACACATACATGCACCGCGAAAAAAAATAGGGTCAACTACAGCTATTCTAACTTTCTTATTAAAATAACTGATCTTTCTTGTATTGATTTAATCAAATTATTTGGGTTCACCTATTTTATGGTACCTAATCATAGAAATAAGATCAAGTAAAGTTACTAACATAATGAAATATAAGCTCACGCTTGTATTCACGTTGGGGTAGGTAGAGCAATGCACTAGGCGTCCTCGGTTCATCGCGCTTATAATTATTTTCGTCACGTGATATACGACACTGCTACGACATTGAATAAAAAGAAATCCCATTCCTGCATAGTTCTCGTGTATTTTTCGAAACATAGAAATTGCTCTCACAGTCACACACAGTCATAGCCATCTCTTTCAATCCATCTTTTAAAGCAAACTACACAAGGGCTGCTTACTTAAAAGACAGATTAAAACTTTTACAAGCCCTACTTGTAAATAATTGCACAAAGATCCCGTTGCGTGATTTCTATATTCATTTACTTTTTAATAGATATCTATTGTTATGCAACCCGGCAGAACCACACTGCTCTATTAATAATTGTCTATAAAAATGGCATTTCTATTAAAAAGCAAATGGACATACTTAGAAATCACACAGTGGGATTTTAGAACATTACGTGTAGAAAGGAATATTAAATTCATATATACAGCACAATATGTAACAAAACCCTGTTGTTTCTTTTAACTTTTTTATCGGAATCAATATTCAAACGTTAGGAAATATCTCAATAATTGAGCCAACTGTACTATCAACACATTTCCTTACGTTTGAATATTGATTCAGATAACGCATTTAAAAGGAACAGGTGTTTTGTTATATCTACCCTTATTTATATAAAGAGGAAATATCTGATTGTTTGTATGTAGGGGGAAGTTTTGGTAAACTCTAAGTCTACCGAACCAAAATGCTATCAATTGTAAATAACAAGTGTACATTTCCTTATAGACAAGGTGTAGCGATATAATCTATATTAAAGTGTTCTATGTGCCGTTTTCAGTTTATTAAATTATTAATATTTATGACATTCCTTTATAAATAAGGGTTATGGGGGTGTTAGACTGCTTTTACGTCGTGCGATCCATCATTTTGGTGGCCATTAACGCACAGGTCGAAGGTAGAGGGCGCGGTGTGGGTCACGAATCACGATATCGTAGCGCGTAGCCTCGTGTATCGTAGCAAACATAAATACAGTGCTACGATTAAAGTTCTGTCGACTATCCCCGTATATTTGGGAAATACGGGCGTTTGTGTATGATGACCTATTTACATACGTGTTACACCATTAGATTAATTACTAATTTTTGACGCCAAGCAGAAAGAAAGATTGAGAATAGATGTTGCCGAATAACTGGATCAATTTTAGATATTTTAAAAAACCTTAAACATTGAAGAATAAGTAAAATAAACGAAGGCTGTTGGCTATTTAAATTTCCCTCAATTCAAATTATTACTTTTCAACCAAGCGCGTTGTACGCTTTTCAATGCCTGGGGTTACCGGAGACTGGCGGGATTAAAATCAAATATTAATCGGACGTGTCTTCAAGTCTACTACTATTTATTTAAGAGATCGTTTTTCCTTTACAAATAAAACATCTTACTAACTTGATTAACTGTGTGATATACGAAACCCCCACTCGAAATATGTTCAGGTAATTTTATTTATCTTTCCACCTTGATACTTTTGGCGATTGATGACGGTCGTGTTACAAGAGATAGGGATACGTTTGTTTGGTGTATAATAAAGACCTTACTATAAATATTAGATGCGGCAGTTCCTTGGCACGTGGGTGTGAGTCCGTGTCGTGAATCAATAGAAAGTGATCCACTGATTGTTCCTTTTTCATGTTTTGTATACGAGCCTGATTGACTGGTTTCCTAAATGACTTGTTTACACATTCGACATAACACCAAATTATTTGAACAAAGTCTTACATAAAAAATCGAATCAGTTCATAAGAGTTTGCGGTTGGATACGTAGTTGTTTGATCAATAAATACAACGACTATAACTGGCTGGTGGGTTAAAAATATTTGTGTGAGCCACACAACTTAGTAAATTGCTACAATGTTGGAAGAGCTTAATAGGTATTCTTCGATACGCACAGTACTAATCAACTACCACATTCTTTATATTTTGTATACGTTTCATTTATGTGCTAACAAAAAGTGTTAATTTTTACAAATTCACCGCTCTCGGGCTAATTTGTGCCGTGACGCACCTCGTTTATATATCGATTTAAACTTTTTTCTAGTACAACTTGTCAATCTTAATTTCTACTGTAGGTAACTACTATGGTCGGAGTTAAGTTAAAATCAACCGATTTATGCCATACTGAATTTATACTGACACAGAATTGAAGATTATTTATTGTATCGCCTCATTTTATTCAATTACATATGATGCAGTGACTAACCAAGATTTTTTTTATCAGTGACATCGTTTTACCTTAGCTATAGGATCAACTTGAAATAAGGTTTTTTTATTGAGGTTTCTAGTTCCTGAAACAATAAAACGAACATGAATATGATGAATATGTGAGTGTGATCATAATTTTTATAAACTAAAATTATAGATAAGTGGTTATGAGTGGTAGAGCCACGTACGGTGAGTGAGATATCCGGAGGCCCAAACCCCCTCCCCTTCCCAATTCCTTAATTATCCCTTTCCTTAAAGGTCGGCAACGCACCCATGATTCTTTTAGTATTGTGGGCGTACATGGGCGGTGGAGATCACTTACCATCAGGTGACCCACTTGCTCGTTTGCCGGCCTTTACCATAAAAAAAAGATAAGTAAGTAAAGAAGACGGTGCCTCGACTATATTTCGTGACTAATTTTAAATAATAATCATTCTATTTGGGTGCGCGGATACAGAACCGCGATTTTCTGTTAAATTATCCTAAACAAAGATCGTAACAGCAAAGAAATTAACAATTATAAAACTGAATTACTTTATTTTACCGCCTTAGTATTATTTTAAGAGATAAATACTGTAGATAGTGTTGCGTCTTATTTGTTATATTCGCAAACACTTACATGTTCTCAGGTTTTCAATAAAAAACTAAGTCGCTATCTGCGTCTGTCTATCTGTTTGTTCGCTTATTTCTCTTAAACTTTGCAACGAATCTATAATTTAGAGTATTTATTGCGCTATGACCCATGGGAGCAGGGCTGTAACATGTCTATGGTGGAACCATGACCTGAGGTGCAGCTAGTCTGGAATATAATAATATATGTACGTGAAACAACTTGTAATGTAGGTACTTGTGAAGTGGCGAAGTGCCTTCTTCGTTAGTCTTGTTCTTTTGTGTCGACGTGGATCATTTTTTGGCATGTAGCCATGCGCCTCCGATGCACTTTTTTAACTACACTATAATGGGATTCACAACGCTTTAATGAAAGATAAGAAAACAAAAAAATATAAGTACTAACATCAAACGATGATAGCTAATCTCGGGTTAAAAAAAATAACTATATAAAATAGTTAAAAACATAATTAACCAGATATCTATTTATGTTGTTTTTCTTTCTTCCTGGCGTTATTCCGGCGTCATTACGCCGGGTCGCCTTCTCGTATCATAGATTTGAAGGTATTTGGTATTATGCGAGGCGACCCGCCATCTGACACCCACAACCCGCAGCGGGAACCAAGTTTCGCCATTGCCTGTGCAGGTGAGGTTGGCTTTGAGCCAAAATGTTGGTGACTCATTTACACTCCATAGTATTCTCATCTTTATAGCTAATAAAAATATTTTTATTAAAGGAAATAATATCACTCTGTGATTAGTTGTAATTATTCACGACAGTTATCAAAATTATCGCAACGGTGTAACACTTAGCTTTTAGAGATTGTGGAAGTTTCGCAAATTACGTTCCGAGTAGATAACGAAGTAGAAACTGAGACAGTACTTTAAAGTAATGAGAACATTTGAACTAATTTGTGTATATCCTTACGTTTCGTGATTATTTTGTAGGTATGCAAAAATTGGTTTAGCTGTAAAATTAATAGTGTCTTTGATAATACGACTGGATATAAATATTTTGTAAAATCAATAATTGTATTATGCCGCTGTATGCCAGAAATTATACAAACACGAAGTGACAAAACCAAATGTTTTAATCACTAATTCTCAATTAGAAGCGATTTGTGAAATTTTATTAATTTATAGGTAGTATTGGAGCGTTAATGCACATTCTAAGCGGATCCTCACCGTGCGTTCCGTTTTTATGAAATTGCATGGAGTGGTTGTAAAGTGTGTACCTAAGGCTAAATCTTAAAAATAATGGATTACAAGAAACAATAATAAACAATATTTTGTATTCGGAAAAAATTTGTTATTTAGTTTCATTACGGATATTTTTGTCTAAGCAGAATTTGTACAAGAACGCTCGTATTATTTTAAAACTGCTATTTTGCAATCTATGAGATAAAAATACTAGTGAATAGACTTATAGCTTTACATGAATCCTGAACCAATACCTAATAAAAAATAATAATAAAAACGAACCTAATATCCTTGAGATCTAATAAAAACGCGACGTATTAAGTAATTTAATAACATTCATGTGAAAGTTTGGACGTTTGTGCGTTTGTGAACTTGGATGTTTGATAATTTATCACGCCATCATAACTGGATGGATTTCAATGAAATTTAGCACACAAGTAGACCATGACCTGGATTAGGACATGGGCTACTTTTTATCACGGAGAAGGACATTCTACGCGGGCGGAGAGTGCATATCTGCCCGGGTGTTCTATGTAGGACAAAATAAATAAATATTATGGAATTATACATTTTGTGCGGTTTAAGTTATTAGTTAGTTATATACGAATGTATAAAATAGAATTATTATATTTTATTATATGTATATTCATAGCTAATTTTAATTGAAATAATATGCGAAGGAAATATAAAAATATTACCTATTTCGAATAATAATAAAAAATATGAATTGGACCTGTAAACATAAATTGCCTGGGGCTTATTACTTTGTTCTTTTCCATTTACTAACATAATAGCGTGTACGTGTATTTTACTTCAGTTGCGACAAACATAAACATTAGCGAATTATCTAATTTTTTATACCAAAATAAAATACATAGGTACATACATACGCACTTACACCTGTAACCCTCGAAGAGGTAGGCAAAGGTGTAACCAGTACACCCACATTTCGCTAAGCGTATCGCCGTCCCATGATGTAATAGGGGGCGAGCCTATCGCCATACCGGGTACAATTCCTGACTCCGGGCCGATACTAAGCGTTTTGTAATAGAAAAATATAGCTAATGGTTAATTTTATTTACACTTACAGGTAAACATGAGGATCAAGCAAGAAATTAACAACGGCAATTTCGCGTCGATTGATAAAGAAGAGTCATTGTCACAGAGAAATAATACGAATTGGACTACATCAAATTACCCGAACTCAAATAATACAAACACTACACAGTTAAACTCTAATTGCATATCCCTTTTTGACTCACGGAAGACTTCCGAATCTATAACGACCTATAATCCATCCCGAACGGATTTTGGCAATATAGAGACTTCAAATGTAAATAGAATAGAACTCACTGTGTGTAATAAACAGTATCGAATAAACACTTTAAATAACTTCGCTTCATGTAACACAAGCAACATAGAATCCATAAATCTGGAGGACGGTAAAGAAACGCTCACTCCTCGTGAAAGCACTTTAGGTAACATTACTTAAATAAACATGTTTAAAGCATTATAACTCTATTTTAAACATACCTACATTCTTGTACGAACAACCAAGAGACTTTTAATTAAACGATTTTACAATCGATTTTTGTAGGTATGAAGGACATCAAGTTCGTATCGTATTTTATGAGTAATATTAATGCATTTCAGAAAGTCCTAATGTGTATTCGGATAATACGCCTGTTGACGACGAGCGGATATTTGAACACTCTGATACAGATGAGATGTCCGAAAACGCTATACACCCTGTACCAAGAGGAATCGTGAATCCGAATTATCCTGGTTTCCAACATTTAGCACATACTTTACAGGTAAGGTTACGTCAGTAAAAGAAACCTTAAAAGTGCAAAGTTTTGCCATAACGGAACAGCAAGAAACCCCATTTGCTTACTACAACAACCTCACTAAGTATAAGTTGGAAAAAATAATAAAATAAAATAAGTAAGTATGTATTTTACCTCATCGCATAAGTACACATGCGCAACTTAAGATGTGTTTTTTTTCTTCCTATGACGTAGATTATTATAACTAATAGAACAAGCAGCGATAGCTTAGGTGTGAGTGGTACCTACCTACGGACTGCCGAGATAAAAGCCACGGGTTCGAAACCAGCACTATGAGCATGCACCTCTGACTTTACTAGTTTACGTGTGATTTCATTGTTAATTATCGCTTCCTTTGACGATAAAATAAATATTGCGAGGAAACCTGCATATCTTATAAGTTCTCCATAAGAATTTTTAAGATATGTGAAGTCTGCCAACCCGCATTAGGCTAGCGTGGTGTGCTAAGGCCTAATAAGACCTCAGATTTAGTAGAAGAAGCGAGTGTGTAGTAGTAGGACGTATACAATATGTAACAAAACCCCTGTTGGGTGTTTTAACTGTGATATAATCAGAATCGATATTTAAACATAATGAAAAAACCCGCATACGAAAAGTGGACTAGAAAAATAATATTATTTAATTTTTAAACTTGAATTAATTTACTGTTTGTTAATCGAAATACGATTGATTACCTCTGCAAAAGCGATGACTTGGAGCCAGAGCGAGATAGCATGTTGCGGCGTCCACGTACGTACATCAAACGTAGCAATTAATTAGGTAAATCAACATATTCTTTTTCAGGACTACTCATCAACTATAGAACATTTTTATCAATCAGAAAATGACATGACCGACGATGACGCTGATGTAGAAATAACAGACCTAGTCTATGAACCTGATCAATATGAAATATCATTTGAATTTAAAAACGTCAATAATAATAACACTAATAATAATCAAATACGGTCTACATCTCCACAAAATGGAACAACCATGTTAGATAGTCACATTCAAAATGAAATACCGGATCTTCTTAAAACCGTCGCTAAAAATAATAATAATGGCGACTCGTACTTTGATCTGAACTGTTCTGATACGGATATAGAAAATAATTTCCATACCAAAGATATAATCGGCGATTTCAATAAAGAAATAGAAGATGAAATAAGGCAACTTTTGAATTATAATATCAACATTGAAGACGATTTAGAAGAATTACGAAAAGATATTAAAGACACTTTCACGAAACCTATTGAAAATACAATTAATAATATAAGTGAAGTTGTAAATCACGTTATTAAGAAATTAGTGGAAACGCAAACGGATATATGCGATCTAGATGAGGACGAATTTATACCGGATGAAAATTCATCAATTTTAAAAGAAAAGGAGACAGCAGAAGAAATAATTAAAATTAATAAAGAAAATGAAAAAAATACCAGGACAGAAATGAATCTTAGTAGGCCTACATTTTTACTTATAGACAATAACAGTAGTAAAATAACAGATGCCTTTTTATCAGACGGCAAGGATGAAATCAATATCAGTGAATACGATACTGAGAAGTTGAGTCTTAATGTTGAAAATACAATAAAACAACTAAGTACTGAATTAAGGAAAATAATTCCAAAATTAGATGAAATGCGCGAGCGTGATAGATTGTGGGCCGAAAGTAATAAAGAAACAGTTACAATTTTGAGAGACGGAAATTCCAATGAAATTGAAAGTTCATCGAAATGGTACAGCTTTACGAGTTCAGTTAGTGCAAAAGAGATAACAGAAGTGAGAAATGTAGGATATTATGGCATACACACTACTGTGAGAAATAATCACGTAAAATCACAAATGTAAGTATTACCGACACAACACTGCTCATTTCATTGCAGACACAATTAAATACTAGAATTACTAAATTTATTTTTATTATTAGGATGCACTTTTAACGAAAGGCCTGTATTATCGCGGGTACTTAGGTAGGCAAAAATTTAGAAGTAGGTATGTATGATTTGGTACATTCGTTTATGTAAAATAATTAGGTATGGAAAATCATTGTTACTTTCTTATAAAAATAAACAAATTACCCACATTGATTTTGGCTATTTTTTATTATCCGGTAGTAAAATAAAATAGCCATGGAGGTTACAGATTAAGTTAGATTTTCATTTTCATTATTAGCATCCACTCAAAATAAATGGCTGTACTTATTAGCGTTAATCCGTTACTACTAATTCTGCATACAGTGCCGGATTAGCCATATAGCTAGAGTTAGCAAAGGTACCGTAAGGTACCGCGCCTTGAGCGGCCTGTGCGCAATTTTCTTAATTACTAAATTAAGAGATGAGCGTGCCTTTTTTTCTGGGGTTATCTTTAAATTAACTGACTGACTGCCTCGGTGACGCAGTTGTAATGCGTACGCGTTACGATTGAGGCTGTCAGCCTCAAGCTGAGGTCTCGGGTTCGATCCCCGGGTCGGGTACAAGTGGTATTGGGTTTTTCGATTACGAAATGCTCAGTATCAGCCCCTATCACATCGTGGGACGGAGATACGCTCGGCAAAATGTGGGTGTATTGGTTACACCTCTGCCTACCCCTTTCGGGGATTGCGGGCGTGAGTGCGTATGTATGTATCTTTAAATTAACGCACATTAAAACACAAAAAATATATTTTTGTTCTTTTGCTATTTTATTCCATATCTATCTTTCTGCCTGGCGTTATCCCGGCTTAATGCCAGAATCTGTTTTCTCGTACCATAGAATTGTCGGTATTTGGCTTACATGGGACGACCCGCTGTTTGACCCTCAAAACCCGTAACGGAAACCAAGTTTCGCCATTGCCTCCTCCGTTAATCAGTAGAGTGTTCCGAGTGCCAAGAGTTTGGCTTTGTGCCTAGGATATTGGTAGCCCACTTATAAACTATTATATTACTAGTTTATTCCATATCCTAAACTTAAATTAAGTACTAAAGCAAACCAAGAGTCTCATATTCGCATTTACTACAGGCCCCGCGCTGGTTAATCTAGCACTGGCTGCATGTATGGTAACGCATTAAAAATAGATCTGACGAAGCATAAATAATGCTGCTAAATTTAAAAGTCAAGCTAACGCGTACGGTCCTGTAAAACGCTCCATCTATTTCATTTTTGCATGCATCCTGCTTACAAGAAAATTTATTTAAAAAGGCGTGGTATTCGCCCCCATTGATAAGCAAACGAAAGCATAAATTAAAATAAAAGTCTAAGTCTGTTAATACTATGCAATCTCACTTCAGTGACTCAAGAGTTGGCCGGGATTGTCAAAAACAAATAAAAAACAATTACCGCAACGCTCAATGTAATCCGTCCGTCCGGAAGAATGATGTTGAAAATACAAAAGATATTGAGTTTGGTAAGTCATACTTATGTTTTAATTTCCCTGATTGACGTGGTGCCAAATCAAAGACTTCCCGATAAGATAAATCTATGTAGGTAATGCCCGGATACTGAAACGCAACTCAACTATTTAAGATCGTATTCATATTAACACCCTCCTACCTGTCAAAATGGTATAAAAATAAGTAACCCTTAGATAGTCGATTGTTGAGTAGCGTTTCAGTATTCGGGCGTCAGTTAATTATTTGTAGTTCTTTAAACTTGCATAATATCTCGATTAATTTTAATTCTACGATAGGGCTTTTCTTGGTGTTAAAATTATTTTTTACAATAACTGATTACATTATAACTTTTAATACCGCATAAGTGCGAGTCGGAAGTTTCCACTAAGGGTTCCGGAGGCTCCGTTATCAGTACCTACACCGTTAATTTTTTACTTAGGTATTGTTCTATTTGTTATTTTTTAGTGTATCCACCATAATAACCATGCGAGTGGCCGGCTGCGAAGCGAGAGGCCGTGGGTTCAATTCCCGCACCGAGACAAATGTTTGTGTGATCCGCGAATATTTGTTTCGGGTCTATGAGTTGTGAGACCCCAAATCCCTCGTAGTTCCTGGTACCCACGATACAGGTTAATCTAGTGTAGGTTCTATATTATTATGTGTTATTGTTAAGTGTATTTTTTTTATTATTTAAGTAGTCAGTGATAATTTACGCCGGCTACCTATAATGGTTCAAAATATTGAGCCCTAAACTCCTAATAATTTGTTTAAAATAATAATAAGGCATAGAAATCGTGGCCGTCAAGATTGAATAGTATGGAGTTAAAGGAGACTATTCTGGCAAGGTTGTCCCATATCCATATTGCCATCTAGTTTCCTTTCTGGCCGATCCAGTCAACGTTATGGTCAACCAAGAAAGCATGAGTAATATAATAGTGCACATGTTCCTCAGAAAGGAATACTTTTTGCATACATGGTTCATGAAGTTGTCTCTAATATTTATCAAACTGCTTAGAAATTTTTACAAGGTGGTAGGTTCCTCGTATGCGAGAGGCCGGCTGGGTTGGTACCACCGCTTTGTCTATTTCTGCCGCCAAACAACAGTGTGTAAGCACTGTTGTGTTCCGGTGTGAAGGACATTGAAGCCAGTGTAATTACTGGGTATTATGAGACTTAACACCTTATGTCTCGGGGTGACGAGTGCAGTCCAGTGTCATGCAGTGCTTTGTTATTTAAAGTTCTGTGTGGCGTTGCTTCTGTTTATGAGCAGGCGTGGCGCTTACCATCAGGCGAGCGACCTACTCGTCTCGTCATTCAAGCTAATAAAAACAAATAAAATAAAAACAAATAGAAATATACCATGGCAAGTGGATACAGCCGAAAGACGGGAGAAAAACCTTTGCATAGGTTTGAAAATCCCACCAATATTAATTATTATCTATGTACTTCCTATTATAGGTGTTTAATTGTCGTTGTTTACGTTTCAGACAGTTTTGATGTTTACAATATAGAAACTGCGCTGCCCAAATTAGACTTGGATGCTATTGAGAACCATCTAAAGGCTGCAAAAGAAGCCGAAAGAAGGGTAAATTAAAATAATATCGATGTCATTATGCGAAACGCACTGGGCAAGCGTTTCGCATAATGATGGAAGTAAAGTTACTCATTCAAATAATTTGATCGCTCTTGTCTTTTAAATGGGTTGGTAATAAATAAATTATAAATCTAAGTACTTAGAATATCAGATCGGTTTCTTACTTTATACCTAACATCGAGATACCTACAAGGTGTAGGTACCTGCCTACTTAAACTTTCAAATTTTAATAAATAATGAATGTTTTGTAAACATTGACTACCTACTTTAAATTACCGCGCTGTTAAAGTAACGGGAAACGCACATTCGCGTTTGAACCACGTCTGCTGCAGCCATGTGTAACAGTTAATTATCAATAGGTTGTACGTTTAGCTTTCTACGGTGATTCAGCGGCGCAGCAGACCGCCAGTCTCCAGTGGCCAAGTACCAACTCGTTCAGCAAGGTGTGCGCTCGTGTTCAGTCGGTGTATTTTTTATTACCGTGTTAGCGATGGCATCAATGCCGTATTTCAATTCAGAACAAAGACATTACAAAAAGGATACAAGGTTTCTCTTGGATTTGTACACAATTACCTACGATAATCATGAATCCGTGGATAATATTTGTTGCCTTGTAAGTTTGTGCTTGTACATTTCTTTTATATTTTGTGTAAGCAGTACCATAGACAAAACTAAGAAATAGAACACGGCATGACCTTGTCCTAAATGTCAAAGTGACAGGATTGACAAGACGATAATCTGTTATTTTGTATTTCACTGGTTTTGTGTTGAAAAAATAGTGCCATATTTTTGCCAAAACAATTAAGACTGACTAGTTTTTAATATGTTTGAAAGTTTAGTTACTAACCTAAGAAGGAAATTTAGCAAACCTTCAGTGGAAATTCGTGATAATACTGAAACAATAGAAAAAACTGGATTCAAACGCAGCTTGTACTTGTTGAAGTTGAAGCTGACGAAACACGAGGATGTGAATTCATCCACAATTAACTGTGATGATACTGCTTTAAGTCCACGAGCCATCGGTATAGGCGAGAGCGCTCAAACAGAAATTGAATGGCCTGCCCTTCCGGACAATAACCCCAATATATTAGATAAATTTACTAGAATTATTACAATAAAAGACAATGCGCTCTACGATAATAAAGTATGATTATGTATTTAAACTTAGCCTTTTATAATATCACGTACGCATGATGTAATGAAAATTCCCATGAGTTATAATGATTTCATTGTCTTCTGTTAATTTATTTTATACTTGCGAAGAAAAAAACGTAACACGTGTCAATGATAATATTAAGATATCTTGTCCATATAATTGCAGAAACGTAATGACAGAGAAGAGATCAGAAGAAGGTTGGCCATGGGGGCTGATTCTGATGAGTACTACAGTATGGGACACACAGACCGTCCTGGCAAAAAACCAAGCCTACAGTCTCGACTTCAAAGTGGTAGGTGAAAATACATTTTGTGTACTCAAGTTTCATTGTTTAAGAGGAGGTATGTGTATGTAAAAGAAAGTAAATGGGCTATGAACATGTTTGTATATTTGAATAAGTATATTGAAGGTATGTTACACATCATTTTCATAAGCATAAAGTTGATGCCATATTGAGTGTGTGCTTTATACCTATTGTGTTCTATATTTTATCTATTATAAATGTTGGGAAATAATCATAAACATAAAATATATTTAATTATAATTATATAGGTATTGTATATTGTGTACAGTGGATTTGTATTTCAACATAATAAGTATTGTTGGGCAGGATATCAATTTAGTGTTGGCAGTAGAGATATTAATACTCTTGGTAAACTATAAAGTGACTATAAAATGATACCTATGTTAAGGATAAACACAATTATGCATATACATAAATATTTAAAAAAATCTATAACCAAAAACAATGTTTAATTTTAAAATATTTCCCAAGGGTAGTAATATGTAATGGGTACAATAGCAAAGTACATTTGCTCATGGTTTTGTGTGATTAACTGTTTTGTGTGTTGTGTTATGGATACAGGGATGAATCTACAAATTTGTTTCATGAATGAGACAGCATCTGATAATGAATCTCAAGCAGATATGGACAAAAATGTTAATTACAATACAAACAATTCCTCATATACAAACCTCTTCAGTAAAACAAATTACAACCATCCATATCAAACAAGGCCATTGTCTGTCAACATAACAAGACACGACAAAATTAGCACTGTGCAGAGTGGTGAGTACTGCATTATTATTGTTCTGTGTTGTTTTGTGTGTGCATGCCAAACCATCAACTAAGGATCTAAAAGGATGCCATAATGTATTCAAACTGTACAAAAACTAAGCATGCCCATTTTTTCTATCTGCAAAAACTGAAATTGTCAATGAAGGTAGTCCACTACCACCACCTCTAGGTGCTCATGATATAGTGCATTGACACTGCCCAAGACATCAACATGTGAGGTAGTAAGATATGTGGTGTCTATTTACATTCTTGGTCTGTGGTCCAATATGAACAATATATTATGTGGTGAATATGTTCAAGCAAATGTCATTATGCATATGTTATTCACATTTCCAATACTCATTACTAGCAAAGAGTAAACATTTATAAAGTATTATATATCTATAA
This sequence comes from Mimas tiliae, assembly GCA_905332985.1. Classification (NCBI taxonomy): domain Eukaryota; kingdom Metazoa; phylum Arthropoda; class Insecta; order Lepidoptera; family Sphingidae; genus Mimas; species Mimas tiliae. The sequence goes on from HG995241.1 coordinate 7,980,453, forward strand.
TAACATATCTTCAAATTATAGAGGACTGAGGGTATAATGAATTTGGGTGCCTTACACTTAATTTAGAGCCAGTGTGTTATTTTTATGTTATAGAAAGTTATAAGCTATATTGTTTGTTACTGATACCTACCTACCTTTATATTTGACTTCTTGATTCTGCATATTAGATGTTCCCACGAAAATGTGTAAAAATTATGCTATTAGAAAAAACTAATTAAGTTACTTATATCTCACTGCTATTGTAAATGTAAAAGTTTGGATGTTTGTAAGTTTATGAATTTAGATGTTCGTTAGTCCATCATGTCTTAACAGGTGAACGGTTTTGAATGAAATTTACTACTTTTCCAGGAAAATGCCATTATATAATCGAATTCAAATTCATTGAATATTAGGCAAACATAACAAACTCCCTTTTGTCAAAACAAATATGGACACAAACTATAAAACATGGATATAAGAATATTAATATTAGGTACAATCAGTCTGTAGCAAGTTGTAAAAATGTGCCATATCTAGTATACGAAATATTGTACCAATAATGTTGGATATTTCTTTGGCTATTATATGTTACAGTAATTTTAATCTAGATACAAACTCCATGGGTGTGCTGGTGCAATAGGCATAAATACTTGTTTATTCGCTTTTTTATATAATAACTCTGCTACAAAGCGATTTCAAAAATACATATTTAGTTAAGAATTAGCTATATTTATCAAATATTTTTCACAACAGTTTGTCCATGATTAACAGAGATGAATCAATACCAAGTAAATTCAATTTTTAAATGATTTGTTACATTTGTAGGAGCTAAACTTCGCCCTTCGTCACTAATACAAAAAAACACAAAGTCTCGCTCATCACATTCATTGGGTCACATTGAGTTGAAAGAATCCGACTTTTACGCTTTACAAGCGACTCTACAGACTGAAGCAAGGATTGCATTGGCTCAAGCAAAAGAGATGGCACGTATACAAATGGAGGTATGTATATTGTTATTAATTTTCTATAAAAAGAGTATATTGCCTACATGAACAATATTACGAGTGGTAGAGCCACGCTGTAGACAGTTTTGTCTACAGCATGAATGGGCCGGCTCGTTCGGGTCGTTACCACTGTCTCACAGAAAACCCGCGTAAAGTAGCAGCTTGCTGCTGCGTTTCGTACGGTGAGTGAGATATCCGTGTACAGGTCATTAAAATACCAATAAAACAATTTAGCTGCACTTCAATACATCTTTACTCCAACGCTCGTCGTATTGTAATGGCAAAGGGCACATGATCATTCAGCCACGGAAACACGGATTCAGCCAAGACACTACATCTACCTTTTACAAAAACTAAAAGAAATCATAGTTTACAATTTGCAGACGCATTGTATAAAACAACAAAACTGAAACATAAATCATATTGTTAGCAGGCACCAACCATTTAACTTTGCATTTACTTTATATACATAAATTGTCATTTGACGGCGATGCCCACACTAGGCTATCTTGGCATCCCAGCTATCTGGTTTATAAGACAACCAATATTTCCAAATTTAAACAAACAAAACTATTTAACAAGTACATAATTAATAACAAATGTACTATTATTATTATGCCATCCGTAAGATTAGCTACTGCTGCATTCTTCCATTATGCCACAACATCCACCAAAGGTATCGCGTTCCTCCTTAGTCATAGTCACCATTCACAGTGAACATTTCCAAATGGAAATTAGTGAATCGCAGCCACGTTTCCTTCGCTACGATACAATACCATACCTTCATACACCTTTTCTAGTAGGTACTATAGATCAAACTCTGGAATGATTTACCATTTTATTCTTGTGTGTAAGTAACCTCTCCTGGAAGCACAAGTATATGATAAATTATGATATATTACTGGAATATTTAAAATATCGCCTCAACTGTAGATTTATTTTCTCAGCAGGCCCAGATCTTCATCACAAGCCCCTTTTAAATCGCTCACAATAGAAGACAATAATAATTAGGTTAAATAATAAAATTTACAATAGAATTGAAATTAGGGAACCATTTAATTATTTAATTTACTGGAGCCAAATAGATCTGAACGCCTTTAGCGACTTCCCATTTATTATCTTTTGACATTTATATGAATGAGTTTTAACTTTTAACACATAGAATAAATTATGCCAATCAAATTATATTTTCTCAATTCTAAAACTTATTTGGCATTATCACGTTAACCAATACATACTTAAGCACCCATGCCAGCAATCCCAGAAGGGGTAGGCAGAGATGCAACCAGCACATCCATATCTCGCCCAACCCATTTCCGTCCCATGATGGTATAAAGCCGAGTCCATCGCCACACCGGGTACAATTCCAGACTCCGAGCCGGTACCTACCATTTCGTGATAGAAAATCCCAATACCACTTCTGTCGGACCCGGGGATCGAACCCCGCAGATATCAGCACAGCATTCGCACCGCGCACGCACCACAACTGCGCTACCGATACAGTCAAGAAAACATTGTGACGTTGAACCCAGTAAAGTTTTGTTTAAGTGCCCTGTTTCATGTCTACACAAATTTCAATATTAATGTCCCTATTCACAAGTTTTCCTGTACTTTCACAAACAACAGGATCTACGCTAAAGGATGAAATTTCCAACTCCCTTAAGTAATTTTTTAAATATCTTATTTGAAAAGTCTTCCACGTGATGTCGTTAGTGACCAATTTAATATAGATTTCTACACAAATATATTTTAATGACGTTAATTTCCGTTTATTTACTTGGTGGAACAATCTTTACGGAAATGTGTGGCAAATCCACCCTTAAAACTTTCCATTTCGTATTATCAAATATTATATTCTTAGTGGAACAACGTCCTAGTTGTCTATTGAATCTTTACCCTAGATTCTAGTGTATCTAAATTGTAAATTATAAATATTATTTACTAATAATAATAATATTGTCGTTATTATATACGCCACCAGTGCTTCCACTTTCTTTTCCTCCAATGTTAACTTACCGAAGTTGACTATCTTCACCGTCCAGCAACTCCATGAGTTACTGGACAATGAAGATAGTAACTGCAACTACCTTTAGTTTTGCAGGTACCGTCCAGCTTTCGCCAAACTACCAATTATTAGGTACCGTCCAGCTTTCGCCAAACTACCACTTTTTTGGTACCGTCCAGCTTTCGCCAAACTACCACTTTTTTGGTACCGTCCAGCTTTCGCCAAACTACCACTTTTTTGGTACCGTCCAGCTTTCACCAAACTACCACTTTTTTTTGGTACCGTCCAGCTTTCGCCAAACTACCTCTTTTTTGGTACCATCCAGCTTTCGCCAAACTACCACTTTTTTGGTACCTCTATTTTTTATTTTATTTTATCTTTTGACATTGGTCATAATATGTGCAGGCGCGATTTGACCAAAGTATATAAGTGTTATCTTTATATTCAAAATATAAAACACTCATAAATTTCTCACGTAAACGCGGTATTACTCAGGATAACATAATGAGTACCTATCCACTCATTACATTAAAATGTAACTTGCATAACTATGCAATAATTTAGTTGAATTGTCAATTAATTGGAATACCATCTAATTTGTTGCTATTTATAGCAATCCTTCCTTATTTCAACTATCGCAGCTGTTTTCTTTTAAATATCCGAGTTCCGCTGCTCCGCCCCAGGGACTCCAGACACATGGTAATTACCGTAGATGCACGGTATTTTAGCCCAATCTACGGCAATCTTGTATTACCTTGGCCATGTCAAAACATTTATTTTCTTTATACGCTTAGGCTTTATTTCAACATTTACTCCAAAAATATGTTTAATTCTAGATGCATTAGCATTTAGCATTCTTATGACCAAAACAATATGGAACCAATTGGTAATATCTCAATATAACAATTATTTTGTCTCAGTACTTTAGTAGTATTTTTTTTATTATTAGTTGGTTGAATGTAGATATTAGCAGTTCGTTTTTCTGGTGGCAAATTTGAACAAACTATAAGCAAACCACACAATTATGAAGAAATAAATATCTATGGCATGGCACTGGACCGCGTCCGTCACCCCGAGACATATGATGTTAAGTGTCACAACGGCCAGCAACTCCACTGGCCTTAATGCCCTTCGAACCAAAACATAACAGGGCTGGCACACTGCTCCATCTCGGTAGAAACAGACTAATCAGTGATACCAGCCCAGACGGCCTGTCGCATAGGACGGACATATCACGCAGTGTGTAGCGTAGGTATACTGGCTGCGTTTCATCAGGTCCTAGACCCAATCCTTTAACTGGGTAACTGTTGCAAGATGTCAAGATGTCAGTGCACTCGTTTTTCTCATACTATTTCTCGAGCCCAGTACAAAGCCAGATGAGACATTTCAAATTATTTATCATTATTTCTTTTAGTGTAGGGTAGGTACATTTAACACTTGCTGTCTACCCGGTATTCGATTCCAGAACCCTCACAATATGTGAACAATAAGTATAACATAGGTACCTTAATTGATTCCATACTCTTTTACCTTTTGTTATTTTTATTAAGTAGCTGAATTATGCTATAGTAATTAAAATTGCAATAGTAAAGTGCTTGTAATAAACAGCTTCTAATCTTATCCCACATGTGGGATGTGTACAACATGATATTTCCACGGTATAACAACGTATTCTACTCGTTTGTTTTTCAATCGGCCGCTTGTTGCATTACGCCCCCGTGAATACAACTAGGACACAAATGATTGTTTTTGTAATTACATCAATGCTATATTGATATATTAGGCAATTACTTTTCATCAAAACGACATAATTATTTAATTAACTTTATATTCAGTTTATTAACGTTATGATTGACAATAAATTAGTTACAAAAGAATATTTATATTTTATCAATCTTTTTTTTGTTGCCATTTTGGTCTGATGCAACAAGGCGCCGTCATTGTAAAACGAGATTTTTACTCAACAATTTCATGTTAAGTTTTGTGATATATTATTATTTATTGGTACATACCTCGATAGGATTTTATCCTGGCGGGTTCGCCACTTGTACACGTCATTAAATACCAATAAAACAATTTAGCTTCACTTCAATACATCTTTACTCCAACGCTCGTCGTATTGTAATGGCAAAGGGCACATGGATCATGTGGCTGAATGATCATTCAGCCACGGAAACACGGATTCAACCAAGACACTACATCCCGGAGGCCCAAATCCCCCTCCCCTTCCCAATCCCTTATTATCCCTTTCCTTTAAGGTCGGCAACGCGCCCATAATTCTTTTGTACGTACTTTTACTTTTGTGGCGTACATGGGCGGTGGAGATCGCTTACCATCACGTGACCCACTTGCTCGTTTGCCGGCCTATACTATAAAAAAAAAATATCATTACAAATCTCTCAAATCTTAAATTGGTTTGCGCAATCAGTGAGTCAGTCCTTGATATTTTATGTATATATGGGCTCTGTACCAGTATGGTGCAACCACCCACATGTTGTATTGACATAAATTAAAGAATTGCAACAGAGTTTGCTAAACTTAAATAACAAGTTGTGAGTCATTTTCTTGGTGAAGATTTTATCATATTCATTTGATATAGTATGATATAATAATATCAGCCCTGTATGTTGCTCCACTGCAGGAGATGGGCCTCTTCCACTATTCAGATGGGTTAGGCCTTAGACCAATATGCTGACCTAATATCCCAAAGTGTGGGTGAGTTTGATATATGGCACCAATTAATGTTTTATGAAATAAATTAATAAATAATTCGGCTTTTATGTGCACGTTTTCCTATTTGTATGTGACAATGCTACACCAATTTTACGTGGCAGTAGCGCGTCAGCCGTCTATACTATTCTAGTGACAGTTATTTTGTATAGACATTAGACATGTATATATCAACAAGTCATGCAAATAAAGCTAGACGTGCACAAGTGGGCTGAAGTATTATATGTTTGGATACAGCGCGAACGTCGCAGCCGCGCGGTGTCGCCGGTGACGGACATGTTGCGTCGCTCACTGCACAAGGCCGCGGCGCCGCTCGCCACCGACAGACGCCGCGTCTCGCGACAATTACTCACCGACATGAACATAGCGCAGCTACAGGTACACTCTTTTTTTTATTCTGACACGGCTAAGTGACTACACTGCATCTGATGGTAAGTACAATGCAGTCCAAATATAATGGCACCATTGAGATACATTGCATCCCTCGATGGTCGCCAGAATTATGCCGGTCTGAAGTTTTTTTATTTTATATTTGCTTGAATAACGAGACGAGCAGGTCGCTCGCCTGATGGTAAGCGACATGTCAGCCCATAAACAGAAGCAACACAATACAAAACGAATTACAAAGCACTGCATAGCATTGAACTGCGCTTGGTACCCCGAGACATAAGATGTTAAGTCTCATAATGCCCAGTGATTTTAACTGGGTTTAATGTCCTTCAAACCGGAACACAACAGTGCTTACACACTGCAGTTTTGCGCCAGAAATAATATATAATAAATATTTGGAAATAAACTGTCTGATTCCGAAGCGTGACTCAAGGAAGCTAATCACCATGGCTGCTTTTTGACCAATATGTATGATGGTCGCTATCCAGTCGGGTACAAATATCAAATACAATTCCACCAGCAAATATTAAATTGCCAAAAAAACTATATGAGGAGAATAAATACGAGTTCATTTTTGAAGGCTAACAAATTAATTAACTAACGTCATAAAAGGTTATTTTGAGCAACGCGCATATACATATACAGTAAAAGCTCCTTATTCGCGCTACCTTCATTCGCGTTTTCACTATTCGCGGATTAAAAAAATGCGACCCAATTCCTTTTTTCGCGGCTAAAGATTTCATTATTCGCGGATCTAATCGGTACATGGGTACATACACATTGATAAAAAGGATTCCAATATGTAGGTATCCAACCGAAAATCCTTTGTAAACGCGTCGTCAAATGGACTAATAAAAAAGTAAAATGGACCTTATTACAACGGTGCCTAAAGTATGTTGTTAAATGATATCGCCGCTGTATTGGTTCCGCCTTTGACAGAAGCCGCCTTTGTCGCGGTCGGCGTTTTTGAGAATGTAAACAAACAGAATGAAATCAACCTTATTACTCATCAATGCATAAAGTATTTAATATGTATTTAAATGCATCCACATTAGACGTTCCGTCCTTTGGTAAGAGCCGCTTTGCGTGTTTTATTGTTTCATCTTTCTATTCTTTACAAAAATTGTGATCGAGTAACACGTCTCTACCGCTGTCTTCCAAATTTATAATGTCGAATTACAAAGTTCTATGTACCTAAGCTTGAAGATAATAATTAATCAATATGGTCAAAAACTTCAATTAAGTACACTTTTTTATATACTTGTTTTTTATTTTGTCACGTAGGAACGTATCCCCTATAATCCCATATAAATTACCATTCCATATTCACGGTTTCTGTATTCGCGGCATATTTACGGAACGTATACCCTGCGAATAAAGAGCTTTTACTGTATCTAGAGTGCCTAATAACAGGTGACTACAAGTATAAAACCTACACAGTAAAAAATGGCACGTTAGGTTTTTTATTTTTATACAGATTAAAGTATTGACGGCGTCTATTTAGATCTTTGGTCCGTGGAATCATTCATTAGGCTATTTTATGCGAGCCAAATGTTTTAGAGTATGTTGTTAACACTTAAGACGAAGAGCCGGCTGTGAAACGACAATTCGCGAGTTCGATCTCCGCAACCCCCGAGCTGATTAGCATTAGGGTTGATTCGAGCACTTGAATTCGAACATTAATGTATACACAATAGAAAATAATACTAAAAAAAGAAACCCTATTACGAAAAAAGAATCAAAATTGGTTAAAAAATGAAACCACAATTAATATTTCAAATATTGATTAGAACGCGTATGAAATAAAATTAGGAGTAGTGGGGCCTATATAGTATGTTTCTATCTCCCTCGCTCGTATAGGTTGACGTCATCGTATATGGCGTGCATCTTTTTAAAGTAATTCGACAGTCATGCCCTCCACCAGATTTAAATAACCTTTAACATAAATAGTATTGAGGGGATTAATAAAATTCGTTGAAAATTATAGGCAATGTAGCTTACATTGATTTAAAATCAACAAAAAATATATGCATCAAGCCTATTATTGTTTTCATGACACTAAAGTGTGACGCAAGGCGTAGAGGGCGGGTGGAGTGACTTAACTTCGAAACGACCGTAAACTTTGTTTCTAGGTTATATTTCTTTCCTACAATGTAGAAAACTAAGCGTCATGACTTAAGGAATATATTTTTCATTCTCAAATGCTTTAAATTGTATTGCATAAATAAAATAAGTGATGAAAATATTGTAAAATGTCTGCAATTTATTTATTATTTTTTATATTGGCTAGTTGTTGATGAAATCACGTTGGGTAATTTCACACTTAATAAACTCTTGTCAATAATATTTTAATGAAAATGGTTTTCTCTTTTTATTTTAATCGTATCGAAATGTTTGCGATAGTTGTATTTTATTACGTTAAATATTATTGTTGGCATTGTGGCAAAAAATGTTTTAAATTCGCGTGAATCTGATGAATAAATGTTGGATTTACTACGGTTAGCTTTTATTATACTATCGCATGACCTTGCTTCTGATCTTGCTCTTCGCGTGAGCTGACTCATGCTTTAACGCCATTATTTTATACAATGAATTTATTCTTCTAACCGCAACGAGTTTGTGTATTTTTTTGTTACATTTTACTTAAAAAATGCATGCCGGATTCAAGTCAGTAAATAACGTTGCCGACATTTGAATCGTGTTTTATTATTTTAACCGCTAATGTGTTTAGTAAAAAGTTTAATTGACTTATGTCTAACTAATGTTCTAGACATAAATAATAATTATTAGCTATTCGGGATAAAATATAACTAATAATTTATCCAAAATTAGTCTATTTCTACCGCCGAGCAGTATGTAAGCACTGTTGTGTTCCGGTTTAAAGCCAGTTTGCCAATACTGGGCATTATGAGACTTAACACCTTATGTCTCGAGGTGCCCAGCGCAGTCTAATGCCATGCAGTGCTTTGTAATTTAAAATTCTGATTGGTATTGCTTCTGTTTCTGGGCAGGCGTGACGCTTACTATCAGGCGAGCGACCTGCTCGTTTCGTCACTCAAGTAATAATAAAATAAAATGCCTTGGCGGCCTGAAGTTAGTCGCATCAACCGCCGCTCGTGAGAATTTTACGCGGGCCAAGTTATTTTAGTTATTGTATGTTGTATAAAAGTTCTGTGTGGCGTTGCTTCTGTTTATGAGCAGGCGTGGCGCTTACCATCAGGCCAACGACCTGGTCGTCTCGTCATACAATCTAATAAAAAAAAAAAAAAATGGCAATTATTTTTAAATTATTACAGTTGCGTACATAATCTTTGTAATTTGTGGCAAACATTTTATTTAAATCATGGTATGTTCTCGATGTGTTTCAGGTGATAGTGAACGAGCTGCATTCACAGATCGAGTCTCTTAACGACACGCTAGTGAAGATGTTGATGGCTCGTGACGAGCTGCACATGGGACAGGACTCCATGCTCGTCGATATTGAGGATCTCACACGCTATTTGTAAGTGTATTACTGTAGTCATTTAACTGTGACATTGTTCTCAACAATCCAATACAAAAACTTATTGAGAATATCAATGCTATATTATACGTTTTGTTTCTTTTACATTAACCAAGGTCATCGCCTTGATCGGATAATTTCACTTACGACGTAAAAACTGTATTGTAACTTAGACGGTTAAGTAATATCATCGTAAAACCCGAACCGATGTATGATCGTGAATAGAAATTTAAAACGTGTGTAATACTAGTTTGATACTCAAGAAATCAAATCACGTATTGCGGCGTTTATTATACTATATAGCATTGTTTGTGGATCCTTCTTCCTACTACTATTATAACTGTGAGTTTGTGAATACCTTAACTTTATAACGGCTGAACGGTTTTGGATGAACTTTGGTACACAGGTAGACCACTGTACGCCTGGACTAGGACATAGGCTACTTTTTAACTGACTTTAAATAAGTAGGAGGTTCTCCATTCGGCGAGGTTTTCCTATCCTGGAAAAGGCCGTTCACGCGGGCGGAACCGTAAGCAAAAGCTAGTTTCTAATAAGTAAACTATGATTAGATTTTTAACCAATTTAAAATGTAATCAAACTTTTAATTTCTCTTATGTATGTACCTTAATATTTAAAAACCATAACTATATTGGTTCATTTGCTTTGTCTATTAACTTTCTGTGTAACTTGTTAATCATTTTAAATCTTATCAATAATATAATCTCTACGTATTTCAGCTAAGTTAAACGAAACTATAAAGTCACACTTACATTTTTAAGTTTTACTCACGTAAGCTAATCACGTAAGTGGACTTACGAATAAATTACTATAGTTAACAGTGTTAAAGGTACTTACTGTACATTTATTACGTAATAACTGTACTGTCATTTAAATTCCGAATGATGTAATATAATAAATATATTATGACATCTATAATTTCGTCTCCAAGTGTAAGCATATCAACATATTATACGAGCCACTTTCGCAAGTCTTACGATAATCCGTATGTAAATATACGTAATTGTGGCCTTATTTTTAATTTACAATCACAATATTAAGTTGCGCGAAACCATTTTTCACACAATATGTAATACTTTCATTGAATTGGCAGCACAACAGTGATGTTGCTAGCTGGGAAGGATGTCAAACATAGTCTCTAAAAATGTAACACCAATTACAGAGGTTACTTTTTTTTCTTATTGTGGATAGTCGTATAATGCATAAAGGCATCTAGTTATTTTATAGTATTAGATATTAGTTGTAACATTACATAGTGTAATAAGAAAAAGAACAGCTATTAATTAGTCGATGTGTCGAATAGCTTGGAGTTTGGAACTGTGCCCGGTATGGCGATAGGCTTGCCCTCTATCACATCATGGGACGGGAATAGGCTCGGCGAATAAATATGGGTGTCCTGGTTACACTTCTGCCTACCCTTTCGGGGATTGCCGGCGTGAGGTGCATATGTATGTGTGTTCGAATAGTTAGTAATCTACTTTAGTTTATTTTATGGTGAACGATAGATGTGAGAGGTTGCATGTAATATATACCTATACACCGAATTGTAAAATTCGACTATTGCGGATCATTTGGCGCCTTTAAGTGTACTTTAACTAAATAAATCAGTATTTTATCGAAATATTTTAATTGTAACTTTTTTTTTTAATAAAAATGCTGTTCTTTTCAGAGGCGTGAAGGAACAGACTAAGAAGACCAAAGGTTCAAAATCTGGAATGAAAAGACTTGCATCTTTAGTACACAAATAATCATGTACACGTTATTTCAAACTAAACACCATATATTATACGTATTTAATAAATTTTAACTGTATTATGTACCACCACGTTTGGCATTTAAAGTCGTCAGTGTGAAGTTAGCCCTTGGCCATTTTTGCTTTAATGTGTTCTAACGATTCGGACGAATTTCAGACTGGTGATTTTAAACAACTTAATGTATACTGCGCAAAAATACAGTGAAGAGGCTACGTACTTATGCGAATAATTAAATAGTTTAAAACTGCTATTATAGATATTGGCCCGAAACAGATTTGAATATGTCGTATAGGAATTTGATGATATTCAATGTAAATTGTGATTGATAAAAGCATTTAAATATTGAAATGTACACGATATAAATTAGTTTTTAAATCACTTTCGTGTAATTAGTGGTGTCAATACTGTGGGTACATAAACATTTGATGTTGATATTTGATGTAATTACATAATTCAATGTATTGTTTATTTATAACTCGTATATAATTGTTTCCATCACACACTCGGTGAATAGTGTTATATACTCGTGTAACGTTGTATTTGTATATAATGTTCAGTAATAGATATTGTAATTCCGTCACAGTATAATTCATGCTAAACGTATTTTGAATTTACTGTATATTATCGTTTATACGTGTCTGCTTTAATATAGAATACCCACCTAGAATTATTATATTATTATTCGCAGATTAGAAAAAATATTTTTTCATGATAGTGCTCATGTTATATGATTATAGGTGTGTGTCTGCGTCTTCGTACACGAAAATACTAACTAAACTACACAATATATACATTAAGGCCGGTCAAATCAAAAACTTTTTAATCTATAAATCTGTGTCAATAAATATAGAACCGTGATAGGTGAAAGCTGTGTTACCAGGATTTTAAGATTGTTTTATCCGAGTGTTGTGAGGCCGAAATGTCACTCGTAGTTCCCGATATCCACGACACAAGACTCGTGTCTTAGTATGGGGCCAGCAATATGTGTGTGACGGTTGGGTGTTATTTCTTTATTGATAAAAACATACAAGTAATTCAATGGCTGCATTATAATAAAATGTAGAGAAAGTATTATTAAATGATAGAGCCACGCCGCAGACAGTTTATTATACAGTTAGAATAGGCCGGCTCGACCGTCGTAATATCTCACAGATACCGACTTGAAGTGACGAGTTCGCTGTTGCCTTTCGGAGTGTGAGATTTTTAAAGATTTAAGAGGCTCTATTCAATCTCCATTTCGTTCCTTCAAGTTCGGTATTATCACCAAATGACACTTTTGCCATCAATTGCCATATTTAATAACATTTTTGAAGCCAGTGATATTACTGGGTATTATGAGACATCTTATATCTCGGGGTGACGCGCGCAGTTCAGTACCATGCTGCTAATAAAAAACATCGAAGACGCAGACACTTGTTAATAGACTACTTGCATATTCACGTAATATATGTGTAGGCAAGTATTGTGCACGCCTGAAGATCGCGCGGCCGCGATTGTATCAGGGCTCGTCCTAATGAACGTAGTTTACATACTAACACAATTATCAAATGCAAATTACATACCTATCCTATCGATAAGAGTTCCAATTTATTGCTCAACAGCCTCTACAAGTATGTATCACCTTTACATCATTCTTGATTTGGTTATAATATTTAGTTTTGAATTCAGAAACATTTTGTTTTACAACATTGACTATATATCAACAGTCATTTTTGGTATTTATTCGATCAAATTGATAGCAAGACTTGCAAGAATGGATCTTTAACTATCTAATATTTGTAAAGATTGTCGAGTGATCGACAGCATATTATTTAAAATAATCCGTGTTATACATAAGTATTGACTGGTATACAACGTGTTACAGAAAGGTGTGGTCATATTTGAGTGAGCATCTACATTTATATGTGCCGGATCTTATCAAAATCTATAAACATCCTAATATTTCATGCCAATTTTGACCACTCGTTGATTACGATCAGTAAGATCGATCACATCCCTATAAATTAAGAGAAGTGCGAGAATAGCAATGCTGGAGTGAAACAAAACCTTGAAAAACCAAAGTTGCAATCGAATATCGAAATATTACTCATTCGATAATAAAGGAAATGATTTATTTATGTCCTAGCAATTCAATTGGGTTTGGTACTATGGGGTGAAATACTTGTATCGAGCACCATGTTGCTTAAATTTAACCACACCTTTCTGTAACGCATTGTATATTATTATGTTGTTATTAATTACTCAATATTTCCTCTACATGTATTTATCTCTACGTTGTATCGGTGAATATATTGCAACATGACATTTTATTTCTTGCCCCATATCACTAAATTGCTAAGCTTAACGATTACCTGTTGATATAATCAAAATAAACCCAATCTGTGTTATTGTTGTGATCTGCTTCGATCGGATTCTAATTTTTATTACAAACGTGAATTTTAAGCTATGCAGACAAAACCATCGCTACATTGGTTAAGTGGCGGCGTACTTGCTGAGCATCCGGCGTGGTCTTGCGTTCAAATTCCATGTCGGTTAATTATAATACCATTTTCAGTTTTTTTTATTCGAAAATGATAATGAATGAATGATTTGCCCAGGATTGGATTTTGTGCCCGATATGGAGATATTCTCGCCCCCCTATCACAACATGGGAAGGAAATAAGCTCGGCGACCGTAGATGTACTAGTTTTAACTGTGCTTACTCTTTCAGGGGTACAGGCCTTAAAACTATCACACAAACTTCATGAGCTAGTTGGATAGTGTTTATATTGGGAGGGACAGTTCTTTTTATGTAAGTTATAATGATTATTTTCTTATTTGTAGAATACATTTAACGGTATATGAAAATTATTTTTAGACAGAGTCATATTAAAAAAAATTGGAATTGCCTTCTTCGGGAGTATTATCTTGACGGACTACTCCAATTAGCTAGTTTATAAATATGTCTCAAATATATATTATGTCTCAAATAAACATTTCGTTATTATTAAAATTCATTGTGTATATTTTGGGGATCTCAAGTTTGTTTCCTGCAACGTTGTACCTATTTTTCTATGTACCTTTTTAAAGTGTTCTTTACGCTAATTTAGATTTAATTATTTAGTTACCATCTTAGTTGTATGTATTGTATTATTTACTCTGTTGCTCCCAATTATCTTTGTCGATGTAATTTAAACTTTAAACCAGTTTTTGTTTTGATTTGTTTAAACACGTTTGCTGGTGGGAGAATACTTGATATTTTTGTCTCGAACTGGATAGCGACCACCGTACTCATGGTGAATTTCCCGCCATTTATCCAGCAACATCAGGGCGGCATAATTCTGGCAACAGACGAGAAATTTAATGTCTCTCGACGGTCGTCAATCAACATTATACTTGAAGTGCACTGTACTTACTATATTATTATGCAGTGTAGTCACTTTGCCATGCCAGGATAAAAATATATACTAATAATAATTAGTATTTTAATAACTAATTCGTTTACTATTTTATTTTATCTACATTTCTTATAGGTCTTTCTATTGAGCTTTTTAATGATTCACTACAGTATAATAATTGATTTAATATTTAAATGGGAGCAAAATATTAATATACTTAAGTCTTTAAGCGGTCATTAAATATTGAATTTAAATCATGTACACGCAAAAGGCAGGACCGCGCGTTTAGTGTTACTTTTTCTTTAACTTTTATTACACTATTACATTGGTTCAATCGTCTTTTTATTGCGGGTTATTGTTCCTTGTTCCTTTATATTATTATGTGATAAAATCTGATGTTTTATTGATATCTTCACATTATTCTTCTTAGAACATTGAAGTATACAAATATTCAAAGTACTGTTCTATTCCGATCATAATACGCATTCATTATTTCTTTACACCATTTTTTTTTACTATTTAAAGCTGGTTAATTTTTGTATCATTTTCTTTTATGTATAAATGGAACATATGACATAACAACTTGCACATATTTTGCTTTGTTATAAACATAATTTGTTTGTTTTTTTAGTGCTTCGTTAAAGTGTCATATTTCCGAATTATATATATATGATTATTATGATCGATTATTAGAACATATATTGCTATTAGCTTACACAGTATATTTTATTAAATTATATAACAATATTATCTATGCATATTGACTTTGGAATATTACTGTATCGTCTTCATCATGTATGGATACATCCATATGAAATAATTATTAGAATATATTTTCTGTATTGTGATTAAAGGAGATTTTCATATAATATTGCATACATCTTCAAATTATATCTGATCAGAGTGAATACGTCTTATAATATTTGCGGTTAAGAGAATGCTTGGCCTGCTTATTGACAAATTCTTACCGACATGTGATAAATACATACTATTGAATTATTCTAAATAAAGGAGAAATATTTAAGTAGTGTTTTATTTATTCCTTTAAGTGCCGGTTCACATAAATCATATCAAACTCATATAAAAAAATATTACGTGTAAGGCAGATAAGTATCTACTTTCGAAAATGAAGTCTTTTACTTAAAAGACAATGTGCTGCTGATGTACTTACATCAGCAGCACATTATGCGTACCGTTCTCCACTGCGGCAGTACACTTTTTTATAACCATCAGCTCCAAAAAGACAAGATATACGACGTGACTCATCAGAAAAGAGTAGGTACCTGATTCTATTGTTCCAATGGCATCTTGTGCGTATACGGCCCAATTATAACCTTACTGTCTTATGAGTTGTGAGCTATGGTAAGTTTAAGGCCGGTTGTAGGTCTATAGGGTTTTAAATCACGTTCTTTATGCCATCTTACTGAAAGCTGTCCATTCACTAACATTAACAATTAAATTTTCGAAAATGTCCATGAGTGCTGGAATAAACTTTTGTTAAGTTAAAACTTTACTGGAACAAGTTTCTAACTGAGGTCGACTAAATCTAATCCGATTCAAACCCAAGAAGAAGAAGAAACAATTTTGCGCATTTACCGCTAAGAAGATTCCCTTTGTCATGGCTCTTCGGCTTGAAAACACTCCCCTCTAAGTGTCTCACCTAGTATCAGGATCATTGGTGTAGAAATATCGAGTTACGTTCAGTTCCGCGGAAGATAAAGCCAAGCTGGCTTCCAAAAAACTTGATCTGCTCACCAGAGTGCGCAGCCCCGCCCTCATATGGAATAAATACTGTTCTCATCTCTGGGCAGCAGCACCCCATTAGCAGCTTCTTCTACTTGACCGCATCCAACGAAGAGTGACTCGAATCATTAATAGCCGGGTTCTTTCCGATCGGCTTAACTCGTTGGCACAACGTAGAGACGTTGCTTCTCTTTGCATTTTTCATCGCATATAACATGGGTATTGATACTAGCCGCTGGATCCCATCACCGCATAACACGTCTCAAGTTGCGAGTCTATCCTTAACATCTAGATAGATGGCGCTCTTCAACGATGCGATTTGTATGGAGTTTCCTTCCCCGTACGGCACCGTTGTGGAATCAGCTTGCACCTACGGTATTACCAGATCGATACGACTTAGGAACCTTCAAGAAAAGAGCCTATTATTATCTTAAAGGCCGGCAACGCACTGACGATGCTTCTGATGTAGGTGTGGTGGCGGTGACTACTTACCATCAAATACCTCTTGCTCAGTCTTCCATTAAAAAACTCGCACTACGGCTACTTACGGTATTACCATAGACACATGTATTACTTACGTGTGCGCAAGGTTCCAATTCGTCGCGGCAGGCGAATTGTACCGTGAAGGAAAACTAAATACCTACATCATTTAAATATCGGATTTTACATGATTCAATACGCACATGTTGGTATTTTTCGTTTCATTGCTTTATGTGGTTTTCTTCCACATATGTGCAATAAATCGAGACGATAGGTACGTCTTACAATTATGTATAATAAGTATTGTACAGTTGTAATAATAGGTCTTTACCTATGAAATTACCGTTTTGTACGAAAAAGATAAAGGATTTTTTTCCGTTTTTTTTATTTACATTAATAAAAGTAACCACCTATGCTATTAATGCATCATTGCCAGCGCAGTAGCAATTTATCGATGCTCTTGAAAAAATCGGTTAGATGGGAGGCAACACTCTTCCCGCCAAAAAGTTGTCCAAATTATAGAAAAAGTAGAAGTCTGTAGACGCAAGGCCTGGTGAGTACCTACGACGGTTGATGGAGAGCTTCAAACCCCAGCACTTGTAGCTTAGAGATCGTCTGTTGTGCAGTATGGGGTCGCGCTTTGTCGTACAGGAGCAGCCGGGACGAGCGACTGACCAAAATTAACTGCAGATGTGCGCATTTCTCCATCAGAACACAATGATTTAACGAATTGGACAACTTTTGGCGGAAAAAACGACCTCCCGTCCAGCTGATTTCTTCAAGAAGGTCTACGATAAATTGCCACTGCGCTGGCAAAGATGTGTCGATAGCATGGGTGGTTAAAGTAACCAGATTTACAGAAACAAAAAAGATGAGAAAATAAGACTAACTTTTTTCGTTCAGAACGGTAATTTCATAGGTAAATACCTATTATACGTTTTCGTCCAGAAAAAAACAATATAGATTCATTTAATTTGCTGTTTGTTCTATATATCTGCGCAAATCGTAGTAAATATGCGAAATTGATGATACTTTTAGTGCAAACAGTAAGTGCATGATACATTATTATTTAATATTGTAATCTTCTTTTTATCTTGAGTAACGAAACGATCAGCTCGCTCGCCTGATGCTAAGTGCTACGCCTTTCCATAAACAGTAGCAAAACCACACAGAACTTTGAATTACAAAGCACTGCATAGCAATGGATTGCGCTCGTCACCCTAAGACATAAGATGTTAAGTCTCATAATGCCCAGTAACTTCACTGGCTTCAATGTCTTTCAAACCGGAACGCAACAGTGCTTACACACTATTGATTGGCGGCAGAAATAATCATAGACATCTATCTGCCTTAAAAATCTATGTATATAGGAGGGATAGGAGCTATATCGGGTCTCCAAAAATCTCACTGATGGTACACACTTGACGTCTAATGTCTGTGACCACATTTTTACCTGAGTTATGAGACCAGTGGATGCTTGTCTGAATGCAAGCCTGCTGATAAATTCTAGCAACACCTCTCATAACTTTTAATTACAAAGTAGGTACTGCATGGTATTGCACTGCGCTCATCATTCCCATACATATGTAAGATGTTAAGTCCCACAGTGCCCAGTAATTTCACTTACACACTGCTGCTTGCGACAAAAATAAACAAAGCGATGGAACCTATCCAGACAGCCTCTCTCATACGTGAGACCTACCATCTAGTATAATGACCACGGTCAACCAGACTCATTCATACTGTACATAATATTGGCTGCAGCGAGTCTGTAGTCGCTATACCACTTGTAAAAGGACTTTTTCTCTTTGTTTTCTTCTTACAATCTAAGATTTATGTTTGGTTTAAAACGTTTGAAATAATGAATACGTATCGCGTCAATTCCCACAGTCCCGCAATGTGTTGTTTCGGTGTCAAAAGTGCTGACCCCAAATCGAAAGCGTTCACCTGCGCGTCCCAGGTGCGGCCACGCAATTAATACCATCCTCTAATAATAGATGCACCTCACTATTTATTTGTTTTATTGTCTTTATCGCACGCAAAAAGAAGAATTCGACATTTTTATTGTATACAACTGTAATATATGGTTTCCTTTGTCGCGAAATGATATTAAAATAGATCTCATTTAATGAAACGCTTCCTTATCTTAATAGAAAATATGGACGAGGATAATGAGTTGCGTTCATGCCATGGGGTGTTTTAATTGCGTGAACGGACAAATGCAATCTTATCTTTGTTTTATATGGAATTTGGTATCAGAAACAAATTGATTTCCTGTGGGAATGGATATTTAGCGAGTCGTATATTTATTGCACATCCGTGTTTTAAACTTTAAATTATTTATTGGGTTCAATGTGTTATTTATAGTACACAAAAGCTGTTAAATTGTTATCGTAGATGTAATCTATTTGGTTGGTGGGGCATGCAAATCACCGCACTATGAACCACAAGCTGTACATGCGGGCGGTTGCCAGTTGCCACGGTGCGTCACTTGCCACTTACTGAAAGAACCAACAGGATATTCATATTTTACTTATTGCACCATTTTTAACTAAAACTGACAGAAATTCGTTGAATAGTTTCTAATCTATCCAAATTTACATCTTAGTTACTTCTTACCAAATTATATAAGTCACTACCCAAGCTAAAACTCTATGGCATACAATCAATACAATTATCAAAATCGTTGCACATTTGGCGCAGATAAAATATAACCTAACTGTGAATAATCCACGACGTCAATAGAAAATGTCTTGAACTTTTAAATGGCTGAACAGATTTTCTTCGCACGTAGCTAAGAACATCTGGAATCAGGTTTCAAACAAAAAAACGCATTCAAATCGCTTCAATCGTATAGGCGCTGCGAATTACAATCACACGATGAACAGACAGCTACACATCCCCACAGACAGATAAACTTATAGCAACCTCTTTTTTGAGGGGGTTAAAATACAGATTAAATTGAAAGGTCTTACTTTCTTAAGTTGGTTATAATACCCAAGTAAGTAGTAAAATTGAACTATTTTAAAACAAGAAATATGTATGCAAAACGTCGTAGCTTGCATTTTATTTCCCAGGGTTTCGTATTCCCGGATCCAGGAAAAAAAATACCTAAAGCTAACTGGGATTTCACTATTTAAAAGATAAGTATAACCTTTGCCAATCTGATTTGCTGAAAGGCTATCATGTCAATAGTTATTTCCACTAGCTTGTACCTATGTCTGAAGCGGAGTTCAATGTCAGTGGTAGGGTCACCGTCGCATCGCGGTCGCGCCATACGGGCCACCACTATCGATGTTACTCGATTTTATTTTATTTTGTTTGCTTTGACGCCTTACATAATTTATAATTTAAATACTTGTGTTTTTTCTAATAATACTGTAATTTATACCATTTTTAAATCATTAAAATTATTTACTTGGGAATAAAGAATGTTTGATTTGTAAAACCTGATAAAACTATTGTATTTTTCACAAGGCCAGCCATATGCGATGTATTACGTATCGTATACAATAGCCATACACATGTAAATTAGGTACTTACATTTTGTTAAATTTATTTGCTTTGAAATCAGTTTGCTTGTGTTTGTTCTGACGGTGCCAAGGTGATAAAATATATTTAAACATAAAATTTTGCCAAAATATGTTTTAAAATAAGTCGATTTTACTTTCTGACAAAATAAAAATGATGAATAAAATTTATGAAGCTGTGTAGAAAACTAAGATCAACAAATGGTGTAATATAAAAAAAAAATTAGGATTAATGGGTGAAGGGTGGCAGGAAGCTATTCCTCTTATATAATGATATTAAAATAACTATAAACGTCTAGTTAGAATAGAGTTGTTAATAAAATTTCCGTTAATAAACTTCAGACTTATTAACCATCTAAAAAAACGGAGGATGGTTGTCAATTCGTCTATAGGTATTTTATTATAGATTATTCTTTAGATAGAAATGCAAATATGTTTGAAAAATCCACCTTTAAGGGGGTAAAAGGGGATATAAGACTAAAACTTCTATATTAATGCCACTTTTTTGATGATTCTTTCACTAAAAAAAAAAACACTTTCCAGCTGTAAAATTTTAATACCAAAATTGGGATTGATAATGGTCATTAAACTACAATATTCTTAAGATTTTGTGTTTTAGATAAAACTAGCTCCTAATTTCATGCGCCCTTCGACACTAGTAAGAAGAATATTAGATACGACATGATAGTAACGTGCATACAGTATGGTCATAGATACTGTAGCTCCTTTACTAACCCTTATCAATTTATTTTCTTATACATAAGCACTTCATGCAAAAAAACTAATCAACACAGTCCGCAATGAATAACTAGCCAAAACGCTTACATTTGTAGCGTAAGAACGTTACGCATGAAATTAGCGATGAAAAGTGATCATAATCATTATTCCTGCTAATAGTGAAAGGGAAGTGAAATATAGGGATTCATAGACTCATTAATCACGTCATTAACGAATCAACGCGATAGCCTTAACCGTTGACCGAAACATATGAAAAATTTTGCATGCCTAAAATTGTTTATGAATTATAATCCGTATTGGAAGCAACACAATGAACCCCGTCGACCGAAAAATGATTAACAAGCAATTATACTGACGGATGGGCGGCGTACGATCACTGGCTTCTCAGACCATAGACCTTAAAACGTATGAACTGGACAACAGCCTTCAATTTTTATCATATTTTCAGTAACTTATATTTTGTTCAGTGAATGTAGGAATTAAAACGATGATTTTTAATTTATTTATGATTTTATTGTATGAATAACTCGTTTCTTTTAGTTCTACGTGGTAGTATTTTACTATATAATACTTAACTACTCGCAGCATGTGTTACAAAACAATGCATTTAGACTTTAAGTTTAGTTTGAACATTTCACATGTGCAATTCGAATTCCGAACTCCTACTCTGTTTGCATGTTGTTCCTATTAATGTATTATACAGTACTACTAAATACTAGTAATTATGTGATGCATAGTAATATCAAAACCATCTACGTAGAATATCACACGCATGTGCTATAAACATTGCGGCCTACAGTACGTCAGTAATCGTATTGCACAAAAAAATGACAATAACAAATTTGTTGATGAACAAACAACTGGCTGATGGGTATCTGATCAGTTTTGTACCCAACTGGTTAGCGATCACCGTACACATGATATTTCATGATATTACTTATTCACAAAATTTGTAACATCCAAGTTTTGTATAATATTAGTAAAAAGTAAGATCTTCTCTGTTGTACGCCAATTACACTCACTTACACGTACACAACTGGCTTGCTAGTGCAGCTACACAGCTATTGAAACATATAAATAAACAGATTGAAATTTTACTACTATCTTTACATTAAATAACGTTAAACAAAAATTTGAAACCTACTTCAAAATAAAACTGAAAAGTCAAAAATAACAAATTCTGTAAGACTCTTTAGAGTCGGTGCCTGTGTCGCTACCGGTCAAATTAAATTGCACCGACTCCAAAGAGACCTACGGAATTTGTTATTTTTGACTTTCCAGTGTTATTTTTTTAATTTTTTTATTAGCTTTAGATGCCGAGACGAGCTAATCGCTCGCCTGATGGTAAGCTTCACGACTGCCCATAAACAGAAACAACACCAATCAGAACTTCAAATTATGAAGTACTGAATGGCACTGAACTGCGCTCGTCTCCCTGAGACATAAGGTGTTAAGTCTCACAATGCCCAATAATTTCTCTGGCTTCAATGTCCTTCAAACCGGAACACAAGAGTGATTACACATTGCTATTTGGCGGCAGAAATAGACAAAGCGGTGGTACCTACCCAGGCGGACTCTCGCATACGAGGGACCTACCACCTAGTGAAGCCGGTTTCTAAATTTTGTTAAACGTTATTTTATTTTTTAATTTTTAGTGGTGCAATAACATGTAAATTACAATACAATAAAACAATGGCGACAAGTGTACTGTTGTCCGTTGAGTTTTATTTTTTTTCTCCGTACTCCGTCATCAGATTTATAGGAGACCACATCGCAGCTAAATTCTATCGAGTGAATTTTTTAGTTTATTCTGTGCTTTTATAATGATTATATTGACTGTGGTAGTTTCATCCCTGAGTGCACAGCGCGTTGGATGCGCGGGCGCACGTGCCGCGACATATGGCAACGCGCCATACTGTTTGTTTGCCAATCATAACGGACATATTTCATCAGATAACGGCCCTCTGACTCAGACATATTGGCTCAATATAAAACAATGTGTAACAATTAAAACGTCGGCACGCCACGGCGTTAATCATTGCTGATGGGTAAAGATTCGTTACGGCTTTCAGCAAATCGATTAGCAGTTATTAAATACGTACATAGATGGTTTTTACCCTTGTGTAAATGAAATATAATATAGCTGCAGTGTTTGCTGGGGTTTTATTTGTTTTAAAATACATAAGGCATAAATTAGATGTTTTAAGGTAGGTAAGAACAAATATTTTGTGTCTATTGCAGTTTTAATCGTATTTTATTAATACTTATTATTTGACTAGGTCAATATCGCCAAAAGAATACTGACTACGTTTCTGTAATTATACTTACTTTGAAAAGGGTCTGTAATCACAGAGCAGGCAGCATAGATAGAATATTGAAATATTTATATTCTGCAGACGTTTCTCTTTCGGAACGTTTTTAAATGTCTTTCTTTCTTTCTTTGCTATTATATATTTGTACAAACGTACAGAGATAATAACTGTGTGAATCTGTCACTATTGACCTAAATGTATACAATATTGGATTGAAATCTTTCGCATCATCACCCTATATTTGTCCACTGCTGGTTATAGGCCCCTCCCTATGCACACCATTCAGATTCATCATCAGCTCTTTATATCAGATTTCCCGCCGCTTTCCGCAGAGCGTCGCTCCACCTTGCTGCAAGGCTTCCTACTCTACGTTTGTCTAAACGCGGTGTCCACTCCAGTACCCGTATACCTCCGTACCGTAATCCACTGCTACTTCAGCTTGCTAATGATTTGAGTTATGTCGACCACTTTGTTTCTTTGTCGAATCACTTCGTTCAAAAGTTTATCCTTCAAAGAGACTCCGACCATGTGGTTTTCTTCAAAGCTCGCTGAGGGACCTATAACTGGAGGACTAGCCCCGCCGTGAGTGTCCACATCTCGGCATCGTAGATACGGGTATGACCTACTGATTGAAGACTTTCGTCTTAAGACACTGTGGAATGGACGACGTGAAGACTTGACAAAACTTACCGAAAGCGGCTCACAGCCCAACTGAATTCTTCTGTTGGTTTTCCTCTTAAGGGAAATCACTGTCCCACCAATCAAAACTTCATATTTACAATCCTACACCTACATACCAACTCTTGCCAAAATTATCTATCTATAATGTAGTGTAGTACAAATGGTAACGCACATATCCAGATTTATAAGCACAATTAAATTAAACGTTAACCGTTTATGCTCATTAAGGTACATCAATATGTTATCTAAAGATCAAAAATTATATCTAACACCACGTTTGACATCGACATTAAGTCCCCCTGTTTAATTCAATGAGACCAATTGAAATAACCTGCAATTTGGTGCATAGGCAGCGCGGGCGACGGACATGTGCCCCGCCATATGGCGTGAATCCATCGTAAGCGATTCGATGGACGACTACCAAACCTTACACGAGTTTACGACACAGATCTAAACTTAATGGAACTCTGTTCTTTCTTGCTTTTGTCTGAATAAGTATATCACTATTGGATAAATTTATGGCGTCTACGTTAAAAAATATGTAAAATACATTGCTTAAAATAGTGATTCTTAAATTAAGTTCTTTGTCGTATTACATTTCATTGTATTTTGGGATGTGACGGATAACAACATTCTGGACAATTCTTATCGTAGTAAAAACTGCATTTAACTTAACCGACTAATTCCTAACTAAAGTTAAAAGTAGTGAATTTATCCTCATTTGCATCGCCCATTAGCACCTCAAACGCATTGCTTAAACATAAATGAAAAATGCAACCTTTTATTCGCTTAAAAGAACTGGTACCGTTATGTCTATTCCAGAAATGTAAAAAAGTATGATCGCTGATCGAAAGCTACGGTTAGTCTGTTACCCCACGACTTTTTAGGATAACGAAAAAATTCTTATATTTTTTATAATGTTGTAAGGCATCATTGTACAGCAAACTGTCGTGGTTTTGTTTTACATATGCTTCTAATAGGAGGAGAAAGTTATTAAATCATTTTGCATTGTAATTTAAAACATAATTTAGATAGAAAACAATAAGATTCGTTTTGTCCTGGGCATAGTAAAACAAAAATAGCACCAGTTAGAA
Organism: Mimas tiliae; assembly: GCA_905332985.1. Classification (NCBI taxonomy): domain Eukaryota; kingdom Metazoa; phylum Arthropoda; class Insecta; order Lepidoptera; family Sphingidae; genus Mimas; species Mimas tiliae. The sequence goes on from HG995241.1 coordinate 8,005,790, forward strand.
CGTTACGCGATACAGATGCAAAAATCACGGCGCGTCGTTGAAGTCTTTTATATTAAATCACTGCTCGTAGCACTTTTGCGTAATATTTAACACGTAACTGCGCACGTATGTAACTCGGATGACTATACGTCAATAATATCATATAATATTATTATGAATGGAATTATTAAGGGTGATTATATTTATGAATATTAATAAAAAAATATTTTACATAGGTACATACATACTGTCAATGTCATGCCAGTGTCTCCGAAGATGAAGTCTGTAGGTACAGACAGAAATGCAGTCAGGAAATTATTATTCCATTAAAAATTAAAACGGAAGAAATGGATTTAAGAAAAACGGTTAAGTGTCGTTAAGTTCCCCGACATCATTTAGAAACACATCTGTAACTTTGAATGGATAAATTAATTTTCTTCAATCATAGCTAAAGAACCATCTCGATTTAATTACCTTTGAAACAAAAAAACCGCATTCAAATAGGCCCTTTAGTTTAGGCGCTACGATGCCACTGACAGAATGTCTACAAAGTATAATAGTTACATTAGAACCTGACGTTCCGTAAATAATTATGTGTATAAGAGTTATAGTATAAATTGTTAAGAATACTACAGTTTGTACCCATCGCGCGTCATGGAGCCCGCCTTAAATGCAGCGACGGTTAACCCGGATCCTCGTGTAATGTTTTATTGTTATTATAGGCGGGCTTTCCCACTGCAAGCTTCTATGTGAACCATTTTAAGTGTTTTTTCATGTACTTCAACACGTGTGACAGTCTCGGATGAATTAAGTGAGAACTTAAACTTTTCAATATAATTAACTTGCTAGACAGACTTTATATCCGACATCGAAAAAGAAGGTTTCCAATTCGTGTGTATGTTGTCGTAAGTCCGAGAATTGGGAACCAATTTTTATTCAATAGGGTTAACTTTTAGGGAATGTAAGTGGGTCACCAACATCTTAGGCTCAAAGCCAACCTCACCTGCACGTGCTACACTCTGTTGACTACCCGGACGAGGCAATGGCGAAACTTAATTCCCGTTGCGGGTTGTGGGGTCAGATGGCGGGTCGCCTTTTTATTCAATAGGGTTAACTTTTAGGGAATGTAAGTGGGTCACCAACATCTTAGGCTCAAAGCCAACCTCACCTGCACATGCTACACTCAGTTGACTACCCGGACGAGGCAATGGCGAAACTTAATTCCCGTTGCGGGTTGTGGGGTCAGATGGCGGGTCGCCTTTTTATTCAATAGGGTTAACTTTTAGGGAATGTAAGTGGGTCACCAACATCTTAGGCTCAAAGCCAACCTCACCTGCACATGCTACACTCAGTTGACTACCCGGACGAGGCAATGGCGAAACTTAATTCCCGTTGCGGGTTGTGGGGGTCAGATGGCGGGACGCCCCATATAATACCAAATACCATCAAATCTATGGTACGGGAAGCGCATCCTGTCATTAAGTCGGGATAACGCCTGGCTGAAAGAATTGTTTTTTTATTTTTCTTTAAAATAGTTCCATAATTTGACTTGACACTGAAGATAAAAAATTGAAAATTCTTACCGGCTGTCAGCACACATTGTGAATAGATATTTGTATTAGAGATCACAGAAAGGGCGCGGTGGTAGCTCATTTTATATACGCAGCGTAGCTAAATGTCCACATTAAAAATTGAAAAATATTCCTGTAACGAAAATATCTTCAAAAATATTTTAATAATTATTACGAGTACATACTCAAAAGTTACAAACAACGTTATAACATTTATGGAGAGAGTACTTTTATGCGTCTGTGTAATTTTATTCGACCGACGCAGACATAAATTCGCCTCTCTTTATCTAAGAACCTATTTGTACTTCGTAGGGTAACTTCGTTAACAAATTTTGTTTAAAAATGCTCAGTCGTACAATTTTAAAGACTTAATTTAATATACTTAATACACATGTGCTCATTAGTTCCCTTATTTTCAGTTTTAAATTGTCTACTGGTATAACAACGTAGATAAAAGCCTTTCGGCGTACTTGATAGCTTAATGTGAAAATTTTAACTACTATTACAGGCGTCATTTCATGTAGTGTGTAAAAATAAATAAAATCAAGTAATTACATAAATTTTAATATATTTCATGCGAATAAATAAGCGAACGGTCTATAGATTGTATTTTGCACCTTTTAAAACTATTAAAAAAATTAAAACTCTATACGTAATAGGCAAGATGCAAGATGTCTTATGAACTAGTCTGGGTACCGCTAACACGCGCCGTAAGTCTTGCAACTCGTCACAAATAACAAGTCGACGTAGATTCTTATAATATAAAAGAGCCAATGAAAATATTGGCACATGTGTAAACTCACTATTACTTTTTGTTGAATAAAAATGATTATCTTCGTCAGGATCTTCAATAAGTTTAATAGTCTTTACACAGTTCACAATTTATTACACTTGGTATGATTAATCATAATTCTAATTGCAGTTGGGCAGCGTTTCCACGGAAAAGTTCTAAGCACGACTAAGTCCTCCCAAATAATAATTCACCCTCTTATATACCTTAGCAAATCACCTCCACAACATCTCAATCTTATATTATCTACCCGCTTTACATAGTTATTCCCCCGACTACCTCCACTAACACCAATAATGGTGCTATTACCAGCTATTACGAATATGAGGGTAACACGTGTATGAATCATCAATTATGTGATTTCTTTAGACACAGCTGAAAGTTACACGCGTAGTCTTTATAATTTTCATTGGCTGAACGCTTATTTTGAAATTGCATTGTCCATACCTTAGCTCAAGCTGTGCACCATATCAACAGCTATGAGTTTATGAGTTAGGTATAGGTAGAAATTTTGAGGCATAAAATTGGTATGTGCACTCGAAGTGACAACAGTTAAACTACAAAGTAATGGATACGACTTACGAACTTTTTTTACAACTTTTCAACTTTAGGAGACTTCCAACGTTTGATGCCATCTATATTATATTTTAATATACATAAAAGCGCCTCCTAGCTTTCTAATTGTCATACAAGCTTCAGCGCTAGATTGTTCAGCTCGCCAGTGATTGAGCACCAGTTACTGCAAGTTAAACGTGTTAAGTTGTTTAAGTTTCTTTACCATATTTAAATTGATTTACCGTATATAATGTATAAAGTAAAGCATCGCTGACTGCTGACAGAATTAGATATGTTGTAAATCATTGTAAACCATTTTTTTTTCTCCAATTATTGTCCGTTCACTAACCGAATTATACTTTTAAGGTTAATTAAGGAAAACCTGTTATTAGCCGTATTTTTTTTTATAATGTAAGAAAATGTTACTATATTTCTGTATCGCTGTTGGTTTTCTAAATAAATAAACTATAGTTATATAATATTTACTATTGGATATTCTGTGCCGTAGTAGTTTTTACTGCACTCAGTAATATATTATATTGGTAATAACATGAATGAATCGTCTCAAAAACATTTCCTCAAAAAGGGGCTAAAGTTAAGATGTTCATGTTCTGGGGAAAAAAGCAATGGGATTAATGACAAAGTACTGCAGAAGTGTAGCATCGTATAAACGAAGCCAAGTTTTGTGATTACTCATTTGCCAAACACCGCGCAATTAACTCTGCTTGAACAGGGCTAAACATGTAGTTAGTTTTCTTTTAGTTAGATTATGACACCAATAAATTACACAAAATACCTATACCAAATTCGACAAACACAAAATCTTTTATTTTGACTGAATAATAAACAAAAGCCTACTAAATACATAATAAATAAAACCCCCGACACCAATTACAAAACCCATCTGTAATTTCTGAACAACTGAACGGATTTTCTTCAAACATAGCTGTTACTCGAGTTGGTTCTTAGCTAAGAACCATCTCGATTAAACCACCTTTAAAAAGCGGCATCCCTGTTTTTTGATTAATTTACAAATCAAATTCAGCGTAATCTAAATTATCAATATCGATAAAGTAGGTAGTTATTACGGATATCGATACAATAGCTATACTACCTATTAAGGATTTTTCGTGTTTCGTCCCCGGGTAATTCCGGGAAATTAGAATCACATCCTCGCGGGAATTTAATGGGAAGTAAGTGTAACAACTATTTACGATAGTTCGGAGCCCCTGACTTTATATTTTTAAAATAACCAGTTGAATTTTCTTGTTGCATAAACTGTTTATAGCATTTTACCATAACGATACTAAAACGATGATAAGTCAATGGTCGGTCATGACTAACTTTTATGTGTACTTATAAATAAACTATACTTAGTCGTAATCCTTGCGATATTTCGCAGTTATGATGTAGTTACAGAAATGGTTTAATACCCATAATAATACGATATCAGCTCGCTGCTGAATACGCAGACAAGAATGTATTATTATTTAATAGACAAGGATTATGCGAATATCTCGTTTTGTAGTATCATATGCAGCGGAGGCGGGTGGCGGCGGCGTGCGCGAGCGGTGCGGCGCGGCGCGGCGGCTGGCGTCTGGTAGCAGCGGCTAGATTCCACCATTTACCGGCTAACCCATTTATACACCGAAGCGTTGAAAACAGGAGTAAATGAATTAATGCAAATTTATACTATAAAAATTGTCGCAGGTGCGCGCGGACGAGTTCCAGCCATCGTCGGATTCGATTTAACGCGCTTGCGCCGCGCGAAAGTTTTATTTATAGCTGCATACGCCGCGCCGCGCCGCACCACGATTACATACCGCAAAGACTTGTAATTTCGTGAAAAATTATATTTAGCTCTGACATTTGGTATCTCGTTGCAATATTTGGATATGTCTGCTGTTTGTTTTATTTATTATGTACATATGGATTTATTGTAATTTGACAAAAGTATAATAGAAGATTGGCAAAACAAATATCCATGACGAGAGTGAATGGTAGGGGAAGGCCTCGGTGAAGGTCCTCAATTCAAGCAAATTAGAAGTCTGTAGGCGCAAGGTTTGGTAAGTACGGCAAATGACGGAGAGCTTCCAACCCCAGCCAGCTCTTGTAGTTTAGGGTTCATCTGTTTTGCAGTATGGGGTCGTTGTCGCGCGAGCGATTGACCAAAGCTGGTTGCAAATGTGCGACCTTCTCCATCAGAATACAAGACTTCTACTTTTTCTACAATTTGGACAACTGTTTGGCGGGAAAAAATACCCAACAGGCAGTACAAAATTCTTTTGAAGAGTTTATTGTCTACCGTCCAGCCGATTTCTTCAAGGGGCATCAATAAATTGCCACTGCGCTGGCAAAGATGCATCGATAGCATGTGTAGTTACTTTGATTAATAGAAATAAAAAAGATGGAAAAGAAATACTTTAACTTTTATCGTACAAAACGGCAATTCCTTAGGTAGACATATTACCTATAATAAGACATTGATTTTTAACAAGATAATAATTTAAGTAGGTAACTTAAAGTGTTTAAATATCGATTTAAGAATACATCAAGAATTACTTTCAAAAGGATGAAATGTTGTGATCTTCGTAATCTCTTCATCTTCAGCTGCCTTTATAGTGACAAGTATTTTATTCACAAGTGTTTTTACTAACGGTGTATTTGGAAAATATACGTATTTCCGTCGCATGTGGTCGTAAACAAGTACTTGTTGGTAACAAAATTAATTTAATTTCAAGTACCGAATGTATACGAACGTATTATTATTTCAAACTAATTGAAATCATAAAATTCTTATCTCCGTTGTTATGCATGCATCGTCCGCGATACAATGAAGTTAACTTAATGATTCCATTTTATTATTACGGCATTTAGGACTTACTTACTTTTATACGTTTTTACTTATTATATCACTTGTTGCATGAATATATTTTGTACTAGTTTTTTAATTGCAAAGGCTGGCAAACGAGCGATTGGGTAATCTGATGGTAAATGATCACCACCGCCCATAAACATCCACAATACCTAAAGAATTATGAACGCGTTACCGACTTTAAAGGAAAGGTATGATTGGGAATGAGAAGGTGATAAGGCCTTCGGATACTCACTCACTGTACGAAACGCAACAGCAAACTGCTACTTCACGTCGGGTTTCTGAGAGACTTCTGTAACGACTCAGACGCGCCGGCCCATTAATGCTGTAGGCAAAACTGTCTACTGCGTGGCTCGACCACTAACAAAATCAACACAATGTTGAAACACTTATATTCAGAAAGCATTAAAACATCATCATTAAAATTACGATTTTTTTTTAACTTTTAATTTATACCTGATAAGTGCAATTGGAAAAAATGCGAATTTACTGTAGTAATTAACCCATATTAATTTAGTTTCTACTTTATATATCGTTTAGACAGCATTAAGCAGTAGGTACTACGAGTGGGTCGATGCCACGTGATTGCTGTGCGAATATATTTTATTGTAAAAATCATGAATATACGAGAAGTACAGTCACCAAAATGAACATTATGCTAGACCATGTTTTGCAAAAAGTGTTTTCTTAATAACAAGACTTTTTTGGCCATTAACAAAGGCCTTACAAGTTTGTCCTGTAATGTTTGCAGGTACTTTTACCGTTTACATTTTAACTAACCCCAAAGTTTGAGCTTTCGGCTTGAGCAATGCTGTACAGGAATAGAAAAAGGCTTTCCTGATATATCATATAGGTATCTGTGGGTGGAAGCTACATTATTTTTGACGTTGACGTGAACGTCCAAAGTCGCCGGAATCTTCAATTTGTATGAAGTCTAATTTATGAATTTAGACGGTGGGTCCCTCGTGTATGAGAGGCCGTCTGGGACCACCGCTTTTTCTATTTCTGACGTCAGGCGTCAAGTAGCAGTGGGTAAGCACTGTTGAGTTTCGGTTTAAGTGAAATCACTGTGCATTATGAGAGACGACATCTTATGTCTCGGGGTGACGAGTGGAGTCCAGTGTCATGCAGAGCTTTTTAATTTAAAGTTCTGCGTGGTGTTGCTTCTATGTAGGTGTGGCGCTTATCATCGCCTGGTAAGTGACGAGCTCGTCACTTCATTCTAGCTAATTTTCTTCTACCTACCCTTATCCCACTCGCAGTGAGGTCGAAGCAACACGATTTTGTTACGCACACAATATGTTACAGAATGATTTGGCTTGTAGTTTTTACGACCGGCCGCCTGTCTGACATTAACCCCTCTGGGGAGAAACCTCTCTTCATACTAGCTAAAATAAAAATAATAATACACGTATAGGAATATTATTACTGTGTAATATTTAAAAGATATTGCTGCTATAAGCAAACGGTGATTTTGCACCTGATTGTACTTTCATATAATGTTGTAAATGATTTTAACGATTCCATTAAAACATTCGTAAAGATATGCAAAAACTTAGCCGCTTTCATATTGGTATAGTAAATTGTACATAGGATGGCGCCATTGGAAAATGAAGATATTTTAAATATTTTATGTGTTCTTATACTCGTAAGTACGCTCTAGCATTGATTGCATTTAATATATGACTGCTAATAAATTAACATAGTTTTTTTAATATTTAACGGGTACTTAATGCAGAAATTATTCAAAATACCTGCGTAATTAAACAGCGATTAATTATTCACTCAATAAATTGTTTAGACTGGATTAAATAATTTTGAGACCTTATAAATAGGTTCTCTCGTTATTTATTTAAATATTTTGTGTATGTGTAATTATTATTGTTTGTGTATTGAAATACGATATTTCGTGTAGCGCTTGAGCTTCTACTACAATTGACGAGTCACGAGAAAGACTGCTACATGAGTGAGCTTTCAGGGCCCCAAATATTTATTTGACCAGAAAATAAATAACGGTTCTGCTAAAGCGCGCTTAAGTATCACTGTAAAAAAACTGCATTATGATATAGATTTATGGTGAGTGTTTTTATTTTATTTACAAGTTTCCATTCAAATCACTAACACATGTCTGTAATTATGAAAAATAGAACACTCAAACGCACATGTCGTGATTTATTCTATCAAAATAGCAGCAGATGGTATCTATTAGCAATATAAATTTACAATTAAATTGTCGACCTCAAAAATAACAACACCTATTTACCAACAAAGAGTTCGAGCCACGGACTCTTCGGTTAATTATTAAAGGTAATTACATGTCGACGACTACATATCATGGTGTAAAACGTCGGTAAGTAAGTAAAACGATCATGCATTTCATGTTGTATGGGTGAAGCAGTCGCCGCGCCGCGCCGCGCCGCCTGGCTCCACGGCATGCTTTATCACTATTCCAATTATGTCACAGTGGTATTAATCACTTTCGCCTTTTCGCCTCTCTTTACGGTAAGTTTTTATGACTCTCTAACTTACAAAAACAGTTTTTTCTTGTAGAAGAACTTGATCGTGGTGTTGTTTAAAATTTGTTTCTATTTTTGTTATGTAGGTAATGTTTGTGTGTATATTATGCCGCTTGGTAAGTGGGAGTGTACTTATAACTTGGAATCGTGGGGTCCTAGGTTCTAACTCCAGATCAGGCAATAACAAACTGTGTTGAGTTTTCGATTAGAAAAATTAGGCATGAGTTGCCCGGGATTGGAGATTGTGCTCGGTATGCGAAAATGGAAATTTTATAATCTCAGCGAACCGTGAATGCACTTCTTGCATGTCTACCTACGCCTTTAGAGATACAGGCATGAACTTAAGTAATGTTGGTTATTAAGCTTTCTTGGACGTTCATAAGCACAGCCTAGTTAAACACTGTTTTCGACAGTTTTTGTCTCTTTTTATCACTTTATAAATCGCGTTGACAGAGAATGACAAAAGAGCATTTAACTAACCAATGCTTAAGTAACGTTTATAAGTAAGGCCCTAATCTATAATATTTGAATTAAATCAAATTTTAAATAAAGGTGAGATTTCTAATAAATATAACTACGCCAGTCGTCAGCAGGTTGAATAGTGCTTAAGTTGGTTTAAATATTACGTATGATCGTACTTATATGTACGTGAGTCTAATTTTATACTTAACATCTTATAATTTACATCCATATTCGCGTACACATCGACCTACTTTAATTAAACCCGAATTGGATTTTATTTACAGATCACGAACTACGATATTTGTGTTCCGTGATTTTATCACTTTTGTCTAAAATAAATTGATAAAAAATATTACCTATATGGGTGAAGATGGGCCCGCAGGTTGTAGGGCCGCGGTACGGCATGCGAGCGCTTGAGGATCGACGCGCACCGCGAGTGGCGGGACGCAATGTGCGCGTGCGACCTTTTGCGCGTAATTATAAGGCACGTGCGGGCGCTTGCCGTTCACGCACATTGCGCTACTGCCCTAGCCCCGCCTAATATCAAAACACTGTAATGGAATAAAATTGACTTTTTTATGAATACTAGTTTAATTAACTTACACTCGGTCTCTTGGCGTTGATTACTTCTCATGTGAAGAATAGCGCTAGTCGGGTGTGATATTTCCCATTTATTAAAGATCATTAAAGGATTGCTGTACTTTTTTTTAGATTGACTGCCTCGGTGGCGCAGTTGTAATGCATACGCGTTACGACTGAGGGTGACGCTGAGGTCTCGGGTTCGATCCCCGGGACGGGTAAAAGTGATATTGGGATTTTCTATTACGAAATACTCAGTATCATCCCGGAGTCTGGAATCTGTGCCCGGTATGGCGATAGGTTCGCCCCCTATCACGTCATGGGACGGAGATACGCTCGGCGAAATGTGGGTGTACTGGTTACACCTCTGCCTACCCCTCCGGGGATTACAGGCGTGAGTGCGTATGTATAGATTGAAATCGAATGGTGAATTTTAAATATATTACGATATCCATTCGTATTAGACCGTTAAAGTAAAAAAATATCATTTTATGAACATAAAAAACGATTTGTTTCCCAAGACTTCAGCGTTGATTAGACGCACATTAATATGCATGCTAAACATATTCTTGCTATACTTGATAATAACAAAAACAAAATGGAACACGTTATGCATTTAATAAAATGAAATAAATATTAATAACCAAGACTTCAAAATGTAATACATATGGTCAGAAAAATGACGATGGGCATTTAAAATAGTCACTACGCAGAGGAAATGGTCCTGTCCACGGATTAATGGCGGCAATTAAATCGGTTCACTTCGACGGCGGTCCACGTGAATCGAAACCTTGTTTTTTCATACAACCGCTTCAACAAAACCAATGCACATTGTGACAAAGGACTCTGTTGAATTGGACCATGAACACACTAATTTGCCACACATTACCAAAAAATGAAATATTACCTAAATATAAAATCATTTTTTTAGTTGATGCTGGCAGACGATCATGTGGGTCACCTGACGGTTCATGATCACCACCGTCCGTAAACAGCCATAATAAGAAAATAATTGTTTTGAACACTTTATTTTTGTAGTCGATAGATAATTTGAAAATTACATTTTTGCTTTTTTGACATAACATTTTTGATGTAAGGCTAAAACTTCGGCATTTATGTCCCGTTTTTGATGATTCTTTCACTCAAATTGTAAAATAAAAACTTTTTAAAGACCAAGAAAATATTGACCCAAAAAAGCTAAAATAAATAACTGAGTGATTTTTGTAAGTTTATTTTAAGTTTTTAGTTATTTTGAGTCTGTAATATTTATTGTTAATAAGTTCAATACACTACAGATTACGCTGTAATTATTTAAAGTCAATTTTGCTGGATGTATATTTACTAATTAAAGGCAATGAAACATAGTCGACAATACATCATATTTCTTGTTATTCGAATTAAATATGACTTCCAGTTATTTATGTCCATCAAAAAAGGATCTGAGATTTAAATTGCACCATTAAAAGTAAATGTGAAATGGCAGTTATTTCTTTTTCACTACGAGAACGTAAACAAGTCCGTTATCGTCCAGCCGTTTCATAATTACCGGAGAGCGAGAGTGGATCTTAGTTATAGTGAATTATCGAGAGCCGTTCCTCAGATTGGAATCAATTAACTGAAGGCGACGCGCTCCCGGTCCCTGCGCGGCCTTCGCGCCACCTGCCTGCACTACTCCCCACTGGGCGACTCCGAGCTGGCCCAGTTGGTCCACCCCACCGCCCACCTCACCGCGCTGCACAGGCGGTCGAGACGTAACTCCATTGAAACACAAGGTTACATTATCATGGATGACGTGTTAAACTTATCAAAGGTGTGTGATTGCTCATTCATTACCCACCGGCAAAATCGTAGCACCTTTACAGGTTAATTATTGTCCTAACCTAATTTCATGTGAGAGATATTTATTTTCCACTTGAAGAACAACTTTGAACACTGATAAAAAAAGAGGGTAGTTATAAGTTTGACCCCTTTGCCTGTGTGTGTGTATCTGTGGCATCGTGGCACAGCGAATTGGCTGATTTAGATCGTGTACATTATTAAACCGTCGCATAATTGCAATTCACTTAATATAGATATTAATTTCAAATTAATTATGTATGATTGTGAGTTTTTATACATCGTTTTAATTATTATTGATTATAATTATTTCAAGACTTGAGTATACAATCATTCCTCAACTGACTTTTGCCGACGTGTATGTTAGCCCGAAGGAAGTAAAGGCATGATTTACCAACAGTAGTTAAAGCTCTCATTAAGCGGACATGAGCGGACCGCAGTCGACGCCGCGGGGCATGCGTTAACTCGCTCGCACTTTTTAACCGCGCTTGGGAACCGTGCGCCGCATTACTACACGCGACTTTTGTAAGAAAAATAATATACATAAGTACTTACTTATAAAATAGATAAAGATTACATTAATAGGGCTTTCAACTGCTAACCGTGCAGATGTACTGAGTTAACTTTAAGGGCAAATATATACAAACATACATACGCACTCTGGCCTATAATCCCCGAAGGGGTAGGCAGAGGTGTAACCAGTAGTAACTTATATCCGTCCCATAAGGAGATAGGCGGCGAGCCTATCGCCATACAGGGCATAATTCCTGACACCGAGCTGATACTGTGCATTTCGTAATAGAAAAACCCAATATCACTTTAACTCGACACGGGAATTGAACCCGAGACCTCAGTACAGCAGTTGTGCCGCGTACGCATTACAACTACGCCACCGAGGCAGTCATAATAAATTTAATGTCAAATGAAACCATAACTAACTTGTGAACACCATTGACATATCCATTGAAATGAAATGAAATACATACTTTAGTTTTATTAATCATGTAGGCAATTAAAACAGCCCTTATGACAAGTCAGTACAAAATAAATAAACTTATGTACCTAAGTATAGAAATCATATCATTGACTAAGTACGTCTTCTGGAGAAGCTTGATCCCTGGACATATTCAAAAGGATTTGTAACTTGCTAGAACACGGACTATAATATACAGTAAGACTACCTTAATAATTCAAATATAGACTATGTTAGGTTAGGTTACATATCTTGCTTGAAGCCGACTTGGTCTAAGATATTAAAATACAAAGATGTTCAAAATTCTTCAAGTAGAGTCCTAAAAGATATCTAAGTCTCATTGTGGTAATAAAAAAAAGCATTCGCATGCCTGCGTCTAAGCAGAGAAACATTCCTAAGTACCAGATCTGGAGGAAACACATTTCGACGCAAAGATTTAAATAAAAAAAGTATGTTTTGGGACTTAGCAGTAGATGTTACAAATTATAATGGCAATTTTTAATTAAAAGGGGAATACGTAAAGCGTACTCCTTGCCTACGGCATCGATATTCAATTCCGTACATGCTAGTTTTAGAAGGCTATGTCCATTTATAATGACAGATATCACGACATTATTCATTCTATTTTGTAGTATAATGTAGTAATCAAGACAAACGTTGAGAAGCAGATGCATATGAACAGGTTTTTCACATTACTGGATTCATTCTATTAGCTAAATAATGTTAGAACATAACTATAGTCGCTAATTACCCACAATTACATTAATAAATATGTTCGTACGTGATATGTGAAAACAAGGCATGCTTTATTATTAAATATCAGCTCACCAACAGAATGACAAGAAATCCAAGTATGGGCATACCACATTATAGAATATAACGCAAAGGGCTTTTAATGCACCTTTCCAATCAATTACCAATAAATAGCGTATAAGATAGGCCTGGAGGACGGTCGCGGCGACGAATTCCGCGGTTCACTGCCTGAAGCGTGCACCTACTTTTTGCAGAGGCAGGTGTAAGTGCATATGCTATTAAATTGTCAAAGAACACACGTATGCATGCCTGTATTTATTCCTCTGATAGCTTGGAATAATCAAAAGTTTAAAAAACCGTTTATACATACACCTATTAGTAAATATTATGTATGTATAGTGGCGCACACGCGAGCCATCCAGCGTGAGCCAGCAAACACCCGCCAACCGCAAACATGAACTACGGCGTATTTATTAATTTATCAATAAAAGCTTTAAAATATTAGTAGTGTACAAAGGTGATTTTTTGCCAGGGACGTATGTAATAGTGTAGTTATTACACAATTACTTGCAGTAATCGAAAACCGCAACATAGCAGCAGTCTGCGGCCTCGGAGACGGGAACATGTGCTCACAGAATATGGGTCCGCGTAAGAATGATCGCAATTAGCAAGGAAGAGCGGAATTTTGCGTTGTAATAAGCGGGCGTGATGTAGTGGGTCGGTGGCCGGTGGCGCACAATGCTGAGCTTTATACTCGCGGTCGCATGCGCAAGCGCGCGCTCCGCAAGCTTTTACGGTTTCTGCCGCTTGTCGCCCACCATATGACTCCGTGCTGTGCGTAACTGTGTCTCCCAACTGCTCGAGTGTGTTTACGATATTATGTTTGCAATGTGCATCACTTTATTCAATGTAGCCATATGAACAGCTCGACTCGGATTGAGATATTTTTGCCAATATGGCAAGTTGAGACTCTGATGTAGATTGGCAGGTGGTATTTTGTAATTGATATGCAAACATCGTTGAGATTAAATGTAAAGTTAATCAGGTGCTATATTAATTGTTTTAATTAAAAGCAAAAGCAAACCAAAATGGTGTCTCAGTAAAATATCAAAACTTTTAAAGTATCATCACTACAGCGTCGATAACGAAGATATGAATTCGATTAGTATGTTAAACAGTGGTCAGTAAACAACGAGCGGGGCGAGGGTTGACGGTAGACACAGTGTTTTAATAAATCCGTTAAGGGCGCACATGTCGCGAGCCGCGACCCACTCGGGTGGTGAATCTTATTGTCCAAGACTTAGGGCGCTCCATAGATACGGCCGCTGTCGATAGTTAGGTAATTATCGACTTTGAATTCTCCAAATTAAATTCATGAATGTCTAACGTGGAGAGTGCTGCAGTGTACAAAGTACGTATGTAAATATGTAATATATTGCTAAGTTATTATTAAGATTTATGTTGGGATAATTTTATATTAGGTACTTAGGTACTAAAAAGAAGATTTTGTGCAGCCGTAGTCTTAAAGCCTAATATAATAACAATATGAATATGAATGTCTTAAATATTATGTAAATATTGTTGCTTGCGTCAAAGTATCTACTTCTAAAAAACGATTTTATGGTTTTTCATTTAGATATAAGAAATCGAGTAATTATAACTCTTAAACAACTTTAATGATTCCGATTCAGATGTAACTATATTGTTTATGTTTATTCAAGGATTAGTTATCAGTAAAGATTAAAGAAAAAGTAATTGAATTGTCATGGAGATAAAAATTAAGTAAGTAATTCAAACATCTTATCGATATGGCGTGGGTGGGTAGTAGCATCCTTAATCCGCAGCCACCTGCCGCCCCGCACCCCCACGCTATATTTTATTCCACTTAATAGTGTTTTCCGTTATATTACCTTCTTTACTCCTACATAAAGCAAATATTCCCGTTTCTATAAACGCTACACTGTCAAATAGCATTTAACTAAAATAGATGCTTTTAATTGTGAATCTATAAAAAGTTTGGCGAACTGTGCCCCATATAAGGTTTAGGTATTCATCATGGAAGGCTTGCTTCTTCTCTCATCTGCCCAATTAATAAAAGTTGACTGTAAGAAATGGCACACAGACATGGGGACAGCGGCTTGGCTGTACCGGTTTCCGCGCAGGACCTGCAGCTGAAACATGCTTACATTTCAAGCGTTTTATTTTGATTTACTTTTATCTATCAGGTATACACTCGCAACCAGTATGACTGGAACCTGTCCCACATTACACGCAATTTATAGAACACGTCTGCTTAGCCATCAGTGATTAAGATTTCTTTCAATCCCAATGTAATTATGGGTGAGAAATTGTAAGATTTACATGTCTACGAGTGACCATAATATAACCTACCTATTCTATAGAATTGCAATAACAACAATATGTTTAAGTACCTAATTTTCAATAATCAAACTCAACCCTAATCCTTAAAAATGATCACGTGATTGTCTATCTAATTTCGCAGAAATCAGTGAAGAGGTTTTAATTCGAAATTCGAACAAAGGGAGAAAACAAAAACGACAACAGAAAAAGAGGAGCTATAAAAAGCGCCGCGGGCGCGTGCCGGGGCGACATGTGCACGCGCCGACGATCCGCGCTAACGGGCCGTGACGCCCCCCCTGGCGCCTCGCCCCGCCGCACCTCACCATACCCCGCCGCCCGCGAGCCTGACACGCGCTCGCCGTTATGTTTACAGCCCCTCGCGGCTCGAGCCTCACCACCGCGCCTCACCACCGCGCCACACCACCGTTCACTGAAGCACTTCCCCTCTGAAACCATACATTGCCCGAACGTAACAATACACGCAGTAACCAAAGCAGATTAGCCGGCTAATTGAATTTCCCGAGATTGTTATTGTAATGGGTTAATGAAGTGAAAATTGTATCATTGCTTCCTATGTACATTATGGTAATGTTTAAAAAATATTTATCTTTCATTTTATCGAAGTTTATTATTCGTTTAAAGTAGATTGCAATTATTATTATATATTAATAGAACTACATAACCTTCTCAGGTTACCAAAATTAAATTCTTCAATAAAAATTATCTAAAAATTGAATGGGTGTAGTTGCCACTTACATTTAAAGAAGCGAATTTTAAGGGGTCATTAGTATTTTAAAATGAATCCTGTACGTGCCCGAGATTTTATTTTCCTAGCTTTTTCGTATAAGTACACGTGACACAGGAATAAATCACATTCCCGAAACTAGGTACAACGAAATAGGGACGTTTTAATGTAATTTATTCTATTATTGACGTCTGATATAGCCCTTTGTGGCCTAATTGCAAAATAATGGTTTTGATTTTGACTAAAAATATTTATTTCTCACAACGTAAACGCGGGAAACCACTTTTAATTAAAATATTGTATCTGCCTGTATTTTTTTATATTCGTACAAGCCCGGAAGCGCCACGCCATAAACAGAAGCAACACCACACAGAACTTTGAATTACAAAGTTAAATTACTGGACTGCGCTAATCATCCCGAGACATACATTGTAAGTCTCATAATACCGAGTAATTTCACTGACTTCAATGTCCTTTAAACCTAAACACAACAGTGCTTACAAACTGTTGTTTGGCGGCATAAATACTTAGTCAAAGTGGTGGTAACAACCCAGACGAGATACATTTAGTAGTTCCTCACAAAAATTGTTGTAAGCCCTAATTATATTTATAAGTTTTTCTTTCGTTTTTAAGCTAGACTTGAATAAGTGTCCCTGATACACGATTACACCTGGACAAACTTCTAGATCTAAGATAATATGTTCATAAGTAACTCTTAAGTGATTTTATAAAATGAACAGCAAGCAAATTATAATGCTCTTTACATTACCTATTATTTCTTCGTAAGTCCACTTACATAATAAGCTTACGTGAGTAAAAGTTACAAATAAAATTCAGGCGTAATAAGTATGCCCTTTAGTAGCTATGGGGAAGTACCCGAGCTATTATTGATGAGGCTTTTGTAATAAAAACAAAATACTTACAAATTGTACGCTACAGATATTATAAATTATCTCTATTTCAAAAATTAACAATCATAAAAATGTATTGCGATGTATATTATGAATAGCACACATATACAAGAAATTAATTATATTTTGAGATATAAAACACGAATTAGAGACGTGTAGAAAGTAAAGACTAGAGTTATAATATGATTAGTTAAGTATCATGACCACCATATTAATAGAAATTATATAAAATTTTCCCATACATAAAAAAATAGGAATTGTAGATATATAATGCTCCACATAGATAAATATTGAAGGAAGTACTAAAATTGTTTTAATATTATATAATATTGAATGTAGATCCGAGCAAAGTTTTCAATCAGTATCTAAGCAACGCTCCGCCCCGCGTTAGATGGTGGCCAATTGCGCGGAGTGGGCGGAGCGCAGTGCTTCAACAAATCTAAGCGCGTTGCCTTTCAGCTCGCCTCTGAATTACTAGACTTACAAATCCATGTAAAATTTCAAATACTTACTATACACGTTCACATCATAAGACTCAGCCTAAACCAGTTCATGCAACTAACTAACTTTTGCGATACATAATGCAAGGGTTTTAATGTCACTCGAGCAGCAACCGCTTATTTGCGGGCATTAATACTTAAAAGTCATTTTTCAGTGTGTCCTCCGCGACGTCAACGCAAACGCAACCAACAATTAAATGTGTATGCGAGGATGCGACGCGAGCCACCTGTCAAGCGGTCGTTTCATCAAATCATTTCTTTATTGCGCAGCCTCCGTTCGACCTCTTTTTTGTTAGCAAAGTTTTGAAAAAAGTACGTTAGTGTAGTGGAGTAGTCGGGTAGGTCGGGGCGCGCGAGCCTCGCTTCAGTCAGGTGCCGGGCGCCAAACGCGACGCACCTTATGTAGGGACGTTTAAAGTTCCGACGTAGCCTCCCGATATCGCGCCGTTATATTTATCACTGTCGAAGGTTTATCACAATCATATTTACTGGACAATGTATATAATATATATCAAAATAGAATGAATCTATATTTTTTGTGCACATTAGACTGTACATTAAACATATTCTAATATAAAATCTACGCTGTGCATCGTAGCAGTGAGTGCAATAGAAATCGTAGCAGCGTAGAATTGGTTCTCAAGGTAAGTCCGCCCTTCTTTCTACTGAAAATATGTTTATAGCTTTTAACTATTATTTAAGTACTTAAATTACTAAATATATTTTATTTATTTAAAATCTGTCGTACTTAATCTGATTCCGTAATTTTCTAAACACACTGATTTAAATTAACCATTTTTTTATCTTCGTACGCAATAACTATATTCTAATATGTTTAGTAGTCTGACTAAACTAGACTAGACTGACTAGACTGCCTCCGTGGCATAATTGTAATGCGTACGCGGTCTCGGGTACGATCCCCGGGTCGGGTAAAAGTGTTATTAGGTTTTTCTATCACGAAATCCTTAGTATCAGCCCAGTATAAATATCAACAATAAAGTAATATACTTATTATATTTCTTTTTTTTATTATTGTTTATATACCTTCATTATTTATTTTATTGTTTGTTTGTTAAATTTAAATCTGGGTTAAAAATAATAACTTACGTAATTATCTTGTGGCTTGTATATTTTGTACAATAAAATATTGACCTTAAATTACGTCATTAAAACTATTAACGTCATTGTTCTTCTCGTATCAGGTGTTCAAATTAATGTACACATCACAAATACAGTGGGATATTTGCAACGAATGCAATAATTTATCTTGTTATTCACATTTTAATGATGTCTGACAAAATGCAGCGCATAATCTGCCGGTTTGTCCTCTCCCGGCGGCAAACAAGAGATATCCAAATTTGTACATGTGTTTCGATCAGGCACAATGAATCTAGTAGGTAATCAACTGAAACAGTTGTGAAAACATGCAACCGCGGCGCATTATACTCTTACTCTTCTTGTAGCTTATCTTTTTTCTGGTAGATATGTAATTACAATACTTACTTAAATTTGTTGTTAGGACGTATAATTAATGATTATTGTGCTTGTGTTTGTTAGCTTATGCCAATAATTCACACCAAACGCAGCTACTATACTGTCACAACTACAAATAAACACTCAGCCCTGTCCGTTCAATGCGACATCTTTTATACTGTTTGCTTTTATCCGTTGAGGCGAGGGTAGGTGCGATAACATGTTTGAGTTACATTTGAAGTATTACAATATATACATGGCGTTTGTAAAATGTTATTTTTTTTATGAGCGCATGTGTTGTATATTATTTTTATTTTGCCAAATAAATAAATAACACCCAACATTCAGACACATAGCCCTGACTCCACATTAAGATACGAGTCTTGTGTCGTGGGTATCAGGAACTACGAGAGACTTACGGTCTCACAACATCCAGACCGAAACAAATATTTGTCTCGGTGCGGGGATCGAACCCGCGACCTCACGTTTTACAGTGGCCCACTGCACCACGGAGGTTGTCTGAAATGTTTTTAGAATTTTATTCTATGCATATAATACAATGGTTTGCCGCCAATCAAAAAGTGCAAAATCAATCAAAATCAATTAAAAAGTGCAAGCAGCTAATTTTAACGAGATCATAAGTATTTGAGAGCTTTCCCGCAAAGATGATAATTTTTGTTTGGGATAAAAACACAACGATGAATTGTGTAGTGTCAAATCAGTTTTTCAATTCAATACTCACAATTTTTTTATTGCTTTGAAAGGCCCGCCAAGTCACTACCTACCGTTGGAGGAATATTTAGGTACTCTTTTTGAGCCTCGTTTAAAGGACAGGTCATACCGCTCGAAGAACACCAAGGCAGGCAGTTCATTCCAGAGCTTGCACGTGCGTGGTAAATTAACCCTGGAAACGTACCGTGCTAAGTATAAGACGGTTTTGGTTGGTGCGATGGTACAATCGCAAAATTGGAACCATCTTAAACAGTTCCTCAGAATACTTCCCGTGGCACAGACCATAGAACACGCAGAGCGAACCAAAGTCTCTGCGCAGTCATAAAGATTCCAGGTTATTCGTGAGATAGGGATTACCGACGACTCGAATAGCCCGCCTGTTTAAGGACACCTTTTTTATAGCATAGGCCGGCAAATGAGCAAATGGGTCACCTGATGGTAAGTGATCTCCACCGCCCATGTACGCCCACAATACCAAAAGAATTATGGGAGCATTGCCAACCTTAATAGAAAGGGATAATAAAGAGATTGGGAAGGGGAGTGGGTTTGGGCCTTACGCCTTTTTTACTGGCATTTAATTTATAGACAACTTTGAAGATGGTCTTACAGTTCTGTAGTGTTACATAATCCTTAACAACAGAATAGCTAAATACTGATGTTCTCATACGTAATTATTCAAAGTATTTAGGAAATACCATTTTAGTATTCCGTAGCCAAAAGGAAAAAACTAAACACTTATAATTTCGTCATGTCCGTCCGTCCGTATGTCATAGCCATTGGCACTATATGGATGTTTGGATGGTAGATGTTGATATTATATGTATGTATGTAATGGTAGGGGTAGGCAGAGGTGTAACCAGCCTATCGCCATATTGGGCACAATTCCAGACTCTGGGCTGATACTGAGCATATCGTAATAGAAAAAACCAATATCACTTTTACCCGACGCGGGGATCGGACTCGAGACCTCAGCACAGCAGTCGTACCATGTGTGCATTACAACTCCGCCAACTCGAAACCGTCCACAAAGATATAATGCAATTAAGAAAAAATTGGCTCTCCATACATGTAACTGAGGTATGATTTTCTTTCTCCATTGCACATGGGCATGTGTGGTATCATTAGATAAGTCTTTAAAAACTATATAGGAGTTGATAAATTACCAATTTTATATAAGTTATTAGCTAGTGTGATATATGCGTGTCCAAAACCGTGAAAAATGAGTCCCAACTATAACTTTTAAACTATGGTGTGTAAAATTCTGAAAAATATAAAACGTAGTAAGTATTTATTATAAAAGGTATTTCTAGCGAAATTGTTTTCAATAAGCTAGGTGGTATAGTTTTGAAATATGACATGTTTTCTGACTACGGGGCTCTTCAATGTGCGTGGTCACACACACTTGAACGGGTTTTTTAAATTTAGGTAAAATCACTTGCAATGCCTTCTTGTGACAAAGAATACGCATTATTTCAGTGCGAGGGAGATAAGTACCGTCCAGCGATTTAAATAATGCGTTTCGGCAATTTTTGTTTTTACACATGAATTTCCCGGAATTGGAATTTATGCCCGGTATAGCGATAGGCACACCCCAATCATAGGATAGAAATAAAATCGGCGAAACGTGGGTACATCACTAGTTGCACCAAGGCGTGACCTTATGTATGTATGTATTTAATATTAATAACATTGTGTCCGTTCCACTAATTGTACAATAATAATATTTGCATCTTTATTCCAGTAATTCAAACAAATGAACGCATATAACTGTGTTTACGAACACAATGAGCCTAGGTATTTTCACGCATATTATATTAAACATACCATCGGTAATAGCTGCCGTGATTGATTTTCTCAACACTTGCTCAATTTCCCACTGTTTTATGGGGTGAGAAAAAACCGGCAGTAGCGCGGACCGCTGTACGTAATTGAAAGTCGAGGTTTAACAGACTTGCTTTATTTATATAATATTGTTTATACCATTATTTTAAATGGTAGAGGCACGATGTTGACACTTTTACTTAGTGGTAGAGCCATGCTACAGACACTTTTGCCTACAACATTAACCGGCCGGCTCGACCGGGTTATTACCGCTGTCACGGAAAACCGACGTAAAGTGGAAAGTTGCCGGCATCTGAGACGGACGGCAGAGTGAAAACTTCGCGCTGCTGCAGACGGCAAGGTCGTTCAGACTATGACGGGGCTTCCAGGCCCCAAAGGAGACCAGCCACAAAGGCAGAGCGCAGGGGTGGTACCGGCAACAATCCAGGGTCCACCTTCTTGTACCATAATTTGATGGTTGTTTTGGTATTATGTGGGACGACCCGTCGTCTGACCCCTACAACCCGCAACGGGAACCAAGTTTCGCCATTGCCTCGTACGTTAATCAGCAGAGTCTACCGCATGCGGGTGAGGTTGGATTGGAGTCTAAGTTGTTGGTGGCCCACTTACACTCCCTCTTTACATTCAAACTATTATAAAAGTAATAACAAACTCAAATCAAACGTGTAGTGTATATTTGATTAATGACAAAAGAATGTGGTTGTCCGCTACACTCTACTCAATTGACGGTAAAGTTTATTAGATCTTTATCACGGAAAGCGCTCGCTTATTAGCTGGGACCGCGCATTATCGTAATTAGGATATTTAGCAAATCATTGTCATATATATTCATTATTCATTTACTTTTACAATTCTCCTTTGTGTTGACATATCACACGAAAAGTTGATTTCATAATGGAATGCACGAAGTTGATCGTGTATTGGATTATAGTGGCACACAATAGTTTATTACGTTAATACGTAATGTGTATTAGTGTAATGAAGATTGTTTTAGTCGACACGTGAATTATTAATGCGCGTACGCAGTGGCCGTCATGGCGCACCGCCCGCCCTCTACCCACGTCGATTATTCTGATTCTTCATTTGCTTGATTGAGCTTTTAATATGATTTGCTGACAACAAACAAGCGACCAGTAGCCCTAGTGCGAGATTTTTCGATAGTTATCACGTCATTTGTATATGAGAAATATATATGAAGCTAATACGTTTCCAATACGGTCCGCGGACAAAATAAAAATAACGTGTGTATATGTTATTGACTACTAAATTTTGATCGCGGCTCTGCCCGCGTGAGTAGCCTATGTCCTAATCCCGGTCATGGTCTACTTGTGTGCCAAATTTCATTCAAACCGTTCAGACGTTACGGCGTGATGTACTAACAAGCATCCAAACTTTCACATTTATAATATTAGTAGGATGTAGTTTATATTATTTACTTAATTTTCTTAAAATCATTCCTGTGTATAGACACACTTAGAGAGATTAAAGTTTAATATTTTGAATCGTTTGTCTTTTGTCGAATTAGCTATAATTTGGGTGCACTTCTATTTTTAACTTCTGACAAATAAGAGGGGTTAAAGTTTGACCCCTTTTGTATGTCACTGTGGCGCATAAACCAATGGCCCGACTTAAACGCAGTTTTTCATTTGAAAGATAATTAACGAGATAGATCTTAGCTGTGTGTGAAGAATACCTGTTCAGCCGTTTTTAAAGTTACATAGGTATATATTTTTCTGATTGACATCAGGGGTTTTAACGGATTGGTTATACAGACTCCTCTTTGAACGTTGTAATTGAAGATCTTATCCTACTCTGTGATTTTATATTACCTATTGGGATGTGTGTGCTAATTGAGACAGTTGTTTAAAATTGCCTATAGTTCCAAAAGCGATGATGACCTATTACTAATTACGATGCCAACATACAAAGTAATTGTAAACATATTTTTACAAAAACGCAACTTTGACGGGTTTTCTCTTATCGCCTTTATAAATAACAGTGATTGCTATGTAGGCGTACAACCAGTAGTACTTTGACTCTTTAGAAATGGTAGAGTTTTTTCTTTTTTCGTCGCGGGGAAAAGCGATTTATCCCTACCGCCCAGCCCCGGGGGGAGGTGGGACGGTTACGTTGAGCTCTACCGGTCTTACGACCCAACGTTTAGCAGCCCGGGAGAGAGGGTAATTCACCGATCGCTGGACCGAGTCCTTTGTTGTTATTTTTGTCTACATCATAAATAAGCCAGCTACATCTGGGTGGTACCACTGCCTTATACAAAAGCGACTTGCGACAAGCGACAGTCAGTGAGATTGTTGGAGGTCCTAACCTACGATTCATCAGATATAGTTTCATGGTCGTTGGTGATTACAGACCAACGGGTGCCATAATCATACTTTTACTAGCCTTCTGTTAAAAATGGATAAAGAATGTGTTCCTCGCTTCCTACATAAGAGTAAGCGTCAGCCGCTAAGGGTGAGGAGAAAGCAGACGCTAGTTCCTCTTCACCTAATAAAATCAAATTGTCTTTAAACATTGAATTACATTTTGATATCAATAAACTTGTCTTTTATAACACTCATTAATAAAATCTATTATCTGTAAGCCCTGTGATTTAGAGAATTTAGTGTCGGGTTCGCCTTCACGTTTTGCCACTGCTGCACTGCTAAGTGTCTATAGTCAACAAGAATATTTTTTATAGGATGTCTCGGCACGTGCTACTGTCACGACTTGCGGAACAGTTTTGGCCATCATCATCTCCGCCGCGAGCTCACAGATATCCATCACCGGAGCGCAGCGTGTCTCCCCGATCACCGTCGTCCACCCGTTCGCCACCACGTTCTCCAGACTGCCTTTCACAGAACCGTATGGAACCATTGCAGTTGGGAGACATTGAATTAGCTGGGAGAGCTCTGAAACAGTACGCGAGAGCTACAGGTCACTATTACATTTGATATTGTTTTACCTATTACCTGTTTTACAAATAATAGACTAATATAGGTTATTAATCTTATATTATGTCACATGCAGCCATACCTAGTAAAAAAAGTACAGCACTTCAGTGATATACCTAGTATGTATAGATATCATTACAGTGACCAAGTTAAAGTTGACTTAATAATACAAACAACATTTATAGATGTTTTATTAGCGTTAATGACAAGACGAACGTTTGCTCGCATGATGGTAAGCGGCACACATGCACATAAACAGAAGCAACACCAATCAGAACTTCGAGTTATGAAGTACTGCATGGCACTGGACTGCGTTCGTCGCCCCGAAACATCATAGGATAAGTCTAAGTCTCATCATGTCCAGCGATTTCACTGGTTTCAGTGTATTTTAAACACAACAACGCTTACATGCGGTTGCTTGGCGGCAGAAAAAATCAAAGCGGTGGTATCTAATCAGACAACCTCTCGCATACGAGGTACCTACCACCTAGTAAAAGATTCTTTGATGAAGGGTTTTGAAAGCAATAAATATGAATTGACTAGTTACACGTCTTTACTACACAAATATCCTTGCTGTGTGGTGTAAAGTATATATTTTGTGCAGAGCTCGGAGCATTGATGTACTGCAGCGGGCTGGGCGCGCTGTATGGGGGCGCGGGAGTGTGGCCGCTGCTCATGCCGCGAGCCTCCACGCAGTTCGCGAGCTCTTCCGTAGAACAAGCCAGGCACACCCCTCCTAGAGACGGTAACTATTATTACTTAAGGTCACCCCATATCCCCGAAGGAGTAAGTAGAGGTGCAAGTGCTGCACCTACGTTCTGCTTATTTCCGTCCCATGATGTTATAGGAGGCGAACCTATGCCGGTAACTATACCTGGCACAAATTGCAAAACCAGGCAACTCATTTATGATTTTCGTATTAAAAATTCCTATACAAATAACTAAATTAATACTTATGTTCACGTATCCATTTGTGATATTTTATTTACCACATTATCATAAAAAGTAGAGTCAAGTTTCACTTAGTAATTACTATAAATATTTGCATGCGCTGAACAAAACGATTTTAAAAATGCTGAAATATTTGAAGAGTCTAAAAAATGTAAATGAGGTTCGTTTACGACGTTACAAAACGCTTCGCCTCGGCCTCCTTACGTGGTTTACTTCTCCTGAATAAGCCTCATTAGAATAGTTATCAGTGTAAGGCACCGATTAATAACTCGCGACGCGATGTGTCGTCGTTAACATGTCGTTTACCTTACCCGGTACCTGCTCGATTGCCTCTTCACTAAACATCAAGGAAATTTCACTATATAAGGTGTTTTGCATTTAACACGCTTCAAAACTACAATAATATTCATTTAAGCGACGAATTTTATTATGATAAGTACAATACGTCTAAATAACTATCTAATGCATTTTCACATTTTGATATTATTATGTACAATTGTTGGGCATTGTATGTATACCCCTTTTATACTGCCTATTTTCTAGTATATTGTCTTCTGTTCTCGTTTATCTTAATTCTTGGCCGAGGTATTTAATATCTTAAAGAATTATATATAAGGACTGCAACACGACCAAACAAAATATAAGGGGCAAACATCAGCAAAATGAAAATTTTGTCACTACATAAAAACTGTTGATAGGTTATAAGAATACAATACAGTGGTTATTGATAGAATATCCGTCCTTATAGAGGTCGAACAGCCATGGAGACGCTACACATCCCCATCCTACACCCTTATCGATGCAAAACCAGTGTAGGCTCCATTTATCTTAACATAAGCACTACATCACATTTATTCTCATAAAGACACCACAGGAAGACTTCAGAATCGGGCTGCTGCTCACCAAAAGCGTGGACATTGGTGATCACAATTCGTGTTTCCTCACTCTGTCTTAGGTCTTTTCAAAATCTATGAAAGCGCTAAATTATTTTTGCCTTATGACCAAGCTTTTCTTAACATTCCATGCTCTTTGGAAAACCTTATATTTTGTTATACGTCACTTTCATAAATGCGATTGCATTTTTCCTAAAACCACTTGGACTAAACACATAAATATCAAATATTGCATTATATTTGAAAATACTATTTTTAAAATAATTAAGTCACTTCTCTTTAGGAAAAATTATCTTACGCTAGTACGCTACCCTTTTTATTTTATAATTCTTTTTACATACATACATAGATAATCATGATTTAGATAAATAGATTAATCAATATCAGGTTTAACTATTGACGTGGACACCCCAAAGAGTGTTAAACAGTGGAGTAATTTTAATCAACATTTGTATGGGCAAAATATCAACTATCGGAACCTTAAAAAACAAATAACATCAATTGTGCTGTAAAATAGTGGCATATTTTACTGGATTATTTTCTTGTTTGTCGATGAATGAACGACACCCCGATCGATCGAACGGATCGAAAAAACGTGAATGAAAAATTACGGGATCCCACATTGCGGAATTGCAATCTCTATTAACTCACAATATAAGATAAGATTCTTAAAATATTTTGTTCATTTTATAGTGAAATATTATTTCGAACATTGTATTAACTTGCTCGCTTTTATTTCACGCCTTGTGTTATACGATTGTGTTCGTTTAATATTCTTGAAGTATTCTAATTGGTTGTTATCCTTGCCTGTGCCGGTTCAACTTCGTAGATAACGCCGGAAACAGCGCTTCGTAAACCAATGTGTACTTGATTTTCGATTTACGCCCAGCCAATTACTTTATCAAAATAATTAAGTAGGTATATGAATTCGACGCTTCTCGATTTTAAATGCTAGTATTCGTAGTACCTATTTCGAATTTGTAACGTCTTTATCTGTATGTATTTTTTAAAAATTTCATACTCAATTGAACTGCACCATTAAACACTGTAAAGTCGATTTAATTGGTATGTACATATTATAAAAAATGTTTTGTTATAAACTTACCTACATGCGTAAAGTAGATACGGCGATTATGCCCTTTGGCAATGTTCGGTTCGAATTAGTATGATTTTTAATAGTATAGGCCGGAAAACGTAAAAGTGGTCACCTGATGGTAAATGATCTCCCCCACTCATACGTCCACAATACCAGAAGAATCATGGGCGCGTTGCCGACCTTCAAAGAAAGGGGTACATAAAGGGATTGGGAAGGAGACGGGATTTAAGCCGCTACTTTATATTGGTTTTCTGTGAAACAGTGGTAACGACCCGGTCCTGCCGGCCCATTCATTGTGTAGACAAAAACTCTACAGCGTGTCTCTACTACTTCAAAATATGCAATGAATGCCATACAAAAAAAAGTAGGTAGGTACGGTAAAATGGGGTGAATGTGGATGCAGGGATGAATAGGGACAAAACTGGTTTTGTTTATTTACACATACAAAATGAGATAAACTATAATTAATAAAAAAATAAAAAATCTACTAGATATTTTGGACAATAATTAAGCTTGAGATAGCATTTTGGTCGATCCTTCTATGTAATAGACTCAATATAAGTTTCGTCCCGATTCACCCTGCCTTCCCTATTCACTCCGTTTTACGGTACATACTCTAATGTCGTTACAGGTTTGTTAAGTTAGGTTAGGTTCACATGTCCGTTTTCTAAATATCCAAAGAGTGCATAATTTTAATCGTAGCACTGTTGTAATATTTTTAAAAAATCGTGTTCTACCTATTTGTTTAACAAAAGGTAGGTAGGTACGCACCACGGATCGTATAATTTTAAAGTTTATTCTATATACGACTAATTACGGAAGTTTGCAGAAATAACATATGTACACCTTCTCTGACCACAATATACCAAAATAAACCGTATGGACTATATGTAGGTTCTGTCCTCCTTAACGTTCGCTGGTAGGTACCTACTTGCTACGTTTTTAGGCTAATCTAAGAATATAATAGCAAGCGGGCAGCTTACCCTAGAGTCCCGTGCAGTAATGGCTTTGTTTTTAAAAGTGTGTGTGTACGTTCCCATAAGTCTACTTGTCCATGCGGGATCAGGGTATCTAAAAGTTTGGCGCCGGCATTACAACGTCGTAGAGCAAACATTGACGTAACAGACGACAAACAGTAGCGCACCTGTACAGATTTCATAAGTCATTTTACAACGACCGATTTGACTCGTCCGACTTTAATTTTAATGTCAAAGGCGTGAAGAACAGTCAGAATGGCAGAATATACCGACTACACCTAAATTCATTGTTTATGTAGTGTGAGACAATGCATGCATATGGGACTAACATTGCCACACATCTGTCACATGGTTACACAGCAAACACAAGCACATACAGATGTATCTGAATGTTCTATGAATTTATCTGAATTCATTACGTATTAAATTGTTAATTTCGGTCTTACCTTTTCAGAAAAAAATCTCGATAATATAAAATATCGATATTTACAAACTACATTTATTTACAGACGATGAAGAAGAACTGCCACTCAATCTATCAACCAAAAACCGCCAGATTTGGTCACCCGGCAGTGCATGCGAGCGAGAACACGATGACTTGGAGTCACCTCTTTTAAAATGGGATCTACGTGGAGAATCCGATTATCCACTGGAGTTAGTAAAGAGATGTCGCAGCAGTCCCGACTCGTCAGAGCGGCCCCCCAGCGTGGACTCTGCGCGCTCTCCCTCTGCCCCTCCCCATCAATCGTACCAGCTATCTGCCCCGCAACCGGCGGACATTGGCTTCTCTTTGCTGCTGAAAAACGAAAACAAGAACGAAAAATCATTCCAGGTACTTATGTATTTCGTTTTGCATTTTAGAATCACAACCGGTCGCGCCGATGAACGGCGACATCCTATAACAAGTCCAGAATAACTGTACAGTTTCCGTTCAAAATGCTTTAAAATAGCAAACCAGTACCTGTTTAGTCTCTTTAACAAATCAAATAGCAAAAACTGCCCCTGTCTTAATAAGTATGGGTGTATCGGAACGGGTCGCGCGTCCCAACACACAGCTTCCATCGAACCTTGTTGCTCGTCTCTCGCCATTTGTGTGCTTTTCGTTTTTTACATACTGTCGTTATAAAAATCCGCATCGGTTTTAATCAAAATTCCAACTCTTAATATCACAGCGCTGCATCTTATAATTGGAAGTATACTTAATTACGTGTCAGATGACGATAATAATATTATGTTGCGTCGCTATTTTGTGTTTTCCGCATATTGTTATTAAATTAGCATGGTAGATACCCATTCTCTCCTGTACGTTCGGCGATATTTGTGTCTAAGTAAGACTAATTACATGTAATACACCCATATTTGTAGTGATGTTATAAATGAATCAAATCTAAGTGAATTAGGTATGCCATACAATGAGTAACGAGCAAGCTGCTCGTAATTTGTTATACGAACTTTTTGTAATTAAGAACTTTTATAAACACAGCACAAATATTGCGGTAGGTATTTTCCTAATATTCATTACGTTACGGAAAATGTATTTATTACATTATACGTAATAAAATTAATTATATAATCCAATATGCTTAACACAGAAATAAAACTATTTATAGGTATAGGTAGATAGAATCATCTAGAAACATATTATATTTGCAACAATCGAGAAAATGTTCATTTTCATTTTCAGATGATCTTGTCCCAATAATTATGAAGGTCAAAACATAATAAAATCAATATTGAATTAAGTGCAATAATTAAATTATAATGACGTTCATTTTCTTTAACTTGCACAATTCAATACATTTTGTTAAATATAGGTACGTCTCATAATATGTTGGTACACTCGACGTGTGTACCTATATAGCTATGTAAAAGTCCTGACTGGCTGATAATCACCCAGCTCAAACCGTTGAGGATAGTAACTTGCAATTTAGAGAGGGTGGGTTCCAATATTTCTGTGTAACACAGTGGAAGCCGCGAGCGGAACGCTAGTACTGCACTATGTACCTACAATGCTAAGGTCGCTGCGAAACACTACTAATGATTGTGGAGTCAATGTTCTAAGGTCGATAATACTAATCGATGATCGCGTCAAGAACGTGTGACGCGCATATCGCATTAGTGACGTCATGTTTGCGCGTTCGTACTACGCACTACGTAAGTCTGCCGGCGACCAGTTAAACTGTAGTGTCACTAATACATGCTGTCACTAGCGTCTTCAAAAAATCATCGACAGTCGACGGCGCGGCGTCGTATACACTCGCGTCTGACGCTGGACGCAATCATTAGAAGTCTAGTTTCTTTTAGACTATCCAATGACGAGACGAGCGGGTCTCGCTTGATGGTAAGCGCCACGCCTGCCCATTAACCATAACAAAACCACTCAGAACTTTAAATTTCATAGCACTACATGGCACTGCACTGTGCTCATCATTCCCAGACATAAGGTTGTTAAGTCTCATAATGCCCAGTAACTGCACTAGCTTTAATGTGCTTTAAACCGAAACACAACGTTGCTTACACTGCTGCTTGGCGACAGAAATAGACAAAACGGTGAACCTACCTACCCAGACGGCATTTCGCATACGTGAGTCCTACCAACAAATTTGAAAATTTGTGTTGTTGTTTTCTGTAACTAACTGTTTCGTTATTTTGACCACAATATCAAATCAGTAATCAGTCCGAGCTTTCTAACGCGGCTGTATCTATCGTAAAAAACACCTACACATTGCATAAAGCGATAACCACATGTGGACGGTCATACCCTAGCACCTGTGTTATTTATAAGAGTGCATCGATATAAAAAGACGACCAAAAAAGTAGCGGTTTTTGTGAGGCGCGAGGCGAAGCAGCTGCCTCGCCAACTGTCACAGAGCCTCTACGCGGATTTGCCTTATAGACCACGGATTATCATGCGACGCATACTTAACGTCTATCCACTCAATTAAACACACTGCAACGGATTCTTAATAATATTTATACATAATATTACAATATGATCGCTTGATGTATCAAATAACTTATGAATTATTGATGATTAGGTACTATTTAACCAATTCTATAGAAGAATGGTTAAATATAGGTACTTACTAACTATTTACTAAAATAAATGTCCACTTTACATTCACATTGGTTTTTAAAAATTCCACGGCTTCTATTTCTTAGTTAATCTATTGTTACTTTATGTGAATGACCTCAAAACAAAATTGTTCTTTCTACTGCACTATAAGCCATCTGGTTAAACAAATCTATATTTGAATCAAAGCACCTACTTAAATTCTTTTGTAATCTATGCACAAACATTTATTCATTTCCTTGCTCGTGTCTCATGTATTATGATAATTTATACCTAAAATCTTTGCCTTCAATCTTAGAAATAACGCCTAAGATATATTTTTCAGATTTCAACAGGGCCTTGTTTAATAGGGACCTGTATAAACAAACAGTGGATTTATTATAATATTCAACGAAGATAAATAACATGTTAAAATTAAATTATACACAATTTTATACTTTTCAACAACTACAACGCTTTGAAATATTACGCTAAGTTCCACATAGAAAGTAATTTCTTTTGTCATTATTTTTCAATGTGAAAAATACGTATATAATAATCCGTTGGCGGGGCCTAATTACTGGGCAGAGGAAAAAAATCCTGTAGCAGCTATCATGGCACTAAAGAAATCAAAGAAAAGTGTAGAAAGGGGTAAAGCCGTTGGTAAAGCACAGCCCTGTTATTAGTTTATTACTAGCTGTCACTGTACTGAAGTGATAGACGCTGTCAGTTTGCTTTTAATTATCCCCTTCCATAGATTTTATAAGCAGATTCTTCGTGAATAGTGATACAACTATTACTTCTATATGAAATTGTTGACTATTAAGTAATTTCATTGCCGGAGGACAAAGTTCTCTTGGAAACTTAAATTAAATATTTGTTCTATAATGGTTTCAATGACGTTCACAACTTTCTTTTTTGTTATGTTAGTGCAAGCAATGCGGCAAATGCTTCAAGCGGTCCAGTACGTTGTCGACCCACCTGCTGATCCACTCGGACACGAGGCCGTACCCTTGCCAATACTGTGGCAAGCGGTTCCATCAGAAATCAGATATGAAAAAACATACCTACATACATACAGGTTCGTATACTATGATAACTTTAATCTTCTTTGCTTTTCGCAATTCTCCGTTTTCATTCATCTGAATCCAGGCCTAATAGGTAGATTCAAAAACCAATAAAAATATTTTTACCAACATAAATGATCATGCTTATTGGTCAAGTGTATATGCATTTACTTAGGTTGTGAGACTGATGAGGTCCTAGGTTCTATCCTCAGGCCGACGTTTTGTGATGCGAAAAACACATAAGTTACTCAGGCTTCAGGTTCAGACAGGATGTGGGGATAGTTTTGCCCTCCATTACATAATGACACGAAAATAATCTCGAAAAATCGTGGGTTTACTGATGGTACCTCTGCCTAATCCAAATATTACGCTTATACGCTAGAGTTTCTTGCCCGTTCTACTCTAACGAAACAGGCTTTCAATTGGCGGTAGAGAAAAATTTACGGATTCTAAATAATGTATACTATTGTAATGTACCTATAACATAATAAAATATTAAATATTATGAATATTAATATATTTAGACATAAAAACTAGTACCTATGTAATATATGTCATGTTAACATTGCTTGTATGCAAGTCTTTAGGTATTTTTACATAAGACGTCGCATCGCTACTTTTGTTATAATAAAACAAGAAGAACCGATCCTTATTTTCTTTTATTAGTTCAAACACTTTGTACGCTTACAAAATTATGTACAATTCAAAACAGATTAGTGTAAAAGTAAAATTATTATGACAACTGTTTCACGTAACTTCGTCGTCCTGGTGTTAACGCGACTGTCCCTCGCTCGTTACAACTTGCCTAGCCTATTATTTAATACTAAAATATTCCTGCTTCAGTTAATACGAAACTGTTTAATGGAATCTAGTTTTACGAACTGCTTTATAGCGTGAGTTAGCGCTTGTTTCGTGGAGAAGTTTTAGGTTTATTATTTGTAAGTAATTGCAATAGGTACGAGACAATCAAAAACTATCGAAGTAATTTAAAAGAATCTTCAATTATTGCTCTTTATCGTTGTTATGCAGCTTCTGAAGAAGTTACCCGACTGTATCGACTCCAATTCATAAAACGGTACAGACATACCTATTATGTAGGTGCAGATAGCAATCCTAGCTACCCTGTGAATAGACCGGCTGCTTGTACAGAGAGACAAGTTCATTAAATCGAAAAACTATATAGGTATGTGCTCAATAAAAGCAATCACGCGACACGTCGCTGGCGATGCCTTGGGAATTAAACATTTAAATGCTGTGCAATTACCTTTTTGACGGCAAATCGCAGCCGGTTCAGGGTGCTTAAATGAATTTTCAATGAGCAAAAACTAGCCTCCAGGTACCCGGGAGTCAGGTTCCGCTATTGCCTTCTTGTCTGAGGTCGTGAACATCGTTTACATATCCATTTATAATTACTCAGACTTATGGTTGTTCAAAAACAATACAATCATTGTTTTCGACTTTGTCGATTGCAAGAACTACTTAATACCCTAAAAATTTGCAAAACAACTACACATTAAGCGATACCAATTTTATTGGGAATTACCCATCACCATTTATCTAAAACTGTTCTCTTTTTTCACTCTCGGTGATCATTCAAATGTCACATATTTTTTTGGCAAATTAACACCTTTCTACGGAGAAATAGGTACTTACGACATCTGCTTCGCTAAGAAATCTAACATTGCTATGTCTTAATACAGAACAATTTTTTTGGCGCCAAAAATAGACTGTGTACAGAAATCGACACTTAGCAAAGAGCTCACTTGAGTATCGTTCTGTAATACGAGCCTAATATTGATATGATTATATCTAAGTAAGAGACTGGTAACGTTCAATTCTGAAGCAAAGCAAATATCGTAAGTTGATATATTTCTCTGTACCCACTCTAAACGATTTATAATTAAAACTTGTTTATATAGGCCATAAATTAACATGAAAAATAAAACTGTGACTGTTTTTCAATGTCTTGACCACTTCCAGTAAGCCCAACGAGACGAATTATACTAGCTAAAAAATGTGGCGGACATATTTGTCTCGGCCGGAGACATCTCGTCACGTCTCTACCCTGTTCCGAATGATTTACAGCGGCCTTACATGGTGCTCGTCCTCCCGATAAATGCCTCATCATCAATATTCCAAAATGCGGCTCGGCCTGCAATTAGCCGTGCAAACTTCACAGGCCTTCACGTGCACGACGATCAAGGCGAAAATAAAAATAAACTTAAATCCGGTTTTATCTATAAAATTATATTTGCATTATTTTGTTTTCTTTAAATTAATGTCGTCCGCAGCTTTGACGGTACATAATCTTGGACCAGTCACTACTGCGTTAACAATTACCGTTGAAGTCAATAAATACTACCTAGACTATGGGCCGATGTTGCATATTAAATCAGTTTGGACTTCGGAAACAGCACGATAAATAATAAATGGCCGATGATATGACAAGTATTGGTCCACTTATACAAGCTTTAATTGCCTGTCGATGTGATAAGTGCTTATTAGCTGCTTTCACGTATAATTTATAAATAACCGAATGGAAAAGCACGTTATTAATTTATTAAAAATTAGACCGTGTTTCTATCGTTTAATCTCAAAACATGAAAAAGTGGATAGCTGATGTTCTTATTTGTTTATTTTTTGTTTCAGGGGAAAAACCCCACAAATGTGTAGTTTGCTCCAAGGCCTTTAGCCAGAGTTCGAACCTCATCACGCATATGCGCAAACACACTGGATACAAGCCCTTCTCTTGTGGACTATGCGACAAAGCATTTCAGCGCAAGGTGGACCTGCGCCGCCATCGAGACTCGCAGCACTCCGACGTAACTGACGCACCGTCACCGTCGTCTGTCACCCTACAAGTGCCACATCGCTATAGATTTTACGGAGACGAGCCTCCAGCACCACTTGCGCCACTCATAACCAATTAAAATTTAGGCAATTTTATAAGAATGCGGTTATTCCTTAATTGACGTGATAACTGTGATCTACATAAAAAAGCACAGTTTTCTTTATTCAAGGTTGCCCGTAACCTGGTTTCGTATTTTAAGCCCAAAGTGGCCAAAGAAAAGTTTTAACATCAGTAGGTGAAATATGGAACGCGCAAATAATATAGATTTTCTTGAAAATCAGTTTTGTAATAAATTACAAAGATGTGTGATTCGTTTGAAAGTAGCTATTAAGACAAAGATGTAATTTAAATGTTTGGTAAATCTATGTTACGAGTACCTTGTTTAGTGCCTTATAAGTGGCCCAAAAAGAAGTTGCATACTAAGTATACATATACATTCAGATATTCGATAAATTGTATCGCAGTAATCTCAGTAGGCCATTTAGTGTAGAAAACGATCAATCCGTCCTTTAAAAGTGATATTGGTAATTTTACATAAAGGTTAAAAGTTTTTCTTTGACCCGCGTGCCTGTGTGACAGCTGCCAGGTTTGTGAAATAGACCAACGTTTACGTAATTAGATATATCTGTGTTGTCTAATGCGAACCAAAGTACCTATTTTATTTTATATAGTCGAGTGTGAAACGCTTTATTTATTTTGTTAAGTGTAGGTTAAATACCATTTTTTTTAAATAATATATTGTAATTACCAATATTAAATTTTTAAAACCCATAGGGACAGACGTAACTGTTGATATTGGGAGCATACTTATACATAATTATTAACCGTGATTAAAATCTTGTCATCTATTACTTTTCTAAAACTTTTAGCGTAAAGGACTTAAAGTCGGTTTTGAGATCCTCGATAATACCATGTCAGGCGCATGTGACTTATTTGTTTATTGTGATTCATTGTTTGAAACACTACAACGCCTTCACTAGCGGAATCTGCCGGCATTATATCACGCGACGCCATGCGAGACGGTTTTGATAAGTCCCAGATTGCCGAAATATTTGTATTGTTATCAATTCATTCATCAAAACATAATATAAATTCATCAAAAATTGTCAATATAATATATTTCTCGTGTTACCACTAATTGAATTGTTACCATTTTTAATTAAAAAAAAGCCCAATAATATCCTGCACCACGGTATAATTGAAAGTGTAAATATTCGACGTTGCTTTTATACCTACCTATTATGCATTTATAAGGATAGTACGCTGTACTATACATAATTATTGAATTTATTATATTGTGTAATATTAATAGAGGCTATACCTAACTATGTTTAAGAGAATGCACAGTACTTGATTCAAAAATCTTTTACTGGACTAATACGTGAGTCATAAAATCTAATCTGACTATTACCGAAGTTATTTTGTTCTTAATATTTTGTATGCTAATAAAATAAAATATTACCTAGTGTTTTCAAAATTTGTCGCTCTTGGGACATTACAAATAGAATAAGTATTTGTTTCAAACATATTTTGTCGATAATAATTATAATATGTCAAGAGATACTTATTTGATGTATAGATGTATACCTATATTCAGTAAGTTTAAATGAGCAAAGTGAATTACGACCATATTTTTCTATAAAGGTGTATCAAGGCGGAAATAATATACTTACCTGCGTAAAGTTTAACGGCTAGAACACCAAAGAAAAACAACAGCTCTACAGCTATGATATCTTAATACTATACCGTTAACGACTTCTACTGTGACTGATAACAATTAAAGCGCGGTGTATCTACCGGGTTACTTAGTAAGTATTAGATTATTTACTTCGTTTTGTATATCAAATTGTCCACGACGAAGTGTGAGCCGGTGAAACCGTTGAAGCGCTTAACTCCTATCGGATGTAATATGTGTGTAGTCTGCTTCTGAAGGCATTAGCTACAAGTACAGTTCTATAATTTTTATCCTAAGTTGTAATTTATGTAGGCCAGTTCGATATAAATATTTATAAAATATTACGATGTTTTAATTTTTATTCTGATCTTTTTATTACCATGAAAATTTTATGGGTTTAAGATTATCTTCAAATTTGTTTTAAAGCAGAGGCCGGCAAAGGTACTTACTTAGTAAGCCCATGAACACTCACGATACATCATCAAGATCATGCATGATCTTGGCTCTCGACGCTGTGCGGTCAGATGGTGGGTGGCCCTACACAATACCAATTACCGTCAAATCATGATGGGAAGGCGGACCCTGGCAGCAGGGATAACGCCAGGCAGAAAAAAAACCGTTAAACGGGTGATGTATATCCAAATAAGTCTTAAAAATAATATAACTTAAACTTTTTATTTTTTAGATTAACAAATACTTGTGTTTGGCTGAATAGGCTGGCAATCGAGCAAGCGCATCTTCCGATGGCAAGTGATCTCCATCATCCATGAACACCTCCAAAACCAAAATAATTATGGATGCGTTGCCGACCTCAAAGAAAATGAATAGTGATGAAGAAAGAGTTCAGATTATTTGAGCTTCCGGAAATCTCGTTCACCGCACGAAACGGAACAGCCAGCTTACCGGTTATACGTGAGATAGTAGTAGTACCCTGGTTGAGCCGGCCCATTCATGCTGTAGACTGTCTAGCACTACCACATATAAGAATGTTGATTCATAAGTAGTAGGTATATTAAATTAATGAAGAATTCCTTATGTTTTGATGACTCAAACCAAGTGAACTGGTTATATTGGTTTGACTATGTGTCGCACTACGTGGTCCTGCGGTCTAGGTGCACATGTGGTTCGGCTCTGTAATCGACCCAACTGAAAAAGTTCAGGTGGTCCGATAGGTCGAAGTATGCGGTTGAACCACATGGCGATAGCCAAAAAATATTAAATTCAAGCAATAACCTGGACAATAAATAAGTTTTAATAAAACTTAAAAACCCACTTCAAAATAAAAACACTGAAAAGTCAAAAATAACAATTTCTATGGGTCTCTTCTTTGACTTTTCTATGTTTTTATTTTGAAGTCGGTTTCTAATTTTGTTAAAACTTATTTTATTTTATATATTTAATGGTAGTACCTATCAGCAATAGCATGTATATTCCAATACAATAACACAATCGCGACGAGTGTACTGTTATCTATTGAGGAGTTTCATTTTTTTACTCCGCACTATGGGACCACATTGCAGCTAAACTCTATCGAAGGATTTTTTTCAATAAAATCGGTCTACGATTGGCGAAGAAATTGATGTACATACATAAAAAAGCTAAAACAAAATATACGCGCCGAATTGAGAACTTCCTCCTTTTTTGAAGGCGGTTACAAAACAACTCTATTTTAACGACGTATAACACGTTTTATACACAGTGACCACATAAGGGTAATGAGAAGGTGAACTGGATCAAGTGGGATACCACAAGCAAAAGATTCATTTATACCTACATCCAAAAAAAAAACAAGTAAGTACATTGAGGAGACTTATTCAAGAATAAGTTTGTGGATTTATCTTCTTCAGAAAACTGGTTTTTGTTACATGCAATGGCCTTCTTTACATTTGTAAGAAAGGATTAAAATCTAAACCATTAGAGAAAACTTAAAAATTAGTAAGTAATTTAAATAATGGCTCTTTTCTTAACAGCCTCATTCATTTAAGTATACAGATATACCGTTCTTGTACTCAAAGAGCCACATTATAGTTTCAATATATTATCAAAAAACATTACCAACACAACAATCACATTTATCCATATATATCAAATAAAGCTACCCAAAGGTATGGCATGAGGCACAGTCTGTTTTGGGAACCACTGTTAACATCATAAAGTTTTGAATAAGATCTATAATTTCTCAAAGGCTGAATAGATTTTCTTCAAACATGGTTAAGAGTATGTTTGATTAAAAAAGCTTACAATAAAATATATTCAAATCGGTCCATTCGTTTAGGTGCCAAGATGCCATAAATAGCTACACAGACAAACAGATAAATAGACAACGGGTATACTTTAATCTACATAGCTGCCAACTTTTTTTTTTATAGTATAATAATTGACTATGTCACAGTGCACAGTTTCTCGCCAAGGATTTGTTTAAGTGACTTAGGTAAGTATTTTAAGTGGTAGAGACGTTGGTAGGTACGTCCTAGACAAAACTTTCTACAGCATGAATGGTCCGTCTCGACCGGGTTGTTACCGCTGTCTCACAGAAAACCGACGTGGCGTAGCAGCTTGCGTTGCATTTCACGTATGAAATCACCGTAGTGAGCGAGATATCCGGACGCCTAAATCTCGATCCCCTTCCCAATACCTTAATGAATCCTAACTAATATTATAAATGCGAAAGTGAGTTTGTTTGTTACGCTTTCCCGGCTAAATCGCTGAACCGATTTTGATGAATCTGGTGGAAAAATAAATGGGAACCTGGAGACAGTTATAGGCTACATTTTATCCCGGAAAAGGCTGTTCCCGCGGGCGGAGCCGCGAGCAATAGCTAGTAAATAAATAAATACACCCAACAGTCATACACGTAGTCCTGACCTCACACTAGGTTAACCTGTATCAGGAATTACGAAGGACTTGCGATCCCAAAATACCCAGTACAGAAAAAATATTTATGGATCACACAATAGTACAACCTGCTGGTGAGATCTTAATGATTATGAAATAACAAGTCGTGTAAAAACCAAAAATCGTTGAAAATATTACATTTCAAATAAATAGTCATAGTCATTATTAGTTTCCATTTAAATAAGTATAAAGAGTAATAAGTTAGTATACAATTAGGGAAAAATGCCTTGTAACGACGAGGAAAAATG
Source organism: Mimas tiliae (assembly GCA_905332985.1). NCBI lineage: Eukaryota > Metazoa > Arthropoda > Insecta > Lepidoptera > Sphingidae > Mimas > Mimas tiliae. The sequence goes on from HG995241.1 coordinate 8,045,899, forward strand.
TATAACAAACGCAACAAACAGATAGCTGCCGCTTTACGTCGATTTTCCCTGTGACACTGGCACTGGTCTAGCCGGGTCGTCCGTGCTGCAGACTGTAGATACTCTCTACAGCTTGGCTCTATCACAAATTTATAGTGATCTAATACTGATATATTTTATAATCTTGATTTAATTCTTTTAGAAAAAGACTTTTACGTCATGTCATAATATTCCGTCCGTAGGTAATAATAAAATAAGTAATTAACATGTAGATATGTACCTACTGTAAAAAATAAATATTCCAATAAAGCTTTTAATCATAATCTAACATATTAAACAACAAAACAATCACCAAACGACATCAGTGTTCGTAAACAATTACTGGATATGGAATTGATATTACACACGACCACCGGCAATTTTGAATTAATCGTGTTTGTCAAAGCATTTTCATTACATTCCAAAAGCAGACTGCTAGTGAAGAAATCAAAATAACGGTCGCGTGATGTCCATCAATTCTGAAGTATATCGCAGCGCTAAAGGAATTTTGTAATTTCGTCCAACCCAATTGCGTCAATAGCTTTATTAATGTATAACATGGTCGTAATGTCAACAGAGCTATTCCAGCAATACACTGTTAGTCGATTACTAAAATCTTTTACATAATGTTTAAATAATATTAAAGCTTCTTTTTATTATATTCTTTTAGTGTCCATTGCCTTAATTTTTTTTTTATATTATAGTCTGGCGAACGAGGAAGTGGGTCATCTGATGGTAAGTGATCTCCACCGCCCATGTACGCCCACAATATCAAAAGAATTATGGGCGCGTTGCCGACCTTAAAGGAAAGGGATAATTAAGGGATTGGGATGGGGACGGGGATTTGGGCATCCGGATATCTCACTTACCGTACGAAACGTAGCAGCAAGCTGCTACTTTACGTCGGTTTTCTGTGAGACAGTGGCAATGACCCGGATGAGCCGGCCCATTCATGCTGTAGACAATAGTGTCTACAGCGTGGCTCTACCACTCAAATGTAACACATTTTCACAATTTGTGGTAAAATCGATGGTTTTGCCCATATTTCTGTTATGTTGGTACAATACGTGATACCTATTTCCGCCAAATGTGGATCGATTTTAGTGACTATTTTTGTGTTGTCCCTTAAACTCATTTTTAGTTAAGATATCATCAATGCAAGACAAAACGGGAAATACTTAACGGAAAATAACAAACCAACCGCAATGCGGATTTTGATATTGGTTTTTGAAGTTTTTAACTTAGATAAGTATTTGGGCTTAAAGAAAACTTAATTATCCGGGATTAAGATTTTGTCTGATATGTTCATAGACAAGATAGGCCAGTTTGCCGACCTGATATTAACCATTTTGCCAGTAAGTTAAATAGGTGCTAACACTAAATTACTTGTGCATGTATGAAACTATGATAGGTAACTTAAGAGACTTAACGCCTTATGTCTCGTGGTGATGAGCGCAGTCCAGACTCCAGTGTCATGCAGTGCTTTGTTATTTAAAGTTATGTGTGGCGTTGCTTCTGTTTATGAGCAGGCGTGGCGCTTACCATCAGGCGAGCGACCTGCTCGTCTCGACCTTCAAGCTAATAAAAATAAAATAAATAAAAGGTAATGTGATTCAATTTCGATTGAGATTCATAACTTACAAAAGTACTCATAGATTTATTTATCTCATAGATAGATGTTGTCATCTATCTATGAGATAAATAAATGCCGTCACCTACAATAAAGATTAAAAGAGATTTATAAAGATTTTAATTAGTAACGGACAGTTATTATTTTTATACAAACACATCACACACATAGCAAGACGTACGTACCTACAAGCATGTTGAATTATCTATATAGGTACCTATTTTAGCAGAACCAGTGACCTTACCTCTTAGACTATTAATCTAACACTCCTACGCATACATAACGAAATGGCTCTCAGTACGCAGATAGGTATAGTTCACCATATTTGCACTCAACCCAACCCCCTGACGGAAGCCTTATATGACACTATTTACTAAACGTCCACTACCCCTTTACTGGCGTCCAATACGATTTTGTAATACAATTAGGTAAGTAGGCAGTAAGACAGTGAACGACATCAGAATCCTTACAAAGAACTGGCTATGCATTGGAAGGCCCTAACAAGAATTTTACTATTATATTGAGAAGGCGTAAATATGTGCCGACATACTTATGAGAAAACGTGGTAAATACAGTCCTATATTTTTAAGCCTCGACAAAAAAGAGGGGTGTTGTAACTTTGCCCCTTTTGTCTGCCTGTGTGTATGTGTAGGTACTATGCTTGGGTGTGCTTATGTGGTTTATCTGCCTGTGGCACCCTAACGCCTAAGAAAAGAATAGATCGATTTAAATAAGTTTATTCTTATTTGAAAGGTAAATTAATGAAGATGGTAATTTGAAGAAAATCTGTTCAACCATTTAAGTTACAGATGTTAACGGTTAAGTAACTTTTTTTTTAATATCTCGGTCTAATTATATCCATTGGTGTTAGTTCTTTTAGACTTTGTTAGTATTAATGACTACCTTGTTTATTAAAATTACAAAGTTGCGGATTAGTAGATGTTACGACTGATTAGAGTTTTGACACATTGACGCATAACAGCCGAATTGTACCTCCCCGCTATGACACTTAGGATGGAGTTGGAGCTTTTTTTTTGGCCCGCATCATGCAGAGAATCGAGGCAGCGCGCTTCCGCATGATTGCGTGAAAATCACCTATTCGCGCTTCCATACTATATGGAAGCGCGTAAAAGACGCTATATCCTAGTTAAACGGCGATAACCTAGGAGAGGTTGAACGGACTATTAAGACAGAGGTTTGATCCCCGCCCTCAACAGTCAACACTAGTATAGTAATATGTAATATCGAGTGATAAGTGTGGATTCGAGATTGGGCAATTTGAAATCTCGGCCGATAGTCTAGCGAGATCTCGATTATTATCGATGAAATCGAGATTTCGTCTACTATTAAATTAATGTTATTTTTTATCAAAATCGCTTAGGGGAGAGTGCGGTAATTGCGAATAGATAAGGGAGAAATGGAATAAAACGAAACTGAACTAGGTTACAAATGCTATATAATGTTCAGTCTGTACTTAAGTTAATCAATCTTATATTCTCATAGTCAACAAAGATAAATCTTAGAATAAAATCAACTAATCATAAAAAAACGAAACCCATGGTATCCGGGATTACCCCACAGCGTGTGGGGTAGTTATTGAGGATAAATGGGGTAACTACGAACATACCTTATTTGGCGCAAACATCACATAAAAACCCTTCGATGTGCTTGCGTCACTCGTGCACTTCTCATGGGCCCATAAATTACATTGATAACATATAATCCAATCTTCGGTGATTGGTTCAGCATATTTTTTATTACAAATCAGACAATAATACCCTTCATCTTTCGAAATATATTTTTTTTACTTTCTTTTTCTTAGGTAGGTATCGATGGGTAGGTACCTACATCCATAGAGTTAATATGTACTACGTACAGTACATATTAACTCAATGGGTATATCATCTACAAATAATTTCATATTTTTAACGCCTTTCTAAGTTTTACAGTCGTTTCATCTTCTTTAATTTGCTCTTTTTTCTTTTTCTTCCTTTTCTTTTAAAGCATCTTTCATGGGTGTATCTGTTATTATAGTCGAATGTCTCTTTCTAGAGGTTTGTTTTCTTTTCGGTTGTGATAGTTGGGGAATATTTATAATATCATGAAGTGGAATTGATTTGTCCATGTCAGCTTTTATTTAACAATAATATTAATAATCTGTACTACGCAACAAATCAGTATTCAGCACACACAATTAAATAAATACACACAACATTCACATACATAGTCCCGACCCTACACTAGGTAAACCTGTATCGTGGGTATCAGGAACTACGAAGGACTTGTTGTCCCACAAGAAACGAAACAAACTTTTGTGGATCACGCAAACATTTGTCTCGGTGCGGGAATCGAACCCACGCCCTTTCGTTTCGCAGCCGGCTACTCGTCCACTGCGCCACGGAGGCGGTCACAAATATCTATATATTAATTATTTTGGAAATATCCATAGGAAATATAAGTGCTTACTGTAGGTATTATCGGCCAAACGGCACCTATTTATGTTATAGGTATAGCCTGCAGCTGACGCCTCGCAGGTTGGAACTACGATAAATACGCGAACTTGAGGTACCTATTGTCCTCTCGATCTCTTGATCCTAACTGTTGTATAACTAATAGCCTTGGGTTGCGTGACTTTACATGCCTTTAACAAATCCTCTCCTAATTCCGTTTGCAAAGATGATATTGATTTTGTACTATTATTATTTGTTATTTTTTCTATTATTTTTATACTGTCTGAAGCGGCAATGCTAGCTAGTCAGCGTACTGCCGCGGATCGATAAACACAAATGATTTCTAATCTTTTTCATAATCTCGGCCAATACAGTCGAATTCTGGACGAAGATTTTTAAAAGCGATATTGACTTCCACGGTGATTGAATCTCGCAAAATGGCTCGAAACCTAGCGAGATCGAGATTGTATCAGTCAGACAAACACACCTCTGACTTCGAAGTTACGTATTTATTTATTGTTAATAATTGGTCGCTTTATCGCTGGAGAACATTGTGAAAAAACTTGTACCTACACCTGAGAACCATCCCATAAGAATATCAAACATAAATTACCTACAGTGATGGCACACGGCGCGCACAAAATTGTAGATCCGGGGCTGCTACGAGTACTTACTACGAAACGCATCAGCAAGTTGTCCCTTCACGTCGGTTTCCTGAGTGACAGTGGTACTATCCTAATGTATGCTGTAGACAGAATTGTCTTTAGCGTGGCTCTACCACTTACAAAATGAAGTTCCCATCGACGAAGCCGCGGCCGTTCAGATATACCACCCACCTGACTGAAGATCTTCCTCTTTAGTAGAGGACACACAAGTACCACCCGTTCTTCCACCTAATCCAGGTGTCCGTACTCTGTTCCAATCCAAGACACCGCACCTTGTGTTCTGAAATATTCTTGGTGTCGTAACCTAAGAACATATGGCTGTTTCTACTACCATATAATCACTGATGCTTTCAAATGTCAAGTTGCATCTTACGCTGAGGCGTGCGCGTAGCAATGTAATAACGTGACAGTTCACAACGCATGCAGCAAAAGCACAAGGATCAGAGGCATGCGTCAAAGGAAGACACAAGTGAACAATGAAAGCGCAGGAGTGGTTTTACAACTTGAAAGTAGGTACCTACGCGTAAAATACGCGTTTCTAGAGAATAAAGGGTGACAATGTGATTAACTACGGCCTGGCCAAGATGATTTGCGCATTACATAACATTTACATGAGTGGTAGAGCCATGGTGTAGATAGTTTTGTCTACAGCATGAATGGGTCTGCTCGATCCAAATCCCATTTCCAATCCGTTAATTATCCCGTTCCTTTAAGGTCAACAACGTGCCTATGATTCTTCTGGTATTGTGGGCGTACATGCGCGGTGGAGATCACTTACCATTAGATGACTCACTTGCTTGTTTGCCGGCCATTAAGAATACATATAGCAATACCAAATACGAACAGTCCACCGTCAATATTAATAATCAAAATTATTGTAAATTACATATTATTCATTGGAGATGTCAACCCAACTCCCTTGACCTTAGATATGAACAAGGCCTCAAAATGTTCCACTGCTAGCTCGCTTAGTCACAGCCCCATCCTCGTGCTGTTTCTCCCGTTCCAAACAATATTTTTTATAACATTTATATATAACTAGCTGTCCCGCGCGGTTTCACCCGCAGCATACAATTGCAGCGTCACTTACCGGGTCCAATTGTGAATCTAAACCATTCAGGGCGCCACCCAAACGTATACAAAAAAAATCATTCAAATCGGTTCAGCCGTTTAGGAGGAGTTCAGTGACATACATACGTGCAGTAGAATTATATATATAAAGATAGAAGGCAGAAAAAATATAATTAACTAAAACATAAATAAAATAGGCAAATAACTATATACATATTTTATAGAATTTACAAAATCAAAGCTCTAACATTTTAAAGGTTTAATTTCAGATGTAACTATATAAGGTCACCGTAAATATAAAGATAAGATGTAAGGTATTAAGACACATTACAATGTTCGTTACATATACATAATCAAAAAAAAATATATAATTATAAAATACCACCGCACACGCCGCAGGCTTACAATATCTATGCACCATGGCACAAACATACATGAATATGTATATTATTGTGAGATATTATATTGTATAAAACTTCAAGTTAAATCTATCTGTAACATATTGTGTTAAAAAGCATGTTGCCCTGACCCCACTACGAGTGGGATAACGGAAGGTGGAAAACCGCGAATATAATAATTCCTTACAAGCTTCTTGCTTTCTTGCTAATTATTATATTCAAGGACTTAACTGTAAAATATAACCAATTTTCGAAAAAATAAATATTATTATTAATTTTTATTCAATAATAAGTGCAACTCAATCAACCTTCATATTTCAAGTAACTCAACCTTAGAATTTTTAAACGCGTTCGGGTTTTAGGTGTCATAATAATAATGATATATATCTATGCCTTTATTGGTTCCTTTACTAGTTGGTTGGTATCATCGCTTAATCTATTTCTGCCGCCAAGCAACAGTGTGTAGGTACTGTTGTGTTTCGGTTTGAAAGACATTGAAGCCAGTGAAATTACTGGACATTAAGAGACTTAATATGTATTGGGATGACGAGCGCAGTCGAATGCCAATATCCAAACCCAATGTGATGATGCTTCTGTTTATGCGTAACACTAGCCATCAGGCGAGCACCCACTGGTTTGTCAAATTATTAAAAAATATTTGCTAGACATAATATATGCCCGCCTAATAAGTGCCAATGAACTCAGTCTTGTTTCCATTCAACCATTGCTCAGCACTTTTCACAGGTTTCCCAAATCATTATCACTCACTTTGGCTGCAGGATGTCCTACCCACATTTTGAATGTATTGTTATTTTTTTTTACAATTTAGTATGGATATGCAATGAATCCCCTAGCTCTTTGGGTTCGGTCAGTTGCTCAAGAGAAAAATAAGTACATAATCTAATTTAACAGGTTTGTATTAATTTAACAGGTCTTAAATCACATTTCCATTTTTTCATAATATCCAAAGATTGCTGCTGCAATAATTTGAATCATATTACCTGTAACTATATAATCACAGCCTAGGCAGTGCATTAGGCAGGCAGCCAAGTGTGAATCAATGAGCAACAGTTTCAATCCTCACACTGACAATATTTTTTTTTTTTCATCCACAAATATTTGTTTCGCCCTTCAGGTCAGGGTGTTGTGAGACTGAATGTGTCTCATATTTCCTGATACTCATAACACAAGATAATTGTATCTGACTGTGGGGCCAGTATTATGTGTCACTGTTATTTTTTTCAGTAAATATATAGTCACTCACATTACTTTTCCCTAGACACCATTATTTTCTTTTCATATAATAGCTTTTCCACAATATGGGGTTACAGCTCAATATAAGAAATAAAAAATATTTTATCAGGAAAAAATTATAATATAAGTTTACAGTGCATGCAACACTTATCACAGGATTTCCATGGTTATAAATCTAACAACTTTAACCATTACATCCTTAGATTTAATCATCCCAGTTGACTTGATGGCAATCATGCCAAACAAATGTGCCCTTCTGTGACTGTGGTGCTTCGAGGGCCAAGTACAGTGGGGCACGGGCACCACGCTCTGGTGTAAAGTCACCCATACCTTTTGTCATATCAGTCATCACAAAGCCAGGATGGACACAATTAATGGATATATCTTTGCCTTGCTCATTAAACTGTCTTTGATGCACAAACGTCAACGCTGACATTGCTACTTTTGACACTTTGTAGTCCCCATAATGCCCAGCAAAAGATACAAATGAATTTTTACCACATTTAGCTGCATCTAGGAAGTCCTCAACAAACTGTAATATTTCGTTAACAGTGAGATTGTCTTTTACCAAAGTGTCGAGCCACACCTGTTTCCTTATATTAGATAATAATCCCCAATCACTGCTCAGGTTTATAATTCGAGCTTTGTCTTTTAGTAATGGGTATATAATTTTTGATATAGTCAATAAACTCATAAAATTTGTGTCAATCAGCCTCTTCGAATCTTCGTACGATGACACAGACTTGTCGAAATCAAGAATGCCGGCATTGTTTACCAAAACATCGACGCCGGAATGATTTTTTGAAATGTAGGTGGCAAACTCTTGAACGCTTTCGGTGCTTGTCACATCCAACGCATGGAACAAAGGATTTAGTCCTACTTCTTGAAGTTTCTTTACAGCTAGCCGTCCTCTTTCTTCGTTTCTCGCTGTGAGATATACAGCACCATCGAACTTTTCACATAAACCCTTTACTATCTGGAATCCTATGCCTCTATTGCCGCCAGTAACAATTGCCACTTTGGTTTCCATATTGTACATATAACTATGAGCCTTATATTATATTGGCTTATAACACTAATGATAAGAGAAAAGTATTATGATTTAAAAATTAAAGTTTTTCACTGATTATGCTGAACTGACATTTAGATGACATTTTACAAGTGACAGTGACAGACTGTTTTTTTTTATTTTATTTTTTTTTGTTTTTTGTTCCATAAGGAACCGGCTAAGATCAGAGACCATGCTACCAAGTCATTAGTTATATCTTTTCTTATATTCCAAGAACGATGAAACAGGGGTATGGCCGATTTCAAGGTCTTGCTGGAGTTTTGGTGATAATTCCTTTCAGTTCAATGCTTCTTAGACGACTTTCTTCAAGAGAATCGAAAGCACAAGGTCGACAATACCCTTGATCAAAAATCACCCAAATCCACTTATTTCAATGTTTCCATACACTATTCATCATCGTTAATGATTATTGCACAAAACCACACCACTTTTATACAACAAACACAACTTTAAACCAGTTTAGGAAATAATTAAAACAAGAGAGCCACCGCACTGTAAGAATTCCCGCCAAAACTCTTTTTTTTTTATTAAATTTTTTTTTTTGTATTTTTGTTCCATAAGGAACCGGCTAAGATCAGAGACCATACTGCCAAGTCATCAGTTATATTATCTTCATAATATCCAAGAACGATGAAACAGGGGTGTGACCGATTTCAAGGCCTTGATGGAGTATTGGTGAAAATTCCTTCCAGTTCGATGCTTCTTAGATGACTCTCCTCAAGCGAATCGAAAGCACAAGGTCGACAATACCCTTGATCAAAAATCACCTAAATCCACTTATTTCAATGTTTCCATAAACTATTCATCATCAATAATGATTATTGCACAAAACCACACCACTTTTATACAACAAACACAACTTTAAACCAGTTTAGGAAATAATTAAAACAAGAGAGCCACCGCACTGTAAGAATTCCCGCCAAAACTCTTTTTTTTTTTTTTATTTTTTTTTTTTATTAAATTATATGATGATCTTACTTTTTTTCTTTCGGAAACGCAATATAAAGGACAGTATCATACAGCCTCATTGACGGAAATCATCTAAAAGTCAAAAAGTCCATGGCGCAGTGGACTAGTAGTCGGCTGCAAGGCAAGAGACCGTGGGTTCAATTCACGCACCGAGACAAATGTTTGTGTAAACTGTGATCCACAAATATTTGTTTTGAGTCTAGGTGTTGTGGGACGGCAAGTCCCTCATAGTTCCTGATACCTACGACACAGGTTTAACCTAGTGTGGGGTCAAGACTATGTGTGTGTTGGGTGTAATTATTTGAATTATGTATGTCTTATATACAATTTTTATTATTATTTTTCAGGTATATGCTCAAGGGCTTTATTCTAGGGTCTCTATGGCCGCACAAAATCGTAATGCAAGATGCAATTACTTTTTGTTTTAGTTTTTTTTTATTAGCTTTAATGACGAGACGAGCAGGTCGCTCGCCTGATGGTAAGCGCCACGCCTGCTCATAAACAGAAGCAACGCCACACATAACTTTAAATAACAAAGCACTGCATGACACTGGACTGCGCTCGTCACCCCGAGACATAAGGTGTTAAGTCTCATAATGCTCAGTAATTACACTGTGCTTACACACTGTTGCTTGGCGGCAGAAATAGATAAAGCGGTGGTACCAACTCAGCCGGCCTCTCGCATACGAGGGACCTACCACCTTGTTAAATAATTTAAAAATATAGCTATATATTTATTGAAATCTATTAGATCAATGATAATAATAATATTATTATGATTGATTTTAAATTTACAATGGAACGGTATAGACCGCATGTTCCCGCCTTTTTGTATGTTTATAAATTATGAACGATATACATAAATACGATAAGAAATATTGTACGACTTCGCAATATAATTTGTACCTATAATAAACATAGTATTGTTATTGTATATCGGCGATTTAATGATTATTCCAATACCCATAAAAAATTACTATTGTCTATATGATGTTGGATGTTTATTTACACCAGTCTCTTGATCCATAATTTTTTGCCCTATATGAAGCGTAGGCTGCAAGTTACGGTATTCGTCGCTGTTTGTTTTTCAAATGATTTATCATTCCTGATGTAGTCGCCTTCTTACCATAATGACTTTACAAGAAATTTTTATTTTGCAAAATTTAAACGATGTTTTCGGATCTTATAAAATAATAAAATGACGCACCAATGAATATATTGTTTAGGTATTTATTGTATGATACTAATTAGAAAATGAACACAACCTATAGATACATTAAAACAAACTTATAGAAGGCGATAAAACATATATTTTTTACCTAAGTTGAAAGTATATTTATAAAGCCGCAGCGACTATGTGTGGTCAAAATAAACATTTCAAAAAGATCTTTTTCATTAAAAGCGTTGAATTACAACCTTAGACTAAGTATTTACATAAAACAAATGCATTTTACTAATCGCAAATTAACACACATTGTTCATTCTTCATTCATATTTCATACTAACTTAATATACAGTTAACTTCAGCATATCCATTCAGAATAATTTATTAGTCTATTTTTACGGCACCGTATATTTTTCGAATGAATGTGTATGCAGCAAAGAAACCTATGGTGCCAGTTAAAAGCCAGAACGTTAACACCATTAGACCTGAAAAGAATAAAAGACGTAACTCATTATGTGAGAACAATTCAGACTAGTATACCGGCTGCGCGGTACATAAAAATGCACACTAAGTTACGGTCAATTAACAACTCATTTACGGCCATTTTCAATAAACTATCTTAGATTGATTCACCGGATAGATCGCACAAATGAGCCAATCAGAATACAGTGTGAAGGTCACGCGTACAAATTACTCAGTTTGATTGGTTGATTTCCGGGATCTATCAGGAAAATCAAACTGAGATAGTTTATTGTAAATGGTCGTCAGTTGATAGCGAGTGAGCGACAGAAGCAGTTGTTGTCACTTAAATAACCGCGAACGTTGAATTCGAAAAACTAACATGCCATTGTTTATTGTAACCTACAAAACGTCATATTACCTACTATTTTAAATTAATTTAAGTATCGTAATCGATTACTACTTTCGATAAACGATATTCATCAAAACGTTGGTACTTATAACACGTATCGTTTAACTGCATCATTAAATGTCATTCAAGCAGATGAGACGCGTACGGTCAATTAAAAAATATCGGTTCATGTGCAAAAATTGATCGACATAGGAGTTGACCCAATCTCTCCTTTTTTTAAGATTTTGACAATATTCATGACATGGACCGTGCCAATCAGCGTTCAATACACGGCGTCCCTACACCACAATTGCAATTGCATTGCAAAAAAATAGGTATAAGGCGTCTAGGGGACATGTGGTCGATGACACATGGCTAAATAACATATTTACAAGCACACTCACACATAGCAAGTCGTGCACAAATTATCGAGTTATCTATACTAGTTTATATTGTTATTAAAATTACCTGTGTAGCCTATATAAAGTAATGTGGGTATAAACTCTGTTATTTCCAACTTTTTGAAGAAATAAAATATTGAATATATTAACACGTATGCAGCAGATCCACCAGAAACAAAGAAACTCTTCCACCACCAATGATAATCCTGAAAGTATAAGTAATTATATATTTCGTTTCATGCATTCGGTCATTTGAGTCTTAACAAATTGGGCCATTACATCATGCTCTCAGACTTACGGTCTCAGGTGACGGCCAAAGAATAGCGTTCACCTGTTCACTTTAATTCTGATAAGTCGAAAAAAGGTTGTTGCTTTTGTTGGTGTTTCAGAACAACGAAAGTGATCATATTGTTGCACCTACTCTTTCCCACCAAGGCAGTCGTTGCAGACTGAAGGCTGACAACTATAGTAGTTCATAGGGATACACATCGAAAATATATTGTTAAAACCGACAAAAAGATGGGATTATAAGTTTGACCCCTTTGTATGTGTGTGGCATCTTAGTGCTAAACGAATATACCGATTTGAATAAGGATTTTTCGGTAGCTGGTTTATTCGATATGGTTCGTAGCTGGTGGTAAGAGCCACGCCTGCCCATAAACAGAAACAACACAGAAGTTTAAATACCAAGCACTGCATAGCGTTGGACTGCGCTGGTTACCACGAGACAAAAGATGTTAAGTATAGTAATGCCCAGTAATTTCACTGGTTTCAATGTCCTTCATAACGAAACACACTGCTGTTTGGCGGCTGGAATAGACAAAGCGACGGTACCAACCTAGATGGCCTCTCGCATACGAGGGACCTACCACATAGTTTAAAATAAAAAATCTTTTTCTAGTTGATGATGGGGGTTTTCAACAATTTTCTTTCTGTCTGGCGTTATTCCGGCTTAATGCCAGGGTCTGCCTTCCCATCATGATTTTACGGTGCATTTGGTACCCGCCGTCTGAACAACAACCCGTAACGGGAACCAATTTTCGGAATTGCCTTGTCCGTTAATCTCTTAACCCAGTAGTATCGCAGGGCATACAGCGGCTCTCCAAGCAGAATTCAACCTTATTGAATGTCAATAAGGTTGAATTCTGGTTGGAGCTGTCGTATGCCCTGCGATACGCGAGGTCTAAGCGGTTTCAGCAGAATGTACTATAATATACCGGTGAGGGTGGCTTTGAGCCTAAGATGTTGGTAGTCCACTTACACTCCACTACAACGACTATACGTTATAATATTATATTTACCTCTCCACAAAGTTGAAAGTACACCATCACTATTGATATTTGTGATACTGACACAACCAAAATACAAAACACTAGGAACAGAAATCCAAACAGGTAGTAAAACTGATTCTCCCACAGCGCATTATATATGAAGAATAATTCAATGTACACCGCTCCAAATGGAAGTATGCCAGCCATTAATGTACTGAAAAGAAAAACATATAATTACGTACACACATTCTTTCTTTCTGCCTGGCGTTATCTCGGCTTAATGCTTGGGTCCACCTTCTCGTACCATATATTTGACAGTATTTGGTATATGGTATATAGAGCGACCCGCCGTCTGACCTCCCCAACTCGCAATGGGAACCTAGTTTCGCCATTGCCTCGTCCGTTAATCAGCAGTGTACTACGTGCGGGTAAGGTTGGCTTTGGACATAAGATGCTGGTGACCCACATACATTCCCAATACAATTACGATAATAAGTATGAAATGAAATTGTTTTTATCATCAATGTATACTATGCCCCACTATTTTAGGGCTCTGAACTATCAAACGGAACCACTCTCCATTAATTGTCCCATTAAGAATGATTTTTTATACAACTGAATGACGAAGGCGATCAGGTCGCTCGCCTGGTGGTAAGCAGGCTTGACTGCATATAAACAACTTTACTAACAACCAAACAACACTTTTAATTACAATTATATGACACTGCACTGCGCTCATTATCCCAAGCCATAAGATGTTAAGTATCATAATGCTCAGTAATACCGGAACACAACTGTGGTTAAACACTGCTGCTTAGCGGTGGTACCTAACTGGACGGACTTTCGCAAACAAGGCACACGTAAGAACAAATTATTCAACTATACATTTTGTAAGTCAACTTATATTGCTTCCAAAACTTTAAAAGCAGGTAGTTTTTTGATACTGTTAACTGTGAAGTAAAAACAAAATCTTACCATATAAATACATTCATATACCAAAGCTGTTCAGGAACTTTCCTTGGTATGAAATTAGTCCTCACTGGATGTTGGAATGGTTGTTTCCGGCACCCAAAATAATATCCCATATACACTAACGGCAATGATATACAGAACCACAAACATAATAGGGCCATCATGGTCGAAAATGGCACAGCACCACTCGAATGCTTTCCCATGATAAAGAAATTCAAAAAGAAACATGTGCCGAACACTATAGCTGGATACAGGGTGGCTGTAAGAAACGCCGCTTGTTTCCATTGCTTTCCTTTCATTGTGTTATACAAGCGCGCTGAATAGTAACCCGCTATGAGGCCCATAAACACATACAGAAATATTGCGGCCGTCATCAGTGCGCCGCGGCTTGCCGGTGACAACATACCAAGCATGGCAATAACTGAAAATCAATAACATATATTAATATCAAACAAAATTAAATATTGCGAAAGTTTATTTATAATTAAATTAATTATATTTAACTCGACGTGGTGCGAATGCCTTGATGGCGCAGTTGTAATGTATACGCGGTTCTACTGATATACTGAGATCTCAGTTACGATCCCCGAGTCGGGTAAAAGTGATCTTGGATTTTACTATACGAAATGCTTAAGTATCAGCCTGGATTCTGAAATGGTGTCCGGTATGGCGATAGGCTCGTCCTCTATTACACCATGGGACGGAAATAAGCTAGGCTAAATGGGTGCAATGGTTATATCACTGCCTACCCTTCGAGGATTACAGGCATGAGTGTATATGTATGTATGAATGTATACAAAGGGATCTTACAAAGCTTACGCCGCGCCGTGCTGTCTGCATTGGACTATATTATGTTACACTAGAATAGCAAATCAAAACAATGAACATATTATTACATATATACTAGCTGTTGCCCGCTGCTCCGCCCGCGTGAATGCCTATTTCCAGGATTAAAGTAGCCTAGTGGTCGCCCCCGGTGAGAAATGTGCTTGACAAAAATACTAATGTCGCTATTAAAAAAATAGGGGTTGATCGTAGAGGGTTGAAAATATAGGGTTGTAGGTATTATTTAATGCTGCGTCCTAAAAAAAAAACAAAAAAAAATGTCTAAAAAAAAAAAAAATTAGGATGGACCACCCTTAACATTTAGGGGGATGAAAAATAGATGTTGGCCGATTCTCAGACCTACTCGATATGCACACAAAATTTCATACAAATCGGTCCAGCCGTTTCGGAGGAGTACGAACATTGTGACACGAGAATTTTATATATTAGATATTCCACGCGTGATTCGCGACGAGGATTTGGTAATCATATACGATTAAAAAATCACCATTCTCGTGCAGCAACCATTTCAACCCCTTTTTTTGCGGAAAAGCGCTTTATCACTACAGCTCAACCCCGGGGGAGGTGGGACAGTTATGTTGGGTTCTACCGGTCTTAAGATCTAACGTTAAGCCGCTCAGGAGAGATGGTAATCATCCTGACGGTCGCTGGGTCTAGCCTAACACCATATGTAAACACCCTACACCGGTAATATGGAGACCCTCTTCAGCTCATTAGGAACTGCTTCAGCCGCCCCTGCAACCATTTTTAAGCCTGGTTTCGGTGATAATGCGAGGTCATGTGATAAATTATTTTTTGTTCAAATCATTCATATAATAATATTATTGTCTGTTTTACAGGCTTAAATAAAAGGAGCTTTAATAAAATGATTAATGGTAGAGCCACGCTGTACACTTTTATCGATAGAATGAATGGGCCGGCTCGTACGGGTCGTTACCACTGTCTCACAGAAAATTAACGTAAAGTAGTAGCTTGCTGCTTCATTTGGTACGGTGAGTGAGATATCCGGAAGCCCAAATCCCATTCCCCTTCCCAATCCCTTAATTATCCCTTTCCTTTAAGGTCGGGAACGCACCCATAATTCTTTGGTATTGTGGGCGTAAATAGGCGGTGGAGATCACTTACCATCAGGTGACCCACTTGCTTCTTTGCCATCTTTGGTATAAAAAGAAAAAAAAGCGCCAAATTGAGAAATATCTCTGGTAAGTGTGGACTGGTTTTTATAAAATTGATGAGCTAGCTCTCGATATGTGACATTTGTGTTTCTTCACTGATACAGCGAGCGAATAGCCGGAGCCGCCGCAACGTATTCTTATTGTGAGGATGTCTTGAGTCCCTGCGGGCTTAGGAAGAAGGCAGCAAGGCAGCAGCAAGGCGGCAGCGCAGCGGCGATTCTGGCAGAGATCGTCCCACTTACGTCGAAAAAGCGCGTAGTTTTTCAGCCGGTATGGCTGCGTAGGAACATTAGTATGGCACCCGATCTAGTGATCGCTCAGAAAATGACTACCTACGGCGTCTATATCCAGACCACCTCCCCCGGGGTTGGTAAGTTATCCCTAAAGAGTAAAGGGCACTGTCCCCACGGGAAAAAAGGACATATCGCATAGGTAAATTGACATCATAGGTAAATTATATCCGAATACGGAAGACTTTGAAATTACTGATTTTCCGATAGATCTCACGATTTCCCAGTCTATACTGTCGAGAGTCAAATAGTTTTTTAGTCCAGTGTTTTTAATAACAATAAATCTACAGCATTTTTCCATCTCCTGATCCAGAGTTTTTAAGAATAAGTTCAAAATATTTAGAGAATTTTCGTTATTTTCAAATGCTATCGATTTTTCGTTGGTATTTTTTCCGATTTTTTTTGTTCAAGAATACCGCAAAATGAAAGTGTAATTAATTGTCGTAAAATCAGACTTTTCTTTTAGCTGTTGTTAGTAGTGGCGACTTAGTTAGGGCTCCGCTCTTTCAAATTAGAAGGTTGGTGTTGGACTATTGGCGCACGGGTGTTATGCAGCGCGCGTGCATCATACTGCAGCAAGACGGTGGTTTGATGAAAGCCATTTGCTATATTGCCGTCCTGCCAACTGCGCTGGGCTATTCTCGGATCTTACACGGTCTCGCGACGATTTTGTATGAAAAACATAATCGCCACGCCTGTGGAGAGTACGACACTCGTCCTGCTGTGGTGCGGCAGCAGTCCGTAATCTAAGTTGAAAGAACCCTTAGTGTATAATTGTCCAAATATTACCTAATCGTATTTTCATGAATGCGCTTATTAAACACCTTATTTCGTCTTGTGGCCGTGTCCTACTACTTCGTGTGATATCTTAGGCAACAAATTAATTCCACACCATAGTGACAACTTCAGTAAGTATAAGTAATAAAGTGGAACACTTGGTTTCCTACAAATTGAAATCTTTTTAGAATTCAGATGTTTAGATCTTTTGAACCACTGATCAGGGATATGGCAAAGAATTTGACTATGTATTATATAGTGTATAAGTGATAAAATAAATTATATCCTAAAAACTATGCAAAGCTACTCACAAATAGTTATAAGAGCCATTAGGAACACTTGTATTCCACTTCCTATAATAGCAGCAAAGAGCATCCTTTTAGGGGGTGGCCTGAACACATCCCCATGAACTAATTTCCATCCAGTTTCCTCGATCATATCATCTATTACTTCATCAGAATTATAACGGGCTATATCACGCCTCAGTGTGCGTACCATGATCATTGTTAGTATACCTGAAAATTATCACAATCATTCATATTAAATTCATTGAAGCCAGTGTAATTACTGGGCATTATGAGACTTAACACCTTATGTCTCGGGGTGGCAAGCGCAGTCCAGTGTCATGCAGTGCTTTATTTAAAGTTCTGAGTGGTGTTGCTTCTGTTTATGGGCAGGCGTGGCGCTTACCATCAGGCGAGCAACCTGCACGTCTTGTCATTCAATCTAATAAAAAAAAAAAAAAAAAAAATAAGAATATTAAATCTCATATCAGACATGAGATACGTTACAGCAATATTTTGTATCAAAATTGGCATCTAGATTCCTAATTTATATTATTATAGTGATTATATGACTAATTAGATGGATAAATCAACCTACCCCTATGGGAAACAGTTGTGAGTCTATGTATATATGTAAATCAACCTGGCATGTTGACATAATATGGAATCCATACCGTTGATTGAAATATAAATTAAAATTGTCAGGTGGTTACCATAGCATAGTAAACCCATGAATTCTAATCCATAAAATTATGTAGTATATATGATTTATGATATATATGACAGTAATTGTTAATAATTGTATTAATGATAATTAAATACAATCATTTATTTCTACACAGTAAGAATTAATGGTGATTTCGCATGACTGGCCCGGTTGGAAATATGCTGAGATGATAATAATGAAGCGTGGTGGCCTCATTTATTAATTTACAAAGACTAGTTTTTGCATAATATTTGCAATGATTTAGCAACACTAGTTATTTTATTTTTATTTTATTTTAATCTTATTCTTCAACTACCATTGCAAGATCTAATTGTATCACTCAAAGCATAGGGCTTAGTAAATTATGTCATGTATGGTGGTATATAAAATTAATATTCATGGTAGTAGTACTATTACCTACATAATAAGCATTTCAATTGCACCCATGAGTTCAATTTATATTGACACAGTTGCTGCAAATTAAATTAATGTATGTATTTATAAATTCGGTTTTATAAATTCTCACCTGACAAGAAAAACAACACCACAATGGAGTTGACTATAGAAAACCAATGGATCTGTACATCTTTCATTCCCAAGTATATGTCCCATCTTGATGCCCAGCTAATGTCAGATTCACCCCATTCTACAGAGTATGTGAAATATAACTTTGTGCCAGTATCTTCATTAACTAATTGAGGCTTGAGATCAGTTGGTAATTGACAAGACTCATCAACAAAATTCAATTCATCTTTATCTACTGACAGTGTTTCCACTTCAAATCCAACCACTCTATAGGAATCTCTGAAATATAAATAATGGCTGAATAGTCTCAAAAGTATTTTCAACTTAAACAATATAATATTATTAATTGGCTAACTGCAAAGTTACAAAAACACTATCTATTTTTAGCTGCGATCAGAAGACACAATATAACTACCTAAAGCTACCCAATCATGAATCACATACAAAGTATTATATATATTTATTGAAATCATTATTTTATGGCATAATATCAATTAATTTACTTACTGGCTGTATTTGTGATATTTTAATAACAATTTAAGATGATTATTTATATAAGCTTTGCCTTTGGACATAAACCCAAGGCGGTAACCTTGTTCTATGGTCCTCTCAGATGTATCAGGGTTTATTATCTTGGTGGCCACTGGTAAGTTGTCAACCAATCTGTAAACAAATTATTTTTATCACTTTATTAAAAACATTTGCATTCATAAATACTATGGAAGAACAAACCACTCCCTTATTTCACAGCACAATGTTTTAATATTTGTTTGAAAGCCTTGGTGACCTTATCAGACATGTTTTTTTTATTAGCTTGAATGAGACGAGCAGGTCGCTTGCCTGATGGTAGGCACCACACCTGCTCATAAAGAGAAGCAACACCACACCTGCTCATAAAGAGAAGCAACACCACACCTGCTCATAAAGAGAAGCAACACCACACAGAACTTTAAATTACGAAGCACTGCATGGCACTTGACTGCACTTGTCACCCGAGACTAAAGTTGTTAATTCTCATACTGCCCAGTAATTTCACTAGCTTCAAATCGGAATACAATAGTGCTTAGACACTGTTTATTGGCGGCAGAAATAGACAAAGCATTGGTACAGACCCAGGCACTTATGAGAGCCCTTGTAAACTTGTAAAATGTATGATGTGTTCAATGTATTATTATAATGAAAACATAACAAATAAAGTATATTAAGGGCCATTGAGCATCTATACTTACAAATGAACAAAATACTCATGCTCAATACGACTTGCAACTTTCTCTGATTCTTCAACACTCCAGTTCATTGGATCATTTTTTTTATGACATAGCAATCTGCATTTTATATTTTCAGCCATATGTACCTCGTAAGGTGTGTTAACAATGCGGTCGCCTCGCAAAACTTCCCCTAAGTTCTCAGATTTGTACAAAAATGTACCATTTTTAGGTAAACACAAAGGCAACGAGTAATATTCATACGGCAGCTGGGTGTGTATACTAGTCATTTTAACTGCTTTAACTTCAATTCTTTGACCCTTTCTGAATTCGACCGGGGCCACTCCAGGAACATAAAATCCATAATTTAAAATAATCAAGTTGCTAAGTAAACACCACCGTAAAAGAATCTAAAAATTGGAAAATTAACATTACAATACCTCAGCGATTCAAAGTATAACCGATGTCAATAATTCTTGTACTTACGCTAAACATATTTATTTTGTTTATTCAATCAAAATAAAAGAAAAATCAACATTCTCGTTCCTCTTGTG
The DNA here is from genome assembly GCA_905332985.1 of Mimas tiliae. NCBI lineage: Eukaryota > Metazoa > Arthropoda > Insecta > Lepidoptera > Sphingidae > Mimas > Mimas tiliae. The sequence continues at coordinate 8,066,444 of HG995241.1, forward strand.
TCTTCACCTGTACATACGTCCGTCAATTGATTTTGCTTAAGTAAAAGACATTTCATTTTCAGTATTGCTACATAAACAAAAACAAAATAATAACCTATATAGTTGACTTATACCAAAATTGAATAAATATTTGTTTATTTCCTACAGTATTTGGTTTAAGGGACCCAAATATATCAATTTCAATACATTATAGTAGAAGATATCTTTAAAATTCAATTTACAAAATATATATTTATAACTTCGAAAACGCTACCGCCATGATCGTGACGTCAGACAATTTGTAAACAATAGGCTAGTTGCCTTATACCAAAATTTAATAAATAGTTCTTTATTTCCTACAATATTTGGTTTATGGAACCCAAATATATCAATTTCAATACATTAAAGTAGAAGATGTCTTTAAAATTCAAATTACAAAATATATTTTTTAATCTTTATTTGAAATCTTCGAAAACGCTACCGCCATGATCGTGACGTCAGTCACAATGTAAACAACTAAATGCCATTCGCAAATCGCATGTTGTGGTATTTTGTAGCCAAAATAATAAGATATTATGTAGGTAAGTACTTACATCGAAGTGATCTTCGCAAAAATAAATTTGATTTTCAGTCGATATCTAGCACGCTTATGTTAATTCGCGTGTTTATTTACTAATATGTCGTCATTGCACAGATAATCTATAGGCCAACATGGCCGACGGCGTTTTCGATTGTTAACGAAAAAAATAAATTTGAATTAAAGTTTTGTTGTGTCTCAGAAAAATACGATAAAATAAAAAAACGGTCTAGAAAAGCCTCATTAACAAAATAAAGCCTAATTTAAAAATGTGTCAACTATCCTATTAAATGGAACTGAGAATGTCAGGCTGGCCGGGCCCCGGAAGAGAGCCGACACACCAGTGTCACCACTGCAGTTGCGACGAGGACACCGCATACTCTGAAGGAATGGCCCGCGGGGGCAGAGCAGCGTCGCGAACACGTCGCAGAATTGGGGAACGACCTCTCGTTACCAGCTGTGGTTAAGGCTATGGTCGAGAACGAGAGGTCATGGAACGCGATAACCGCCTACTGCGAAACAGTCATGTCGCGGAAGGAGGGGGCCGGGCGGAGTGTGAGCGGGAAATACTCGTAATATCCCAGCTCGCTATCCGCCGCCGCACGCGCAGGAGGATGCGGAAGGCACTCCTACCGCCCTGACATGGGCCTGGGCGGCGGACACGTGGAAGTCTGTCATCCGACAGTTAAGGCCTCGAGGTGAAGCGCGCGGCGTTCCCGCGCGTACCTCTCGAGCGGAGCATATAGGTGGGTGGATAACTCCCCCATCACCCACCGACCGGAGAGGCCCTTTACAAGGGCCAGCGCCATCGGGGCCGCGGAAGAGTCAATAGCGTACCCGCGGCCCCGACCGAACAAGCGCACCCGGAGGAAACCGTTGGGTTTTAGTCCGTGGGAGTCGGACATAACCGCCCCGACTGACCACGCAGTGGGGTGGTACACATAAAGGGTTTCCCAACGTTAAAAAAAAAGGCTGGCCGGGCCACCAATACATGTTTCTAACTTCTTTAACACCTTAAGTAGCTCTTTTTCTTGTGTGAATGCGACAAAAGCTTTGAATTACTCTATGTTATACTCACTCGTCAAACCTAAGCAGATGGTGTGAGGAGTGGAAATAAGGCAATTCATGAGTTAAATAAGATTGCATTCGACTGCTTTGTCTTACCACACGTAAATGTCGACTACGAAAGAGTCATTAGCAAAGTGTACTCTTTGAAAGTGTGTTTAACTATGACGAATCCGAGGCGTCGCGTCGTCGCATCAAAGCTAAAGACGATGAAGATTCGCATTGAAGAATTAACTGACATAGTAGTTGTTAAACGTTAAAATATGAGTTTAAGAATAATTACATTAACCCGTTCATTAACCACATTTAGACTACTGGTTTTTATATAAATCAGCCAACTATCGCGAAAAAAACGTAGTTGAATTTAATGCCCCAGTAGTATCTTTTTTATATACATAGACAATATTTTTCCAAGAGCCTGAATCTAACTCTGCCCGCCCTAGAGTAAAATTGTTCTTTAAATCTGTGATTTTATACGACTGGTAACATTATTATTTATTTCAAAAAAAAAGCGCGTCGTTGCTTGAGTAATGAGTAATGACTATTTTTTTCTACAAATTGTGGCAATCAGTTTAACTTTGGAGTTGGGCAGTCATCAATAATTAGGCATTATAATAGAGCAACTAGAGCAACAAAGCAAAGCAATTTTAAGTTAGTTATTTCACAAAAGGCCGTGTTAGTGAGCAACATGGTTCAGGTAATTGTTTTGATTTCTTCATGTCAATCGACCCATGTGATTTTGTTTTTTTCCCATATCTCATAGTATGTTCTCACTTGTCAAGCTTTGGGACACTGGGCATATTAAAAGTAGATAAAATAAATATAACACTCATTAATGGTATGCGAATGGCCAAGTGACATAAAAAATACGTGTTTAATGTTTCAGGCTACAGATGAAATGGAACAACCAGATCTACCCCAAGCTGTAAAATTGTTAAAGGAGATGAATATGAACGTACAGCAGGTATCACATCTGGTGGACAGTATGCTTGACCGTGTGAAGAGCGGGGAAATATCAACTGATAAAGGTCTCAGTTTCCTTGAAATGAAATATCAAATGCTTCTTAGCTATCTAATAAATTTAACATATATTGTACTAAGGAAATGTTCAGGCGAAAAAATTGAATCTGATCCATCTATTGATAGACTTATTGAAATTAGGACAGTACTTGAAAAAATTCGTCCCATAGACTCTAAATTAAAATATCAAATTGACAAACTTGTAAAAACAGCAGTAGTTGGGGCAACATCAGAAGATGATCCACAGACATATCATGCAAATCCTGCAAATTTGATGAGTAAACTAGATAATTCTGATGATGAAACAAGTGAAGAGTCAGAAGATGGAGAAAACAAGAAAGAAACATCAAAGTCAAATATTTATGTTCCTCCAAAACTAGCAGCGGTGCATTTTGATGAAACATCTTCAAAAGTTGACAGTGAAAAGAAGAATAAAGAAAAGTCTAGAAGGCAATTCCTTAACTCTGGTGTAATGCGAGAGCTCCGAGAAGAGTACTCAGAAGCTCCATTAGAAGTAACTACAGGAAACTATGTGAAACAGTCAATATCTAAGTACGAACAAGAGAAGACTGAATATGAGGAAAATTATCTAACTCGCCTGCCTGTCACTAAAGCAGAGAAGAACAGGAGAAAGCAGTTAACTACAGTGGGAGTATTGGCTGATGAGATTACAGGCACCAGTGGAAGGTCAGCTCGTAAACACAAAATAAAATCCAAGAAGGGTAAAAGCTTTAAAAGGAGGCGTACACATTAGAATTCCCCAATTCTTGTAGATTGTTAATACAATTCAATAAGAGACTCTTCAGTGTGACATTTCTACAATCTTTCAATTAGGTTTTTAATTTTAGATGTTAATGTTTTCGTTATTTTTATATTGGAATTTTCCTGTTATTTGATGAATGATCTTTTGAATTAATTTTATTATGATACTTCATTACTTTGCCCGTTTTTGGTTTGAGTAAAACCTGTATTAGTTTCATCAAGAACTTTTCAATCTCCAAGTAAATTATACATAGCAGATTAAACTTATATTATATAAAGTGCAAAATACAAAATGTTCACTCTGTCAATATATCATTCTTATATGACAAATTGGGTATTCTTAAATTGGATGTCTTGATAACATATATCTGCCAGATAAAATTTATTTGGATGTTGAAAATCAGCACTTATCAAAATATTTATTTGAAGTCAAAGCAGAATACTATTAAAGTCACACAGTATTTTAGGTCACAGGGTGAATTATCTATTTATAATAATGCTGTTTTATTTGATCCATGAAATTTACAATGTCATAGTAGGGTATCAAGATGTTGTTTTAGCACATGTATATACAACGACATATAAGTATACACATGGTAAATTTAATTTAAAGCAATGGTTGTGCTAAAACTAAATGTTAATAAATGTAATGATTGATTTAGTCTGCAACAAATGTCCAATGAGGTGTTCAATTAATCAGATCTAACACTGTTTGTGAACTCTATGCTGCTAATACCATATTACCACTGAAATCTGTTGCTGTACCTATAATGTTAAGTTTATAAATTTGTTGCAAATGTAAATGTTTTATACAATAATCAATACAGTGGCAATGGTGTTATTCTTTCATAAGTTGTCACCAGAGAGAGTATTTTGCGACACTAGTCTTATCCTTTGCATGACATCATATTCATAAACAGCGCGTGGCTGTCGATCAGGGGATCGTGGATAAGGGCTCTTTTAAAAATTGACTCCTAATTAGACAAAAATAAATAACTTTTAAATTGTCGCCATAGTTTCATGAAGTGACGCGGCGTTAAGAGGGCGGGCTCGTCGCGATAGTGTCTTTGTTGGAGATGGCCGGTGGCCTCTAGACCAGGGATTCCCAAAGTAGTCGATATCGACCCCTTGGGGTCAAAATTAGTATCCCAGGGGTCGACATAAACGATAACGGATTTTGAGGTTCGACGAGGTTTAAAAATCGACCCCTATTAATTAACACAAGTTCTTTTTTGAAACTTGTACTGTAGAAGTTGTGTTACTGCGTGTACCAACTTATTATAAGAATGACTAATATTTTAGTCGGAAGTATCATTGTAGTACTTTTAAAAAACAAGTCAATAAGCGTGGACAAGTTCGTGCAAGATAATGAGTTCGAGCGTACAAGTCTTTCAAGTACGTTTTGACTGTCTCTATATTTGACACATATACGCGATTTAACACGAGCAAAATCATGATTAAGTTTAAGTCCAAACATGCTCCAGATATCATACTATTTATCAAGCTTGCACTTAGGTTGAAAGTTCATTCGCGTTTTGAAATTTCTTGGAGCTTGAATAATAATACACTCGTCTACTACTTTATTAAGTACAAGAGATTACAAAGTGATTACATAGTTAAATAAACTGAATTAAAATAAAGTGATTGAAAATGAATTTACAAAGTGCTTAGTTACCTACTTACGCGCGTTAATAGCGGTTCCATACATTTCTGGAGTTTATGAAAAAGTAAGAGCTAAGTTTTAAAATTGGTAAGCATTTTGTATTAATAGGAAAAAACTCTAGATAGAATTTTTAAAGTAATTTCACTATGGGGATCTGAGGCATCAGTTAATTTTGGAAAAGGGTCTCTTGCCCGAAATAGTTTGGGAATCGCTTGGGAAGACACGTTGTTATATTCAATTTTCTCATTTTACCAGCTAACATTATTACTACGAAACTACATAAATGAATATTGCAGTAACTAAAATAAAAACGTTTTAATGTTAACACAAAAAATATATTTTTTTTACTTTCAACAAAGCTTCGAAACGAATAGGCAATAAAATAGTGACAAAAATAATTGTAGTTAAGTACTTACAATATTATTTCATTTTAATTTATTAGGCCTTATAAACGTTACATAAGCATTGATTAGTTATGTCTTCTCTGTCAACGCGATTTATAAATTGGCTAGAAAGGAACGAAAACAGTGTTTAATTAACTAATCAGTGCTTAAAAAAGTTTCTAAGGGAGGCCCAATATACTTAACGAATTTTGTTTAAAACAATTGTTTTATGTTTTTCGTTATTTTACTTTGATTTTCTTTGTGCCGTGTTTTTTTTGTATTATGGAATAATAATAATCATAAAAAGTTAATTTAACTGTTATTTTAATTTCCGTCTTAGTTAGCGGTTAATGTAGGGAAGTCTTGAAGACAAGTCGCGGGGTTGAATGATTGATAACGGAAAAGTCTCATCTGTCGGATGTGACCGATTGGCGTGTGAGTATCCAGACACTGGTAGTCTCCGGAAGGTGGTGCTGTGCCGCCGTTGTGCGTCAGGTCTGATCGAATAACTCTATTCAGTAGCCACGTCGGTGACGCCATAGTTAACTGGAAATCACAAGAAAAGCCTTATATTTCTATGTCCTTTACAATTTATTTAGAATCGACATAATAATATGAAAGACAAACAAGTGAACGATCAGCCCGCTTTATAGGAAGCTGTTATTGTTGCTGAGCACGTCCAACACGACGTGGCATTATCTGAAACCCTATAAAGTCTGTTACATATGAATAGTAAAAATGACATTGAAATTGTTTGATTTTCTTGGATAGCCCTTGATAATTCCAGATTAGCTTTACCCTTTCCAAATTACCCCTAAATTAGACACCGCTCGAGACCTCAACCCCGAGGATATCAAGACTTTCGGTTACTTGCAGGTGACTAAGGATGCTTAGCGTTACCGGAATGGACTGCAACTCGACAGTACCGGGATTTCCCGGGTTTTCGGAACCGGGAATTCCCGAGAGCAAGGCCTACTTGCTCCAGTTAAGTCTCGACTTCAGACGCAAGTATGTATCCGGCACTGTTTGACATTTTCCCGCGTAAGGCTGGCACGGCCAATGTATAAGGTATCTAGTGTTGTAATCTACATAACAATGAATGTTGTTAATAAGTAACATGTCATTGATATGCACAAGGAACAATGTGGGAGATATCACACAACTTTGTTATACCCCATCAGCATTTACTGGCTTGGGTTGAGCACGAACGATCGACAACGACCTTAAATGTGCTGCTCCTTGACAAAACTAGTTATCTATACATACGCACTCACGCCTGTAATCCCCGAAGGGGGTAGGCAGAGGTGTAAACAATACACCCACGTTTCGCCGAGCGTATCTCCGTCCCACAATGTAATAGGGGGCGAGCCTATCGCCATACCGGGCACAAATTCCAGACTCCGAGCTGATACTGAGCATTTCGTAATAGAAAAACCCAATACCTCTTGTACCCGACCCGGGGATCGAACCCGAGACCTCAGCGTCAGCATCAATCGTAACGCGTATGCATTACAACTGCGCCACCGAGGCAGTCGTTAGTTATCTAGTTGTATAATTTCTCGGGAAGCCCGAAGTTACCAAAGCCCTTCGCTGTGTCCTACTAATTGCTAAGGCTCTCCCTTACTCTCAACTGCCTCCGCCCATTTATTAGTAAGGTAGACTAGAAGATCACGAGTTGATGGACCCTGAAGGTGGTAATATAAAATCTCGTCTGACAAAAGGGTTCACTGATAAAATATGGAGAAAATCAATAGAAACTACATAGTATTTGTAACACACACATAAGTCATTATCCCCAAAAGGGTAGACTGAGGTTGAATTCATGCTGCACCTACGTTTCGCCGATCTTACTTCCGTACCATGATGTGATAAGGGGCGAGCCTTCCACTACACAAGGCACAGACTCCAAATCTGGGCAACTCGTGTAATTTGGCGGATTTAAAACAAACACAAATTGTGATTGGCCTATCTGGGATTTAAACCCAGGATCTCATAGTTTCTTAGCATACCTAAGTAACACAGAGTAGGTATTATAAAAAATGTTATAAATACGTGGTATCGAATAGATGGTAGGTCTCTCGTATGCGAGAGGCCGTCTCGGCAGGTACCACGGCTTTGTCTATTTATGCCGTTAAGCAGCAGTGTGTAAACACTGTTGTGTTCCGGTTTGAAGGACATTGAAACCAGTGAAATAACTTTTTTTAACATTACATACATGGACATTAAATCTATGTATGAAACTTTTTTTAAGTGACGGAATACAACTGTGAAATTAAGCACAAATACTGCTTATTAAAAATAATGAAATGCGTGTTTCAAGCTTTTGGAAAATTCCACTTGCAAAACACATCTCTCTGGTACCCATATAGAGCCCGCGGTTGACGAAACGACTCCTCACAGATCCCGAAGATGAGACCGCTCTGGCCATCCGAGGGATGGTACACTCCACAAGACTACAGTACCTACCGTCCTCGGCGCGCCCCCGCTATCCTGATCCTAGTACCGGCCCGCGAGCCGATGATAACGTGTAGTTTTATAATCCCCTGCTTACTAATCGCAGAAGTCTCTGCCCTCTCCCAGCGACCGTCGCGTCGGCGAGATCCGTACCCCACAGGGGGTGCCCGCTGTAAGGGTTGAGATGCCTAAAGCGCTCGCCCACAAGTCCGGTGTAGCTGAATACCGACGACTCGCGTCACAGTTTTTGTTGAAGCGATAGAAAGCTGATCTCCGGGCGACAATGGAAATCCAAGCGAATCGAAGGCGAATTATTTAAGTAGTGTGTCTCGTTTATCTGAGCAGTTTTTTTTTAATAATTAGTCTGTAGTTTGATCTATACAGAACCTCTTAGCGCGTAACAATACATAGGTACTTAGGTACCTACCGGTTTAGTTACAGATGGGGATGGGTGTCTGTAGTCATCTTGTTGAGTCGACAAATAGTCCATTATACCAAAATGGGGGGCTAATTGTGCCAAATCAGCATCCTTCATCAGCTTATTTCTTCCTGGGGTACTGAAAAATACATTAAGTAGGTACAATATACATTGTACGTATACTCCATAGTCAATATTGAAATAATAATATCATAAGTTCCGCAACATTGCTGCAAGTTCTATTGAAAAGTGCTTTAAAAGTCAGCACACACAGTGGCGGTACCGAGAGCGTAGCAGCAGCGGGATTTTTTGTATTCTTTGAATTTGTATGTAACATGGCACATTAAAACCGGCAGAGAAAAATACTTGGGTGCGCTGGAACGGACGCGGTGCCGCACGGAACGTTATGAAAGAAAGCCGGCCGGCGTGCATGACGTGGCGCGAGCAAAGCGAATGCTCCGCTCCATAAAGGGTTGTGTAACACGCCACACAGGCCGGAAGCAAGCGGTGCCGAACCACCTGTGTACCGGTTTCTACTCGGTTCGCTCTGTTTGACACCCTCCGGAGTCTGGACCTTCTCGCAGATTCGCCTCCGCACCGCCAAGCTGTGCTGCCTCTGTGTGTCATGGCCTTAAATGCTTACTCCGTACACGGGTACGATGTAAAGTTCACCAGCGGCTTGAATGAATACACAGGGTCAGTCTTGGTGAACACTTCAGAAAGCATGTGTCGAGTTTCCGTCATTTTAACTCCTTGGTCGTCATTGCCCCAACGTACGTAAGTACTCAAATGGTTACTCAATCGATCTCTGTACACGTGATTGTCCTTCTCGGCATTGTTAGCAAAGTCCCAGTTCTCTACTTTAACACGTGAACCGTATGTGTTCTTAGAAAATAAAATCTGTTGTGGCTTTTTTGCCATTGGATTTTTGGTTCTCATTTTGGTAAAAAAATGTATTGTACGTTACTTGTAAATAAACAAAAATAAACCTTAAATCAACGCCTCAAAGGGTTTGTCGATGAAATATGGATAAATAAGTAATAAGTAATCAACGAATTAGGTAATACTAGGTAATATAATATTAAATTGTTTTTGCGTACCTATGTCACAAATATTGACAAATATGTCATTAATACCGACCGTCAAACCCGCCTCAAACCTATGGTACGAGAAGGCAGAACCAGGATAACGTCTGGCAGAAAGAAACAAAAGACATAACTAAAACTCATCTCGATTAAACGAATTCTCAAAAAAAATAACGCATTATAATCGGTCCATTCATTTAGGCGTTACAATGCCACATACACACACACAAACTTACAATAACTACCCCTCTTTTTGTCGGGGGTTAAAACTGGTATGCTTAATTTCCATAGATATTTACTTATTGTAGTTCTTACGTCATCTAATATATTATCCGTGGTCTGTGTTTATCTACACTTTACTGTGATGTGTTATATGTACACTAGTGCACTTTTAACTTGCAAATTGCTTCTTCGTCTGTTTATAGCACCATGAGCATGATGTATGCAATAGCGCAATGTGACAAAAATGACAACATACAACCTAAGCTGCTTTATATAATATGCAACACATGCACGGTGAATATGTATGCACATTAACCACTTTTTCTACATTCGACCCCTGATTTTCTTACGAAAACGAATGAAGTTAGGTATTTTATAAATTATTTTACTAACGGTTTTAGTATAATTACATTGACGTTATATTTAGATACTACCTCCTTAATACATAGGGATAATATTCATGAACTGTATTGAGATATTGCATAAATGTACATACCTACACCCATGTCATAAATATTTGTTCAAATGTTACCCCGCACTGTACTTGACAATGGTACTTGATGTCTAGTCTTGACAGATTTTATGTAGTTTTTTTTTATTTGATACCTAACTCAATGTTGACCCCATTAAAATTTGGAGACAAGATTCCACCCTAAGGGCGTGAAATCAGAGATTACTTAGACACTGAAATTTTGGCATTCTGCACTTTGATAATTCGATAATTCACAAAATGTATAAAATAATAACTTATAACAAAAATTAATAGAACAGACTTAAAAATAACTGTAAAGCAAAAAATAAAAAATCTAATTTTGAGTTGGTGCTATCAATCCTTAATTTACGACTAAGCTTACAACATTTAAAGGCCGACACAAATTTGGTTATAAGTACATTTACTTTTCATTAATTATAGGCAGGTAGGTATAACAAAATTGCAATAGGGTAGTTGACTAGGTTTTTTTATTATTTAAATCAATAAGTTATGTTACTCAAAATCTATTGCAGAAAGAATTTTATAAATCGGACCAAAAATAAATAAGATAGAAGCCATTCAAATCCTGTAGAAGGGGTAATTGTCAAATGACAGACGATGCAACCTTTGACGTCACTGTGTAAAATGTTAATTATAGTGCACGCGTGCAAGCGAGATAGTGAGATATCCCTACTACGCGCCCACTTTTCCTCATACCAACATTTAAAGTCATAACTGCGGGCACATTTCTGAACCAATTTGGATTGTGTTTTAATAAAAGGGTTTCTTTTGCGTATCATTTTCTGTTGCTTATAAAATAATGTATAAAATTCAATATAGGAAACTACCCTATTGTTGAAACTTTCATTGCTTAAAATTGATTTTGTATTATCGATGATTTCGTTATAACGGAAACACATAGAGTAATACGGAAACATAATTGTATTGTTGTAACATGTATATTCATAACAGACACAGTAATAGAAGTGGTATATCTATCTAATCTAGTAATGGTTAGGTATATTCTACATTGTAAGAGTTTACATATTTTTTGGTCCATAGGAAGAAGCCATTTCATTATCGTTTGTAATTTTATCTCTCCAGCGTAACTCCTCGTCTTTTACTCGAATACTTTCTTCAACAGAAGCAACAAACGCTTCAAAAAATTCTAAAAATGTAATCTCTACTTCAAGATCCATAATTTTATCGTTATGACAGAGTTGTGGAAATATTGTTACAAATATTTTTATAATAGTTTTGTTTGATAAATTACTCAGATTAAACAATTTTAGCTTATTATTGCACTCATCATAATTGTCGTCTTCTTTAGCACGTAGGGTGTCATCTGTATAAAAAATAATAAAACTTTTTAACAAACAATAAAACTCACTCAAAAAACCTAAGAGTCGGCGTGGTAATCCTATCAATCATTGACTAATACCTATAGTGCTTTGTTAAATATATTTTTCACATGAGTGCAGCATGAATGGGCTGGCTCGTCCGAGTCGTTACCACTATGTCACAGCAAACGGGCATAAATTAACACCTTGCTGCTGCGTTTCGTACGGTGAATGAGATATCCGGAGGCCCATATCCCACTGCCCTTCCCAATCCCTTACTTATGCCTTTCCTTTAAGGTCTGCAACGCGCCCATGATTATGTTGGTATCGTAGGCGGTGGAGATTACTTACCATCAGGTGACGCACTTGCTTGTTTGCCGGTCAATAGGTACTATATAAAAAAACACGTTCCACGTAAGTAAAAGGAACATAGTTTACGCTGCTAAAATTCTTTAGTCAGATCGCGCGGAATGTCCGACATCTCCGATAAGATTAGGTAACCCTACTTTATAACTGGGAGCGTGAGAGCAGTCTTTAGTTTTATTCCAGCATTGTTATTATCGCGGACACCAAGACGGTCAACAGGTGAAGTATTGAATTCAATAGCAGGGGTCTAGCAAATTACCGCCGATCGACTTTTTAAAGTGAATTCTTTGTTCTTCGTACAAATAATTATTATTCATGACAATTAAAAAGTGCATGTCGTTCATAAATTAGGTAATTTTATTTTATTAGCTTTAAATGACGAGACTTGTAGATCGCACGCCTGATGGTAACACCACCAGAACTTCGAATTGTGAAGTACTAAATGACACTGAACTGAACACTGTTTACACACTAATGCTTGGCGGCAGAAATAGACCGTAGGTACGTAAACTGTCATTTGTATACTACCACACATAACTATGGCTACTTTTCTGTAACATGCTGTAAACATATAAATTGAGGACCATTCCTTTTTTCCTTGGTAAAAAAACATACTTAATACCAGACATCGGGATTCGTAAATACTTAAAGGGTAAAAACGTAGATACTTTAATAAAAAATATCATTTTATAGCGTTAGGTATGGTTACTGAGGTAGTTACCTATCAGAAAAGTGATTTCATCGCCAAATATGTATACATTTCGGCCGAGCGGTAAAGTATCAACATGAGCTTCACTAAGATCTGCTTGGGGTTGTTCAACATCATGAGGTGCGTGTCTAACTGCTTGCAAAAACATGCGAACTGTGTGCGGCTCTCCTAAGCTGCGATATAGTTCGTAAGTACCTTTTAAAGGTACAAAAGATCCATAGCCATTGACAAGTCGACCTGGAACAATGTACGCAGCCGTTAAATTTAATATTTTTAAAATAATCATCACGAAATCTTATAAAAACAATTAACCATTGCGACGTCCAATACCCGGCAAAATATCCTGTTCCATAAAGCAACGGAATGCATTTGCTACTATGGTATCCGGTCTTTTCTCTGGCAATTGCCGTTTAGAATACAATCTACTAGCAACAGAAATAAGACTGTGCAAAAATTGCCAAAAATATATTTTTTCAAAGGGATTGTGTGGTGTCCTCGTGAGCCATTCAGGATTTTGATGAAATATTCTGTCAATCTCTACAAGTGTTAAACCTTTTTTATTCATATTACAGTCGTAAAACAGTTGCCACAAGTACAGACGTATGAGCACTGGCGTGAAATGTATCTCTTCGGTATTACATATAGTCGCATATTTGTAATAAATATTTTTCAAATCGATTTCGTAACATCTAAGTGCTTTTTTCAAAGAGTTTTCTTCAAATGTTATTAAATCTTCGAAATGCATAAGCGTATTTTCAAAGGGCTCTTTCTTCCGCGTCCCCGGCAAGCAAGTTACATTAAATGATTTGTTGTTCCCCAAATAATCATTTATTATGTTAGTTCTAACTTCGGCTTCCTTATCTAAATTCTTAAGTGCTTCTTCTATATGATAAAGAAGGCCAACCGTATTGTCGCATATGTCAAACGTGTATGGTTCCTCAATTTGAGATGGTTTTACGTCTTGCGCAGCAGATCCATTTTCATTATTATCAGCCATTAGAGTTCCTAAGTTATCATCGTTGAACAAATTCTTATCATGCAATATTAATCCGTTATTGGTAACAAACTTCCCTACTCCATGTTTTTTATTATTCTTAAAATCTCCTTTGTAGTGTGACCCCAGGCCTAATCCCAAATTCAATACTCCATACCCGTGGCGTTGCCCTCTATTCCAAAGCCCACGGTACACATTAATGGATGGTGATGACATGGTGTTGTTATAATAAGCATCCCAAATATAAACGCCGTAACCAGACATTACTCCATTTTTCCATTCGCCTCGATAAAACTGGAAAGACAATTCAGAATTAATTAATTTAAGGAAATTAGTTGTTTAACAAAAAATTATATTTAGTTATTTTTAATTTACTTATTCTCCATATTTAGGTATCTATGCCTACTAATAATGAATAGTTTGTTTTTAAAATGGCAGTAAGAACAATAAGTGCAATGCATAACTTGGCCGAGCTGTAGTCAATCACTTCGCCTACCCTTTAGGCTTCCACCTATGATCCGGCGACTTCGGTCATGACTTCAGAACCGCCAAGTTTCTTTGGGCGTATTGTAAGTGAGCAAGTAGTGTGTAATAAAAAAACAGCTAGGTACGTAGATGTGTAAAAAATTTAACTTACATCATGATTTGGCCAGATCATAAGTCCTTTACCATGTCGTATGTATTTATCCCATTCGCCTTTGTAACCGCTCAGAGTGCAATATTCTCGGGAACCGTACCCATGACGCACATTCTAAAAATACATAGGTACCTATACGCACTCACGCCTGTAGTCCCCGGAAGAGGTAGGCGGAGGGGTAACTTGTACACCCACATTTCACCGAGTTTATTTCGGACCCATGATGGGATAGGGGGCGAGCCTATCGCCATACTGGGCCCAATTCCAGACTCCGGGCTGATACTAAGCATTTTATGATAGAAAACCCCAATATCACTTTACCCGACCCGGGGATTGAACCCGAGACCTCAGCATAGCAGTCGTACAGCGTACGTATTAGGTACAACTGCGCCACCGAGGCAGTACCTATTCTAAAAATATTGGATTTAAAAATCAGCTTGATATTGAACAAGTATACAATTATTCTACAAAGTCTATTTCATTGAATCTTCCATCGTATTATTAATAACAGGCGATCATTTACAGCCTTATAATTTTTCAAATTTTATTTGGATAACTTATAGTTAATATTTACAAGAATAATACAGGATAACGTTAAAAAGGCCATTTACAATATTTATCAAATACATAGTTATACAGATATTACAACATGTAAGGCTTTATTAAATCAATATATAAAGATATAACATATAGGTATTTGATTAATTTGATTATATCTATAATATTATCTGATCTGTCTTGATAAAGTTTCTTATAGAGTTAATTTAACCCAGTGGGCAGTGCCTTTCAACTCAAAAATACCAAGAATGTTTTGTACGTAATACCTAATATTAATAAATATTATGCGTACGTTGATCCATTGACCGTCATATGAATTTTTAAAGGATTCCGAATAATATATGACTCCTTCGCCGTGTTTGGTGCCGCAGTGCCATCCTCCAGCGTAGGAGCGTTGGTTTCGGGAATCCACGTAGAGACCTCTACCATGGCGAAGATTTCCAAGAAAGTCACCTTCGTACCACGTATCATCTTTCCACTGTATGAAGCCTTTTCCATGGATCTCATTGTCCTTAAATTGGCCCTATATTTTCGCAAAATATTACCTACTTGAGTTAATAAGTAATTAATTAGTTAAGTCCATGGGTCTTAATAATATAAATGAATGCAATGAAATAACAAACCAAATATATTGTGCCATCAGCCCATTGAAATCGACCTTCCCCATCCATACGCTTCATGGAAATATTTCCTTCATAGATATTTCCGTTAAGGAATCTGATTATAGCTCGTTCATCAGGAGATGACCACCACTCCTGGTGTAGTGAGTCAACCTACAGAAGGTAATTGTAATGATATATAATACTTACTTAGAATAATAACTATAATAAGATATAATAGTAGGTACTACTCACCAGTGTCAAAACTATAGGTAAGTACCTACCTGACCAGTTTCATTCACAACTAATTTAGATCTGCTTCTTTTTGTTTTCGAAGGTTTTCCTGTAGATACAATTAATATTTAACATTATTATGTTATCGATTAAAAATAGGTACATGCATATGATATAAATTCAATGACATTCCATAAAATTATAATTCACAAACCAATGGTTTTTTTCTTTTTGCTCAATATTGTTAATTCACTAACTGTCTTTCCAAATTCCATATTTGGCGTAATCTCTTCCGGTTTCTGGTGTGCTATCACCTCCCATGACTCAACAATGCTATCGAGCATTGATTCAAACAAAATCGTGATTAATTCTTTTTCTACTGAACCTTTGGGCCGGGATCCTACTACAGAATTAGCCGAATCACTAGTCAGTCGCGCAGTGGACTGACCCCGTCCAGTAGACATAAAATCATTATCAATTCTATCTTCTGTCGAAAGATAATTATTTGATGCAATTAACGAGCTCTCACGACGAGTGACGGTTTTTTGGAGGTCAACATAATACATTTTAAACGAAAAATGTAATTAGACAAAACATCTGGATATATAAATAATTCTGCTAAAATATTAAAATTACACGAGATTCGAGCACAACACCAAGAATTGACACAGTGACTTTTTATTTTAAATATGAATGATCCAAAGAGTATTATTATACATGCCTTCTAACTACCTATTGAATAAGTAGGTCCTATTCGAAACTAAGAAGTATCAACCATCGGCGCGTCGCGTCAGTAGAAACGTAAGTACTTACATAGTGGTTATAATATTACGCGATATTTTGCGTATTATAACAACATAAGCTGACATCTAAATCCCCAAACAGGGTAGGTAGAGGTGCAACTAATGCTGCACCCACTGTTCGTTTTGTCCCGTGACATATAAATAGAGCGAGTCTATCGGCATACCGGGCAAATATTCCAATCTCGGACTACTCATGTTTATGTGGATTTTTAATAGAATAGAAAACTCATCATGTGCTAGGGTATTCTCTTGTTATTGGTGCATTGAGGGTGTCTGAGAAAACAACGTTGGGTACACTGAAATAATAATGGTACGATATAGTTGTGGTTAAATAGTATAAAAGTGGTTGTCGTCATAACTGGAGGCCTTTTGCCCGCAGTCAGTCCATCAATCTCCAGTTTACTAAGATCAGTGCTCAGTCGTCAGTAGAGTTCATTAGGCGGTAGCTCTGCTGTTCGGCCCCGGATCTACTATTTTTTCTATCCGGGGCAGTAACTTTATGGTGGCGCCCCTCTCTCCATCGTTTGAAATAAATTACTCAAAAAATCTCACAAATATATAATGTTTGGGATTTTTTTGCGAATGGGACAATAAGAATCTTTAATAAATTTGTGCCCCGGTTTGCCCCGCCCCCCCAGATCCGCAGTACCGCTTTTTGAAGAAGTTAGTACACTTATTAGTGGTAGGAACAGCCGAAACTTTAAGCCCCTTCCCTTCCATCCTTTCCATACTTACAAAAAATAATGACATTGTGGTGCCACAGAGTTAATGTACTCCGTAAATGACGCCTTATTATTCTAAGATTACGCCTATGTATGTACGTCTTGCTTTGTACCATCCTTTGTACTCAGCGCCACCATGGAATGGATTTCCGAGTATCGATAAAAAAACAATAAATGCTGAATAAAATTTATTAGCTAGGTGGGTAGAACTACAATTTTACTAAACGAGTACTTACATATAATTATAATTTTCTAGTCCCACAAACTTAATGAGATGTAAGTATTACAAACATTATATAAAACCGTGCCAATTGGCAATTACGTCTACATAAAAAAACTCACGCACAAATGGATGTTGGACAAACATCTTTGACGATTTATGAATAAAAACAAGATTACATTTCGAACTGCTGTATTTTAAATAGGAATTTAACTTTTTTTTTTATTTTACCCTTCTTATGTCGATCTGGATGAATGTGATGCCTTCCAGTCCCACTCTCCCATATATGAGATCTTGTTATGTCATTGTTTAACATAGAACGACCTACCAGAAACAAAAGAAGCCTTAAGTTACAGAATTCTGTACAGATAAAGTGACTAGGTATTTAAAACATTATAATATTTAACCCCATTTCCATATTTTCCACGGTCTCCACAGTCGCCATATCGAGGCATCTTGGTTAAGGTCATCAGAAACAGCGTCGAGTGGCTTAATTGGAAGCATTTGATGACGTAAATCTTGACTTGAAGCCTTTTCTTCACAACACGATCGTAGAAAACACAGCATAGTCAATATCACCAGCACCTAGCAATCATTATAAAATTATAAATAGGTGACTAAAATATTTTATAAATCGGAATATGACACTGGTTTTTTTAAGTAGGTTTGAATGAATAGTAAGTAGGTAGTGTACGTGTGCGCACTTGGTTCCCTGTGGAATTAAAGTCTAAATAAATGCATAAACATAGATAATTATATTTAAATTAATCTAAGAGTAGAGGTAGATATATTGATAGAGAGGTGGTAGTGTAATGACGGGGCCGTATTTAGTAGGTAGAGTGTAGTGTACGTGTAGAGTGACCTACCTACTATCACAAGTACAAATGAAAACATCGATTCCCCGCAATGAATTATTGAGAAAATATGCGGATAAAAAATGTAATTACCTACACTATTTATCCAGTTAAAGATCATTACACCTTTAAAAATAACAAATTATTGTTTAAATATCCAATCCACGTTACCTTTAGACTCATTTTCCATGAAAATCCAAATTATCCGACTTAATGTACTGTTGTAGACTTTATACGCGTGAATGACTCGTACACGCTGTTATATAGCCTGCTCTAGTAAATAAATTGATAGAATGTTTCATGCACTGGCATATAAAACTGCTGTAGCAATTTCAGTGATCCAAATCGTAATTGAGTAACTTTAATACGTACAATGTCCATACATTCTGTTACTTGCATTTTTATTTAATGCTCCGTGATGCACAGGGCTAGTAGCCGGCTGCGAAGCGAGAGGCCGTGGGTTCGATTCCCACTTCCCACACTAAGTCAAATGTTTGTGTGATCCACAAACATTTGTTTCGGGTCTGGGTATAGTGGGACCGCAAGTCCCTCGTAGTTCCTGATAACCACGATACCTAAAATAGGTACTAGTCGTTTTTGACCAATAATAAAGAAAGTCGTGTAGACACGATAGAGTTCATGATTATATTTTACTACCCCTTCGAGGCTACAGGCGTAAGCTTATGCCTGTGTTAATACCTTTTTTGTATAAAAACGTTATTTTCAGTCATTTACAAATCTAGTTCCCACCGCTTTAAACATCCAGTAGGTATACCAGTCTGATATACCGACTTTGGGAGCACGCCCTAGAGCAATCTTATAGAACACAAGAATAAGGGGTGAAACTCTACCCGTATTTTCACACGGTGTGACAGTTCTAATATTGAAACCTTTTACGAGGTATGGACAAACTTTTATGTGTAGTCGGCCACATTTTCTGTTTACTTGAAACCGCGGACCACTAAAAACCGGCCAAGTGCATGTCGGGCCACGCACAGTGCAGGATTTCGTAGGGTAACCGAAATTATCTCATCTCAATATTCCACCCCGTGGTTTAAATTAAGAGGGGGGGGGGCAATTTTTTCACGACTTTGGACTTTTGTCTTATAAAAACTCGTAGCAACCAACGAAATCAGATGAAAATTCATTCTGCCTTCATAAAGTTTGAATGTGGTACTAAATTTCCAGTGTGTTGCATGAGGCTTTTGTGTTATCGGTTCTGGTGCATTATTGTGCACCCCATCCAGCTACCTTAGAAAATATTTTCATCAGACTTGGCATTACAAAATGTTCTGACGGCTCGTACTGTCCAAATTACCAGTAGGTATCTATGCGTACATAGGTAGAGATTGAAATGAAATGAAAATCTAACTATAAAACTTCTAATATTTTTATTGAATCAATATGAACAAATCATGCTATATTATTCAGAAATATCACAATAAATATCCACAATTTTAATAACAGTTCACCACGAGAAATACAGTCAGAGTTTAATAGGTACCTACTTATGCAAACTATGACAGCTGTTGAATGTCTATGCAAAACAGCACCAATGATCGATGACAATGATGCATTAAAAGTTTAAGGGACGATTTTTAAATATCCAAGTAAACTTTATTTAACAAATAAAAGACAGCAAAATAGAAAATGATCATGTTATTGTATGCGGATAAGCGTATATAAAATTGGTTGTCCAATGCGGTTAAAAGTTATTCGGAAATTGAAAAATCGGCCCTAAGTACTGAACGCACTTTTGCTACGATGCGCCATGCGGCAGAACGCTGCGCGACACGGCAAAATATTATTTGTACTTCACTCACGCCTGTAGTCCCAGAAGGGGTAGGCAGAGGTGTAACTAGTAGGTACACTCGCATTTCGCCGAGCGTATCTCCGTCCCATGATGTGATAGGGGGCGACCATATCGCCATGCCGGGTACAATTCCAAACTCCGGGGTGATACTAAGCGTATAGTAATGGAAAAACCCAATATCACTTTTACCCGACCCGGGGATCGAACTAGAGACCTCAGCGTCGGCCTTAATCGTAACGCGTACGCATTACAAATGCGCCACCGAGGCAGCATGTTCTTTGTATGAAGCGGCACTGGGCCGTGTGCGGCGCTGCGTTGCCCTGCCCGACTAGCTCGGCCGCAGCCTGCGAGGCCAATTCTCAGGGATGAGGATCACGCCGTGGGTTGTGGGGAAACAACCGCCGTCATGCCGACTGAGTATGCTAGACGTTTTTCACGCGCAGCGTCGCGTTGCGTTAATGCGTTTATAACTAGCCGCTGCCAGTGCATTTGCAGTCACGCACAGCGTAAATGCGTTCACAATATAAAGCGATAAAAACAATCAAACGTGTACAAAACAAAACAGCGACGTATCAACACAATAATAGTCAGTAATAAAAACAAACCACCTACAGACTACAACACTACAAACATTAAACTAGTGTGACAAAACGCCGCATTTATCTAAAATATTTCAAGGTATAATTCGTTCTTTCTACATATCTTACAGAACAGATCATTCACAAGATGCACTTAAATAATGTCATATTAAAAAGTCACGTAGTACTTACAATTGAATATAATGATAATTAGAAAACAATTTTGGACTAGATAGATGTTTGATTTTATATATAACAAGGAATGAAAAGTTACAGTAAGTAGGTAGTTGAAAAGTAAAAACCCAATCGTACATGGACTTATAATTATGGCGAAAAGAAAACAAAGATGCGTGTAATAACCGTATAGCTATTAAAATAATATAATGTGTTTTACCTACTTATAAAGTTATAACAAATAATATTTAATTTAAATAATCATTTAATTGTGCTTCAAAATTTTAAAATCTTCAATTATATCTATTTACAAACAGTTATACTTCATGATAATATTTTTTTGTCATAAATTAATTTCTTATAGCAGATTCCGATGGTCACGTCACTGCACCGGCGCGGTCGGTAGCGCCAGCGTCTGACGCTTGACGCGACCATTGGAATTCTGTCTTTAATGACATACATGATGTGTAAATAATGCGTAACACCTTATCTATACAATGATAACACCTATATCACAGTTATATCGTTTGGCTTTTTATACACAGATTAATATTTACTACTTACGAACATGAAGCTACATTCAAATCTACATCAGTATTTTATCGGTTTAGATCGAGTTAAAGATCATTGAGCTAAGAATACACATTTAAATATTTGACGATAACCGACCAACCATGAAAAAAATACTGTATGGCTTGAAAATTTAAACACAAGACTGGCCCTTATGTGCCCCAAGTCCATGACCACCCTGGCATCACAATCCTTTTGGCCTAGCCTAAAATCCCTCTAAACACCTTCAAGACATCTTTACTCCTCTCTATTTGGGTAACCGCCTACAAGAATTTAAAACTGATACAGTCTAGAAAATATTCATACAACCTTGTGTTGTCTTTCTAAACTGTAATCTATAGCTGCACAAACACTTTTATGTCTAATGCTTTTATGTGAACGGATCCTGCTCTTAAAGTTACCTGGGTACACGTAATTAAATAATTATGTGACGTCATAAAAAAATATTATCATATTATTATATTGTATGATACCGACGTTCGCTATTGATCAGGAGTTTTCTGCATTGGTGGACATAACTGCAATAAACATTAACTCCTTGGCCCACACACACACACACATACACACATTTTTAATCAGTGTATTAACCAATCAGTGTTCTGATAACTTTTTGGGATTTGGAAAATTATTATAGAATCTTTATCCTGCCTTAGTGGCAGGTCATGTCTTCCTTCTAAGACGTCTCCACTTCGCTCCATCTTGAGCATCCACCGTAGTGAGACCATTAACTCTCATGTCTCCCGCTAATATGTCAAACCAGTGCCTTTTGGGACGTCCGCGGGATCGTACTCCTGGTACGATTTGACATGAGCATTTGTGACCGACGGTATTTTTGTGGTTTCCTCAATCTGCTACGTCGCGGACACCAAGACAGCTACGGATGTACTCATTATGAATATGATCTAGTTGCGTAACGTTGCACATCTACCGCAGCATCGTAATTTCCGCGACGTGGATCTCGTATGACATGACGCTTAATTGCGGGCCACGTCGCACACCCGTACAGGACCACAGGCCGAATGATGGCCTTGTATATGAGATCTTTAAGTCTTAGGAGCATCTTTCGATCGCAAGTAACGCCTGTAATCTCCCACTACTTAGCTTAAGCGGTGCCAATGTGCGCCCTGACCTCGAGGTCGATGACACCTGACTCGAGGAGTACAAGACTATTTAGGTATTTAATTTTTTATGTAGTCATACGTTCCTTATCGGGATAGATACCATCCGGGTCTGTACTCCACCAGGCCATGTACTTGGCAAATTATTATAGAGTAAAAGATATAAACCACTAATTAAATAAAACCCTGATAAAAGGTTTAAAAGTAAAGGTATGATTCTAAACTCAGCAGCAGCAGCACCGACGGCATCGCCAAAGACCGCAACGACACAATTGACTTCTATGTATTACTTTGGAATATCGGAATCATACATTACGTGGGCGACTGCCTCGGTGGCGCAGTTGTAATGCGTACGCGGTACGACTGCTGTGCTGAGGTTTCGGGTTCGATCCCCGAGTCGGGTAAAAGTGATATTGTATATTTATTTTACGAAATGCTCAATATCAGCCCGGAGTCTGGAATTATGCCCGGTATGGCGATAGGCTCGCCACCTTGATAGATGATGTGATATCATCGGACGGAAAATAATCTCGGCGAAATGAGGGTGTCCACACTACACCTGTGCTTACCCTTTCAGGGATTACAGGCGTGAGTGCTATCTAGCTTCCTAGACTTATGTATGGGCATAGGTAGTTACAAACTAAATTAATTTGATACTTATAAAATGCATTTATACAATATGTAAAAAAACCCTGTTGGTGTTTTCTAGGTCGTGAAGATAGACATATAGACAGCTAAATAAATATAATTAAATTAAAAAAATAATAAACAGAAACGAGATATTATGCTTACACAAGTAGCTTAAAAATTGAGCATATTTAAAAAATGTTATTTTCATATGAAAAGTTATTAACAGCTGACTAATGTGACGTATTCACGAAGACAGGCGCGCACGCGGCGCGACGCATTTTGCTATCTCGCTCTGGCTCCGAGTCATCGCTCTTGCAGAGGTAATCATTCGAAATACAGTTTACAAACAATAAAATAATTAATTTATAAAAAATAAAGATAATTATTTTTATAGTCTCATTTTCGTATGCGAGTTATTTCATTACGTTTGAATGTCGATTTTGATATCACAGTTTAAAACGCCCTACAGGAATTTTGTTACATATTATGTATAATGAAAGCTGATTATTTTCTTATCGTCTTCATCAAATACTATATTGTGACATTAAAATGCATATAAATTTAGAGGAAGTTAAAATAATAAGTTAAAAAATAAACCTCATCCATACTTAAATTATGTTCAATTAAATAATTATAGTGTGCTGCATTTAAGCATTGATTTTATGACTAGAACAACTTTTTGTTTTATATCGTGATTTATCTAAATACGTAAGATCATAATTTAAATGTACGATAACAATATATTTTTTATTCTGGCACGGCAAAGTATATTGTGCCTGATGGTAAGTACAGTACAGTCCAATTAATACATTATCGACGTAACGTCTAGTCTCTCACCAGAATAATTCCGGCCCGTGGATATACTAGATTAGCTACGGTTAAGGCAAAACGTACTAGTTGTCCCTCTGCCTATCCCATTTTTATCACTATAATTTTGAGAATTTATTCTGGAAGATTTATATGTATATTACGCTATGATCCATGGGAACAGGGTAGTAACATGTCTGTGATGAAACTCCGAGGGACAGCTAATAATATAATATTTTATTTGTACCTGGCGTTATCCCGGCTAGTGCAGGGTTGTGTCGCAGTCGTCTATCTTAATCGCGCAAAACAAAGTGTATCATGAAGTATTCTAGGAATAAGTATTTAATACAACTGACACAATATTTTAGTATTTACATAATATATTGAATTTTGAACATATTTTCTAGTTATATTTTACATTCTTCATAATACGATAATTTCTATAATATTCTTTGACATCGATTTAGATGATGATTGATTTTATATTTTAGTATCAGATACAAGTTATCTTCAAGCTTTTCGAATCAGCAAATCTTATCCACAGTTTAATTCCCTGTCATATTTGTTTTATATTAACCCTAAAAGCTGTGCACGAGATTTTATCAACGGTGATTTATAAAGCTTCATCATGTTAAAAAAATCTTGAATGTGCCACACCACTCACGCGTCCTACAACGTGTTTAAAATACTAGAAAGTACCTACATGCTGTTATCCAGGCACTAGTCAAACGTACCCATCGACATTGTTGTAATGTGTAATAACTAATACACCGTGACCAAAATAAATGTTTTACAATACGCGAAAGCATAACGTTGGCACTGAAGTTAGTCACGAGGCAACGCAACGCCGCGCCGATATTGTTTACAGAGATTTTCATTTTGAATAAACGATCTTAGTTTGATTATCCAGAAAGATTCCAAAACTCAACTAATCTAACATTATTACAAACTAAGTAATTTGTATGTGTGACCTTCAAACTGTATTCTGATTGGCTCATTTATGTCAGTCTCATTTATCTTTCCCGAAAATCAAATTAAGATCGTTTATTGAAAATGGCCGTAGAGGGTGATGAGCGACGTAGAGGGCAGATTAAGTGGCTAACTTCAGGCCGGGTGAGTTATTCTCCGCGTATTGTAAGAGTGTTTACTGCATTTAATCCGAATCCGAGAAATCTCGGTCCAAATTAGCCGTAGTAGGTACCCTACTATTGTAAATCCGTTTTCAAAATTGGAGAAACTCAGTTCGGATGATAAGTAATATCGGATTGGGATCGGATGCAGTGTATACTGTATATATTTATTGATTAGATCCAAGCACTAGGTCGCAAGTTGTCGACGATGCTAGGTCTCCTGCGATGACAGACGCGCATGCAGGGGTCTATGGCGAGGCGGCGCCCGGGTCACGAGTCGTGCAGCAGGCGCTGGTAGTGAGGGAACACCTCGTACGGAGGCACGTGCAGACCGAACTCCAACGCTACCAGCACTGCGAACTCGAACCGCATCAGGTCCTTCCTGTTCAATCTGAATGTTGTCTCGATGCGCTGCAATATTTACCCATCTTTTACAAATAATATGTACATTTTTCAATTTATCTTTGCACGTCTTGCTATATGTGCGTGAGCCATAAATGTAGCAAACGGATGGCCAAGTGGTCCTGACACACAATTTTGCTGGTCTATCCCATGCAAAATCATCAAACGGGGCGAAACTGCGTTAGTATATAACACGCTCATAAAGAAATCACACGTAAAATGGGGTCTAAGGTGTACTCTCCTACTTTACTATACTACTACTACCTACTACACTCCTTATGCCAGTGCCTAATACAATTAGATAATCTTACACTTACTTCAATTAAAGCTTTCAACATGTCTCCTTTAACATCATTCAGTTTGGCCGATAATAAGAGACACGCGCCTGCACATAGTTTTCGATTATCCTTATTGATTAGATTAGCCAGAATCAATTTCTCAAAGTAAACATATGCTTGTGCTACCGACAACAAATCGACACCACCAGTGTCGTGTTTCGCAATCTTGCGCATTTCTTTTTTTATGCTGAAAAATAAAAGTTAGTAACGTAATTAATTACTTGAATGTGTGTGAAATCAAATCAAATTCTTAAGACGTTCACACTACGGTTATGTCAACTGCGTACTAGATTATATAGTGTGCGTACCAATAATGTTACCCCAAATGTTGACAACCCAAATAGGTTTTTTTTTTTATTTTGTTTTTAGGGGCTTTTAGTCTCCATGGACCATGCCAGCCCCATCGTACCTAATTTCCCTATTACTCACACAGGCTCTTTAACAGTAAAAAGGCAGCATTGGAATCAGCGAGCACGCTTTGAAAAGAACCAACATTCATAAGATTCATATTCAGCGTCCTCATCAAAGCCTCACGAACATTTCTGGTCCTGACACATTCCACCAACAAGTGATATACATCCTCAACTGAACCACAGTTTTCACAGTTTGGACTGGCACTTAAACCCATAAGATGTTTGAACTTGTTGAGTGGAACATGTCCGGAACGCAGTCTATGTGCCACTACTACAAGTTTTCTATTCATGCTCGTATTGGCGAACCAAGGAATATGAGGAGGCTCACTCTGTATTGTCTTGTACCACACGCCTTTTTCCAGTGATCTTACATTAAAGTACTCTTGCCAATTATTATAACATTTTACTTTATATTTTGTTAAAATTTCAGAATAGCATGGTGTGATATCAATATCTGCGCCTTCCACAAGGTACGCCTTTGCCAAACGATCCGCCTCCTCATTCCCTGCTAAACCAATATGTGACATAGGTATACATAGATACATTGTTTATTTAGGCCGTTGGTTCGTAGCGTAGCGTAAAATACAGATTTTTGTTGGAGCTTAGGTTGAGTAATCCGACACAGAGTGATAATAATTGACCATTGGAACTATTTAATTACTTCATGCAGAAAGTATTATTGATCTTTAATGTTTGGTGCACCATGCGGGCGCATTACAGTTTGCAGTGTTCATTAGAGTTGAATCTGGTACACCCATGTTAACCCCATGCCAATGTTTGCTGTCACCGTAATGGTATAATCATTTGTTATATTACATAATATTATTTTCACCTTCTCAATTTGCTGAGAGTCAATTTAATATGTGGGAATTTTTCTCTAAATTTATCATTGAGCTCCTTTTTAAGGTCTTGCGGTCGAACATAATCAATTATAGATGTCATGTAAGACGTAAATGTCAATAGAGTTCTATGTTTGCCTGCAATCAGCTCAGGATCATCTAAAACGTTGGGGCAATAATGAACCTGTAAGCACAGAAAAAATGCATACAGATAGTGAAGATACGAAGATAAGAATAGGAACAGTCATAATGTCAAGTTATCATTACTTTTTATACTATTTGCATCAAATAATAATATAATTATGCTTACGAATTTCTGTGAAATTAAAGTTCCCTCATCCCAATCGAACGTTTTGTTGTCGACAGAGGAGTGCGGAGGTGACGACGCTATAGCAGTCCTCTGCGATGATTCATAAGAAAAGCACCTAGAATAATTTCTCATATAAATAATCATAATTTAAACATTATAAAATTCCATGCAAATTTCGAAGTTCAATATTATCCGATAAAGTAGAAACTATAGTACATGCAATATAAAGAAAATAACATCTCACACTTCCACGATTTAGTTTTAGCATCTACCTATTTGATTAGTTTTATTATAGTTAAAATTAAATGCCCAAAGTTTTAGTATGTTCATGCATGTGTGATAATTTAGTTGATTATATGTGCATACTACATTCAGTTGTTAATGACTGTGTAAAAGGATAAGTGCATGATATATGATATACATTTTTCATTCATATTAGATTGTAGTCAAATCACCCTGCACATCCTGAATAAATACATAACCCACAACCCAATTACTAAATACCATATTCAGTAATTTAATATTTTTTTTATTAAAGTGTAATTACTATGCCATATGTATACAGATTGTTGTTATTTAAAGTTGTGTGTAATTTTAAAGCTAGGGTTGAACAGCATTAGCAAAATCTAAATGCATAGCAAACATCACTTTTTATTGTTTACCATTTTTTATCCTTGTGCCTCGTCAATAACTTAGTCCTGAAATTTAAATTTGTTAGTGATGAAATGAATATGATTGTTTCATAATGATAATCAAAATGCATTTGATAAAATGTGTCAAAACCAATGATGTGTAAAACATAATTATTATGTGAAGTTATGTATGTTTGAGTGCAGAAGCAGTCACTTGGTGTGTTTTGATTTTGTTTTTAATATTCTTATTTAGAATGGAACAAACAGTATCCTGAGCCAGAAACAAATAATCTACTACAAATATTTAAATCCTTCCTTTGAGACTAATAAAAAATGGGGTATTAATTACATCATATCATCTACAATTATTTAAACTGCTTGTTCAAATAAATTCGGATTACACTATTTTTAGTGTTGCACAATCTCTAGTCAGTCATGGGAAAATAAACAATCACATGCACAAAAGCATTTTGAAAAGTAACTCAAGTAGTAAAATTGTATTAGAATTTTGAAGGAATTTATTTCCCTATTAATGAAAGTAGTATCTGCTTATTGTTTTCATACCTGGCAATGACATGAGGATGACGATTTATTACTTTCCAGTTAGCTTTGTCTGTGAAATCACTGCCATACATTTTTCTGTATTGCTCCCTTGTACATACTCTGGATGGCACAAGTAACTTAGAGTAAGATATATCTTGACCATTTTCTTCTCGCTCTAAGCCAAGCAGATCAAATGGGTCCACTCCATTGTCAGTGATTGATGACAGAGGTCTTGGCCCAGATGTATTACGTCTGCGTACACCATCCTTTCTGAGATCAGTCCTGAATATTTTAAAGAAATATATACTTAGTACTATGCAATGCAACTACTAAAACTTGTTAAGTCGAACTTTTGTTTTTTTTTATTAGCTTGAGTGACGAAACGAGCATGTCGCTCGCTTGATGGTAAGCGCCACGCCTGTCCATAAACAGAAGCAACACCTCACAGAACTTTGAATTACAATGTATGGCATTGGCCTGTGCTCGTCATCCAGAGACATAAGATGTTAAGTAATTTCACTGGCTTCAATGTCTCTCAAACTGGAATACAACAGTGAACACACTGTTGCTTGACGGCAGAAATAGACAAAGCGGTGATACCAACCCAGACGGCCTCTCGCATACGAGGGACCTACGACCTGGTCATGTAATGAATCTAATAAAAATCTAGTTTACTTAGAATGTAGCTGCTTCACTAAGTTGTTCTGATTGAAGACCTGTTAACGTATGACCTAATCAAAGAAGCGTAACAATAATTGTAATTTGTGATCTCCATATTAATGTCATATATTTATTAAGTGAATTATTGTGACTTACACACACCTCACATTACGTATAGTTTTTGAGTATGGTATTGTACTAAATATAACACAAGGTACACCTTGAGATGGCACAATAGCAAATCTCTCATCTCTAAATGTGACTCCTTTTGTTGGACGAACCAAGCGTACTTCTTTTGTCAGTGCATGATTCTCAGGTATGCATGTAGTGCTCGTTCTGAATCGACCTGAACAAATGCCACATATTTATAAGTTGTAATTAAAGAATAAATTTAAAACAAAAGGTTACAATTGCAACATATTTCGGCATATCACTGTGGCTATACAAACTTCAATGGATCATTTTTTTATAGCATAGACTGGTAAACTAGATCAAGAATCATGGATGCGTTATGGACTTTAAAGTGAAGGGACAATAATTAAGAGATTGGGAATGGGAGGCAAGATTTTGGCCTACAGATATCTCAATCATCATATAAAATACTACAGCAATCTGCTACTTTACATTGTTTCTGTGAGACAGTGGCAACAACCTGGTCGATCCGACCCACTCATCCTGTAAATTAAATTGTCTACAGCGTGGTTCTAACACTTATAAGTTGAAAATACACCACTTATTTTTATATTTTATTTATTATTTGTTAGACCTTAAAGATGTGTATTGGTTGAGCATTTAAAATAAATTCTAGTCGTCTTATTGTAATACATGTAAATGATTTACATTACCAAAATTTAAACTCTCTGAACTGCTTTTATCATCTGTAGTTATGCCTGCCAGTGAAACAAGGTGATTTTTTTTAGTGCGAAATGATGTATGTTTTTCTTTAAATGACTCGGTATTTCCAGAAGAGCATCTGAAATAGAATAAATATTAGATAAATACACCTAACAATCACACACATAGTGTTGAACCCCACTAGGATAACCTCTATTGTGGGTATCTGGAACTATACGGGACTTTTGGTTCTACAACAAACACACCCACATCAAAAGATGGCAGATCACAGAAACACTTATTTCGTTGTAAGGATCAAAACCACAGCCTTATAGCAGCCTTGATGTACCCTGATTAAGACTTTTAAACATTACTAATATAAAACTTTTTTAAAGGAAAATCAAGATGGTTATGTGTGAAATGAAATATTGGATAGCATTTTGATTGATATGAAATCCAAGTTGGGGCTAAGATTATACTCAGCAAAGTTAAGCGTAAGATAAGTATAAGTAAAGTCATAGTGTGCTCTATAGATTTCAGCTTTAGATGATACTAGCTTATGCTTGCAGCTCTACCCACGTGAACAGTCTTCTCCAGGATAAAAAGTAGGCAAGTCTTAGTCCAGCCTGAATTCGTCCGCTGCTGGACGCTGCCTTTCCATGTTGGCGCCACTCTTGATGGTCCTCTGCCTTCGTCATACAGCCGCTATATATATATAGATAGATAGATTCATAATAATGTACTTTACCTTTCTCTAAAATTAGAATTTGCAATTCCCTTTACAGGTGTAACAGCAGATGTGTATTCTGATTCTGAGCTCAAGGAATGATTATCAGCACCAAGTATATGCACAGGACTAGATTGCTGCACTTTAGTGCGATACCGCACGCTGCTTCGCAAGCCTATATCCTTATCTTTGTGAATATCTGGAGCTTTTGATCCACTTTCAGTCTTATCATTCTTGGTCGCAATCTGGATTAATTCAGGATCTTTATATCTGCCATCAAGAGATATATTTGACAAAAAAGTAACAGCCGCTAAACGTCGTCTTGCTTTTTCGTATTTATTTCGGTGGCTTGACATTTTAGATGATTTATTGGATAGATACTGAAACTCTTCGTGAATATCTTTATTACTTTATGTTAAGAATAAAATAAAAATAACATATAAAATTAACCCGACCAAGTAATAATAGTGGTAATAATTTACTACCAATCGCTATTCCAATCCAATCCAATTTTATATTGTGGCTCCATCGGCGTACGATGATTTTGCCAGTGTCGAGGTAGGAAAAGACACGGTGACAGTAAATAAACACTTTAATGATACGAGACCACTAATCAGAAGTAATCAGTACAAATATACATGTCACGTGGTGTAGGCAGAGCTTGAAAACTTTCAAAACAATGAAATAAGACATAACAATTGAAACACTTAACCTCAACAAATTTCATATAAAAATAAAAAACCACTATGCAAGAATAAGATAGCAACATAATATTATTTAACCAAAGCAAATAATTAAAAATAGGAAGGAACATAAAATATCCATACCCAAAAATTATAACCTTATACCATTGATCCTGATAAAAGAAAAGAGAACCTTAATGAAGGGAGAGTTAACCAAAGTTAATAAGAACGGAATATTAACAGGACGTGGGATACAATCGCTATTCGCTAACAGGATTTGTCTTTATTTTGTCATTTGTCAAATATTTTGACTTTGTCATTTGTCTAACAAATTTAGTTACAATGTCGCCAGTGCGTTCTAATAAAAAGCTACCTACTTGAAAAGTGTATATTTAAAAATAGATTTGTAAAAGTTGATGCAAAGCAACCTTATAATATCAAAAGTTACTTTTTATATTTTTTTACACTCTAAAGTCTAAATGAAAAAGAAAACCCATAAAGTGTAAATAAGTAAAGCCCGTTTTCACCAAAGTACTCTCAAACATGCTCTAACACTTCCAATTAAGGAATCCTTAGCATAAGGAACTCCTTAAACCTATCCCTTACATAAGTTCGTTTTCACGTAGTTAAACCTCCCGATGCAATCACCGAAATAATTTGAAAGAATATAAACTAGCGGTGTATACTGTAGGTACTTTAAGAGTTATCCCCAAACTCATAATTAACAAGGAGTTATACCTTCCAACATCAGCTCATTTGAATAACTCAAAGGAACATAAGTAGTGGTCTATACGAGCCTATAATATTTAAAGAATTACCCACTAACTCCTAATAGTTAAGGAGTTATATTTTCCATCATCAGCTCAGCAACATGAGATGATGATTATCACACGCAAATACCTAAGTAGTTTTAGAAAATTTAACAAACACATTATGCGTCCCTATAAAATTTATGGGATGCCTTCGATTTTTCTGAGATCCCATCATCAGATCCTGATTTGGAGCCAATGGTACCACCTGGGAAGTATACCCATAAAAACAAAAAAATAATTTCGCGAATCGGTCCATGCGTCTTCGGGTAATCGGGGAACGTATTACATGAAAAAGATTCCGACGAATTGATAACCTCTTTTTTTGAAGTCGGTTAACAAAAGAGCTTAAGGAGCCGCAAGAAAGCTCGCAAACTACGGCCCTATGAGACATAGAGTCAGTACTTTCTTCATTGGAACACGCCCAAAATATAGACATATTTCTGAACGAAACAACAAATTATGTCACTTCTTTACAAACAATTTCACTCACTGCTACTGGGAGTTTTGGCGGGAATTCTTACAGTGCGGTGGCTCTCTTGTTTTAATTATTTCCTAAACTGGTTTAAAGTTGTGTTTGTTGTATAAAAGTGGTGTGGTTTTGTGCAATAATCATTAATGATGATGAATAGTTTATGGAAACATTGAAATAAGTGGATTTAGGTGATTTTTGATCAAGGGTATTGTCGACCTTGTGCTTTCGATTCGCTTGAAGAAAGTCATCTAAGAAGCATTGAACTGAAAGGAATTATCACCAAAACTCCAGCAAGACCTTGAAATAGGCCACACCCCTGTTTCATCGTTCTTGGAATATAAGAAAAGATATAACTAATGACTTGGCAGCATGGTCTCTGATCTTAGCCGGTTCCTTATGGAACAAAAAAACAAAAAAAAAAAAAAACACTGCTACTGTCAAATGTCAAATTAAAAGTTTGGTATTTATATGGAACACATACATAGTAAGGTGGAGCAAATAACTTTTATTTCTGCCGTTAACAAACCATACAAGATTGTTTATAATGGAGTCTAATATTCCTGGCTCATCTTCTACATCTAGAGCCACAAGGTTTATGATGGAAGGAGTTGGAGCGCGTGTAATCAGAGGTCCAGACTGGAAGTGGGGCAAACAAGTAAGAAATCACTGTTTATTTTTTTTAAAGAATGTATTTCATATATAGAATGTGTACAAGATATTGCCATGATTTATTTCTCTGTATGCTTTCCTGTAAAAGGCAAAAGGTATATTATGTTAAATGGGTATAGTGACTATGTGTAAATTGAAAAGCTGTTGAAAGATTTGAAAGCTGTTGAAGATTGAAAAGCCCTCGAAGCTGTTGATTTGGTTTTGAATTTTAAAGTATTTTTTACATCTTGCAGGATGGAGGCGAAGGCCATGTGGGTACTGTTAGGAACTTTGAATCTCCTGAAGAAGTTGTTGTTGTATGGGATAATGGCACCGCTGCAAACTATAGGTGCTCTGGCGCTTACGACTTACGTATTTTAGATAGTGCTCCAACTGGTGTCAAACATGAAGGAACCATGTGTGATACATGTAGGCAACAACCAATATTTGGTAAGTACTTTAAACAACAACCTGTATTAATTTTTGTCATTATTACAACATTAGTTTATATTATTATTTTACTCTGTAACAATAATATAACAAGGTTTATACATGTATGATACTAGATATTTAAATATTTTGTTTGTCTTCACCTAAAATATGTATTTTTGCGAAGTGACAATATCTTACATGCATTTTGTAATGTTATACTTTATAATGAGACTTACTCATGTGTGGCTACTTCAAACACCAAAGACCACAGATTATATAATAAATCCTGTAAGTAATACAATCTTTATGTAAACTGGGTATGCCAATTTTTACAATGTAGACTGATATAGTCACTGGGGTGTACATAGACTGTATAGTGGATGTTGGTAAGTTGCACTAAATTTCCACACAATCAATTTGTCATGCTTTATTAAAATGTTTGTAATCATTGAAATAAGATAACTAGAACGATAACTCTCATATGAATCTGCCAAAAATACGGCTACACATGTACTTAAAGGTAAAATCACATGTAACACTCATACACACAACAAAAAATAATGAATGTTCAAAATGAACTAACTATATTTCATAAATGTTAATGTCTAAATACTAAATTTCTAAATCGAGATACGACATTCTGCACCCAGCAAAAAAGTAAAAATATTAAGTGTCAACTAGTGATCACAAATAAATGAGCTATAATGAAAGTTTTTAAAATTATACTTTACTCTATGTTATAAAAAAAATATGTAATATGGTTTTATAAGTATAATCTCATAGAATTGACATTTAAATAATTTCAGGAATTCGCTGGAAATGTGCTGAGTGTAGCAACTATGACCTGTGTTCTGTCTGTTATCATGGGGACAAACACAACTTGAGACATCGATTCTATCGCATCAGTGCACCTGGGGCACAACGGTGTCTAGTGGAACCTCGACGTAAAAGCAAGAAGCAAGCTGTTAGGGGAATTTTTCCTGGTGCAAGAGTTGTCAGAGGGGTACTGTATTATATTCATTATCAATTTTTTAACCAACTTAAAAAGGACGATATGTGTACGTACCTATACCATATCATGGTGATTGAATTTTTATAGGTAGACTGGCAATGGGAAGACCAAGATGGAGGTAATGGTAGGCGAG
This sequence comes from Mimas tiliae, assembly GCA_905332985.1. Taxonomy (NCBI): domain Eukaryota; kingdom Metazoa; phylum Arthropoda; class Insecta; order Lepidoptera; family Sphingidae; genus Mimas; species Mimas tiliae. The sequence continues at coordinate 8,101,290 of HG995241.1, forward strand.
GCAAGGTTAATGAGATACAAGATTGGTCTGCTGCCAGCCCTCGTTCAGCTGCATATGTTGTGTGGGACAATAGTGCCAAAAATCTATACAGGGTTGGATTTGAAGGAATGGCAGATTTGAAGGTAAACATAGATTTTTTTATCTACATGCCCAACTTTATGTGAGGCTTTATACACAAATTTGGTGTATAGATAGATTCATATATTTTTCTTCCACTTGCTCTTATCCCACTCAGAGTGAGGTTGGTGCAACATGCTTTTTACATGTTACAGAAAGATTTGGCTTATAGTTATTAAAGCCTGCCTGCCTGAGGTCAACCCCTCTGGGGAGAAAACACCCAGACTCGAAACAAATATTAGTGGATCACATAAACATTTTATGTGGGTGCGGAAATCGAGCTACTCGCCCTCTGCGCCATGGAGGCTGTCAGACACATATATAGCTAAATGTATTTAATTTGGCCTTACATAATTTTGTGTTTCATATTATTATAAAGTTATGTCATTATAATCATAAATAAGTACAGTGCGACAACTATAAGTTGGCGATATAAGTGGCGCTGTCGTCAAATGCCTATAGGTCGATTAACAATAGGTATTCAATTTTAACTGCCTCAGTAGCGCAGTTGTATGTAATGCGTATGTGTTACGATTAAGGCTGACGCTGGTCGTTGAGGTCTTGGGTTCGAACCCAGGGATCGATCCCTGGGTCAGATAAAAGTGATATTGGGTTTTTCTGTTCCGAAATGCTCAGTGTCAGCTCGGAGTCTGTAATTGTGCCCGGTACGGCGATAAGATTACCCACTATTACATCATGGAACGGAGATAAGCCTGGCGAAATGTGGGTGTACTAGTTGTACCTCTGCCTACCCCTTCCGGGATTACAGGCGTGAGTGCGTATTCAATTTTAAATTATTATTCTATGATTTTTTTTAATTAGATGCAACATTTTACGCCATTTCCTTAGAGTCGTTACACTGTACAAATTATTTAAATATAAAAAAATCATAAATTAATTCATTCTGAAAATTCTATTTCGTTATTTTATTTTTGCCATGTGCTGCTTTCAGGTTGTTAATGATGTAAAAGGGCAAAATGTTTACAAGGAACATTTGCCACTTTTAGGTGAACTTGGCCCTGGGCGTGCAGGGCCTCATGGCTTGCAAGTTGGCGACCAGGTATGATTAAACCAGCTACTACTAAATTCACGTAATGCTGTAACGTCTTTTTTTTATTCTATTGATATAGTTTATTCTAGCACGAAAGTTAGTTACATACAATACTCAATATAACGAATTTCTCGATTTAACGATTGGTTCAAAATCCCCTAGAACTGTCCATAAGAGCTAATGCAAAATATACCTTTACATTAAGAATATATTTATCAAATCCTTTTTATTACGAGTTTTGCATAATTGCAGAATATAGATAGAAAGCATTAACCTACCTCTATTTTACGAAGTTTTCAACCTATAACCTTTACATAACGTGTCCTATCAATAATTCCCACTTAATTGTACAATAGTAATTCATGTTTCGACAGGTTCAGACACGTTTAACTTATTAAAACGAATCGTAGTCCAATCTAACCTCTTTACTACAAACCTCATTGTAACAAATTACGCGGTATAACGAATATTTTTTAATTCCCTTGGGTTTCGTTATATCGAGGTTGCACTGTAATAACTACTAATTATTAGTTAGTAGTTTTTTTTTCTTTAGCGGTTATTAAACCGTGCTCAGGTTAAACACTGGGCCCGTCCTTTATGCCTCCGCCGCCGTGACGCTGATCGTGACGGCTTCGGGTCGTCCAAGTTAATTTGCTCGTTTTGAAATGTTTGTATAAATTATTAAATTGGTTCTATTTTCATGACTTAGGTACATATTAAAAACTTGCCTTGCCACCCGCAGACCCACTTACACAAAAGTCTTGGTCAGACTGAACGAGTTATTTTTTGGTGATAACATTCAGTATCAGTACAAACATGATTATACAATTGAAAATATGTTATTTTATGAGACAATTGATAGAGTAAAAAGAGTTTTGTATGATATCGGCATTAAAAACGAAATGGCGGCTACTTTTTTCAATGATATCGTTTGTAACTGCAGCGCCTTCGAGATAAAGACAAAACTGCCTACATCATAGCTCTACTACTTTAACTTTATTACAGTGTGGTTTAAAATTCATAATATATGAATTTGTAGGTCAATGTGGATCTAGATTTGGAAATCGTGCAGTCTTTGCAACATGGTCATGGTGGGTGGACCGATGGAATGTTCGAGTGTCTCGGAACCACTGGCACAGTGGTAGGAATAGATGAAGATCATGATATTGTTGTTACATATCCCAGTGGCAACAGATGGACATTTAACCCAGCTGTACTGACAAAGGTAAAAATCATAATTTAACTAAAGTTCTATTTTGTTTTTAGGCATACATACACACTCGTGCCTGTAATCCCCGAAGGGGTAGGCAGAGGTGTAACCAGTACACCCACATTTCGCCGATCGTATCTCCATCCCATGATGTGATAGGGGGCGAGCCTATCGCCATACCGGGCACAATTCCAGACTCCGGGCTGATACTGAGCATTTCGTAATAGAAAAACTCAATATCACTTTTACCCGACACAGAGATCCAACCCGAGACCTCAGGGTCAGCCTCAATCGTAACGCATACGCATTACAACTGCGCCACCGAGGCAGTCTTTTGTTTTTATTTTAATTAATAAGTACATCCAACAGTTACACAAATAGTCCTGAACTCTCACTAGGTTAACCTGTATCGTGGGCATCAGGAACAACACCCAGACCCGCAACTAATATTTGTAAATTACACAAACATTTGTCTTAATACGCGGATCAACTCGCGGCCCCTCGTTTCACAGCCGGCTACTCGCACGATGCGCCACGCATTATATCACCACTTAATGTATATGTCGGCGCCATATCAGAGGTTCTTAGACAATTGATATACATCACAAATCAATTATAAACTATTTTATAACAATAATTCAATAGTACCGGATGTTAGCAAAACACTATTTTACAATAAATAGGTGGTAGCAATAAAAGCGTTGCTTTTATAGCGCGATAAATTAAAATCATACAAATATGTAAATCACATCAAAGTAATTTAGCGTAGATTTCAAGATAGTTCCTAATTAAATAATTCGTAATTTGAACACATTTCCGGTAGTTGAAATTAACTTTGTAACATAGCAGTATAAACAAGTAAAAAATATGAAAGCATGTAGATAAATTGCCAAATAATTTGAAATGATTATTGGAATTTATTTAATTACAAAATTGCATCAACGTCAATACTTCCGGCTATAATCGATTTATTTTTATTTGTCATCAATAGAGGGCGGTCTGAAGGTGCGCCCATATATATTATGTTGTGGTCAAAGTAATAAATACGGTTAGTTTTAAATAATAACCAGTATGCATTAATAAAATTACTGCAAAGTTTGGTTAATTTAACTTTAAAATGTACAAAGCAGTACATCCCCCGCTGCTCGGTCGCGACCTCCGGTAATCCAAATGACATACCTCTTCCGACACACAAGGATACGGTGGAGATAAGGAAGAATAATTCTTCAAAAGCCCCTCATCCACAGGGTGGGCGGCGCCGGTCAGCCGACAACACGACGCCGCCTTTAAGTTTGGCGGCAAGTTTTTTCGTTCTCGATCTCGTTTACTCGCTCTGGTGTTTCCAGTCACATTTTTCAAAGGTGTCCTCCTCCGTTTGTTTATCATGGTAGCTACCATCCGCCGACAGAGAAAAGTCTACCGAAGACTGCTCTGAGAGCTCTGCATACTTCTTCGTCCCAAGCTGGGTATTCCACAAGAGTGTACCCAAATACGAATTGTGTCTATAATTGAATTGATAATTAACACATTGAACTGACAGATCGATATGTCACTTTTTAAAATAACGCTGCCCACTTCCAAAATATGTTCATGGATCTAGTGCAGTGTTACATTCATTAAATGGACATTAAATTAATTAATACTACCTACCAATAGCACAATCTTCTATAGACTACTTATTAGATAGTTAAATCGACCATTAGATAAGACTTATGACTTGGTAAGACTTCAGAATATAAACTTACTTAACTGAAATAGAGTATTGAACTAAAATGAGTGGATGAACTAAATCTTTTACTACAGCATTATCTTTATTGAACAAAACCTGGTAACATCCGAAATGTAATTTTACTGTGTTTTATCATCAATTCAACTATAGGTGTTTATTTTGTCTGAACTATTATAAGTATTTGTGTTTGCGGCGTTAGGTGTGCAGCGGCAACCTCAGTGCGTCGACGTCTGGCGGGGGCGGTGCGGGCTCGAGTGCGGGGGCGGGGGCGGGGACGGGGACGGGGGCAGGCGCAGGCGCAGGGGTCGGGGCGGGTGGAGGCTTCGCAGTAGGAGACCTCGTGCAGGTGTGCGCCGATCAGGAGAGGGTCAAAGCACTGCAGCGTGGACATGGCGAGTGGGCCGAGGCTATGGCTCCTGTGAGTATATAATATACAGCTTTATAGTTGTCACAATTTTGTTTATGATATATTATGTTTTCGAGCTATAAATTTTATTACAGATTTCAATATGATTCTATAATGTGCTGCAATATACCTGTATAAATCGATTCAGATTTCGCTAGATCTAGATATAAATAGATTTTAATTTTTAACTAGATCAAAAATAGATTTTATTTTTTTAGACTCTCGGCAAAATTGGACGTGTACAACAGATATATCACGATAACGATTTGAAAGTGGAGGTTTGCAACACATCATGGACGTATAATCCAAACGCTGTTACTAAAGTTGCGTCATCGGATGGCAGCATTCCGGGAAACTCATCAGGTAAATATTCTATTAGTACATATGTAATATGACGGCTGTATCCCATAGGGGCAGGCAAATACTATGGATTTACTTGGGTCCTGATATACCATTTTCGCTTCATTTAATTTAATCTTCATACCTTCTGATTGGTGTAAGTCTTAAGTTCATTCAATGTCAAGTTTATAGTTTAAAGTTAAATTAAGTTTCATTATTGTTTTAGGTGAACGATTATCGGCTCTTTTAAAAAAGTTATTTGAATCTCATGTGACGGGAGATGCGAATGAGGAGTTGGTAAAGGCCGCGGCTAACGGTGACGCGGCGCGCTGTGCCGAGATACTGGCGCGTACTGACGGTGCACATGCTGACGTCAACGGATTCTATGGTGGACACACTGCTTTACAGGTCAATTGTCTTACATTCCTATTCACGAATATTACGTAGTCCCATGGTGCGCGTGAACCTATAGAGGCGATAGACCTTAGCCATAAACAATACTTGTACGTTTTGTGTCTAAGTAACTTATTAAATATTAGAATAAAATTATCTTAGTTCATTGGTAATTTTTTTGTGATGATGAAATAGCTTGCCATGAGGAATATCAGAATTTTTCACAAGAAGGTGTGTAAAGTCTGCCAACCTGCAAATGCTAGCCTAATGGCTAGTGTGGTGGACTATCTCCTCTCATTGCCATTCCTAGTTCCAGCTGTGGGATATAAAAATACTCACTAGCGGGGTTGACGTCAGGCAGACGGCTGGTTGTGAAAACTACAAGCGAAATCTTTGTGTAACATGTGTTAAAAAGCATGTTGCGCTGACCCAACTGCGAGTGTGGTAAGAATAGTGGAAGAAGATTGGATACAAATACTTTAAAGCGACGCCGCGTCCTCGTCCCGTCATACGTGTTTTGCACGTGGTTTGCGCCACATTGCGATCAGATGTAGACATGTATGTAAAGGGTGGTGATATTGCGCAGGCGGCGGCGCAGAACGGTCACGTGGAAGTGATCCGCGCGCTAGTGGAGGCGGGCGCGGAGGCGGACGCTGAGGACCGCGACGGCGACCGCGCCGCGCATCACGCCGCGTTCGGCGACGAGCCCGCCGCGCTGCGCGCACTCGCGCACGCCGGCGCCGACCTCAGCGCACGCAACCGACGGCGACAGACGCCGCTGCACATCGCCGTCAACAAGGGACACCTCGGCGTCGTGCGCACGCTGCTACAACTCGCCGTACACCCCAGCCTCCAGGTACGCCGTACGCGATCCATGATACACTTTTATATATACCACTGATTTTTATATAGCATAGGTCGCCAAACGAGCAAGTGATCTGCACCACCCATATACGCCCTTAATACTAGATGAACCATGTCTGCGTTTCCGACCTTACAAGGCAAACAAATGCATGCAGCCCCGACCTCGACGAAAGTTACTTTTTATAGGTTGAATGACGAAACGACCAGGTCGCTCGCCTGATGGTAAACAGCACATTTACCCAAAAACAAAAGCAGGACCACAGAGAACTTTAAATTATAAAGCACTGCATGGTACTGAACTGCGTTCATCACTCTGCGACATAAGATGTTAAGTCTCATAATGCCCAGTAATTTCACTGGCTTCAATGTCATTCAAACTAAAAACAACAGTGTTTACATACTGTTGCTTGGCGGCAGAAATAGACAAACCAGTGGTAGCCACCCAGACGGCCACTGGCATACGAGGAATCTTCCATCTAGTGAAGAGAGTCTGCCCATGTACAGATCACTCGCCGTATGATGAAATGACCCCTCAGACAAGGCAGAGAAAAGGCGCACGTGTCACATCAGGCCACGACGCGGTCTAGACATGGGGATGTTAAGTCTCATAATGCCCTGTAATTTCACTTTTGTGCCGAGACATAATATGACGTAACTAGACTTCACGAACGCATGCGACATTACATTTTCTAAATTGTAGATTGAAATTTAAATTGAAAATGTAGATTAGGGTACACGGTAGCTACATCTTCGGTCAAGGGTGAACGCTGTAAAATGTTTTCATAGAATCACTATCTACCAGTTTTACGCGACGGAAGATCGGCAACGTGTTAACGGTAACGTATGACTGTGGAGTGCCACCACTAATATTTTCGTGATTTCACTACACCATTGTATAACGATTCATAGAATAGGTACCTATGTTCCAAATGACATATATAGTCTCCGATTATTTTTTCTATTAATCTTATGTTATTAGTTTCATTCTTTGACAGCTTTACCTAACAATGTAGACCGGCGCTTATGGCGCTCTAGTCAGAAAAATAAATACTTGTTGGTGGTTGAGCTCAAAGGCGCCTCCTAGAAGGCTCGTGGCCTAATTTGAGCTGTTGCTAGAGAAAGGGGATGTCTCGCTATATTGGTGTACCGAGGGCCATTAGCGGGAGATCTACGGATTCGTCAGCGACATATTGTGTCATTCTAATATCGGGGACATGTGTTCGCGTTTGAGTAAAACAGCTAACATACGACGGAGAGGCGTACAGGCCGAAATTTTAAAAGCTTTCTTTTTGCTATTTGGCTAGAGAACCCTAAAAGCGAACACACATATTTGCGTCGAATTTCTTACTTTTTGTAACTCCTTTCATTGCGGAGCAATCATAATATTGTTTTCTTAGATCGGTTTGAATTCATTTTTTTCACGAAATTGGTTAATTTAAACATGTTTTCAAATTAATGATTAAATTTGTAATTTTTTCATTTATTTTAAGTGTTTAAGAACTAGGTTTTGGTATTAAAAACCGTATAACGTAAAGCGAATGAATTAGCCGGTGTGCCACTGTATGTTTGGCACCACTTGTGATGTTATAGGAATTTTACTAATTATAACTACGCAGCGGCACGTCAGATATCAATGTCAATTTTTGAATAAATTTTAACCGTCAGATAAGACAGCCAATTTAAGAATAATTAATTTGACATACGCTGCTTAGCTGCTCTGCTGCTGCTACGTATACGTTTAAGTATATTGACAGCGTGATCATATTGTGTTTTATATTTTTTTTATTAATTTTGTATTTTATTAATTTATCTCATAAATAATATTAACATTGACCTACATAGGCTGAGAATCCGTGAGGTCTTGGGTTATAATTCCACGTCGGGCAGTCTCAATTTTTGTTTTAGTTATTGTTGGATTTTAAGGATAGTAAATAAAAACCAGAATTGCTATTATTACAGATATTTTTATTATACAATATTTTATACGAGACACTTGAATGACAACAGCCAAAGAGAAAAGAACAAAATGATTAAAGGATTCATACAATGACGTTAAGTTTATATACAGTATGTAAAAAAGACCCTGTTGGCCCTTTCTAGGTCCTGAAGATAGCCATGTTATTAAGACAGCTTAATAACAATAGTTAAATTAAAATAATAATAAACAGAAGCGAGATATTATTATTACACAAGTAGCTTAGAAAAATGAACATATTTAGAAATGAATGAAAAGTGATGTACAGCTGACTGATGTGACGTATTGACGAAGCCGGGCGCGCACGCGTTTGATCCACGTAGACACCGCAACTTGCTATCTCGCTCTGGCTCCGAGTCATCGCTCTTGCAGACGTAATCAATTTAAATAAGGTTTATAAACAATAAAATTATCAAAGTATAAAAAATCAATATGATTATTTTTATAGTCTCATTTTCGTATGCGAGTTAAGTTAGCGAACCGTGGATGTACTAGTTGTATCTCTGCCTATCACTTCGGGGTTACAGTCCTGATTTTATATAATGTTTGCATGGAGATTGAAAAATCGGGCCTTAATACAATAATATTATAAACATACGCCATATTATGCACAGCTTTATTTTAAATTAGCAGTCCCGCGCGGTTTCACTCGCGTGCATATTACTGCTTCGCTCCCGTGGTTCGTAGCGTAATGATATATAGCTATGAACCATCCTCTCCATATATTATGTTGTAAATATGACCTCCATCGTTCAAGTTATTTAAAAGCTATATGGTAAGACACAAACTAAACCGCCCCTTAGAAAGGACCCCCTTTTGTGAGTGGTATTTACAACTAATGTGAAACAAGTACTTTTTATTTTTTTTCAGCGAAGCAAGTGTCTTATTATTTTTTTATATATTTTATTTATATATTTTTTTTATTGCATAGGCCGGCAAACGAGCCAGTGGGTCACCTGATAGTAAGTGATCTCCACCGCCCATGTACGCCCATAATACCAAAGGAATCATGGGTGCGTTGCCGACCTTAAAGGAAAGGGATAATTAAGGGATTGGGAAGGGGAGGGGATTTGGGCCGCCGGATATTTTTATTTTATTTTATTTTATTTTATTTCGGGATAAAAAACAGTAGTACAATAGAATATCACACACATAAGTACTATAATACTCTTACTTATTATACTACTAACAACAATATCCACTTATTACTAAAAAGATTCATGTTAAACGTTCTACGCGGTAGGTAAAAAATAATTAAATGTAACAGGTTATTGTCATGGCATTAGTAATGACAACTATTTAAGTGATTCAATCACACATCTCTTGAACTGTGAGGCTGACAAATTAAAAATATCTATGTCATCGAAATTAGAATTATAAGTATCGACCAATTGGCGCAGAGGGGAGCGAGAACCGGCATTCGATCTACATATAACATTATGATCTGTATGAATTGACAACAGACGGTATGACCGCACTTCCCTACGCACAACGGTTCTCGGGACAATGTAACAAAGTTTGTTGGTTAAGTCAGTACAATCGTATTTATTATGAATTATGCCATGTAAGAACATTGCTCCGAGGTAATGTCTTCTACATTTTAATGACATTATATTATAGGTTTGAAGTAAATCATTGTGGTGACAGTATCTTTTAAAGCATCTGTAATGCAAAACATGTAGAAATTTTCGTTGAACACACTCTATTGAATCTATATATTCACTCTATATTCTCACTCGGTTTTCTGTGAGACAGTGGTAATGATCCGGACGAGCCGACCCATACATGCTGTAGACAAAAGTATCTACAGCGTGGCTCTACCACTCATAAATTATTATTCATAAGCAATATATTTTGTACTCAATTTCACACTGCCTCGGTGGCGCAGTTGTAATGCGTACGCGTTATCACTGAGGCTGACGCTGAGGTCTCGGGTTCGATCCCCGGGTCGGGTAAAAGTGATATTAGGTTTTTCTATTACAAAATGCTCAGTATCAACCCGGAGTCTGGAATTTGTGCCCGGTATGGCGGTAGGCTCGCCCCCTATCACATCATGGGGCGGAGATACGCTCGGCGAAATGTGGGTGTACTAGTTGCACCTCTGCCTACCCCTTTGGGGATTACAGTCGTGAGTGCTTATATATGTATGATATTGACTTCTATAAAGTCATTGGACTTATTGGATTTTATTGTAAAAGAGTATACAAAGTTCAAAACTCATTTAAAATGTAAATTTCCAAAAATCCATTCTTATTGGGCTGCCCTGCATTATACAAACTATCATCTGACCAAATTTAATAATCCTTAGAGTTTTAGGAGTTTTAGAGATTTCATGATTTATCAGTCAGTGAGTGGTATTACGCTTATTAAATAAATTGCTACTGATTTAAAACTGTAATAACTTTTGTCAGAGTGAATCTATTTCGATTAAATATTATTTATCTTAAATTGGTTTCCCAAGATAAGTCTTATGAATTTCTGCCCAATTCAGTAATAACATTTTAGTAGTTTTGATTTCATGGATGGAATTTCATTCTAACACACAGACAAATGACATTACGTTATTAATTATTAATGTAATTACATTACAATTAATTTGGTAACTAATTCCGTAAAAATTTTTTTTTGCAAATATAAATGCAGTACAGTCACGCGAAACTTACATTTTTATTAAACGTATTGATTTAAAATACTTAAATACATACTCAGTCAGTAAAAGAGTTCCGACGATTTTATTTTATCGCTGTCTCGAACATTAATCCGCGCGTTATCCAGATCGGTTTGGTATTTCCCGGGGACCCATGTCTGTTGGAGTTTTAATCTAGGCGAGTCGAGTTTCAGCCGGTAATGAGTGTAGCTCTCTCTCAGACATGCGGTCGCCATAATTGCCAAACTTCGGTACGAACGCAGTCCCTTGCCCCACTGCTTGTCGCACGCCATTGTTCACACGTTATGTCGCCATGCCGTGCTCTATAGTCTGTGCTATATACGACAATACACATTACACTAGATTACACAGTCACACACACTTGTTTACTCTGAATGAAGTATGATGTTAACAGCGAATAGTTTAAGCTTATTTCCCTTTGATGTTCACTATATGAAAAAGTAACGCCGGAAATAAATGCATTTTCGTTTTTTTGTTAGCGGTCGTGGATAAGAGACTGGTATACGATGTTGACTACGAATAGTCACGGAACATTATATAAATATTCTGCTTATCTTATTTTTTTTTTATTGTATAAATTTGATGTTGTTTTCACTACAGCTTAGATCTATTAGTATTTTTAATACAATGTTGGAAATTCAACGAATATTGGGAAAAATAATAGAATAACTGTTAGTAATGTATAAAGACGGTGCTATGCCCGATACGTAATGGCTGTATATGATTTGATAATAAAAACGGACCCGGAAAACTCGATTTATGCCTTTGGTATGTACACGTGTCACGCAATCGGATTTTCGGAGCCTTTTGGTAACGCGAATCATATTCGGGTATAAGCCGCGACTTACTCGGGACAGTTTGTTTCGCGAAAAACGTGTTACGACTAAAAAAAATGTGCATTTAATGAGTTAGTTTGTTGGGAGAGCCACGCTGTAGACAGTTTTGTCTACAGCATGAATGGGCCGGCTCGTCCGGGTCGCTACCACTGTCTCTCAAAAACCGGCGTTAAGTAGCAGCTTGCTGCTGCGTTTCGTACAGTGAGTAAGATATCCGGAGGTCCAAACCCCCCACCCTTCCCAATCTCTTAATTATCCCTTTCCTTTAAGGTCGGCAACGCGGCTATGATTCTTTTGGTATTGTGGGCGTACATGGACAGTGGAGATCGAGATATCAGGTGACCCATTTGCTCATTTGCCGGCCTGTCTGTCTACAGTGTGGCTCTACCACTCAAACTCTCACTCTATTATCTAAATTTTTAAGCCAAATACGTTCTACGTACTACTCTATCTACGTATTACGTTCAACTTACACTAATATTTAAATTCCTTTCGGACACAGTAACGGACACAATCAGTATAAAGCGGATATAGCACAATAGCTAAGTTGTAGAAATTGTTTTGAAATCTGTGAAATCTTTGTTTAATTATATAACTATTCCGTCGAGCCAAAGTCATATTGAAGTGTAATTGGGCGTAAAGCTATTTAAAACTGAATAGAGCATTGTGAAGGCGCGTCACCTTGATTCAGCGCCGAAGCCTCGTCCTTAATAAAGTTAGAGTGCCGTCGGTCGCGGACACCCGCTCGGCTCGGCGCTCTGTCCGCCGCCCACCGTGCCTCGGGGTCTCGCCCGCCTACGGGGACGCTCCTCTCTCCGAATCATCTTGAACAGACTAAATGCCTTTCTCGGAGCTTTTTAAACTCCACTACTTAGTTAGTGTGCAATAGACAATACATAAAATCACTTATTTTTTAAATTGAAATGGTGGGCTCTTAAGTATATATAATAGGCGTTGAATTAAGAATCTCCTACGTTTTTGTTTGGTTAAAAATTGGGTAATTCATCTATGTGAGAACGTATCAGTAATTACCCAGTACAATCGGTAAATAAATGGTCGCCGTAGCTGTTATCGACATTTATCATCATAATTTTCTTTACATTGTTACATCTCAAGCGTGCTCTATTTTATATTATTTTAAAAACAAATAAAACACATGTTTAATACACATGTGCCAAATACGGATATAATATACTACTATGCAGACAAAGCATGGATAATGTGTGTTCAATATTACATTGTTTAGTAACGCCTTAAGGAACAGTGTCAGAAGTCAGTAGTGGCGTTTGTTACGTAAATATCATCTGGGCGTGTAGCGAATAGGATGGAATATACGATGAGGGGGAGGAATATGTCCTTTTACACCGTATAAGTAGATATATTCAACAACGAGTTAAAATAAGTTTATGTTTACTTGTTCAATACGAGACCGAAAACTCAATAATCTTATTAAAAAATACTTTATTTAATTCGAACGAACGATAATAAATTAAAAAAGTATTAAAAGATACTGTCTCATTATAATCTTAATCTTACAACACCCGACGCTGTCGTGATATGGTTGTCAATGTTTATGTCTTGCTCACTAAATCTAATTTTCTTTCATCAGGAAAGCATTGAGCTTACTTATTCTAGGGCTGCATAAAATTAATGTAAACGCTGATTCATCAATATTATTTTGTCAAATGCAAAAAAGTTAAATACATTAAACGAGTGACAATGAAATAGATTTGTTTTCGTTTAATATGTTTAAATGGTTATAGTTGAGTACGAGTGTTCACCACGAAGCGGAAATTCACAGCCCTTCCATTTCTGGTTATGCGTCGATTTATATTCTGCGCCCACTCGCCGCCTGAGAAATCTCATGTTGGAGGTGCTCTTTCAATTTGAATCGGAACACTCGGATCGGGGAATAATGTATTTTGGTATCGACCCTCCGCTCAGAACGGATCCTCCTGTTTATCGCCGCTCTCATTTATTCGGGCGTCGTTGCGCCTTTATTTTTTCAACACAAACTTGGTGTCGCGCTGTTTATCCGTTGCACGATACTATTATCAGGGTCTTTGTTTTGAAAAGCGTGCAGATTTTGTAGCTCTGATTAAAGGATACTTTAATTGTCTACTTACTTGAACGTCATGTTTCAACTTACAGATGTCATTTTTTCTACTGTTGGTGCTGGTGGTACTTATAAGCATAAATTTTACCTCGATATTTCGTTATGAAGTATTGCATTAAATTAAAGGGTGACACAAATCATTCAATCATTATTTAAGGTAGTTATAATAAATGTAGATGTTGATAAATGTTTTTGTTTATGCTGGTTTTGTCTATTGTCCAAACTATTATTAGCGTGTCGATTTTTTTAAACCGAAATACATGAGCGTTTGCTAAGTAACACTCAGATTCAAATATATTAAATAAAAGGATTTTTTGCTTTGGTCAGAGGAAGGAGTATATTATGGCAAATAAACAAATCAGCTGACTCATTTCGTTAGAACACATCTACTGCGTTCGTGCGCGAGGGAAAAGCCACTCTACAAAGCCGACGTTTACAAAGCGCCTCGGGGTTCAAGTTTCTCTATGCTATACTCTAAACGTAAAGAACTTACAGTATGTTTACTTAAAGTAGCTTTTATCGAGAAATTGAACCATCCATACGTGTACCCTGTTTCTTCAGAATAATAACAGTGTATTCAGACATGTGCACCAGATTTTATATATTACCGTAATCAAGTCAATCTACTGCAATAATTATGTAGATCACAGTGTAAAATAAGAAAAATATATATAATCTTTAAATGTGGAAACAACGATGTAAAGACTAATGGCTGTTTTTACCAACACGTTGGAGGGCTATAATCGAAAAAGCAATTTGGTCGTTTGCCTCATCTAGCATTCGAGACGCGAGATGGGTATTGTGCAGACCCTTAACCCGCGCCCTATTTCTTCTATTGCGTGACTATTTACGTCGTTTTGTTTGATAATCTGCTATTGTTTCGCCGGGCCGCACGGCGGCCCTGTGAGAATTATGCGAGCTATCTAAACAGAACGTGAACCGATTGCGAATATGTACTGAATAAATAATGTAAATACGGTCCAGATGTAAATGATACTATTCAAAATTTGTTACGAACGTGTATAAAACACCCAGCTGCACAAAGGCCCCGCTCGATTAGTTTCAGCAATGAATTTTTGTAACAATAAATTCTTTGTAATCTCCTCCCTTGATATACTGTACCACGATGTGACTCGTCCATACGATTCATGAAGCCATTTCATTTCCGTTTATATGCCTATTTGTATTCTCTCTTCCTTTGCGGTTACAGAAATCTCTATACAGGGATGGTCTTTCAATTTGAATCGAAACGGCCGAATCGGGGGAATAATTTATATGGAATGCGACTTTTTTATTCAGAACATCTCCCTGTGCTTAATCTGACTGGCTTATTTTTCTCATATTTATGTGTTGGGTTATAATTTGTTTTTGTCACTACTTCTCTATACATTAGATCTCTTGTGTACATAGTATACTAGCATTTACCCGCGGCTCCGCTCGCGTAATAGTCTTTTTCTGGGATAAAAGTTGCCTATATTCTAATTCATGTCTTGGTCTACGTGTATGCCAAATTTTACCCAAATCCATTAAGCCGTTAAGGCGTAATTGATCTACAAATATCCAAAAATTCAACCCCCCCCCCCCCCCTCATTTCGCGAGTTCAATTTTACAAGTATTTGAAACACGTTTCTCATAATTTTTAATAATAATATAAATAATTTCAAACTAAATTCAACCCCTTCCCCCCTTTTGCAAGTGAAATTTTACAAAAATGTGAATTTCATATTTCATTATTTATGATAAGCAATATTTGTGCTTAATTCGACAGTCGTATTCCGTTCAATAAAAAAGTTTCATACAATATTCAAACCCCCCTTTTACCCCCTTTAAATTAGAATTTTCAAAAATCTGTTCTTAGTACGCCTCGCCATTACACAAACTATCATCTGACCAAATTTCATGATCCCAGCTTCAGTAGTTTTTGAGAAATCGTGATTAATGAGTGAGTGAGTAAGTAAGTTCAACCCCCCCTCCCCCCTTTTGCAAGTGGAATTTTGGAAAAATGTGACCCTCATATTTCATTATTTTGAATGAGGAATATTTGAGCTCACTTTCACAGTCGTATTTGTATTCCCTTCCATAAAAAAGTTGCATACAACGTAGAAACCCCTCTTTTACCCCCTTAAAATGTAAATTTCCAAAAATCCGTTCTTAGCTGACGTCTGCATTACACAAACTATCATCTGACCAAATTTCATGATCCCAGCTTCAGTAGTTTTTGAGAAATCGTGATTAATCAGTGAGTCAGTGGTATTTCGATTTTATTTCGATTAAATTCAGTTAGCTTTTCCTGCCTTCGCCTTGTGCAAGTCTTTTCATGGGATACAAAAAGTGCCCTATGTCCTCTGAGTTAAAGCTATCGTCATACCAAATTTTAGCGAAAACGTAACAGGTAGACGGGTAAACTTAGATGTAGCCGTACGTCTTCGGTTTTACCCGTATAATGAACCTTTTATGCATTCATACGTAAAGCCGGACTTATTGGTTACGAGTACCTATGCTTAGATAATGTTTAATTTGTAAGAATTTCAATAACTGTCATATTTTATTTATTGCATTGACAGGCATACGAGCTTGCGGTTCCCCTAATGGTAAGCGGTCCTCGGCGCTCATGGCGAAATGCAGGGGGCACAGCCAAGTTGTTGCCTACCGTTGAAGGAATAAGTCTTTTTTTAAGTCTCGTTTAAAGGGCATGTCATTGCGGCCGAGAAACACCGAGGCAAGCAGTTCATCCCAGAGCTTACATGTACTTGTTATAACTTAACGCTGGAAGCGTACAGTGCTACACCAGATTGTTTCCAGGTAGCATGGATGAACTCTACTGCTGTGCCGGTGCGACGGTAGAATGGCGAAGTTGGAACCATCTTGAAGAGTTCTTCAAAGCACTCCCCTTGGAATAGATGATAGAATACGCAGAGAGAACCAAAGTCTCTCCTTGGTCCTAAAGGTTTCAGGTTATCCGTGAGATCGGGGTATATTATAGGACGTTAATCTTTGGCCAGGCGTGAAGTACCTATTACCTCACTCTGTTCAAGATACTCAATCTTTTATTAGCCATTTTGGCTTTGTCCTCCAAATGACTCCTGACTCGGACTTTACTAGAGATTTCGACGTCGAGACTCCTAATACTCTCAGAAACTTTGGGGGATACTCCTTGGAACTGTGGCGCCATGATAAATGGGTCCTTCTTAGTAATAAACACGCACACCCAATGGTGTTTCCCTTGGCCTGGCTCTCCTGCTGGACTTAGACGCAGCATTAAATTTCCGACTTCTCCCCCTTGGTATTTGGATCCTGATGCTTTCTGGCGTCATTCCATGCCTCGTATGCGGACCGCTCGCGGCGCGAAGCTTTGGCACAGGCATATACCATGGCCGACTACAACTCCCTACGGTATTTTAGTGTTGGTGATAAAAGAGTTCATCCCCAAGAGCACCACGTTCCTAATACAGTCCGCACAAGCGTCAGGATCTTCGGAGGAGAAACGGAGCCACATCCATAGGTAAGAGGCAAAGAATTTGCAGCTTAAAGGGTCGTCTGACCACCACTCTGTATCCGTCAGGGTGTGTAGTCAGCAGAAAGGCCCACAAGGAAGGCTCGTGGGCCTTAACATCTGGAACACGGGTGGCCTGCACCACCTATTGTATGATACCATTATTCATAGTCATTGAAATAGCTACAACTATACAATTTGTTCTCAAATTTCTTGTAAGGACTTTCTAAGAAACTTTGAAAACGCAATGATACAAAATTATTATGACATACATAATATATACGATATACAAAATTACATGACCGAAGGGAATTAACGAATAAGGTATTAGAATTTGACTTAATACGTTTCCAGATGAGAGTGATTCGGGCACTGAGGTCCTGGGTGCTACTGCTAGCATTGCATTAAAAGGCGGATCGTGACTGTCTGTGCATTACCCAGCTTCGACTTAGGTCTGTTCCTCGCCTCGTCTCAAGCGTCTTATTGAAATCTAATTTTCGTTAATCCCCGGAACGAGTCTAACCGGCGCGGCGCTGCGGGGCGAAGCTATTACCAATAATATTATCGTTGTTATTCCTTTACGGAATGCATTTCGTTCCTTTCAGTACATTGAAAGTCTAAGTTAATGTTTTGAAATAATGGATGAAATAGTCGAATAGTTTTAGTTTCAGCGTCGTATTAAAGGAAACGATACTAATGGGAAATATTTTTTGTTGTAGGAATAAAATATTATTTCATGTTACATATTTGCGCGTAGAACATTTGGACATTAAAGATATTATGGAATAATATTATGTGTGGCTTTAACATTATTAATAGGCGCACTTTGTTTCACATTACATATCTTAGTTAGACACCAGCAAGTATTTTCGATAATAGTATGTAGCACTATTACACGCACTCAAGCTTGTAATCCTCGAAGGGTTAAGCAGAGGTGTAACTAATATCACATTTCGCCGAGCTTATTTCCGTCCCATTATGTGATACGAGGGTGCACATATCGCGATAACGGGCACAATTCCAGACTCCGAGCTATCAGCCCGAAAATTTCCTATTACGAAATGCTCAGTTGATACTGAAAACCCAATATCACTCTACTCGACCCGGGATCGAACCAGAGACCTTAGCACAGCAGTCGTACCGCGTACGTATTAAACTGCGCCACCAAGGCTAGTGCTGTTATACAAATTTACCCAAAATCTTAATATTCACTGTAATGGTTTAGAACCTAGATCGTCGCAATGACTTTTACCTATCATCATTTTAACCTTTCTATTGCGCCTATATACAACGTGTTATAGAAAGGGGCGGGCAAATTTAAGCAATGTATAGTGTAGGATATAAGTATTTTATCTCCCAAAGTACCAAATCCGATTGCATTGCTAGTACATTATAGGATTTTCTTTTTATCGAATGAGTAACATGTCGATATCGACTTTCAACTTTGGACAATATTAAATGATAAACAATGATACTATAGACCTCCTTTCATTTAATTAATTTATAATTAAAAAAACATTAAACAGTTGTCAAATGTCAATATTTATTTGACGCAGTCAGTTCGGGAAGTTCTGATTTTATGAAGTATGATTACGATTAAAAAAATATGTTGTATTTGACTAAAAACAAGTATTATGTATTGGTGTAACTGATAAAAGTTTTGAAGAGGATCGTCGACTGTAATAAGCCAAATTCATAGATAGAAGACCCGTGAATGAAGTTTTTAAAATGCTTCTAGGGGATGGTACCTATTTGTCTTAAACACACAATCTCTTTCAGGTGTTAATTTGTGTTTAAATTACAAGTTACGTACGTATGCCCGTAGAATTATGTACATCTTATTCAAGTTTATTAAAAAGTGAGTGTCGTACATAATAATTAATAGTGATGTCATCAATCTGATCGATCTTAATAAACGAGTGATTAAATTTTACGTGAAATTTTCGGATGTCTTGGTTTTGAAAAGATCCGGTACATAAGTACTAATTGTAAGGTGTTTGTAATGACCCTAAAATATGACCACACCTTTCTGTAACACGTTGTATATATTTGCGAAAATAATTATTATCCTAAAAACCGTCTTAATATTATTTAGTTAAATATTAAGGTATTCAATATAGGTAGTTCATGATTATTTTTGACGATGGTTTTGACCACAAAATAGAAATGTGGACTGAATATTAATTTACTACGTGTATGTATGGATGTTTGTATAGGTTTAGTAGTTAGGTAGTGGAGAAATAATGTTTATAATAATATTATTATAACATGTTAGTGTAAGGCTCAGTGTACGTGAGTCGGGAGGACGTATGACAGGAGCTTAATTTAGCCGCGGCTCGACTGCGTGCCGCTCGGAGCGCTCTTGCGGCGCGAGGCGCTACAGTCTGATTTATGTTATTTGCACGTAAAGCGGAATTAATGGCTTTATTACTCTTCTCTGTTTGTTGATCTCGAATGCGAAGCTCCGTCCGCGTCCACAACTTCGTTTGAACAACTGAAAAGCGCTTTTGAATGAGCAAACCGGTAAACATGAACGTCTCTACGGCATGCCTGTAACTAAAGTTTCTGTAATCTTCCACATTATGTAGAATTGGATATCTTAATAAAAACCGAAAATTTTATTTGAAGTTTAATCAAAACGGAGACATAATGTTGCGGTTATATGTTAGCCAAAGTTTCATTATGGAACATCATAATTCATGTGTAAGTAATATATGGTGTGGCACACATTCTTTAGAGGCGTCGCGTCGGGCTGTGGCTGGCAGCCCGCAGGTAAAAAATTTGAAAGTAACGTCGTTGTACCGCGAGCTCACTGTTTTATCTCGGCTTAGAATTACGAGGATTTGTGGCTTGCTAAGTAAGGTTTTATGTCCCAGTAAAGGCTGCAAACTTAGCTCCTTTGAGATATATATATCCATTTCGGTGCTTCTTCAGAAAAATGCTCCATAATAATTTTTACCGAGTTGAAGACAATGGCTCGGTTATAAAGTTATAAAATTTTAAGGCTTTGTATTATTAACATCAGTATATTTTTTTCTATGAATCGTATTTAAATTGGTATACACTTAGAATCAGGTATACACATATTTAAATAGTAGTTAAGAGTTAAATGCAATAACGAATACACGTGGGTTTCCTGCATAAACCGACTTGTGCCGGAATTACGAGTCGTAAATAACGCGTTTCACTCAGCTTCCTTTCTTCTGCTTTAGGGAGAGAACTTTTAGATTTGTCGCCGGCGATAATATATCATCAAACTTTGTGTGTGCTCTGAACGTTGAAATTGTCATGTCATTACCGCTATCTGTCGTTCGCGTTTTATAAAAGTCACTGGCTATATTAAATAACATGCAAACTTACTAACGTGTGACAACTGACATGACACGGGCGTATCGTCATGTCGGCTTTGTATTCCGCATGCGCGATATCTGGGCTACGTTTTTACAAAAAGAAACATGCTCTCTAAAATTCGACACAAAATGTTCTTCTACTCCACTACGGAGTGGAATGCAAGCGATGTGCCACTCAGTGTTGTGTCGACGTTGTCGGTTAGGGAGCTCGAAGGTGGCAAACCATGCTCGCAGCTGCAAGCGTACGTCTGGAATGCGGAATAGTCTATGGTTACACCTCCCATCCGCAAAATTATTTGAACCTCTGCAAATTATATTTTATTATTAAATCAAATTGAAAGGGGCGCGCTCTAAAAGCTGTTTGTAAGGTTTAGTGTAGGTACCTATTACATATTATTATATTCACAAAAATATTATGTTACGTAAACTATAGCGCCACTGAAAGTCTTAAAAACTAAAAAGTGAAAATAATAAAAAGAACACTAAACGAACTTTCTATTTCTCATATGAATTTGGTAAAGTTTAAATAACTTATCGTAGACAAAAGTTCAGATATTTATTAATTTATTTTTCACTATGTTAGACGCATGTAATATTTCATTTGCAATAATGTCACATTAAAAGTCGATGTTTTATTGTATACTATACCTTTAGTCTTGCACATAATGCTTTATGCCCGGTTTCCGAGGTGCTTTTGACATTGGTTTATGTATTCAATAGTGTGATCGGTTCGATAACTTAAAAAAATTGTTTCCGAACACTTATTTGTAAGATAAACTCCCCTCAAACTTAGCTTAATTTAACTGACCAATTTTGACCGTTTATCTGTTCGATAACTATTTGGTGCTTCATTTTATTACAAATTACAGTGGCTTTATGGTTATTTTATAGTAAAATACAAATAGTTAATTAAGCAACTAATATGAATATAAACCATGGAAAATAATATTTTGGAATCAATTTGACCTGGAAATCTGGAATTTATTTCTTATATTAAACTAGCTTTAGCTCGCGGCTCCGCTCGCGTGAATATCATTTTCCGGGATAAAAAAAAGTACCTAAGTAGCCTAAGTTACTCCTTATTACATCAGCTATCTGCCAGAGAAAGTCCCGTCAAAATCGATCCAGCCGTTCCAGAGATTAGCCGGAAGAAACAGATAGCGCGACAAAAATTAAAAAAAATGTAATTTTGGTATATGTACCGTATATACATTCATATACATGTAGTAAAAAGCGGTTATTTTAATATTACAAACAGACACTTCAATTTTATTTATTTGTATAGATGAAACTTATAGTATCAAACAAATCCTTCTGAAATGTTAACGGATAAAGAATTTAACATAAGATATTGTGAATCAAAGACTAGTGTGTGTAATTACCTTAGATTCATTTTTAATATATTTTTATTTATTGTGTTCCCTCCTTATTCTTCTTCCACAAGCCTTTATCCCACTCGCAGTAGGGTCAGCGCAACATGCTTTTTAACACATATTAAAGAAAGATTTAGCTTGTAGTTTACGGTGGGCCGCCTGCCTGACGTCAGCCCCACTGACCGGGAAAGCGCTAAGCATCAAAAATATACATAGTTTGCGTTAGAACAAATAACTACAAAATAAACCACAACATAATGTACTTATTAATCGGCAACCCATAGGCTAACTCAGATTTTTTTTACCTAAATGGTGATGTGTAGTTCACTTTTTTCTTGATATCTAATCATGGTAATATTAAATAAAAACTAATCTCAAATGCTTATTTAGCAACGGGAATAATTAATTGATGAGTAAATACATAAATAATTAAGAAATACGTCAAAAATATTGTTTTTGTATCAAGTTTTTATAATACAGTCATCTAGCGAGCACATAGTTAACTGCTTATCAATTTCATAGTTATTGAAACGGCCGACGTGTATTTAGAAACATAGACAGATATCCTAAGTTTATCTTAAAATTCATTTTATTGAATCCATAACTAATCAGCGGTTGACGGGAGAACTCAGAAATCGGGTATTACTCATCTTATTGGCTTTAACACTATATTGTCAGACACTAGTTGTCTGTGTCAATTGTTTGCTTCGTTAGCCGACTCTATATTTTTGTTCGTACACATATTGTTTCGGCAAACGTGTATCGCATCGCTACTTAGATCAATATTTTTGCTAGGTATTTCGGACAAATTCTGTTTGTCGCGTGCTTAGAACATGCGTGATA
The DNA here is from genome assembly GCA_905332985.1 of Mimas tiliae. Lineage (NCBI taxonomy): Eukaryota > Metazoa > Arthropoda > Insecta > Lepidoptera > Sphingidae > Mimas > Mimas tiliae. The sequence continues at coordinate 8,124,053 of HG995241.1, forward strand.
AAATAGCAGAAATATTGTGTTGTCACACTTAAATAATTATTAACGCATAATTCTTAGTAGTGGGTGTAGGCTTTCTACGAGCGAACGTTAGTCGCGCCATCTGCGTCCTACACAGTCTCGTCTCCAGAATTTATGAATGCTTTCAGAGCTTTCAACGTGTGCCACCTGACCTGACTAACGATATTTTGTTGAAGACACGTTGTAATAATTCTTCTTCTAAATTGTTACTCCGTTAATCTTATACTATTATTGGATACATAAAAAACACAAGTATATCTAATATTCTTTTCTCTACATTCCATTAAATTGCACGTTAAGATTTTAGATAGATTTAAATGCTACTTTCGCTTAGTTACTATGGCACTTCAATATAATCGTAGTATTCCTTATTAATTAAAATAATTAACTCACGGTTATAACGAGATTTGGACGTTAGACGCTATGGAATTAAATTGGAAAGATAATAAAACATAACGATAGTGTGACTTATTTGCCTACATAAAAATCTCATCGATTTTTTTTTATAAGTGATAATATAACAAAAAACTATTTTTAGTGATTTGCCTAATTGCATAATGCTCGGCACTCTGTGGACCGAGACCTTATATAAAAACTTTTTTAATATAAAGCGTTACAGGCTGTCCCTTCGATTGGAAGCACCTATCTAAGACTGAAAACAAAAAGCTTTTTATATGAAAGAATCGCAAGTAGAATTGTGTTCCGTGCCGGCTGTGGATAAAATTTATAGCGAAATGTAATGTGCGGGGTCTTCCGCTGCTGCGCCGCGCCGCTGTGAGTCTTGTAGGACCCGCGCGCAAGACGCGCGAGCGGCCCCCACGTTACGTTATATCGCCGGTCCACTCACGCTGTTAAATAAGTTTTGATTATTTATTATAAAAATATATATAATAAAGTTTATTATTTTCAATATTTACTACATTTACACATCATCTTCGTCATCAAAATCATTATTAAAATTGTCAACCGCCTTGATAAAAAAAATCGGCTATATCTTTCGTTCGATTCTCAGACCTGGCAATCCAAAATACTTTAAAAATAGTGATTTCTTAGGTTTACTCGAATATTACACATTGAAATAAAACTAGTTTATACAGATGTTATCGCGGTTTAATTTTTTTTTTAGTCCTGTCGTTTCGAAAGCTTTTCAGCCTTCGTGGTCACGGGAGAGACTGAGGTGTAGGTCGTCTCGAAAAGTTAATGTTACATTGGCTACCTTCATTTTAAAATTATACATTTGGTTGGAAACTTTAACAAGCCTGGGATCCAATTATAGATTTAATTAAATCGGAACCCAGAAGACCAACTGCCGGACCTCAAGACACCCTGAGCTCTTTCTGCGTAGATCGAACTAGTGTCAACTAACTTTATAAATAATTAAAAAATAAATATATAATTTTAAAATGAAGGTAGCCAATGTAACATTAACTTTTCGAGACGACCTACACCTCAGTCTCTCCCGTGACCACAAAGGCTGAAAACCTTTCGAAACGTCGGGACTAAAATAAAAATTAAACCGCGATTAAATCCGTATAAACTAGTTTCATTTCAATACTTTAAAAATACTTTTCGCTTCAATTAAACACACAATAGTTGCCCGAAATTAGAATTTATCCCCGAGATTGCGATAAGCTCGCCACCTATCATCATGGGACAGAAATAAGCTCGTTGAACCTCTGCTTACCCCTTCGAGTATACATGCGTTAGTTAATGTTAAATTAGTGTACTTACTTATTTTTTTGATAATACGTGCTGCAATAAAAAGTGCCTTAAGGCTTTGCTCTTCAATAATTTTTTGCCCCTTGGTATGCGTGTTAGTTGAAAAATCTTAGTTCAAACTTGCTAGGTGTCTATACTATATACATTTAATTTTGTTGTTGTCAATGACAGCAGGAGCCGGTTGAAGATGAGGTTTGGCATTTGCAACTTCTATAATAACTTATTAATTTCGATTAATTAAGAGAGACAAAATTAAAAGTGCTGAAAGGTATCAAGGGTATCATAAATTTTGTTTCATGCAACCTATTTTCGTAAGGCATGTTGTAATATAATTACAAGATCATCGTACATATAATTAACAAACATGCTAAGAGTAGTATTATTGTAGCTGTTCAGTTCCAAGCGGTGCGTGAAACTAGAGGTTGTAGGAAAGCGATTGTAGAGCTTTCATGCGCCGCCGTTCCCCGCGAGATTTACTTTACAGCGATACGCTGCACTTTAATGTCCACTCTCATGGCGCGCCACGTTAGCTTGGCACTAGCTGGTAGCTACCAGTGTTACTATGTACCGCACGATAGTACTGTATAGTACAGCTGTCTGTGCGCTTATTTATTTTTGTTTCGCACTGCAGCAGTCGAGGTGCTTCTGATAACCAAGTCTTTTTGTGGAAATATTTACATTGAATTAATGTTTGTTTTTGCACATTACAATATTATACACCAAATATATTAATTAAGAACCTGTTTGAATTTCCTCTTATTAGAAATTGCTTGAGATGTGAAATTAATATTTATATCGAAATACAGTTTTTGCAGTTATAAACATGTATATGTTAAAATTAAAAGTGTTAAACATGTGATGCTATTAAACTCAGTCAGGGACTAGGGTACAAATTATACTTGCACTTGACCTGTATTTTTTAAACCATTGGTTAGTAGCCGGGACCGACACTATGCTCCGGGGAAACATGGTGAAAGACGCTACAAAAACTTTGCCCCGCTTTATTATTACTACAATGCAAATTAAAATAGATACGTATAGGTTATGGGCAGCTTAGGGCAGCGCTTAATGCGCCAGCTTTACGACGCGACGTCCCGCTTTATACCCTCTCATTAGCGCCATCTTCTAACTGCTTCTGTTTTTATAAGTACACAATTTGCTTTATATATTCGTTTCTGTTTTGATTAGGTTTCGTAAATTTCGCTTGAAAACGTTATTTCATTATCAACTTAAGTTAGTTATTAAGGAGAACCTGAAGCCCACACAAAGTTTTTGCTCGTTACATGCAAGCTCCCGTTGAAAGTCGATCTTCACAACTTCTGCTTCTATGTGTGGTGTTTGGTTAGTTATTTCGATAAAATGTAATTAATAAAGCATTTAAGTATTAAATTATTTTTCCGATAATTATGTTATGATTGGGCGGTGGTATAACGGTAATAACAATAAAATAATTACAATTTCATAGCGTGGTGATAATGGGCGCGAGCTCGTTAGGCACGTAGGATTACCTATTGTTAATGTTTTAATTTGTTTCCGCTCCCGACCCACAATTCACTTCATAACTCGTAGCATTGTACAATGGCTTTTAAATATATATTACCATTTTAAATTCAAATGTACGTATTATAATGTGGATAAACAACGGAAACAGTTACAGTAAAGTTGGCGCAACATAATGAATGAGGTTTAATTAGCAGGCGAGTAAAATTGTTTACTCTTCGGATATTTTTTAACTTGTTTTCCTTGCAATGTTTTTGTAACTCTATAATATTGCTTATTTTCTACTTTTCTTTTTTGACAAATGGGAAACGGCACACACCAATTTAGTAAATGAAAATCTATAACTATTATAAATAACCATTCAAGTTTTCTTGCAAGGTAGCGTATTAGATATTTAATGAAAAATATGTTTACTTCTTACCAATAAACTTTATTAAATAAATTATATTATATGGTATTGATCAATGTTTTGTTATTTTATTTTATTACGTGAAATAATTTATTTCTAATCCTTTATCGTAACACTGGGGATTCATTTTGGTATGAACAACATTGTACAATAACGATAGTACAATTGGTGGCTTTATTGTTCAGGGAAATCTATTACTTAGGTACATTTAAGAGTGAAAGAAAAAATACAATTTGTGATGGAACACACATAAAAATATAATATAATATAATTATGCCGAATGAAATTGTTTAGTGTCAGGAAAAAATTGTATATGTCAAGTACGCGAAGTAGAAGGTTTTGGAACTGTTATTTTATTTCATGTAATGTAAAATTAATTCACCAATACACACTACTAATTTAGATTTGAAAAGTTTTAACTATAAATTGTTATATATCTTGTTTTATATCTGTTTATGGGCAGGCGTGGCGCTTACCATAAGGCGAGCGACTGACTTGTTTTTTATTTAGAGTAGTAAAAAAGAATACTTCATGATATTAAGGGATTAACATTGGTGAGGGTGCAAGGAAACCGGAGCTAGGTTCCCTATATCACAATATCTATAAAATGATTACTAATTTATAAACGACAATTTAATAGATAACACAATTCAATGAAACTGTTATTGATATATTTATTTTATTAAACAAAGAAAAACTAACATCGGCTTCCGGTTACAGTTCGCCACTGGTCAGTCATATGTATTTTGTTTAGCTGTATCGACAGAGTATGACCTCATTTCCACATCTGTCGCCAGTAGTTTTGGTGAGCACGTAACTTTGCCTTTTCGGAGCAATTCCCAGTAAAAGCTGGTACCGCCCGGCGAGCCGCAGCCTCCCTAACCGCAAACTTACACCCTATTGTGTCCATTACTACCCTTTACCACTTCCAGTTTTTACTTACCTTAGCAACACAATAGAGCCGTCGCAATTGTTTCTTTATTTATTTTACCTCTGACGTTTCGAAGTTATGTTTATATTCATTGTTAATTGGTAACATCGTGAGAAAATATACATACCTGAGTTGCCCATAAGAATTTTTTGAAGGTATGTGAAGTCTACCAATCCCATTTAAACCAGTGAGGTTGACTAACGCTTGAACCATCTTATTAATAGAGGTGGCCCGTGCCATGCAGCGCGACAGGATATATATAGGGGCGATATTATTTATCTTTAGACTTTACTTTCATGTTTACCACGTTACAATTTGTCGACCTACCAGAGAATAAGAAGTATATAATGTACCTGCAAATATGTATATTATTCGAGAGCTCGCATAAACGGATGTGTTAAACCAACTGAGTTAGCTTGTTAGGAGTGATGAAATAGGGAACGGGTACCCATTTCCGAGAACACTGGCCTGTGTTCTTTACTGTCAGTTTGTTTATTTCTTAGGCACGCCTCGTAAACACTTGCCCAATACAAATTTAAGCCAGACTTTTATTTTGGTTTGCTAAAGAATTTTGGTGGTGTTCTTTGTTAAAAATTATCAATCTCACTAATGGTTGTTACACTGTACGGTATTTGCGTACTTAGGGTAATAATTAATGACTTTAGTGAAAATAGTATGTATATCATACGTATTTCATTTTTGGATATTGCGAAGAATTTCTATATGTCTGTAGAGTTATATATATGTCTGAATTCTGCGATCTCCGTCACAGACAGATACGGGCCGGCACTGGCTGACAATTCTCGGTTTGAATTAACATAACTGTGCCGATGCGTTTATACACGTGCCTATAGATATGAATGGTACTTTACCCAGTGCTGCAGTAGTAGTGTACGCTACGATCCCGGCATGAGATAGGTGCCGGTGAAACATGCGGCTCCCCGCTCGCACTTAATTTACTGCCACGGTAACGCCACGAGCACGCTCCATATCCACCGCCGTTATTGCCAACTTGAAAGCGAGAATGGATATACATTTCCTTTATATCATGATTTTAAGCATCTGCTCACTCCAACATTACATTTTTTTTTTAATACTCTTTAACTCTTGAAGCGCCATTCCAACAATGTTTATTTCATTATTTTGCGTCTAATAATAATATTTAAGTCTTTTGTTTTAGAAAGTATACTTCAAAATGATTACTGTGCCGTGCCTTAACGCTTAAATAATCTTTCAGATATTATTGAAACAATTATCGAATATATGGATAACAAGTAAGATAAGTTTGAGGGATAATTTATCAAAATATATCAAGAAATAATTATTGGGGCAAACTACTATACATACATATAAAGTTATTGGTGCGGTTACTTTCGAGCGCTGAGTATGAACTAGTTGCATATATAACTTTGTATTTTTATTTCCTGTTGTATGATGAAGAACAATTTGTTCAAGAAGGATTTGTAGTTCGCCGGTTTTTATTTTGTACATATCGCTACAAAATTTGTAGTAGGTACAACGCATTCAATTAAGTGCTGCTCTCGATTACTTTGGAGTTGCAGATATTTTTTTGCAGTAGTGTTTAGCATTTGGTGACAATAATTGCTCGTTTACCCGCTTTCATCATCAATACATAATATTAAACAAAGTCACTATTTACATCTGTATATCTTACTGTTTGTCCGCTTATTTCTCATAAACTACGCATTGCAAAATTTATTCCGGAAGGTTTATATATATTTATGTATAACACGCTATGCCCCATGGGAACAGGGCAGTAACATGCCCGCAGTGAACCCGCATGGGACAGCTAGTATACTTATACAAAAGTAGAAGTAGGAAATAAGAATAAAAATCAGTATTACTTGTGTTAAAATATGAGAATGTGGTTTTAACTTTCTGACTTAATTACTTCCAACAGCGAATATAACTTGGTAATATAAGCAATTAGAAACTTATTTGACGCTGCCGGTCTGCCTGTTCCGCCTGGAGCGAAGAAATCGTGAGCGGGATGAGCCATTACGTGCTTTTGCAGAACTTTTCCTTTTAAAAGTCGTCTCTTACTCTTTTGAAACTTATTATATTGGATAATTCGGCTGAAAATATGAATATGATGGGTACAACTTTAGTAATTTTAGAAAAAAAAAGGAAAAAATTGTGTCGATTACGCTGTGAAAAATGATCTCCTACGGCGTTTAAGGCGGGATTACGGCTTTATTACCGTGTCACTATTATACGGCGCCGGATACTTTATTGCAAAAGTTTTTTGATTGGGGTAACAAATTGAAATTATTTTTGATTTTTTTTTAATGTCATAGACCGGCAAACGAGCAAGTGGGTCAACTGATGGTAAGTGATCTCCACCGTCCATATACGCCAACAGTACCAAAATAATTATAGGCGTCTTGCCGACCTTGAAGGAAAGTGGTAATTAAGGGAAGGGGAGGGGGATTTAGGCCTCCGGATATCTCATTCACCGTACGAAACGCAGCAGCAAGCTGCTACTTTACGTCGGTTTTCAGTGAGATAGTGGTAACGATCCGGGCGAGCCGGCCATTCATGCTGTAGACAAAAGTGTCTACAGCGTGGCTCTATCACTCTAAAACTATAATGTTTCGTTGACGTTTTCAAAAAAATGTGCACCGGTCTGGATTATAAGTAGGAGTAATGATTTACTTTATTTGTGACCTGACCAACGATCATCAACCTACACTGACAGCCTCCGTGGCGCAGCGGGCGAGTAGCCGGTTGCGAAGCGTAAGGCCGTGGGTTCAATTCCCGCACCTTGACAAATGTTTGTCTGATCCACAAATATTTGTCTCGGGTCTGGGTGTTGTGGGACCGCAAGTCCCTCGTAGTTCTTGATACCCACGATACAGGTTTACCTAGTGTGGGGTCAGGACTATGTGTGTGACTGTTGGGTGTATTTATTTATTTATTTACCTTATTATCTAGTCTAACTATTTTTTTAATAATAAAATTGTATTTTCCTATAACATGGGATCCTTTAAACGGAGTGTGAAGAAGCAACTAAGCAGGCCGGCATAATGCTGCCGATCTGCAATAGATTCAGTGTCTATCGTTGGTCGACGGTATTCATGGATTGCGCTATTCTTACCATCAGGTGTAGCGTAGTCACTTTGCCGAGCCAGGATAAAAAAAAACTTTTATTTTTAACAACATCGGAATTGCTGCCCGAAATTAGCTGATTGCTACCGAGTGTCGTACATAGATAAAAGATACTTATGTGTTTTTTATATAGACGCTGGTAAATTACCAAGTAGTAAGTGATCTTAATACCCACTATTTATAGAACTTTTAATTTGAACGTGTAACGTTTCTAGACAACCCGACTTCGAGAGGGATCGCTTTCCAGAGAAGTACAGATTGAACAGGTAAAGAGAAATGAACAATGCTAGTCAGTGGGCGGCTATAAGATATATGGATTAATTTTGGGAAGATAAAAAAAATACTGGTATTCAAATATTATTGACAAGAATTATTATATGTTCTTTGAATGATGTAATAATTTCTGTTTCATGCCAAGTTTATGACTTATTCCCATTAAGCTTTTTAGGTGCAGAAGTTCTAAATAGTAAAACATATTATTTCTGTATAATTAAAGGAATTTCACTATATGGTTTGTATGATACAGCTACATGACTTGACATTCGTTTTGTAAAATATTATGTTACAATTATGCAAAGCGTCTTCCGCGTAAGGGAGATCTGGCGGGGCCTCACGGGGTGCAGGCAGGGAGGTCGCTGTCGCGCTCTTTCCTCACTCGTAGCGAAATAACGACCTCAATTTGCATAACAATGCTCGTCACCCCTTATACCCTACCAGCGACTTTCGCAGGTTCGCGGCAGTACCCCTTGGTCCCTTTTTTACTAATAAAGCTTGTCCGTTGAAGTTTCAAAGTTAAGTGTGTAAAACAAGTAGGTACTAAATAAACATAAATAAAATTAGCAATTTATTTTCATCTCTGCATAAATGCAAAGGTAGCAGATACCGTCTTAATAACGGCTGATACTGTAGATGTGCTGAGTTATGGAACTGAGTCAAACTTTGATTTAGTGTTGGTAGTGTGCCGCGTACCGACCACGTTACGGAAGCTATACGATATGCGTTTTGGAGCTGCTTAGCACGTTGCCACGCTGAACACTTTCGGCCGAGCTCTAACTTCTTCCTCTCAACTTTCTGTTTTAATTGAATCAAAGTTTTCGGCTTTTTGCGGCGAGCGTTCCAGCCACGCACGCTTCCTAAACTTTCTTTATTAAATTATTGGAAGTTCAGAAACGTTCGCCTTTGAACGTCGACTGTGAAACCGAATTGGGAATAATCCCGAGTTAAGAAAAGTATCTCTCGCGAAAGCGTTGAAAGAATTAAGTTTAAAACTATGGACAAAATACATAGTTGGGAGTATCGGAGATCTAGTGTGCTGTGTGGCGCTTTGTCAAAACTTCGGAGATCTCGGACAAAAGGATAGTAACGACTACCAGAAACAATTCAGAATCTGTCAAGTAAACAGTTCATAAAGATATACGGTTCTCTTTACTAACGACTAAGGCATTTGTTGGGAGCATTGTTTTGCGGCGTAGCTTTATCTGGCGCGGAACGAGTTGTCGTTCTAGTAATTTATAGATCTTTCCCCGCCCCGGGCTCAAAGTAACGATTTGGGCCGAGCTGGTAAGCTGGTTGCAAGGCTACCCGTGCCCGTGCCCGGTTGAATGCTATTAACGATCACGTACAACATTGGTGACTCCTCACGTACCGGATTCAAATTTGAGTAAATATGTCGCCGTTAGCCTTTTATTGTATTGTGCCTGTATGCATTTACATAAACTTTGGGCTATTTTGTACAGGAGCGTACCCTTGTTATCTCGTATTGTTTGTGTGATGTCTAAAGCTTAATCCGTATTCATAAATAAATAATAATAGTCTGTTCTTTACTTTTTAAACGACTTCAAAAAAGGAGGAGGTTCTCAATTCGACTGTTTTTTTTAAATGTTTGTTACCTCAGAGCTTTGGACTGGGTGAACCGATTTCGATGATTCTTTTTTTATTTGAAAGCTGGGGTTCACGAGTGGTCCCATTTCAATGGTCCAGTTCTGACAATGGCATCCATGAGAAACCATATAAGTCTTAAATTTGCATTAGTATGTGCGCGACAAATGGACGAATAACTCAATATCACTCCAACCGATTTCGATGATTCCTTTTTTATTGGAAAGGATGTACTTCAAGGGTAGTTCGATGAGAGTTTGGTTAGGTTCTGATTATGGGATCTATGACAAAGTAACGGAACTCTTCAATTCTTAGGAGCAAATTAACGATAATCGGCTGAATCTTTTATAGGCCATCCGGATATTTGAGTCACCTACCGTAACGATGTTATTGTTAAGTAACTGTCGAATATGATGATAAATGGAACTCCTTAACGGCTTACAGTAAGGGTGCGATCTGTGGCAGAATTTCTAACTTGCTGCATTGCAATATGATGCAAGCGTTCTAATTGCATTACTTAAGGTGTATTATGTTGGGAAAAAATCACTCGATAGAGTTTAGCTGCTATGTGGTTCCATATAAATTTGGTTAAGATCTGATGACGGAATACGGAGTAAAAAAATAAAACTCCTCAACGGACAACAGTACACTCATTGCGATTGTGTTATTGTATTGGAATTTACATACTATTGCTGTAACTCCCACTGAAAATTGAAAAATAAAATAACGGTTAACAAAACTTAGCCTACTCGTGTACACGACACGGTCGCGATAAATGATAATGATGATGATGATGATAAATGATAATAACTACTTATGTCACAATATTGGTTTTTGGAAAGTTCCTGAAATACAAGACGTTATAATATTCGACGAAAAAATATTCCAATTTATAAAGTGACTTTAATGTTGTACAAAAAGTAAAGAACTAACATCTCGAATTTACTGCTTCATCTAATAAAATAACGGTTAACAAAACTTAGAAACCGACTTCAAAATAAAAACACTGAAAAGTCAAAAATAACAAATTCTATCTATTCTATTCTGTTTAAGAATCGGTGCCTGGGTGCCTGTGTCGCTACCGGTCAGATAAAAATATTCAAATGCACTTTGTGCAATTGATTTTTTTTTCGTCGAATATTATAACGTCTTGTATTTCAGGAACTTTCCAAAAACCAATATTGTGACATAAGTAGTTATTATCATTTATCATCATCAAGATCATGATCATTTATCGCGACCGTGTCGTGTACACGAGTAGGCTGCGCCCTGACCATGGTTCGGCTCGCGCTAGCACGCGTAATTGTAACTGCAGACTTAGACGTCGACGAAGTTCCATTTCCAAAACTTTATTTTCATTTCATTTCAAAAGTTTATTTTCATCTTTCCGAATAAAACCTATATTATTATTTAAATATTTTTTTTGTAGAGATATTATTACGCACGTACAATTATTTTAGTGATAATGATTTACCCTCCAACCTATAAACATAACTAATCTGTATTTTAACCAATCACTGTTACTTCCATCCTCACGTTTAATGATTTGGAATGAAAAGGACAGGATGTAATTTAAAATAAACTTCTTTATTTTCGTTTGAAGGCATATAATATCGTGTTTCAATTGCTTACAGACAATTTGAATTTAACAAGTTACTTGTCCCCAATAGCTATAGACTTACTATAGTATTCTAGTGTACATGTTCCCGTACTCAAAGCAACACTGGTACTATAAAGAACATAAAAAGCTATACTTAAGTGTAGGGTAAATGCAACCGGCAGGTACGTCGGCTCGATGACAGTGCTATAGCTCCCACCGGAGCCCTTCTGCGATCCTCGTAAATTGGGAATATTAGATTATAAGTACGGACTGCGGCGTGGCGTAGCGCGGGGACCATCAGCCGAATATAGAGCTCGTGCGCCGGTTAACACTGCGCCGTGATCTGAATCTACTTTTTAGTTATTCACCATCGAACCGTATCTTCATGTTAATTTTTTATTACGTTATTGAAGTGTTGTCATTACTTAAATCAAATTGTTTGCGGTATTGATATTTTGTTAATGCACTATTTATATTTACAAATGCGATCTATCTCTGGAAACTTTTAAATGACCTTCTTATAATTATGTTAATGTATCATTGCATGCGTTTCCGAATATACTAAAATAAAAATAAAATATATATTTTTTTAATTTGTGATATAATTGTCAGCAAACCTTTTGTGGTAGGAATCGCCTTGCTGTATGTGTGTCTATCTGTCTGGCACTACGGTAGCGCTTAAAGGAATGGACCGATTTTAATGCGGTTTTTATTGTTCGCAAAGTAATTTACTCGAGATGGTCCTTAACTATGTTTGAAGAAAATATTTTAGGCGTTTAAAAGTTTCAGATGTTTTTCTGATTGATGTCGGGGGTTCAAAACGGTTAGGTTTTTATATAACTTGTATGTTTTGGTCGCGCTCAAAATATTCATTTGAATAGAAAAATAATAACAATACCAGCTCTCTATTAAATTGCGTTCCGCTGTTGGTCACGGGCCTTCTCTACGTATAAGAATAGCCCTGCAACTAGTTTAAATAAAAATATAACGACGTGAACACTACGGCCTATGTAACATTTTATTCAATAATGAGTTACCTAGATTATTGGAAAACTGTTTTTACACGTGTAAATAAATCTGAATTAGCTTTGTAACAACCTTATCGATAAACCTCGTCAACTAGAAAGACATTTGTAGCTTTAAACAGCTGATCATGTCTTCGAACGTAGCTCAGAACCATATTGATTAAACCAGTACAAACAACAGCGTTGGTTAATAATATAAGGAAATGATCTCAGTGAAGGGTTAAAGAGATTGAGTCGTAACAATATTAAAGAGAAATGGCTCATTTAGAAAGTCCATAAAGGCTTTTAGTATAATTTTCTAAGATATCCTTAGTGTTTTGAATGTCCTCTTTATACAGATCACGACAATAACAACAGCTGTGCCGATGTATACTGGTGTTGGTTTTCCCATTCCTCGCTTCGTTACGGCTTCATTAGGGCACCGGTGGGTGAGGCGTGCACTCTACAATCATTGAGAACTCTACAGACAACAAAACCGAGGGCCGATTTAAATTCCTATTATAAATTACAAAAGGTTGCCGTTTATAGACACGATAAGTGCGTTCGATTGGAAACCTCGTTAGATATTCTTTATACAGGTACAATTTGATGACCTGACCAGCTGCGAAAAACCTACTTAAAGATAAGTAATATATTATTCATAAGCTTCCTGACATGCGGTCCAACTAGAATTTTTTGTTTTTCCACTATAAAACACACTAAAAGGTGCAACGAAAATGTGTTATAATAGAATAAGGCCAGACACAGACGGGCCATAGCCATCTAGAGTTCTTTGGGTTAGCAGCTTTGTGAGCGGCGCCATGTAATTACTCTGGGACTATGGGAAATACCCCCGCGCGAGAGTGCTTTCGTAAATTAATGCAGGAAAAATTGACCAAAACGTTGTGTACCGTCAATATACCGTTTTTTAAATTCCTACATACAAGGTTTTGAGAGAATTAAGTTAATAAACTTCACGCGTATTCGCTTGTTTAACCTCCGGCAACGAATTAGATATAGGTATATTTTTGATGAACCAATTTGAATGATTCTTTTTGTATTCGGTAAAGTTTACTTCAGTGATGATTCCAATTAAGAAGAAATTCCACTCCTAGATTGGGGTGAAATCTACTATATATATACTAAGAGTAGTAGACTCTTTTTAAAGAATTATCCATATCGGTGCATAAATCAGTGCATTGAGGTGTTTTAGTCTTTCATCCCTGATTTCCCGCCCTTAGGCGTGGAATTATTTCTTCAAATTTAAATGGGACCACCAGGAAACCCTAACGAATACAACAATAATCATCTAAATCGATCAACATTTGGTGGATAAAAATATATACAGACGAATTGATAGCATTAGTTTTTAGGCGGTTAAAAATAGTAAATAAAAATGTTTGAATAAAAAAAATGGATTCAAATAAACTAAAAATTAAACTACAGTACCACCGACTCAAAATTGCTTAGTTTAATTTTTTTGCATTTTATTTTTTAGAATTAGTATTATTATTTGGTAATAAGCTTTTATTTTAATTGAAGTGTTGAGATTTTTAACGGTTATTACCTACTGATGGTTTAGTATTGTTTAACTTGATAAAATATTAGGACAATATAAGGAAGGTTTAATGGTAATATTTTTGATATTTCAAATTTATTAATATTTGACTATTTCTTTAATTAGTACCTACATAGTTTATATATTAATACGTGAAGATAAATCTTTGGACCCCTTTTTAAAGCAATATGCGCGCACGTAGGCGTGTGATATTTGACATATGTAGTTATGAAATATATGGAGGAGAAGTGCAAGCTATTTATATATAACTAGCTGTCCCACGCGGTTTCACCCGCAACTACAGCAGTGCCACCTACCGGGTCCAATTGTGAATCTAAACCATCCAGGGCGCCACCCAAATGCATACAAAAAAAATCATTCAAATCGGTCCAGCCGTTTAGGAGGAATTCAGTGACACACGTACAGTAGAATCTATAATATAAAAATGAATCGCTGAATGTGTTGGTAAGCGCAAAACTCGAGAACGGCTGAGCCGATTTCGCTAATTCTTTTTTTAGAATATTCCTTGAAGTACGAGGATGGTTCTTACGGAGAGAAAAAATTAAAAAATTGCCTGTAAAAGTCTAAAAACAACACTTTTCTCTACTCCCATACAATCGATTCGTAATAATACTTAAAAGTCAATTTAAATTTAATACCATACATTAAAGTTTAAGTGTTAGTGGAGAGGTTCCGGGAAGGCAAAACAATTGAGTGACGTTAGTATCGTATAAATATTAATGTCAATATTTCACACGACACGACCAGAAACTTCAATGATAATTTAATTATTGTGAACAAAATATTTTTTGATATACTCATAGACTTTGTATTGCACGTTCTATTCCACGACATAACCAAAAGTTGCCATCGTATCTGAGTTAGGAACTTTTAGTAAAGACAAATTGGAGTGGAGGCGGCGAATAAAGTTTTACGATATGCGCGGTTATCAGAAGTGCTCGTCGAAACGGAATTGCTGTGATTATGAACCGAAGCTACGGTGTCTGCTGACTGGTGACGATAACCTATTTGCAAGTTTATAGCAATGGAAGGCTTGTGCTTTTTCCAATTATATTATACTGAATTAAATTTATCTATACATATAAGCACATATAAAATTAAATGTTCTGACTGAATTATTCATCCACGACCAGATCAAATAGCTGGACCTAGAAAGCTGAATGTCGATAGCGCGTTCCTATAATGACTTAGATAACCACTAATATCATATACCAATGTATATTATATTGATAATAACAAAATAGTTTTATGAAGAATGCAATCTGACTATTTTTGTAGTAATTAATTACATAATCCATTAGACATTAGCTTAACGTCCGTTACAAACAACGTCGTTGTTGATTACAGTAAGATGCTAGGACAGGGTAGGTTGATCTAATTGCTCAAACTAACAAACAACACATTTTGAATAAAAGACATCAAATATACCTAGGTAAAGTTCAAAGCGTTATACTTCGTGAGATCCTATGTGAATGAAGTAGGTATCTTAAAAATTCTTTTTATATACGGCAACCTGGGGAAAGTTCCACTTAGTTTCGTTGGTCGTCGTACCGTATCTAAGTAAGAACTACGCGAGTGGTTGGAAAGTCCAGAGGACGCTTTTGAGACGTTTCCATAATAAATTTCAGATGCGTACTGTCCAGTCGCAGTTGTGAAAGCTGATTTAACTTGATCAATGTTGAGAAAAATAATGCTATATTTACTTTTATAATGGTTAGCGGATACTTCGCTCTACGAACGGTTTCTAACGAAATGCTAATAATTTTTTGTTTAATACACGAAATAAGATAAATATTGTGTTTGACTTCTACAATATTTTATTAGATGAAACATTTCATCACACGAAAATCTAAATTGTACCGAACGAAAGTGACCAAGTTTAGCAGAGCGAGTGGTCCGTGTACTGGAGCTGAGTGTAACGTTGGTGCGTCCCTTCTTCCCGCACTCCCTCATCCGTAACCCTGCTCCCTCGTGCCGCGAACTCGAAAACGAACGCCGCGAACGTAGAGATAAAACGTATGTTCATTTTATTTTCGCATTTGTCAGCGTTCGTTTTGTCCCCACTAACATAAATTGGACGCGGAGGGAAACCTCGCAGGTGAATGTAAAATAGCTAGGTTTTCCCAAGATAATACCACCGAAATTTTACGACACCATTATGCGATTTATTGCCTGTGTCATATTCAGGAATGATATTATATTAAAGAAATTAAAAAAAAGAAGTTCATGTAAATGTGTCTATGTATTTATGAAGCGTTATCTACCAAAGAGCTACACGTACACGGTGCTACGCTCGTAGATCGTAGCATTTGGATGGGACTACCGCTCAATGTGAACGCACGGTCCACAACGTATAAACTGTTATTCTGTACGCTAATGAATGAAACAGACGTTCAATTAAACATGCCAATTTGGAACGGGGATAGCGTTGTTAGCTGTCGTAGAGAGGCGCTTTTCAAACATACGATTCGGCGGCAGTAGGTACCGTATTTTAGAATAGAAATAAAAAACGCGCCGAATTTAGAACTCCTTTTTTAGGTCGATTACTAAAATATTGACACTTTTACATTATGCCTTAATAACAGTATAAAAACGATATCAATAAGAATCAAATATTTTGACAGCCTCCGTGGCGCAGTGGGCGGGAAGCCGGTTGCGAAGCGTGAGGTCGTGGGTTCGATTCCCGCACCTAGACAAATGTTTGTCTGATTTAAAAATATTTGTCTCGGGTCTGGGTGTTGTGGGACCGCAAGTCCCTCGTAGTTCCCGATACCCACGATACAGGTTAACCTAGTGTGGGGTCAGGACTATGTGTGTGACTGTTATAATACTGAGAAAAAAAACACAAAAATACATTTAAACAATTTTACGTCGGTCAATCATTGAACAATAATCTGCAACAAGTTTATTGTTCAATGATTGATATCACCAACAAGTTTATTGTTCAATGATTGATATCACCGACTCGAAAGTTTTTTGAGTTTATATATAGCTTTTTAGTTTTTTTTTAAGTCAGTGTTATTTTTTGTATCTATTTTACTATTTTAGTGAAAGAATCATCAAAGCGTATTTTTAGTCTTCTATCCCCGATTTCGTCCCCTTAAGGGTGGATTTTATTCTTTAAGTTTAAGTGGAGCCACCAACGAAGTGAACCTTATCAAATACAAAAACAACCATCCAAAACAGCATTTAGCACTTTTTATTTGAGATTTTCTTTATAAAACATAGCTCGATACCATCTCGATGAAACTAGCTTTTAAATAAAGAAACCACATTTAAATCGGTCCATTCGCTTAGGTGCTACGATACCACAGGCTGACAGACAAATGAAGGGGGGGGAGGTCAATTTATAACAACCCTCTTTTTTGTCGGTACGTAAAAAGTAGTTCAATATATATATTATATATATGGATACAACGTGTTACAGAAAGGTGTGGTCATATTTTAGGGTCATTACATACACCTTACAATTCGTACTTATGTACCGGATCTTTTCAAAACCAAGACATCCAAAAATTTCACGTTAATTTATTATCACTCGTTTATTAAGATCGATAAGATTGATGACATCACTATTAATTTTTATGAACGACACTCACTTTTTAATAAACTTAATTATGATGGAGGTAATTCCACGGAAATATGTACGTAACTTGTAATTTAAACACAAATTAAGAATTGAAAGAAACGATGTGTGATGAAGACGATATAGGTATCATTCTCTAGAAGCATGTTAAAGACTTCATTCTCGGGTCTTCCATCTATTAATTTGGCTTAATTCAGTCGACGATCCTCTTAAAAGCTGTTATTAGTTACACCAACACAAAGTACCAATACATAATACTTGTTTTTAGTCAAATACAACGTATGAACTCGTAATCAATCATACTTCATAAAATCAGAAATTGCCGAACTGACTACGTTAAATAAATAATGACATTTTTGACAACTGTTTAATGTATTATAATTAGAAAATAATTAAATGAAAGGAGGTCTATCGTATCATTGTTTATCATTTAGTGTTGTCCAAAGTTGAAAGTCGATATCGACATGTTACTCATTCGATAAAAAAGATAATTCTACAATTATTGTCCTAGCAATGCAATCGGAATTGGTACTATGGGAGATAAAATACTTATACCCTACACTATACATTGCTTAAATTTTCCCGCCCCTTTTTATAACACGTTGTATATATATTTCCCAGGCCACTATCTAACCACAGTTACCGAGTGTCGGGAAATCTGTGACGGATTCATACCAATCGAATAACTAAATATATATCAAAGCTATCAGTGTGTAGTAGTAGTATGAAGTAATTATTTAACGGTAGGCAGCGGCCTGGCTGTGCTCTGGCATTGCCGAGGTCCATGGACGGCGGTAACCACTTACTATCAGGTGGGCCGCCCGCTCCTCTGTCTATCTAGAGCAAAAAAAACAAAAAAAAAACAATCAAGAATAGTCTCGATATAGATATAGATTTAAACCGTTAGCTAAGCTTAGTGTAAAGTTATGTAATGCACACGATAAAATAAGCAGGAATTAGTCGGCTATATATGGTAAACTATTTTATGACTATTAGTATACTAATTTTATTTATATAAGTTTATTTCGAAATAAATTATTCTCAGGGTCTACACAAATCTAATTGAAAAAGGCTATTTTTGATTGAATGTTACACAAACAGAGCATAATTAAGAAATTTTCAGAAACGATGATGTATTTTTTTCTCTAAATTTTTATAATATTGTATTTCTTTTTTATTTGCATTAATGACGAGACGAGCAGGTCGCTCGCCTGGTGTTAAGCGTCACGTCTCTCTATAAACAGAAATAACAGCAATTAGAAGATCGATTATAAAGTACTGCATGTCATTAGACTGTGCTCGTCACCCAGTGACAAGATGTTCCATAATGCTCAATAATTTCACTACCTTTAACGTCCTTCAGACCAGAACACAACAGTTCTTACACTCTTCATATTGGCTGCAGAAATAGACAAAGCGGTGGTACCTACCCAGACGGCCTCTCGCATAGGAGGGACCTACCACCTAGAGACATCTCCATAGTCTAACCCAAAAAGGTAACGTAAACATCAGGGATTATCCCACAAAAAGTATATTTTATAAGGCGTGCGACTAAAACGCAATCTAACTCTCAAAAGTTGGTGTAAAAAGTTAGCTTTGTCAGTGGTTGTCGTGAGAATAATTAGCTAATGAAAATCGCGCTCAGCGCTGTTCTACTTCATAAATATTTTCCTTATTGCCAGTTACCACGAGCTGTCGATAAATTTATGGAAGGGCCACGTCACCTGAAATTTTATGGTTCCTTTCTTCGGCGCCCGCATCTTGTATTTATTACTCGGGCTTTTTTTCGAAAGTTAATCTCACTGTATTATCCTCTTTCTATATTTGCTTGAGGCTCATTTACGAATTATATAATACGTAGGCGTGATCCAAGTTAATAAAAATAATCAAACATTGGATTAACATCTAAACGCCGTAAGTAATTATGTATGCTAACCCTGTTGAAGAAGAACAAACGTAATCAAATGTATGATGATGTAATGAAATACAACCCCCACACTCATGTAGTCCGCTTAAAACCAATATTTTGATCGTGTATTTATTACGATATTACCTAACAAAGGTAGGTACATTTATCACCAGGTCTGCATGCGAAAAAGGGCTTTTTAGCCCCAAGTTCGATTTGTGCCACATTTCCGACACCTGTGCGTGTCCGTAACGCTACGTTAGAAAATATCCACCCATAATGTTAGCACACTCACATCACCTTTATATTCATGTTATTAATGCTGTCCTTTCTACGTAATATTTACTACGTAATCATGATAAAGTATTAGATTTGGGTAGAAATGTTTTATCGGTAGTAAGATAATAAATTATATTTATATCATAATATTCATGTCTTTTATCGTCCACATGTTTCAGAGGGCCAATTCTCCTATTTTACCTGACACTGCGAATGAATTTTAACCGAACTGAGATTAGATTTTGAATTAATTAAAAATATGGCATTCTGCTCCTTTAAAAATTCGATATCATCTCAGTTAAATTGCTTATAAACTGTCAATTCGATCAACTTTCAATGTCTTTCTTTTGTTGAAATTATGGCTTCGCATTATTATGCATTTCGCCAATGACAAGTATTTTACCGAATTTTACGTATCAGCTGCCATAGACTAAATTCTAGAAATTAAAATAAAATAAAGTCCAATTAAAATGTCCTAAGCGACAAAATCAATGTTACCAACTCACAATAAAATACCCACAATATGACTAATTTCAGTGATTAAAAAATTACGTAATTGGAGGTTATGATTTTTTAATTAATTGATTTGACTAATTCCATGTATTTTATTTATTTATTAATTTATCTATTCCATGGCATAACTGAAGGAAAACGGCACAACAGCACCACTGAGCGTTCCTTTCCGGAAATAACCACAATCTCGATTATTTTATTGAAATTTGAAATTCTACCGAATTACGGTTTTCTGTATTTTGCAACACTGCTAAGGACATATTTTTAATTATGAATTGTGCGAGAGTTTTGGCGGGAATTTTGACAGTCCGATTGATCTCATAATTTAATCTACACTAATATTCTAGAGAGGAAAGATTTTTTTGTATTTTTGTATGTAACAAATAAACTTAAAAACTACTGGGCCGATTTCAAAAATAATTTGGCCGTTAGAAAGCTACATTATCACTGAGTAACATAGGCTGTAAACTCATTTCTAATACTTTACTGAAATAACGAGCACACAAAGTCGAACAATTTTGACTACTTTTAGTTGCTTGCAGTAAAAGATAAAGTATAAAGATAAAGTTAACTGAATTTATCTGCAGTTAACTCACAGTCACTTCACCTCAGTGTTGCCAAGTCAGATTTTTGAAAATACCGTGTTGTCCACATTAAAATACGGTATTTGCGCCAAAAATACAGTGCTTGGTGGGAAAAATACAGTGTATTTTACAGTGCAATGAAATGTACAAAAAAGGAAATAATTAAATTATTAAGTAAAATATAAATTTATTTTAAACTTTATATCCTAAACTAACTTAACATTTGATTTGTATATAGCGATCGCTGCAGAAATGGATGGCTGCGATAATGATGATATTGGTTTAGTTTTTTTAATGTGTTTAATCAAAGAGGTTTATGTATACTACTAGACAAGCTGCGCGGTACATAGAAATTGTAGTTTAATAAATTAATTAAATTGTAGTATAGTAAATTAGTTGTATTACTAAGTTGCAGTCAATTGACCGTAACTCAATATTACCATCTCGCTTACTCTCAACTAGAACCCCTATTGCGCTCCCTGTTTGTGAACTGTCAAACTCCCGCGTTATGTGACGAAGTTTTACTTCTAAATAACCTGTATAGTAGTCTACAATAATAATACGAAGTTTTGACTGTAAAAAAAACTGTGTCACCATATACGGTATTGTCCAGTAGATGGCGTGAAAATACGGCAGATCTGCTGTAATTACAGTGCACTTGGCAACACTGCTTCACCTTCAGTCACATTTCGTTCTCAATGTAATATCTACGTGACACTGGCAGAATTGTGGTAGGGCAACGCCGCAAAAGCCATAAAAGAAAGAAAGAAAGAAAGAAAGTAATATTTTGACATTGTCTATGGACGAAATGCATTTTATATAATTAAGTCTCTAAATTGTTACCAGAATGCCGTTTTGGTTCAGTCAACTTGTATTCTACTTTCGATATCATTCCGATCTATGTTCACATTTGATCTTGAATATTGGTTTAACAGAATACCATTTGCAACTTTCTTGTCGCTGAGATTAGATCGGAATGATATTTTGAACATTTAAAATTACGAGAATTGGCCTTCAGATCTTTTACATTTTTGAGTGTGTCTAAGCGCCGCGGCAAGCGCACAGAGTGCGTAGGCCTCATTTTCGGTCCAAAATAATAATCTGCCAAATCCGGGACACATCTCAGTATTTCACTCAGTGCTAAATCTATTCTGAGTGGAGTACATTAACGTTTTCCGATATCTTAAGCAGAGAGCTCATCGTGGCGCACGGTTGTAGCACAGCTGAATAACAAAGAACTCCGTGGTTGAGATATCGAAACACTAATGGACTGCGGTATTTATGAACCTATTCTATAGCCAATCGATGCTTCAGACGCGAAGGTCAAAAAGGGTGTATTAAGCCGTGACCAACCGAAAGTATCGCTGATAAGGATTTCTAGAATGTACTCTATATATCATCTCATAATTTATTTTGAATTTCATATAAAAAATAAAAAATTGTTTAATAATTTTAAGAACGTACAATCCTGTCACTCGATTTTTAATCTCACGGTCGCGCGATCCCTAATGAAAATACAGATGATCATATAAGGGTTATGCGTTAAAAATATGTAGAGTTATATAATATACTAGCTGCCCCGCGCGGTTTCACCCGCAACTACAGCAGCGCCACCTACCGGGTCCAATTGTGAATCTTAACCATCCAGGGCGCCACCCAAACGCATACAAAAAAAAAACATTCAAATCGGTCCAGCCGTTTAGGAGGAGTTCAGTCACATACACACGTACAGTAGAAATATATATTTAAAGATAAAAGTATTCATATTTCAAACTCTTAATTAATCATTTTTCTCAAAAAGTAAAAAATAATACAAGGTACTATAATAATAAAATATGTGTTTTTGGTTTTTAGATGTTACTTGCTTGTTACCTGATTTCTAAGTTAATATTTTTCTAACTGACTTATGAAGCAGCCCCCCTTTATTTAGTAAAATAAAGATATTTTTATCTAAAAAATAATCTTATTAATAAAAAAATTACAAATTAACGCAGTTAAAACGCAATTTTCAAATTATATTTGGGCATTCTGCAAACAGTTTTATCTTGTGTCGAATTTCCATAAATTTGAAAGTTCACCGGACGATCCGTGTTGGCAAATTTCCACGCAATGACAATCAGACCAGTATTTTAACTTTCAGCATCTTTTACCGTATTATATTGGTACTAAAATATCAAGTTTCAATGCTTATATTATTAGAGTAATTTAGTCGTGAGAGTATAAAATTATACATACGCACTCACTTCTGTAATCCTCGAAGGGGTAGGCAGAAGTATAACCAGTAAACCCACATCTCGTCGAGCTTATTTCCATTCCAGCATATCGCCATACCAGGCACAATTCCAGACTCCGGCCCGATACTGAGCATTTCGTAATAGAAAAACCCAATATCACTTGAACCGACCCGGGGATCGAACTCGAGACCTCAGCACAGCAAGTTACAGTTCCGGATTAGTTTCCCGGGAAACTGAAAGGTCTCGTTCCGGGAATCGAGAATGGATGGATAGAATAAAAACCTGTTTTTTTTTATGAGGCGGTGGTATCAATCCATAAAACTACATATTAAAGTACACCGACCCAAAATTTTTATAAAATTATATTTAAATTATACATTATATTTAGCTTTTTAGCTTTATGATCGGTTTCAATTTGTATGAAAAAGTGTTTTATAATTGCAAATATTCACGTAAAATTAGTTTAGCTACATACATTTTGTAAACCATATAATGGTACGGAACAGTGGCGAATCCAGGATTTTGGTTTGATTTGGGGTTTGTATTGTAGGTAGTACTAAGAAAGTAGAATAATATCAAGATTAATTTGATATTTGTCAGTGGACCAAAATGCTTTTAGGGGGGGGGGGGGGCGCTTAAGCCTCTTAGCCCCCCCCCCCCCCCCACTGGATCCGCTAGTGGTACGGAACCCTCAGTGCGCGAGTCTTACTCGCACTTGATTCTCTTTATGTATTTTTTGACAAAATAAAAAATCGTTCTCACGCTGCACTGTTTATAGCCAACGAGTGCACGCTGGTCGTGAAATGTGCGCCACTAAATTCTAATAGACGTATGATTAGCGCGAGCACGACTCGGCTGTACAGCAACATATTGCTGCTATACAACAGCGATACCGTTGCGCTGTATACCCAGTGAGTAATCCACCCGTAATGCTCTATCTAATGGCTTGGAAATTGGCATTAAACAATAAGTTTATTTTTATTAATTTACGCCCTAACAACTAAAATTTGATACATATGTAGGTAGCCCATGACCAGGATATTTTATCTCGAGAAAAGACATTTACGGGCGGAGCTGCGAGCAAAAGCTAATGCAGAATGGAGGATAACATTGTACGATAGAGGACGTATTGTTAAGCATAAATCTGAGTTTTCGGTATGGAGAAGCCTTCATTTATCTGCTATGTTGAGTCAAGTTCTTCATTTACTTTGAAAACTACAATTTCCCGAAATTGATTACACAAAGTTTCCCATATTTGATTTTATAAATAAAAAGTGAAATATTGATGTGATTGAGATGATTTTATGACTCTATTTAATTTTCTTTCTGCGTCTTAAAATATATAGATACTTACTAATTTCAATATTTTAAAATCTCGAAATATGCAGACGGCAGATGTTGAAGAGGTAGATATATTTACAATAAGTAATATGTGCCATATTTTCATCTTCAAATATAATACAGGATTTTTTTAGAAGTGGCAGTTCTTTCTTATCTTAGTATAGATAATAGAACCTAATAAGGGAGGCAGGATCAGATGGCCACCGCGGGGTTTTTGGTTGGTATTGCCGATGCAGATTGCAGGATGTATATAGTGTTAGGGACTCAGCCCAGCGGTCATCTGGATTTTTTATTTTTCCTCCGGATGACTTTACGCTGGGTTGTAAGACCGGTGAGTCCAACATAACCGTCCCCTCACCCCCGGGCAAGGCGGTAGCGATAAAGTCGTGTTTCCCCGCGAAAAATAAAATAAAAAAAAAAGGTTCAGAAGATTGACGCAGCAGCGGTGCTTACGATTGCGACGCGACGCGACGTTACGACTGCGTTGGTTCAATAACTAATCAATCACTACGTAGTTTTTTATATATAAAATATGAATATTTGCAAACTAGTAAAAAACTACTGTTAAATTAGTTTCGCTGTTCGAGTTTTTAACTGAAAATTACAAACTACGACTACTACGTAATTATGCAAACTACTTATATAAAATACCTACTAATTGAAAATTAAAGGCACTCAATTTTTAAAACCACACACATGGTTTAGATCAATAAAGGTGAAAGAGGAAAGTGTTACGACGGCGTTAACTTACCGACTATAATATGTGAGTATTTTATAATGCGGGTGGTAGTCGGGGCTCGGCGGCTTGCAAACTGCAGCTCATGTGCACCTGCGGATATTGCCGCGTAAATCACATTTCTTATTTCGCCTCAACACTTATTTCTGCCTGGCCGTATTTACCCGGTGATGACGTACGCTAGCGCATTACGATGTCTGCTTCTACGACTGGAAGTTCAATTTTCTCCATATCAATGTTATACGTGTCACCACATATTGCAATTCCTGTTTTAATTTACTTTACTATTTTGTGGTATGTGTATAATTTGATAGGGGCGCTGGATTTTAAATATAAAACCACAAATAAATCAAAATTATCAATCTGTAACTTCATCACATGTGTTGAATTCGATTATATTTAAATAGTAAAACAAATAAATTAAAATCATAATTTGGTTTGCAATGTGCGTGGTTCCGCGCGATGTTATATGAATTACAGGCTGCAACGACTATTTAAATGCCAATACGATTAATATTTAATGGCGCTATTCTGTATGGAATTACCCGAGTCTGTGGTTGAGCTTACGTTGAAATACTGCTGCTATATGAATGGAGCGGCAGACGCTTTGTCATGTTCTCGCGACACTCTTTTAGATATGATTTTACGTTATTCTGAAGATAAAAGTTGCAAACAAAACAATCATTGCTTGCCAGCTTTCAAACGTCGTCGTCTAAAATAAAATTAACCGCGATAAAATCCGTATAAACTAGTTTTATTTTAATGATTGGTAATGAAGTTAAAGTAAAAGATAGAACCATTGGTACATTTAATTTGCTCTGTTATTTGAAACGAATGTCTCTCGTCTTGTGACCCCTTGCAAATTAATTGGAGGAATGGCAGAGCAGAACGCTGTGCTCTCTTAATGCATTTTCACAAAGCGAAATGGGTTGGGCGGCACCAGCGCGGCACCACAGCGCGGCGCGGCGCGGCGGCACACAGCGCGGTGATTATGATAATGATGCAGTGGTCGCGCTTTTTACGCCACTCGCCCTATATTACGGAACTCGACACCATTTTCTGATTTTGCTTGTGCTGCTATGCCGGAAGCGCATATCGGCGTACCCAGTTTCGACGTTCATCTTTCATTATTCGTCTTCGACGCTCCAAGATGCTTATATATTATGCAAACGTCCATAATCCACATCTTAAACGCCTTCCCCAGCTCAATTATTCATTCGAGCGGTTTGATGGTTTAGAAAATTGTCGCAACACACGTGAAGGGCGATGCTTTATAATTTAAGACTATGATGCCGACGCACCTGCCACTGAATTTCAAGGGTATGCTTGACTTTGTCTCATTGATTAAAAGTTGCGGATGTTTCATACATAAACATAAGCACACGTCTGTAGCACCGAAAGGGTAGATAATAGTGCATCTAGGACATCCATGGTTCGATGAGCTTATTTCCGTCCCATGATAATAATTTTATAGAGCGAGCCTATCGCCATATAGAAACAAATTCTAAACCCTCGTATGATTGTTCGTATCGTAAACCCAAAGGTTACTGGTACCTGGTGGAAGGGGACTTGAAGCATATTTTTACCCGACTCAATAGCGACTACCGTGCCAGGATAAAGAAAATGTGATTTCCCTGACATTTGAATCCAGGAGGGGCAATGATGGTTTGCTGACGCCGCGCTGTAGTTTAATACTAGAACCGGACCGACTTGACCAGTTCCGTGAAGAAATTAATATAAAAAATGACTTTGTTACAGGATTCAGAAGGTGACACGCCGTTGCACGACGCCATTTCAAAAAAACGCGACGATATGTTGACATTACTGTTGGAGCACGGCGCTGATATGACTCTCACAAACAATAATGGTTTTAACGCCCTTCATCATGCTGCGCTACGAGGCAATCCGAGGTAAACGTTATGACTGACTGTGGTGTAGATTATTCACATAAAAATATCGCTTGCTACTATGTGCTACTATCATATATTATTATGTAAACCTAAAGAGAAACAGAAACAGTAACGCCTGTATAGCAGAAACCTACACGTGTAGATAACACAAGATACACTTATCTCCGCGAAATTCTTCTGTGTTTTTGAAATGAACTTGCTGTCCGACATTATCCTTAGGAAAATGGGTAGTTATGAGTATGCCTGTCGTACAATAAATTTCTTACACATAAAATATCCTGGCCCGTGAGTATAAAATGCTCTTGTGATGTTTATTGCTTTATAACATTAGTGAGCACAAAAATCGTTAAAAATATTTTTTTGTTTCTTATTTCCAATACTCGTAGTTGACTCAGATAAATGTACTTTAGGATGACGCGTCATCGACATTCATGCTGCGTTAGGTGCTATTTGTCATAATCTTGATCATTGACGTATTCATCATCAGTCCGACCTCGAGGTGACTTGGGATCATAGTCAATCTAGTGTTTAATAATAATATTGTGTCTATTTTTATCCAACGCTTACGAGGATTTTCATGTACATGTATAAAATCATTATTTTGAGAAAGGTAATACATACTTTAGTAATGCATTATGAATCAGTAAGTTAGAGTAATGAATCTCCAACAGCGAATCGTGCGTGAAGCGGTTTATTTGTGAAGGGTCCAAGGAGGCGCTGCAGCGCTGGAGCCGCGGAGACCTGTGCTACATTTATTCAAGTCACGTGACGCGTCCCAGGGAAATAATACGAAATGCGGCTACGTGACCAGTTCATTATGCGGCGGTGCAGAATGGAGACCTCGCAGTCACCACTGTGCCTGTGGACGCTTTTCCTACGTTAAATAAGCCCGCATACCTATCACAACAGGTTTAACGTGCTACTATGTAACTTGTACTCACCTGCGGTCCTTTCCTTTGCAAATCCGTTACAATCCCTACATTCTTAGGAATTCTTTTTGTTAGCTTATTTTAGATTTGAGCATATATTTGTGTTTACATGGTTTGATATGCATTACTTTTTATAGCATATGCCGGACACCGAGCAAGTGGGTTACCTTATGGTAAATGATCTCTACCGCCTATGTACACCCACAATACCAAAATAATCATGGGCGCGTTGCTGACCTTAAAGGAAAGAAATAGTAAGGATTAATACAAAAGAATCTTGCACAATGTATCAAACATTAAGTCAGCATCATTAATTTAATGAATATAAAAGTGCCAACCTGTTATTGTTTAGCGGTCAGCGCTGAAAGGTTAGGTAATTGTCCTTTTTATTATATTATGTAACTATGCATAGTGTAACAAATGAGTTTTTAAGATTGTTTTTAACGATAGGTAATCGAATAGAAGATTGTCGTAAAATGTTCCCGATTTTATCGCAGAATGAGAAGTTGCTCGCGACTTTTCCCATTCTACAAAAACGTTCGTTTCCCCCTGGAGATGTAAAATCGTTTTATTTTATTACTTCCGCCGGTATATCGTTATATCAGAAGTACCCATCCTCTTCGATTGCGGAGACTTTTTCATAAAATAGACGCAAAATTCATTTAATTAAATTTCATAATACCTTCCGCGATTGTTTATAATGAAAATTAATTAAATATCAAAGCGGGGTTATATTCTTAAGCGACTATAAATGTTTAAATGAAATCCTCTGCTATCTATATAGCGTGATGGCATTCATAGGACCTGAAAAAACCTGAAGAAGAAGGCTAAGACAGCGGAGTGTCATTACTTGTTTATTGGCTTTAGATGACGAAACTAGCAGTCCGCTCGCCTAATGGTAAGCGTCACACCTGCCCATAAACAGAAGCAAAACAGAACTTCGAATTATGAAGTACTGCATGGCACTGAACTGAGTTCGTCATCCCGAGACATGAGATGTTAATTCTCATAATGTCCAGTAATTTCATTGGTTTTAATATGCTGCTTGACGGCAGAAATAAACAAAGTGGTAGTACCATACAGACGACCTCTCGCTTACGAGGGACCTATCACGCAGTAAAATGTGATGTGTGATGAGAAAATATTATGTGCTGTAGTATAATATGCTGTTATCGCCACTGTTCCCTTGAAAACTCTTACCAAAGAGCTATAACAATGTTATAATACGTTACTGGCACAAACTTCAGGTTAATCGACGTCGTAAACTTAACATTTATTTTACATCATAAAGATCGATAAGATTGCAAATAAAAGAAATACTGTTTCAATATTGTGGTTTCAGATTGTAGTCTTGTTAAATTAAATTATAAGGATGATTGTTGAATACGACATAATATTTAACAGAACACATTTATGCAATTCGGAATTGAAATCTCCGAAAGATTTGTGGCAATACAAAACTTAAGATTAAAATCGAACAAGCAATGTGTAAAATATTGTACAAAGTATTTTTTGTTAGCATTAAGCGTGAGCTTTAATATTTTAACTGGTAGTAACATTGATTTATTCGGAACGTAATCTCAGCTCGCGGCTTGTTTGTTCTTCGTCTCGAGACGTATAGGTAAGATTAGGCAAAGCACCCTCAATTCCCGCCGCTCAACCCCCCGGACTCTTTCTTTACCGTCATCATGATTATTTGTTCTTATTAATTGGCTTCGTTTTATCTCTGCCGAGTGAGTTTAGTGTCAATAGAGTTCGTACCAAGAAACAATTTGCAAGGATATATATACAAACCGAACTGTCCCGATAAATACTAAGCAGAGGCTAGACACAGAATATACTAGGAGATTTATATGATCGTTGTGCAGCATTAATTGCACCGGATGGGACGACTTAATACATACTATAGAGTCGTACTATTCGAATGAGAAATGTAATACATCGACTGCTGCAGCAACAGTATCAATGCTTTCTTGCCAGTTATAAAAAATCTAAGAGCGACTATTACAATAACGTAAATAAAGGGGTAAAAGGTTCTGATGAGATTTAACTATAACAATAAACGTTGATGTAGAGACCATAAAAAGGCCTTCAATATAGAGACAAATGGCAAAAGGGCGAGTCTGACGAATGAGTGGGTTTAAGTGAATCGAAACAGCGGGCACAGGCTGGTATTGAAAACCTATTGGCACAGATATCGGTGGCGTCCGTCACACGACTGCCCGACGGCAGAGCACATTTCAGTATGGCAGATTTATGAGAATCGACAGTCGTCCGTAGTAAAGGTATGGGCAAGGTTATAACTAGGAGGGTTTAGAGTAGGGTCGGGGTGGCGGCGGGAGTCTCTGTTATTGTACGACCTTTGATTTACGCACGAACCACTATCACCCTTTTGTAAGCCCGGATACCGACTGTTCCGCCAGTCCGAATGCAGTCTCGCTGTAGATACTTACTCATGACCATTTCCTCGTCAACTAGGCATGTTTTGAATAGTGTATTTTACTTAGATTTTATTATGAATCTGCTCAAAAATAAATAAAGTGGAAATTGACAGAAAAAAGGAAACACGACGCTGCATTGACATACATATTATATTCAAATAAAGTAATTTCAGAATAGATTTTGATGCTGTTCATACAAATAATTGTATTAAATGTTTTATTAGCTTTAATGACGAAACGAGTAAGTCGCTCGCCAACTGGTAAGCGCAACACTTGCCCTTAAACAGGAACAACACCACACAGAACTGAGTTACAAAGCGCTGTATGTCACTGGCCTGTCAGCCCGAGACATAAGATGTTAAGTCTCATAATGCTCAGTTATTGCTCTGGCTTCAATGTCCTTGAAACCGAAACAACAACGCTTACACACTATTGCTCGGCGGCAGAAATAGATAAAGCCGTGGTACCTAGATAGAAGGCCTCTCGCATACGAAGGGCCTAGCGCCTAGTAGATTTGTCTTTGCGTATAATAAATTAAATTTAACATCTGACTCAACCTGACTTGTAACTAAATCTTAAAATCTCTCTATTTTAAAAATAACTAACTGGCGCCGCCGCTGTCGCCGCTGCCAAAACCTTGTCACGCTATCTCCTCCGAAACCGCTGGGGGTCGAGACCGATACCAATCGATGCAGAATAATGTGGGGAAGAAAGTAAGATATGTCTCATATTCGTCGGACTTTGAGTTTTTATTTTTATTTTTTGTTTTGTGGAATAATATTGAGTTTTTCATATTCAGATTACGATAACTCACCAAAAAAGGATCGTAGTTTTTTTTTTTACAATCTAAGACTACAGACATTTCTCCTTCAAACAAGACCTCATTTGTTTAAAAATAATTTAAAACAGACTGATATTTTCATTAAAATCTAAAAGCCACTTTTTAGAAAAAATTATGCGTTTTGCGATATATAAATTCGATGCTCTCAGACAGTTATTTATTGTAAAATAAATAAAACATTAATTGTTTAAACGCTCATACTGGCAATGTCAAACATATAATAGTCTGTCACGCTATTTACTTTATTTGTACACGCTCGCAGTTGACGAGAACGAAATTATAAAAAATCTAATAAGGTATTATCTTTGACAAATGAACCTCTACAAAGTTCAAACTTAAAAATTAATTATTATGGTCTAATTTCGACCATTAGTCTAGATAAAAGTTTACACTAATAATTTTATAGTTGTCGTGAAAGTTATTTCTGTTTGTCCGGGCTAATCGCTGAAACGGATGAAACTATTTTGATGGGTTTTTTACACATGCAGGTTAAGAACATTGGCGAGCAATGCGATAATTACTTTTATTCCATATAAAATAGCTTTTCCTGGCTATTTGTCCGTGGGAGTATTAGAGGAGAGAAAATATATTCCCACACACGTCATACATATATGACTGGATAGCGTCCACCGTACACTTCATAAGAAAACTCGCTGTAGTTGCTCTTTACGACGACTCGCACTCCGAAATTAGGCATCGCCTACTTCAGGTTACTTCTAGCATCCAGTTACTTCAGGCCGGCATATTCTGGCGACTAACAGCGTGCATGCGTCTTTCGACGGTCGATATTATATTTGGACAGCAGTACACTTGCCATTAGATGTAAGTGTAGTCATATTGCCATGCCAGAATAAACAAAAAAACTAATATTTCACCAAAAAATGTAGTCTGCAGGTAACTGGATTTCTGGAACAATAATGGAAAGAAAGGTCTGTTTCAATATTCAACATATACGCTAAATACCTCAAGCAGTTACATAATGAAGAATTTCACG
The DNA here is from genome assembly GCA_905332985.1 of Mimas tiliae. Lineage (NCBI taxonomy): Eukaryota > Metazoa > Arthropoda > Insecta > Lepidoptera > Sphingidae > Mimas > Mimas tiliae. The sequence goes on from HG995241.1 coordinate 8,156,114, forward strand.
CGAACCTAATGATGGAGAATAGAGTAGCTGCGTCTCGGGGAATATTATAATTGGTAAGGTCCTCTTTGAATACTTAGAACTGTTCAGGTTCAGGTTCTGGAAACTGAAAAAGCTAGAAACGTTTCATTTAAACACTGGTACAATAACTAAAGCAAAATCTGACTGTGCTGTGGTCGCCATAGATGAGTAATACATCAAATCCAGAGATCTCAGGTCCCAAAATACAGACATAAACGCTTAGTTTGGGTTTCGCTATAAAACATGTCTAGGACTAAAATGAGTTATTAGTATTAAATATGTTACATGTGCTTACTAATAGTAATATTATGTTAAATCGTATCACTAATCTGGTTAACAAATAAATTATTATATATTATATTATTTGAAGTGTAATATCGCAGACCTTTCATTATACAATCTTCACTGTGTCGAGTAACGAGTTAACAAAGTTTATGCTACCAGGGTTCGGATCGTGCAGGTTTTTATAGCAAGGCAAGACAATCGACAAGATTTTTTTCTAAGAGATAGCTGACTTTGATCAGAGTTGAGTGTCCAGATATATATAGATGTAGGCTATTGGCATAGACCAATCGTCGGCAAACTCTTAATGAAAATAGCCAAACATCAATAATAATACGGTTGAAATTTCTTTTGAGAGCATAAAATTATTTTTGCTGCCTTTTATTTGTCCCTTCAAAACACTTACAAAGAATATTCCGTACCAAAATTTGTCATTTGTGGCAGAGCTGAACTTAGCCAAAGAGCTGCGAGTCGCGGTTTGTCGACAGGTGTGATGATCTATAAAGCTGAGATCCAGCTAAGAGCGGGTGGGTGAACATTCGGCGTGTAGAACGAACGCTTGATATTTATAATAGGCTGGACGGTCGTACCTTTGGGCCATACGCCGAGCAAAAACATTCACTCAGAGCTAAGCCCTACCACTAGTGACGGGAGAGAAGGGAAAGGACTAGGACACCATAAAGCGGTCACGTGGTGCCGCGATGTGGCGCAGCGCAGCGCGGTGTTAGGCTCATCGTTACCCGCAATTAGCGGCTCTACACACGCGGATAATCCGCGCGCTCGCGGTGGGTGCCGGCGGCGGAGCAGCGCGGCGCGGCGCGGCGTGGCCCTGGTGCCCGTGGCGGTGGTTGCACCACACCGCGCCACCCATAACACGCACACGATTGCACTACGGATTCAGCGAATAAATTCATTTGTACGCAAATTGTATCGGTACTTGCAATTAAAACTTTGTTGGCGCTTCGAGCTAAGATAAATAACGCTAATACATTCTGCTTATTGCAGCGAAATGGCTCGATACGCAGAATATATGAATGTTGTTCCTAATTAGTTTCGGCGGATTAACCTTTGGTATCCTCCAAACTTATATGTAACCATTGTCCCTTTGCCCCTTTTTAAACGTTACTATTGGGGTTAATATTTGAAACTTTCTACTGGTATACCTGTGTATCGTATTTATTATACTCGTACATACGAACATTTGGATTAGTTGGATATGCTATTAAAATGTATTAGTATGCTAATAAGGAATAATATTTCGTTTTAAGGAAAATGACAAAAAACCGACCAAGTGCGTGTCGGAGCACGCACAGTGAAGGGTTCTGTAGTCAGGATGTATGTTCATAGTACGTACGTAGACACTGAAATACAAATTTATTTTTGCGGTCGCTAAATTAAAATATTGTGCATCTTAAAATATCCCATATTTATAAAACTATAAAGCCTACCTTATTGAAACTAAATTTCGTTGGCAGCACCTACCTTTTAACTTATATACTAAGTACCTTGATTTTCTTCAGAACTTTCCACTTCGTAGTCTAAAAGTTAGAGGGTGGCACACATTTTTCACGACATTGAACACGCACACCTCACAAACTAATCACTTATATAAAAAGTCATTTCGCAACCTCTAATTCGTTTTAAGGACCCATCCAATAAAACCACACATACCTATGTGCAATGGAAAAAAGCACCCTCAGTTACATGTATGAACCCTATTTCTTTTCTCTTTATTTTACTGTGGTGTAGCGTGTAGCGGTTCATAGAATACACCTATCATCCATATAAGTAGTACTAATAGTCAATTGGCTGTTACATACGAACAGAGACGGATATGACGAAATTATAAGGGCTCCGTTTATGCCATTTGGCTACGGCACCCTTAAAATGTTATAAATGCATTGTCGTTATAAAAGACTATTTTCGTACGTGAAAATGTTTTATGGCGCTAAAATGATTCAACTACAGTGATATTTATGTACAACATTATTATTATGTAAACACCGCGCCGCAACGTCATGGAATTTTTTTTGTAATTTTACTGCCTTTATAATGTTTCCTATACTGCATCTTAACAAATGGAGAGTCATTCGCAATCCTTCTATCGCGTTAGTGTTCTTTAAACATCACTCTTGCATAAACATACAAAGACTTATAGCAAGTCGGTTCCTGTTGGTTGTGGGGGCTAGACCGCGGGTTGCCCTGCGTAATACCAAATCCACTGTCAAATCATGACCTTGGCATTAAGCAGGGATAATGCCTGGTAGAAAGAAAGTAAGATATACGTATTGTGTTCCAACGGAGGCACGTAGCGGCAGTCGGCAGTCAACAGTCGACGAAGAGCCGAGCGCGACTTGCGTACAATGTTTAGTCAGCTTGTTCCGCCTCTTTGTGTGCTCTGCCATTGTTCCACTCGCTAATGTTGTTAGTGCACTTTTTCAGCGACTACGCTAATTTAAATACCTCTCCTTCCTTTTGTGAAGAGACTCGTCTTCCGTTTTCCGCGAGTGGCGGGCTCCTTTTACGTTTGAGACGTCCGCGTTGAGAGACTGCATTTAAATGAGACACTTAATCACCCGAGTTGCCCTCTCGTTTCTTAGGAGTCGTTTGTTCTCTTCATTCATTACACACTCGGATTCATAAAAGTACATTAATGTGTTAATTGAGAGATCCTCTCTTAACTAGAGATTATATTATTTTGGCGTGCGTATAGTTTTACCTACAGAATAAGGACCATACTCATACTTACACACTAATTTTAATATATTTTTTAAGTACCGTATAATTTGGATAAGATACTTTTAGCAGTAGTAATCATTTAATAGTATGGTATACTGGTTTAATTTACAGAAAGACGTGCTGAAACCTTTATCTCATAAGATATTTGGGCAAATATGAGTTAAGCCGTAAACTACGCGGTGGATCGTTTCGATTTGCTTGCTAAAGTATTATACCCGCACCCTCATGCGAGAACACGCCGCGCCGCGCCGCGCCGCGCCGCGCCGCGCTGCCACTCGGCAGAATTGTGCTCTCTACGTCTTACGTCTCATGCCTACCAAACTTTTCATCTCGTATACTGTTAGCCGTCCTTTGAGACGTTTGTTGTTCTAGTACACCAAGTTTTACATACGTAAGTTTTTCATCTACTTTCCGAACTTCTAGCTTAGTATGTACAGTGCATTCATACTGAGTTCTTAAGATAACGGGAATATAAAGTACTTGAAAATATTTCAATTAAACTTCTTAGATATGGGAATATAACATAGTAGTTTATAATATATAACTATATAACTAGACAGCCTCCGTGGCGCAGTGGGCGAGTAGCCGGCTGTGAAGCGAGAGGCCGTGGGTTCAATTCCCACACCGAAACAAATGTTTGTCTGATCCACAAATATTTGTTTCGGGTCTGGGTGTTGTGGGACCGCAAGTCCCTCGTAGTTTCTGATACCCACGATACAGGTTAACCTAGTGTGGGGTCAGGCCTATGTGTGTGACTGTTGTGTGTATTTATTTATTATTTATTTATTTATACTACTACTAAACACCCTAAAGGGTCTTATTCATAATAAAACACTTATCGAAGATATAAACCTTCATTAGTTAAAACGTATTTTAAGCCTATCGAACGTTCAATAAAATTCTTTATTCATAATCGTTTGATAAAGCTCCGTTAACTAAAATAGGTTTATCATACACAAAGTTGCTAGTTTACAGAAAATGATTGATTGATTGAATGATTTTAATATGGTTTGTCTCCGGAAAGACTGGAAACAAACTAAATAAAAAGAAAATTGACGGAGTTTTGGCGGGAATTGTGATAGTGCGGTGGCTCTCTTGATTTAATTATTTCCTAAACTAGTTTAACTAGGGTAGGGTTAGTGTAACTAGGGTATTGATCGACCTTGTGCTTTCGTTCCGCTTGAAGAAAGTCTTCTAAGAAGCATTGAACAGAAAGGAATTGACACCAAAACTCCAACAAGACTTTGAAATGGTCCACACCCCCGTTTCATCGTTCTTGGAATATAAGAAAAGAATATAACTAATGACTTGGCAGCATGGACTCTGACCTTAGCCGGTTCCTTAAGGAACAAACAAACAAAAAAAAAGGAAATTGACATGTCATCAATGTCAAATGTCAAGAAAGGTAAACAAACAGGAGTTATAAAATTCCACAAGACCTTGAAATTGACCACGCCGCGCCGCTGCGCTGATATTTCGTCGTTCTTGGGAAGAGTTGAAAATATATAATATAGTATTTGTCATTGGCGAAATGTATAATAGCGCGAAGCCGTTATAAATAAAGAAAAAGACAAAAATTAAAAATAAAATGACAGTAGACGTAAAATATACGTCAATTATGAAACAGCTGACCGATGTCGGCCATGTTTTTCACTATCGGACGCTTAAAATAGGTTTATAGAAGGGTTATAGCTTCTATAAAATAGTGACACTTTATAGGAGAGTTAATGAGCGTTTTAGCGTTATTGAACAATTATGAATATCAATTTTTATCAATCATCTAATAACGGCCTTATAAAGCTCCGATAACTTATTATGAATAAGACCATTATGATATAAGTGTTACCTTTTGTAGATTTTATAATAAATTTGATATTAAAGAAATTTTAAGATTTTTTTATCTCCAAAAATTGTTGAAATAAATACACACTATCCTGATGACAAGGAAAGTATTATATTGACGAATAAAAACAATTGAAATAAAAAATAAACTAAACAATTTCTATTCATTTTTTATCTGTATAATAAATAAATAATGTGTAACCATTCCATTTAAAAAGATTTTTTTTCCTATGCATATTATTATTGCACGCCACTTTGGACCACGATGCATACGAGAAATTTTAAAAATTAATTTCTATACTAAGCTGAGTGGATCAAAACGTCAGCATGGTTTCACGAGCGGAGCCTATGATGCATGGCGTGGCTTTGTAAAGCTCGGTTAATGAAATATTCGCAGTGCCAGTGGTATAGACACAAGCGTCACTTTCAGGTTATTCGTGCGTTGACCACACGCTAATTATTTTGTTAGCGCTTGTCACTGCACCGACTCTGATTACATATTGAGGCTTGTTATGTGCTTTAACAAATAAATGTAACAATTAACCATTACTAGTGTGTTCTACATAACACATTGTATTATTCCCGAACTCCACGAAGGGGTAAGCAGAGTTGTAACCAGTACACGCACATTTCGCCAAGCTTATTTCCGTCCCATGATGTGATAGGGGGCGAGCTTATCGCCATACATTTTATGATAGAAAAACCCAATATCAGTTTACCTGACCCGGGGATCGAACCCGACACCTCAGCACAGCAGTTGTACCGCGTACGCCTTACAACTGCGCCACCGAGGCAGTTAACTAATGTTATATCAACTCACTTAATTATAAAATATACGCTTACATTTTTTTATGTATGTAGTTTGTATAATACAATACCAAATATTGGCACACGAACTTAGGTAAAAATACAATCTAGCTCCCGGCTGGTCACGTTTATGACATAACTTTGCTACTAATGTTATTAGGTTAGATGTGAAAACAGCACACAACGTGACCGCAATAGCAACAATCAATTGGCTCATGTTTGATTACTCACAACAGAACCTTAATTTTCTTCCCCAAAAATGATTTCTTGCTCGGCGGTCTATCTGCCTGTCAGTAATTAATATTGGACCAAATATATCGAATCACATTTATTACTTCATTGATAAACTGGCAGGCCAGCTGATACTATTGATCAATTTATTGAGTAAATATTTTAGCTGAGATGAATTAAAACCCCTATTTAGTAATTATACATAAGGCTATATAACCTAAACAAAAGCATGCCGGACCATGCTTAGTGTAGGGTTCCGTAGCGATTACTACAAATGATTAAACAAAAGTCTGTTAATAAGGATAACTTCGAGTTAGTCGATGATAACTTGTAAACTGTTGAACTTAATAACATACATACGCACTCGCGCGTGTTATTTTTAAAGCAATTTTTGGTTATGTGCTAGTATTGCAGATTTCTCGTGATTTACTAAATTGTATTCTGGGTAATATCATCGCGCAAATTGATAGTCTGTTATGGTGGCGACAGAGTCACATGCGCATATGTAGTTCGTCTGAGGTAAGAATTTTCACACCAAGATAAACTCTTTACAAGGGCAGACTCCTGCGGGGGCTGCGGCTGCATGCGTAACCGGCGCTCTCTCATAAAAAGGAGAGAGCGCATCACCGGCCACCGCGGAGTTTTAGTGGGTAGAACGATTAGGACGACGGAATACCGAAAGTGCTACCTACCGACATAACTCGGAGTCGGCTTGGAGAGATCTATAAACGTACTTGCTTTTTGCTCGGGGTTCCGCCCGTGTGAATGTGTTTTTTCGAGAATAAAAAGTAGCCATGACCTGTTGTGGTCTATCTGTGTGCCAAATATCTTCAAAATCAGTTCAGACAATAATTCGGGCGTGATTGCACATTTTTAGCGTATATAATTATTCTAAATATAGCCTAAATGTTCTCAAAATTGTACTCAGCAATAAGTCCTCTATTATTTAAATAATTAAGTGTGTTAAAAATTAAATTCCTGCTACACAAATGCACGATTGACATAATTTTGTGTGATTTAATGACTTATTGTATGCTTGTACGTACAGTCGCAACGTTTCATAGACTACAAATATTTGTTGCACTTATTTGGTGTAAATATCAACATAGGCTAGATCCTTGATTGTTTAAGACTCAACTGTTAATCGCAATTCATGTATATAAATATAATCAAAAAGCTTTAAGAATGTAGATCAAAGCATGACTCGAGTTATTTCACCATCAGTCAAGATGACAGTTGTATTTTTCGCGGGCAACGACCGACGTTGAGGCGCCGACTCTGCATCGTTTATCATCAACTCCACTATGGTGTCCAAGCTTTTATTATTTATGAATATGAATAGGAAGGAAAACTTACCAACTACTTAATTTATATTGAGCGGTTATTTATCTTGACCAAATATACGAAACGTAACGACTATTTAAAAATTCCTCATTACATCTAATATAAAGTGTGCAGAACGGTACCTTTTAATATTTATAGAAGTTAGGGAGGAACTGTTGTGCTGAAAATAAAAGTTAACAACTCGGTACTGGAACCGGACGACGGCGCGGCGTCAGCAGTACGTGTAGTAGTACTGCGCCACACTCGTCTCCCTCCAAGTTTATTATCAAGTGATTGCGTGATCCGACTCACAAATACTTTGCGAACCGATACGAGTATGAGTGGTATTGTTTGAAATGATCTTAGTTTACTTCAAAATCATCTACAATACTATAGAATTGTTGTAAAGTAAATTGTTGTATCAACTTAGTACAAACATGACACAAAATGATATTAATGCGTGATATTAGGGCCTTTATGTGAAATTAGGGCTTGTGTTACTGTTTTCCGAAAGTTCAAAACTATGATAACTGCTGAAACGCTCGCTGGGTTTCCAGCTCACACGTAATACGTAAGTGTGTAAGCGTTGAATGCATACATAGTTCTCTTCGACACTTTGACAGTTAGTACGGGCAAGTCTGAAATATCGGCGTGCGCGGCTTAATCGTTCAGCGTACGATATTGGCGTTACATCATGTTGTCAGCGGAGAGAAAAATTGGCGCACTCCGTCCCTCTTCCCGCGCTACACCACGCCGCGCCGCGCCGGGCCGGGCGGCCGGCTGAGCGCGCGTTCCGCACGTCTCTCGTCGATGTCGACAGCGCGTTTATATTACTTGGATTTATTGTAGTTTTACGAACGCACATTTATCTGTCTCTATAAAAAATAACACTCCGTACGATACAACTTTTGTCGTACAATAATAAATGGATGGTAGTTGGTACTGCATTAATACAGGCTTTTACATGATATCAAACTCATTTGTACGAAGCTATCAAATAGATACGTTTGTGGGAAAATACGAGGTACGGCATAAATACACTGCACCTAATGATATGTACAGTGCAATCCAAAATAATGTCGATCGTCGAAACGTTGCGTCCCTTTGTTCCTCGTCTCCTGCCGGCACGAACCACTATGGCAGGTGCAATTATCTATAGGGTACTGTAGTAGGTATAATATCTAATCGTAAATGAATTTCACCTACAATTTGATCTTATAAAATATTTTAACCGTTGAATATACCTAAACAGACCCGTAATTAATATATTATGTACATCGTGTTACAGAAAGGTGTGGTCATATTTAAACAACGTATTATCTACGATATAAATAGTTCACCACCAGCGCCATAGTAGTACAAATTTCCATTGCATTGCTAGGACATAAATAAAACATCTTCTGACAGCTCCGTGGCGCAGCGGGCGAGTAGTCGGCTGCGAAGCGAGAGGCCGTGGGTTCGATTCCTACACCGAGACAAATGTTTGTGTGAACCACAAATATTGGTCTCGGGTCTGGGTGTTGTGGGACCGCAAGTCCCTCGTAGTTCCTGATACCCACGACACAGGTTTACCTAGTGTGGGGTCAGAGCTATGTGTGTGACTGTTGGGTGTATTATTATTATTATGTTTGTCTTGCCATAATCTCGGGACTACAGAGTCCCGGACCTTTAGTAGGCGTGCGTGGGGCCGAAGCCAACACGTAGAGGCCCGTTAGACAATTTTAATTTTATATGGTGATGTGACACCGCCCGGCGGCTATCCTTGTATACACTATAGAAGTGTATCCAAGGACAGCCCCTGGTCGGTGTAGGACTATTGTAGGGATGGGCAAAAGTTTATATATACTATTTTATTGAGGTGAGGTGTTGATGGATCGGATACCGGGTCTATGGGAAGGACTATGGCACCTGCCTGACCTATGTTGAAAACATGGATAAAATAGGCAGGTGGTGACTTGCCAAATCAGGTAGATGGGCTCCCCAAAATAGTCACTAGAAAAAGTGACAAGGGAGCAACACCCAGATGAGTGGCTAAAGGGTGGAGAGGTGTCACTGGGCTTTAAACAACGATCATTTGCTCCCTTAGGGTCCCATCACGTTGCCCACTCACCACTTACGTTTCACATCCACCCTTCGAGCATGAAGCTCTCGCGACTCCCACTCTGACCGGCCGGTGAAGGCAAGGCAGAGGTAGGGGAGCTGTTCCTCATCATTGTTCACTCCAGCCGGCCAGTGAAGGCGAGCCAGAGATGAAGAACAGGAGCCTCCCCCGGGAGCACTCGGGTACGTAGGGTCGCTACTCCCCAACAGCTCGCCACAAGCTGCCCTGCGGGCTTATTATTATTATTATTATTATTTATCGGATAAGTAACATGTCGAAATTTGACTTGCAGCTTTGGACAACACTATACGATAAACAGCTGATCTTTTGTCTCACTCCAGCATTGTTATTCTCGCTCACGTACCTCTTAATTTAAAGGAATTTGATCGATTTTGTCGATCGTAAGAAACGTCTAGTTTTTAATAAGATCGGTACATAAACACTCACTGTCAGGTGTATGTAAGACTCATAAATATGACCACACCTTTCTGTAACGCGTTGTATATTTAATTTAGTTCTGTTCATAAATACGTGTGGTGTACACTCGCGAAATTACACTTAATACATTTTACGATTTTGCACTACTCATAAGTTTCGTTGTTTAGCTGGTATTCGCACACTGTTGAGTTCTCAACATTTCATTCCAATTTACGTGCTATCCATACTTGTATACCCAGTATATTATGAAATACAATACATATTTTTAGAAACTGGAAATAAGTGGAATAAATCAAGCTGCGTGAGGGCTGGAATATAACAGAATCCCATCTGTCCTTAAGTAACGTCGCGTTTAGTTTGTGTGAAACCTTGCAAATAAGTTGAGCACTACTGATTTAGCATTTCCAGTTATCGGTCCTATTGGAACGTTGCACGAGTACGGAGTACGAACTTGGACATATTATGTTAATTGATATATGTTTCAAATACTTATAGCAAATGTGTATGCCATAATAACATAAATCTAGCACTCGTACGGAAATAATATAAAATGCATACACAAAGTTGTAGTTACAGATTATTTGAACAAAATGGGTGTGGATTTGTGGAACCTTATTTAGATAATTTAAACTGACTGCCTCGGTGGCGCAGTTGTAATGCGTACGCGTTAGGACTGACGCTGACGCTGAGGTCTCAGGTTCGATCACCGGCTCGGGTAAAAGTGATGTTGGGTTTTTCTTTTACGAAATGCTAGAATCAGCCCGGAGTTTAGAATTGTGCCCGGTATGGCGATAGGTTCGCCCCCTATCACATCATGGGACGGAGATACGCTCGGCGAAAAGTGGATGTACTGGTTACACCTCTGCTTACCCCTTCGGGGATTACAGGCATTAGTGCGTATGTGTGTATATATTTAAGAAAACATACTTAAGTAACACTTTTTATCCTATGACGTTAAAACTTTATTGAGCCAATATGCTCGTATAAAATATCTACTGTAGCTACTACAATAATACCTACTGTACCATATATACTTTAGGTTTCGATACATTATAGCTTCAGCAGTACCTACCTACGTCACTATTGCAATTCTTACAGCAATCAAGTACGGAAATAGTTTTTCAATAATAGAATTTTGTTTGTACTTAGTACCTACTAGTATATTACTAGTATATTTAATAAATTTAAGAACATTTTATTACATTTTGCTGTTATTGATTTATGTTTTTTTTGTAAATTTCATTACGATGAAGGTACAACTTGTTGGTGCTGTACAACATTTCATTAACATAGATAGGTAAGTTTACAGACGTTATATACAGGCCAGTGCTCTATTGGGAGCTATACAATATACATGCATTGAATTGTATGTAATTGAAGTAGTAGATTGTGACCGTCGAGTGTTCGACATGGTCTACGTGACACAAGATTGCGGAGGCGGTGTTTGCTCTTTGGTGAAGTCCGCAACGCGTTTACGGTTCAGCGAGCCGCATTGGGGCCGCTTGGCCTCTCGGGTCGTGTCTCCGACCAAATTGAAATATCCCGCAGCTAGAAATTCTACTACATAAGCACCACATTACCATCGTCCGTTCACATTTGTCCACTCCGCATAAATAGCTTGGAGGAAACTTGGCTCATAGACATGCGTATATTGACTACTAATGCGTTTACATTATAATTTGGCTTGCTTCAACTTTTATGTATTACTTAAGGCTGTAATTAATTACATAGGCTAAATCGTTAAAATGACGCTGGGTTCCAAGAAAATTGTGACATACCTACTGATTCAATCTGTGTATAAAAATATATACTTAGGTTAAATAGAGCTTCATTACAGATTTTTTATAAGTTTTTTCTATATCAGAGGCCTGCAAACAAGCAAGTGGGTCACCTGATGGTAAGTGACCTCCACCGCTTATGAACATTCACAAAATCTGAAGAATAGTGGACACGTTGCCGACCTTAAAGGAACGGTGTGGTAAGGAGATTGGGAAGCGGAAGGGGATTTAGCCCTCCGGATAAGTGCGCATAACTAAGTAAAAAGGTTTTTAACTATTGATAAGTATTTTATAATCTTTAACGTAATACTAGTAAATCGACTTATTGATATTCGCATAAACCCTTGGTACCTACTACGGGGGTGAAATACTTATATGATACACTATACATTGCTCAATATCAATTTGACGACATTTTTCTGAATACGTTGTATAAAAATGGCGATACTCTGTTATGGAAGGGATCGGACGTCGCTGGTTCGATCCCAGCCCCCAGAGCACAACAATTACTGCCGTGTTTTTGAAATTACGTGTGTTATTTATTGTTTATAATCGCTCGCTTAAAGGGTGAAGACAGTTATCGTGATGAAACTTGCATACCTAAAAATTATAAGAATTCAGAAGATATATAAACAATAAAGTCTATCCCACATTAGGAATGAATCCCTAGCATAAGTATACGAGACTCGTAGCCAGCAGTGGATGGTAGATCTTACAAATATTGTCAAATGCCTTGAAACCCTATTATGTACTTTGATATATTAAAATTATTTATATTATCATTGAAATTACATAACACTGTATTATACTAACTAAAGTATAAAAACTAAAATAATGTAACACGTATTGATCTTTGAGACACATTTTGTAAAAATAATATCTTAGCATGATTCAATTTCCTTGCGCAGACAGCAACAAAATCTACGTGCGCAGATTTACATACCAACGAAATTATTTGCAAAAGGTACTCAGCTTATTCATATTTTATGATATGTTTGGAACACAGTTTAAACATCTTCGAATTAATAAAATTATCACTATTTGGGAAATAAAAAATATGTGAAATATATTACATAGAGAGACAGCGATCTATCTCTTTGGAGGCTACAGATGGCCCTTTCTTACTTGATGTAAGCAACTGCAATAATGATTTTGTGACTGTGACAAACTAGTTGTGGCGAGTTTTCGCCGACTCGGCAGTGCCAATTATAACTATCCACAAAAAGAGTTTAAATTTTAATACAACTAATTATATTATGCACAAATACTATTCCCGGGAAATAACTTTTGTTTTTCGTATCAAAAAGGCACAATTTTTTATTATGGGTCTGGGGATCAATCATAGGGCCTCATCATTTTGACAGCCAAAGTACGTTGCCATTTAAATTGACGTCAATTATATTCCGAAAACATTATTTTTTAGTTAGCTAATATTGATAGGAGAAATATAAGGACAACAATTAAATAAATAATAATAGATTGAATGTGAACACATATTCTTTAAATCGATAACCTTTTTGAAGGTGGTTTGCCTTGCGAAGCCCCTTTGCAGGTAATCCTGCCCACTTCGAGTTATTGCCGCTGAGGGAAGGAAAGATTACCTCGGCGGGAGATAAGGAGGTCGACGGGGCTTCGAGTGCGATTGTCCCCGAGTCAGGCGTCGAATTGTGTCAAGTGAACCGGCAAATTGAACGGCCGAGCCTTCTGCGCGCGCCCTGCTCACTAATCGTCACATAAACTGCCGTCATCCGAACGTTTAATTACGCAAAATGCTGTCTTCAACATATACTTTATAGTGCGTGGCTAATGGCAACCATTTTTTCTAGGCTTTTTCAGTTCAAAAAAAGAAATATGCTTTGTTTATTACATTACACTTTTGTTTAAACCGCTCTTACCGTTTAAAATGAATTTCGGTAAAATTGAATCATAACTATGAATTTTTTAACAATATGATTCATTTCAACGTACACCTATCCGCACCGCACTAACGCAAACAGTAGTCTTCAGTGGTAGAGCCACGCTGTAGACTGTAGACACTTGTATACAGCATGAATGGGCCTATTCATGCTGGGCTCGTCCGGGTGGTTACCACTGTCTCACAGAAAACCGACGTAAAGTAGCAGCTTGCTGCTGCATTTCGTAAGGTGAGTGAGATATCCGGGACCGAAATCGCCCTCCCCTTCCTAATCCCTTAATTATCCCTTTCCTTTAAGGTCGGCAACGTGCTCATGATTCTTTTGGTATTGTGGGCGTACATAGGCAGTGAAGATCACTTACTATAAGGTGAGCCACTTGCTCGTTTCCGACCTATGCAATAGAAAAACGTGACGGCTCGTTCGCAGTCATCGTATCAAATTCAATGAAGGTTGCAAGTGTACCTAGTTATGGCATGTATAGGCTCACTTTGAATCTTTCCTCATAGTTACGTATTTTGCAGTTTAGAATTAAAGAATTAGTGTTATAAAGGAAAACATGCTGACGTTAATAAATTTATTATTCGAGTGTGGAATAACGCAGTGTGAATCAGTAAGGTGGCAAATTGTGAATGACACTAATGAAAGGGCGCCCAGGCAGCATTCGCTACGCCACGTAGAATCTTTCCAATTACGACACGGTGGCGAGGGCGGCGGCAGCTACGGGCCAGAAGTCACGCTGCGATCGCTTCGTTAATGGCACGTGCTATCAACATTTGGTACAATTTGATTATACAGAGTGTAACACAATCGGTAGATCAATGATGAAGAAAAATTTTCGAAAAATTTTGGCTTGACCCATTCAAGTACATTTTTATCATATTGCCCCGCTACTAGTTTACTGAATTTTTGTGGGTTGATTTTCCATTAATGCGCGCAGTTTTTAATTTTATTCTAAAACTCTTTAAAGATCGGGGGAATAAGATTTTTTTTTTTTGAACTTTGTAAGTTTTTATTCTTATTGGTATTGTGATTCGAAAGACCCACAATTGGACTATTTGAGAGAGAAAAAGACACGGCTGTGGACCTAATGTATTAGCGGCAGTTGCAAAGCTTACGTAGTCCCGAGTCATTTTCAATAAAATTTCTTAAAAGTACAAATAACTTTTGAATCGCGCAGTTTCGGGTATTATACCTAGGGGTAAATCGATGGATACTGAGATCTTCTATCAATCTGCTTCCGTAGATCAACCGATTGTGTTACAGTCTGTATATGTACATTTTTACATTTATTTTTACAATAAAATACAAAACCACTTTATTGCACACACATTAACAGAAAACAAGAAAAAAACTGGCATGAAATAAAAAATAAATGTCCATGGGCGATCTTATCGCATTAAGCGATCTCTTCCAAACAACCTCGCATTGAGAGAGATGATTTAACCCAACTAGGCCGAAATAGCAACGCTGGTTGCTTTGTAGGATTTTTTATAAGATGATGTTAAACTGTTATGTAATAAAGAAAAAACTGCACTTATATTGAATTTGTGTCCACAGTGGTTTATGTTAACTTTCGATATTCGTGGTTTCCTGTAGTTGTGTCTGTTGTCGCAATGATTATTGTACCACTTAGGTATGTATGGATTATAATCATTACCCATAGTCATTACCAGTTAGAATGGGAGTAAATTACGGATTTCAAGTAGGGGTTGCAGTTCGTTGAATTTATTGTTGAAATTATTATTTTGATTAATAATATATTTAATTAAATTATTAATAATTTAATTTTTTAAAAACAGAAGAGGCCGGCCGAAAAACAGAGGAGGTAGTCAATTCGACGCGTATTTTTATATACAACGTATTATAGAAAGGGGCGGGCAAATTTAAACAATGTATAGTGTAGGGTATAAGTCCTTTATCCCCCATTGTACCAAATCCGATTGCATTGCTAGGACAATAATTATAGAATTTTCTTTTTTATCGCATGAGTAACATGTCGATATCGACTTTCAACTTTGGACAACACTAAATTATAAACAGTGATACTTCAAACCTCCTTTCATTTAATTATTTAAAATTAAAAAACATTAAACGGTTGTCATATGTCAATTTTTATTTGACGCAGTCAGTTCCGCAATTTCTGATTTTATGAAGTATGATTACCGAGTTCAATAAATATGTTGTATTTGACTAAAAACAAGTATTATGTATTAGTACTTTGTGTTAGTGCAACTGATAACAGCTTTTAAGAGGATCGTCGACTGTATTAAGCTAAATTCATAGATGGAAGACCCGAGAATGAAGTCTTTAAAATGTTTTTAGAGGATGGTACCTATATCGTCTTCAACACATAATCTCTTTCAGGTGATAATTTGTGTTTAAAATACAAGTTACGTACGTATGTCCGTAGAATTACGTATTCTTATTCAAGTTTATTAAAGTGAGTGTCGCTCATCGTAATTAATAGTGATGTCATCAATCTTATCGATCTTAATAAACGATTGATTAAAATTAACGTGAAATTTTAGGATGTCATGGTTTTCAAAAGATCCGGTACATAAGTACGAATTGTAAGGTGTATGTAATGACCCTAAAATATGACCACACCTTTCAGTAACACGTTGTATATATTATATATCCTCGCATAACTTTTAAAGTAACTTGTGAGTTAAAATTGGTCCCAATGAATGGTTAAAATTTCAAAAATGAATTCCATCCCTAAGACGGTGAAATCAGGGGATTAAAGAACAAAACTTTGGCATTTATACACCGATTTTAAAGAATCTGTCAAAAAAAACAAAAAATCTAAAAATGAAGTTAAACAACAAAAACTTTGCAAGCGGATAAAATTGTGAATTGTAACAAACCACTCCACGTGGAATTTTGTGATAAGGCAAAACTTCTCTTGCCCATAAATTACACTCTGAATTTGGTTGATAGAGAAACTTTATACCAGTTAAATAATTTTAACGACTTCTTGGTATGATCGTCGCATTATGTTTTGTAAAGAAACACATATATACACAATAAACTAAAAAAAAAATGTATTCGTCATCAGAAATGATCCCATTTCGGTTGTAATAAATTAGAGGTAATATTCTTTACTAATAGATACAGAGTATCACATGACGGTCAGCGCTAACGTGCTACGTGAATGCAATACACCCAGTTATATACTCGTAAGCACGCCGGTCCATTATGATATTGCCCTCTGAGTGAATTTGTTTTCATATCTTGGTACTTACATAAAAGTAGATTTTTCCCAGAGCGCTTTGCGAAGCGTGAAAATGAATGAAAACAACTCTCCGTGTAAGCCCTCGCTTGAAT
Source organism: Mimas tiliae (assembly GCA_905332985.1). Lineage (NCBI taxonomy): Eukaryota > Metazoa > Arthropoda > Insecta > Lepidoptera > Sphingidae > Mimas > Mimas tiliae. Next base: position 8,172,916 of record HG995241.1, read on the forward strand.
GTATTTCTCAGTGATCGAAAACGTTATGTTCATTGATTTTTTACGTGTCATTATTACATTGATACGTATCAATAGTTTTCGCAATAAATTGCGTTTTATTTCCACAATGCGGCTAATTTTATTATTACTAACATTATTATGTTAAAAAATAAATGTCAAACGTAAAGCAATGCCCGTAGTTTTTGAGAGTCTTTCGATACGACAATCACGTAATCCTTATTTACGAAAACATGTACACAGAGATGTACAGCGCCCCTAGTGAATTGCATCGGAAACTTATGGACTTCTTATAATTATATTTCTCGTATACGAATGATGTGACAACTATTAAAAAGGCTTGCACCAGGGTTACAGCAGGTATTTGCACGGTACATGTGACATGTCCGGAAGTGCGTCATGTACATGTGAAGTTTTGCCTTATGACAAAATTCCACGTGGAGTGGTTTGTTACAATTCACAATTTAATCCACTTGCAAAATTTTTGTTGTTTAACTACATTATTAGATTTTTTGTTTTTTTATGACAGGTTCTTTAAAATCGGCGATGCCAAAGTTTTGTTCTTTAATCTCCTGATTTCACCGTCTTAGGGATAGAATTCATTTTTTGAATTTTAACCATTCATTGGGACCAATTTTAACTCACAAGTTACTTTAAAAGTTATGCGAGGATATATAATATATACAACGTGTTACTGAAAGGTGTGGTCATATTTTAGAGTCATTACATACACCTTATAATTCGTACTTATGTACCAGATCTTTTCAAAACCATGACATCCTAAAATTGCATACATCGATAACAACCGCATAAAGAGTAGGCTCGGTTAAGTTGTCAATCAGGTACATAATTGACTGTGGCACTAGCCGCAGCACCGTGCCATTCAGACTCAGAGTGGTGGCTCGCTGACACAGCCGGCTCTTGATGCGGCGCACGTGCCGATCACTGCCACTCCTATACGATACTATCGCTTTTGTGAGACTGATATATGTAGTCATCTATGGAGATGATCTTTACGTTACTTTGTTCACATTTCGCGTTATGTTAACGATGTTCATTTGATTTTTACTAAAAGTTACTTTTACATGCAATTTTTTTACTGTTTATCCAGCAGTAAAATATATCAATAAGTACAGTGAATACACACGATCAGCAGTAACAGTTAATTGTACAATCTGTCATTTCTCCGTCAGAGAAAGTCACCCAATAAGTTTTTTTATAGCAGGGGCTTGTAAACGAGCAAGAGGGTCACCTGATCGTAAGTGACCTCCACCGCCTATAAACACCCATAACATTAGAAGAACCATGAATGCGTTGTCCACCTTTACTTTTACTTCTTATCCAACCTTTACTTTGACGCAGGCATAACCGCATAACTGACATAAGACAATATGGGAGCGTAATAGCGGGTTTACACGGTTGAATTTTAGTAGATCAACTGTTGTAAAGTTTGTTGAGACTGTTGTAATTCCTTGCGATTTAATTAACTAAAATCGAACAATGTGAACCCGCTATAACATCGCATACACACGCAACATATAATAATTTATGCGTAAATATAATATAATATGCGAAACTACGTTCGTCCGTTGGTGTGCGCATTTGACCCACGTATGAAATGTGCCTACATTTCACATCGGAGACACTTGGACACCATAGAGTATTTAAAACAGTTCAAAAAGAAAGAATTTCTTAATTCGTCAGTTTTTTATGTACGAGTATGTTACACGATTCTTCCGCTAAAAGTGGACCATTTATTTATTTTTGTGGTTTTTAACCGACGCAAAGGAAATAGGGTCTCAATTCGTAGATATGTACTGGGTGTAAGAGGAACGCTTCCGACGCCGATAGGGTAATAAAACGCTACCTTATCATAAACGCAAAATGCAATTAGCTGTTTACTTGTTGCACACACCACTCGTGTACCGCTTGCGCGCAGCCGTTGACACCGAGCGTCAACTGATTTTCATTAGCTTTATATTACGTTGTTAAGAAAAATACGATTTTAATTATTATGTGAATAAAAGGTCATTGTGTTTATCTGTCCATTCGGAAGCATTTTCCTTACAAGTTTTTTTTTTAAATGTAATTTCATGCTTTTATCTGCCAAATGTGGAACAAAGATTTAAGCACCGATTTTAATGATTCTTTCACAAAATATAATCATTGATTATTAAACTATACTGTTGAAAAATAATAATAAATATAACCGGGAGCTTATTGATTTTCATTTATATAAACATATTATGTATGTTTAAACATGTTATATGAACTTACTATAATATGCTATAGCGTAAACTGGAAACAGGTTCTACGAGATAGCTATTTTGAATCCCCAATACTAAAACTAATCAAATTAAGAAAGTTTGCTGCAACAAAACAACACATCGACCCTTAATTTGCGAGGTAATTTCAGCGGACGGCCCGTAAACTGACGCGGCGCGACAATTATTTTCATATAACATAATCCTGGGGCGTTGCGAGGTGTACGTTCTCTGGGGAGGTGTGATTTGGCCCGGCCGGACTGTGGAGGCGGCAGGCGGCAGGCGGTCGGGCCGAGCCCGGCCGACGCCACCTCACCCGCGCAATATTACTATGTGCAAACCTGCTTGCTACTTACTGCCTAGTGCCTATATGATGCGAAAAAGCAAAATAATAACATTGAACCGCAATAACTTAATATAATTTTGGACATTATACATACCTATATTATGTAATATGTTATCTTTTTGTTGCAGGTAAGCTTTGCTATTTGATGATATTATTAATTCATCAATTCCGTCATGACAAGTGAGTACCTGTAATATAATACTACACTTACAGTATCAATATTGATTACTTTTCTGTCAGCAGTTCAGAAATAACTAATTCATTAGTAGATATAATCGTGTTAATTATGGATACAATTATTAATTAAAACAAACATTTACTTATAAACTTACGTATATTAATGCGAAACTTTGCTTAAAAATTGGCATTTGTTGCTGTCGCAATCTCTCAAGATACGCGCCGTTCCGTGTTCGCTTTAAACTCTAGAGAACGAAGACATTTGATTTTAAGCCTCGCGGACTATAAGTGTTATTTCTTCGGGAGAAGTATTATTCTGCGAGAGGAGCGCAGCTCCGCCGTCTCGAATGCTCCATTTAGTTCCAAAGTTTTTCTCGTTTATCACCGTTGGGCTCTCTGAGGCGGAGATTTTTCCTTTAGATTTGTTGTCAAGCCAGACCTTTTTAATGTACCTTTCTTATCGTGGCGCGATTAAGAAGGAACTTGTTTTAGATAGAAATAAACGTTTCATGGGTTTTGGTAATAAGTAGGTTATATTAATTAATTAACGTTACATGACTAGATCGTATAACTACGAAACGAGTACATCCACAACAGCCTTGGTGTCCGTGACGTGACAGGTTTTGAGGAAACCACAGTAGAGTACATCGGTTGCAAATGCCGGTACCAGATCGTACCAGGAGTACGATTCCGCGGACGGCCCAAAAATGCTGGCTTGACGTAGGTATTAGAGGTCTCACTACGGGAGATGCTCAAGATCGGGCGATGTGGAGGCGTCTTCGTAGGAAGGTGGACCCTGGCACTAGCTGGGATAACGCCGCGCCTGGAAGAAAGAAAAAAGAAGGTTATATTAATTAATTTGTGTAAATGAACTTCATGGACGAAAAGCAGCAGCTATTGGTGTATTTACGTAACGTCGTAGTAATAAGTGATCATGTAGCAATTACAACAGTAATAACCTAATGCATTACAAGCTAAGATAAAGCAAGTAGATTGGAGTCAGTCTTCGCACAAGTACCCAAACAGGTGGGCGAGACGTAAGCTATCACCACATTGTACTAAATCCACCGCGTGCTGCGCTTAGATAAAGGGATTAGCAGACTTTCTACTCCCGTTTACACAGTATCTGTTTACTTTCGTTACCTTCACCATTCAGCACATCCGTGGTTGTTCATAATAAATTATTTAAACTCTAGATTAACGAAATGTCTTAATTTAAGTTCGATATCTCCATGATAATGATATAACCGAATAAGCCAGGTAGCTTCATTTTCATAATATGTGAGCAAACATTGACTTTCGTTGTTTGTAAATATTAGACGCTAAAAGTTAAACGACTCTATAAGGCCAGTGATTTGTGAAGGTGCGTTACCGTATTCGACTTAAATGTTGGGGATTGGGGTTTTATTGATGAGCTCTGCCCATGCACGATCCAAGCAAGATTTATTTTTGAATAAAAAATATTTATATTTGGTTAAATTAATCGTATTTCCATATAACAGGTCCTATTTACTCACAAAGGGTCAAAATGATAAGGACGATTCTAGATAGATGAAACGATCCAGCACGTATGGGCTCGGTGTGGACCAGACTGGTTCTGTGTCTTGGCAACGTTAAGGTTAATATTGAGCTATTTTTTATACATCCAACAGTCACACATATTATTATAGTATTTATTACACACTAGGTTGACCTGTATCGGGAACTACAAGCGAGTTGCGGTCCTACAACACCCAGACACGCAACACAAAATTGTGGATCACATTACATTTATCTTATGGCCTTTCTCGATATTTTATTTACAGTTAGATTTGCTTACTATGAATAGAATTTTGACAGATCATTCGTTTTTTTTATAGTATAGGCTGGCAAACGAGCAAGTGGGTCACCTGATGGTAAGCGATCTCCACCGCCCATGTACGCCCACAATACAAAAGAATTATGGGCACGTTGCCGACCTTAAAGGAAAGGGATAATAAGGGATTGGGAAGGGGAGGGGGATTTGGGCCTCCGGATATCTCACTCACCGTAGGAAACGCAGCAGCAAGCTGCTACTTTACGCCGGTTTTCTGTGGGACAGTGGTAACGACCTGGACGAGCCGGCCCATTCATGCTGTAGACAAAATTGTCTACAGCGTGGCTCTACCACTCGTAAAAAATATGTCCGTAAGTAAATCTATCGGTAAACAGAATATTGGGAACGGTCATTAGTGCGGAAATGTAACCCGCACCCAATCGTTTTACAGCCGGCTACTATACGCAGCGCCACGGAGGCTGTCAAATTTAAGGTTTTTTTCTTGACAATTATAAATGGCCAATAAAAATTACAGTAAATGCAATTTGAAATGTTGAATTATTATTTAATTAATAGTTATTAAAGGGCATACTACCGTCCCGCAGCGGTGTGTGTGATAATTTTACAGCAACGTTGATATCATTTACAAATTTTATTTCGTAATAAATGTAGGTTTATAAAACTAGTTTTAGATAACGTTGAACTTATTCGTTATTCTATGTTGAAAAATTTTCATAAAAATATAGTTAAGATGATTTGTGTTGTACAAAATGTCTGAGTTTCAGGAAAATGGTGCTGTAAAAATGTTGGTAGATCGGGATAGGCAGACCCGCGTAAACAGCTCGGTAAATCACGAGAATTGTGCGCCGCAGCTCGACTTGGACAATATTTGTGCCAATAAAATCGTCCCTAACAAAGCTGTTGTTGTCATCGAAAAGCCGCCTGACCTGTTTTTAGTCTATCACGGATTTTGCTGTCATCGTTTCCGAAACCTAATAGACATTGAGGTATTTTAGATACAAAATTATAAAATATTTAGTAAGTAATGTTACTGACAAGGAAATCAATTAACAAAAATAAGTATTTTGCACATTTGGTGTAGTATTAAATAACCTTTTTTTTAACACATGATGTTACGAGTATCTTACTAAAACAAACGTTTTTCTTATTATTATAAATACTAAATTCCATATTGTACGAACTTATAATATCTATGTATATATTTTATCGTTACATTGGGAATACCTATAAAAACAACGACTTTTCTTAATAACTTGAAAACTAGCATCGACGGCTTTCGCGAGTGGATAACTAATAAAGTAAGTTCGAGAGGCAAAGTAAACTAATATCGGGTTGTTCTGAGCGAGGAGAGATACGCCGCTCGCACCCTGGTCGCCGGTCGCCTTACACTGGCCGCCGAAACGTCATCCTTGCTACAGATTTATTACTTTAATATTACCACTTTCCTGTAATCTATAAGTGGTATCAATATTGTATTTCCTGTTCATAAATGATCTTTTGCTGTGGTTTTTACCCGACTTTAAGAAAAAGTGGATGTTCTCAATTCAGGTGTGTTTTATTATATTATGTTGTGCAATATTTCCTAAAAGACGTAGGATTAACTCTAACGTACGTAACGAAAAGTATAGTATACAGTATAGTTCGAATTTGATCCCATTTAAATTTCAAGAAAAAATACATTCCTAAGGGGCCGAAATCGGGCATGAAACTAAGACTTCGATTGACATTGTTACAATAGTCTGTAGCCGTCTAACTAGCAGTTCATTAGTTCTTCAATTTTTTTATAGCATAGGTCAGCAAACGAGCAAGTGGGTCACCTGATGGTAAGTGATCTCCACCGCCCATGTACGCACACAATACTAAAATGATCATGGCCGCGTGGCCGACCTTAAAGGAAAGGGATAATTAAGGGATTGGGAAGGGTATGGGGATTTGGGCCTCCGGATATCTCACCCACCGTACGAAACACAGCAGCATGCTGCTTCTTTACGCCGGTTTTCTGTGGGACAATGGTAACGACCCGTACGAGCCGGCCCCATTCATGCTATAGACCAAACTGTCTACAACGTGACTCTACCACTCGTAAAATATTTAACAATCAATCATAGTATTAATTTCTCAAATACATACATTGCGTTCACAGGTTCATGGTGGTTATATAAACCATTACAGATTTTTTTTATGATCTGTTAAATAGATCACATATATTATCAATATTTTTTTAATCCGTATTAATATTCCTTTCCATAAAAAACCTAAAATGTAGGCATTATAAAGTGATATTTAATATTTGCTGTGGGCCCGCATAACACTAGTATGTGCACAAGCATAATATTTTATATCTATATTAAAGATTGTAATGAAAATAAAACCTAGTCATATAAAAGCTAATAATTAAGTCAAATAATTTTAAGTCGGCATTATTATAGTTTACATGAAATAATTTTGTTTTATTCTTTTTAGTTTATGTGAGGCGGTTTTATTTTACAAATTTCAGTGTAAGAAGCATCAAAATCGGGTCAATAATGCCGAAGTTTTAGTCTTTCAATCATCAAAATTGGACCACTGCACTCTGTAAAAGGCTATGCGTGGCGAAAAAACTATATAGGCGTCTTGATATTAAGTGTCTCGTCCGGTTATATTTCGTCGGCTAAAAATAGCACCGCATGAGGTCGTACTGCACGCCCGATGTTAAGATACGTAGTTGTTAATATCTCCTTATCAAGAATTTTTTGTTTGGTCCATAGAGCTGTTCCAGTTTTTATCAAACATTTAGGCCCTCACACAGTCTGCCCTATGAAGGTGTAAGCCAATGAACATTAACTTTTCTTAAAATAAATCCGTCAACATCAGAATACTAGACTATGAGCGCGTTTATAACTAGTATATCCAGTTGTGCTTCCTGTAAACCCAAAGTTCAACACTAAGCCTTCATCCTACTGACTCTTCGTCAGTTTAGGTCGAAACATAGTCTTCTAGATTCGTCTACATACACTTGGAGCTTATTAATGGTGAAAACAAACATGTATCGGTGATTCGATTATAATTACTTTTTCAAAAAACGTTTAAAGATATTTATTCTCATAAAATACTATATATAAGAAATAAGTAAAAAAATATCTACTGGGAAAACTCTTGAAACAAGAATTCTGATATTTTAACAGATTAGTTGACAATGACTGCGCGATCGATCCATATAAGTTGTTCATCAACCGACTGCTTAAACTGGTGGTGTGTGCCCGCTCTCGTGGTTTCTTTTTTGTCACGGAACCTTTTTTTGTTAAAACATACATGTCGTACATTCAAAATGTTTACACCAGCAGATAATTTTTTTAACAAAATACATTGTTCCATAACGAAACGCAACAGTAATCATTAGCACTCTTCCCATCTTTCTCACTTCGAAAGTCGTTTGGCAAACTTTCTTAAAATTCACGAAAAAGTTTTTTTACAAATTAAGAGCAAATTTTACTCCGTCCGTTTAGCCATCAGTAATTTCAAAGTTCTAATGAATTTTCCTCTCTGACATTGAAAAATGAATTTGGTCCCCTTGCTTGTACCACTGGGACATCTGTACATCACCTCCATTTAGATCGCTACACCAAAAATATGTTAATACTGAAATAATATGCAAATGATATTATATTACGGTCGAGTTGAAATATTGTTATTCACACACATTCATACATATTCACATTTCATATACATATGTATATGAAATGTGAATCGAAATACCACCGGAAGATAATTTAATCAAATGGTTATTTAGGTAGAAAAATAACGAGTTAACATATACGATGTTATCACAGGTTAAACTTAAATATAAATTTTGTGCATAATGCGAGTTTTATAATTGAGTTGTTTTCATATTGTACGTAAAGTATTTTAAATGTACCTACGTTTCGGTAACAGTCAGAGCGGGCTTGTATCCCCGCACCCCTCATTATTCCTAACGGTGCTCCATTAAGCTCACGGGCCGAAGTGCTCCGGACCGTAGTTAATCCACGTCCTCATTCACTGTTATTTCGAAGGTCTGATCTAATCTAAACAGGGCTTAGGATCCTACAACGCCAGTATTTCGCGCGACTCATCCCTTTTATGTATTTGACTATCCTCATACCCGGCCCCGCCGGTCGGTTGACATTTGCCTTTATTATAAAACGAAATAACACTACCATTGCTTCCGATGAGATCTCATCTCAATATTATTGCATAAAAATTTACCTTCTACTTTAATAATGTTATTTTGGTACAGAGCGTATATTGTATCTATCGTAAAATAAGTACTCAGATCATGCTGAGGCAAGCAGCAGCGAAGGCCCAAGTGAAGGGTCAATTTGAAAGCTATTGTATGGTGGCGGGCGGAGGCCCACTTCCGGCGACTGCACTAAGCTGACTGTCCAATCTACCCACTCAATTTAGGCCTTTCTACAACGCCGTTCATCCTTTGCACATTTGCTGTAAATACATTTTCACCGATCACTTTTTAACCAACGAAAAACAACGAGGAAAGAAGATCTCATACCGACGCGTATATATGTTTAAATGTGGAGCGATCTGGTTAATTATTTTTTTTACAAACAAATATTTGTAACAATGGTAACAAATATTTGTTTCGGGTCTGGGTGTTTTCTCCACAGAGGGGTTGACCTCAGACAGGCGGCCGATCGTAAAATGTCCAAAATGAGTGAAAAAATAAGTTTCTGGACATTCATTAACTCTAATAGCAATATTTATAGATTTCATTGGTATTCCATACATCGTTGGTGATTATTTGCACAAAACCATTTTGATCCATATTTAATCGAATGATCGAGCTGCAATGTTAAAAAAACGCAAAATTTAATTAAATTTTGCGGGTTTGTGCTGATCTTTCACCTTAACACAAAATAATAACCTAACTAAAAAAATTAAAAGCTAAAATCAAAAATAACGAATTTTGATTCTGTGTTTACTATCATTTCTACCTACTATTCAGTGGCAATACCCCGCCTCAAAATGGTTTTTTTAATGTGGTGTTATTTTGTTAAAATGTTTCTAAGTACAACTCGGACGTAATCGTAATTTCATTTTGTTCATAATTTATTTAAACAGATTAATTATTTTAGGGTCCGCCTTTCAACAAGAAGCTTTCATTTGAGGATCCTCTGTATTGGCTCTCATCTCCCTGTAATGCAATGCAATGCAAGTGAGCCGGGTTTTGGTTGATCGTACCCCTGGTACAATCTGGCACAGGCATCTACTTTCGTTTCCTCAAAACGAGGCTTGCCACGTCATGGACACCAAGGTTGCTGCGGATGTACTCATTACGTATACGATCTAGTCGTGTAACGTTGTACATCCACCGCAGCATCTTCATTTCAGCTACGAGGATCTCCCTAACATAATACTTAACTCTCGCCACTTAGTCCAAGCGTTGGCTATACAGGCCTTAACTTCGAGGTCACCGGACTCGTGCAGTAACGCTACTAAATTTTATTTTTACTAATTAAACTTATCCGTTTTCACGGCAAGTTTGTTCCCTATCCGGATACTATCCTGTTCTGTACTCCAGCATGCCATGTTTTTTTATATAGCATAGTTCGGCATATGAGCAAGTGGATCATCTGATGGTGAGTGATCTCCACCACCCTTGAAGTCGGTCTTCGCCACATTTAGTTTCAGAGCGTTTCAAGCGTTTCCTTGCATAGGCTCACCCTTTCCTTTAAGCACTGTTTGTCCTCGTGTACTTGTGCTATGTCATCGGCATACATGAGCTCCCCCATGGTGCACGTATGTATGCACATATGGCGAGAAATTGTTGTAAAATAAATGATGATACAAAATTCATCTTTAATATAATGGCAATGTTTCTATTACATTTTACATGTCATAACGTTTACTACCATACTAAATCTCACGGCCGTTTCCGAAAGTCGTCGTATTTGGTTTCATGTAAACGAGATAATGTTTCATGACTTAGATTTTTTAGTTAGTAGTTTTCGTTGCTGTACTAAATATATTTTAATTTGTATTTACAAATAAAATTATTTTTTTGTAAAGAAATTATATATACAATTTGTGCATCACCACAATATAAAGTGTTACGAAACGTTCGGATGTTTATATTGAGAGTGTAAAAACCACAGCATACCGTGGCTGCAGCAGACCGGTAACTATGCGACGTGGCGTGCATTGTGCAGTAGAAGAAAAGCGATGTAGTACATTGTAGCCGCCAGCAAACAAGGAGTTATGACGAAGGCAGAGGATTACGTGAGTGGATGTCGTAATAAAGCTTGCGATGAAGTCGTTACTCGTAGTTAAACGTAAATATCTAACCTGCAGTACATGCTCGCCTCCTATTGTTTCTGCCTTATCGTACTCGTTTATGATTATGATAATATTTATAATAAAATTATAATCAGCACTAATGATTTCCAGTTGGCAAAATGTTTAAATGTAAAAATAATTGAATATACGACAACACCATAAAAAATAAACAATAAATTCATTTTGCTAGAGGGAATAGCGTTGGAGATACAGTCTTATATGAATAGATAACTGACATCCGAAGCCAAGGTGTGTCCTCTGCAGTTAGGAGTTCATGCCCTTTGTGCTCTATATCACATGTATTCGCGCGCCAGCTCTTATCTCCTAAATTAATTACATAAATCTTGTTTGCACGCGTCTTAAGCTTATGACACGCCGCCATAATTCAACCCGATAGAGGTTTCCGCCGCTAATGAACGACGCGGCGTTTACAATACATGGCGCGAACGGCGTGCATTTATATTCTATTTGTAAAACTAACCATAAATAGGTACATACATTTATTTGAAAATTTATTTCTATGTCAATTTATTTTAACTCTTCTTTGTTATTAAATGCGATTTATTGCTATTTTAAAATAAACACCTCACAATTAAAGAAATAAATCGAGCGTCGATGATGTTAGTCGTTCATTCTATCTACTTAAGGTGCACAGACGTCGCTCATGATTTCCCAGGACATTTGTCGTCTGGAGTTCATTCGACAACACGAAGGCTCTCTGAAGTTGGCAACCAACAGGCTCGGCGACATTACGTTGACTTCTTGTAATGACTATTCTCCTGTAGTAATTTTCTTCTATAAATGAATTCACTTCAGGATTATTAAACCTTGTTTTGTGTATCGAACGGATCGGATCGTTGGGTATTCATCTTATACAAGTTAAAAGTTACATAACGCTGCGGACTACAACGATACGAACTTTTATTGTCAATATAATTTAATCCGAGCAGTGGCTCGACACATTTTCTTAAACTTTTTAAATAACTGCAAACTTTTGTAGAGCTGTTTGTCCATCATTACATAATTATTAGACAAAAAGATAGTGCAACTTCTCAACATTCCATAAAAGTTAAATATTAGCATAAAAATACAGAATTATGCGACAAAAATAATAATTTTAATTAGGTAACCTGTAGAATTATGCCTATGTAATAAAAACATACTCTATAAAACTCGATCGAAACACATATAATCTGAAAATAGAACTGCATTTTGCAACGTATGGTGGAATTGGCGAGTGAATGAAGAGTTCCATCCAAGTCGTTTAAATATTCTGTAAGCTCGCGGGTGCAGGTCTACGATGAGTCGGTTGCGCGGCGCGTCGTGACGCGACAAGGCGCGGCAACGCTCGGCTCGTGGTAGCGTTTCGCCAGGCCGCCCGCACCCGCGCCCGGTAATCAGCTTTTGTGAGCGGTAATTGGGTGTCTGAGCTGCCAACCGAAGCATTTATTCCCGATAAATTGAAAACTGCTTTGTGCTTCGAATCTGATGAAGCCGCGAGCACCAGATTTAATTTCACAGACAACTCGTGTACACCACATCCAACATAGCCTAAATATTATATATAAAATATTTTACACATGACATCTGATTATTTTATAATAAATTTGTTTATACTTACTAACTGAATTCTGAGTTAGCATCTGTCTTTTAAGGAATGCAGTATATATATTTTGAAAAATATTACTTGAACATTACTGTTGAGTAACGGAAGTCGACCTAGTTAATCTACCATATTATATAATAGTATAATTTTGATAACACTGGCAGATAATGGGTCGCATAATGAAAATATTGCGTCGTTAGAGATATCCTCCCTCGCAATTGTAAGGTCCTTACCGCAGTATCTACGTGGTAGAACGGTATCATTTACATATTTTAATAAAATAATATCGCAACTGAATCGTAACTGAGAACTTGATTTAAGTTCTTAACGCGATGAATGTAAATTCACCACCACCGCCGCGCCGTCGCAATTCCAGATTTCAATTCTGAAATTAATGGCAGACGTCGTGGGCCGAAACTCGTCTAATATTTGCGTTACTTCCGAAGAGTTATCTTAGGAATGGAATAAATCAGTGTCAAAAAGCGAACTCTGCTTTTTAGCTTGTCAGGTGTTGGTCGTTACGCCAAAGTACATTTTTAGCAGTCTTTCATAATGTATCAGAAATTATGTGATTTTTGTAATATTGAGTAGGCAATGCACGGCGGCGGTTGGCCCTGCTAAGCGTGCATTAATATTGTCAATAGTTAGAGTTAGTGGAAGTGAAGTACGTGTTCCGCCTGCCGCTATCTACGGCGTAGCTCGCGCGGTGAATTCGAATGGGCTCTCACACCGAGCTCGCACCGCGCCGAACGACTCCCAGTCCGACGCTCCGCTCACCTACCCGCACCTACCCGCAGCTCCCCAACTTCCCCCTGACGCCCTCCACCCCGTAACGCCCCATAAACTCGCGTCTTAATTTTAACTTTATTTCTTACCGCTACTGTGTTCCTAGAAAATTAAGTGTGAAAATACCATTGAAAGATTCGAAACGGTTTTATAAAGAGTTTTTATTACCAGCAACTCAATACGTACCCTATAAAATAATCCATATAGGGGCCCTAACTTGATCTCTTACGGTCTTCAGGTGTATACTCGCTATACGTTACGGAAATGGAAATGGCTAAGGTGATATAGTGTTAAAATATTATATAGGTACATAGGTAAATTTTATTTGACAAGATTTTCGCGGTGCAGAACGTCGTATCTCGATTTATAAATTTATTATTGCATTAACTTTTATGAAATATAGTTGATTTTGTACGTTCATTAATTTTTGTTGCTTGTTCATACACATGAGTGTCACCTTTGTATGTGTAAATAAGTGGAGCCGTATTTTTGTCAGATTCATATAATAGTTATCGTTCTAGTTATCTTATTTCGATGACTAGTTACAATAAATTCGCGTATTGACATAAATATTTCACAAAGGCGTATCTAAAGTTGAGAATTGTTAAAAGTTTCCACATTTCTAGTGTTCTATGTTCTACAACAATTATATTGGAATAGATTGGCAATTCCGGCGGTTATGTATTTAGTTATAGCGATTTCGACGGAGTGTTTAGAATTTTGTCAAATCTAAGAGTTTTGTCGAACGCTTGCAATATCGAAACCATATAGAGGAGACCGGTCGGTGGAAGTAACGCGCGAAAAGCGAGGCGCCGCGCGATATGTAACGATGGTTACGACCGCGACGAAGCTTGACTGCGGTGGCTACGACACAACGGTTACGGTAGCTACGACGGCTATGGTTGGGATTATTGGGGCAATAGACGCGCGTAGCAACTGGCCGGGTCATGCGCGCCACTCCGCGCGGTCTGCGATGCAAATACAGTTCAGTGGACTTCGCCCAGGCCGCGGCTGGACATCACTGCCCCTCGTTATTATTCAACTCTCGCGAAATTGCTTTTATGGCCTTAATGGAAAAGAGAGATATTTATTGCGGGTATGGGAAAGATCTTTTAAATTTTTCCCTTTATGAATTTAAGGCATTCACCCCATAAAAAAGCGTATCACGATAATGTTTGATATAATGTTAACAATTTTACTGAGTACTTTTAATACTTGTACTTTTTACGTAGTTATTTTTTTAGTTGGAAGTCTATTGCTTTTTTAAACATTTGCCTGAAACATACAAATTAATATTTCTCTTGTTTGAATAAATAATTGTTCTATGCGGATACCAGCGCATGTCAAGCGGCAAAAAAAAAATTATAAATTCAGTATTATTACTTGCACGACAAATTCCTGCATTCAAGATTGCATCGAGAAACAATATTTTATTCCAATAAAACATATTATATGGAAACAATTCGAAAATGGGTTTAATAAAAAAAAACAAAACCCGCTACAGTTTAATAATAATAATTATTGACGTGACATTATTATAGCCAAAGAAAATATTATGCTAATGATATTTCTCACTTTATTTTTCTTTTATTGATTTTTTTAAATCACCGAATAGTAATCCAGACTCTTTTCATATAGGTAGTAAAATAATTTATGTTTCAACATGATAAAACAACAAGCCATATCTTTTTAAATATGGCTTGTTAAATAGCATATAACCATCACACAATAAAGACAAATCCATTGACACCTCGTTTGTTAAAAATTGTTCTAGGAGCGAAGCTAGAGTGGAACATTTATACATACATAGGATGTCAAAAATCACTACCCCTCCTTGCTTCGCCATAGCCGGGTAACCGGTGTTAATAACAGTTTGATATATTCGCGTAAATAAGACAGCAGACTCCGTAGCCAAGTTGGCCAGTAGACAGCTGTGAAGCGAGACGCCGCGGGTTCGATTCCCGCACCTGGACTAATGTTTGTGTGATCCACAAATATTTGTTTCGTGTCTGGGTGGTTTCTTCTCAGAGGGGTTGACGTCAGGAACGCGGCCGGTCGTAAAAACTACAAGCCAAATCCTTCTGTAACATGTATTAAAAAAAACATGTTGCGCCGACCCTAATGCGCGTGGGATAAGGGCAAGTGGAAGAAAAAGATATTAGCGTAAAAAGAAGTGACATAAAAAAATTCCAAAGTTTTGTAGAAACTCTGCAGTAATAATGTGTAAAAACAATGATTTCGATGGACCTTCTTTATTTAAAAGCAATTTAAAATAATTTCGAGACATTATTGTGTTCACAGATTTTCAGTAAGACGTCGTCAAATTTATTACACAACAAATATGGTTTACTTCTTGCTAAATACATACGTTCGCATCTAAATTCGTCTATTTTTTCCATTTTGAATTGTTACTAAAAAGCGCTGGAGCGAATCGAGATGATAGCCCTCGTCCATGTCCAATTTTTGTTCAATTGAACTGGTCCTGGACCTGGATACATCTGTCTGGTTTATTTACTAAGTTACTCCATGATGCTCAACTTAGTTACTCAGTATGATGCATTCAAAAGTTAAACTGCTTTATGTGGTCATCTCTTCAAACTTGCTTTTCGTTGTCCAAATCAATAAATAAATAATTATTGCATGTCCGCATTCCGGCTAAGTGCATCTTTAGTAGCTAATTAACTTTCTATGTTAAAGATTCAAAGCACAGCTTCTTCGTATATCGTGCATAGAATTTACTGAAGTTCATTAGGCGACTTGACTTTATACTGTTAATTTAAGTTTTGCAACCATTTAACCCTTTTGTTTTTGTCTCTTTCGGTTTGGTATTCTTGTTCATTAGTGCGAAATCTGTTTAAAGGTTGAGTTCATCTCTGATTAGATGGAATGATGTTGATTGATATATCTCTGATTATTGCTTATCACGATCATCTCTGATTAGATATCTAAAAGCTTCAATTATTATTTTGAGACGAATACGAACCAAACGGCTACCTTTTCGCTTATAGTGACGTTTAAAAAAAGCTTAGGTTTTATTCCCAGTATTTAAGAAGATACGTCACTATTCTAACCTAAAATATATAATATAAAACTTTGTAATAAACTGTCCCACTGCTGGGCACTAATGAAAGATGAGAGGCTTTTTTTAAAAAAATACCGTCTTATTTCAGACAAGCTAGAACTACTGGCCTATGAATCTTCTTTGCTATTTATTTAGTTCAATAGCTATATCAATATAAACCCAAAAATATATAAAAGTCACAACGCAAACAATAAAAGTGACAAATATGTTGAATCGATAAATAAACAGTGAAAGCGGCCGGCAGACACTGGTTCAATTATAGCGCAATAAAGTTTTTAGTGTTATACAAATTGTCGATTTAGACTCACTGACTGATAGCCGCGAGACTGGCGCCGGCAAATGAGCACACGATAAAATTATCGTTAGCGGTAACGACATGAATAAATGTAGGAGGGTGGTCGCCATCCGCATCCGCGGCCGAGCACTGAGCACGAAACCGGAGCGTGGCGTGGTACTGGGCGAACCGCTTGCTCGCGCTACTCGTTATGGATATTGTGATGCCTGTACAGTGTTGTGAAGTGCGCCCACCGCTACAGCACAGATTGCATCCATATTCACACGAAACTGAATGTACACGCGTCGCCGTCTGACGATTACGTGCTATTGCCAACAACGATATTAAACAAAATCCTATGATCGTTTTTAGGGACCTCGTCGATATAGTGTGTAGTGTGCTGTAGACAGCACGAATGGGCTGGCTCAACCGAGTCGTTAACACTGTCTCACAGAAAATCGACGTAAAGTAGCGCAGCAGCGTTTCTTATGGTGAGTGAGATATCCGGAGACCCAAATCCCCCTCTCCTTTCCAAGTCCATAATTATCCCTTTCTTTTAAGGTCGGCAACGCGCCCATAATTCTTCTAGTATTTTGTGCGTACATGTGTGGTAGAGATCACTTATCATCAGGTTACATGTTTGCCAGTTCGTCAGTTTAATAGTCAATGATAGATACTAACGGCTAAAAATTGTTTAGTTTTATTTTTATTTGCTTTTAAGTCGGTTTAATCATCCGTTACGATTTTTTTATTTAATTACTTTTTAGTGAAAGTTATCAAAACCGGAACATAAATCAGTACATAAAGGTGTTTTAAATTTTTATTCCCGATTTTACCCCTGTAGGAGTGAAATTATTTCTTAAAATTTAAACGGGACCACCGCCACAGTAAACCATATCTTATACAAAAATAATCATCCAGATATGGCGGAGATTCAGTCCAGATTTGGCGGAGATATGTGTACACATACATGAAGAAAATGATAAACAGAATAATTGAGAACCTTTGTCTTTTAAGACGGTAATTTTTTTTTTGTAACTTTTATATGGCGAATCCAATTTTCTTCAAACACAGCTAAGAACCTTTCTTTCCTTCTGCCTGACATTATCGTGGTTTAATGCTAAGGTCCGCCTTCTCATACAATAGATTTGACGGGGCGACCCGCTGTCTGACTCGCACAACCCGCAACGGGAACCAAGTTTCGTCATTGCTTCGTCTCATTATCATGTACCACGTGCAGATAGGTTCACTTTGGACCTAAGATTTTGGTGGCCTACTTACAGTGTAACATAGCTAACAACCATCTGGATTCTGCTTTCAAATAAAAAAAACGCATTCAAATAGTTCAATTTTTAGGAGCTACGATGCCAGAGCCATACTCCCACCCACAGTCAGACAAAGTGGTCAGACTTATAACACCCCTCTTTTTTGGCAGGGGTAGAAAAGGATCCACCATGAATGCCAATAAAAGTAGCATGTACCAGCCTGGAAGATACCAGATGAGCGTTTATTATATTTATTACAAATTACCATAGCTCTAAACTGGAAACAATACCTATATCCAAATTCGTACCTATACCATTTGTAAACTACATATCATGATATGGTGATACCGTAAGATATCTGGAACATGTCTTTTTTTTTTTATGATAGAGGTGGCAACTGAGCAAGCGGGTCACCTGATGGTAAGTGATCACCGCCGCCCATGGACACCGTCAATACCAGGGGATTTGTCGGTGCGTTGCCGGCCTTTGAGGAAAGAGTAGGCTCTTTTCTTGAAGGTTCCTAAGTCGTATCGGTCTGGAAATACCGCAGGTGATAGCTGATTCCATAAGGATGCCGTACGGGGAAGAAAACTTCGCGTAAATCGCACCGTTGAGGAACGCCAGCCATCCAGATGGTGTGGATGAAATCCCAACTTGTGACTCGTTGTGCGGTGGTGGAATTTGGCCGTTGGTATTAAAGCAAACAGCTCCTCGGAACACTCCCCATGATAGATACGATAGAATATGCTAAGAAACGCAACATCTCTTCGCAGTGCCAGTGAGTCAAGCCGTTCAGATAAAACTTGGTCATCGACGATTCGAGCCGCTCGTCGTTGGATGCGGTCAAATGGAAGCAGCTGGTACTGGGGTGCACCTGCCCAGAGATGAGAAGAGTATTCCATATGGGGCCCGACCGTGCCTTATAAAGTTGAAGGCGATGGGTCGGTGTGAAATACCGTCTCGCTCTGCCGAGCACACCCAGCTTTTTGGTAGCCAGTTTGGCTTTGCCTTCCAGATGACTGCTAAATTGGACGTCACTCGATATGTCGACACCAAGGATCCCGATACTAGGCGAGGCATCAAGGGGAGTGTTGCCGAAACAAGGAGATACGACAAAGGTAGTCTTTTTAGCGGTAAACGCACAAACTTGTGTCTTTTTAGGGTTGAAGTCGACTAAATTTAGTCGGCCCCAATCCAAGACTCGAGACAAGTCTCTACTTCAGACACAAGTTTGTTCCGGCACTCGATGACGTGTTCCCGAGAAAGATTTGCGCGGCCGGTATAAATAGCATCCCCAGTGCTGTCATCTGCATAGCAATGAATGTTATCAGTAAGTAACATGTCATTGATATGCAGAAGAAAGAGGGTAGGGGATAGCACACAACCTTGTGGGACACCAGCATTCACAGGCTTGGAGTCTGAGCATGAGCCGTCAACTACGACCTTGATGCTCCGCTCTGTAAAAAAACTGGCGACCCAGTTACAAAGTTTCTCGGGAAACCCGAAGGAAGACAGCTTTGAAAGAAGCGCTTTGTGCCAGACCCGATCGAAGGCCTTCGCTATATCCAAGCCAACCGCTAAGGCCTCCCCCTTGATCTCAACTGCCTCTGCCCATCGTTGAGTTAGGTACACTAGAAGATCACCAGCTGATCGACCCCGACGGAAGCCGTATTGGCGGTCACTAAACAGCTGGTGATCATCTAGATACCTCAGAAGCTGGCGGTTAATTATGGACTCCATTGTCCTGCTGAACAAGGAGGTTATAGCTATGGGCCTGTAGCTGGAAGGATCAGAGTGATCACCTTTTTTTGGGATCGGATGCACTAAAGCTGTCTTCTAAGATTTCGGGACAATGCCTTTGAAATAGGAGTGCCGAAAAAGGCGCGTAAGCACGGGTGCCAACTCCGGAGCACATGTCCTTAAAACAATAGGAGGAATCCCGTCAGGTCCACTCGACTTATGGATATCCAGGGAGAGCAATGCTTTCTGCACTGAGCTTTGCCGAAAACGAATTTCCGGCATAGTGCTCTCACATCGCGGGATGGTCGGCGGTAAGCTCCCCCCGTCATCAAGAGTCGAATTAGACGCAAAAAGAGCGCCTAAAAGATCGGCTTTCTCTTTCGCGTTGTGGGCCAGAGAGTCATCCTCCCTGTGCAAAGATGGCAAGTGATGGCTGACAGAAGTTTCCTAGGATAGCCTTGGCACGCACCAAAACGCACGAGTTCCCGAAGGAAAGCGAGCAAGCTTCTCGCCAATGCCTCCTATATACTTCGACTTTGCCGCAGCGATAACTCTTTTGAAAGACCTGGAGGCATAGTTATACTCCTTTTTGGAGGCGCTGGTGTTTACATCCGACGACACCAAAGTTTTAGCCCAAGTTTGGTAACATGTCTGTTTCAAGCGAGAAGCCAATTTACAGGAATGACCAAACCAGGGCTGAGACTTGCCGCCGACGGGTACCACATTGTTTGGAATGAAAAGTTCCATACCTTGAAGCACCACATCGGCGTCACTACCGGCAATGGTGTCCGGATCATCCAGCGAGAACCAGACAGTGGTCTGAAGACCCAAGAGGTGCTTCGACGGTCACTTGGTATTTGTCCGGATGAGAGGTCAGCAGAAGGTCCAACAGGGAAGGCATATGATCCTCCACATCTGGCACCCGCGTAGGCGAAGTGACCAATTGTGTTAGACCATAGGCTAGGGCAAAGTCGTGAACAGATCTCCCCGCGTGGTCAGTTGTACGTGACCCAAGCCATTCAGCATGATGTGCGTTGAAGTCGCCGAGTAATGACAACCTCCGCGGACCGGATCTGTTGTAGTACGGAATCTGTCGCCATTACCGCTATGGAACCTATAGAGGCATGCATAGATGCGAGGATGGTCGTTGCAATCTACACGTAGCCAAAGGATGGACAGGTCCCGACCTTCAAGGCTGCCAAGGCGACGGAAGCATAAATCCTCACTGACAAATACGCATACACCGGCACGTGCCACAAAAGAGTGTTCAATGTTGTAGCCCGGGTAGCGCAGATAAGAAATGTCAGGAGGGGAAGAAATTTGCGTCTCCGTTAGAAACAGTAAGGCCGGCTTGCTCGTCTCAAGGTGGTAGTGGACGGCATTGACGTTGGAGTTAATTTCCCTGATATTGCAGAAGTCCATGTAGAGCATAGACGGGGATGCCGCAGGTCCTTGATAAAGTTTGCCCCTGGCAGAATGGTTTCTGAGCGGGATATTGCCCTTCCGAGAATACGTAGGGCAGCCTGAGCAGGGGTGCTCAGGGGGGGATTCTCCTGCACACAAGGTGCCGGTACCCCCCTGGGGTAAATTCATTGTATATTCTGCTGCCATGTTGTTGGAGGGGGCCGCCGGCAATGTCTCAACTTATGTTCATTTAAAGTTCAGTGTATGCCCACAAAGAGGCTTAAATTCTCAGTATATATTGATAAAATATAGAGTTGATTTTGATATTGTCTCTCAGGTGACAATAGTAGGCAAACTAATTTATATTTGTACTATTTTGATATCCCTGTTATGGCCGTATTTCAAGCTATAGACAGGTTTTAAAAACTTCAATGGCCGTTTTGACCCCCTTACAGATTTAGTTTAAAAAATCCCATCATAGCAGCTGCCTACGTTATAAAAAAAAAACTACCAAATTTGAACTTTGTACATTGTTATTACCACTTTTAAAATTACTCATTTATAATAGTAAATAAATATAGATATTTTGCCAGCAGTTATGCCTACTCGCTCGTATAAAACCGGCACCAGAGGAGTAACTATCCTATAAATATCGCCACCAAGCGGCAAAATTATTACACACATGAGAATTTCACGATAAAGTAGATTGTTTACACAGATAATGTTTTATTACTATGAATATACGAATGTAACTCAAAGAACAGAGAGAGCCGTTAGTAATTTCATTTCATTTCATAAAAGTAATGACTCATTAACCTTTGGGTTATTTATAACATTTTAGTTTTAGAAGGGCCTTTATAGGCGTGGCTCCAAGAAGTGCACAGAGGCAATTGATTTTATATACTTTGTTATTAATTCTTTGTACCTCTCTCCTCTCTTTTCCTAGCATTAACTCCATATGGTGATGAGGTTAGATTTCCTCGTCTTTTTCCTTATCATGGACAACTTCCTCGGAGAATCCGCTCTATGAGGTCTTTTCTCACTACATCGCTTCATCTGGTTTTAGGGTTTCCTCTGGATCTCCTCTCGGGAAGGATATACTCAGTGCCTATGTAATTAGTTTGCTTTCGCTTTATATGCTCTTTCTTGGAACTTTGTGCGCAATATCACGCTATTCCCCACGTACTCGTTGCGTATTTTGTCCAGCTTTGTAAGTCTTAACTCCGCAGTTCCAACTCAGCATTTTCATGTTGATTTCAGAGTTTTGTCTTTAGTTTTGATAGCGGTACGTGTCTCATTTTCGTACATGAGGACTGGCTTTATAATGGGCTTGTAGACGATTTCTTTTATATTGACGGGCATCTTCCTATTGCAGGCCACACCAATAACTTCCCGCCATTTAAGCCAAACAGCTTCTTTGCATCTTCGTACCAATTGGTCTTATTCTTCTTCCACCTGCCCTTATCCCACTCGCAGTGGGGTCGGCGCAACATGCTTTTTAACACATGTTACGAAATGATTTGACTTGTAGTTTTTACGGCCGGCCGCCTGCCTGACGTCAACCCTTATGGGAATATCTTCGTACCAATTGGTAAAAAACGAAAATTGCGGAAATGTACTATATGTAACATTGAAATGTATACATAAACACTCGATTGGACATAAATATATATTGTAAATGTCTGTTTAAGTATTCAGTAACTCTACTTGTTTCAATGTACTGCAACAGGTAATAAGAGACTAACAACTTAAATAAGCATCTAATGCGGCAATAAGTTATTCTAACGAAACTACTGTTTGCAAGGATTTATCGCGAGCCGCAGCGTGGGCAAATAGTAATTTTAAACGTCACACATTATGATGAATACTTGCAATTTTCTCGCGGAAACTGTAGACCAATACTTATGTATGCTACGAAAATACATGGACCAACAGTAAGTAGGAATTTGAGACAGAGAAAACTAAACCTTAACACTTTTATACACATGATTATTTTCTTATACACTTTTGGCACAAATCATGTTTCGGATAAACAAATAAAAATAACTTTTAATTTGGTTTGATTTCACATATTGATGAGGATATTTTTTATCATACTTTACTGACTACATCTACATATTTTGTATTTAAAATATAATAGGACATAAAAAAAAAGTATAAGTACGTAAAAAGAGTGAACAATCATGCTCTGCCACGGTCGGGCCGTATTATGGATATTTGTAAATATACCATAATGCTAATATTCAAAATTTTCACAATGATGTGCGATGAATGCAAATCGACTTTACTATAGAAAATTATCACAAACACGTAACAATGTATTACGAAGCGTCCCTACTCCCTAGGTGACGGTGTGCTACGTGCTACGTGCTTTATTTTACGATTTATCTTACGTGTAATCATTTCGGCATCGTAACTAAGCTACGATTATGGTACTATTACGCGCTAAACCCCATATTGCGGAATGACGATAATTAAAAATATAAAGATAGAATAGAAACATAAAATCTACTCAACCGCGCTTTTAAGTACCAATATTTTTTTTTCTGTTAAAGAAGGCATGATAAAGGATAGGCAGGCATGGCGCTTACCATCAGGCGAGAGACTAGGGTTAGTACGAATTGCAAATACGATCACAGTATAAAATTACTATTGTCGAAATGTTAAACGTTACAAAAAGAAAGTATCGCCCGAAAATTTATTTCAAATTCGACTAATATTTTAATTCATCATAGTTCCCACTAGTGGCTACTGCTATTCGATGTATGGAGAGAAAATGGATATTTGACCGTTTTAGAAAACTATCAAAACTTGTACTAGGCCTGCTGCTCATTTTCATTCAAGTTTTTTGTTTTTAATGGCATAGACCGGCAAACGAGCAAGTGGGTCACCTAATGGTAAGTTATCTCCACCGCCCATAAACGCCCACAATACCAAAAGAATCATGGGTGCGTTCCCACCCTTAAAGGAAAGGGATAATTAAGGAATTGGGAAGGGGAGGCGGTTTGGGCCTTCGGATATCGCACTCACCGTACGAAACGCTGCTGCTACTTTACGCCGGTTTTCTGTGAGACAGTGGTAATGACCCGGACAAAAGTGTCTACAGCTTGGCTCTACCACTCAAAAAACTCGCAAGTCGCACTTGTACAGTCATTTTAGTCTAAATAAACAAAGCTATAAAAATATCTCTTTAGTACTTCGAGTGCTAACATAACAAACAGGGACACACACACACGTCATCCTCTTATTTGTTGCCTCTTACTACCTCTTACAGTCGATGAATCTCCGGAAAAGTAAGCATGTATAACCACAACGAATTTAATCAAGAACAAGATAAAATAAATGGGAGGAGTTGTAAATTAATGAACCTCTCCCAGGTTTCGCGAAAATATTTGTGATGTACAATGATTTCAATAGTAGAGTTTCGACAAACATCTTGAAGGCTCTAATTAGATCACTGGGGCAAAGCGATTCATGTGTTATGAATATTTTTGTACGTGGAATGTACTTAAATTTCATGATATACAATTATGTTTATGACATTGAGTTTTATTCCAATAAGGTAGAGATTGGTTTACAAAAGCCATTACAGCATAGTGTAGCTTAATTACAATTGGTGAAATACGAACGCCACTTATTACCCGAGTGAAATATAAAAGAAATGTAAAACAAAAAGAAATAACCGTCCCCGGGGAGTTATGGTAAACGGGGCCCGTGTCGAGGCCTCTGTCGCTGGTGCGGCGTGGCGCGGCGATGCCCTCCCGGCGACGGCGGCGCGGCGCCTCGCGGCCTGCCCTTGCTAACTTTTATTATTTTTGTAGCGCTCGCGCTGTTTTTATTAACGCGAATGGCTATCCTTTCACCATCTCTCGGATTTAGTTTTCGTATTCCGTATACCATACAATTTTAAATGTTTTGGTTCAACAAAAATGTTATCAAATCCCTAATAATATATTCGGCCCTATACATATTATCATGTCCCACTCTCGGACTCGAGCGTCCTCTACGAATGAGAACTGATAGTAAGATCAGTTCGGAGCGAAATCGGACGTGTATTCCCACTCTCACTGTTCAGAGTATACAGATGGTACGTGCCTCATTCAGCATACTCGCTCTGTTCTTCTGTTGTGCAAAGAAGCCGATAATTATTAGCATCCGTGTACATTATATTTCCTAAACTATACAAATGTACTTTAGCCGAACAAGCTGCAGGGCGGTTGCGGGCGGCGCGGTGACAGAAGCAATGGCTATTGTAGTACGCGTGACGTCACGTCTATCGTCCTTACTACCGCGAACCACCTCCCGGGCCCTCATTACCATACATTATATTCACCATTACGCCTAGTGCTGTTTGTGGTTTTTGTAATGTTTTTGATGATACATCCTGTTTGGGAGACCATGATGTTATTTCAGCTCGTACCATATTAGTCCCATGTGATGGCACCGACCAACCACGCTGTGCTTTATTTTTAATTGGAACCCTATGTCCTGAAGCACGAACGAGTAGGTTGAACGAAATTGTAAATAAAAGTTAATTTCACGTATACGCTTGGGTGTACGTCGAAAAGGAATGGTTATTGACTTTATACAATACAACAATTAAGACTACAGATATTGAATGAAAGTGGATTTTAAATTGGACCAACAAATATTTGGTATTTCTTATTCACTGAAGACAACATTTACACTGAAATCAACACTACTACTAGGGTACGAAAACAAATATTCAAACCGTATTACATTCGCAAAATATTTATACAATAACAGCAGGTGGAATATTTCGCAATCACTTGTAGGTAACAGACAGTAACATAACAATATTTTTCGGTTAATTTTTAATAAGCGATGGTAATTGCATAACGTAGCGTCCACGACAAGCGTAAATCACGAGCCGGTCAGCGGACGAGGCTAATATTTACATATCGCAATTGATGCGAGCCAATCAATACTGCAAATAACGAAAATGTTACATGAAATCTACAAATAGTTTTTACATGATACTTGTTGTTTTCATTAATAATTAATTTAGCTTTTGGATTTCACCACGACCAATCTCATTAACGACGTTATTGAGGCAGTTAAAGACAACGTTTATGTCCTGAAGGTGTCATAAATGATTTTTTTAAACGAAGAAGGCAAAGGCGCAAATAACACCGCACAAAAGCAGCGCAATCAAAATAACACATCGGCGCGGCGCGCTTTCCCAATTGCTGTGTCAAAGTGTTCTTCCCTTGATTGCTCCATTCTGCTCCCGAGCCAACCTGTTATACTTTACTCGTTTTCTGCTTTCTTATCATCGACAAATGTACTTGCACACTAATAGTTTATTGTCCAAAAACACTTTATTCATTTATCATAGAAAATCTCCTGTAATTTTATATAAAGGAGTTGTGATAAATTAGTAACACATTTATAACTTGCAATTGAAGTTAAAGATTTATTTAACCATTTACCAGATCATGGTTACCTATTGTCTAATCATTAGTTGTTTTACGTCAGTAATGGTTCACAGGTCACAGGTTCATCTAGTGTGAGGTCAGGACTATGGATGTTTTGTTTTTAAAGTTAAAGCGGTCATTTTAAGTCACAGTTCTTGTATAAAAATCGAAATAAGATAATAAGAACGATAATTCTCATATGAATCTGCCAACAAATGCGGCTTGACTTACTTACACATGCATGGGTAAAATCACACGTAACACTCATACACGCAACTAAAAATAATGAACGTTCAAAATCAACTTTATTTCATAACAGTGAATGTCTAAATATTCAATTTCTAGATCGAGATACGACGTTCTACGACGACCGCACAGAAAATTAGAGGTGTTAACTAGAGATTATTATGCACAGACTTTTATAGCCCCGCCCCCTTGCACAGGATTTTAGTGGCGTCATTTTTTTTGCTTGAGTTACGTTTCTTGTCATTTTATTTCGATGTGTATAAAGTATGCTTTATTTGAATTTTTGTTTAAAAAAATCGTTTTATTTGTATATACGAATAAAACTATATTTAAGATGATTGATGACAGTTATCATCTTTCTTCTTATATATAAAATTCTCGTGTCACAATCTTCGTTCCCATACTCCTCCGAAACGGCTCGACCGATTTGTATGAAATGTTGTGTGCATATCGGGTAGGTCTGAGAATCGGCCAACATCTATTTTTCATCCCTCTAAATGTTAAGGGTGGTCCACCACAATTTTTATTTTTTAGTCAAAATTTTTTGTTTTTATTTTTTTATGATACAGCATTAAAAATACATACAACCCTAAATTTTCAACCCTCTACAATCAACCCCTATTTTTTAAATTCATTTTAGTATTTTTGTCAAGTGCGTTTCTCACCGGGGGCGCCCACTAGGCTACTTTAATCCTGGAAATAGGCATTCACGCGGGCGGAGCCGCGGGCAACAGCTAGTATTATATATATAAAATCAGCAGTAAGTAAAATAACTATCTATTTATATCAAAGACTTTAATACCATAGATGCTGTTCAGAAGTAAAATTGTGTTGCATACGCGGCCGGCGAGGCAGGACTGACTTCTAAGGCGTGGGAGCGAGAGGAGTTAAGAGTAAGCGAGATGGCAATATTGAGACAGCTGTTTTGCTTATTAGTTTTTATTCACAATAAATGAATTTTTCGATCAAAACCAAGAAATAATATAGTTACTTCCGTAAAATAACTTCAAATTGAATGAATAATATGTGCACGTAAATAATGACAATGTTTTATGGGTCACAATAAACAATTTTGTGGTAGTTTATCGAATTTAACGTGCGCAGCTATTCAAACAACAACAACTGCTCCTGTCGCTCTCTCTCGGGCGACTAAATGAGTTGTGGTCAATTGACCGTAACTAAGTGCGCAATTTTTTTGTACTGCACGGCTTGTCTAGTAATATACATTAAAGTCTTTGATTTATATGGAACAATTGTACCCTAAGCATTCATTTAGTATCTCTTCGTAAGTTAGGTACAAATGCGTATCTATATTTTTGTAATGAGAACAAACCTTTGTTGTTTTAGAGATCTTTAACGTAACAACCCTCATAATTTCGACATCTCCACCCGGTGTTAAACAATAGACCTAAAGTATCCACATTTTACAACCAATTTCGCAGAAGGCGTATTTTATAATCGTAGCTCTGGGATTAATATCATCATTAACTTTTTTTCAAAAAAGATCATGAATAGAAGTTAACCCGAAAGTTCATAAGAAACCTATCCTGTTTATGTTTGTACATAATAAACCAGCAATAGATACTACATTACGTATAGTAGGTACTTTCTACTAGTCGGTACTTCAAGCTTCTTTCTAAATACTATACTTATCTCTTATAGGTTACCACCTATTAAACGCTACCGCGTTTAACCCCTAAAAGGGGACTGAGCCCCGCTATAGCCAGTATTTAACCGTTAAAAAAGAGGCGGCTCGATCGGTGTTGGCTTAGTCCTATTGTCGCACAAAAACCGAAGAGAAATGGCAGGCTCTGTGGGTGTTTATGGGCGGTGGTCATATCTTACCATCAGAAAACCAATTTGCTCGTTTATGAGCCAAATTGATAAACCGATATGCTATAAACTGATTCTTATTGAAAACCACTACAGACGACCTATTTGCTCAAATGCGTTTTCTTAACTTGAAGCTACCTGTTAAATATCTTCCTCCGTGTCGCAGGGGGCGAGTAGCCGGCTGCGAAGCGAGAGGCCGTGGGCTCGATTCCTACACTAAGTTAGATGTTTGTGTCATCCACAAATATTTATTTCGGGTCTGGGTGTCGTGGGACCGCAAGTCCCTCGTAGTTCCTGATACCCATTATACAGGTTAACCTAGTCAGGACTAAGTGTGTGATTGTTAGGTGTTTATTATTATTATGCTTCCTTTTCATTTCCCTGTCTGCTTCGTCATAATCTAGTAGAAACAATAGATATACTCGCTCCCGTAATAATATTCTGTGGTACTAAT
This sequence comes from Mimas tiliae, assembly GCA_905332985.1. Taxonomy (NCBI): domain Eukaryota; kingdom Metazoa; phylum Arthropoda; class Insecta; order Lepidoptera; family Sphingidae; genus Mimas; species Mimas tiliae. The sequence goes on from HG995241.1 coordinate 8,201,953, forward strand.
ACAAAAATACTACGAACATAATATCCAGAGAAGGCTGCCCCACTGAATTTATTTTATAGCAGAACTATAAGGTGCGAATGCTTCTCACGGAACATTTAAAAAAGCTATGCCCGTATACAAAATGAAAATATGAGTAGCGAGAGACAGTAGTTTATATCCGCAATGCTTTGTGGAAAAACAAACACCCTCATTTTCATTGTTATATATTTTTGTTATGGTATTAGGAGGGTGACAGCCTCCGTGGCACAGTCAGCGATTAGCCGGCTGTGAAGCGAGAGGCCGCTGTTTCGATTCCCGCACCGAGACAAAATGTTGGTGTGACAAATATTTGTTTCGGGTTTGGGTGTATTCTTCCCCAGAGGGCTTGACGTCAGGTATGCCGCCGGTCGTAATAACTACAAGCCAAATCTTTCTGTAGCATGTGTTAAAAGTATGTTGCGCCGACCCCGCTGCCCGTGGGAGAAGATTATATTAGGAGGGTACAGAATATACGCCAAACGCGATACGTGTGACGTATTTAACGGAGCTTGTAAATGTGTCATAAATAGATCCATACTACAATGTGCACTGACATGATGGATCAGAGTGTCATCGAAGCCGTATAATATTTTTAACCGACTTAAAAAAGAGGAGTTTAAAGGATCCCATGTTGTAGCTCAGTAATGTCACTGGCTTGACTGTCCTTTAAACCGAAACAGTGCTTACACAACGCTGCTTGGCGGCAGAAATAGACAAAGTGGTGATACCAATCCAGACGGCCTCTCGCATTCCACCATACCTACCAATTAGTGAACCATACCTAGTCCATAGCTTTATGACCCGAAAGAAATAAAATTTTGCGAACTGCTTGGTTCGAGCCGAGATGGAAGAGACCACGAAGCTGTAGTTCCGCAAGCCGAGACGATAAAAACACAAAGCGAGGCAATATCCCTACGTCGTAGCTGTAACTGCTCTAAATTCTTTGTAACATCTGCATCATTCACAATGCGGACAGCCCGTCGCTGCAATTCGTCCAAGGCATCGAACAAGTATTTGGAGGAACCGTCCCATATGTGCGAACAGTATTCCACACCAAGCCGTGCCTACGCTTTGTATAAGCGGTAAAGCTGGTCAGGCGTAAAAAACCTACGCACCTTGTTCAGGATTACGACCCTCCGTGATGACCTGAATATGATTTTTTTTCGCGCTAACCTAAGGAATCAATTTTGGTGATTCTTTCGCTAACATAATCTACACATTTACAAGAAGGTTACCATTGTTATGCAGTAAGTTATATGCATAACTGTACATCTGTGTCGTTAATATTTTGTATATTTTACCACATATCTCCAGCAGTTCCTAACAGACTGATGTTTTTTTATTCGATATGGTGTACCCGAAAGTTGATACCATTTAATTTTGAAAAAAAAAATACTACCTATAATAGGATGAAATCTAAGAATAAAGATTAAAACTTCGGCATTTATGTATCGATTTTTAAGGTTATTTCACTATGGCCCACTTGCCCGATGATCCTTAATCGAGTTTAACCCACTAAATCAGTTTAAGAGATGTCAAATCATATGAAAATTTGGCATAAGTAAATAAGTTTAGTGGTAAATTTCGATTTAGGATCGTCGTGCAAGTCGGCTTAAAAGGTATAAAATATTGCTTCTAACAAAAATAGAACCACTACGGCTACGGCTGTAATGATTCCAATATCCTCAAAACACCATACATAGATGTGAATGCTTATCGTTATGTCAGGGCGCTTCACGAAACGATACCATAGTATGGATCCATCCTTATTCTTGATTTACACCAAAATCCTTCGACGCATTTACAGTCTGTCCGAAAACATGTTGATAATTGCAGGTAAAAAGTAATGTATTGTTTAAATCCAGTATTATCTATAAATTTAGCCGATGATCACGTAGCATGCAGGGTGCACGTTCCTCCCGTCCGTGCCACCGCGTCACCGCCGCGCCGCGCCGCGCCGTCTGAGCATATTCGCTCGCTCTGCCTAATTCAATTTGCTGCCACTGGCTTAACAATTCCTCCAGCTAAACCGTCTAAGTAGACGGGTCACGCCGCTGGATTTAATTTATTATGAACAGAATTAACGAAGCAATTAAATTGGTGTGAAAACGTTGTACTATGTAGAATTACAAGTAATATTTATCTACATTTTATAATAAGCCTTAATGTAGATGATATTAAAATCATCATTGTAATAATATAGTATGTTACCTAGAAGTTAAGTCTTACGAGTCTTCGAAAATAGGAATATTTTCAACCACCTTTAAAAAGGAGGTTCTCGATTGGTCTGCATTTTGATTACTTCAGGAGTGCCAGCTCCATATAAATTTGGCTTAGACTGGTTTTTATGACTGAGTACGAGGAAAAGTAGGGAATACCTCAACAGAAAACGACAATCGTACCGCGTTTAGGATTTTTGACATCGGTTGCTAAACTTTATTGCTCATAATAGCAGTACCTACCTACCTACAGTACTGCGATTACAATTATGCGCTTCGGCAACCTTCGGCGGATATTTCGGCATATTATGATGACTTCATAGAAATTTGTTAAATTACGCATACAACTTAGCACAAAGTATGTGCTAATTACTCTCTTGACTGAATGACCAGAACCGTACTAAATAATCGTACTTACTAATTATTATAAAACGTTTGCCTAAGAGCATAATTTATGTCTCCGTACTGAATATGCAGTATTACTGTTAATTATTTTGCATTGTGAACAAGTACTGCATATGTATATGAACATTCTTCTTGTTGTTTATCCGATGAAAATAACGCAGGAGGCTCTCAATACGACGCGTATATTCTTTTTTGTATATTTATCCATCCATAACTGCTCACAGTGTTCTGATATTATATTTATGCGCCGATATTGATGATTCATTCGCTAAAATAATATATTTTTAATTACCAAAATAATCTAATTTTCTATTAAAAACTCGATTAAATAAATTCTTATTTCAGAGCTTTCCATTCGAATCCAAAACCGATAGAATTGAACACAAGCATACAAACTTTTCGGTTACATTTTTGTACCACGAATTCAGCTTCAACGCACTCCGCAAATGTACCTTAATGGATTTTTCAAAACTTATACAGCATAACTTAGCAGTAAAATAACAAACACGTTAAAGGACTTCTCAACTAAAACTTTAAGATTTAATAATACAAGGCCAGTTAGCGGCCTCGACTAAATCAGAAGGCCAATTCTCGTAATTTTAAATGTTCAAAATATCATTCCGATCTAGTCTCAGCGTCAAGAAAGTTGCAAATGGCATTGTCTTAAACCAATAATTAAGGTCAAGCATAATAAGCATTTAAGCATAATAAAAACAAGGCAACTTTGAAATAGATCATAGCTCTGTGTTCATTTGTCAGAGATCGTCAACCTATGTGGCTATAAACATCGACAGCTTTTTCTTGGAAACTAAAAATGTTGGTGACTTCTATCCAGTTCACTTTTTGCATAGACTCCTGAATAAATATAAAATTATTCGACTGAAATACGAGTATATAGTGAATTTACTTCTATGAATACTAATAACCTCTCACAGTTGACTTTTCCACATCATATTGAACAACTTTAGTTCTACGACTTTTAATAATTCATCTTGTATTTCTTTTTACGCACTCACGCCTGTAATTCCCGAAGGGATAGGCAGAGGTGTAACCAGTACACTCACATTCCGCCGAGCGTATCTCCGTCCCTTATGTGATAGGGGGTGAGCCTATCGCCATATCGGGCACAAGTTCCAGACTCCGGGCTGATATTAAGCATTTCGTAATAGAAAAACCCAGTACCACTTTACCCGACACGGGGATCGAACCCGAGACCTCAGCGTTAGCCTCAATCGTAACGCATACGCATTACAACTGCGCCACCGAGGCAGTCTATTTCTTTAATAAATAAATGAAAATTGTTAATAACAAGTCAAGTTCAAAGGTGCAACGCCGCTCATTAAGGGCGCGTGCACGCGCGATTCATCCCACAGATTTTTTAGCCCTTTCTTTTACGACCGCGTATAGTTATTGTCCTTTAGAGTAAAACATAGATATAGCGATTTATTTATTTAAAAAAAAAAATTAAATCGTAGAGCTAAAGTTTTTTTAATTAGCTTGAATGTCGAGACACGCAGGTCACTCGTCTGATACTAAGCGTCACGCCTGCCCATAAACAAAAGAAATACCACACAGAGCTTGGAATTACAAAACACTGCATGGCACTGAACTACGCTCGTCACACCGAGACATAAGATGTTAACTCATAATGCTCAATAATTTCACTGGCTTCGATGTCCTTTAAGCCAAAACACAACAATTCTTACACACTGCTGCTTGCAGACATTGCTTACTGGAGAAATAGACAAAACGGTGGTACCAACCCAGACGGCCTCTCGTATACGCGGGACCTTCCACCTTGTATGTTATTCAGATTATGTAAATAACCTGTAAGTGGTTATTAGTATTTTTAAATTAACCTTATATACGTATATAATGGTATATGTAATGGCTGTATGTAACATCTTGTTATGGAACCACGCTTCAATTTATTTATTACTAGCTTTTACTCGCGGTTCCGCCTGCGTGAATAGACTTTTCCGAAATAAAACGTATCCTATAACCGTCTCCAGGGTCCCATCTATCTCTACATCAAAATTCATCAAAATCGGTTTACTGATGTAGGAGTGAAAGCGTAACAAATAGGTTTTTTTTGCTTTCATTAAAAGTATCCTATGTTACTTCTTATACCTCCAAGAATATGTGTACACAGTTTCATGATGATCGGTTAAGTAGTTTTCGCGTGAAAGCGTAACAAACAAACTTACATTCACATTTATAATATTAGTATGATTTAATCATAAGTATTCTGTTTCCTACAATTATATACTTATAACATTATTGAATTGTTAGAGTACGTGATATCTGCCCCGTTGTATTCGATATCAGTACATTCGTTACTTATAGTAACGAGTTAGTTGTAAGTAGAAGATGATGCGTCTTAGCTGTAGGTAATTGTAAGTTGTTAATAGTGTTTTAACTTACTACATAAATATAGCACTCGATGCATAATATATTATAATTATAATTTTAGAACATCGGAAACGAAAAAAAACACGAATAGTACAAACGATATTGCGCGAAGCACATTGGACAACTTTTAATATCCAACCACGCATCTCAGAATGGTGCCATGAATTCAACGTTATTAAAGTACGTTACATACGTATTTCACGGGAGACCGCGAACACACGTATTTATTCGAACCATATATCACTAGCTCATGGAATATATCCACGTCCCTAATTAGACAACAACTTGTAAGAATATCAGCTCAATGGGATTTAGCTTTGTACCAACCAACTATAGTTATTACAAAATTTTAAAATCCTTTAGGAATGTGTAGATCACATTTTGCTTTGTCTCATAGCGGTACGTGTCACTGTTCTTATTACGTTTTTACAATGTGGTGAGTCCCTCGTATGCGAGAGGCCGTCTGGGTTGGTACCACCGCTTTGTCTATTTCGGCCGACAACAGCAATGTGTAAGCACTATTATGTTTCGGTTTGAAGGATATTAAAACCAGTGAAATTACTGGGCATTATGCGACTTAACATCTTCTGTCTCTGTGTGAACATTTCAGTCCAATGCCATGCTGTGATTTGTAATTCGGAGTTCTGTTTGGTGTTGCTTCTGTTTATGGACACACGTTGCGCTTACCATCAGGCGAGTGACGTGCTCGTTTCGTCAAGCTAATAAAAAAACTGAATGACGATACGATCGGATTGCTCGCCTGATGATAAGCGCCCCGCATTCCTTTATACAGTAGCAACACCACACAGTACTCGAAACACAGCACAGCTGGGCAATAGAAATAGACAAAACGGTAGAACCCATCGAGACGAACTCTCGCATACGAAAGACCCACTACCTAATATAAGTTTATTACATGATTGCTCCAGCTGCAGAAGCAAACCTAGTTTTTATAGCCTTATACACAAAAACACATAGTTTCAAGCTTATTCAGAAAACCGTGCATAGAGGGGGAGGCGCTTTAAATAACTATAAGTAGGTTATTTTTAGTCTCAACACCTACGTTTTACCGCAAATCACAAAGTGACCTAAGACGGGTCATATTTTGGGAAATGTTCGTATCAATTTAATACCCCTTTTAGCCAAATTTAAATGAAATAAAATTAGTTTGGCATTTGCAACTTACATAAAATGATGTACTGTATTATGTGATGTTGTTATTACTATAAATTCTTACTTCATTTTCTATATCCCCTAAAAAGCTTATTTAAAACGACTTATTTCAAAAAAATTTGCTTATAGGATGGAATTCAGCCATATTTTTAATTTAAGCATGTTTTAATCATGATTTATCCGCCAAATGTGGATCGATTTTAATGATACTTTTTGTTTTCGATAGAGTTTACGTCAAGGGGTGCCATATTATTTTTATAGTAGAGGTCAACAAACAAAGCAAGTGGGTCACCTGATGGTAAATGATCTCTGTCGCCAATGAACACTTACAAAGCCAGAAAAATCATGTCCGTCCTTAATGGGCAGGGAAGGTGAGATTTGGGCCTTCGGTAATCTTGCTCACCGTAGGAAATGCAACAGCGAACTGCCAGTTCACGTCAGTTTCTCTGAGTCGGGGTGGCCCATTCATGCTGTAGACAAATATGTCTACACCGTGATTCTACCACTTACTAGCTCAGCTCTTACTTACTCTGCCAAATAGGTCTTAACCATGTACATTTTGGTGACGATCTGATGACATAGTTGGAGATTACAATGGAAACTCTTAAACGGACAACAGTAAACGCATCGTTATTGGTCCGAAAACCAAAAATTTCTAAATAAAGATAAGTTTAACCAAACCTTATAAAATATTCATTTCATTCTACCGTGTCGTAACACCGGCACCGACTCCGGAAAGAACTTTACTATGTTTCATTTATATGAAGACTATTACTAACGTTAGTTTTGATTGTTTGATGTAAACCTCTACAAATACTATCTGACGTACATATTTTATTTACAAGTGAGATTTTCAGTTTTAAATATTTATTTATTTATTTCAATGTTTGTCTTCATGTTCATAATAGCCTGTAGTCATTATTTGCCTACATGATCAATATAAAAGTCAATCTCTTTTCACTATCTACTTTTAAAGCATCTTTAATAGTCTATCTAAACAAATTGTCGTCTGCTAGCAATTTAGAAGCCGATTATTCTGTTTTGTAGAAAGAATTTTTGGATCATATGAAAGAAAACCAATCGTGGTCCCTCATATTATGAATTTCGTGCGACGTTCGCAATATTCCGTTCAGTATCGTTAGAAACAATTTCATTTCGCTCATGGTCCTTTCAGCTCGTATGTAACAATGAGTTTAATCCTATTAAAACGGACACACATTGTGCCAGAATTGTAGCGTGGTGGCTTTGGTCTGTCGCCGGTCGCTTCAGCTCTCGGTGTTTACAAACCGGAACCGGACCTTAAATAGAATTAAACATGGTTTAATTTTCCTAGTGAAGCTTTGCTGAAAAACCTCCGCCTAGTCGAAATATAGCTATGCCGGGAGGAAATAAAATAGCAAGGGAAGCGATGCGGGCGTCGGACGAAGCGATTATGCAGTCGAGAATAATGGGCACCGGTCCACATGCACGTTTTTGTTTGTGGTCTGTGACGCGATTTATACGCGAAATTCTACCGTCGCTGAAGTGGGCACTATTCACAATAATTGCTTTGAACGAAATTCCCTCGCACGTGTCTTTTGTACTCCTTTACAAATCATAATTCATATTATGACATAAAACAAAAAGCTATTTACGAGTGTTCCCGAAAAATCTTCTTTTATCCTGGAACTTATATCATTTCAGAACAATGTCTAATCATTACCATGAAATATAGTAAGTACTGAAGTACATATTCTGTTTAAATTCATTTTAATACAAATTAATAAGAACTAGTGGTCGCCCAGGGGTCGAAATTTGAATATAATCCATTATTTTAAGTTTGAACGTTGATGAGGTTCTTTGGACCAAGAGGTATTTATAAATACCTCTATAATTATATAACTTTTGAATTTTGTTCTATTCCGTCAGTTGTGAGTGTGTACAAATACCTGTGCATTAGCATATGTTTTTTGATATTGGCAGTATGAATGTTTTATTTAATTTAATACTTAACACATATTACTTTTCTGTACTCCTTTTCTATATAAACTTTAACTATACCGATATTCTTTTCTTTTTATGGATGTAATTAGTGTTTAGTTATAAGTCCTTTTATCACAAATCTATGTATGTAGTTTAACTAGTAAATGCGACGACGAACGCTTATCGCATTATTTTTAAGTAAGTGGTCTTACCTGGCCTTTGTTGATAATAAACTTCTTAAAACCTTAAACCTTATATCAAATCTCGCTTTCCTCCTTGCGCGAAATATGTTTAAAAAGAAGTACAAAGTTTTCTCTTCACGTATTAATATATAGAAGAAGATGATTATGACGTTAAAGTTTCTTGGCATCGTAATAACTTTAAATACGAGTGGTAGAGCCACGCTGTAGACAATTTTGTCTACAGCATGAATGGGCCGGCTCGTCCGGGTCGTTACCACTGTCTCACAGAAAACCGGCGTAAAGTAGCAGCTTGCTGCTGCGTTTCGTACGGTGAGTGAGATATCCGGAGGCCCAAATACCCCTCCCCTTCCCAATCCCTTATTATCCCTTTCCTTTAAGGTCGGCAACGCGCCCATAATTCTTTTGTATTGTGGGCGTACATGGGCGGTGGAGATCGCTTACCATCAGGTGACCCACTTGCTCGTTTGCCAGCCTATACTAAAAAAAAAAAAAAAAAAAAAAAAAAAAATACAAGATTCTAAATCTCTTCTTCTTCCATCTGCCTTTATCCCACTCGCAGTGGGGTCGGTGCAACATGCTTTTTAAAATATGTTGCAGAAAGATAAGAATTTTAGTTTTTACGACCGGCCGCCTGACTGACGTCACCCCCTCCGGGAAATAATATTCAGTATTAATAAATTACAGTATAATAATACCTTATTGTAGAAAAAAACTATAAACGTTTCAAAACAATTACGGACAAAAACTTAAAAACATTACATTTTGAGTTTTAGTTAAAAAGGTTAGTTGGGTAAAAAGTTATATTTTTTTACATGTAAGATAGTAGAGAGAGAGAGAGAGAGTTATATTTCGGGTCGGTGGGAATTTCCTTTGACCGGTCCAGCACTTACTACAACAATAACGCAATACTTACTATAAAATTACCTGGCCTACATAAAAATTTTGTTGGTAGATTTCTTGTAGAGCGTAGACATCTGATAATAAAAGATTTTACAAAGGTCCATTTCTAAAAAGATAAATGTCGTTTAAAGTTCTCATCCGACCGGGATGATCACGCAGGTGGACCCACAAGCAAAGGCTTAGTTAATACAAATTATATAAAATCGACAGAGTCTCTGAACGTAACTTTTAATAGGTTTATCAATACTCGGACAGACCATGCTTAGTATTTACTCTTTACACAGAACCAACGACGCCTCCACACACCTTTATGCCGCATTTCCATCACACAATAACATTAACACTTTTATGAATGCTCTTTTCTGGGATATAAAGTAGCCTGTCCTAATCCAGGTCATGAACTACTTGTGGGCCACACTTCATCTAAATAGTTCAGCCGTTATTAACAAACATCCAAATTCACAAACTTTCACAATTTTTATTTTTATTCGTTGATAAATACGAAATATTCGATTATCCTACTTCTACTTTGTATTTGATTATCTGAATTCTGCTTTTTATACGATTTTTATTTATTTATGGTGGGGACGTCTGCGAGTTGCACAGACGGGTGATCAGCTCACTTTGGTGAAAAACGTACCTGCTGCTTGGCGTTGTCTGCTTGCATACTCTCCCACCCCGGCTGCAACCCCCGTTCAGGATACGAGATCACTAACCTTCCCTTGGCTATTCATGGTAGCCCCCACCCTGAAGCTCTGGTTTTACATGTGCTCCTGCAGTATGCCCCTTTCTTCTCTTGCAAACCTTTTCGTTGTCCTGCTGAACCTAATAATATATCCCATTTTGATATCCTGTAGTTGATATGGTGCTATTCGGTCCGTCCCCATTATCTCCCACCTTGGCAGAGAGTACATCGGGCACTCCGCCAAAAAGTGGAGACTTGTCTCTTCCTCTCCGCATTTTGGACATGAGGAGTCTTCGATCTTGCCTAATATCTTTAAATGCCTGTTCAGTATCAGGGTCCAGTCATTATTCCTGTAATTATTCTAATGTCCTCCTTTTTGAATTAAAGACAGCTAGTCTCCTCACGTCGCGTCGGATTCCTATAACACAGCAGTAACAACCTGGACGAGCCGAAATAGACATGCTGTAGACAAAACTGTTACAGCGTGGTTCTACCACTTGTTAATATAGTTAGAATTATTCACAACCGCTGCACATTATAAAAACAACCATTGCGATTATCACGAGTGTCATCGAAGTATTCCATACTTGTATATAATACATACATAAGTTGACCCATTTTTCTCTCTTTATTATTTTTTATCCATAGTTTAATAACAATAAAATAATAAAAAATATATGGCAGTTATGCAGAGAACGTATCGTATTCTAAATTCAAAATAAAATTTGGCAGAGACACAAATTAAAAATAAAATGTGTGTGAAATGTATACCTATTAATAGCGAAATGTTTTAAAGTTATAAAACTAGTCTGTTTTATATTTATATCGTAGAGTTCTTTTTGGCAGGTATCAAGTTATTAACAGGATAATATGTTTTCGAGGATATCGTAACATGCATGGCCATTTTGTCCGTTTGGCAAAGTAGGAACCACTTTTATCGGCAAAGGAGTTCACTGCCGTTAAATCTGCCATAAACAATAAAATTTGCATTTATTGGCCGTCTTCAGTGTCGTAAATTCACAGGAAGCAAGATGCCAACGACATTTTGAGTGAATATCTGGTGCCATGATATCAGCAATAGTGACATTCTGTGAACTCACTGATACGCATTAATTGAAATCACCAGTCAATTAAAGTCAGTGAGCAGCGCGAGCGCGAACGTCGCGATGTCGTTGCTCTCTGCACGCCAATTATTAGCGTTTATTCAGCCACTCGCTGAACTGGTGAACACCTTTCATACACGTTACTCCCTTTTCACTGCGTCTATCATGTCACCAGAAACAATACATACTGATATAATGTAATATGTTTGTACTCTGTGGACATTTATCATCACGTGCATTTATACTTTGTATTTGATCAATGTTTCGAGTGCTTTGAATTTTGATAATGAATTTTTAAACGAAAAATACAAGTGTATGCTCGTTGCTCAACTAAAAACGGTAAGTTGGTATTCCATGCCAACCTGAAACAAAACTTTGCACTCTCGGCGCCATGTAAGTAGGTGTGTAAGTCCAATAATTCAAGGGGAGCGGGTGGTCGTAATGTTTGAAATTTCCAAAGCGCCTTGAAAAGTTGGGATCTTCCGGGTCCAGTAAGCAGAGACGCTCACTGAATTGTTATGTTCGTACCGTAACAACTTGCACCATTTTAATCACTCAGCTTTTAGCACCATCTAATTAATAAACTAAAAGCGCGAGTTAAGTACTTTACGTACAAGAAAATAGCATTAAATAACACTATCTATTTTATTAACCCCCAACAAAAAACGGAGGGTGTTATTAGTTTCACCTCTTTGTCTGTCTGTGGGTATGTATGGGAGTGTGTATATTGTGGCATCATAGTGCCTAAACGAATGAACTTACTTGAATGCGGTTTTTTTGTTCGAAAACTGATTTTATCAAGATAGTTTAGCGACCGGTTATTTTAAAACTTTAGGTTGATTATTTACTTTGATTATCGTCATTTTACCATACTATGAAGTGTACATTTCGCCTAGCATATGGCTTGTTTAGCTTTATCTTCGAGTTTTTTTTCCTTTCGAATTTCTAGGGAACCGGCATAAAACGTTAGTTATATATTAGGTTAAAAAAAATAACCCCGAAAGAGGTGTCCACGATGCGACCAATGCAGGAGAGCCTACCTTATCCATACAATTTCATACAAAGCAGACGTGTCGCTATCACCTAACACGTCACGTGTCGAGATCGACCTGTCTCAGTCCTTTTCACAATGTGCAATTAAATGTTAACCTCCAGATTACACATTATACAACCAATTTACGAAGTACCAATTTGCAATACTAAGATATATTGACAGCGTGATAATTTTGTGTTTTATTGTGTTGTATTTACTTGATAAGTTACGTTTACTTGAAACCTAGGAGTTTAACAACAGTATTCAGAGACATCTCTGAATTAATATTATTACTGTACTTATAAATGGAGTAAAGTTAAATAATCTAATTGTAAGAAATGGCTCAGTAGCAGATAAAGTTAACGTCACTGAGTGCCATTTATTCTACCAAAATAGTCCCTCTACACTAAACATAAAATAGGTACAAATCTATTTAAAAAATTCTATTTGGGATTAATGAAAATAAACAAATTTCCGCGCCGTATACGTATCCTATCGAACGGAACTTATGCATCGGAAAAGGGGATAATGTAATGTAGTTTAGACGGTGGGGTGTTTGGTAGCGAACGGTGGTGTAGAGCCAAGGCACAATAGAAACGATGGCGCGGCGACGGAACCGGATAGCGCCTATTGCCGGCGCACTCAATGCCGATAACAGCCGCCGAACGACGCGCCGTTCCACCGGCGCGGCACGGCGCGGCACGGCGCGGCACGGCGCGGCGCGGCATGTCACGGCGCGGCGCTCCGCGTCGGCCACACCCGCGTCGCGCCGCACCACTGCTGCGCCACTGCCGCTGCCGACGCCTGCCGCTGATTTATGTACGACGTGTCTCTTTTTAATGAGCCCGTAAGAAGATATCTCTGCGACCACCGCGATAAATATCCCGGCCAAAATGTTTCCACGTCGATATCTGCAAACAAACCTAGTCTCATTCCGTTAATCTGCCGAAGAGAAGAGCGTATCGCGTACATAAGTCGTGCTTATCTTGGGTAATGGCCGCCTATCTAGTTGATCTGCCAGTTTTATTTATAGCCATGTTTTCCTTTACACGCTTCTTCCAATTTGTGGAGAGTGAAAGGGATTGTTATGAGGCTGCCATGTTTCATAGCAATAAACATGTGTATCCAAAATAACAGAAGCTACTGTTTTTCCTCCTACGTTGTGTGTTATTATAACTCGAGTTCGCGTTCAATTTACACACGATTATGTATTATTAAATAAACAAAAATATTGGGTATAATATAAAAGAATATACTCAAACAACATTCCTAACTCATTTATTTCATCTGTTTTTATGTTATGCATAACATAAATAAATCAGTTAGAAATACTTAAATTAAAAGTTACGAATTATTTAAAATTAACAAAATAAAAATTTGTTTCGTTAAAGTATATTAATGAACATAAATAATTAATAAATAGGTGGTAAGTCTCTCGTATGCGAGAGGCCGTCTGGGTAGGTACCGCCGCTTTGTCTATTTCTGCCACCAAACAGTTGTGTGTAAACACTTATATTCCGGTTTGTAGTGCATTGAAGCCTGTGAAATTACTAGGCATTATGAGACAACACCTTATGTCGCAGGGTGACGAGCGCAAATCAGTACTTCATAATTCGAAGTTGATTGGTGTTACTTCGACGCGGAAAACTGATAAATTTCTTTTTGATATATATATTGTTTTCGGGGGCTAAGAAAATGCTATCCTTGTCTTGCAAATAGATTTGAAATGTGCTTGTAAAAAAACAATACCGCAACATGTGGGTAAAATAGATATAATTAAATGATTCGATGGAACTTATCAACTATTTATCGAAAATAACAAAGAATTCAAATTCGATATGGAACAATAAAGTAATGCATACTTTCATAAATCACAATAATAAAAAAATAATATAGTGTTAAAATGCAAAAACAGAAATCTTGGAATGAGTAAAAAAGCGAGCGGGCGTGGGCTGGTTAAAATACAGAGCGGCGGTTGCGTGCCCCTCGTTACTGGCACCGGCGCGCGGCGCGCGGCGTCCACGCTCTTTCTATGTAAGTAGTGCGTTCATCCTGTTAAATTTATTGCCGCTTTTATATCAGCCGTTACAGAGAGGTCCCCTTTCGTCCGTATCGGGCCGCGCGGAGCCCAGCTTACTAAAGTCGCAATTACGTTTTACCGGCTTTGAGTCCAATGGAGGCGACTTTTGCTATCCATCCAATCGTAATGGAATTAGTGTTCCATTGCTCTTTTAATTTGTCTTCTATTCTCGTTCTAAACTAATCATCAAACTGGGCCATTAGTTATTGGAACACTTGAGACTATTTCCAAAAAGAAAATCTGTATCTGTGCGTTTGAATGAAAATTTCTACCAAAAAAAAATCTCTTTATTGGGTCAGGATTATTTTACATCGCTTTTTATGTATTTTATTCATTTATAACTATGGTTTATAGGCTCTAGTTTTCGATATAATACTATCGATAAACTAGAGTTTATGTTGTCAGTAGACGCAGTTTTGTAATCTGTCTATTATTAGTATTCTTTTTATTAATTGGTGTAACATTAAAGGTACACTTAATGTGTTGTTGTACAATTTACGCAAACTATATATTCAATAGAATAATATCAGTTATATGACCAAGTTGACCGTTGAAATCATAAGAAAGTAATATTATATTTGTTTTTTTTTATGGCATAGGTTGGAAACGAGCAAGTGGGTCACCTGATGGTAAATGATCTCCATGTACATACCGCCCATGTACGCCCACTATACCAAAAGAATGATGGGCGCGTTGCCGACCTTAAAGAAAAGGGAAAATTAAGGGATTGAGAGGGGAGGGGGATTTGGGCCTCCGGATATTTCACTCACAGTACGAAACGCAACAGCAAGCTGCTACTTTATGCCGGTTTTCCGTGAGACAGTGGTGACGACCCGAACGAGCCGGTCCATTCATGCTGTAGACAAAAGTGTCTACAGCGTAGCACTACCACTCAATTCTTCTTCCTAAATAAAGTAATGCGTAAGAATAATAATATCAGCCACATATACCTACTGTCGTACTGCTGGACACGGGTCTCCTGTACTAATGAGAGGGGTGTGGCGTTAGTCCACCACTATTGCCTAATGTGGGTTGGTAGACTTAACATACCTAGGAAATTGTTATGGAAAAATGTCAGTTATGCAGCTGTCCTCACGATGATTGTCCTTTACCGTTAAAGTAATCTCTAAATAATAATGAACACCCAATTTGTAACTTCGAAATATCAGAGTTCTGTGCCTTTGAGTCTGGTTTCGAACCTATGACTTTCCTCTCGGAAGTCCGCACAACTCCCCCAGATGCTTTCGCAATTTTTTCATATATAGGTTCTTAACTTTATAAATGAAAACCAGTAAAACAGTAACGGTAGGCAGCGGCTTAGCTGTGCTCTGGCATTGCTGAACTCCTTGAACGGCGATAACCGGTAGCCGTTTGGGCCGGCTGCTCGTCTGTATATCTGGACATTAAATAAAATTTCAGTCATATTACAACTCTAGTCACCATCCCTCATGAACATCCAGAATACCAAAGAATCAACATCAGCGCGCTGTCAACTTTTAGAGAAAGGCTGTTCTATTTTTTAAGCCTTAATGCAACAGCAAAGCTGCCACATTACGTCGGTTTCCATGCTGGCACATTCATCTTGTAGTCAAAACTATCTACAGCGCGGCGTGACTCCACCACACAAACTGGGTGCTAATTAGTTAAGATCTCTTACGACGGAGCGAATAAGCTATAATATATTAAAAATAATAAATTGCTACTGTATGCAACTTAAAAAGTATAATACGCAAAGTATAATATCCTAATAATAATATATTTGTTGGCAAAATCACTGGATAACAAATAATAAAAGCACCAGATGCCCTAAAGAGGTTACACAGTAACCTATATTATTGCATAAACTGAGTAAACCTTAAATTAGGTTTGAATTTATTCATTAATCGTAAGTCGAGCACGTCGACATAGTTTATTCTCACAAGCTTAATGCTATTTATGAGACATTTTTCATAATACTTATATCAATACAATATCTTATATCGTAAGCAATTTGTTGAAGGTGCCGTGCATTAAAAATGAGGCGGACGACACGTGTACAGAGCAGCACGAGCTGGGCATTATATAACATGCATGCGCTTGCACCTCCTAGCTCGCGTCACTCCCAGCATCTCATTATCGCTCGCCAGCTTGCACTGCAAAAATGCATGCAACGTTGATTAATGTGTAGCGTTACTGCTAATCAAAACTTCACCCATTTCAACTGCGAACCGAATCCTTATTTATTTGATACATAATATAAGGACGACGCTGGTTATCGAGGCAATTTTTCATAAAAAAGCATAGGCCACGACCCCTGGATGTTGGAAGCCGTTATATTGTTACTCGAGTAAAATTTAATATTGACGTGTGCATTGTTAGCAACAAGCAGCCGGGCGGGAGGGCGAGGTCGAAACTCGCTTTGGATGAGGCAATTTTATGGGTTTATTGAAAGATAGTCTTCGACGTACAACCCTAAGTGATGAGATCCGGCCGAACCCCGGCCTTCATAACGTTTGTAATACCATTTTACGACCAGCCTAGGACGTAACTTATACATATTTTGTATAATTTTACGTGCTGCTTAGAAAATTATTACTGCAACCCACTTTTACCATAGGAATTAATTTCAACAAAAATGTAGACGCCTTTCTTATAATAACGAAACTCGCAAAAAATTATTCACTCCATTTTCGCTCGGAAAAGTAAAGTTTTTGGTGAAAAACCTAATGCAAAATATAATAAATCTACCTACGAAGGACTTCATAAATCATAATTTAGAAACAAGATATGAAACATGGGCTCTGAAATATAGTTAGATACTATGAACTAACGAATGATAGCTATTTAAATCAGTGGTACGAATGTATACATAATATTAATCTATTTAATTTTTTGTGCGCTCATCTAGAGAAATCCACATCCCACACGACAGTTTTTTTATACGCCAGGTATTATTGATTCGCAGATTTTGTCCAAATGCGAATTAAACGGTACGAACCCCTCGTACTTTTCAGTTACTTAGACCATGTGGGCCTATTTTTTTCAATCTCTGCGACATGAGTTTACTGGTATCTCTGTGCTCGGAGTCGGCTCGGTATGTTGGACTCACCGGCAGGGCACTATCGACCAAAACCCTGCAGTGTACCGAGCTTTCCTTTACGTTAACGGTTGCAGGGTACGCATATTCATGCAGGTACAGTCAAACCGTGTGGACATAAGATAAAATTTATATTCAGGTCTTGTTTGGCTATTCTGGCGTTAAAATCACCCAATATTACGTTCCAAAACCATGATGTTCGTTACAAGACTTGAGTGGCTATTTTGAAAATCAAAACAAAGCAACAACGTTCGAGAGTGCAATAATAATATCAGCCCTGTATTATATACGTCTCACTGCTTGGCACGGGCCTCCTCTACGAATGTGAGGGGTTAGACCTTAGTCCACTACGCTGATCTAATGTGAGTTGGCAGACTTGACAGAGTCGATGATATCGATCATGGACCATTAAACTATAGTATCATGTATTCAAAATTGTTTAGCTTTTATCTTTTTAGTTTTTCGCGGCGGTTTTATTTTGTCATTATTTTTTTTTTCAAAAGTTAGACTAAGTATAAACGGTGTAAGGGAAACGCATCTGAAAACTAAGACAGGTGATAGTACTGGTGATGACGCACATGGTACTTTTAAAAAAATCGAATTGTAAAACTACATTTTCTTTTTAAAACCACATTAACACTCTACATTTATACATTTATTAAACTACATTTTTTTTTCGAGCGCGTGGGCATGGTGCCCTCGCGCTTGGCTCTAACTCTCCCTAATTTCCTAAAACAATAATGTACAAGATACTAAAAATAATAAAGTAATGTAAATAGAGAGCGCAATCGAGTTTCATACAAATAAAATATTAAATTTACCTCTTATAGCGGCATCTACACAATTCGTCTGGCAAAGGGCTCGTCGAAAAACTGCAGCTCTGTAGAACTTAAGCATCTTAATCTCATGTCCACGCGTATAATATGTATTATATAAATAAATAAATAATTGACTTTTGTACTTTTTTCATACTTTGTAAGTAGTACGTGTGTGTTTTATATATCGGATGTTGTTACCAAGTATCGAATCCCAGAGCTTACGGTAGCGCGTGCACGTCAAACTTCGCTAACCGTTCTTAAGAAAGTTGCTAAAGTTGGCTCCCGTCGGAGATGTGGTTGGGTACCAGGGCTGCCCTCGCCCTTGCGACGTTCTCGACCTCGTGTAAACTATAATCCCACAGATGATGCTGGGATTTACCAGTTTTATTACCTACCCAGAACTTAGTTTTTTATCAGACACATATATTCTAACCGATTTCATAATCATTGATAATGAAAAAAAATCTGTATAGTTACAGTTAGTTGTTAGTTAGTCTTAACAGCTAGAATACCTACCGGATTATACAGAGTTCATATATATTTTAAGTATTCCGATTAATATAAATAAATATATCTGCATAATTGAAATTAAATATTTCTATTGGTGCATATTGCATATAGTGTATGTTTACTCTGTAGTTTACGTTGTAACATGAACAAACAATATACGTTATAATTATACTCGTATTATGTCATGCTGTAAACTGTTGGATCATATAAAACACAACCTTGCTACCGTGGCGATGGGTCTTTATCTATTCCGATTAATATTCATTGTCTAAAAGCATGGTACGATAACAACATTAGACGAACAGACAATTACAGAGTTTTCACCAACGTTACAGCTGCCTGCTGTTGACCTCTCATCCTTTATCCCTCTTGTAATATGCATATACGATATTATAAACTCAAAAGCAACCCCTTCAGATGTTTCACTTCCAACAGTTAATGGTATTAAATTAGATCTAAGCGTATGCTAATTTATTCAACATTCTGAGCATTAAATCAATCTCGATTGTTAATAACAATATAATACTTTGTATTGATTGATGTCCGATTGAATACAAACGAAGCATTGTTTAAATATACTTCTTTTTGTCAATCACAAGTTCACAAACATGTGATGTAAAAACCGACGTAATACCTTATTAAATACAGAGCCACTGTCTCTTTTAGAAATGACGAGGGTTCAAATCTGACGTGTGCCTATAAACATTTTTTTGCCACCACAGTACCAATTTCTTTCTTTGACATAAAGAATAAAAAGAAAGTAGAGGTTCTGTGAGAATACCCGGATGTTCGATACGAGTTGCTTAAGGTGTATGCTGAATGTAATTACCTACATTTTTTATAAGTCATCCTAATCCTGAGATTCCATACTGCGTGAAATGAAATGAAATGAAATAGTTTTATTCATCATGTAGGCAATTAAAATAGCGCTTATGACAAGTCAGTACAAAATAAAAAAAACTTATGTAAGTACAGAAATCATATCAGCTAATATATACATAACATACATAGCATCGTCAAAATATACTGGGCAACTATAAATTTTACAATATTTTTATATTAGTCCAGAATTGTTAAGTATTATTATTAATGTTATTTTTTCTCTGTTTTAAAGGTCGATATGGACCATAGGCATTACCGAAACGGCACGTGTTTTAAAACTACCACCGGATCCAAAACGACCCAACCTAAGAAGACCCGGCGAAACAAACTCAGTGGGCTTACTTTACCACTGGATTTTACGCGGCGCGACCCAGTCCTGAGAAGATCCGGCTAGTCAAACTCAGTGGGCTTGTTTTTGGTCCGGTTTATCATACCAAAATAAATTAGGGATATATTTTTTTTTATTTTAAGAGGTTTGATACGGACTATGTGTACCTCTAAATTGTTGTTTTAAAACTGCCACCGGATCCAAACGCGACCCTGTCTGAGAAGACCCGGCGAAACAAACTCAGTGGGCTTGTTTTTGGTCCAATTTCTATAATCTGAACAATAATGACTTGTCAATTCAAAATTGCCAATTTTTATTTTTACGTGATCGGTCGTCTTTTTTATTTGGTATTAAAATTTTATTAATACATTTATTTAATACATTGTTTTAGTGTAGGTATTTAATATTATTGTGCAATTTATTAATATCGTACTTACTAGAACATATATATTATTTACATTTATTAAATTAAATTAAATTATTCCCTACATTGTCTACAAGCTACAGGGCTCGAGGAGGTCACAGTATGCAAGGAGGAACCGAACGCCAAACATCTCTATCCTCTAGATATTGCATAACATTATAATAGCCCCTAGTCATAAGCACACGTTTAATGTATGCTTTGAACATTTTTTCGGGCATATCGATCACACTATTGGGGAGCTTGTTATAAAGTTTAACGTTGTTACCCATAAATTACTTTTTAGTCTTAACTATTCTAAAAGCGGGTACTACGAGTTTATCTTTATTTCTGGTGTTTATATTATGAACGTCACTATTTTTACAAAATTTACAAAGGTTTTTACGAACTTACATAATATTTTGATAGATGTATTCAGACGGCACAGTCAGTATATTACTTTCCTTGAATACAGATCGTAAGGAATCGCGGCTACCCAGATCATAAATAGCACGAACTGCTCTATTTGTAGTATAAATATAGTGTCTATATCAGCAGCTGATCCCCACAATAGAATGCCGTAGGACACAATACTGTGAAAGTAAACGAAATATACTAACCTAGCCGTTGAAACATCAGTCAAGCGTCTAATTTTCCGGACAGCAAAAGCGGCAGCACTAAGTTTACCAAATAATCTTTCTATTTGTGGATCCCATTGCAATTTACTGTCTAAAGTGATTCCTAAGAAAACTGATGAGGAGACTAGATCCAATGTTTCTCCGTTTAATTCTATGCGTGAATTTACTTTTGCAACATTTGGTAATGCAAATCGAATACATTTTGTCTTCCCTGCATTTAACAAAAGGTTATTTGCAGAGAACCAATTTAAGATTAAATTAAGAATATTGTTGGGTGTAACCAGATCTTCATCCTTACGGTTTACTTTAAATATTAACGACGTGTCGTCAGCAAACAACACTATGTCTGTCATTTTTTCTACTATGTAAGGGAGATCATTTAAATAAACTAAGAATAGAAAAGGGCCCAGAATGGAACCCTGTGGAACCCCTATTTTGACTGGAGATCCTACTGAAGTGACACCGTCAATATATACCCTTTGTTCCCGACCTGATAAGTAGGATATCACAAGATCAAGTGATGTGCCACAAATTCCGTAATATTTGAGTTTAGCAATAAGAGTTTGGTGGTCGACACAATCAAATGCCTTGGAGAGATCACAGAACACCCCTAGAGCATCCTGCGATATCTCTCAGGCCTCTATCGTATCGTATCTATGTTACCCCGTTTCTTTACTCTCGACAGCTCCGTGGCGCAGCGGGCGAGTAGTCAGCTACGAAGCGAGAGGCCGTGGGTTCGATTCCCACACCGAGACAAATGTTTGTGTGAACCACAAATATTGGTCTCGGGTCTGGGTGTTGTGGGACCGCAAGTCCCTCGTAGTTCCTGATACCCACGACACAGGTTTACCTAGTGTGGGGTCAGGACTATGTGTGTGACTGTTGGGTGTATTATTGTTATTATTATTATTTAATTAAGTCATCCTCAAGTGTTCATTTTTAACGGACTTCAAAAAAAGGAGGAAACTTTAACAATTCGTCGTTTCTTTTTTTAATGTATGTTCCCCGATTACTCCAAGATGCCTGGACTGATTCAAGAAATTCTGTCTTTGTTTAAAAGGGAGTACTTCCCAGTAGGCACCAAGTCAGGATCTGATGATGGAATCCCAGAAAAATCGAGGGCACCCCTCAAATATTATAGTGACGCATAATGTGTTTTATATATTTTTTTTAAATTATTCGAGTATTTACGTCTGGTACTCATCATCTCATGTTGCTGAGCTGACGATGAAAATTTAATTAATTAACTATTAGGAGTTAGTGGATAATTCCTTGCAGCCGACATTTTTCTGGAGATAGCCTCCGTGGCGCAGCGGGCGAGTAGCCGGCTGCGAAGCGAGAGGCCATGGGTTCGATTCTCGCTCTGAGACAAATTTGTTTCGGGTCTGGGTGTTGTAGGACCGCAAGTCCCTCGTAGGTCCTGATACCCACGATACAAATTTACCTAGAGTGGGGTCAGGACTATCTGTGTGACTGTTGGGTGTATTTATTATTATTTATTTAAATATTATGTAAAAAAAAAACATTAGGCTTTAGGTGCGATGTGGTCCCATATAAAATTGGTTCAGATCTGATGACGGAGTACAGAGTAAAAAAATTAAACTCCTCCACGGATAACAGCATAGTCATTGCGATTGTGTGGCAATGTATTGTAATTATACTTAAAAATTAATAATAAAATAAATTTAAACAAAACTTAAAACCGACTTCAAAAAATAACACTGAAACGTCAAAAATAACAATTTCTTTGCAATTTCATTTGACCGGCAGCGACACAGGCACCGAATCTAAAGAGACCTATAGAAATTGTTATTTTTACTTTTCAGTGTTGTTTTTTGAAGTCGTTTTTAAGTCTTGTTTTGTTCGGCTATCAGTCAATTAAGAAGCCACAAATATAAATAGCTAATAAATATAACGTTATCGACGGTCGACACTCATATTCTTGTCTCTACACAATGTTGCGGATTGC
The DNA here is from genome assembly GCA_905332985.1 of Mimas tiliae. Taxonomy (NCBI): domain Eukaryota; kingdom Metazoa; phylum Arthropoda; class Insecta; order Lepidoptera; family Sphingidae; genus Mimas; species Mimas tiliae. The sequence goes on from HG995241.1 coordinate 8,224,767, forward strand.
CATGCCGGCACAATGCCGGACATTGAGACACAGACAATTAAAACTTGTAACCATGTGTAATCCGTGGATGAGTTCGGGATTCACATCGTCACAGTTGAGTGCGCGTGAATGGCGGTCGCGTCGCATTATCAACCGTCACTTCGCTCGACAGGTGTCGCCTTCAGCCAACTCGAGAGTAAATTACTAGATTCGAAGTCGCTGAATCAACTCGACTCCTTAATCGATTTTCAAACCACTCTTCCGAGCGCTTGGGACGCAAATAAGTATGAATGACTACCGCAAAATTTCAAATCGAACTTGTGCAAAGCATTTAAATTGTATGCAAAAACGATAACGGTAAATTAACATAATGATAACGTTACTGTTGAGGCGCGCGTACTAATCCACGTAACGACTACTAGAATTCATTCAATGAGATTTGAATAACATTATAATGCTCAGTTACTATTTTGAAGGGAGCGGATAAGGATTAGATTTATGTTGGTACTTGGATTAAATGTGTACGTAAGTTGGTGAAGTAGTGAATAGCAACATCTTGCATGCTAAGCGCGAGCTACGAGCTCGTTTTCGTATTTAAATAGGGAAATGGGAAACAGACGCGGTGAGTCGACGAAGCACTGGTGCCGTGGTATTGTTTTAATTAAAGTAATTGGAGGAGGCACGTCGAGAGCTGGCGCTCGGTTGGCATGATCTGTGTCTTGAGGATTTACACCAATTTAAGACCGAATTCAGAAAGGCATCAATTAACTGTAGGAATTCAATTTAACTCAATCGAGTATCGTAAGTATGCAACTTCATCGCCATGATTACAAAATTTTATACAATAACTAAATTTGCCATTATGCTAATGCCAAATTATTATCACTACAACTATTATCACTTGTTATTCCTAAGATGATCAATGTGTCTGGTTAATTTGTTCTTACTTATAATTATTGCAAGTGCATTTTATGTTCATAAGCACTGATAGCTCAGCGGAGAGTCGCAGGTTCGAAACCAACCCCAAGAGCATACACCTCTGACTTTACTACGTGTGTAATAATTATTAATTATCACTTGCTTTAACGGTGACGGAAACATCGTGAGGAAACCTGCATACCTGATAAGTTCTCCATAAGAATTTCGAAGGTATGTGAAGTCTGCCAACACGCATTAGACCAGGGTGGTGGACTATGGCCTAACCCCTCTCATTCAGTAGAGGAGGCCCGTGCCTAGCAGTCGTACGTATATGGCTGGTATTAATAATCAATATTATACTGCTACAATATCTAATAGTGATGAATGCATAACCATGCAAGAATACTCTTGAATTAAAATATTTAATTTCCTACCTAGTAAAGAAAGTATCACGCTTTTTCCGTCTCGCTACTGATATATAAAGACACATAACACGAAAACAAAGTAAAAGAAAATTACACTGAAGAGTAGCCAAAGACAAGCAAAAACAAACTCTGCATGCAAGTAAGTAGAAGCCAGCCGAACGGCTCGTTGAACAGAAAACTTCATGGACGGGTACCTACTTCTTTGGAGTCATTAGCAAATTATATATTTTTGTCATATTTAATGTATCGTTATCGTTTGTATTGTTTATCCGTTAAACCTATCTTTGTTCGTTTCCGATAATACGAATACATTTGTTATAACCATGCATACAAATTATGCTTGATTGAACATACACATATGTGCCTTTTAAAAGGAATAATTGGATAACTGTGCATATTGCATTGTATGAATGCATTTATATGATACATTTGTGCACAAAACATAACCGAGATTATATTAACAAGCGCGTTGTGAACACGCGGTGCAGCGCGTTGTGTATACCCACTCCCTGCTCAGTGCTCGTAGATGAGAACATGTTGGAAAACAGTGAATAATGCAAAACCTTTACGAACTGAATCATATTTTTCAGAAATTATGTGGAATCGCGAAGTGGCAAAACAGAATTTAATATTCGTAAAAGGGTTGACGTCCAGATAGGGGCACCGGGCAACGCGGCGCGGCGCGGCAGTTGACGCGTGCCGGCTCTACGAGTTTTTTTGGCTACTTTCCAAAATCAATATCTTCGGATTTACAAGCCGCCGCGCATTTGCACTAATCTTGACAAAAAATTATCATTCAGCAAGCTCTACCTTGATTTTGTTTTCTTTTCCATTCTAAATCCTTTTGATTAATGGCTTTGAATTTATGAACAATAATTTGAGATATATTGACAGCCCCCGTGGCACCGGCGAGTAGCGAATAACCGGCTGTGAAGCGAGAGGCCTCGGGTTCGATTCCCGTACCGAGATAAATGTTTGTATGATCAAAATATAATTGGTTCTAGTCTGGGTGTTTTCTCCGCATATTGATTGACATCAGGCAGGTGGCCGGTAGTTAAAACTACAAGCCAACGAGGTCTTTCTGTAACATGTGTTAAAAATCATGTTGCGCCGACCTCACTGCGAGTGGGATAAGGGCAGATGTGTCCTTTACCGTCAAAGCAAGTGATAAATCGCATTTAAAAAACATGTAACTTGGAAAAGTCATAGGTGCATGCTCTTGGGACTGGTTCTGGAATCTGCAACTTTCATCTCAACAGCCCTTACTACACCCCACTAAGCTTCGAAATAAGAGACAATATTTGAACGTCAAGAAGTATCTAAAGACGTAGATAAACCATTTTTATAGGCGAGGCCAGCAAACGAGCAAGTTGGTCACCTAATGGTAAGTGATCTTCACCGCCTATGAATATGTACAAAACCAGTAGAATAATAGATCCGTCCTTAAATGAAAGGAATTGGAATTGGAAAGGAGAGAGAGGATTTGGGCCTCCGGTAATCCCACTCATCGTATGAGTGAGCACTCATGCAACAGCGAGCTGCTACTTAATGTCGGTTTTCAGTGAGACAGTAATAATAACCCGGTCGAGACGTAAGTGTCTACAGCATGGCTCTACTTCGCGTCGCTCTACTCCATAAAGACGTTTCTAATTCCTTTCCTTTCTGTCTGGCGTTATCCCAGCTTAATGACAGGGTCCACACTATTATTATTCCTTCTAATTTCTATTTTTATTTTGTTTTAAATGATTAAAACTACAAAAATTCATGTTAAATGGTTTATCTACTTGTATGGTTCATTACATAAACGACGGCGAAACAATAATAATAAATAAATATTTTAAATTATTATTACTTATCATATAAGTTACAAATCTTCAAAGAACGTCTTCAAAACACGAGTCGTACTTTTGCTGTTGAAGAGATTCCCATTTTTCTTCGTAGGTAGGTACTCCATTATTAGATCTTAACCAAATTTATTGGAACCACCATTGAAAACAACTATTTCAAACAAAAAAAGAATCATCCAAGTCCGTTCATATTAGTCGGAATTGTGTGTGAAGTTACATAAAAAATATATACGAACGGGTATGTAGAGGTGCAACCAGTACACCCACATTTCGTCGAGGTTATTAGCGTACCATGATGAGATAGGGGCGAGCCTATCGTTATGCCGGGCACAATTCCAGACGCCGCGCCGGGCTGATACTGAGCATTTCGTAATAGAAAAAAACCAATACCTGTCACTTTTACCCGACTCGGGAATCGAACCCAAGACTTCAGCACAGTGGTCTTACGCGTACACATTACAACTGCGCCACCGAGGCAGTCCGTAAAATATATATATATACAAACGAATTGAGAGCCTTATCCGTTTTGAAATCGGTTATAAACCGAATATAGCCGAAGCCAATAGACACAAAAAATTATCTTCTTAAACTTTACATTGTCACACTGTTGTATATGTTGCATTGTGATTCTAACGGTTTAGGTAGTTCCTCTTGTGTCTCCAAATTACCACCCCATACCAACGAATACACATAGTACAGCAGACGGGAAATTTGTCTCTGTATCAGACATAAATTACGCACGTGATAGAAATTATTATTCGAACCACCACAACCTCCACACGTATACACTATAGGAACCTACTAACTATTTAAGACACACAAACACATATTTAAGACATACTACATATCTTATTCTATTAATGCTAATAGAAAATCTCGATATTATTTTCTTAGTTTAAATAATAAAGTTTATAAAAAAAGTGTTTCGCTTCGTATTTTGTTACAAACTGCAACACTTAGGTACTTCATAATATATCGTGAATATAAAATTAAAATGCTTGAACATAAATCTTATTTATAAAAGTTTCAATTTGTTGTTTAAGAATAAGAAAAATATTATAACTTAGGTAAAGGAGCCCGAAGTATATGTGTAACAAATTAATATAACTCATTGGTAAGTTCTTAAGTTAATGGTTAATAAACTTACCAAATGCTCTATGTACTACTCTATGTAATACATGGTTACAATAATAAAAAGATGCAATCCAGTGAAGCTCTGTTGTAAATGGTTATAAATTAGAACTCTCCTAATGAGGCACAATAGCGATAAACTAAATTTATATGTTTGAATGAAAACCATGACGTACATATGTACTATGCTTGCTTTACTGCTTTTGGCGTAAAGTATTGCTTCGTATTAAATCTTGTGACATATACATGAACCCTTCTTATTTGTAACTTGCTATTTTGTAACTTTTTAAATACCTCGGACTGTTACCAGCCGTTACCAGGTATATATTACGTGCAGTCAGCAGTATTAATAGCGGTTTCACATGGTTCGATTTTAATTGATCAACTGCTAAAGCATGCGGTTCGAAACGTCTGAACAAACTTTCAATCGAATTGATCAACAAAAACCATACATACAGCTTTTATTAATGCAAGTCAGTTGATCAACAAAAATCGAACCGTGTGAACCCGCTACAACAACATGACACAATTTACACTTCTGACTTTGTTCTTTTGTCTACTATTTCGCAGAAAATATGGAGAATCATTTCGGATTTCACGACAAATGTCATTATCGTACTGCCAAAATATCACGTCAAAATGAAAACGCCCGAGGACACATGAATGAATAATACATGAAAAATAAATCTTTCCTTAGACGCTTCTTTTTCTGAGTGGAATTTACAGTAAGTAAATATTATCTGCCATAAGATCAACAAAAGTAATAGAAATCTAAGGTTTGTAGAACTTCGCGTATTATATTATAATGATTGACGTGATATGTTTTCACTAGTATACAATGATCTGTAAAATTGTCAATTATATATTTTATAAATCCAAACTAGTTCATATTATACTATACTATATTACAATCATCACAAACCAAAAAACTGCAATAGCACTGTCTCAAAATTGGTTAGATTAGATTAGGTGGAGCTTAGATTAACGATGGACCAGATAGACTGGTAACAGATAGAAGCTAATTTTTAACCGACGAAAAGAAACCGAGAAGCTTTTCAATTCCACGCGTATATATATTTTTCTTGTATGTATGTATACCTCCGCCAAATGTAACTGGATTTGGACGGTTCTTTTCTCATTCGAAAGAGTATATTAATATATAGCTACAATTTGATCCCTTTTTAATTTAAAGATGAACTTGCATCCCTAAAGGGATGAAATCGGGGATGAATTAACACAATTTCGTCATTTATGCACTGATGTTGAAGATTCAAATATTGGTCTCGGGACTGGGTGTTGTGGGACCGCAAGTCCCTCGTAGTTCCTGATACCCACGACACAGGTTTACCTAGTGTGGGGTCAGGACTATGTGTGTGACTGTTGGGTGTATTATTATTATTATTATTCATCACAAAAAAATGCAAAAAAACGATAAAAACCTAAAAATAAAAATAATCAATTTTGAGTTAGTGTTTTCTACCTATAATAATTGACCATTATATTGAAATAGCATCAGTCCAAAGTTAGTTTTTTTGAGTCGGTTTTATTTTGATATTATGCTATGTTGATTTTTTTTTTTTAAATCAAGAATAATAAATAATAATAATCCTGTCCTTTATTAGCATAGGAAACAAAACTGGTGGACATTATTTCAACGAGTCTTGAACTAAACCGATCTTATTAGTCGGTTTATACAATACGCAAACAAAAAAAAACAAAATCCCTAAACACGACTGTTAATGACCGTTTTTAATAAATCCGACCAAAAACGACTAACCTATCGGGGCTATCGAGATCGCTTATAGAATAGCCTCAGATATGTTTACCTGAAAAACATAACCCTCCTTTGTTTAGTGCCAGTAGGGTAAAAACAAACACAATCACGTATAAAACGGTGCACACGGTAATGAAATTATGATTTTATATCACATTAACACAGTTAGTGCGGAAATGGCAAGACGATGGCAGAGTGGAAGTCGTCGGGTGCGAAGCGATGCGCCGTGCTCGAGAGCTCGGTTCATTTAAAGGCTCTTGTCTGTAATTGCAGAGCGACTAAGACTTTATCTTCACTAAACGGCAGGTTAGCGAATAAAAAAGTTTTAATGGTAAGCCTTTATTGTACCGATTTTGCACCTTAGCTACCTCATATATATATATATATATATATACAACGTGTTACAGAAAGGTGTGGTCATATTTAAGGGTCATTACATACACCTTAGAACTCGTACTTATGTACCGGATCTTTTCAAAACCAAGACATTCAATAATTTCACGATAATTTCAATAACTCGTTTATTAAGATCGATAAGATTGATGACATCACTTTTAATTATTATGAACGACACTCACTTTTTAATAAACTTGAATAAGATGTACGTAATTCTACGGAAATACGTACTTAACTTGTAATTTATACACAAATTAACACCTGAAAGAGATTGTGTGCTAAAGACGATATTGGTACCATCCTCTAGAAGAGTTTTAAAGACTTCATTCTCGGGTCTTCCATCTATGCATTTAGCTTAATACAGTTGACGATCCTCTTAAAAGCTGTTATTAGTTACACCAATTTCTCAGTATCTACAGTTATCGGTATCTACTTGTTTTTAATCAAATTCAACATATTTTTTGAACTCGTAATCATACTTCATAAAGACAGAAATTGCCGAACTGACTGCGTCAAATAAATATTGACATTTGACAACTGTTTAATGTTTTTTTTTATTATAAAATAATTAAATGAAAGGAGGTTGTTTTGTCATTGTTTATTATTTAGTGTTGTCCAAAGTTGAAAGTCGATATCGACATGTTACTCATTCGATAAAAAGGAAAATTCTATAATTATTGTCCTAGCAAAGCAATCGGATTTGGTACTATGGAAGGTAAAATATTTATACCCTATACTATACATTGCTTAAATTTGCCCGCCCCTTTCTATAACACGTTGTATATATATATATATATGTATATATATATATCTAATTATATTTATATCATTATATTTGCGTGTTCTTTTTGTGTGTCAATGTGAGCAGAGATAAAGGCATTTGGTCGACTATTAGTTTTAAATATCGACGTTACCTACTTTCAAATGGAAAATCTAAGATAACAGTTGCAGGTTCGTGGCAAACACAATAAATAATTCGATCGGCGCCGCTTGACCCGCTTACTATTAGATACATGCCAAAACTACTGCGATTTAATCTTACCATTCACGGCTTCCGCCTGAATTCTGCACGTTTCGTTCCTTTGCCCTATAATTATTATTCCATTTGCATTTAACCTAAGAAGAAACACACAAATTTACCTACAAGCGAGATTAGAGTGGATATGCTGTAAGTCGAAACGAAATAACGGAAACGTAGAAATAATATATTACGCAATAGGCAATAGACATTACGAAATTAATGTTTACTAGAAATTACTACTACTGAGATGAACCCGTAAGTAAACTGATATTTGAAAAATGACGTTATTATTTAAAGTGATATGATAGTGTTGGTTTAACCTATTGTTTATGATATTATTTAATGTTTAACATTGGCAAATTCCTTACAAGTTATTAGCAATGTTTTAGAAAATATTATTTGTATTACAACTTATTAATGCACGCTTAATAAAACTTTTACAAAAACTCTATATTTTTTCCTAAAATACTTTGTTGTCGTTATCGTAATATTAATATCATATACAAAAGTAGATAAAATAAGCTTTAAACCGACGTATATTTTATTATTATTAAATAGACAGAGCCATTAATTGGCGGCTTTACTTACTACGTGATTTAAGAATTACTATTATTTTCGTTATATTGAAAACCTCTCCGCTCAGACCTTTGCTGCTATACATGAATGGAGTACAAGAAATAAGATTTATTGACGTATATGTCATACGCTGTTGGGTAGGTATAGCATCATGCCCAATGCACATTATCTTTTGTCGGCTTATTACGTTTTTCGCTTCATTGGTCTAGACTCTAGAGGCTGCGTACTGAATCTGTAAACCGTTAGGGTCTAGGTTCAAATTCCACGTCAGGCAGTCATTATTTGTTTTTAATTTTTCAACTCGAAAATCTCACATCAAGAGATGGAAAATAAGCTCGGCGACCCGGATTACAATAGTTGCACTTCTGCCTACTCTTTCTGAGATACTTAATACGACGCGTTTTTTTAGTATATATAACCACGCAAACCTCCGTCAAATATGGACCGATTTTTGGTTGATTCTTTTTTCATTCAAAAAAATATAGATCGAAGTTGATCTCATTTTAATTTTAAAAAGAAATCCACCGCTATGGCTGAAATCGAGGATGAAAAATTCGAACTTCGTCATTTATGCACCGAGTTTGATTATACTTTTAATAACAATAGCGAATTAAAAATAAAACCGAAAAGTTTTTAATATAAGTAAACAATGGCATACGCCGGTACTACCAATATAGGTACAAACAAATCTTTAAAAATAAGTGTTAGTCATCCTTACCTAATTATATAATAGTGTGACTTTTGTTGTTGCAATTATTTTACTGAATATGGTATCGACTTTCGGTGCTGACTTTACTCTTAGAAAACCAACGCGAAATGACATCTTTGCTCCGGCCAGTTAGATTGCCGGAGGGTCATACAACCCCAACATAATATGGCCGAGTATCGACTGCACTGCCCATGCGACCGCCACGAAAAGTAAAATCTTCTATCACATATTTTACCCCTCACATCTTAAACATTTATATCATTATTTTACTAGGTTTTTCTCGCAGCTTCGTCCGCGTGTATATTTTTTATTGCCCTAATAGGCAGACAAGCTAAAATAAAACAATAAAAAATAAATTAGCGCTCGCTAAACACCGAGGCGGGGAAGTTTAGTTCCAGAGCTTACTCGTGCGTAGTATAAATGACCGTAGGTGAACGGTTTTGGATGAAATTTTGCAAACAGGTAGACAATGACATAGTTATTAGATATGGTCATAGGCTACATTTATCCTGGAAAAGGCCATTCACGCGAGCGGAGGTACGAGCAAAAGCTAGTAGAATATATTTTCTTATATAAGTTAAAAAACGTTCTTGTATAGCAAACGACCGAACGTTTTATGATGCCTTATTGACATTGTCTCCGTGACTATATTCTATATATAGCGAGCAATAAATACAGTGTAACAAGCACGTCAGCCATAGAAAGGCACAGTTGCATCCCTATTGTGTTCAATAACTCTTTTCTATTTAGCCAAGAAGTGACATTATGTATTCGTTCTCGGTTGAGTTCACATGGTGCGAGCGGCGCATCTGATAGCGAAGCGGAAATTGCACGGCGCGTCGCGTGCGCCGCCTGCCGCGTGTTCCTGACATGCACTCCATTCGTTTGCTATTTTATTTAGCTTTACTGCTCTCACCAAAGAGTCAGAATCTTTTCAAGTGCAACGTGCAACTTGTCGCTCGGTTTTAAGTCTAATTTTATATTTTACCTTAACGTATCCGGGTGAAAATTGTATAAGTTAATTTGTCAAAAAAAGTATTGGTTCTCATCCATTACGTGACTCTACTGAAATTGACCAGACCAGTAACGTAAATTGTCGTACCTAAAATTTCCTATGAACAGTAAAAAGTCATAAATAATTACAGCTAAGAATATATTATTTAAACCGTTTTTTTCGGTCCTCAAAGACCTAAATTAAATAGCTACATTCTCATACTACGTTGATTTTTATTACCGCTTTACATGCCTGGTATTAATACTTGTCAGTTTTAATTTAAAATATCTACTGAAACCTCTGCTCCCCGTTGTTCCATAATGAATGTTCTGTGGTTCTTTTGTCTTCACGTTTGTGTAGATCTAAAGTCCCTTCACTGTCATTTTATCATGACGGTTTTATTTTATTTTATTAGTTTGAATGACGTGAGGAGCAGGTCGCTCGCCTGATGCTAAGTGCCACGCCTGCGGCCAGGTTTTTTGAATGGTCTAGTCGGCCAGAGACCATGTCAAAGAGGTTGTAGGTCGTTCTTCGTTATAGGTATAAGTTTGAGATACTTGCCGTAATAAATACATTTTCTCTCGTTATTTCTTATAATTACATAGATCAATGCAGTAACAAGATGGTTCAGTAATGTATTAAATGTAGAGTCGGAATGTATGGAGTAAAAGTATTATGAACAACAATATTGTACTGTGGCCGAGGAGTTTGATAATTTTTTGGTTATCATATAATATTGAATGTGATAAATATCTTAATAAAACTTAGTATTGTTAAACGACCTCGTTAAATAGAACAAAGTTTAAAGATGCAAATTGTATAACTGCGTAATATAAACTGTATATTCGTTCGTAGGTTGGTTTTCTCTGCATCCTTCTCATAACATAGCAGACAAGAGTGCGCTCAAATGTTTTTGTGTAACTTTCATGAATATTTTAGCCATAAATGTGACTACAGGAATCTATTCCCTGTAGCGGGCCTCTTCGCTAACCGACTAGCTCCTCACTGCATGCGCTACAAGTATTCATTTCTAACACAGTAATGTAAATCACAGTTATTTTTTAACGTAATATATTATAATGTTCATGTATTTAAAATACAATGACTCCATGTGAGGCAGTAATAGTAGAATGCCTGGTGGGTGAAAAAACATGAGGGTTGTAAATTCCTTATCCAAATTCAGACAGGAATATTTAATAATACGAATATGCATATACATATAGCAAGTTATCTCGACCGCTTGGCGCTGAGGCTTCTAGAGATCGTAAAAATACAAGTTATAACATTATATTTTTACGACACCGACAAATGTCAAGTTTTCAAAGACACACCGCGGCGCGCCATCCCGCCTCGTACTTGTTTGGCCGCCGCGATGTTCCCGCTGTTGTTTGTTATCTCCGCCAGCCGATTTTCATGTAGCTCAAATAAACTTAATAGAAGCTTATGAATTTAGAATATTGTATTGTAAATAATATTAGTGAAATAACCCCCGTGTCCTTTTTATTTGGTTAAACTAATATTATCGTACGTAGTCAATATTTGCAAATAATAATAAAATAGCCTATAACAAAAATGCACATAGCGTTCTTTGTATATATATATTACAACAATTGTTTCAGTATGTGATTTAATTTCAAGAATACTATTGGCATTACCTACCATTGGATAATGCCTAAATTGGCATACTTATATATGTTTCGCTTGGTATCAAATGTAAATAGAATGTAATTATATAATATTGTTTATCGTATTTGGTAAATTTCGGTGCAATTTGGGTACATGGTTTTCGGTGCAAAATCAAGCATCGATTAGTAAGCCGTGCGCACGGACGGGGGCGCGTTCGCGTGCACGATCGCCATAGCGGGCCGGGCGGCGAGCGGCAAGCGGCGGCGGGCGGTGTGATGGGCGCGGGCGGATCGGAGCGGCGGCGCAGCGCGGCGGTACCTTCCGGCGAAACGCGAGGAATGTTGCCGATAGATTAACTTCTGATCTCTTTTCCGATATTATAGCGGAGCGCTTATGTAAGGAATTCTAAGCGCTTCAATCTGGTTTAAGGCCAACTAAGGCTTTTGGAGCAATCCTTGGTATCTCCCGTCGTAGATATATTATTTAGCGTCTTAAAAAACATGGTAATTGCAATTTTACTTTGAATTTTCAAGATATATTTTTTCAAAGTTCAATTACAACATGTGCTGTTTAGTTTTATAACTTCCATTCAAACTTTCTTAATTTTTGCTAAGTGGCGAAATATGTATGTGGTCTGGCGTTATCATGATGAAACCCACACATTTTAAGACCCAAACCCCATCTGTATTTTTTTTGTTCTTTAATCAGCTGTGGGCATTAGAGATCCGTATCAATAGAATTGCCACAGTCTGTAGAGCTTGGCCGTACTTTAACCATGATCTTTTCGACACGTTTTTATTGTAAGTGATCCACTTCTCATCACCAATAGACAAATTTTTCAAAAATGATTCAGTTGCAACACGTTTTGATAGAGAAGTGCAAACGAGTACACGATTCATTAGGTTTTTTCAGTGTACTCGTGTTGCACCGAAATATCGAGCTTTTTTGTTGTAGGTGCCCAGACTTTTTTAAATGAGTCAAAATAATTATGGTCATTGCCCAAGGATCTCCTAATATATAATCTTACTCCACTCTTTCACCATTGCAATGGCATCAAAAAGATGCATCTATAACATTAAATTATCTAACTTTTTGGTGGGAAAAAATCAATACCCGAGAGGCAATACAAAATGTTTGCAGATTTCTTCAAGAAGGGCATCGATAAATTAATAGCATGGGTGGTTACTCTGATTAATAGAAATAAAGAAATTGAAAAATATCTTTAACTTGTTTCGTATAGAACGGCATTTTTTTATCGAATATTATGAGTCTGAAATGTCTGCTTGACGCTTTTTAATATATTAATACCCTTTGATAGGTCTGAAAAAGAAGAGTTGTCATGTTAAAGGAGGTGTTTCCACCCTCGACATTGGCGGAATTGTCGTTTTCACGACACAGCCGAATTGTGCCCGATATGGCGATAGGCTCGTCTCCTATCACATCATGGGACAGCGCATACGCGCGGCGAAATGCGGATGTACTGGTTACACTTCTGCCTACCCCTTCGAAGATTACAGGCGTGAGTGCGCATGTATAAATATTCTTTGTACCTATAGGTATTGAAATAATTCCGACACTTCCTACTTGATATAGCATTTGGCTCCGCCCCTGAGAATTTAGTAATTTTGCTTCCGTCAAACGATCTTTGGTAGATTGCGTTATCTCTAACGATTCGGGGGGGGGGGGGTGTACTCCAAGAAAGCTTTCAAACAACTGATATTATAACGACTCAGTCAGTAATAACATTACTGCTTATCTTCACTTTAGTACGGATGACTTTTCATTTATACGAACTAAATAGAAATAAACAAAAATAACATAACTATTAACATTGGTACATAAAAAAACTATTATTCTAACAAAACTGACTGCCTCGGTGGCGCAGTTGTAATGCGTACGCGTTACGACTGAGGCTAACGTTGAGGTCTCGGGTTCGATCCCCAGGTCGGGTAAACGGGTTTTGGGTTTTTCTTTTACGAAATTCTCAGTATCAGCCTGGAGTCTGGAATTGTGCCCGGTAAGGCGATAGGCTCGCCACCTATCATATCATGGGACGGAGCTAAGCTCGGCGAAATGTGGGTGTACTGGTTCAACCTCTGTCTACCCCTTCGGGGATTACAGGCGTGAGTGCATATACATATATATGAGTGCGTATTATAAGAAAATGATATCGTAGTGTTAGTAAGTAAAGAGTGATTTAGGATTTCTTCAGTAGACAGAAGTGGGTAGAGATGCACAGAGTCGTGCTGGTTCAGGTAGGGGAAGAGCGGTCTGCGGCATGTTTGCGTACAAGTGAATTCCATTAGATCCAGCGTGTATACCGTTGCCGCAGCCTCCGCGCGAGCTTCATTCATATCCCATTAGCTGATCGATTGACAAGTGCAATGAATACTCATCATTACTTAACATAAATATAATAATCTGATCGCTGCAAATATTATTTACATATTATAAAGGTAAGCAAACACGCACGGCACTGACCGTTAATGTACACGACAAATATTTTCACTTTATGTAATACGTTGTGTCAAAATACGTCCTTTGAGGGACGCGCGGAAGTGTTAGTATTTATATAATTATAATAACTCGACACGAAAACTCATTTAAAGTTACAGAAACGTGGTTTTCGAATTTAAAAATGTATTCAACTGTGTCGCTGTAGCAGTGGAACAATAATTAAATTTTCCCTCAGCGCTGAGTGTGGAGTATGTCGTTTCATCAACCTCCGTACTAACTCTCCAAAACGGCGGACCACCTGAAATATTTAATTCAAACCAACCATTGTGCCTTAATCTGACTCAAATGAAAATTTATTACACTTTTTACATATCACAGATTTTGGCCTTAAACAATTCGTTCAAGGAAACATACGATGACAACAACATTTCGAATATTTTGCTGTTAGAAATTTGTAATGTATATGAATAAAGAAATTAAAGTTCAAGTTGTTAAAAGTTTTAATTTTATATATATATTTTTTTTAAGGAAAGGATCATCAAAATCTGTTCATGAAGTAAGAAATTATAGTTTTTCTTGCCCGAATCACCTCCTTATGGGCGCATTCCATTTCTTCGCGCAATTTAAATGGGACCAACTTTGAACTTAATTATTTTTAATGAAAAAATAATCATCAAAATAGTACTTTAGTGTGTTAATATATTAAACCCGCTGACCATTCATAGAATTAATGCTGCAGACTACTGACAAAATATGAAAATATATAAATATCATACGGAATTTTACTAATAATTAAAACATTAATAACCCTAGAAATATTAATTAAATGCTTGAAATAACATGCATATCCCGCAATTTGAGTGGTAGAGCCGCCGCAATTTGATGAATAGGCCGGCTCTTTCGGGTCGTTACCATTGTCTCACAGACAACTGGCGCTATGGAGCAGCTTGCTGCTGCGTTTCGTACGGTCAGTGAGATATCTGGAGGCCCAAATCCCCCCCCCCCCCTCCCAATCCCTTAATTATTCCTTTCCTTTAAGGTCGGCAACGCGCCCATGATCCTTTTGGTATTGTGGGCGGTGGAGATCGCTTACCATCAGGTGACCCACTGACTCGTTTACCGGTCTATGATATATATATATATATTTTTTTGTTAGATATACAAAACATTGTTATATTGATGGTCACAATCTTAATTAGTACCTTATGTCGTCTTAATTCATATAAATAATATATAACGTGCTGCAGAATAGTGTGGTCAAATTTAAGCAACGTACCACTGTACGTATATTTACGATACAAGTGTTACACCCCCCGTAGTACCAAATCCAATTGCATTGCTAGGACATAAATAAAGCATTTTCTTGTTTATCGAATGCGTAACGATCGATCGAATTAATCTATTTTCGACTCGAATCCTTGGACAACACTATATGATATATGATTAACAGCTGAGCTTTTGTCTTACTCCTGCATTGTTATTCTCTCTCACGCACTTCACTCAATTAATAGGGATGTTATCGACCCTTTCGAACTTAATAAACTTTCTTTCTTTCTGACGTTATCCCGGCCTGATGCCATAATCCGCCTTTCCGTTATGATTTAACAGTTGATTTCGTCTTATGTGGGGCAACCCGCCGTGTAACCCCCACAACCCGCAACGCGAACCAAGTTACGCCGTTGCGTCTTCCGTTAATCAGCAGAGTGTACCTCGTGCAAGTGAGGTTGGTTTTGGGCCTGAGATGTTAGTGGGGCCCATTTACACTCCATCGATCATAATAAACGAGTGTGTTAAAACTAGAGTGAAATTTTAGGATTCCTAGATTTTAATAAGACCCGTACCTACATACAACAAATATTGTGAGGCTACGTTGTGAGGTGTATGTAACGAAGACTTTAAATATGACCACACCTTTCTGTAACAGGTTGTATATCACTTGAACTAAGAATCGCTTTCAGTCCTATCAAGAAATAAAATTCGTGTAAAACTGTAGATTATCAATCAACACTGCCGTAACAGGATAAAAAACTTATATAAAGTTACCTAGTAGTTAGGCAGTTAATTCCATTTAACTCAACCAAATTAAAAAAATAACTCACATACTCGAAACTGTAGTGCTTTGAGATGTTTATCTCCAGTAATAGGAAAAGTTCAATAAAGGAAAAGTACGAAGGCGAAAAGAACAACGTAGCAAATGTGAGATAAGGAAGGAAGTAAATAGAAAACGGGGGCATACGAATGCAACATTATACTTACGTATCGACAATTGATCTTACTTTGAACAAAAAAATTACGATGTCTTCGAGAAGATTTTCTTTGGATAGGTTACCGTGCATTAAATCTAGACATTGAAGTGCCTTACTTATAATCTTTCACTGATTAGTTAAACACTGTTTTCGTCTCTTTCATGCCACTTCAGAAATTAATCAATGATTAAGTAACGTTTATAAGTAAAGCCCGACGAGTCTAATTAGAAACAATCATATTAGAAGTGTTATACTGATATTAATGGGCACAATGTTATTTTACTAAATTAATTTTATGTAAATGTTCCTGGGCGGTGGAGATCACTTATGTACCATCTGGTTACCCACTTGCTCGTTTGCGGGCTTCTGGTTTAAAAAAGTATCTCGTCTTTACAAATAATTATTATTGCTAATACTAACCAGTACCAGTACTATCTTCACTGAAACATATTATAGGAATTTAATAGTATTGGTTAATTAATAGTAATCTTTCACTAACTTAACACTAAACTTACTTTTTGCAAGTCTATTAAAAAATCCTATCGAAAAAAAAAACACCTAGGTATGTGCTTATTATCACACCAGTTTGAATTGCTATTGCATATGGTAATCCCTTAGACAACAAACTCATATATGTATGTACATTATGAAGTGAAAAATCATGTTTTGTTCTTTTGGGATTAGGCGCAGGCTCGGTGCTGGCATCAAGTTGGGAATGGGTATGATTGGCCCGATTTCTTCGCCACCGCCTTATTTCCATGTTATTACCGGCGGCAAGGCGATATTAACCCGGCGCTACGTCGCTACGCCACACCGCGCCGCGCGCTACGCCACCCGCGTCTCCGCCCTGTCTTTGCGTCCATGAATTAGGTTAATGGCCTGCCAGGTGATTTCCTTCTGAGCCGTGTTTTGGGTACAACACCACCACCTTAACACGCCAATGTCACTAAAACAATTTCAAATGAACATTTGAAATAAAGTAGAACTACTTTTAGCGTTATATTTCACCCAGTTACTTCGATCGAAATAAGCCTTCATATAAGTGGGATGTAAAGTAACGTAACATTTAGTGATCAATAAGCAGATTAATTTTGTAATAAGTTTGAAGTGTGTTAATTATTAATCGCATCACCTTTAAAGCTATAGTGTAGTTTTTCATTTCAAGTGCACAAAGGCGTCGGTGTGGGTGTTGCTCTATCAAAGGAAACGTCATTACTTAAAGCACCACTGAAATGACTTCTAATGTGGGCATTAGTGTCTGATGCAGACTCAGCAAAACAATGTGCTAAATAAATTCGTAAGTAGTTTCATATTCTAGGTGGTAGGTCCCTCGTATGCGAGAGGCCATCTGGGTTGGTACCACCGCTTTGTCTATTTATGCCGCCAAGCAACAGGGTGTAAGCACTGTTGTCTTCCGGTTTGAAGGACATTGAAGCCAGGGAATTTACTGGGCACTATGAGACTTCACAACTTATGTCTCTGAGTGACGAGCGCAGTCCAGTGCCAACTGCCATGCACTGCTTTGTAATTCAAAGTTCTATGTGTGGTGTTGCTTCTGTTTATGGGCAGGCGTTGCGCTTACCATCAGGCGAGCGACCTGCTCGTCTCGTCATTTAAGTTAATAAAATAAAATAGGCTCCAAATAAAGTGGTGATAAACATGTGAAATAAAGCAAGAGTTGCTTGAATATACATTATTTTAACTATTTCGAGCCGATTTCCCAAAAATTTTAATCAACTATCAGTCAATGAGTGTTTAATATTAACAAATACATATGTTAACATATTTTAAGTCCCATGGCGAAATTACGAATACTTACGATTGTAACGAGCCTGTGGCACAGTGATTGAATTTAACAGCTGAATAAGAAAATTAAAGATACCTTAGCACATTGTGAAACACTCACTAAACTTAACAATTCATCAAAATATGTAACAGTACATTTAATATTAACAAATACATATGTTAACATATTTTAAGTCCCATGGCGAAATTACGAATACTTACGATTGTAACGAGCCTGTGGCACAGTGATTGAATTTAACAGCTGAATAAGAAAATTAAAGATACCTTAGCACATTGTGAAACACTCACTAAACTTAACAATTCATCAAAATATGTAACAGTACATTTAATATTAACAAATACATATGTTAACATATTTTAAGTCCCATGGCGAAATTACGAATACTTACGATTGTAACGAGCCTGTGGCACAGTGATTGAATTTAACAGCTGAATAAGAAAATTAAAGATACCTTAGCACATTGTGAAACACTCACTAGACTTAACAATTCATCAAAATATGTAACAGTACATTTAATATTAACAAATACATATGTTAACATATTTTAAGTCCCATGGCGAAATTACGAATACTTACGATTGTAACGAGCCTGTGGCACAGTGATTGAATTTAACAGCTGAATAAGAAAATTAAAGATACCTTAGCACATTGTGAAACACTCACTAGACTTAACAATTCATCAAAATATGTAACAGTACATTTAATATTAACAAATACATATGTTAACATATTTTAAGTCCCATGGCGAAATTACGAATACTTACGATTGTAACGAGCCTGTGGCACAGTGATTGAATTTAACAGCTGAATAAGAAAATTAAAGATACCTTAGCACATTGTGAAACACTCACTAGACTTAACAATTCATCAAAATATGTAACAGTACATTTAATATTAACAAATACATATGTTAACATATTTTAAGTCCCATGGCGAAATTACGAATACTTACGATTGTAACGAGCCTGTGGCACAGTGATTGAATTTAACAGCTGAATAAGAAAATTAAAGATACCTTAGCACATTGTGAAACACTCACTAAACTTAACAATTCATCAAAATATGTAACAGTACATTTAATAAACTAACAGAGAGAAAATATGCCTTAATATGACATGTAGCGATACCTCAAATATTACACTAGGGTAGATATTCATCATGAACATATATGTATCACACAGTTTTAAATTTTTGAAAAGAATCAAATTCAAACAAATATCAAACGGGATATCAATATTAAAAACAAACATTGGAACGTGAACGAACATAGAACAATGCAATGTTCTCGTGAATATTTCCCGTTTTATAGATACCCACTTTATATTGTAATCCAAAGGGGCTGGTGGATGTTTTTGATTTATAGCACAAAGTCACACCGCAGAGCGCCGCCTGCAGCCTCAAGCGTTTTTGCGACCCACCCGGCCCTTATAGTAACACTTATGCCGCTAACAAAACATAATCTACTATAATCACTTTGTTATAACTTTAATATTATATTTCTGCAATTAGTTCACTCAAAGTATGCGGTGACGGTCGATAATCCCTGCAACGTTAATACTTTTCATCTATTCAAATAATAAATGATAAGCTAACGATTATTGTTAACAGACTTAAAAACCGGCCAAGTACGTGTTGAACTACGCACAATGAATGTTCCGTAATCAAACTATAGAACCTAGCTTACTAAATCCAATTTTCGTTAGAAGAACGTTGTATGTTATACTACCTTAAAATTTTCAGAATTTTTCACCCCATAGTTTAATCGTTATACTTTTCACGACTTTGCACGGGCATATCTCACAAATTAATGACAATATATAAAAACCTGTATTTAATCTTTAATAACCTATTCAATGATACCACATATGTCTATGTGCAATAGAGAAAAAGTCATCCCTCAATTACATGTATGGAACAAACCCAAAAAAAAATATTCTTAATTTCACTACATCTATGTGTAGCTGTTTATAGAATACACCTGCCATACAAATGTAATCCATATAGTGCTAAAAGTCTCCGAGTAAATTGGCTGTGACATACAGATGGACAGCCGGACATGACAAAATTATAAGGGTTCCGTTTTTGCCATTTGGCTACGGAACCCTAAAAAAGGAAGTTCTGTATTCGAGCCGTATGTATGTATGTATCGTTCCCGATTTTCTTAAAAAAACTTTAAATTGATTAGGTGACTATTTCAGTAACGTAATCTACATAATCTCTTTAGTGAACAATACATGAGAGGTTATCATCTTTATGTTGTAAGTTAAAAAGCATATTGGGCCGACCCCACTGCGAGTGGGATAAGGGCAGGTGGAAGAGAAAAGTTGCAGCCAACGAGCAAGTGGGTTCACCTGATCTTAAATGACCTCTATAGTACACAATAAATCAACATACACAATATCAGAAGAATAATGGGTGTCGTGCCGACCTTAAACGAAAAGAATGGAGGATTTAAACCTCCGGAAATGTCACTTCACGTCGGTTTTAGGTGAGAATATGGTACTACGCGAGTCGAACCGGTCCATTCATATTGTAGACAAAACGGTACACCGCCTGGCTGTACCACTTGATTGAATATCAATACTAATAACAATATTATATTTGGTACTTTATGAGCAAGA
The DNA here is from genome assembly GCA_905332985.1 of Mimas tiliae. NCBI lineage: Eukaryota > Metazoa > Arthropoda > Insecta > Lepidoptera > Sphingidae > Mimas > Mimas tiliae. The sequence goes on from HG995241.1 coordinate 8,245,294, forward strand.
TATATTATTTATATTTCTGCGCCTGGTCTGCTCTGACCCTAAAACCTTGATGAGTAGCAAAACGCTGAAATACTATAAACAGTAAATTATTATATTTTTGCTTAAATCGTTTTTAAAGTCAATTTAGAAAAAAATGGAACTATAAAGATATTTTAATTTCATCTAGTAATGACAACGAATATGAACCATGTATGCAACAAAATTTGTTTCACTTTGCCAGTGGAATATTGTTATTGCAAATTTTTTGATCAAAATTCTTTAACTCTCAGTAAATAGTGCGGCAGTGGAATTGTGCCTGAACAAAACCGTATGAAATATACAAAAAACCTTTTGCAAGCTTTGCTTTGCCGCTTCAAAATCCTGTTTTGTTCCAAATATAAGAAGGATTAATATTACACGGCACTAAGTTGTTTTCCTTGTGGAATACAAATGTAATCCATACATCACGCATATAATTAGAGAACGAATAATAATTTATTATGTTTTTGTATACTGGAATATCTAATAATTCTAAACAGAATACTCTTGACAAATATGATATTATTACATCATTCTTTTGCAACAATTGAAATACATTGTTAATATATATATATATGTATATATTACAGGTATGAAAGATTTAAATAAAGCTCGTAATGGGCGTGATTTACTTTCAACGTGACGATAGCTCTGAGCTGTTTCGTAAAGTATATAATTACAAATGAAACTCAACTCGTTTCAGAAAATTGCAGTGTAACGAACAAAAAATAATTCAACCATTAATTTTATAAAACTTTCATTGGGGACCTAAAGTTGTACAGAATAAAAAAGAATGTGGATTTTTTTATATGCTCTAAAATACATATCGGTCATCATATTAACATAAGTAATAAAAGATCCGTAGAGCTTACTACACAATGAGTTTGGAACTTATTATTGGAAAATTATACTTTTTTTAACTGTACTGACCTATACTATGTCGACTATACAATTATTTAAATTTTGGGATAAAAGTAATCTAAGTATCTTTCTACACCGTATTGGGTAATGACACGTTACTAACGATAGTGATTCGTGATGGACTTTATAGTCCTTAATACCTTTGGATAATCTGAATAGAAGGCCCGAGCCCTTTAATGTCTAGACAGATATACAGTATGTAACAAAAACCCTGTTGACCCTTTTTGGATCGTGAAGATAGTCATATAGACAGCTTAATAAAAATTGTTAAATTAAAATAATAATAAACAGAAGCGAGATATTATCCTTACACAGATAACTTAAAAATGAGCATATTTAAAAAAAGTTATTTGCATCTGAATTTCTGTGTGGATTGACGAGGCCTATGAGAACTATGAGAAAAAAAGGTCTAAGGAGTCATAAGCTCGATTTATGGAAAAACAAAAATAGCATATTGACATAATTTTTTATCTGTTTCATGATCTCGAGTCAGTTAATTTAAAAATGTATAAATATACCCAATAGTCACATACATAGTCCACAGTAAGATACGAGTATATTGTGCGTGGACATCAAGAACTTCGATAGACTCTCAGTCTCACAACGGATCGAACCTGCGGCCTTTCGTTTTAAAACCAGCTACTCGCCCGCTGTGTCTCAAAGGCTGGCGAAATATGACAGCATGTGGTATTACGCCAATGGATTCTATTTCTAATACTTATTAATACTGCAGAGGAATGTATTATTGAAAATGAAGGAAATGGCTCATTTTTACATTACATTATTTTTTATGTATGGTAACCATTGGCTTCAATTCATAAATGCATGCGTTTTCTTAAAGATTTTACTACGTTCGATACAAAAAATATGGTTTATCTACGATAAAATGTCTGCCAATGAGCTTTTTTAAAGTCTCAACTACTTCGCAACGGGTTTTGTAAATCTCAGATTTTATGTAGCCCCTTAGGAAATAGTACAATGGAGTAAGTGGCGGTAAGGGTAATCTTGCCGGCCAGCTCACAGGACCATGAGTTACGATTCAGTTATTCCCAAATCACAAGGAGGTTACGAGCAGGTGCCCGTCTTGTTGGAAATACAGGCTTCCTATTGTGGCTTGAGGCAACTCCGCAATTTGTTCAAAAACATAATTTATTTTACAATTTCAACATAATTCGTGCCGCTATTTTTTTTAAATATTCTCTTTGGCCTAATTCGTATCATAGGTTTCCCATCTTAGAGGTTTTTCTTGAGACCAATAAAACTTTTTTGGAGTTGTACATTTCTTTATTGTTGTGACTTGTGTTATTGGTTCTAATCTAACTAACGTGGATAATTTCCACGCATTTTTTTTTTAATATGTTTAAGTTTGGCTTGTGTAGGTATTGAATGTATAAAAATTAATACATTTAAAAGTGAGCCATTTCCTTTCATTTGTAATAATACATTCCTTTGCAAGTATTGATTTTTATTAGCAACAGTCTGTTGGTGTAATAATACATTGCCATATTAAAAATTAATCAGTTCAATTTCCCGGTCAAGTAACAGATTAAAAAATATATAAATATTCTATTTTTGTTTCGTCATAAATCGACCTCATGGCTCCTTAGCCCACTTTTCTCTATTTCTCATAGTTTCGGATTTAACCATACAATCCCATTTCAAAAATCCACTCTGTATATTTCTCGTATTCGAATGACGTAACTATACGTAGCTATCGAAGAATCTCACACTACGGCTACTGATTACATTTTTGACCATAACTTTTTTGAATATTTCGTTGTATCAAACATGTTACGCTTCAACATGCTACTTGGCAATGCAAACACGATTAAATACATTGTCAATAGTAATAATGTTTGATATGAATTGTCGTCGTGTGAGTCCAAATTTACGGTAAAATTGTTACAATACACGGTGCAGAATCATGGCGTTTACTGAATCAGATCATACTATAACAGTACGTTAAATCTACTGGGACCCGCATTATTAATCATGGAGATCACTTATTTCAAGCTTACATTTCTATAAACCAAGGAATGATTACGAAAGAAACAAAAGAAACAAAGTGAATTTAAAATCAGGTGGTATCATGCGGACTGTAGACATTTGCGGCCCGTTAGCGGTTCCTCGAATAATCTTATTATAATATCAAAGTGCGCTGCACGTTATGATCCTTCCCTCGCGTGCGAACTCCGAAAACCTTCGCTACCGTTACTGCCGCCAATCGATACTGTGAAAGCACCGGCACAAACGACTTTATCCACAACCTCCTGAAAGCTTCTTTTCCCAGAGGTATGGCTTGATAAAAAAAGGCTGTATAACCATCAAACCCTCGGCACTAAATTCGGGTCCGTCTTACGAAACGTTAAGTATACGCTTCAGCTTAGCCCGCTACAGTTTAGAGATTACCGAAATTAATCTTAATTTAATTCAGAACCGTGCTACCTTAGTACTATTCAAATTCCGTATTATGATGTATATTATTATCAAAATATTTACATTATTGAATTCTAAAATTTTATAACATAATAAATTGTAAATTTAATATGTTGCTTCTTGCATTAATAAATTCTTTGAAAAAGTTATACCGTAATGTGCGATTAAATTTACCGCCAGATAACAACTAATCCGCGTTAGACATCCAATTTAAGAAGAAACAATTTTAACATACACTCCTCCATATACAACGTGCTACAGAAAGTTGTAGATAATTTTATAAGCAATGTAAAATGTACGATATAAGTCTTTCATTCCCCATAGTGCCAAATCCAATTGCATTGTTAGGACATAATTACAGATATATTTTTTTATCGAATGAGTAACATGACGATATCAAACAATAGTTAAAATTAAAAAATAGTTGTCAAATGGCAACATTTATTTGACGCAGTCAGTTCGGTAACTTCTGTTAAGTATATTTTTAAATTACATACGCACTCACGCCTGTAATCCCCGAAGGGGTAGGCAGAGGTGTAACCAGTACACCCACATTTCGCCGAGCGTATTTCCGTCCCTTATGTGATAGGGGGCGAGCCTATCGCCATACCGGGCACAAATTCCAGACTCCGGGCTGATACTGAGCATTTCGTAATAGAAAAACCCAATACCACTTTACCCGACCCGGGGATCGAACCCGAGACCTCAACGTCGGCCTCAATCGTAACGCGTACGCATTACAACTGCGCCACCGAGGCATTTTTAAAATATGTTGTATTTAACTAAAAGCAAGTATGGAATTGGTGTTTTATGTTGGAGCAGCTGATAATCATTTAAAAGATGCTCATCGGTTGTTTTAAGCCAAGTTCATTAATGGAAGACCCGTGAATGAAATCAATAAAGCTATTTAAGCTTCTAGAAGATGGTAGATCGTCTTCAACATACAGGTTCTTTCAGGTGTTATTTTGTGTTTAAATTAGAAGTTACGTAGGTAATATTTCCGTAGAATTACATACACGTTTATTAAAAAGTGAGTGTCGTTCATAATAGTACCTAAATAGTTATCTGATCAATCTTATAGATCTTAATAAACAAGTGATTTAAATTAACGTGAAATTTTAAGAGTCTCGGTTTTGAAATGAGCCGGTACATAGCTAGTTACTGTAAGGTGTATGTAATGACCCTAAAATATGACCACACCTTTCTGTAACGCGTTGTATATGGACATTGTGAAGATTTTCATTATTACTGTCTTATATATTTATCCGGATATTTGAGTCACCTACCGTAACGTCGTTATGGTCAAGTATTTGTCGTAGTCGAATATGATGATCAATGAAACTCCTTAACGGCTTACAGTAAGGGTGCGATCTGTGGCAGTATTTATAACTTGTTGCGATGCAATATGATGCAAGCGTTCTAATTGCATTACTTAAGGTGTATTATGTTGCAAAATTCACTCGATAGAGTTTAGCTGTGATGTGGTCCCATATAAATTTGGTAAAGATCTGATGACGAAGTACGGAGTAAAACAATAAAACTCCTCAATGAACAACAGTTCACTCATTGCGATTGTGTTATTGTATTGGAATTTACATGCTACTGCTGTAACTCCCACTGAAAATTGAAAAATATAAATGGTTAACCGTTTTTTATTCCTATCTATGTTTTTGGTGGATAACAAATAGCACACAAAATATAATGTATACATAGCCCTGACCTCAGAGTAAGATACGGTTAACCTTAATTGTGGGTATCAAAAAACTACTAGAATGTTTAGGTATCAGAGCATCTAAACCCGAAACAAATATTTTCAGATCAATAACATTTGTGTAGGTACGAGGATCGAACCGGGGGCCCTCGTTTCACTGTCAGCTACCCCCCACCTATTACGCCACGAAGGTTTTCTATATTATTAAACTATACTTTAACTCTCACTTTAAGTAGGTACCTTACAATTTTACGTAGCAATACCTGAAATATTATAAGTTGAACATATAGTAGGTACTTGTTGTTTTAGACTTATGCCTATTAGTCCTTAATGTCTCAGTAGACGGGGCGGAACACATAATGTAATTAATTAATTACACATGCGGGTGAAAGTTTTTGCATAACATTTTGCATTTTGAAATATTTATATTGTAAATGATATTCCATTCTGAAACAGTTTTATTAAACCGGATTAAGTTTACGTTTACTTTTTTATATTGTCTAGGGCTATATTACAACGGCGTAAGCATTTTTCTGCTACGGTATATGTATAGTTAATGGAATTCAGCATCAACTAGAGACATTTTCGTTCGATACATGAGTGTGGTTTAAACATTACACCACTTTTAAAGTTTGTATGATCGGTTATAATCACTTCACAAACACGCACGTGAAATATTACAGGGTTGAATAAAATAAAATAATTTGTGAGATTAAATTAAGTCTATTCACAGTTTGAACGCATAAGTGGTTTTAAATGTTGAATATCGTTGTATGTTCTCATCACTCCGTTCAGATATTTATCTTCCAGTTGATTATAGGGAAAGCGAAGCAGATGTCAACTACAGCTGGTTGAAGGGGACCAAATGATATTTAAATGACAATTTGACCCGGAGTCAACCAGCTAAAGCGAACAACGCTAACACTTTCGAGTCTGCTATTTTTCCGCCGTCTTCAGCTGGTTTCAATCGCCTACAATCATGTTTTAGACTTAATTTGTCTTTGTTTCTCGGGCGTCTTCGTCTTCTCAGTAACGATGCTGTTTTTAAATATTAGTAACAAAAATATATAGTAAACACGAATAAAATAAAATTATTTCTTTTATACCGCAGAGTATCTCAGCATTCTTAGATATAATATATTTAGAAAGGTATAAAATTTAGCGTGTATACAGTGGAACAGATGAGTCCAGAAATAACTCGTAGTGCGAGGTGCGAGGGCGTGAGCGGCGCGGCGTGCGGCGGCACGGCGCGGCGGCGGCGGCGGTGGAGTCCGCAGCGCCGCCTCCACATATAGGGCTGGTGTTGGCGCTCTGCAATCAGACGCAGTGTAAGCTTACCCGCCGAGAGCCGCTCGAGGAGCATGCGGTGTCGACCGCCCGCGTTGTCCCGACCGTCGACCGCCGCCGGCCGTCGCCGCCGTACGCCGACATTGACGCGTCGCGTGTAACCGTACACGCGGCCTCGCTATTTTAGTCTCGTCCGGTGCACTAATTCGGGCAGGGTTAACATTGTGGCCTCTCTGATCGCCGGCTATCGTCGTACACTTCCGCCTTCTTTCTTCTTGTTGTCACTCAAAAAAAAAACTGCCGATGCGCGTTTATGTCTAGAAAAACACTACACATTTATCCCTTAAAGTTATCATTTGATGGGCATAAATTATTGAAACGATGTAGCCGTGCTGATGTTTCTGTCCGAAGACCCCGACGTCATCGACCTGACGTAAGCACCGGACGAGGGGTTCGTTGACACCTAGCAAATTTGACCTTGCAACGAGTCATGTTTGACCCAAAAATAATTCTATGACCGTACTTCGCTAAGGAGAAAACGCAACAATCTCTCGCCGGCGACTTTTCATTTATAAAAGAGGTGACCGACCCCGGGCAGCCAGGTGAGAAACGGCGCGGCACCTCAGATCGTCGCTCTACGTCCGCGAATGCATTCCAACCGACGACGACGCGACATCGCGAACCTACTAACCCCGCGACGCGAGGGGCCCTGCGCCCCGCGACCCTCCGAATCCCTACCGCCCCCTTCCGGTCCATCCGAAAGCTTCGAAAATACTCGACATTTGTACGCGCGCATAGATCAAAATGGAAGTTGAGATCAAGTTATAATTTCAGCGACGGTTAAAAATCATGAGGTGCACATACAATCGCGTCATAGGTAATTAACGATCGAACGTCGAGCGTAAGAAGGAGAGGCGCGCGTGGCGAGCGCGCGGGGCGGGCGGGCGGTAGCACGGGCGGCTAGGGCGGGCGGGTCTCGCGTCTCGACTGAGAGGCGCGCAGCATCGCGCCGCCGCGCTGCTCCGCCCCGCGCCGCGGCTCTCCCCCGCGCCGCCCGCAGGCGCCGCCGCCGCCACCACCACCGCCGCCACCACCGCACAGCGAGCCGCACTGTCTGCAGCCTCGCCGCGCATACCATGCGCTGCTCACTGGTTCCTTCAGACACCTCTCACTACTGTAACGTCATATTACGTTACTTTAACAATTCAAACCATTTTGATGGTAATTAACTTGTGCACCAAAAAAGGTAATAATATTGAATTTGAGTAACAAAATATTAAATTTGTAGGTTATAACTTAGAATATCTTGCTATTGTAGGTTTTTATTTTAGAGATAGAATTCAGGATATAGTGGTGATATCAATTTTGAAATCAATTTCCCGATATATTTAAACATTGAAACAACGAATATTTGAAAGCGTGCTTTTAAACAATCCTTTTGCTAACTAGTTTACCAATACCTGTATGGGGTATTTGTTTCTGAAATTATAGAAGCAATTTCTGTATAAATATTCTTTACGATTTTTGAAAATATAATAAATAAGTATATTTAACATTTTTAATATATTTATTGTCAAAAATAACAATTTGTAGAGGCATTTTGGAGTCGGTGCATTCTATTAACAAATTAATATATTGAAAAAGGGCCCGAGTCCTAACTGTCCTTTTAAAAATAATGAAGTACCATTAGTGTAAGTAGGCCACCAACATCTTAGGCCCAAAATCAACCTCAACTGCACGTGGTACACTCTGCTGATTAAAGGACGAGGCATTGGCATTAACCACTTACTATCAGGTGGGCTGTCAGCTCGTCTGCCTTCGATACTCAATAAAAACCCTAGTAAAGATATCTGCGCAACTATGGAATAGGGAAGTTTTCTTGGCATTGAACACCTGCAAGGCCTATAAGTATACACTGCATTATACTAAACTCAGTTTCGACAAAACTTGTGACTTTTGAAATGGCCAGATTACTTTACTTACTAGTTTAATCGTACATTTAGTATTATTATGGTCCTAAATCCTAAAGCACACGCTTGTCAGATAGTGACTTGTAGTATGTGCAGTCTGCCATAGGATTAATGAATTTGATTGCATATTCGACAAGGACATTGCATTAACATCTCGACCGTAATTGATGTAATGCGACTTAGAGTTGCTACACACATACGTACTTAATTTAAAATGTACCATGTTCTATGTGGTTAATAACACTACTATGACCTCTGACTGTCTGTCCTTGAGTATCATAACTTAGGATTTTTAACACGAAATCTTGGAAAGTATTCCGCCTTGTCTAGGCGGAAATTTTGATGTTGCTACTGTTTAGTTTATTTGACTCGCCTGGCAAAATTCAGTCCTATTCTGAAAGCCTCTTCAAAAATGAAGGGGGTTTAAAGCGAAGGATTAAAGGCCTCGAAACAATTCGTGTAAATATTTCTCATCGCGCGGTCCCGCTTTATGCTAACTGTGCATGTGTCTCAAAGGGTTGTGCAGAGCTGCAACTGAGCACAAAGTCCAATGCCGGACAATATAGGTACCTCTGTTTTCGAATTGAAAATTCCATTACAAATTCCGCAGGTGTAACCCAGGACATCTCCGGTTTCACAACCTAAGCACGCTACCACTACTAGACTAATTAGGGGTTGTTATTACTTATTAATAAAATGAAATACAAATAAATTTTCGATGCCTTATAAAAACGTACAGCATATTATTTCAATACCAAAATGTTGCCTCTAAAATTGCAGTTTTTTTTTATTATTTTATCGATATTTATTCATAAATGTGTATAAAGTGTTTACACTCTGAAATGATCCGAAATAGTTCAGTTGCAAATTTATATTATAATATTTAGTAGCAAAATATTTTCATGTGTTTATATGCTTTATGTGTAAACATACATTTGAACCGTAGACCAAAGAAGACACCGTAAGTAGGTGCCTATTGGAATCTGTGTGAAAGACAAGTTTATATTTTTAATACTGCTTACACTGACGTCACTCCCGTACACACTAGATCGTATAATGCGCGTTAACTAAATTATTTGCCCAAAATATTGGCACGCGAAGTATTAATGAATGAACGTAGAGCACTACACTCTCCTATATACTTAACGTTTTCATTCTTTTCTTTCTTTCTTATATTCATCAAAAATTAAATGTTCCTAACCACGAGTAAAGCGTAATATTCCATCCAGCAAAGACATATGATTTACAGATGCGATATATAAGCTTCAAGAGAAAGCAAAACAGAGGGGAATGTTATAGTAAATGCTTACCTGCCATGAACACTTCGTCGTAAGCATGAACATTACGCGAAAATGCTTTTTGAATGAAGTAGCTTTTGCTTGTAATGTGCTTATCGCAAAAACGTTAACTTGAAACGTTATTTTATGTAATGGTAAAGCCGGCTCGTCCGGGATGATACCTAATAACCTAATACTAGCCCCGTATTATACACATACTACTGCTGGGCACGGGCCTCTACCGGAAAGAAAGGGCTTAGGCCTTAGTCCACCACTCTGGCCTAATGCGGGTTAGCAGACTTCACATATCTTCAAAATTATTATGGAGAACTTCTCAGAACTGCAAGTTTATGTTGGGATCATCATCTCAACCTGTTGCCGTCCACTGTATACCAGTTAATGTTAATCACCCTCGCTATTCCACTGCTGGGCTAAGATCTCTTTTCATTTTAATTTAGTGATCCGATGCAGGCTGGTCGGTCGCTAATTTATTATATTTATCAGCAGGGTATACGAGAGGCCGGTGAACTTAGCTTGGGGTCCGAACATTTTTGGTTCAACTATCTTACATATCCACCGCTGTCTCAAAAAAATAAAGTGTCAACTTCATTAACTAATTTAAATGCAACATAACGGTTAGGGCAATCAGTGTGAATACTGAAGATTCAAAAAAATACCGGCCAAGTGTGTTTCGGACCACGCACAGTGAAGGGTTCCGTAGTCAGAATGAACATAGTCACCTAATATTATAAAATATTTCCATTCCAAGCACAATATTCATTTTATCGGCAAAAAAAATATTTTTCAAAGACTCTATAACTAAATTATTTTTGCGGTTGCTAAACTAAATATGATATAACCGAAAATATCCCATATCTCAAAACTACATAACCTAATTTATTGATACCAATTTTGGTTGGAACCTTTTCAGTTGTAGTACCTATATTTTTCTCAGATTATTTCGTTTCACTACACTGCCTCGGTGGCGCAGTTGTAATGCGTACGCGTCACGATTGAGGCCAACGCTGAGGTCTCAGGTTCGATCCCCAGGTCAGGAAAAGTGATATTGTGTTTTTTTTTTCGAAATGCTCTGTATCAGCCCGGAGTCTGGAATTTGTATCCGGTATGGCGATAGGCTCGCCCCCTATCACATCATGGGACGGAGATACGCTCGGCGAAATGTGGGTGTACTGGTTGTACAGGCGTGAATGCGTATATATATTTCGTTCCATAGTTTAAAAGGTAGAGTGGGGACGAAATTTTTTTGACGACTTTGTTCACGCATATCTCACAAACTAATGACTTATATTAAAACCAGCCAAGTGGGTGTCGGACCACGCACAGGGTTCCTTAATCCAAATGAATAATGTGTAACCGAAAATATGCTTATATAATAACTTATGTAACGAATGTGTAATATTTCTTAAAATAAACCACACACACTCCGTTGTACTTGACAGGTCTGCCAGCGCCCGGCGCGGGTGTACCTGTGCAAGTAGACCGTAACGTTTATGTACGTAGACTTTTTTTTATAGTTGTAAAGACGAAACGAGCAGGTCGTTCACCTAATGGTAAGCGCCACGCCTGCCCATTTTATTTTATTTATTTATTAAAGATTCGCTAGTGGTTGTTACACAAAACTTATCCAATAATTACAAAATTATGTTTTTATGCTAGGTGTACAACCTTTTAAGGCAAATACAACATGCAAAATGTTATTTGGGTAAATATACAGTAATAAGAGTGAAAATAACAGAAAAAAGAATGTCTACTTATCACAAAGTTGATACACGGGAGACAGACTTATCATCCAAAGCTGACCTGCACAACGATCCCAAATCGAGATTTACTACCAAACTTATTTACTTATTTATATACTCTGCCCATAAACAGATAGCACCACACAGGAATTTGAATGACAAAGCACTGCATGGCACTGGACTGTGCTTATCAACCAGAGGCATAAGTTGTTACGTGTCATAATGCCTAGTAATTTCACTGGCTTCAATGTCCTTCAAACCGGAACACAACAGTGCTTACACACTGCTGCTTGGCGGCAGATATAGACGAAGCGGTGTTACCAACCCAGACGGCCTCTCGCATACAAGGGACCTACCACCATATGAGTGCAGTTTTTTGAACATACACTTTCCGGTTTACCTGTACAGGAAAATCTGTCAGGTATACCTTTGCGTGTATGGCCACCTTAGTTTGGCTCGCGGTAAGCTAATATTACCAAGTAATTCTCGTGTGAATATTAAAGAACTAGTTTGGAGACAGTCAAACCAAAACTAATTGATAAATACATTAATGTTCTCTTCCAGCAATCTGCCAAGAATATTATATCATATCAGATGAATATCGCAAAAAATAAATATTGGCATAATATATTATTACATATTGGTTAACTTAGGGAATTACTCACATCATCTATAATAATATGCTTGGTAAACCAAGGAATAACGTTTTATGTAGCCAATACTCACACACATAGTTCTGATTATACACTAAGATAAACAGTATCAGGAACTACGAGGAATTATACGTCTCATAACACCTATGCCCAGTACAAAATATGGATCACACAATCATTTGTCTCGGTGCGGGGATCGAACCGTTGCAGCGTTGGCCTCTCGTCTAGTAATCGGCTACTCACCCACTGCGCCACGGAGGCTATCAAAATAACAAAATAATGTATTTCTATCTTTTCTTCCACCTGCCCTTATCCCACTCGCAGTGAGGTCAGCGTAACATGCTTTTTAACTCATGTTGCAGAAAGATTTGGCTTGTAGTTTTTATGACCGGCCGCCTGCCTGACGTCAAGCCCTCTGGGGAAAAATAATGTATTTCTATAAAAAAAATATTTAAAGAAAGAATCATGTTTATTATTGGAGCAATATAAAGTCTTCCTTAATTCCTGATTTGCAGCAAAGATACAAAAGTTCTATAAACAATGACTTTTCAGCTTATTCTGGGATAAAAAACTGTAAAAATATTTCATCAAGGTGATTACAATTTAATAAAGTTCTGCTCGTTGGTCGAGTACTCTAGTGGTACTCGTAACTGATAAAATACATCGGTTGGAACAGACAATTTCCATTGGTTAAAAAGGAACGTTTTGCATGAGATTGGCCCAATGCCCAATATATATACAACGTGTTACAGAAAGGTGTGGTCATATTTTAGGGTCATTACATACGGACTTACAGTTAGTACTTATGTACCGGACCTTTTCAATACCAAGACATCCAAAAAATTCACATTAATTTTGATCACTCGTTTATTAAGATCGATAAGATTGGTGACATCACTATTAATTATTATGAACGACACTCAATGTTTAATAAACTTGAATAAGTTGGACGTAATTCTACGAACATACATACGTAACTTTTAATTTAAACACAAAATATCACCTGAAAGAGATTATGTGCTGAAGACGATATTGGTACCATCCTCTAGAAGCATGTTAAAGACTTCATTCTCGTGTCTTCCATCTATGAATTTGGCTTAATACATTCGACGATCCTCTTAAAAGCTGTTATCAGTTACACCAACACAAAGTACCAATACATAATACTTATTTTTAGTTAAATACAACATATTTTTTGAACTCGTAATCATACTTCACAAAATCAGAAATTACCGAACTGACGGCGTCAAATAAATATTGACATTTGACATGTTTTTTTAATTATAAAATATTTAAATGAAAAGAGGTCTATAGTATCATTGTTTATCATTTAGTGTTGTCCAAAGTTAAAAGTCGATATAGACATGTTACTCATTCGATAAAAAAGAAAATTCTATAATTATTGTACTAGCAATGCAATCGGATTTGGTACTATGGGAGATAAAATAATTATACGCTATACTATACATTGCTTAAATTTGTCCGCCCCTTTCTATAACACGTTGTATATTAGATTCGCTCTTATCACAACATGAGATGATAATACCATTGACGTTATATAAATAAACGAGTTTATTTTTATAATATATATTAGGTTCGCCCTTATCACAACATACGCACTCACGCCTGTAATCCCCGAAGGAGTAGGCAGAGGTGTAACTAGTACACCCACATTTCGCCGAGCGTATCTCCGTCCCACGATGTGATAGGGGGCGAGCCTATTGCCATACCGGGCACAAATTCCAGACTCCGGGCTGATACTGAGAATCTCGTAATAGAAAAACTTAATACCACTTTACCCGACCCAGGGATCGAACCCGAAACCTCAGCGTTAGCCTCAATTGTAACGCGTACGCATTACAACTGCGCCACCGAGGCTGTTATATTTATAATATTAAGTAGGCAACACTGGTGATGGTTAATGTCAAGTGATTAATAAATATGGATGAAGTCTAATGGTGTGTTTGATTATGTCTACAAATAATACCAAGATCATAAGCAAGATATAACAGAGGCAGTCACAACATGAGATGATAATACCATTGACGTTATAAAAATAAACGAGTTTATTTACTAACACACAAATGGTGTGAAGAATTATTTATTTGAATATTTTTATAAAGACTTTTATAAATCATTGACAAGAACAGACGCCCCATTGTCTGCAGATGTTTCATTAAATCGTTCAGCCAGATACCCTTTCCCAACAATGCCTTTGATAGATAGCCTTCGATATCTAACAATACTCAGTCGCAGTTTCAGTGATTATTTCAATACGAACGCAATTAGAGAGGAGTGGCGAGCCTCCTCCTGTTTGTTTTAATTACGTCGAAATACCCGGAGCTGTGTCCGCGGCCGCACCATGCCGCGCCGTGCTCGCCCCCTCCGCCCCTGCCTATCCACATTTTATTGCAAATTGCAAAACCCTATTAATGATGAAAAACAAACCTATTTCTCGATTCCAATTTAAAAAGTCGAAAAATGCTTTAAAAGTGATCGATTAAAACGCGCTTTCATCGTAATGCCGTTTGCCGATTGATTTTGAATGTACAGTGGCTTATTACTGAACTTGGCACATGGTTTCTCACGCAATTGCTAGGTCCCTCGTCGATGCGATGCGAGAGGCCGTCTCGGTTGGTACCACCGCTTTGTGGCGCTTTCCATCAGGCGAGTGGCCTTCTCGTTTCATCACTAAAAAATATTTACCTATCTCTTGTGCGTCGAGTTACGAGTATTCTCATTAAATTAATTACGAGTGGTAGAGCCACGCTGTAGACAATTTTGTCTACAGCATGAATGGGCCGGCTCATCCGGGTCGTTACCACTGTCTCACAGAAAACCGGCGTAAAGTAGCAGCTTGCTGCTGCGTTTCGTACGGTGAGTGAGATATCCGGAGGCCCAAATCCCCCTCCCCTTCCCAATCCCTTTCCTTTAAGATCGGCATCGCGCCCATAATTGTTGTATTGTGGGCGTACATGGGCGGTGGAGATTACTTACCATCCGGTGACCCACTTGCTCGTTTGCCGGCCTACGCTATAAAAAAAAACTTAGGAAAAGTATTGTAGGAAACAATAATAAAAAGGAAAAATCAAAAATTTTAAATATACACAAATTCATCTTAATGGTAGTAATTTATATAAAAACTAGCTGTTGCCCGCTTGAATGCCTATTTTCAGGATTAAAGTAGCCTAGTGGGCGCCCCCGGTGAGAAACGCACTTGACAAAAATACTAATATCGCTATTAAAAAATAGAGGTTGATCGTAGAGGGTTGAAAATTTAGGGTTGTATGTATTTTTTAATGCTGTATCATAAAAAAATAAACACAAAAAATTTTGTCTAAAAAATTAAAATTAAAATTTTGGGGTGGACCACCCTTAACATTTAGGGGGATGAAAAATAGATGTTGGCCGATTCTCAGACCTACCCAATATGCATACAAATCGGTCCAGCCGTTTCGGAGTAGTATGGGAACGAACATTGTGACACGAGAATTTTATATAAAAGATATTATTAGTGCAATGACTACTCTATATCTACTTTACTCTATGCACGTTTGGAATTTCGTTGCTTCGTTGCGGGTTTATAGCAGAGGGGCCCTCTTCGGAAGGCCAATTCTCGTAATTTTTAATGTTCAAAATATCATTCCGATCTAATCTCAGCGACAAGAAAGTTGCAAATGGTATTCTGTTAAACCAATATTCAAGATCAAATGTGAACATAGATCGCAATGATATCGAAAGTAGAATACAAGTTGACTGAACCAAAACGGCATTCTGGTAACAATTTTGACACTTAACTGTATAAAATGCATTTCGTCCATAGACAAACGTCAAAATATTAATTGAGAACGAAATGTGACTGAAGGTGAAGCAGTGTTGCCAAGTGCACTGTAATTACAGCAGATCTGCCGTATTTTCACGCCATCTACTGGATACCGTATTTTTATAAATACCGTATATGGAGACACAGTATTTTTTTACAGTCAATATTTCGTATTAATATTGTATACTACTAGACAGGTTATTTAGAAGTAAAACTGCGTCACATAACGCGGGAGTTTGGCAGTTCACAAACAGGGAGCACAATAGAGGTTCTAGCTGAGAGTAAGCGAGATGATAATATTGAGTTACGGTCAATTGACTGCAACTTAGGAATACGACTAATTTACTATACTACAATTTAATTAATTTATTATACTACAATTTCTATGTACCGCGCAGCTTGTCTAGTAGTATACATAAAACTCTTTGCTTAAACACATTAAAAAAACTAAACCGATATCATCATCATCGCAGCCATCCATTTCTGCAGCGATCGATTTATACAAATCAAATGTTAAGTTAGTTTAGGATATAAAGTTTAAAATAAATTTATATTTTACTTAATAATTTAATTATTTCCTTTTTTGTATGACATTTTATTGCACTGTAAAATACACTGAATTTTTCCCATCAAGCACTGTATTTTTGGCGCAAATACCGTATTTTAATGTGGACAACATGGTATTTTCAAAAATCTGACTTGGCAACACTGAGGTGAAGTGACTGTGAGTTAACTGCAGATAAATTCAGTTAACTGTATTCTCTTTTACTGCAAGCAACTAAAAGTAGTCAAAATTGTTCGACTTTGTGTGCTCGTTATTTCAGTAAAGTATTAGAAATGAGCTTACAGCCTATGTTACTCAGTGATAATGTAGCTTTCTAACGGCCAAATTATTTTTGAAATCGGCCCAGTAGTTTTTAAGTTTATTTGTTACATACAAAAATACAAAAAAAACTTTCCTCTCTAGAATATTAGTGTAGATTAAATTATGAGATCAATCGCACTGTCAAAATTCCCGCCAAAACTCTCGCACAATTTATAATTAGTATAAATATGTCCTCAGCAGTGTTCCAAAATAAAAAAAACGTAATTCGGTAGAATTTCAAATTTCAATAAAATAATCGCGATTGTGGTTATTTCCGGAAAGGACTGCCTCAGTGGTGCTGTTGTGGCGTTTTACTTCAGTTATGCCATAGAATAGATAAATTAATTAAATAAAAAAAATACATGGAATTAGTCAAATCAATTAATTAAAAAATCATAACCTCCAGTTACGTAATTTTTTAATCACTGAAATTAGTCATATTGTGGGTATTTTATTGTGAGTTGGTAACATTGATTTTGTCGCTTAGGTCATTTTTAATTTCTAGAATTTAGTCTATGGCAGCTGATACGTAAAATTCGGTAAAATACTTGTCATTGGCGAAATGCATAATAATGCGAAGCCACAATTTCAACAAAAGAAAGACATTGAAAGTTGATCGAATTAACAGTTTAAATGCAATTTAACTGAGATGATATCGAATTTTTAAAGGAGCAGAATGCCATATTTTTAATTAATTCAAAATCTAATCTCAGTTCGGTTAAAATTCATTCGCAGTGTCAGTTAAAATAGCAGAATTGGCCCTCTGGATATAAATATAACATATATGATCTACATATTTCGATTTCTAAAAATAAACACATTAACATAAATATACAGCGATTCATTACGTTCAATAATTACATAATAATATGTGAAAACTGATATACTGTAGGTGTATTTTGTAGCCGACACAAAGATAAGTGTTGCACCTATAATAACCGGAACGTTAATAGATCGCGGCAAAGATAGATGATCTTAATTGAATTTCATCTTTGTAGGCCAAATGGCGAGGAAAAAGTAATGTGTACAAAGAATTACCTCACCTCTGAAACAAAATATTAATACAAGATTATATAGATTGTATCGGAATTAGAACTTTTCCTGGGTTCCCGTTCTTGGAATATCCCGGGAAGCTGAAAGTGTATTGTGGTGTGAATTTAATGTAAAAAAATCCCAGGAATACGGGAACAGACTAAATAACTAAGTAAAAAAAAGTCATTTCGTCAATTTGGCCCTCATCACCAATCCACAAGTGATAATTTTTTGTGGTAGGATAGTAGATCAACTAAAATCAAATCGTATCGATACGCTCGCTTTATGACACTATGCGATGGAAATAAGCTCGGTAAACCGGTAAACTCACGTGCAGCACAAGTTTCATCTCAAGCTTCCCAAGGGGTCTTCGGGAATAGAGGCGGGAGCTTTTGTGCGTGTTACAGATACTATGTGGTTTCTATTGATTTCCTACATATTATATCAATGGACCCTTTTGTCAGACGAGATTTAATATTATCACCATCGAGGTCACAGAATACGCGTGCTCATGATCTTGCCCAGGATTTTCGGCACGCAAACCGAGTTGTAATCTCGAACTTGAGGATCTTGAACTACGAGGGACTTTAATGTAATTTTATGATGTGACACCACCCGACGGCTATTACTGTATATACTATAGAAGTGTAACCCAAGGACAGTTCCCGGTTGGTTTAGGACTATTGTAGCGATATATAAAAAACATATACTGGTTTATTGGGATGAGACGTTGGTGGTTTGTGTAACTAGGTCTATGGGAAAGACTATTGCACCTGCCTTACCTATGTTAATAACACGGATAAAATAGGCAGGTGGTGACTCGCCAACTCAGGTAGTTGGGCTCTCCAAAATAGTTGCTGAAAAAGCTGCAAGGGAGTAACACCAGACGAGTGGCTGGCTAAGGGGAGGAGAGGTGTCACTAGGCTTTAAACAACGATCATTTACTCCCTTAGGGTCCCATCACGTTACCCACTAACCACTTACGTTACACATCCAACGACATAAAGTTCATCCACATCCTCGAACATAAAACTCTCGCCACTCCACTCCGTCCGGCCGGTGAAGGCAAGCCAGGCGAGGGGGGTACCTGTTACTGCCGGTGAAGGCGAGCCAAAGATGAAGAACAGGAGCTTTCCTCGGGTACATAGGGCCGCTACTCTCCAACAGCTCTCTAAAAACTGTTCTGCGAGTAGATTAGAATTTATTACATCAATGGCAAATTCTATTATCAATTCTTAACTAGATTAATGCCTAAACACAAAAACGCAACTCAATTGTTTAAGATCATGTTAAACATGACCCTCTGATGACATATCTGTCAAAATTGTATGAAATTTAAGTGACCGATAGATAGACAACCGTTGAGTAGGGTTTCAGTATTAGGACGTAAATGTGACAGATCAAAAATTCAAAAATAAGAGCACATTTATTAGTACTAGGGCCGCGTAGTGGTCGAAAGTAAACCTTCCTATCTCTTAATTTTGTTCTATTACGTCAGCAGCGAGATTCGACAGACATTGTCAGTGTGAGGGGAAACAATTACTTATTTAATTAATTATTAAATTTCGTCTAAGTAACGTTTCAATTATAAGTGTCATAAAAAAGCAAAAATATAAACGCGCCGAATTGGGAACCTCCTCCTTTTTGAAGTCGGTTATAAATTTAAAATGGAACATCATCGACGTGTGGTATACATCGTAGTATGGAGATCGGAAACACATTTAATTCTATTACAAATGTTTCTGAACTTTATAAAAAAGTGTCGTTTTGTTCGTGATCCGTAATAATGAATTGATGGATCCATAATACACAAGATACCTGCAAATTACTAAACATTGAAAGAACATAAAACTGACCAGGATTTTATGTTATCTTTCCAAATATACGTACGTACCTGTGTGCTGTTGTAATTATATCAGCCCTACTTACTGTCTCACTACAGGGTATGCGGCTCCTTCCATAATGAAAGGCGTAAGAATGCATTTATATCACTGAAAATATATTCCTTTTATAAATCCTCTCCTGATTCATAAGTTCTCGTAAGAAGTAATATCTTTATAAGAAAAGGTATTTCTAGATGTTTTAGTGTTTTTTTCTGTACAAGCATATATCGATCAGTCTCAAAAGGGGTGCGCGCTTAGCTAGCAGCTAAATCCGCTAGTTGAATCAACGCGAGCCGCACCGGCCGCTCCCGGCGCCGTGCCGTCACCCGCCGCCACCCGCCACCGTCTCATTGCCACTCGCCGAGAAAACACATTTCCTGCTTCATTGTTTCCTAATTTTTCTAAGTTCTTTCTAGTCCTTACCGTCGCGCACTTCCTTTGTTTCCTCTTTTTTGTGTAACAAAGGAAGGCATTCTGGTTAAGTCGTTGTTTTTATTATCCATTTTTAAGATGGGTTCCTTGTTGGAACAAATAAATAGAATACAACCATTACGTCGCGTCGGAGCCTTCGTTTCTTATATCTACTTTCATGTTATTTTTATGCGATGAATGAAACAAGTTAGTGCGTATTCAATATGTTTGTTTAGGTTACGGTTTTGTGTGACATAGCTAACGAATTTTTAGACGAAGTATATGGTGAACACCACTAGAAAAAAATACACACGAATTAATTACAGCCTAAAAATATCTAGATATATTTGAGTGACTAATTGATATTTAAGCACGTTGGAATTCGATGTTCAATGTACATGTAGACTGTAGAGATAGTGGGTTTCGATTAGGAGTTGGTAGCTGGGTGAGTGAGGGGCGTTTAACGGGCTAATTATCAAACGGCTAATGAAGTTTGTATTCAACGGGCGGGCAGAGGGCGGCGCGGGGCTCGGAGGCGCTACGTGCTGAGACTGGTAAAGCGCCCCACCTGATAACTCCCCGCCTTCCACAGAAAAATTGCAGAGAAAAAGTTTCATCGCAGGGGAACGTGAATGAAATGAAGAATTGTGTCGGCCGCTTTCGGGATTATTCCCAACATAAAATTCCTTGAGAACCTTTTCGTTCTATTTCAATTCATCAAGACTCTTATTTTATACATATCAGCATTTTTTCGTATATTCCGTCCTACTTCGTAATGTAATCAGCGCGTTCCATTTTAATATTTTGAAACAATTTAATAACACGATTGCAGTGTGCCAATAATTATACTTTCGTATGTTAAGTAGTCAACACAATTATGAGCAGCTGTACTTTTACAATAATGCATATAATTAATTATTACTTTTTAATCCACTTAAAAAAAGGTGGAGGTTCTCAATTCGACGCGGCTTATTTTTTTTAATGTATGTATATCGGTTTCTCCGCTAATTGTGGACCGATTTTGTAGAAACAATATCATTGAGTTTAGCTAATAATAGCTTATAATGTGATGTTTACATTTTGTTAAGATCTGATGACGGAGTACGTAATAAATTAACATGCCATAGCTATCACTAAAAGTTGATTTTTTACATATAAAAATGAGTATAACGACTGCCTCGGTGGCGCAGTTGTAATGCGTACGGATTACGACTGAGGCTGACGCTGAGGTCTCGGATTCGATGCCCGGGTCGGGTAAAAGTGATATTGGGTTTTTCTATTACGAAAAGCTCAGTATCAGCCCGGATTCTGGAATTTGTGCCCGGTATGGCGATAGGTTCGCCCCCTATTACATCATGGGACGGATATACGCCCGGCGAAATGTGGGAGTACTGGTTACACCTCTGCCTACCCCTTCGGGGATTGAGTATAACGAAACGAGAGTAATACTTATTTTACTGAATAACCAAAACGTTTTTACGAATCACGATTTTGTGACATATTTACAATTAACATAACAATATACTTATTATATTTGTTGTACAGTTTACTCACTCTCCAGCTATTTCCTATGTAACCCAAATATCGGCTAAAATTATTCATGTAACAATAGAGCCATGTTGAAAGCGTCGTATCGTTACTTTGGTCCCTGTAGTGCTGTTGTAGTGTCTTCAACTCATTTTAAACGATATCTGGCACTGTGAGTCTCCTATGAAAACACACTTAGGTATACTTACTAACTAGGGTAACGACCCTAGTTAGTAATGTGCATATAATTTTGTTCGTTTACTTTGTATTTAACTATACGTTTGCAACTAAAAAACGTGCGGGAGAGGAAGCAATACACCAATACTCATATTAAGAGACATTTTAATTTGGAAAAAGTTCTCAATAAGTATATATACATATTTTATTTTTGATATGAGATCCTTAGTATGTGAGCTGCATCGTACTACTGGCAGCGTAACCGGTAAAATCCTGAATTCGAGTCCCAGGTCAGGTAATTATTATTTATGTTGCATTATTCAAATTTAAATAACCTAACCGTTAGAAAAATGTGTAATTAGACACACACACACACCCACACACGTACACAAACACACACATACCCACACACGCGCTTAATTAACGCCTCGAAATATAGAATTCAAAAAAATTACACGCCCGAATACTGAAACGCTACTCAACTGTCGGACAGCTAACGGCTAAATATTTTCATATAATAAAAATCACTTATATTTTTTGTTCGAAAGTCCTTATTCAACCTGTTCAGGAAAAGATTTTTTCTAGCATTGAAAAAACGACAATCTGTGTAAGTAATATAAAATATTTTTCAAATGCTTAAATATAAAAAACATACATTTCACACAATCACAATTTTATTGTGATTGTATTCAGCTACGCCTACTTTGAAGTCGACATGATTCGTTAATTCAAAATGATTCCATATTATGAATTCGACTATACTAAACAACCAAGTGACTACACTGAATTTGATGTGAACAGTGTAGTCCAAATATAATGACGACCGTCAAGGGACATTGCTTCCCTCCACAATCAGCAGAATTATGCCGGCCTGAAGTTACTGGATTTACACTGGCTGGAACGAGCCACTATGGCGGATTTTCACAATATGTACCATGGTCGCTATCCAGTCGGGTATCAAAATGGTCAGTTACCCTCCCTCCAGCACTATGGGGTATTCTCCTGTATACAAATTTTCTCGCGATTTTACGCATTACCGAGCGATAATCCACACATAGCTTCGAAGTCTAGATGTGTATGTCCTGAGTCCTGAGGGATCGAACCCGCAACCTCAACAATCCACTCCACTCGCCATCGGGGTTTTGACGCTTTTTTTAACACATTAATTATGATAAATTAGTGTAATTTCACAGCTATGTTACTGCAGATAACATTATGTTGGATAATAATTCTCTGTTAATTGTTAGGAAAGATAATTTGGTGTAGGTTTATTGTCCGTTAGGTAGATGAGGTGCAGTTGCGGAGCAGCCGAAGCAGGTTGCGCGTTAGTGATGGCACCACTGGGGGTGCCCATTTCGGACCGGCACACATGTCTCTAATTACCTCCACTGAAAGTTTAGCAAGGCGAAAAGTCATACGTCTGATACGGCTCGGCGCCCCACGTCGTACTGGATACAAATTATCGCAATAGCGGGACTTTGTTTTGCAAAATACCAACATAACTTTCAATTTCACTAAAATTATAGATATTCATATTTGGTAAATGGAACATAACACGTGCATAAGGTTCGTGCCACACTACGACGTATTAGACGCTGACAATGGTCCAGTATATGTTTTTTTATGGGAGAACTTAAAAAAAAATGTGGAACATCGCCGGCATCCAATATTTCACGCCGTAGTGTGACGCGACTCGCGAGGCTTCAATAACTATTCTTACTCTTACTTAGTTTCGAGTCTTTGAAACTTTGAACCCCCTTTGTACCCCTTAAGGGTTGAATTTCGAAATATCCTCCTTTAATCCTTGTATACACGATAAATTAAACCTTTGTGCAAAATTTCAGCTTTCTAGGTTCAAGGGTTTAGGCTGCACGTTGTTGAGTCAGTGAGTGAATCGGTCGGTACTTTTCTTTTTGTACGCTGTTTTGTTAATTTATCTTCAGCTTATACACGTTTATGCAACAATAAATATTGAATTCCAAAGAAACTATAATACAGTTATAAAAGTTTTTAATAACAAATGTAATCAAGAACAAAAACATCTTTGCAAGTAATAGAGCCATGCTGTAGACAGTTTTGTCCAAAGTATGATCGGACCAGCTTGACCAATAAGGTACCACGAGTGACGTGTCTCACCGAAAACGGCGTGAAGTGACAGCTTGTTATTGCGTTTCGTACGGCAAGTGAGATATCCGGAGGCCCTAATTAATTGAAATACCAATAACTCATTAAATCATTTTAAGGTCGGCAACGCATCTATGATTATTCTGTGTTTGTGGGTGTTTATTGGTGGTAAAGGCCACTTACCATCACGTTACCCTCTTGCTTGTTTACTGGCCACTACTGTAAAAAAAAAAAAATAGTAGAACCTTCATCGCAATGCGTTCAGCAGTGTTAAATTAGCAACATACAGCTGACAGACTCTACTGTTTTAAATAAAACGTGTATAAACGACACGACTGATTTACCTACAATTTTCTTTTGATAGAGTTCAAAACATAATAATATAAATACTCCAAGTAACACACCAACTGAAATGTATATTATTGATATTTTATCAAATTCATTGTGTAATATAATATAATATCAAATCAATTGTAATATAAAATCTGCAACATAAGAAAAAAAAACAACCAGTCTGAATGTAAAACAAGCCATAACTTATTTCTTATGATCAATCAACGAGGAAAAGTTGTAACAATTTCGCTCGGAAAATCTTTCGCTGGCACTCCGGGGAAATGTGACAACGTATTCATTGTACTTACTACGTGCATTGTATTAACAATCTATAGATTCCGTGCGCATTGCATGATACTATTTTTCATCGCAGATATTTTCCATTTATCAGACTTTTGCTGGTTTAAGTTTATATTGCTTAATAGTTTTTCACGTGTACTTACTTAGTGAAGTGAAAACCTCTTAGTCAAATATAAATTTATTTTTTAGAAAGAGCAATTTGTTTCTAACATTTTTTTTTGTTCCGAAACAGTTTGCTTAAAAGCGTCCGCTGTTTTTAGGCGTTAAGATTTTTTACGGATCTTTATACATGTGTTTCTTCTATATATAAGTGTAGTAGGTATATCATTAATAATTGCGACAATAATATTATTACTATGGCGTACTAGATCGATCGTATCGTAAACATTTTATCTAGGTGCGGGAATCGAACCCGTGGCCTCTCGCTTAACAGCTGGCTACGCGCCCACTGCGCCACGGAGGCTGTCTTATAGCTTATAGGTGCAATATTGAAAAAGTTTGTCTAGTTAAAGTAGTAATATTTTAATCAATGGTTTTAGATAAATATATCATTTTATATAAATACCAGCTGTTGCCTGCGGCTCCGCCCGCGTGAATGCCTATTTCCAGGATTAAAGTAGCCTAGTGGGCGCCCCCGGTGAGAAACGCGCTTGACAAAAACATTAATGTCGCTATTAAAAAATAGGGGTTGATCGTAGAAGGTTGAAAATTTAGGGTTGTATGTATTTTTTAATGTTGTATCATAATAAAATAAAAACAAAAAAAAATTGTCTAAAAATTAAAATATTTCTTTTGGGGTGGACCACTCTTAACATTTAGGGGGATGAAAAATAGATGTTGGCCGATTCTCAGACCTACCCGATATGCACACAAATTTTCATACAAATCGGTCCAGCCGTTTCGGAGGAGTATAGGAACGAACATTGTGACACGAGAATTTTATATAAGATATATATATTATATATAAGATGAAATTAAATCGCTTAGAAATCGTTACAGCAAACCGTTAAGTATAAGGAGTCTAATGGGTAACTTTTCGCTGTAATTTTGCTGGTTACGTGTCAAACTTTCCTCTCAACCACCCTTCAAAGGAAGAAGCCTTAAAGGTCGGCCACATATGTTTATTCTGGTATTTTAAGTGTTTATGGGCGGTGGAGATTATTATCACCAGGTGACCCATTTGTTCGTTTGCCGACTGTTGCTTAAAAATAGGTCTTTTGTAATTACCATTTCATAATCTATTTATACATTATTGATTGTGTATTTACTGTGTGAGTTGTCACATTGCCGGACAACTTTGAGTGTGGGACAAGATCTAAATGTGGCAGTCGTTGCTTCTTAATATTAAGACGTGTGGTATAAGCTTGGTACTCGTATAAGCCTGAATTCAGATAACTGACATACGACGGCGCCTCTCCGGTTTGGTGTCTGGAGCGGTTGCCCGTTCGTCATAATATGGTACAGCCGGAACTGATTTGTCAGAATAAAAAAATATTAAAAATAATATTTATACTAATTTCAATCAGCAAATGATAGCAACAAACATGGTCTATAGCTACGAAAAGTCTATAGCCAATATCAAATGATTAGTGAGAACTATCAGTTGTTTATATTTGTTTGTGTCGCCATCTAGTGTGTTATAAAGGAACTATTTATATTTTCTTTTTAGAATTAGTTACACGATGCGATAGTGTGTCGTTAGTGTCGCATGTAGCCCCTCGCCAGTAGCCTAAAGATTTGTATGCAATATAATTGTATGCAATTTTCATAACTGTGCTTAGTAAATTTAATATAGATAATTTACATACACATGCACTCACGCCTGTAATCCCCGAAGAGGTAGACAGAGGTGTAACTAGTATACCCACATTTCGCCAAGCGTATCTCCGTCCCATGATGTGGGGTGCAAGTCTATCGCCATACCGGGCATAATTCCAGACTCCGGGCTGATAATGAGCAATTCATAATAGAAAATACCACTTATACCCGACCCGGGGATCGAACCCGAGACCTCAGCGTCAGCCACAGTCGTAACGCGTACGCATTACAACTGCGCCACGGAGACAGTCTTATGGATAATTTACTTTTATAATATTAATAACATTAAGTAAAAAGCTATTTAAATTAGTAAGGACCTGTTTAAATGTTCAAATAAATAAATAACAAAACACGTTTAACAGTTAATTTAGGAAGTAGCAATTTGACAGAAGCTCCGTCATTTATAGGCTGACAGCTATTTATTTTGTATTTGCTGAATTCACAGAGTTATCTTATATTTTATTTGATAAGTAACTTTTACTTGGCCAGTGTGGACAAGTGCTTAAAGTCACGAAATACAGATTGAACATAATATGAATGTTTTTTTAACAAACCACTATACCTATTTTACGAGAACATATTATACAGCACATAATACAATATGTTACTACTTATTATATTATGTTACTGTTGGGAACGCGAATTATCGCATTCGTAATCTGAGTTTTAGCGAAACTCCTCGCGTCTTCGCGAAAAAACTGATTTTGGATTTCTGCGATGACACCTAAATTTCGTATAGATACCTGATTAGTCCACACGTACTAATTATGTTATTAAACAATAATTAGTCTGCGGATCATAATTAAATGTCTAATGTCATTTTCTAAAGGCTTCATCACAAAATAAAAGTACCTAAGTTGAAAAAGACGGTACAGTTAGGTTTTTTTAATTATTATATTGTATAATGATGAGACGTGTAGGTTCTGACCTTACTGTCCGTCCATAAACATAAGGAACACCACACCGAACTTTGACTTACAAAGCACTACATGGCATTGTACTGCGCTCGTCACCCCGAGACGTAGGATGTTAAGTCTCATAATGCCCACATTTTCACTGACGTCTATGTCCTTCAAACCGAAACACAACAGTGCTTTCACACTGTTGCTTGGCGGCAGAAATAGTTTAAAATATACCAGTATTTCACCGCAGGCATGTTACTGCTCTGCTCCCATGGGTCATGGCTTGATAAACATTCTCTAAAGTATAGTGAAAACGGCATCTAAATCCGTCGCATAGTTTAAGAGAAATAAGCGTACAAAGAAACAGACAGACGCAGATAGCGACTTTGTTTTGTACTAAGTATGTATTGATATACTAATCATCCTAATTTTCTGTTTAGTTGTTCGTGCTTCTTGTTTTAAGTAACTATGTAAGTAGCAATATAATTTCGAAAATGTGAGTAAATAATTAATGATTGTATCTGAAAGGAAACGTTAACTAAGGCGAAGTGCCAGGAGTGTTTCTGTGGCCTCTGGACCAGTGCCAACGATTCGTCTGCTGGTTATTTTCGCACGTCATCCACGAATAACAAGACATCCACCGCCCATAAATATGTACATATGTATGATGTGTGCACTAACGTATCGAGGGACATCAACACACCGCGAATTATAAATATTAAGATCGCGACCCGCCGCCGCTCGCCGTGCCGTGCCGTGCCGTGCCGTGCCGTGCCGTGCCGTGCCGTACCGCGTCGTGACGTCCATTTCACATTGTTGCCATAATACTATTTTTTTTTGTTTCTTAAAAACACACCGATGTGCCTATTCAACCCATTCAAAAGCATAAAAACTACCGACTAAACCGTATTGCACCCAAGAAACTCTATAAATTGCCTTTGTCTAGTATTCATTATGTCCATGGTATGCCCCTGTCTAGTTTTATATTCTTTTGTCAGCAGCAGTCGTTGCATGGATGCATGAATAAATTGTTTTTGAGAGCCGAAAGTTCCGAACAAACTGGTAGGTCAAGATTCCTTTCTCATAGAATATCCTTTGTCCGATAGTAAAAGGCGTGCACAATTAAAGGGCGCGGATAGGGTACAATCTGGATTTGTGGCGATGTATAATTATTATTTAATGTATTGTGCGAGAGTCAGAGATACATTCGTCGTCATGGGCAGCGTTCAGCACTGATCTAATATCACCGGTTTGATCATCATCAGTTTGACGTCCGAGTTACCGTAATTTGCGACGTCACGTGGCCTACGGTCGTAAGCTACGCCCGCTCCAGACTCGACGGTCCCTACATATAGTCCCATCCCATAAAATATGCTACGTGACTGATTTGATCTTCTTTATTTTGTGGCCTTTGGATGACGGCACTCTTTTGACAAGTAAAAGAAAATATAGGTATACAGTCAGCCTAATATTCAAGTCCAATCCAATCGTAAATCTACAAAATTAATATTGTAGTAATTCTTCGCCGTCGTATACTTTCAAATCGGTCTACTGTAAAATTTGTATTTTGCATGTGAGATTATACGCACGGACTCGTCGCGCGTCTCTTTTTCGTAGGCTTATGCGTGAGTGTGCGTATGTTTGCGTATCACAATGCGTACGCGTTGTCATTGCCCTAGTAGGTAGGTACCGACACTGCCCCCTCGCCTTCTGAGACAATGAACGGAACCTTGCTAATGTTCGGCATCTTTTGTGTTCTAAAGTTACACATGTTTTATCTTAGTTCCAATAGACAATTGTAAAATATACTCAAAAAATCAAACGGCTCATAAATATTACATCCCATGTTTATTGTATTTTAAGTATTACCCTGTAAAGAAAAAATATATATTTCCAAATAACAAATAAATTGTCAACTTATATTATTACTATATTAACGATCAAACTAAGACTAATTACTATAGCTATACATACGCACTCAGACCTGCACTCCCCGAAGGGGTAGGCAGAGTTGTCATTGGTACACCCACACTTCGCCGAGCTTATTTCCGACCCATGATGTGATAGGGGGCGAGCCTATCGCCATATCGGGCACAATTCCGGACTCCGGGTTGATACTAAGCATTTCATGATAGAAAAACTCCATAGCTCGTTACCCGAACCAGGGATCGAACCCGAGACCTCGGCACCGCAGTCGTACCGCGTACGCATTACAAATACGCCACCGAGGCAGTTTCTATATCAATGTGATGTATATTAATTACTACTATATGTATATGTCTACTATATTTCATTAAACTTATTCAATGGATATTATGAATAAGTTGATTTGGATATAAAACAACAGCCACACTTAACGAAAATAATAAAAAGAAACAAAAAGTAATGGTGTTTGGATTCATATATAATCGCATTCTACTAGAACAATATTGCCAGATCAGACCAAATGGTAAAAAACACATAATTGCCTACTTCATTCCATAAACTTCTTCGTGACGTAAAGCGCCACGTGGAGCAAGAATTTCCGGTCATTTCAATAAATGTAAAGTATGATAGCGGTAGTAAAAATATAACTGTTTATATCTATTTATGCCTATTTATACTCATGTGTTATTTGTGTATACTGTCGTCTTCATCTTTGACCTACCTTAAACATATCTGCACTACCCAAAGGTAGACTGGTAGAGAATGCTTTTAGCATTAAGTCCGCCTTTATACTCCATTTATATAAAGTGTATTATATAAATAAACTGCAAAAGGATAAACAAGAGTGAAAATATTCAATCTATATTTCTGTACCATGTGGGACTTAGGGCATAGTAATACAACTTTAAAAATAATTACCGAACATCAAAATAGTTTATTTAGTAAGAATCCCAAATAAGTCGTAAATAAAGGAGAATAGGCAACCATTGTGTTGAGTCGATAATAATATTATTAGGCGTATTGTCTTCGGTCACGGCATGGGCATGAGCACCGTCGCCGTCCATTGAGCCGCGACGGATCCGCATAATGAGATGCAGTGTTCCACCAGATGTGGCGCAGGCGCGGCCCCACTACACTAACGTTTTTTTTTTGTTTTTATCCCTTGTTTTTCTACTATTGTAGATGAACACTTTAGTAATGTTCGCAAGAATGTGGTAGGTTTCCTACGATGTTTTATAAATTTCATACTTTTTAAAAGTAGATAAGTACGACATTTATTTTAGTTCATGAAATTAAGACTGGTATTAGTAAATGTTAAATGTAGTGTCAGTTGACATTGGCGAACTACATTTTATTGTTATTACAATTAAAATTTTCTTAATAATACTTAGCGTCTGTTACACCATCTACCATCTCTGAGTAAAAGCTACTTACTTAATAAAATATGACAATCATATTCAAATATACAAATTATACTCTGACATATATTATTATACCGAAAGAAAGATGAAGATACTAGGTACTTTCAAAAATAGCCATCTTATACTATAATTGGTTGTTAAATCTTACTCGATTATAGTGGAATAAGCCCTTAATATCAATAAACATGTTAACAATTTGCTTTTATTACAAAAACATTTTATATGTTCTAAACTATGTACTTAGTTGTTATTAGAAATATTAGGTACTATCTCTTAATTATAATAGGTTCATTGGTGATATGAGATATAACTTGAAATATTATTAATATTTGATAATTTATTCATGATATAGCTGACACAATCGTGATTTACGCAATGAAATTTGATATTTTCTGCTGGCAAATTCCCTTTTCCTTGGTACACATAAACTTAAAAGCTGTAGATCTGGCCGCCGTCTTACGTTTATTTATGTTGCCTTAGTCAGAACTGTTACCTACTCTACGCCAGATGTTATTTTACGACAACTCGGCACCGAATAAACAATTCTTATTTTTATGTACTAATCCTCTATTTTTACTGGCTTCCAAAAAAATTAACCTAACACGGCTTACTGCCAAATCAGTTTCCATGGATTGCTTCCATTTTTAAGTGACGCTAACTTCAAAAACGCTAATTCATTTAGGAATAATTAAATATTGCTACACAAAAAAACACATAAATTTAAGGAATCGTCTTATTTCACTTTGAAAAGATATACCTATCTTAAAGCTTGATGTCAACAGATATAGTCCACAGGATATTAGATGACACAAATCAAGGCGATTAAAACAAACACCATTAAATGATAATCAACACAAGCAACTGTCCCATAAATATTTCCCGTCATGTGTAGCGATGGATCATTCAGCTTCCAGACTCGCAGACACGCCCGCGCAGCTCCATACTTCTTTACATTCCATATGATTATAAGCACTATGGGAAGTAAGGAAGCACGGAACTCGCGCAAGGCCTTATCTTCATTCTTCAAACTGTTGTATTCCTCTTGACGTAACGGCTGCTGAACGAGATGTTTGTCAAACACCCAATACATAAGTTATCGATTAGTACAGGACGCCATTTGTTAGCTGATGATGACCGCAAGGCACGGCAGCCGCCGAGGGCGGTGGGGGTGGCGAGCGACGCGGCCTGGTGGCAGCTCGCTGAGCACTGGCGGCGCACTCGGTGCGCACGCGCAGACCAGCTCTAAAAATGGACTCAACCGGCGGAGTTCGCTTACGACTCGCGAGTACCATCCATTCCAAATTTGTATTTTCCCGAAATAGACCCGACGGCGGGCGTCAAACGGATCAGTTACCCGAGCGTGCACCGACATGCAGCGTGCGACGAGCTGCCGCAGTGCACATCGCCGATGGCGCGGAGCCTCACGGGCCCCGGCCCCTGTTGTCGGTCGCGGCGGGCCGCGGGACTCGCCATGGGCTCTTATGTAAGGAACACCGTGAACCGCGCCGCGTGGCGATCGTATCGAAAATAAACGTGCACGCGAAGCACCATGCCGGCGGGCGCCACATGTGCGCGCTCCCGTCAGCGTTCCGATGATCCTGCGCTGGAGGGGATGCTATTATTAGTAGTTCACCATCCACCACTGTCACCTCCCGCGGGGTAGTCGATCTATACATAGTTCAGATCACGGGATCTGGAGATCCTCAGCGTTCACTGACCTTCTCTGAAACAATATTAAAATAGGCCTTATATACATTTTCACGACTCTATTACTGCTACTTATACTAGAAAAAACGGATTGCAATGTAATACATGACATTACACTTTTAAATTTGATTATATTTCAAAAGTCATGATAACTGTACATGTGTTCTATACATATTATCTTTATGATTCTGTTTATAAAAAATCGTTAAGTATAAGTAAGTAAGAAATAGTTTCCATTTTGAGATATTTTAAATTCCACATGTTGTACAACCACATTTTGTTCTATATAGTTGTTAAGGTTACGTTTAGCAAGTTGATCTGCTGAGATAAGGGTAGAGCTTCGTATTAGACCAAAGAATTCCGTTTGCCGTAAAGCTCGTCTCTACGTTCACTCGGTCAATAAAATAATTTTGGCAAACTTTCGTAGACAAACAAGTGGGACGCTGGCCAACTCATCTTTTGTCTCTTGAAAGCAACTTGGTTTTGTCGGGATTTCGTGTGTGTACTGTGTTACAATAAAATATATAATAAATATTTTTTCACTATGGCATTCGAATGTGAACACTTTTCTAGATCTCTGTAAATAATTACTTTATTAATTCTCTGTAAATATTAACTGTGGTTCTTAATACACAATATTTTAAGATAAACTTTCACAATGCAAGACACTGTCGTAGCACCATATTTCATTTTAGTAGAGCGTTTCAAATATATAATTTATGCACAATAATTTGGTGGTAGTTGTTCTAATCAATTTTAATATATAATTCGACATATTATGTATAACTGAAGTAATTAAAATAAAAAAATATAGACGCTCTACGAAAAATCAGAAATTTCGCGAATGCGGTTTTATTTTATGATATTTTTTTAAAGCAACGCAGCAGCAAGCTGCTACTTTACGTCGGTTTTCTGTGAGACAATAGTAACGATCCGATCGAGCCGGTCCATTCATGCTGTAGATAAAACTGTCTACAGCGTGATTCTACCACTATTCAAGATAGTTTATACATACGCACTCACGCCTGTAATAGATAGATAGTTTATAATAGTTTACATATGACCTTTACTTTCATTTTAAAACTCTGTAATAGTTAAACAGTGTTTCGCTTGTTAACGTAGATTGTAGGAATATTAAACGTCAGAAAAATATAATAAACAAAAATACTATAACAGACTTTGCTATGTAACGTTTATTAGTAAGACCGTTATATTTTAAACGTTCAATCCAACTTTAAACATTCCATACATACATACGCACTCACGCCTGTAATCCCCGAAGGGGAAGGCAGACGTGTAACCAATACACCCACCTTTTGCCGAACTTATTTTCATCCCATGATGTGATAGGGGGCGAGCCTAAACATTCCACAAATATAATATTCCTCTATTAATTATAAATACCAAGTCTGAGTTATTCATGAATACCTAGTATTTTAATTATATATTAGGTTAAGTGATAAGCAAATGTGATAAGCGCATGTTTATAAAACTACTGACAAATAATCATAGACCACAAATATCACATTTCTGCATAATAAGTAAATCTGAAGTAGTCAACTGATATTATAATTAGAATATCTAAACATATTTCCTTCTGTTAACTTTTGTGTGTATGTGATATTGTTAAAGCTAAATATTTTCTAATATAAATACGTTATCGAATTTTAATATATAGAGCATATAGAGCTATAAGAGACAGTCATGAGGCAATATAATTTGTCCGCACATGTAGTTAAAAGGCTGGGTAGCGGGTAGCGGGCAGCGGGCAGCGGGCAGTGGGCTGAAGCAAGAATGGTGGCGATGGTGTCCGCCGGCGCAGAGCAGTCGACCGTCCAAAGAGCGTACTCTGTTGAATATTAATGCGACATTGTTATTGGCCACTAGTGCCCGCTGCTGCCCCAATCGCACATTTCCATAACTTACTATTCTGGATCCGCGGGGAATCAACTCGCTGTATAAATATGATCGCTTGGGCCACTCATATTTACCCTGTAAATTCTGTTTTGTCGCGACAATATGTTACATTATTCATTAAGGAATCTGGAAGTGAACACAAGTTATCTTGAATACTCCGAACACAGCGAATTTGTGCTATAACAAAGCGATGATTCATGTCATGATTGTATCTGAACGCGCTGAGACAATTCACGTTGTGATGTGGGCTATGGTTCATGGTAATCAATTAAATCTGGCATTGATTGTAAACAATCAACATAGAATCATCAATCATTGTAGAAATCTAGAACCGTATAGTACATACAGGTGATAGTGACAAGTCCGCTTTATATAAAAAAATATGGAAACGATCGCTGTCTTCTGTCTTGGTCGCATACCTCAAATCGTACCTATACAATTGCGTACAAAGCGGACGTGTTTCTGTCGTCGCGCGTGGCAGTCTCTTGTCTCAGTCGCGCACCTCAAAACAAGCATTTAATGTATATGTATGTATTTTTGAGTGGTAGAGCCACGCTGTAGACACTTTCATATAAAGCATGTATGGGCCGGCTCGTCCGGGTCGTTACCACTGTCTCACAGAAAACCGGCGTAAAGTAGTAGCTTGCTGCTGCGTTTCATACGGTGAGTGAGATATCCGGAAGCCCAAACCCCCTCCCCTTCCCAATTCCTTAATTAACCCTTTCCTTTTAGGTCGGCAACGCACCCATAATTCTTTTAGTATTGTGGGTGTACATGGGCGGTGGAGATCACTTACCATCAGGTGACCCACTTGCTCGATTGCCGGCCTTTGCTATAAAAAAAAAGTAGCAGCTTGCTGCTGCGTTTCGTACGGTGAGTGAGATATCCGGAGGCCCAAGCCCCCTCCCCTTTCCAATCCCTTAATTATCCCTTTCCTTTAAGGTCGGCAACGCACCCATGATTCTTTTGGTATTGTGGGCGGTGGAGATCACTTACCATCAGGTGACCCACTTGCTCGTTTGCCGATCTATACCATAAAATAAAATAAAAAAAAGTATGTCAAACTTACATATTTAA
Source organism: Mimas tiliae (assembly GCA_905332985.1). Lineage (NCBI taxonomy): Eukaryota > Metazoa > Arthropoda > Insecta > Lepidoptera > Sphingidae > Mimas > Mimas tiliae. Next base: position 8,280,570 of record HG995241.1, read on the forward strand.
GACATATATCTTTGCTTTGTACAAAAGTGTCCACTTGTTGTTGCATTTCGTATGTTTCCGAATCCTCCTTCTTAGATGTCGGTAACGCTGGGTGCGTTAATTTTTCTGGTATAATGTTTATAGATGGTAGAGATCACTTACCACCAGATGACCCACTTGCTCGATTACCGATCTTGTGCTATAAAATTCAATCAAAAATAAGAAAAATGCGAGTAAGAATGTGAGTTGCGTCCTGAGTTTTCTATAGATACCATTACACATTTGAACTCGAGCGTTTTGCATATTAAATGTAATACACTTGGTACATTAGAACCCATACCAATGGTTACCAGTCACCTAGGTACCGTTGGTTGGTAAAATAACAATTGATGTAGGTATATGTGTGTACTTACGCATACACATGATTCATTCGCATAGATATCAATATCCACTCTCGTACGCTTCAGCTTCAACTTGCATCTTCCTTTGACGCATGCGTGTAGTGCCTATAGCACATGCTAAATAGCATAGGTATGTCGGAATAGTATATTGAATTATCACTAAACTACCGTCGAAACTTCTTGACAGCCTGTCATGGTCTACAGTGCATGCTACAAACGCGCATAGATTCGTCACGAACGCATCCGGAAACACGCAAGTTGAAGCTGAAACACATGTCTTTGGACACAGCTTATATACGGTTCATATAATAGATTTGTTATTATTAAATATCGTTTTTTCTTTCGAGTAAATTAATCCGAAATCAGACATTGTCAAAACAAAGGATATAACACAAAAAGGAGAATAGTGACCTATGAAAGTCTTACAGCTTCAGTTTCCTTTCTTACTTCGCCACCTTTAAACACCGACGACATATTAAATTGTAATTTTAAAGTTTACATATTATCTGGGACGTATTTCCATAAATAATAATTCGTTAAATACCTGTCTACATAAAATGTAGGATATCATTCCATGTAAAATATCGCGTTAAATTTAGAAAATAAATCCAGCCTTCATCATTATCTCATCTCAGCCTATTGCTGTCTACTATTGGACGTAGGCTTGCCCAAGTGAGCTCCCTAAATCTAGGCTTAATTAATTCTTAGCAACATCTTGGGATATTTAGGTAACAAATGATGATATTATTATTCGGGTTTTTCACGATCTTCCTTCTCACTATCACATACTCAGAAGTTATTATAGTACCTAATTTACAAATCCAAATCATTCAGATACTGAATTGCAAGTTATAAAATGCAATCAGTATATAAATAAATTTTATGGTTATACGTTATTATACAATAACAATCAAAACGTTTGTAAGTTTATGAATACATCGATACCCTTATACGATACTTGAGTCCCTTTCCCCTTACGTCAATTTAAATTAAAGATATCGACAATATTATAATCTATGAAAACCTGTTATTGTAAATAATGGTATAACGTATATTGTGTTTGTAAGTTGTTGGCTAGATAGAAGTATATGATATTTTCTTATGTACAATTTTGAAACTACTGTTCGAACTTGATGACTGCAAACTGTTTCGAATATTCTTTTTTCTTTTAAGAAGAAATACATGCGGGTGGTCCTAACTATGTAGATTTCTATATGCTTATATCTAAAGACTAAGTTCATGCAATATCTTATTGATTATTATTGACGTATACAAAGTGTTCATTCAGTTACTTGTAGTGCCACGCTTTGTCTGCAGCGTGAATGCACCGGAACGACCGGGATGTTACCACTGTCTCACAGAAAGCTGACGTACATATAGTGGTGGCTTGCTATTTCGTTTCGATGACTAACGATGACTAAAAAAATTCAAGGCTAAAAAAATCCGCACGTACTCTTCCCAATTCCTATCCTTAATCCCTTAGTGGGAAACACAGTCATAATAATACCGGTATTGTGGGTATTGATAGACGAAGCAAATCTACATACCTAATTTAAAAATGAGTTTTTATATCTAGATATCTATGTACTCAAATCTTAAATTACAAAAACAATTAGGGACGCGTGATCACGCATTTGTTTAAAAGCAGACGATGCGCCTCATTTAAGTTATAAATGATGATTTACGATACCAGCGCATATAGTTGCGGGAGGAGAGCGTGCATGCTTTGGACATGAACTGTTCACTTAATCCATCTTGTACGTCACCAAAATAGTTAATTAAGTCATAAACAGACAAATGCATCGTGTTCATAGTTTTAACACTTTTAAATAGCACGCGCTGCTATAAGATAGGAAGCGCGAAGCGCGCCGCGCACCGATACAAACTGTTGCCGAACGTAGGACGAGTCGCCGAGACGACGAGCGCGCTGCGTGAGCGTCGCCGTCGCGCCGCCGCCGCCGCCGCCTGCACCGCGCCCGTCGCCGATGACGTTTGACCTTATTTAATTAGTTCGTTCGTTTTTACTCTTTGTATGTAACGCAGCGTATTAAAATGTGTAACCGTCTAATTTATTGTTGCTATCCTCTCAATGAACATACACGCTTGTTACTTCAACCTGAAATAAACCACAGATTGTTAAATCATTTCAACAAAGTAACGTTTTAATGTACTTTTATTTTAAGCCTGTTGAGTGTTCACGCAGGTTGTAGATGAAACAAAAGCTATCTCGTGTGCTATTTCTGTTGAAGAGTTCACCCAACTCGATAGCAACACTGAACATTCTGCAATGTTTGATACCATACCATACCGCGATCGCATATAATGTAGTAGCTATACGTTCTATTTGAAGGTAATAAATAATAGGTTCAATAAATTGTATTACAAAGACATGAAATTCATATGTTATTTACACTATGAAACATTTAAATGAATGTGAATTGTGAATTGTGCAAACCATTCACAAAGAGGAGTCCTAGACCTCAGTGGATATGCTGTCTAACTGTGAATAAACTAATTGATTTATGGGCGATATTTCAATGGGCTTTTTTTATATCATAGGCCGGTAAACGAGCAAATGGGTGATCTCCTGATGGTAAGTGATCTCCACCGCCCATGTACGCCCACAATTTCAAAAGGATCATGGGCGCGTTGCCGACCTTAAAGGAAAGGGATAAATAAGGGAAGGGGAGGAGGATTTGCTCCTCCGGATATCGGATCTCTACGCCGGAGAGAGACAGTGGTAACGACCTTGATGAGCCGGCCCATTCATACTGTAGACAAAACTGTCCACAGCGTGGCCCTACCACAAAAAAATTTCAATGTCCGAAAAATGTTTTCTGTCAGATAAAGCAATAAACAGCAAATTTAGGAAGTACCCATTTGATATACGCTTCCCCGTATATATTGATAGTGTAATAAGTTGGTATTTTTCCGTCGTTATATTTTAGGTGATATACAGTTTACTTATAGATTGAAAAATATGAACAGTTTTGATGATTAACTTACGTAGGAATTATTTTTAAGTGTATGACGTGTCAATAAAAAACTTTACACGTATTTCATCGACATGCAAAAATAATAATAACATAAAATGTACTGAGAGTATCTGCTCTCAGCAGGAGATTTTAAAATCCACATTTTTTACTGAGAATGTCTGCTTGAGGGGTTTCACCTTCGTGGGGGTTATAAGGCATGTGACAACGAAACAAACTCTTTTTATTAATATGTACATTACTTTGCCACCAACGGCATTGAATAGTTATATATTTTCTTATTCGTATATATAATACTGAAGACATAGGTGTGATTATAATATGCAACAATTGCTAAATAATTTTATATTCTGCTGATGTCGTTTGAATATGTACTGGTTACTGTTAGTATATTAATTTATCATCTCATCTTGCGGATATTGTTATACCTAGTATTCGTTGGTTGGAGGAGAGCGTATGCTGAAGAGTCATTTTGTTCTACAATATCTCCAAACGTTGAGTGGTTAAGTTAAGCCACGCTGTAGACAGTTTTGTCTACAGCACTAATGGGCCGGCTTGAACGGATCGTTATCACTGTCTCACAGAAAACAGACGTAAAGTAGTGGATTGCTGCTGCTTTTCGTACGGTGAGAGATATCCGGAGGCACGAATCCCTCTCTCCTTCCCAATCCGTTAATTATACCTTTGTTTTAAAGTCGGCAACGCGGCCATGATTCTTCTGGCATTTTGGGCTTACATGGGCGGTGGAGATCACTTACCATTATGTGGTCCACTTGCTAGTTTACAGGCCATATGCTATAAATAAATATTTCAGGTCTGAGTATTGAGAGACCGAAAGCCGAAAGCCGTAGTACTTGATACTCACGACATATGGAAATAATAGGCCTCCCGTTCCATCAATTTCTTCAAGAATGGCATTTATATTGCCACTGTGCTGGCAAAGATGCATCGATAGCATGGGTGGCTACTTTAATGAATAGAAATGAAAAAGATGGATAAAAGTACTTTACCGTTTTTCGTACAGAACGGCAATTTTATAGAAAGTAAAGTAGTAGTATAGAAGGTAAAGACCTATTATCTTACTGTGGGTCAGGACTATATTACTCGTATTATGTGTAACTACTACGACTCCGCTCACGTTAACGGCCTTTTTCGGGATAAAAAATCTCTAATCTAATCCTGATCATGGTTTATCTGTGTGTTGTGTGTGTGTGTGTGCCAAATTTCATCTAAAACCGTTCCGCCTTTAGGGCGTGATTGACTAACAAACTTCCAAATTTCCAAACATCCAAGCTTTCACATTCATAATATTAGTTGGATAGTAGGACTTACTTAATTAGTGAATTTACTCGTTAAGCGTTGCGTCGTAGTGGTCGGTGGCTTTATTTAATTTTCTGCTTAGTTTATTTATGAATACCCAACTTACTGGGATTTCCCGACACTAAATTCCCGGGACGCAACACTTTCAATTACCAGGGATCTCCTGGGAACGGGAACCCGGGAAGATACCCTAATTACTGGATCTCCCGGGAACGGGAACCCGGGAAAATACCCTAATTACTACTGATAATAACTTTGAGGGATTATGCAGTTTCAGAAAAGTTACAAATATAATTTATATAATGTCGACTACTATATATATATCGAATACTATACGCCGATGCCGCGGCCGACGCGACGCGACGTCTCATGACATAGATACAGACTCCATTAGAAAGATTTAAATGTATTGGATATTCCAATTCAATTTTAATTTCATAAGTTCAAAATTCTATTATTAGGTACAGGTAGAAAAAATGCTCGAACTGTGGTCCCTGGTATTATAAATTATAATAGCGGATTTGGTAGTTTTACCATACATAATATCATAATAATCAAGTGCTCTGATAATATTATGTTGATCCATGAATCATTGTGTATGTTTCGCTCTATCAATTAACTCAGTGTTGTCTTCGCTTAAGTTTAAGGGTGTAAATTGGTTATCAATTTCTGTTATTGTTTTGTGTAAGTGACTGCTATCTTTCTTTTTCCTAAAAAATTGTTTTAAGTTTATAATTTGTCTTTTATGTAGGTTTGTTATTTCAATTAATCCTCTGCCTCCTTCCTTTCTGGAAATAATTAATCGTTCTATTGCAGATTTAGGGTGATGATATCTGTGTTGTGTAAGAAGAGTTCTGGTCTTAATTTCTAATGCGTGTAAATCTGTCTTAGACTATTTTATAATACCAAAAGAATAAGCTAGTATGGGTATCGCGTATGTGTTTATTGATTTAAACAAATTTTTACTCCCTAAATGCATTATACATAGTGAGTGAATTCTATTGCTGTATTCCTGTTTGAGTTTATTTTTAACGGCTTTATGTTCCAATAAGCGCGCTTGGTTATATCCTAAGTACTTGTATATTTCATCACTTTTCATTGCTTCTATTACTTCTTCATTACTTAAATCATAGTCTCCTCCTACAATTTTTCCTTTCTCAATGTTTAATGTTCGGCATTTATCGAAACCAAAATCCATTTTTATATCTTTTGAAAATATTTTAGTTATATCTAATAGACCGTGTAAATCTTTATACTTATTAGCGTAAAGTTTTAAGTCATCCATATATAATAAGTGTGTAATTTGATATAGTGTCGTTCTGTTATTTTTTATGTCAAAACCTAACTTTGATTCATTTAATGCATGGGATAATGGATTCAGAGCTAGACAAAACCACAAGGGACTTAGTGAATCTCCCTGGAATATTTTTAATTTCTATTCCATCTATACATATATGTTGTGTTTGTTTGCAGTTTAAGTGTAGTTTTCCAGGATAACATTGTATTTTCAAGAAAATTTACGATGAACGGGTTTATTTTATATATATGCAAAATATGGACTAGCCATGAGTGTGGTATGCTATCAAATGCTTTTTTATAATCAATGTATGCAATATATACATTTTTCCTACATTTCTGTGCGTGTTTTAATATAACGGAATCAATAATTAATTGTTCTTTGCAGCCCATATTATCCCACCTACAACCCTTCTGTTCTTCTGTTAGTATATTATATTTTTCGATATGTTTAGTGATTTTACTGGCCACACATGATGTTATAATTTTGTACATGGTCGGGAGGCACGTAATTGGCCTATACTGTGATGGGTCCTGAGCCTGGTTTGATTTGGGTATCATATAAGTAATTCCTTTTGTTAGGAATTCTGGAAGAGTTTGATTACCTTTTAAAATATCGTTGATTTGTTCTGCTAAAGTTCTGTATTGTGTGTAAAGTCTCTTTATCCAGAAGTTATGTATGCCATCTATGCCTGCTGCTTTCCAGATATGTGTTTTATTAATAATATTTCTAATTTCTAGTGTATCTATATCTTTAAACGGCATTTCTTCTATAGTTTCTGTCCGAGCAACTTCTTTTTTATCCATTCAGCATTTTTATTATGTTTTACGTTATCTGACCAAACATTCTTCCAGAACTCCTTTAAGGACTCTTCAGACGAAGGACGTAGATTTGTGTTGGAAGTACCTTTGAGTTTTCTATAAAATTGTTTCTCACTTGTCTTAAGAAGCCTATTGTTATCCTTCCTTTCTTTTGCTTTTTTATATCTTCCAAGTCTATGACTTTTTACTAAAAGCTTTTGTTTTAACGTGTCCAAGTAGTCTTCTACTCTTTTATTAAAATTTTCATGGGAACTATGGTGCTTTGTTTTGGCCATGATTTGTTTGACTTTATCAGCTAGCTTTTTTGAGGTGTTTCCATTCTTATGTTGTGTTAATCTACCTATATCTTTTCTTAATTGATCTATATCTTTTTCTAATCTTTTTTGCCATAGTGGTATGTCGTTTATTCTATTGGTGTGGGATCTTACAGAATTTATTTTTAATTTTAAATATGTTACAACGGTAAGAGCTATGCAATAAATTAATGTATTTGTGTCACTAATATTTTCTAGGGCTGATACTTTAGTGGGGATAATGGTTCGATTAAATATATTTATAATCTCTCATAATTGTCGCGAAGATTGTATTTTTGGTATTAATGGTCTTACAGTAAGATCAGTGTCATAGTATTTGGCTATATTTGTCTCTAACTCATTAGTTCTGCATTAGTAGCTTCTACTAATGCAGTATCAGATATATTTTGTGCGTGAATTGGAATTATATTTTGATACTGATTGCTGTTTTCTGTGTCAGGCTGTTGCGGTGTAGGGTATATGGTCGTTAATTCCGACATTGGCGAAGGATAAGATTGTGTGGATTCATTGAGTGATTGTGTTATATGTGTAGTGTTCCCTGAGTAGGGATCACCAATGTAGTGGCTAGTGTAGTGGCAGGAATCAGGTACCTTGTAGGATACGCCAAGTCGTGGGAAATAAAATCAGTCCAGAGATACACTAAAAAGTTTATTCACTAAGCACACAGAAAAGAAATGAAGAAGGAGTGAAAGCGAAAGCAGTAAGCACTAGAATCTACAGCGTAACAGGTAACACTAATGAAGCGCGGTACAGCTGGTAGGCAGAGCGTAAAGCGTCATGCGTCTCGCGTCAAAAGCAGTTTGTAGCTGACTGGCCGCTTGTTCCGAATGGCGGCGCACGCGCCGATCGCCGCTCGGGCGGGGCCGGCCGTCTTCGGCTGTGAGCCGAGTAGCAAACCGGTCGGCCTATCACCACTAACAATTTAGAGCGTGATCGTCCAGCTGTTTGTTGAATATAATTTATTAAACATTTACTAGCAATTATATAATTCAAAGTGGATGTTATTACATAGTGTATTACAACTTAAATGTAACGAACTAAGTAGGATAAATCTTAAGACTAACACAAAAGTTATACTTTTAAGATTTAGGTTTACGTTATTATTAATTAGTATTTAATTCTTTTATTATTTACGTTTACGTTTATTTTACATTAAAAATCCGAACATAAATTTAGCTGTAAGTTTAGGTATAAATTTAGATATAAGTTTAGGTATAAATTTAGATATAAGTTAAAAGTCGCTCAGTGGAACAATATGTTACGCTTACTTATTATTTAAATAAAAGTAGCTCCGCTACACCACCCCCCTCCTGAGACCGTCCTACGGGCGATAATAGTCAGGAAATCTTACCCGCCGCCCCGACCTGGTAGTTTTGACAATGTTGTCTTCGGCATCAGGTGGACGTCCATGTGGGGTGTATGTAGGAGTGTGACTGTGGGCATGGGATGTATCGGTGTTAGTTTTTGTTTGTGAGGTGTGGGAGTTAGTTTGTGTAGTTGTAGTTTGAGTGGAAGTCTGTGAATCGTGCATCGAGTAGGCTGGTTTTAACCTATCTATGGATACTGTGACTGTCTTACCGTTTAACACAAGTTTAAACACCTTGTCCCCTCTTTGAAGAACCTCATGAGGCCCCGTGTATGCAGGTTTAAACGAACCAGCTACAGTGTCATCGCGGAGGAAGACGTGGGAAGATGTAGCCAGGTCCTTAAAAATGAACGGAGAACGATGGTTGCCATGGCGTGATGCTGGAGGAGGCTTTAACTTATTTACCAGCGAACGCAAGCGAGCTGAATAGTCCGTCAGGTCATATGGCACGTTCTCACACGGAAGAAAAAATTCTCCTGGCAGGCGTAAGGTCTCTCCGTACACCAACTCGGCGCTCGAAGACTTAAGGTCCTCTTTAAAGGCTGTCCTAATTCCTAATAAAACTAAAGGAAGCGACTCGACCCAACAGCTATCTGCATGGCAGGTTATGGCAGCTTTAAGCTGCCGATGGAACCTTTCCACCATGCCGTTTGATGCAGGATGGTATGCTGTTGTGTGTCTATGGACAAAGCCTATGGTTTGTGACAGTACCTTAAATAATGACGACTCGAACTGTCGTCCCCTATCAGTCACAATCTTTAAGGGACACCCGAAACGAGCGATCCAACCACTCAACAGCGACTTCGCTACGGTTTCGGCGGTTATATCTGCGATCGGTATTGCCTCAGGCCAGCGAGTAAAACGGTCGATGGCGGTAAGACAGTACCGATAGCCTAATGAGAGTGGCAACGGACCAACGAGGTCAATGTGGATCTCCTGAAATCTGCCCTGCGGTACGTTGTAAGTGCCTAACGGAGCAGAGACATGCCTCGTGACCTTGGAGCGTTGGCATGCTAGACAGCTGCGAGCCCACTCCCGGCAATCCTTGCGGATGCCCGGCCACACGTAACGTTCACTCACTAACCTGATGGATGATCTGGCTCCGGGGTGACTTAAGCAATGCAATGACTCGAAGATCTGTCGCCTATAGGTCTTGACAACGTAGGGTCGAGGAGAAGTGCCGCTTACGTCACAGAACAGCACCGTGTTCGTGCCAGGCAGTTTCACCTTTGCGAGTTGCACAGAAGTATCTCCATCGAGTAGCTGCTGCAGCTCTGGGTCACTACCTTGAGCAGCTGCTAGCATTTCGGGAGCGATTGGCTGCACGATCTCTTCCACTCTGGACAGGGGATCGGCAACCACATTATTCTTGCCCGAAATGTGTCTGACGTCGGTTGAAAACTGCGATATGAAATCTAAATGGCGAAACTGCCTGGGTGAGCAATTTTCCTTCCTAGAAGTAAAAGCAAACGTAAGTGGCTTGTGATCTGTGTATATCACAAAGTCGCGAGCCTCGACCATATGCCTGAAATGTTTGATAGACTCGTATATGGCCAAAAGTTCGCGGTCATACGGCGAGTATTTGGTCTGCGTAGGGCTGAACTTTCTTGAAAAGAATGCCAGGGGTTGCCAAGTTCCTGATTTCAGCTGCTGTAATACCGCCCCCATTGCAATGTCAGAGGCATCCGTTACGAGGGCTAGTTGAGCGTTGCTATCAGGGTGTGCCAACATGGCAGCTTGGCATAGACCCTGTTTGCATACTTCGAAGGCCTCGAATTCCTTTTTATTAAGGGTGACTGGATGTGAGCCCTTGACTGAACCTGTCAGGAGTGCGTTCAGTGATGCTTGATGTTGGGCAGCGTCCGGGATGAATCTGCGATAAAAATTAAGCATACCCAAGAACCTGCGTAACTCCTTGACGGTTTTGGGCTGAGGGAACTTTTTTATTGCCTCCACCTTTTCAGGCAAGGGTTTACTGCCATCCGCTGATATCTCGTACCCTATAAAATTTACTTTCGAGGCACCAAACACACACTTACTAGGGTTTAACACTACGCCAAAATCTCGTAACCTACCGAATACCTCGTGCAGATGTTTTTTATGGGACTTCAGGTCCGCTGAAAATATTAATATATCGTCTATATAGCAGTATATGAAGTCTAGCCCCCGCAGCGCCTCATCGATGAACCGTTGGAATGTCTGACCAGCGTTGCGAAGACCAAACGTCATATACGGAAATTCGTATAGACCGAAAGGTGTTGTAATGGCAGTTTTGGCTATATCAGATGGATTTACAGGCACTTGATTATAAGCCCTAGTCAAGTCCAGAGTACTGAAGACTGTGCAGTTAGCTAGACTGTGAGAAAAGTCTTGGATGTTGCGGATCGGGTATTTATCCGGGATGGTTCGTGCGTTTAACCTGCGATAATCCCCACAAGGTCGCCATCCATTTTTCTTCGGTGCGAGGTGTAGTGGAGATGCCCACGGAGACTCTGAGGGTCTGCAGGTGCCCATCTGTAACATTACCTCGAACTCTGCCTTAGCAATTTTTAACCTATCAGGCGCTAGCCTTCGTGGTGCACAGGACTCAGGCGGACCAGGTGTAGTGCGGATGTAGTGAAGTGTGTTGTGTTTTAAAGTGTTGTTGTTGTTAGTGCCGGGAGGTCGGGTGATCTCGGGGTATTGTGCTAGTATAGTATGATACACCGAATCACCAGATATGACCTTTACCGAAGACACATTATCAAAACACTTCGCGAGTGAAGCCGTGGTGACGCACGTTGTATGTCCGTCGACAAGTTGCTGGTTTCTTATGTCCACGATTAAATTGTAGTGAGATAAGAAATCAACACCTATGATCGCACGCGTTACATCGGCTACAATAAATCGCCACGGAAAGTCACGGCGCAAGCCTATACTCAATAAAAGATTTATGCAGCCATAGGTATTAATAACAGAACCGTTGGCGGCACACAAATCGAAATTGGTCTTCTCGCAATGTTCTTTAACACTTGAACGGGGAAAAACACAAACATCACTACCCGTGTCAACCAAAAAATTGATTTTAGTTCGTTGGTCCGTAACAAATAAGCGACCGATAGAAGGGCAGGCGTTGGCCGCCATAACAGACTGCCCTAGACTTTTCCCGAATAATCACAGGGTTTATTACACTTACGTGCTTCGTTACCGAACTTATAGTGATACCAACACAGCGGGTGATTACGGTAACTGGAGTTTGACCGTGAACTTGATCTTGGCCTTGGCCGCTGGTGGGATCTGGAACGGTAATGTAATTGGCGAGGTCTGGACCTGTCTGCATGTCGGTGTGACACGCGGCTGTTCGCGTCAACTTTCAGTGCCAGTTGCTCCACCATCTTCTTCAGCTCAGCGATCTCGCTTGACGGGCCACTGTAGGGAACATTGCACGATGTCGCCGCAACATTGCATGACGTGACGATGTCCTGAATGTTGTCAGCGAGATCGGCGAGCTGGTCAGGTGAGAGTGTTGGCTGCGAAGCCAAAACCGTCTGCACGTTGCTGGGAAGGCGCTGGCACCAGATCGTCTTGACAAAATTTGTCGGGACCGAGGGACCAGCTAGGTCCTGCAGGTGGCGCAGAAACTGCGACGGCTTCCGGTCGCCCAGCACCTCGTGTGTCAGTAACTGGCGCACTTTCTTCTCATGAGAAGCAGACAGTCGGCGAATTAGCTCAGTCTTAATTTTTTCGTACCGGTTTCGAGCTGGGGGGTTCACGATAATGTCCTTGACCGCCTTTGCATGGACCAGGTCTAGGTTCATGGTTACTTGCGTGAACTTGGTGGCGTCATCAGTTATATTATAGTTCGCAAACTGACCTTCCAGTAGTGCGAACCATATTTCCGGGTCATCCGGGGAGAATTGTGGTACCTTCAGCTTTAATTTTGGCCTAGGTACTGATGGTTCTTCAGCTTCGATCTCCTCAGGACGTGCGGATGCTTGGGATGGCCGCATTTTCTTCGTGCGGCGCATGGTAACGTGGCCGCCATTTTGTGAACGGTCGGTACCTGGTGTGTCGGTACTGCTGTCGCTCATGATAATGTGCTCTTCTCGGGGTCACCAATGTAGTGTTCCCTGAGTAGGGATCACCAATGTAGTGGCTAGTGTAGTGGCAGGAATCAGGTACCTTGTAGGATACGCCAAGTCGTGGGAAATAAAATCAGTCCAGAGATACACTAAAAAGTTTATTCACTAAGCACACAGAAAAGAAATGAAGAAGGAGTGAAAGCGAAAGCAGTAAGCACTAGAATCTACAGCGTAACAGGTAACACTAATGAAGCGCGGTACAGCTGGTAGGCAGAGCGTAAAGCGTCATGCGTCTCGCGTCAAAAGCAGTTTGTAGCTGACTGGCCGCTTGTTCCGAATGGCGGCGCACGCGCCGATCGCCGCTCGGGCGGGGCCGGCCGTCTTCGGCTGTGAGCCGAGTAGCAAACCGGTCGGCCTATCACCACTAACAATTTAGAGCGTGATCGTCCAGCTGTTTGTTGAATATAATTTATTAAACATTTACTAGCAATTATATAATTCAAAGTGGATGTTATTACATAGTGTATTACAACTTAAATGTAACGAACTAAGTAGGATAAATCTTAAGACTAACACAAAAGTTATACTTTTAAGATTTAGGTTTACGTTATTATTAATTAGTATTTAATTCTTTTATTATTTACGTTTACGTTTATTTTACATTAAAAATCCGAACATAAATTTAGCTGTAAGTTTAGGTATAAATTTAGATATAAGTTTAGGTATAAATTTAGATATAAGTTTAGGTATAAATTTAGATATAAGTTAAAAGTCGCTCAGTGGAACAATATGTTACGCTTACTTATTATTTAAATAAAAGTAGCTCCGCTACATATGTAATATGTCTGTATTTTGTATTCTGTTTATCTCCTCCTCTTCCTCTACCTTAAGTTGCTCTGCTACCTCTAGTTTAATTAAATTTAAAGTGTCTTCATTCTGTTTCTTATTAAGACTCGCCTTTGGTCTATTATTCGTTGCTCTGATGGTTTTGTTCTGGGTATTGTTGTTTAAATTTATACGGTGCCCTCCCCAGAATACGTAGGGCAGCCCAGGCTTGAAGGCCCGGGGCGGGATTCTCCATCGCCGTTGGCTCCGGTACCCGCCTGGGGCATTGTCCTATTTCTTAGACGCATCGCATTTGAGTATTTTTTACTAGCGCTTCGTTGGTTATTGGTTATTATATAGCTAAAATCTACCAATATCCGCCCCTCACGTGGCTACAGATGGTCGTGCCGGACGTGAAGTTAGTTTTATGAGGGGCTTATTATTATTATTATTATTAAAATCCGTTTAGCTGTTTAGCCGTGAAAACGTAACAAACGGACAGTACTTTCGCATTTATAATATTAGTATGGATATGGTGTTCTAGAGTTAAGGCTTTTGGGTTTTACTAAAAGGTTGAGTGGTAGAAAATGCTTTTAGTATTAAGTCCGCCTTTATACTCCATGTATATGACGTGTAATAAATAAATAAAACATCCGAGTTCCAGTGACTATAGGTCGAAGAAAACAGCTCATCAGGACTGTCCACACGCCACAGATGACAGAGCGGACCATGATGAGTGTGTGGCGCCTCCGCTGATACATGCACTTCTAGCCAATATATCATGTCATATAATTAGTATTGATTAACATGTCGAATTCTTCATAATTCTTTGATAATTTTCTTACAGTGCAATGAAGATAATGCTGGGGAAGCTACCGCGGCCATGGATAGTGGACGATGCAAAGGACGACGGATACACGGCCTTGCACCTGGCGGCGCTGAACAACCACGCCGAGGTCGCTGAGTTGCTGGTACGTGGCGGCGCTCGTCCTGACCTGCAGAACGCCAACATGCAAACAGCGCTGCATTTGGCTGTAGAGCGACAACACACACAGATTGTGCGCCTACTTGTTGCTCATGGCGCAAATCTCAATATATGTGACAAGGTAACTAAGATTTTCAGATAAGCTGTCTCAAGTCATAAATCCACGCTGTAGACAGTTTTGTCTACAGAATGTATGGGCCGGTCGGACCGGATTATTACCACTATCTCACAGAAACTTAACGTACCTACTGTAGTAGCTCGCTGTTGCGGTTCGCACGGTGACTGAAATTACCAGAGGCCCCAATGCCTAGTCCTCTTCCTAACCCAATGGGGACCCAATGGGTTCCTTTACTGACATCTGCTATATATATACAACGTGTTACACAAAGGTGTGGTCATATTTTAGGGTCATTACATACACCTTACACTTCGTACTTATGTACCGGATCTTTTCAAAACCAAGACATCCAAAAATTTCACGTTAATTTTAATCACTCATTTAATAAATAAATACACCCAACAGTCACACACATAGTCCTGACCCCACTCTAGGTAAAACCTGTATCGTGGGTATCAGGAACTACGAGGGACTTGCGGTCCCACAACACCCAGACCCGAAACAAATTTTTGTGGATCACACTAACATTTGTCTCAGTGTGGGAATCGAACCCACGGCCTCTCGCTTCGTAGCCGGCTACTCGCCGGCTGCGCCACGGAGGCTGTCACTTAATAAACTTGAATAAGATGTACGGAATTCTACGGACATACGTTCGTAACTTGTAATTTAAACACAAATTAACACCTGAAAGAGATTGTGTGCTGAAGACAATATAGGTACCATCCTCTAGAAGCATTTTAAAGACTTCATTCTCGGGTCTTCCATCTATGAATTTGGCTTAATACATTCGACGATCCTCTTAAAAGCTTATCAGATACACCAACACCAAGTACCAATACATAATAGTTGTTTTTAGTCAAATACAACATATTTTTTGAACTCGTAATCATACTTCATAAATCAGAAATTGCCGAACTGACTGCGTCAAATAAATTTTGACATTTGAGAACTGTTTAATGTTTTTTAAATAATAAAATAATTACATGAAAGGAGGTCTATATTATCATTGTTTATCATTTAGTGTTGTCCAAAGTTGAAAGTCGATATCGATATATTACTCAATCGATAAAAAAGAAAATTCTATAATTATTGTCCTAGCAATGCAATCGGATTTGGTACTATGGGAGATAAAATACTTATACGCTACACTATACATTGCTTAAATTTGCCCGCCCATTTCTATAACACGTTGTATATATATTTTGTATGTTTGATATCTACATAACATTATATATACGTGCACATTATGTATATTAAATATAGCACGGATTATACCGTTATTTCGGGGTACTTTAATCTTTAACGGGTAAACTTTACCACCAATACGAAAATATAGTGTTCTATTACCACCAGGTGACCCACTTGCCCTTATGCCGGAGATTTTAGTTATAAAAAATAACAAGGTAATTGAAATCGACTGAAAATCGCTTAACTTTGTACCATGTTGAAATTTTATCAATACATTTAAAAATACACAATCGATATACATTAGAAAATAAGTTTTAACAAAACTTTAAATCCGACTTCAAAATAAAAACACTGAAAAGTCAAAAATAACAATTTCTATGGGTCTATTTAGAGTCCGGTGCCTATGTCGCTACCGGTCAATTAAAATTTAAGTTTTGTTAAAACTTATTTTATTTTTAAATGTTTTAGTGGTAGTTATTTATTTATTTACACTTCATACAAGTCATGTTAAGGCGGACTTAATGCCGCAACAGGATAGCATATAAATTCCAATACAATAGTCACATAACATAGTCGCGACGAGTGTACTCTTGTCCCTTGAGGAGTTAATTTTTTTACTCCGTACTCCGTCATCAGATCCTAACTAAATTTATATGGGACCAAATAGCAGCTAAAGTCTATCGAATGATTTTTTTTCCAACAAAATCGGTCCACAATTGGCGGAGAAATCGATATACATACATAAAATGACCAAAAAACAAAACGCGCCGAATTGAGATCCTCCTCCTTTTTTGAAGTCGGTTAAAAAGAAGTAAGAAGATGGACTATATTCAATTTACATTTGTTTGTAAATCGTAACATTACAAACGGTATACGTACTAATAACAGGACCCCTCCATTCAACTTTATGCTGCAATACAGCTTAGGCAATGCTTATCTTCTACTTATTTGTCATTGCAAATATGATACAGAAGATACATACTGGTTGTATATTTGAAACATTGTATTTACATGTTGCAGGACGGCGACACGCCCCTGCATGAAGCGCTGCGGCATCACACGTTGCAGCAACTCCGTCGCTTACAGGACGCGCGCGACGCCTCCCTGCTCACGGGACTCGCGCAGGCACACGACAAGAAGTCCTCCGCCTCCATCGCGTGCTTCCTCGCCGCTCACGGCGCTGACTTGACCATCAAGAACAAGAAAGGTTTTTGTTTTTATATACTTCAATAAGTGGTCGGGCCATGTTGTAGACAGGTTTTCCACAGCATATAGGTAAGGGCCAGTACGACCGGGGTACTACTCACTGTCTCACAGAAAACCGAGAGCAACATGCTGTTGGGTTTCTTATTGTGTGAGAGTTCCGGAGGCCCAAATCCTTGACCTACCTCCTTCCCAAGTGCCAACACCTATTAATTTTCTTCAAGGTTGGTCACGCACTCGTGATCCTCCTAGTATTGTGGGTGTTCATGAGCGATGAACATCACTTACCATCAAGTAAGGAGATGTCTTTTACCATCACTTGCGCGCTCGCTGGCATCTGCTATGATTATAACCACGTTTTTTTTATCATACTTATGGAGATCAGGCGATAGGCATGCTAATCCAAAACTTAGATATCATTTCTATGATTGTTTGTTATTATAAATTGAGCTAGTGTAACTCCAATTACATATTGTAAAACCTTTATGGTCTTGATAATAATAATAATTGTAAACTAGTCTTGAAAAGAATTGAGAAGAAAGTTTTGTAAGTCTAAGACAAAAGATTGTCTTATACACAGTTACATTTATAGGTACTTTCCATTTGCAGGTCAAACGCCACTCGATCTTTGCCCGGACCCGAATTTGTGCAAAACGTTGACGTCGTGCCGGAAAGAGGGTGCAGCCGCCGGCAATGACAGCGTATCCGAGGGAGAGGCGGGCTCATCCAGCGCCGCTGCCGGCCCGTCTGTCTCGAACGTCGCCGTTCAACCAGAGGCACAGCCCACAGATGGACCAGTACAAGTCGACCCCACCGCCGACGAATGCCTCGTTTGCTCCGATGCCAAACGTGACACATTGTTTCGACCCTGCGGTCATATCTGCTGTTGTAATGTGTGCGCGGCCAGGGTGAGACTTACGCTTGGACATTTTTTGTAATGCAATTTCAAACGACAGACGGTATTCAAAGCACTGTTTACTTCTTTCTATTGTTCGAAGCTGATAGTACCTACGACGTCACGATAGCATAGCTCAATTTACTGGTAGGGCAAACGGACTATTGCTGCACTTGATGGTAAGTAAAGAGCAGTCTACATAATATTATTAAGATGTATAAACCGACTGACTCCGAAACGAACCAGTGGGTTTTTCACCATGTGTATGGTGGTCGTCATCCAATCGGGTACAAATACTGGGTGGAAGGGAAACGCTTCCAAAAATTGTGACAGTTGATAGTGATTACGGATATGATACCACAAAAAAATCGCGAAATACATCTATCTACTCTTTTCACGACCACGCGAATGGGCCGCTGGCGCATGGCCAACGTCCGTTATCCCCGAGCGTCAGCTGTTTGTTTTATTAGACTTTTATTAAAACTATGTATTGAAATAATTAATTGGGTTTTTCTATTACGAAATGCTCAGTATCAGCCCGGAGTCTGGAATTTGTGCCCGGTATGGTGATAGGCTCGCTCCCTATCGCATAAGAGACGGAGATACGCTCGGCGAAATGTGGGTGTACTGGTTGTAACCAGTAGACAGAGGTGTACCTCTGTCTACCCCTTCGGGGATTACAGGCGTGAGTGCTTATTTAAATAATTATTTTAACGATATGATATGAATAACCGTTATACTTGTTTATCCAAACATCAAACTGTGTGAAAAAAAATAGTTTTATTTCGCGTTTTTTTAGTGGTATCGTGTCAATAATCACCAGCACTACCACCTGTCCCAGTTAAGGAAGCGTTTCCCTTACATAATTTATATCATGTTATGTATCCACCTGGACGATTATCAGAATGTTGTATGCTGCAGGTGAAGAAATGCCTGGTGTGTCGCGCATGTGTGACGTCACGGCAGCGTGTGGGTGAGTGTGTGGTGTGTTCGGAGGCGCCGGCGACAGTGATGTTCCGTCCGTGCGGAGACGTGTGCGCATGCGCTGCGTGTGCACCGCTGATGCGCAAGTGCGTCGAGTGTCGCACGCCACTGCAGCCGCTGCAGCCACCACAGCAGCCACAGCAACCACAGCAATCGCAACCACCACATCCACCACACCCACCACAGCCGTCAACGCATCAAACGCCTCACCACACTCTGCCGCCCATCAAGATTGACTGTAAGTACCTACTGCACATTCTACTTCGGTATTGGTATATTTGCGTGTGCTTTATCTGTCCGTTGGTCTCGAATGAAATATAAAGATCCAATAAATGAGCAATAACGACTCTTCTATTAAGCTGATGCTAGTGACAAATACTTTTGTCATGTACTTCGTTCTGTGCGGCAACCGACAGCATAATTAATCTATGTAGTGTTTACTGTGTATAGTTTAGTAACTACTAAATCTCTTGCCCGTTTGCCCCCTCATAAAAAATAAACTTTTGTTTCCAGTTGCGTCCGTGTGAATACCTTTTTCTTACGGAAACCCCACTTTTATGAATATTAATACCTATAATGAAAAATAGCATGCAAACTTTCAAAATCGGATGAGTAGTTCCAGAGAACGAGCTGCAAACAAACTTCCTTTTCTTCCTATTGTAATAATAGTATGGATACCGTCCAAATCATAAAGTTTAACTATATAAATGTGTAACCGCAGTGGATAAGGAGAGCGGCAGCAACCTCGCGCAAGTGCAGGTGAACAAGGGCCAGCCGGTGCCGGCACAGAGCGCGCCTCACTACATGAACAACGGGTCGCGGTTCGCGGCCGCACCCCCCGCCGCCACCCCCGTCCCCCCTGTCCCCCACGTCCCCGTCCCCATCGTCGCAAACATCCCCTCAGCGTCTGGTCCCCCCGCGGTCCCCGCTGCCGCTGCCGCTCCCGCTCCCGCTCCCACCGCGAACGCGCCCGCGCCCGCACCCGCACCCGCACCCGCGCCCGCACCCGCACCCGCACCACACGTCCCCACACCGGCGCACGCACCCGCACCTCCTGTCGCTGACGTACAGAAACTGCAGCAGCAACTCCAGGACATTAAGGAACAGGTATCTATAACATTCCCCTTTTATATCGGCACGGCCACGGCCGTCTGACCATCCACTATACGTCACAGTGAACTTATTGTCAAATAAGTGCAATACAATAAAACACAAATACAGTAAAATAATAATCAGATTTGTAACCACTATGGTAAATACACGAAGTATTTTCAAATGTCTAGATGCTATCGAATGTGAATAATGTAAAATAAGTCTGCTTACAAGTAGTTATCCGTCAACAGACCATGTGCCCAATATGCCTGGACCGGCTGAAGAATATGATCTTCCTATGCGGGCACGGCATGTGCCAGATGTGCGGCGATCGCATCACCGTGTGTCCCATCTGCCGCAAACAGGTCGAGAAACGTATCCTCCTCTACTGAACAGTCACCACTCTAATATGCAAGCAAGTGGCGAACGCAAAAAAATATTTGGAAGGAAGGTTGATTTTTAGAACACTTGCCTTAGACTGAAGTATTAAGGAGCGCGCGAACTGCAACATTTTGGTGAAGCTGAAGCTTAATAGTAGAAGAGCTGTCGAACATTTTAGGTTTAGTATTTAAAGCACCATGAAAATTTGTGCCAAACATAAGCCAGAGTATTCAATTCAGTATGCAATCTTCAAACGACTGAAAAATTTGCAAACCCGACTAAATAAATAGTTGTTTTTATTTTTCATTTTATTACCACATTTAAAGATATTGAAATTTCAAATTGCTTCCAGACGATTTGTTTTTTCAAAATAATATTCATAGGTTGAGACACATTGTCACGGTGCCTCAAATACCTATCCTGCAATTTTAACAGCTCAGACCATAAACTTCTTTCTGGATGCGCTAATTAAATACAAACATTTATATGCCTACATTAGTATTAAGCTCAAAGAACGAAAACTCATTGAGCAAAAACATAAGACGAGAACACGAGACGAATCTTTCTGTGTTTACCACAACGGCTCACGGGCGTTTCTATAAGTACCACGAATTTCGCGATGTGGATAACTATTTTAAAGAAACCACAATGCGTTGTGGGCTATTTTTAATGAATGTTTTCGTTTGTTGAGCTCAATATACACATACAAAAAGTTATACAAGCGAATAAATGCTCTTCCAGGATGAGAAGATGATAATTAAAGTTGTCAAACTGTATTAAATATCAGCATGTTATACTCGTAATATTATAATCGATGATATTGCGCTTGCAGCTTGTTAGTTAATATGCAAGTTAAGTTTAAAGAATTAGGTTAAGAATTTTTATATAAATTCTGGTAATGTTACGCGATTATATTTTCAAGTAAAGCGGCTGAAATAACGTTTTAAATTATATTAATGTTCATTTTATTCTGGCACGGCGAAGTGACTACTCTACATTCGATAATAAGTACTCGTATCAGTACAGTGCAGTCCAAATATTAATAATATCTATGAGTATATTGCACATTTCTATTGCTAAAATTAGATGGAAGTCTATCTATATCGAATAGATAGTGGTAGTAGTCCAATTACCTAGTTCAGATAGATATAGGTACATGTTTGCATTTTATAAAAAAAAACTGGCCAAAGTGGATCTAAATGCATCAAATAATAATGTTATGGCAATAGGAAACAATATTTAACATGTTCTTTGATTCAAATTCTATATGTTTTAATAATGTGTCCAGATACAATGACAAGAGTAGGTATAATTCTTATCTAAATTTAAATATATAAAAAAACATAAATAATAAACATCTATCTATCTAAAATTGGTCTGCCATACCATTCCGCGTAATATCTTCAACACTTTTATGTTTCGTGAGATCTTTGGGTTTGGGTTCAGTTCCCAGGTTGGGCAGTCACAATTTGTGTTTGAGTTTTCGATTAGAAAAATCACCAATGAATTGCCCGGGATTGGTATGACGATATACTCACATAGTGGAACGGAAATAAGCTCGGCGAAACGTAGGTGCAGCATTACTTGCACCTCTTCTTACCCCTTCGGGGGTAAAGGCGTGAGTTTATGTATATATGTACTTGTATGTTTTAAATGTATTTTATTATTATTATTAAGATTGTACCTGGTCAATGAATGATCGTCCAGGTAAAATAATAAAATTATAAATGTTTTGTTCGTCGCTACGAAGCTTACTTTGATATTTTTAAATAAAATAACAAAGGACACAATTTAGTTCCAATTATGCATTTATTTGTTTCTATGAAATTATGACGTTCCCGAGAGATGTTATAAGAAAATATTACTCCTCTTATGATACACTTCTTCTATAGTAATTATTTATGTAGAATTTCTAGTTTCGTTAAGTGATTACTTTACCGTATGAAATGTCCCACGTGAAATAGTGTCATGATTTATTAAAAAAATCTATTATTATTTATGACTTCTCATTCGTTAACTATGCAAAATGTAATAACGTATTCGTAAACACAAAAAAATGAATTAAAATATTGAATGGGTTTATTGACATATCTATAGAGTGATAGTATAATAAATATGTAGAATCATCCATACTTAACTATTCAATAAAATAAAGTTTGTCTGTTTGCTTATATTAAATGTAAGCGGAATCTATAGAACTAGTTCTAAATATCAATTCACTAATAGAAAGCTTCACTATTCGACCCTTATATTTTATCCCAGAAAATTTATTTCACGAGATCGGAGCTGCGAGCCAAAGCAATTTTTGATACAATTTATTTAATTCAAACATAATAACTAGATATATGCAATATGTAACAAAAACCCTGTTGGTTTTAACTGTGATATCATAATCGATATTCAAACATAATAAAAAAACTCGCATACGCAAATTGGACTAAGTATAAAAATAATCATATTTATTATTTAAACTTTAATTAATTTATTGTTTGTAAACCTTATTTCGGATTGATTACCTCTGCAAGAGCGATTACTTGCGAGCCAGAGCGAGATAGCAAGTTGCGGCGTCCACGTACATCAAACCGCGTCCGCAGCTTCGTCAATACATACAGAGATTCAGATGTAAATAACATAGTTTAGTTTAAGTATTTTTATTAAGCAGTCTATATGTCTTCACGACCCATAAAGGGCCAACAGGGTTTATGTTACATACTGTATAAAACGTATAATGCCTAACTGAATGTCGCATTCATACAAGTATATCTGAACGTTCGAAAGCTTTGTTCGCGATGGATACCGCATGAGTCAGCGGAAGGTTAAAAACGACAGCAAGTAGAATGTTGTGATAATATTATCAAATGAAATAACCATCAAAATTTTGAGATAATCGTAAACAATTCTACAAACATACACACATACAGGGCGAATACAGAACCTCTTTTTTAAGTCAGTTAAAAATACAACGGAAGGCAATAATAACTAGTTGTATAAGATAGCGTAACAGGAGACAAAATCCGTTCTTTTACGGACCTGACATTAAAAGAAAAGAACATTCACAGCAGATTGGTACATCTATTTATTTATTCAAAGAGAATAAAAATACATTTACCCGCCTAGTGTTTTGGAAAAAGTTCGTAAAAAGCGTCCTCTTAACACGAGTAGTTTTCCATCACAACAAAGCATGCGCCCACTCTAATAAGATAACAATGGCGTTTTTGATACCTTAAACGTGCAACTCTTGACGCATCCACAGTTCGGACCTTGCTCTTGCTATTTTTGTTTCGAGGTATAAGCACGGTACGAGAACACAGATGCGACGATGATAGCGTTCGGAGAGCGCATGACCTGGATTAGGACATAGGTTACTTTTTATCCTGGAAAAGTCCATTCATGCGGGCGAAGCCGCGAGCAAAAGCTAGTACATTATAAACATTAGCTTTATTAGACTTCAGGAAACTTACACCATGACCTAAGTATAAGTAGAAAAGAATATTGGTAATTCAAGTACCCCAAACGAACGAAATAAACACTAATCATAAATTAACAAAAACTGAAACAAAAGAACTTTAATAATTAGTTGTAACAACAAACATTTGAAATAAATAAGTAATGAGTATTTATGGTCAATAGCCAGCAACAAGCGGGTCATCTATAGAGTGTTTGACCGTCCGCGCCTCCTGTTGCACGGGTTCGGTGAAAGTAGCGGCCTCGCCTATGCCGGCCACTCGACTGCTCAGTATTTCTCGGGTCAAATCGCCAATTCTAAACGATAAGTGAAAATCACTCGCTAGTTCGCTCTCATCGCATCTCTTGCAATCCTTGTAATACATTGCCGACGAGCTCTTCAAATCTGGAGACGTAGCACAATACAAAGGCGTGCTGGCGCCTTGACTCTAGAACAAAATATAGGTACAGTATTACTTACTATAGGTAAATATAATACTACCGTGCAGTATGGGCCCGAGGCTATTAAGTAGGTACGGAACGAGATTTAAATATGGCACCGTTTGCCTCATGTTAGGTATTTAATGAAGTTGGGTATGGGTAAAGTGAGAACTTTATCCCGTACATGCGGAGGCGTCTAGAGCAAGCGCTCCGGTAGCCATATAATTGTAGGGCCGGCCCTGCTACCGTACTCAAGAGGTCCTTGCAGATTACGATACGACCTAACTTTTCTGCGGTCATCAAAAAACCGATCAAGTGCGAGTCGGATTCACGAGCCGAGGGTTCCGTTGACACCTGTAGGTATACTCTTAAATTACCTACTTAAGTATGTTATTTTTATTATTTGTTAAAAAATCCGCCGTAACATATCGATACCCGTAATTTTAATTGTTCTAAGGGACTTTTGGATGTATGTTCCTTAAGTCAATTAAATTAAATGTCATCGTAGGTATGCCCTTAAATTTCTTTTTGTTTTTGTTATTTGAGTGGTAGAGCCACGCTGTAGACACTTTCGTATACAGCGTGAATACAGAATGAATGCGCCGGCTCGTCCGGGTCGTTACCACTGTCTCACAGAAAACCGGCGTAAAGTAACGCTAACGTTGCTGCTACGTTTCGTACGGTGAATAAGATGAGATATCCGGAGGTCCAAACCGCCTCCCCTTCCCAATCCTTTAATTATCCTTTCATTTAAGGTCGGCTACGCACCCATTATTCTTTTGGTATTGTGGGCGTACATGTGCGATGGAGATGACTTACCATCAGGTGACCCACTTGCTCGTTTGCCGGCTTATGCTATAAAAAAACTTACGGTTCAAAAGATAAGAGGTCCAGATTGACAAACATTGAGACGGCGCGGAATAGGGTTCGGTTGGTACGCTTTGACTACCGAACCCTAAAGAAAGACGTAATGGTATAACTATAAACACAAGGTTTAAATGAAACTTTCACATGCGATCATTTTTAATAGCATAGGACTGCAAACTAGTAAGTGGGTCGACGTGAAGTAACTAGCTCGCTGTTGCATTTCGTACGATGAGTGATATTTTCGGATGCCAAATCCCATTTTGCTCATTCCTTTCCTTTAAGGTCCACAACGCATCCATGATTCTTTTGGCAGCATGGATGGTAGAGATCAATTAAAATCACATGTCAACCAATTTATAATCTCCGTGGCGCAGTGGGTGAGTAGCCGGCTGCGAAGCGAGAGGTCGTGGGTTCGATTCTCACACCGAGACCAATGTTTGTGTAATCCACAAATATATGTTTCGGGTGTGGGTGTTGTGGGACCGCAAGTCCCTCGTAGTTCCTGATACCCACAATACAGGTTCACCTAGTGTGAGGTCAGGACTATGCGTGTGACTGTTGGGTGTATTTATTATTTATACTGGTTAACCTAGTGTGTTTTTAGGACTGTGTATACTGGGTGTATAAAAAACCAATTACACAACAAGTTAATTTACTTACTATTGTCTTCGCAAACGGTTTCATAATTGTATAGAGCGCCTCGAAGGGCCACCAGTTCCGACACAAACGGGTCTTCACAAACGAGCCAGGATGTGCGCAGAACACAGATTTTCCACTATTGAGCCAGCGGTAGCCTAACTGATGCATCGTCAGTATACCACACAACTTCGATACATTGTACGCTTTAATAGATGTGTATTGATTTTCAGGCAATGAAACTAATTGTTCAGTCGGCATTAATTTGTCATTAAAGCTCCACTTTATATTTCTGCAAGGTCATCGTAGTTTTAATTGTAGATAATTCGATGATCGAGCAAGGAGCCTCCTCCTCTTTTACTCATTCTCTTGTTAACTCTACGATCCGCCTAGAAATGGCTTTATGAAATATTGCTTATGTGATTGGCGCCAGACAAATCTGGTTGTAAAATCGTTATTTGGATCTTTGTGTTAGCTAGATAGAATATATTTAGCCGAAAACACGTAGTGGTAAAATCAAGAAGCTTATTATTGTGGTTAATAAATAATAAAATGTACTTAACAAAATAATTAGAAACCTGTGAGACTCCGAAGAAACGAACACGATTCGTGCACCCGGAGCAAGAATCTTTTCTATAGTTGTAAGCAAATAATACTGACTCAAGTAATTTACTTGAAAGGTAGTTTCTAACTTGTCTTCTGTAAGCGTCCAAGGCAAACCAAAAGTCCCAGCGTTTAAAAGCACAATATCAATGTGTCTAAAAGAGTCGAAATAAATTATGTAAGTATAAATAAACACGTCCATATGCTACAGCCATAGGAAAATACATGTTTAGTAAATTGTTTCTTTTGATAAAAATATATGATGATGAGAGAAGTTACATGAGAAAGTATCAGGACTTATGAAGAAATTAAGAAGAAAACTTCAGAACAGGACTTATGAAGAAAGATAGATAATGATCTTACTTATATAGGTAGGTACATAAGTTACTTGAAGGGACTTGAATATCATAAACATTTATTGAAAGGTTACCTCACGTCATTCAAAATATCATCGGAACATCTTTTAACAGATCTCAATGATGCTAGATTAATTTCATAAAAGCGAAGCCGATGATTATTTCCGCAGATGTTC
This sequence comes from Mimas tiliae, assembly GCA_905332985.1. Lineage (NCBI taxonomy): Eukaryota > Metazoa > Arthropoda > Insecta > Lepidoptera > Sphingidae > Mimas > Mimas tiliae. The sequence continues at coordinate 8,307,316 of HG995241.1, forward strand.
TTGGCGACGACACTGGCGGCGTATGTGTTGCGGCAGGCCATGAGAACCGTACAGTCACGTGAACTAAGACATCTCGTCATCTCCAAGCCAATACCACTGTTTGCGCCGGTTATCAAACACGTTTTACCCTCTAACTTAACGTCTTTCACCACCTAGAAATAACTAACTTTACGAATCTTTTAATTATTTTATATCTCACGTGGGATCTTTAAAAATCTCATATTTGTTAGATTGCATGAAATATTTATTTTAAGATAATTTTTATTTGTTTTTGTATTGTGTAGGTACTCTTATTACGTTATCTCGTTAGATTCTGAGTTATCTCGCAAGGCATAAATTATAAGTTACCTACTAGTTTTTGCTCGCGGCTCTATGCATAATCCAGGTCTGGTCTACCTGTGTGTCAAAATTCTTGGGTTCAGTTCCCTGTTCGAACGATTTACAAATTATGTTTGAGTTTTCTTTTCGGATAATCATAATGGCGATAGACTCGCCTCCTATCAAATCATGGGACGAAGATAAGCTCGGCGAAATATGGATGCATTAGTTACAACTAGTAACTGCCTCGGTGGCGCAGTTGTAATGCGTACGCGTTACGGTTGGGGTCAAGGCTGAGGTCTCGGGTTCGATCCCGGGTCTGGTAAAGTGGTATTAGGTTCTATTACGGAATGTTCAGTATCAGCCCGGAGTCTGGAATTTGTGCCCGTTATGGCGATAGGCTCGCCCCCTATCACATCGTGGGACGGAGATACGCTCAGCGAAATGTGGGTGTACTGGTTACACCTCTGCCTACCCCTTCAGGGATTACAGGCGCGAGTGCATATGTATTAGTTACAACCTCTGCTTACCCTTAAGGGGGTTCATATAAGCGATATGTAGGTAGTTGATATCAATTTAATTATTACAATTAAATGTAATATCAATAATAGGTACACTGGTATCATAACAGTCCTTCGCCTACCTCATCTGCTGTTGGACCGAAGAACACGCAACTGATATTTTTCTCAACTCTATTCAAAGAATCAAACATGTTCTTTATTCCACGTAGTGTACCCAAAAATCTTCTGTCACGGCTCATTGTCAAAGAATTACTGTAAAGTTATAAAATTTATAGTCTGGTCAAATTAAACCAAAAAATAGGGGTGAGGTTACAATAATTCACACTTGGCTGAAAATTAGTAGGATTATTCAAAACACCATTATAAATGAAATGTGAAAAGTCCTCATCGATCAGACACCTGGAAAAAATATATTATAGACATATATATAGATTTTTTTTATAGATAATTATCTGATCTACAATTTTTGTTTGGGCTAATTTTATGACAAAACTTACCGTTTTCCTGAAAATAGCGAAATATAAATATTTATAATAGTGTTTTGAACAATCCTACCAATTTTCAGCCAAGTGTGAATTTTTGTAACCTTGGATGTGTAAATTGACCGGATAGTATAGGATCCCGTCATACAACGACCTTCACCGAGATGTGTATTTGATGACACGTATTTTATATTTAATTTAATATGTCAGTAAATATATTGCATATGGGTTGCCTAACAAATTTCAGTCCAGGATATGATTACGTAATTAATAATTTAAAAAATCCGTAACATCCCTAATATGGAGGTAGGTGCTGATATGAGAAACCGAGTTAAGTTCTCATGACTTGTTTTCATCTGAAAAGATTGACACAGACGTGTTAAATCGTATTCAAGTCTGGTTACCAAGATTATCGTAGTATTGAGGAAATAATGACTAAGTACAGTAGTCTGTATGGATTCGGATTTAAGTAATATAGTATTACTAGCATTTACCCGCGGCTCTGCCCGCATAAAAGTCTTTTTCTGGGATAAACATGCCTATGTTCCAACTCATGCCTTGGTCTACGTGTATGCCAAATTTTACCCAAATCCATTCAGTCGTAAATGCGTGATTGATCTACAAAAATACAAACTTTCCCATTCATAATATATAAAATTCAACCGCCCCCCCCCCCCCCTTTCGCGAGTGGAATTTTACAAACATGTATGTGTATTATTCATATTATATCATTATTTTTAATAGGTAATATTTGTACTCAATTTCACAGCCGTTCTTCGTTCTATAGAAAATTCAACTCCCCTCCCACCTTTAACTCCTTAAAATGTAAATTTCCAAAAACCTTTTCATAGCGCCTATATTACACAAACTATCTTCTGACCAAACATGGTCCTAGCTTTAGTAGTTTTTTAAAATATTTATCTTTGATATAATATATAGGCTACTGCTCCGCTCCCATGGGTGGTAGCGTGATGATACAGATAGATAAACCATTGTCTCCACAAAACAAATATATGGTGTGAATATGACCCCAATCGGTCAAGTTGTTCAAAAATTAAAATAAATACTTTCATACTAAGTTAAAACCCCCCTTTGCCAAGTGAGATTTTCCAAAAATATGAATCACATATTTCATTAAGTACTTATGATAAGCAATATTTGTGCATAATTTCACAGTCATATTCCGTTCCATAAAAAAGTTTCATACAGATATTCAATCCCCCTTCCCCCTTCTGTAAGTGGAATTTTGCAAAAATGTTAATCACAAATTTTATTATTTTTGATAATGAAAGCAAGCAAAGCAATATTGGTGCTTAATTTCAGTCGTATTCCGTTGTATAAAAAAGTTTCATACAAAGTTCAATTCCCCCCTTAAAATGTCAATTTCAAGAAAATTCTTTCTTAGCGGGCTCCTACATTACTCAAACTATCATCTGACCAAATTTCATGATCCTAGCTTAAGTACTTTAGAGATTTCAGAGAATCAGTCAGCGAGTGGTATTTCGCTTTGTATATAGATTACTGCTCCGCTCCCATGGGTCGTAGCGTGATGCTATATAGTTATGAACCATCGTCTCCACAAAACAAATGTATGGTGTGAATATGACCTCAATCCCTGAAGTCGTTCAAAAGTTAAAATAAGTAATTTCATACAAAGTTCAACTCGCACCTTTTCCATGCCGAATTTTGCAAAAATGTTAACCACAATACCTATTTCATTATTTGTGATACTTAAGCAATATTCGTGCATAGTTATATATCAGTCATATTCTGAACCATAAAAAAAGTTTCATACAAAGTTCAACTTTTGTAAGTAAATTTTTCCAAAAATGTGACGCTCATATTTCATTATTTTTAATAAGCAATATTTGCGCTCAATTTCACAGAAGTATTCCCTTCCATAAAAAAGTTGCATACAACGTACAAACCCCTCTTTTACCCCCTTAAAATGTAAATTTCCAAAAATCCGTTATTAGCTGACGTCTACATTACACAAACTATCATCTGACCAAATTTCATGATCCCAGCTTCATTAGTTTTTGAGAAATCGTGATTAATCAGTGAGTCAGTGGTATTTCGCTTTTATATATATAGACTAGCTGTTGCCCGCGACTCCGCCCGCGTGAATGCCTATTTCCAGGATTAAAGTAGCCTAGTAGGCGCCCCCGGTGACAAAAATACTAATGTCGCTATTAAAAAATAGGGGTTGATTGTAGAGGGTTGAAAATTTAGGGTTGTATGTATTTGTAATGTTGTATCGTAAAAAAAAAACAAAAAAAATTGTCTAAAAAAAAAAAATTGGGGTGGACCACCCTTAACATTTAGGGGGATGAAAAATAGATGTTGGCCGATTCTCAGACCTACCCGATATGCAAACAAAATTTCATACCAATCGGTCCGGCCATTTCGGAGGAGTATGAGAACGAACATTGTGACATGAGAATTTTATATATAAGATATAGATACTTAGTATTATTATATACGTATGTTTTTGTTTATTTTGATTAGCTTGAATGACAAAACGAGCAGGTCATTCGCCTGATGGTAAGCGCCACGCCTGTCCATAAACAGAAGCAACACTTTAAGACACAGAAGTTTAAATTACAAAGTACTGCACGACACTGGACTGCGTTCGTCGCCCCGAGACATAAGTTGTTAAGTCTCATAAAGCCCAGTAATTTCACTGCCTTCAATGTCCTTCAGTGTCGAACCGAAAAACAACAGTGCTTAAACACTGTTGCTTGGCGGCAGAAGGCGGTGGTACCAACCCGGATGGCATTTTGCATACGAGGGACCTAACACGTAGTGGACAAGAGTTTATCATTTATCATGCATGTAATAAACAATTATTTTAGCATTAATTGGAACAAAAAAAGCTACTTGAGATCCATAATATCATTATAAAATATAATATCACTCTTAATTTATGTATGCTATTGCCTACAACCTTACAAGGCCGGTACGACCGGGTTAATACTATTGTGTCAGAGAAAACCGACGTCAAGTGGCAACTTGCTGTTACGCTTCGAACGGTGGCCGGTGGGTGAGATTTCCAGAGACCTTAATCTCGCTTCCCAGTCCCATTCATTTCATTTATGGTCGGTAACGCACCCATGATTTTCTGGTATTGTGGTGTATAGGCGGTGATTATCAAGTGATGGCCCACTTGCTCGTTTCCCGGCCTCTGCTATAAAATATCCTAAGTACCTACTTAATATTCTAAGGTACGTATTAACTAAGAAATTTGCGTAGTTAGGTACCGTAAAATGCTGTAACTTTATCTGGACTTGTCGTTTTTCTTTTGTTTCTTTGAATTAATAATAGATTAGTATTGATTATTATTGTAGCTTTTAATGAGTTTTAGACAGAAAACAGACCTTTATGGTTTGCCAGATAGGACTCAAATATTTTGAATTTATGTAGTTTTTCTAATTACAACCACTCATTGTCATTGGCAAAGTTGTAGGTAAAAGACGCAATTTTGCCTAGGATACCTCAATAAATAAAATGTCGTATAATTTTTGTATTTTTTCCCGTGTGCATGAGATACGCTTGCCCCCGAGCATGTCGAGTTATTGATATTAAGATAGTAGATATTTATTTATATTGCAACTATAGGCAAAGTTGTTATAGGTACCACAAACTTTCCATACAAAAATAACATTAACTGTAGGGTTGTCGCAAAAAATGCGGATGATTTTCATTATACTTTTATTTATTTAAAAAACATAAAATGGTACTTACGAGTCACAATAACAAATAAGATATTTTTAATAATAATGATGAGCTATAAAATATAAGGGTTTCAATAAAATAAATAATCTGTTTTAGCGTGGCTTTACCACAAAATATTATTAAGTTCTAGTATTGTTTTAAATTTTTAAGGACACAAATACCTACTATCTTTAGACAATGTTATAAAATAAAAGTATAGGTATTAAATAATGTACCTACATCATTTACGATATTTGTATTAGACTACGACACTTATGTTACCTAGCAGTAACTAATAATGTCTTCGTCTCTCTTAAAACTAAAATTATCTACTTATATAATCAAAACTTTGTTTTTGATTGTATGTTGTAAATACTTGTAAAAGAATCGCTGCCGAAAATACGCAGCAACTTTCTGCCTGGCATTATCCCGGCTTAGTACCAAGGGCTGCCTTCCTACTTAAACGCTTCCTCTTCGCCCGATCCTGAGCTTCATCCGTCCAGAGACCAAAAATACACACTCACGCCTGTAATCCCCGAAGGTGTATTCAGAGGTCAGTACACGCACATTTTGCGGAGCGTATCTCCGTCCTATGATGTGACAGGTGGTGTAAGCCTATCGCCATAGCATTTCGTAATAGAAAAACCCAATATAAAAGTAAAAGTATTCCCCGCGCGACCCGGGGTTTTGAACCCGAAACCTCAGAGTCAGCCTCAGTCGTAGCGCGTACGCATTAGAACTGCGCCACCGAGGCAGTAGCAGCGAAGCCATTGTTGCTTATATCTAAGACGTCAAGCCAGCGCTTTTTGGGCCTTCCGTGAGATCTTACCCCTGGTACGATTTGGCTATACATTTGCAACTGACGTACTCCTTTGACGTATGTGACTGCTTCGGTGGTGCAGTTGTAATGCGTATGCCTTATGACTGAGGCTGACGCTGATGTCTCGGGTTCGATCCCCGAGCTTTGAGGTTTTCTATTACAAAATGCTCAGTATCAGCTCGCACTCTGGAAATGTGCCCGGTATGGCTATAGGCTCGCCCCTTATCACACACATCATGGGATGGAAATAAGCTCGGTGAAATGTGGGTGTACTGGTTACACCTCTGCGTACCCCTTCAGGGATTACAGGTGTGAGTGGGTATATACTCCTTTGGTTTCCGCAAAACGTGACCAAACTACCTTAAGCGACATTCCTGAAGGTTTTCAGCCACGTCGCGGATTCCAATTTTTCGCGGATGTACTCGTTACGTATAGGATTTATATGTGTTACGTTGTACATCCACCGCAGCATCTCCGCGAAGTAGATCTTCATAATATGGCGGTTTAGGTCAGATAACATCTCACACCCATACAGCATCACAGGCCAGACTCCAGGGTCCACCTTCCTACTTACTGGCCGGAAAACAACAGGTATAAAGAATTAAGTATGTTTATATCTCCGAGAGACCTTGGCACGGCAGTGCGAAAGGGACCGAAAACACAGAGTGAACGTAACATTTATAATAAAAACTGATTTCGAGCACGTTGAGCACGTATTTACTTAATTTTTTTTGTTAATAATATCAGTATAGTGACAACCCTAGAACCAGGCTAAGTTGTGATTCTCCACTTTCCAAAACAATGTACAATATTGCCTACTTAGTTATTTTAATGAAAAAATATCAAGCAATATGGAAAATAGACATAATTTTCTTACCCTGGGGTGGTAGTCCCTGCACGTAAAACTTTTACATAAGTTACGGGACACTATAAAATTTTACCCCCTCCCGCCAACTTTTGTCGCACAAATAACAGAGTTGCCATAAATAAAATCTAAATTTTGTTGCCGTAATAAAGTAAAAGTACCTACATCCAAATAGTACAAAAATCCAAAGAAACGGGAAGTATCGTAGTGGTAACGAAATAGGCAAATTTGAGCTTACACGGCAAAATTACAGCATTTTATGTAAGTATATCAAATTAGTATTTATGGCTTTTATTACAATCACATATCCAAAAAAGAGGGTTAACCTCGGAATGAGAGATAATAAGCTATAAACTTGTATAAACCTTTATTTAAGCATTCTGAAAGTTGTCTCAAGTCTCATAAAATCTCGTGTTCGCGTCTTATGATATTCAAGGTTAAAGGTCTCAAAAATCAATGTCTCAAATATCTCGTTTCCTATGGCTTTAATGCCATTTGCATTTGTTACAAAAATTATAGAGGATAAAATTCTCTACAACTTTTGTTCCAATCATTTTTTTATATACTCAACCGTTTTTAAGATAGCGGGTGGAGAGTGCGCCGCGCTTACCTCACAGCATAATGCAAGGTCAACCGTAAGTCCCGGCAAATAATACGCCGTATAGGTAAAGTTTTTAAATCATCAAAATATAAATATTGATTTTATGAGACTTTTTATGACACGAGATTTTATGAGACTTTTGAAACAACTTTCAGAATGCCAAAATAAAGGTTTATACAAGTTTATAGCTTATTATCTCTCATTCGGAGGTGAAACCCATAATTTGACTGATTTAATACTGCTGTATTCCTTAGCGACTTAGCTATTACTTGTTCCGAAACCCCAGGAAATATTCGTACTTTGTTTTATAGGTCCTGTCGTAAAGAATAATGGCCCACAACAGTAAAAAAAACAAATCTTACCAGCATCGAAGATGGTGATGCATTGTAAAGTCGTTCAGCCGCCAAGTGACAAGATAATAAGTTAAATAACTGGTTCCTTTACGTGTGACCTATGGTGCGAGTTGGGACTTCACAACTGTCAACAAAGAGAATGTTCATTGAAAATATTAAGACCAAGTTATGACTATTCAAAAATTAAATGTAGATAAGAACGCTTTTCCACATGCTACCGCACGGCTCGATTTGTGTCTCGATAGTCGTTAGACGATACGCATCCCACGATACACTTTCCTTATCTAGTATATTACTCTTTGCGACACTGCAGACGTTTTTCTGCGATGTTCTTCGCACGTTTTTCCAGAAATTCCACCAGTGACGATTACGCAACTAGCCAACTAAAAGGCAGTTGCGGCGGCTAAAGGCGGCCTGTAGTCTACACGTTCATAGTTTCGTGAGTCGTGCGGTGCGTTGACAGTAAGTTTAAACTTCTTTCATACATCATTACAGCAAAAAAAAACTCCTAACAACATAACGGAATGCAGCGACGACATAGCCAAATACTTAGAAAAGTCGTTTATAAAACGTGTGTCGTTCTGTGTTCGTTGGATGAGAAAACGGTTCATAGAAATATATTAATGGCGATCGAAGTCGTTATCGCTTTTTACCGTTCTTTTTACCGTGTCGTGTCGTGGTGGCCCGTGAAAAAACGCACAGATATGCGCTCAGATGTCACAATATCAACACAATACTCTTTACTCTTTTACTATAGCATTTATTTTTATTTAAACAGTTTATTAGTTTTCTACCAAGAAGTACCTACATAATATTATATATATTTATAGCCGATAGTTGTCCTGCGCGGTTTCACCCGCAACTACAGCAGCGCCACCTACCGGGTCCAATTAATAAATATTATGATATTGTGATCATTATAGGTGATGAACAGTGTAAGAAAACATTAAAATAAGTGAATTTATGTGATTTTTGACTAAGAGTATTGATCGACCTTGGTCGTTCGTTCCAATTGGAGAAAATCGTCTATGAAGTCGCACTGGAAAGACTTTGAAATCGGCCACACCGGTATTCCATCGTTCATAAAAAGACTTAAAATAAATTAATACTTGTTCTTGGCAAAAGGCTTATTAATGCGAAGCGAAGAAAAATCTATACAGATCTGCTAAAAGCGTTGGTAGGAGGAGTTTTGGCGGGAATTCTGACAGTGCGGTGGCTCTCTTGTTTAAATTATTTCCTAAACTAGTTTAAAGTTGTGTTTGTTGTATAAAAGTGGTGTGGTTTTGTGCAATAATCATTAATGATTAGTGTATGGAAACATAGAAGTAAGTGAATTTATGTGATTTTTGACCTAGGGTATTGTAGTAAACTCTTTAGTAAATTAATGTATTTGGAAACTCGAACGTTTTAAATTATGAAGTTGATTTATCATTGTCATTGTAACTTTTACGCTAATATTAATTAAATTATATTTAATTGCTTTATTAATGATATTATTTCAGGTATCGATCGACCTTGTGCGTTCGATCCGCTTGAAGAAAGTCGTCTAAGAAGCATCGAACTGAAAGGAATTAACACTAAAACTACAGCAAGACCTTGAAATCGGTCACACGGGTCCGTTTCGTCGTTCTTAGAAAATAAGAAAAGAATATAACTAATGACTTGGCAGTATGGTCTCTGATCTTAGCCGGTTCCTTATGGAACAAACCGTAGAGGGAACAAACAACAAAAAAAAAACAAAAAAAAAAGGTGGCAAAGTGGTGTCAAACACAATGTGTACTAACGTCAGTTCTTTCATACGTCTTTCATACGTTTCTCTAAGTAGTCTGTGGTTCTTTCTAAGTAGCTGTGTGTGTACCTACTTGTTTACGTTCCCACTTCTCCGTTCGTAATTTTGACCAACACTAAACATTTATTTTACTGATGCTCATTAGTAACGATTAAACATGGACAAATCAACCAAACGACGATACTCCTCGTCAAGTTCCGACAGCGTCGAACAAAGTCGAAAAAATGATTTGAAAGAAAGAGATGAATTTGCAAAAAGGCTAAAGAAACGAGATGAAGAAAAAGTAAAGAAGGTTACTGAAGCATCTAGTAAAAGATCATATGAAGAAGCAGCAAAGCGACTAAAACTAGAAGCAGAGGATAGAGATAAAATCTTGCCTAAACTGCGAGTTCAATCACGACGTAAATATTTGGAGAAAAGAAAGGACGACAAGGTTGTAGAATTAGAAGCTGATATAGCCGACGATGAATATTTATTTGACGAAAGGATGTAAGTAATATAGTTTAGTAGCTTTAGGATGGCGGAGGAACACAAGGGGAGAGGGATGTGTGGAGGAACTCACCTATTTGTAGCATTGCTTTTTAAACGCAGGCAGTTATGCAGGTTCGAAAAAGCATGAGGAGGGGGGTGTTTTGTGGACTTATGGACTGGGTACCTACTGCACAATCCATTCACCTTCAATGCGTATGAAATAAAATATGCAGACAAATATAATATGTAATAAACATTAATTTGAATTGCAGAAAATAATTATGAGTATTTTTTATTTATTTATATTTTATTTATTGAACGCCAACACAGTGTACATTGTTACAGTTCAATTATAAGATACATTTATACATCTATCTTGCTAAATGCCATTGCAGTTATAGGCGCAGACTGTTTACAATGTGATATAGCGAGTAGGATACAACTATGTGTATACACAGCTAAATGTAAAACAAAAGTAATCTAAAATTATATTATATACCAAATAAAAATATAAGTATAGTTTGTCTTATCTAAAATCACTAAATTTTGGAGTGAGATTCATAAAATAAGTTTTCACAAAACTTAAAAACCAACTTCAAAAAATAGCACTAAAAAATCAAAAATAACATTGTCTGTAGGTCTCTTTGGAGTTGGTGTCTAGGTCAGTGTATGTGGGCCACCATAATACAATAACACTTTCGAAGAGTGTACTGTTGTCAGTTGAGAAGTTTTATTTATTTACTCCATTATCAGATCTTAACCAAAATTATACAAGACCACATTGTAGCTAAACCCTATAAAATGTTTATTTTCCAACAAAATTGGTCCACAATTGGTGGAGAGTACATATAAAACAACAAAAATGTTATACATGCCAAATTGAGAAACTTCTCCTTTTTCAGTTGGTTAAAATAGAGTGATGGGATGGATATATTATATATTGTGCAAACAGCTGCATCTTGAGATTGGGATTTGTATAGGATAAACATGTTAGAGTGAATAATACTAATAATATTTTTATTCCAGCTTAACAAAAAGGGAAAGGCAAGAAAGAGAACATAAGAAGACTATTTTACAATTAGCAAAAGAACATGAGAAGGCTAGAGAATTGGAGAATGTTCACAGGTATCATATGCCACAAGATTTGGGAAAGGGAGAAAAAGGTAACTTTTTAATAAAAACATCCACCTCACTATACGGTTTTTAACAATTTTAACACACTTTTATTAGCTTCAGATGTATGTAACGGAAACTTTGAAAATGATTTTGGCCCCCTTCAAAACCTCGGATAAACTTGAAATTTGGCATACTATATAGGACCGATGACAATTCAAAAAAATAATTAATTATTACTTATGCATTACACGAACATTCACATTTTGTCTTTATTTCGCGATCTATGAGATTACTGCATTGGGGGGAAGAAATTAGTTTCGTTGGTGGGGTAGGGTGGGGTCAGTGGCGTGCAATTCATAGAGACACTACATACCCTGAGAATTCGATAATTAAATAAAGTAAAAATAAATAACCTGCAATCAAAAATAGATATTTTCAAAAAAGCCGCGCTCGCGTTCGATGCAATACGACCGGCGTCACTGACCCGCGGCTGAGACACGAAACGAGTGTGCCTGAATTTGCATGAAATCAAAGATATTCTACACTTAAATACACCTTGGGTTAACGTGTAGTAGTGAATATTTATTTAGTTCCAAACACGCATACTAAGAAAAATATAGACACTGTCTAACTGGAATGCTATTGGCTGAAATGAGATATAATACGCCCAAATTTCAAAATGCATTCACTTTTGTTTGCAGTTTTTTTTTGCCGTATAACATGTGTAAATAAAGTTAATTGTTTGGTTCATTGTTATTTCTTTTATCGTTCCTTAAATTCATTGTTTCTTGTAACAAGTATTATTGAGAGTTTAATGATTTAACTAAGTATTGTATTTCTGAAGTTTCTGTGTGAAATTATTTGATTCTTAAATAATATAAACATGCAGAGTTTCTCCTCTGAGCGTTATTGAAGTGTGCATATATCACAAAAATTTACAAAAACAAGAGTGAATGCTAATGTCCTATGCTTACTTATCAGATTTAGAATAGCCCATCAGTGCAATCGTGCGGTATACCTAGTCGAAAATACAATACCCAAATTACTAAATACAATATTATGATTCTTATGACTCCATTTTTTTATGGCATATGCCGGAAAACGTGCAAGTGGGTCACCTGATGGTAAGTGATCTCCACCGCCCATGTACGCCCACAATACCAAAAGAATCATGGGTGCGTTGCCGACCTTAAAGGAAAGGGATAATTAAGGAATTGGGAAGGGGAGGTAATTTGGGCCTCAGGATATCTCACTCACCGTACGAAACGCAGCAGCAAGCTGCTACTTTACGCCGGTTTTCTATGAGACAGTGGTAATGACCCGGACGAGCCAGCCCATACATGCTGTAGACAAAAGTGTCTACAGCGTGGCTCTACCACTCTCAAAATGGTAATGGTAAGGTATGTACCAATAATGTTTTTGTTTTGTTTGTTTATTATTTTCAAACGGTAGTTATAGCGTTTGGACCGATTCAAATCAAATTCAAATTCAAATCATTTATTCTGTAAATTGGATCATAAATATCACTTTTACATGTCAATAATTTTTTATGCTACATTATATTTAAGACGGCATTTCGGGGCTAACCATGAGAAGAAATGCCGAAACAAACTCATGGGTTACGGCCTCTTTTAATGTCCAGACATTGTTTTACAGAATTATGCGAGTGTAATGTACAGAAATTCCTGAATTGGCCCTTTAAGAAATGGCCAAGAGTATACCAGACATACTTGACACTCGCACTCACAAAAAAAAAAACAAAAAAATTAAATAAATGATATAAAAATTAAAAAAATCAACATGTCAGTATTGCCTTAAATACTAATATTGCGCCAATAGAGCAGTCAATATTTAAACAATATATTATATAAAAGAAGAGCTAGGTCTCTTTTGTAAGGAGTGAGCGGCTCAATTCCAAGCTGTTTTGTCTTCCAAGTAATCTTTCACATTATAATAACCTTTTTGGCAAAGCCTAAGTTTAATACATAATTTAAATTTATTAAGGCTTAATAGTTGAATATGGCTTGCAATTTTGTTGTAGAAACGTATACTTTGACACTTGAAAGAGTTACTAATTTTTTGAAGTCTGGTCATGGGCAATATCAGTTTATTCTTATTTCTAGTATTTATCTTATGAATGTCTCTGTTTGTTGTAAAAGAATTAATATTATTTTTTACATACATCAGGTTCTCATATATATACTGAGAGGCGACAGTCAATATATTTATTTCTTTAAATAAATCCTTTAGCGAGTGTCCACGATTTAGATTGTAAATTGATCGAATGGCTCTTTTCTGCAGCACAAAGTTCCAGTTAGGTACGTCAATGTTCATAATTTTAATAAAGCCGTGTAAAAATCCTTGGCTGCGCTAAAGCTAGTCACTTCATCCACGGTCAACGTGTCCCGTTACCTTTGAGAGCATTTAAGTATCGTAGTAGCCGCGCCGCGTGACTAACTTCACGCCGGCCAATTTATTTTCAAGTGCGTTGCGTTGTAACGTGTAATTTACGGATATATATTTAAGGTGTCCCATCTGACACATCATCAAAACTAAAGATCGCGAATTTGGTAAGAATTCTTTCTTTGCCTACCTTATTGAAAATGACTGTGCACGTCAATGGGTGGAGTGGTTTGGGTTTGGGTGGTGGTGTGTTTGTATATGTGTGTGTAACAACAACCACCGCCACCAAACATGATTTTGACCCCCTTCAAAACGTCGGATTAACTTTTTTTTTGATAATATCCTAAAAACTACCCCACGCTTTTTTACAATAAAATATTTTAAACAATTATTTATTTTTAATTTTTTTGTTGCATTTTCTATAAAAGCGTGTTTTTTAGTTTTTTTTAACTATTATTTATTTTTTTGTTAATAATGTTTGCTTGAGTACCTATTGTAAATCTTTTTGTCTTATTTAAATATGTTAACAATATTTTATTTCGTAACATCTATTTTAGGTGAATATATTGAGGTAGATGAAAATGAAAAGTTGCCACATTCAGAGCAACAAAAGTGGGAACAGGAACAAATTAAATCAGCATTTTTCAAGTTTGGTGCAAAAGATGCAAAAACCAAAGATGAGTATGAATTATTACTTGATGAACAAATTGATTTTATACAAGCTCTCAAAATGGATGGGGATGATGATAAGAAAGAAAAAGAGCAAAAGACTGAATATCAGAAAATGCGCATGACCATAGAAGAAACGAAAAAGTCACTTCCTATATATGGCTTTAGAGAGTCTTTAATAGGAGCAATAAAAAAGTATCAAATATTGATTGTAGAGGGTGAGACAGGCTCAGGAAAAACAACACAAATACCCCAATATCTCCTTGAAGCAGGTTTTACTAAAGATAATAAAAAAATTGGGTGCACTCAACCAAGGAGAGTTGCTGCAATGTCTGTAGCAGCTAGAGTCGCTCAAGAAATGAATGTGAAACTGGGTAATGAAGTTGGATACAGTATAAGATTTGAAGACTGTACTTCTGATAGGACAGTTATTAAGTATATGACTGATGGTACCCTTCACAGAGAATTTCTATCAGAGCCAGATTTAGCATCATACAGTGTTATGATTATTGATGAAGCTCATGAGAGAACCCTACATACTGACATTCTATTTGGTCTTGTCAAAGATATAACAAGATTTAGACCTGAATTAAAATTACTCATATCTAGTGCAACATTAGATGCTGAAAAATTTTCTAATTTTTTTGATGATGCACCTATATTTAGAATACCAGGAAGAAGATTTCCTGTGGATATATATTATACAAAAGCTCCAGAAGCAGACTATGTTGATGCTAGTGTTGTTTCTGTATTACAAATCCATGCCACTCAACCTCTAGGTGATATATTAGTATTTCTAACAGGTCAAGAAGAAATTGAAACTTGTGTGGAAATGTTACAAGAGAGAACAAAAAGAATCGGGAAAAAATTAAAGGAGCTCCTAATATTACCTGTATATGCAAATTTACCAAGTGATATGCAAGCCAAAATATTTGAACCAACTCCTGAAGGTGCTCGCAAAGTTGTACTGGCCACAAATATTGCGGAGACATCACTAACAATTGACAATATTATTTATGTTATTGATCCAGGTTTTGCAAAGCAAAATAACTTTAATTCAAGAACGGGCATGGAGAGTTTAATGGTAGTCCCCATATCAAAAGCATCTGCTAATCAAAGGGCAGGAAGGGCAGGACGAGTTGCCCCTGGTAAATGTTTCCGATTATATACAGCATGGGCATACAAATATGAGTTGGAAGATAACACTATTCCGGAAATCCAAAGAATCAATTTAGGCAATGCTGTTCTCACCTTGAAAGCTCTGGGAATTAACGACCTTATTCACTTTGATTTCCTAGATCCACCTCCACATGAAACACTTGTTTTGGCGTTAGAACAGTTATATGCTCTTGGAGCCCTCAATCACCATGGAGAACTCACTAAAGCTGGCAGAAGAATGGCGGAATTTCCAACAGATCCAATGCTTGCTAAAATGTTACTGGCTAGTGAAAAGTAACTACATACAGGTTTTCTTACATACTGTGCTTTTTAGTTAATTTAATGTATTTTAATAGTTATGGTGATTTTCAGGTATAAATGTTCTGAAGAAATAGTGACAATAGCAGCAATGTTGTCTGTCAACAGTTCAGTTTTTTATAGACCTAAAGATAAAATAATTCATGCAGACACCGCAAGGAAAAATTTCTTTCATCATAAAGGAGACCATCTAACATTAATGAATGTTTATAATCAGTGGGTAGCATCAGATTATTCTGTACAATGGTGTTATGAAAACTTTGTACAATACAGATCAATGAAAAGGGCACGTGATGTACGAGAGCAATTGGTTGGTCTAATGGAAAGAGTAGAAATAGAAATGATGTCAAGTGTAGCGGATGATACTAACATTCGTAAAGCCATTACAGCAGGATACTTTTACCATATTGCAAAATTTTCTAAAGGAGGCCATTATAAAACTGTAAAGCATAATCAGGTAATTTAAAAAGGTTTTAAATATTCATACAGAAATTCTATGTATATAGGTGACTGGATTAATCCTACTTCTTACTACTATTATAAATGTGAAAGTTTGGATGGTGAATTTGTATGTTTGTAAGTCATTCACGACTTAATGCTGAACGGTTTTGGGTGAAATTTAGTACCATCAGGTGACCCACTTGCTCGTTTGCCGGCCTTGCTACAAAAAATAAATAGACCATGACCTGGATTAGGACATTGGCTACTTTTTATCCCGGAAAAGTCGTCACACTGGTGGAGCCATGAGCAAAAGCTAGTAAAGTATATATTAAAAGAGGACATCCAGTATCTAATTCTATTTCTACATTATATAAAAAAAAATATAGTACTGTTGACTGTTCAGGTTGGGGAATCAGTGTATTTAGTTTTAATTTGAAAAATCAGATGCTAGTTGCCCAGGATTGGAACTTGTCCCCAATATGGTGGCAGGCATATCTATCTACATATCATGAGACAGAGAATGGTTGGGGAATGGGAAGATTAAATTACTAATTACTTGTTATAAAAAATATACCACTCACCTGGTTATTATCAAAACTCCTTTACTTTAGCTACTTATTTTTTTTACATTTTAGACAGTTATGATTCATCCGAACAGTGCATTGTTTGAAGAGTTGCCTCGCTGGGTTATCTACCATGAACTTGTGTTCACATCTAAAGAGTTTATGAGACAAGTCACAGAAATTGAGAGCAAGTGGCTTTTGGAAGTTGCACCTCATTATTACAAGTCTAAAGAATTAGAAGATTCAACAAATAAAAAGATGCCAAAAACTGTTGGAAAATCTTCAGGCACCCAATAAAAACATTTGAAGCATATTATTAATTCTTTATTCTATGACCACAGTAAATTTAACATAACTATATATTTATAATATGCATAACATAAATAAACTACAATTTATGCAACATAAAATTATAATACTAATTTTAGTTAATATCAGAGTACTGAATATTATACTAGAAAGAGATTTGGCATTAGCTCAAAAGTCAGACACTCTCCCTTTTCTTTCCCAGTCCCCATATCTTGTAGGTTCTGGCCCCCTAGGGCCCCCAACCTCACCAGTGACTGGGTTTGTATTGTTTGGGAATGGTGGCAAAGGATCATCCTTTTGAGCTGGATGCATTAATGGTTGTTCTCCAAGATCATCAATTGGTGTAGTTTCTCTTAATTTTTTCCGGAATTCCGCCAACCGAGCAGACTCCGCTTTTTTGGTTTTCTGATCATCCTCGGACGTCTCAGTCAAGTCCGTGCTTGTATTTTGGGAATATGTTCCAGAATTCAGAACAATTGGCAAATCTGTAATAGACTGACACTTAAAATGGCGCACAATTGTAACCAAATCGAAATAATATAATTGTAATATCCTAAAAAAATTATAGAATGGATCAACATATAATTTATTTGTATGATTTGTACATAGAAATTGCATAAATGGAGATAATTACTTACTTCTTTGAGAGACTCTAATACAATGTTTAAACGTCAACATATTGATGTTTTATAAGTAGAATTAAACTGTCAGTCGTGTTTTTCTTTGGTTTTTCTCATAAAAAAGCTAATATGTATAGAATGTGTCGTTTAATTCTATTTTATTTCTCATTGTACTATAAAGTCTCTATTCTATTGTTTGAATTTTTTTTTGTTAGTTTTTTCCTTGGAACCGGCTAGGATCAGAGACCATGCTGCCAAGTCATTAGTTATATTCTTTTCTTATATTTTCAAGAACGGTCTTGTTGGAGTTTTACTGTTAATTCCTTTCAGTTCAATGCTTCTTATGGCCGTTCCCTATATTCTGTATGTCTCTAGTTTTGCTATACCGGCGATAGACATTTTTATCTATTTTCCGTTTTACCGTCCCAATAAACTTACTAATGATAGGTAATCCTATTCTTCATTGCTGTCTACTGATGAGAGGACTGATAGCTGACTACAGATATACAACACTATGAAAATGACAGTTCAAGCGTCCCAATATTTTTTATGTGCTATCTGTCGATAAAGTTATTTAGTTTTTTCTTTATCGGTAGATTTTCACCGATAAACAGATATCCTCGGCTGTAAAAAAACGAAATAAATAACGCATGTTGAAGAAATAGCCATGAGTATACAAGACTTACATGGCACTTGCACTGCAATACAAAAAACTAAATAAATTATGTAAAAATCTAAAAGAAAATATAAAAAAATTCTAAAATTCCCATAAATAAAAATAATGCACCGTTTTGATAATTAAATTAAGTGCAAGAGACATATAAATATTTGTTAATGCGAACAAAATAATTCCCCACTTCAGTAAAATCCCCCAAATTCGCTTGGGATTTTTGTTCAAAGGACTTGTATTCAGAGCCGTAATGTATTGACAGTAAAACGTTTCGTTATTACATTGTGTTTTGCAACATAATAAGTATTTCTCGTTATAATTATTTAATTTACAGTGGTAAAAAATAAGAATTATAGATAAATGTTAAATTAAAACTTATATTTCTAATCTAAATCATATCTTCATATTTTCTAACACAAATTAAACAATAGTTCCTCTTTCTCAGCTTGTATGATCATAACGCACAAGAGGGCCCAGATAGACTACCTATCTATTGCTATCACAGTCTCCGACGTGCATATCTAAAAAATAGGGACGACTCCAAGCAGTAGATAGAACAATACGGATGTTTGACAATAGCTATCTATCGTGAAATTGAAGATTAATATTGGGAACGGCCATTAGACGACTTTCTTCAAGCGGATCGAACGCACAAGGTCGATCGATACCCTTGCTCAAAAATCACCTAAATTCACTTATTTCAATGTTTCCATACACTATTCATCAGCGTTAATGATTATTGCACAAAACCACACCACTTTTATACAACGAACACAACTTAAAACCAGTTTAGGAAATCATTAAAACAAGAGAGCCACCGCACTGTCAGAATTCCCGCCAAAAACCCTAGTCGTTTGTTTTTTTTTTTTTGTTTGTTTGTGCCTTAAGGAACCGGCTAAGATCAGAGACCATACTGCCATTTGATTGATTATTAGAAATAAAAAACGAGGAAAAAAGAATACTTTAACTTTTTTCGTACGGAATGGCAATTTCATAGGTAAAGACCTATTAAATTATGGGTGCTTTCCTTTTCACCAAATAATTCTCTAATTCTTTTATTTCGAGCTATTACGAAAAGGGCCAAAAGTAACGCAAAGTGTTACAAAAGTAAAACGCTGGTACATTTTAGATTTGACATTAACATTTGACAAGACGAAATTAAATCCAACACGTATCCAACATGGCTGCTGAGAACCGTCCCGAGACATAGAATAAAAAAACAAGAAAAAAAAATCGATATAAATATATTTTTTGTAACAATTTTATAAATTATCGGGGGTCAGATAAGCTTATATATTGTGGTATATTTGTTGATTTATGATAATAATTAGCGTAAGACGGAACGGCATTTTCATTTCTGAAAAACGGTCTGGAAAGAGAACGACTTTTTGGTAGCGGTGTCTCTCGCACACATTGCCAATGTTCGTTGGTTTCTAAATTAGTAACACTTACAACAGTTCTTGTACATAAACGAATACATCTACTTAAGACTAGAGTAATAAAAAATAAATAAAAAATATTGCCTGTTCCTTACCTACGATTCTATATTTTATAATGTTTTAATTAGTGTTACAATTTATTGAAATATTCATAGCACAGAAATTACTGAAGTCTACGTTATGGCAACACTAAGATCTAAAAAATGCCAATTGGACATCAATGAAAAAATGACGTTTGTTTACGTTTGTCGTTCGGAGATAAAAGGGGATTGTTAACGTTTGTAGCTTGTCTTTTCGAAAATCATGGAAGTTTCAGTGTAATCATGGTGAATACTTGTGTTGTAAGTGGTCGTAAGCGAGAATGCTATCCAGTTTGTTGAATAACCTTCCATAGTAAAGATTCATTGATTAATTGTTAATAGTGTGAGCATATTGTTTTTATTGTGGGATAAAATTTTCTTATAATCTTATATTTCATATCGTTTGTCTGGTAATTGTAATTAGTCTATGCCGTATGCTAAATATGAGAAATCAAGCGTAAGAAACTACAACTTGGCAATGTTAAAACTGTCGCTTTACGTTGTTTTTTTGCTTCTTCACAAAGTGTATACTTCTACCACTTAAACTAACTGGTTATTATAGCATTGTCAAAATTTTTCGTTCTGTTTTCAGGATTCCAGCTAATGCAGAACGGATGGCCTTGTGGATTACTTCCATGAATGTTGACAGTAATGTGTCAAAATCTGCATGCGTTTGTAGCTTGCATTTTAATAATGATGATTATATAACATAAATCTTGAAATTAAGATTTTTGACTTTGAGTTTGATTTCTCGCACTTGTTATTGTATGTTTTAGAGCTGATATTTTTCCATTTGGTATTCGGTTAATTTACTCAATAAAAGATATACGGGTTTCCCAAAAAAATACCTATTTTACCTAAAATTAAACAACGCAATGTTTCGGACTTAATTTCCCTAAGTTCAGTGTCGCAAGTACGTATGTTGTATTTACTTGGGCTCCCCGGAAATACTAGAAAAAATCTATAACATTTACAATCTATATGGCAGTCAAGAACCTGTACAAAAATATCTGTAGAATTTTGTCCTATATTTAACTTTTTAATGGTCACCATATTAGACTAGGACACCACTACCAAAAAGTTTTCTCTTTCGAGACCGTTTTCCGAGCACCAGTCAGCACTCCAGTAGGCCTAGTACGAGTTACAAATACGTTCACAGTTTTCGAATTCGTATAAAATTACTACCGTCGAAGTGTCAAACTAGTAATTAATAAACGTAATAATGTAAAGAATCGCTTGAAACGTTGTACGTAGTACATATTAGCAGCGTTTTACCTACCAATAAAACGTTTATTAAGATACTTACCTTTATTCGAAACCTAAGTAAATAATGAAGAATGGCTATTCCTTTCCCTTTCCCCTCAATATAGCTATCTCTTTCGCACATCTCCCACCACCAGCAGGTATCCACAAGGCGGAGGCGACTTGGGGCAGCGTTCATTGAGTTCTCCATTATGATAGTATTTACCCAATGTCCGCCAGGCAGACTTTACATATTAGGTTTCGAATAAAGGTAAGTATCTTAATAAGCGTTTTATTGGTAGGTAAAACGCTGCTATTAAGTAATTGTACCGTTTATTCGAAACGTAAGTAAATAATGGAGACGTGTTTGTTATCGCCTGGTGGTGATGGACGCCAATGTGAACCTAGTTATAAGGTGGACACAAAGGTTACACTTGTCTGGAAGGACAAGAAACCAATAATCGAGATGTGATCGTATACATAGGATCAATTAAATGTAATAAATAGCTTATAAACATTATACGAAATAAACTGATTAATTTAGCAACAAAAGATATAACAAAGAATCATTACAAATCTTTGATCACTGATCATGTGAATGTGGTAAAGTTACCTCTTATTATCGTAACCGAATCAAATAGGATTGAAAGGTACAGCATTTGACCTTGTTACAGGTATGATTTCTCTACGGTAAAAACGTTGGAACGTATTCGCAGAACGCCAGTTACCCTTGGCTAGAATATCATCAATTGAAAAATGATCCAGCCAGTCTCTAGAAGCGACAGCAGACCTGACGCTTCCAGCAGATGCCAAAATTCCTGCATCTATTAGAACTGACTTAACCCATCTGCCAATAATTGTTCGTGATGCGGCTTTAGGTATACCACATATGGATATAAATAAATTACTACACTCAACTTCAGTACGCCGTTGTTCAAAAAGATGAATAATCCGCTCAACACAAAAAACAGGATCTAACGACTTATTTTCAAGATTTCTGTTAAGTCTCCATCCCGATTGGCGATAGTCAACTGAGTCAGTCTTCGATCCAAAAGACGGCCAGAGACTAATATGATCGTCATTAACAATGCAATTTTCTTGATCTGCTAACAAAAGCGTTAGGTCGTGGATTCTTCTACCAGAATATAACATCAAAAGTGTTGCTGTATGTCTGGCCATTTCGTACAAATTATTTTCACCTAAAATTTTGCTGGACAAATATTTCAGAACAATGTTTACATCCCAGATTGGAGCTTTTAAATGCCTGGGAGTTTTGAGTGCTATTGATTTTAATACATGCTTGACAAGAATGTGAGAACTCAAACTCCCTGAAGAATCGGCGTTTGATAAAGTTGACACAACAGATTTGTGAAGCATGATTGTGCTGTATGATAAGCCATGTATCTCATGTAGATCTGCCAGATATCGAGCTAAATCCGAGCCTGATGGCTGAGAATAATCAACTTCTTGGTTAATGGCCCATTTATGCCATCGATCCCAGGCGGGTTTGTATGTTCTTAATGTCGATGGACGCCAACCAGACAGTAACAGGGCTTTTTGTTGTCGAGACCAAGAAGTCAAGTTCTTTGACCAGCCCCACATTTCCAAACTTCTATTGTCATCTGTGATACATTCGAGGGGCATAGACCCGTTGTGACGTCGACCAAAACTTGTTGAAGGTTTTGTACTAACAACGGTGGAGACAAGGCTCTGTTCATTAAATCGGCTCTCCAAAAAACCCGTTCCCACTGCCACAATTAGGTAAGTTCCCTGGGACTCGTTTAGGTGAGCTAATACCCTTGGGATTAGGTGAGGTGGAGGAAATATCCACGCCAGGTGGTAATTCCATACAATTGAGAACGCATCGTGAAATATTGCTCTGAGATCCCTCTGATCCAATGAACAGTAATTTGGGACTACATGAGCTCTCACAGATGCGAACAGGTCGATCGTTGGTTTTCCGAAATAAGCGAAAATCTTCTTTGTTGCAAGTGGTAGCAAGTGCCACTCTGGGAGAGAAAGGCGTCTCGAGAGTTTGTCTGCTTCGCTGTTTTACTTCCCAGGAATGTGATGTATCGAAAACTGAATATGGTTGTGATCCAACTGCTGGAACACCAATCTGCAGAGCTCTGTTAGGGCTATCGACCTCGTTCCTCCCTCGTTTCGCATGTATGAAACTACCGTGCGGTTGTCGCTCTGAATCAATAAGCTCTGATGTCTCAGAAGTGCATGACTTCGCAGTACCTTTAGAATAGCCAACATCTCTTTCTGATTGGAGTTTAGATATTTTTCTGCATCCAACCATTGTCCTGACAGGTAATAGTTGTTCAGACGTGCTCCCCAACCGGCGTTCGAAGCATCCGTTGTTAGATAATATGTTGGGCGCAGAACATGAATTGTTGACGGATCTCTCATGTGAACTAACCACCATTCCATTTCTTGCAGGACATGATGCGGAAGAGGAAAAGCTTTCTGCGCTGGATTCGAGAAGAGAATTGCCATGAGTTTGTATTGCTCTGTGATTTAGCCTTCCTCTCGATACCGCGAAACTTGCGAAATTCATTAGTCCAACCAGACTTTGAAGCTCTTTGAGACATGCTTTTTTCCGTTCCAGAAGAAGATATAATCTTGCACTCAAACCTTGACATTTCTTTTCCGGAAGAAATTTCAGGTTCTGAGTCGGATGCCACACGATACCCACTCTACTCTCTTTTGTGGCTGCAGAATTGACTTTGTGACATTGATTTTCCAGCCGAGGTATACTAACATGTTCAGCACTGTGGTGACTTGTGATGTCAGAACATTCGGGTTCTGATGAACGATCAGAAAATCGTCTAAATATACCAGTATCCTTATACCTTGATTTCTGAGGACTTGAGCTACCCAATTCGTCAACGAGGCGAATGCTTGTGGAGCTGAACTCAGGCCAAATGGTAGACATGTCATTTGGAACATTTTCCTTCTGTAAAATAGGCGTAGAAATGGCCTGTGACTCGTTGCTATTGGCAGGTGAAAATAGGCTTGTGACAAATCTATTTTTACCAACCAATCGTTGGGCTGCAGAAACCCGCTTACTTGGTGCATGTTGAGTAGACGAAAATTTCCTATGTGAACGTAATCGTTCAGCCTCTTTAGGTTGAATATAGGCCGAAGAGATTTAAATGAGGCATTATTAGAGGAGGTTTTTTGATGAAGGGTATGCGATACCCTTGAATAATTTTTAATATGTATAATGGTGCGCCCAATTGCTTCCAATGATTGACAAGTTGTCCAGCTTGAAACTTTATTCGCAGTGTGTCAGAAACGTCTGCGTTTGTTGCCAGATCTATCTTTATAGGCAGGTGACGTAGCACTTTTGACTGCCTTAGTTGAGGGTCGCCCTCCTTGATTATGAAATGTCTGCTTTCTCGCACCTCCTTGAAATGACTTGTTGTTCCATTTAGCTCCATTCTTATTGGACTGCTCCCCATAATAATGTCCTTGCGCAGGACAGCTTGGTATCGAGGGATGCGGTTTACAATCTGCATAATGCGAGCAACAAGGGCCTTGCGCAGACCTTGTATTGCTAGAAGTCACACCTTGCGCAGGTGTTTTAGTTCTTGAGCGCCCTTGCGCAGGGTCTCGTGATGGTCTACTCGATCCTGCTTGTGCAGCAGAATCAGTATTAGCATATTTGGGCGTAGACCAAAAAGCCTTTTTTACACCCCCAGCTTTCTCTAGGGTAGTCGTAAGAGCTTGAGAGTCAAAGAGATGACTGTTTGTTGGAGGTATCTTTCTCAAAGCACATTTGATCAAGGGCTCCTTGACAAAAGACAGTATGTTATCGCGTCGTTGTTGTACTAAATCAGCCCTGTGACCGCATACCATTTGAAGTACATCGCTAGAAATTTTGAAAAATTCACCTTTCAGGAATACATTATTGATTTTTTCATTCAACGCTTCAAAATTAAGATCGGATGTGCGAGCCCACATCAAAAAGTTTCGCAACTCATCTTGAAGCACTTCTCTTTGCTTGAGTAGGGCATATGTTAAAACTGCGAAAGATTTTTCTGTATATGCTAGATGACGGCTGGTACCATAAGCTTTAATCTCATCATTACTCTCGAGCTCAATAAAACCAGGACTATGAGCATACACTTTTTGAACGTCCGCAAAGCGAACTTCAGTCCAATCTGTACTTTTAAACCTCTGAAGGCTATTTAACATTTCTAAATATTGAGAGGTAGTTCTGGGCACCGTCGGTACCTTAAGACTAGTTTCTAAATTGAAACTGAATTCTGGTGTTGGTACCAGTTCAGGCTCATCCGCATCTCTATAGAGATCGCGGCTTATCGAGTCATCGAAAGAATCGTCACCTGAGTGACGATTGTGTGTTAACGTCCTCTGATGTTCAAGTGCAAACTTAGTACGTAAATCAGTTACCTGTTTACTAAGCTTTTCCAACAAACGATCCGTTTTACGTTGTTTATGCCTTCTGTGACGGTGCGACCTTCTACGAGTTTGTCCCGAACTTTGTGAGCTACTAGATTCTGTCGAAGAACTGTGAGAATTGTTGTCTTCAAGAACTAGGCTCGTAGGTTTATCCGTCATAATATTTTCTTGTTGATCACTCATAGCTAATCTAAAATGCTAAAACAAAAAACACAAATAATGTGGGTACTTTAATAATGTAATAATTATTTGTAGTACACAGAAACGATAAGCAATACCGAATTAATGAATAAGGTTAAAATATAACCTTTATTATATTTTGAATCAATTACTTTTACTTATTTGCACTTTAACCGACGCGTGGTACGTCAATTTAAATGCACAGGAATACTCGCGTGCACGCGGCGGGAAATAGGACGCCAATGAACGCTGCCCCAAATCGCCTCCGCCTTGTGGATACCTGCTGGTGGTGGGAGATGTGCGAAAGAGATAGCTATATTGAGGAGAAAGGGAAAGGAATAGCCATTCTTCATTATTTACTTAGGTTTCGAATAAACGGTACAGTTACTTAATAACTCTATGGTCACAACTCACAACCAAATGACCCGTGATCGAAATGTTCGAATCATGTGACTTGATCACCTTGACAATGGGTCATAAATAAATCTGCAAAAAATTATCGAAGGACCGACACAGCTCAACTAGAGATGAGGCGTATTTACTAGTCCAAGGATCCGAGCAAGTATTAGGTTTTTGAAGTGAAAACTTCTTTAGCCGTGGTAGGGGAAAATCCTATGGGTTCGCGTCACTGTGTGCTGTGCGCGTTAGACACTTTGTTGGATGGGTGAAATCTCGTACGTTCGCGTCATCTACATGCATATAGCAGTCTATTATCTGCAGCGAACTGTAGCTATACAGCTGACGTAGTGTGCAACATTATTGCTGTGTATATCTTATGTGCAATCCATTCAGGATTTAGTAAAAAGTTCAATGTGTATATACTGTGCATTGTTGAAATAGTGTATTTGTTTGATTACAATGTGTTGATAGTTGGCAGTATGATTTAACTACTTTTGCCTTTAGTCATGCGATGTCAATATTGAACATAAAGTTGTCTATGATCAGATCATATGACCAATGTGATTGAAATTGATTTTCTTCTATTTTATCTCTTTGGGCTTGACTGCGCCTCTTGTCCCAAATTATAGAGAAACTTAATTCTCCATTAGAAGAGTTTTCTCTGAAAAGACTTAGAAGCGGGTAAAATGAAGGGTTGCATATTTAACATCGACGGTGGGTATCTTGAAGGGCTATGCCGTGGTTTCAAGTGTGGAATTTTGAAACAGTCTGATTACCTGAACTTGGTGCAATGTGAAACATTGGAAGGTAATTACAAATTATATTTTTATAACATTTCGTATTACAATATTATATTGCATGTTATTATGTGACTCAACCTTTGTATTGCCCATTTTATTAGTGGCCGTCTAAATAATAATCTTTACTATTTACTTTTCTTCCCATTATTTCTCAAAATACAATATTGTGCTCACTGTAATGTTTGTATCTTACTGCTAACTATACTTACATCATAACTAATATAAATATAGTGAGATTTTTGTTTGTTTGTTACGTTTTAAGGCCCAAATCGTTGAACCTATCTTGATCAATTTTGGTACAGAGATTGATGGGAAACTGGAGACTGTTATAGGCTACTTTTTATCCCGTAAAAGGCTGTTCACGTGGGCTGGGCCGCAGCAAGAGCTAGTGGTCAATATACGACATTTATCTACCTACTACTTAAAAACTGAAATATTTTACTATTTCCAGACTTAAAATTGCATCTACAAGGAACTGACTATGGCACCTTCTTGGCTAATGAGCCAAGTCCACTTTCAGTGTCAACCATTGATGATAAACTTCGTGAGAAGCTCGTCATTGAATTTCAGCACCTGAGGAATCACTCAGTTGAGCCTCTGTCTACTTTCTTGGACTTTATCACCTACAGCTATATGATTGACAACATCATATTGTTGATCACTGGTACTCTTCACCAGAGACCAATCTCGGAGCTCATTCCAAAATGCCATCCTCTGGGCTCATTTGAGCAGATGGAAGCTATTCATGTTGCTGCCACACCTGCTGAGCTGTATAACGCTGTTCTTGTGGACACTCCTCTGGCTCCATTCTTTGTTGACTGCATCAGTGAACAAGACTTGGATGAGATGAATATTGAGATTATCCGTAACACTCTGTATAAAGCGTATTTGGAGGCGTTTTATGATTTCTGCAAACAGATTGGTGGAACTACAGCTGATGTGATGTGTGAAATCCTAGCAGTAAGTATTGAAATAAATGACTAGTATAAAATCAAATTACTTAGTGATAAATCTGATAATAATAAAATGTTTTAGTTTGAAGCTGATCGCCGTGCTATCATCATTACTATCAACTCCTTTGGCACAGAACTTTCTAAGGACGATCGTGCAAAGTTGTATCCTCGCTGTGGC
The DNA here is from genome assembly GCA_905332985.1 of Mimas tiliae. NCBI lineage: Eukaryota > Metazoa > Arthropoda > Insecta > Lepidoptera > Sphingidae > Mimas > Mimas tiliae. Next base: position 8,335,219 of record HG995241.1, read on the forward strand.
AAGCTGAATCCGGATGGACTAGCTGCACTGGCCCGTGCTGATGATTATGAACAAGTAAAAGCTGTTGCCGAGTATTATGCAGAGTACTCTGCACTGTTTGAAGGCGCTGGAAACAATGTTGGTGACAAGACATTGGAAGACAAATTCTTTGAACATGAGGTGATATTTTTGTTGACAATTTTAAATTTAGATTATTTTTAATTATTGCCACACAAGAGAATGGGAGTATCCTGCTACTGCTCAGAAAATCAAATTTATACTCTGTGTAGGTCTATTTAAAAAAAAATACTGTCTATCCAAAATGGTGTGTCTCTAATCTCTATCTAGCGGAGTCGCTAAAAACCCCGTTGAGCCAGAGCAACGAAACTGGTGTCAACTAGTAGTATGATGAATTAAATAAGATTATGCAGTGTACCTCCTTCATATATACAAAAGTAGAATGTAAAATATGTTTCCAGCCAATCTCTCTGTTATCTCCAAAGAGAACATAAAAAAGATATTTAAATACTTTTTTCAATGTACCTTTTATCTTAGAATAATATGCCTTTTATATTATGCATTTATTTTAAATAAGCTTATATAGTACAAGAGAAATTATATCTAATTTTCGTTTAGCCAGCGGTGCCTTTCTTAACGTTACGGTTATATTTACAAGTGTAAGTGGGTGATTCTCCAAGAGCACAAAATTTGCAGTCACATGTCAATATCTCAATACTGTCAGAAATAATTACTCAATAATTTTATATGTTTCTTTGTTTATCTGGTTTAAAAAAACTTTATGTTCTATTTCCTTTATCCAAAACATGTTAAATTATAAGCCACAAAATTATTACATAACCTACATTGGGGTAAATTGCATTCTTCAAGTATACCCACTCCACTTACATGTAACTATCACTTCTCACTTTTTATTAATGTATGATGGATGTGTCTTGTAACATATATCCAATTGTTCATAAGGAAAGACTCTTTTCATTTATTATAAAACTATAATAATAAATTACTCGTCATAGGCACTAGGAAACGATATTTCTGTTGTTTAAATATGATGCATATGATATATTACATAATATATACAATATGTATATGTGTGCATATATTTATGTCTGAGACTCATGAATACGGACACTGAATAGAATTCGTAACACGATTTATTGTAAATTGTGGTTACCATGGGCCATTTTGTTACCTTAAGGGTTTATGTTGTTTATCAGTTGATGTCATGGAAAACTCAAATAGAAGTCTTGTCATTACAATGGACAGTCTGAGCGTAATAGAGAATTACACCAAAACCATATCAAACAGTTCCATTGTATCAAATCAAGCTAAAATTAAAAAAGCTTGTGATGATGGATTATGTTGATGAATGAATATGATGAGGTTGAATATATGTATATACAACCGTTGCCAAGTAATTAAGGGTACATGATTTACGTTCTTAGCTTCCTCAAAAGTTGGTTTATAATAGATACCAGTATTTATAGTTGGCGTTTTCTTCTTAAATTAGTAACACAGACGCGCTATGGGATTTAATTTTTGGCTATTTATGAGTGTAGCCTCGGTGGGCAGAGGTACAACTAGTGCTGTACTCTTGTTTCGCCGAACTTATTTCCGTTTCATGATGTGAGGGGTGGGGGGTGATATACCTGATACAAATTCCAATCCTGAGCTTTTTATTTTTCAAATAAAAATATCAAACAAAAATCGTGGTTACCCGGCCAGAGATTTGAACCACGTGCATAATATTAATTTCTCATCCTAAGTAGGCTGCCACTAGTCCAGTAGACTAATAAGTAATAACATATTATGTAATAATTTACTTAAAATAATTTTCTCAGACAGAAACAATGACCAAGGAATAAGAGCGGTAACATTGGGATCCGGATCAAAACCCTACCGGTAACATCTTATACAATCCCAAAATCCTAAAGCTTTCAGCCTAGATTTTACTGTCCGATTATTTTTAATAATCGATTCCGTGATCGATTATTATGTTATTTTAACCATTGATTAGAACAAAGTATTTAAATAATCGATTATTTCTAATGGATTATCATTAGCAATATTTCCTAATAAAATGAGAGACGTAACTTTATAATAAAGTTTTTTTATAAGTAATCAGATAAACGAAGAAACATTTAAATTGAAGCAGTAAATATTTGATAACAGTATTGATATATTGACGTGTGACTGAAAATGTTATGCTCTTGGTGAACTACCGACTAACACTTGTAAATAGTAAGGCTAGGAATGTCACTGTTGAGCCCTTTAGCCCGCCCCCTGGATCCGCTAGTGGGTAGCTAAATCATCTAAATATCTAATAACGTATTTCTCATATGAATCTGCCAAAAATACGGCTCTGCTTACACATGGAAAGGTAATTACACGTAACACTCATACACGCAACAAAAATGAACGATCTAAATCAACTTTATTTCATAAAAGTTAATGTCTAAATATTAAATTTCTAAATCGAGATAAGACTCTCTGATCTGCACCGCGCAAATAATTAGACGTATTAAGTGTCAACTAGAGATCAAGAATCAATTTTTATGAATTGATGAATGGACGAGCTGCACAGAGTTTTGGTGGAGTCATTTTTTGCTTGAGTTACGTTTCTTGTCATCTTATTTAGATGAGCTAGATAGACAGAATTTTTGTATATATAGTTTCTGCTGTACAATCAAAGATTATTTAAAATAAATGCATGATTTGTGTACGGGACTTTACTGTATCCCGTACGTGTGTTGTGTAAGTGGTATGCGTGTACGTATGTGTTATAGGCCCTTATGTACTGGTGGTTCGCAATGAAAATTGCGGTACATATACTTTAATATATTGTATATGTACAAAAGGCACCGGAAGGCCAGTACGGGCAGAAACTGTATTATAGGAAAATACAGCGCAATGAAAATTGCTTTGTCTGTGAGAGTGGACTGTATAGGAAAGAAAACACTGAATTTAAACTGTAAAAGCCACGCCCCCCTTTGGTACTTTTGGTGGTTACTATTCTTCCATTACTTTTCTTCAGCCCGAAATCTTCCTGTAAACTGTGTCGCTGAAGGAATTTTGCACGCTTTATATACTAAATTCAGCTCCATCTCGCTCCAACGCATAGTGAGGTTTCACTTAGCGAAGGAGCGAGATGGACCTGTGAGAAAAGGACAAAATATCGCGGAATTCCCTATCGTAGCCACCGGCTATACCGACGAGAAGAACCCCTCTGTTTATTTAACCAAAAACACATAACACAACTTATTCTCACTAAAACATACTACTGTATGTACAACAAATAAAACTGTAAACACTTTAAAAGAACTAAACACTAAACTGTTAAAACATAATATTAACTATAAGGACTGTAACTGTCAAGACATAATAATCACTATAAGAACTGTAACTGTTAAGAAATAATAATCACTATAACGAAGTATATAATCATTCACTATGTACACTTACTGTTTATGTAGCACAATAATGAAGTATATAACTATTATAACTGTCCACTATGCACTTGTTTATCGTCTGTGCTGCACATTTCTCCCGCCGTGCGTCGTCGCTGGGTCGACGGCGCAGAACTTATTTCCGTACAGCCTCGCTCTTCACCGGGAGTATGACCAGCTTCTTGGCGGGTCTCCGCAGAATTCCACTGTTGGTTCGCACGTCCGCTGTTCTCACGACGCCGTCCGGTCCAGGGTAGACGTGGGAGATGACGCCTCGCGGCCACACATTCCGCGGCAGCGTCCCGTCGGCGATGAGTACGAGGTCCCCGATGCTCAGCTGTTGTCCTCGGTCGTGAGGCTCCCGCCGGTGTTGAAGCTCCGGGAGATACTCGCGCATCCAGCGAGCCCAGAAGAGGTCGGCGAGGCGCTGCGAGGCGCGCCAGTGGCTGCGCCCTGCTGCGTCACTGTCGTCGAATTCGCCCGGGGCCACCGCGTTGGCGGAGCCTCCGAGCAGGAAATGGTTCGGAGTTAACGCCTCCGGATCATCGGGATCAACGGAGACGTGTGTGAGCGGTCGGCTGTTGACCACATGTTCGACCTCGGTAATTAGGGTTGCCAAAGTCTCTTCCGACGGGTGTCGCTCGTGGAGTACTGTAGTGAGCGCTGTCTTGACGCTGCGGACAAGCTTTTCCCACGCTCCTCCCATGAAGGGGGCGCTAGGGGGAATGTAGCGCCAGTTAATGCCGCGTCGGTTGACCTCGCCGCTCGTTGCAGTGTTGATGGAGCGCCGTAGCTCCCTGCCAGCACCCTGTAAATTAGTACCATTATCCGACCAGATTTCGGTCGGAGCGCCGCGCCGCGCGATGATCCTTCTTACAGCCATGATTGCAGAGTCGGTCGTCAGAGACCCTGCAATTTCCAGATGCACCGCGCGTGTCGTCAGGCACGTGAACAATGCCACATACCGCTTCTGTGTGGATCGCCCTATTGTTACTGTTAGCGGTCCAAAGTAATCCACGCCGGTGTATGTGAACGGACGTCGATGATGTGCCAGACGGCACGCTGGATGGTTCCCTGTAGACGGCGTCGGCGGCAATGCTTTTCGAATGCGACATATCAAGCATTCGTGTATCACTGCTTTCACTGTAGGTCGCGGCCGCACAATCCAGTATCGCTGTTTGCACTCGTTGAGCGTAGTCTCGACGCCTGCGTGGTGTAAGGTTCGATGCACGTAGTCCACGTAGAGACGAGCCACGGGATGTCTCCCGTCGAGTACTGCAGGCCTCTTGGTGTATTCCGGGACATCTTGCGCTGCTTGTATGCGAGACTTGATGACGAGCACTCCGTTCACTACCTCTGTTGACAGGTTGTGTAGACGACTCTGCGCCGGAGGAATGCCGCCATCGCTGACTGTCGCAATTTCTTCGGTGAAGCTGTCCTGTTGACACCGTCGAATCAGCAACGTTTCCGCGCGTCGCAAAAGTGTGCCATCTATGGCGTGATATTGATTGTCGCATGCCGCGACTTTCTGTGTTGCGCGGGGTAAGCGCGCTGTCTGTTTCGCCGGCAGCTTTGTCCACGCTGCATCCTTTTCTTTGTTTCGCTTGTTTCTCTTGTAATTTATCGACGCTGTTGTGCGCCGACAAAGATCAATGAATTGCAGGATGCGCGCCGTAGTCCGCAGTAACTTTTCCCATTTGGAGAAACGATCGACTGCTGGTAGCGCCCCGGCGAGCGAGTGTAGAGGGCTGCGTTGTACCACCAACGTTCTTTCTTCGCCGGTCTCGATCGATGAAGCTGTAGTTTCTGTAGGCCACTTGTCCGGGTCGTTGCGCAGAAACTCCGGACCGGTGAACCATCTGTGTTCACTATCTATATGTTGCGGTACATCCCTCGTAGCGTCGTCCGCGACGTTTAATTTGGTGGGGACCCACCTCCACTCTGTTACTGCGGTACATCCCTCGTAGCGTCGTCCGCGACGTTTAATTTGGTGGGGACCCACCTCCACTCTGTTACTGTACTGTGGTCAGCGCGATGCGCGACGTATGGACGATATGCGCGGGCTCCGTTTCGCAACCATGTGAGAACTGTTTTGCTGTCTGTCCAATAAATTTTCGCGTCGGGCTTGCGATCGTGTTCCTCGACGACCGCGGCTGCCATACGAGTTCCCATTACGGCTGCTTGCAATTCTAGACGTGGAATTGACATTAACTTGAGCGGTGCGACGCGTACTTTCGCGAGCGCGAGCGATGTGTGTATTCCTGCGTCCGATGTTGTGATACGCCAGTATATCGCAGCGGTGTATGCGACTTCACTCGCGTCGACGAAGGTGTGTAACTCGAGGCGGACGGCTTGACTGTAGTGTAGATAACTTCGGGGGACTCGTATGTCAGCGAGTCGCTTGAGATAGCCGATCCAATCTGTCCACTGTGTCCTCAAGTCGCTGTCGATCGGTTGATCCCATCCGGTTCCGCGTCGCCATATCTTTTATTTTTTATTTTTATATATTATAGGCCGGCAAACGAGCAAGTGGGTCACCTGATGGTAAGCGATCTCCACCGCCCATGTACGCCCACAATACAAAAGAATTATGGGCGCGTTGCCGACTTTAAAGGAAAGGGATAATAAGGGATTGGGAAGGGGAGGGGGACTTGGGCCTCCGGATATCTCACTCACCGTATGAAACGCAGCAGCAAGCTGCTACTTTACGCCGGTTTTCTGTGAGACAGTGGTAACGACCCGGACGAGCCGGCCCATTCATGCTGTAGACAAAATTGTCTACAGCGTGGCTCTACCACTCAGGAATCTCCTGTAATAGCTGTTTGGCTCTTGATGTCACTGGCGCGGCGAGTCCGAGTGGGTCAAAGAGAAACATGATGATCTTCAAAACTTCTCTCTTGGTTGGCGCGTCGATGTCGATCGCTCCGGGAGGCAGCCGCGCTAGGTCTAGGTTGAAAGCTAGCTCGTCCGTAGCGCATCTCCAAATGAGTCCGAGTACCCGTTCTGTAGTCGCGCCGTCGTGTAGGCACGTAGTCTGTCTGTCTTCATCTGTAGCGAGTGCTCGGCGTACCTCCGGCGAGTTCGACGCCCACTGTCGTAGCTCGTAGTGAGCCTTTTTCTGTATGTCGCGCACGTCGACCGATGTCTGTATTGCTTCTTCAACTGTGGGGAAGCTCTGCAAGTAGTCGTCGACGTAGTGATTCTTCACGATTGCGCGATAAGCTGCGGGATGACTGTCTCTGTATGCTTCGGCGTTGACGTTCTTGACGTAAATTGCCGTTGTCGGGAAAGATGTCGCGCCGAATATCAGTGAAGTCATGCGGTACTCGACGACGTCTGCATCGCCTCTTGCATCGCCCCTCCACAGGTATCGAAGCGCGTCCCTGTCTTGAGCACGAATCTTCACTTGCATAAACATTTCGGCAATGTCCGCTGTAACCGCTATGGGGTGTTGACGAAATCTCATAATGACCCCCGGTAATGACTGGATCAAATCCGGTCCTGTAAGCAAGTGATCGTTGAGTGAGACACCTCGGGTTTGCGCCGCCGCGTCGTGTACGATTCGCACCTTGTCCGGCTTCATCGGGTTGATGACTGGAAAATGCGGAAGATACCATGTCTTGCCCTTTTGCGTGGAGACTGGAGCGACTTCGGCGTAGCCCTTTTCAACGAGCGCGGACATCTGTTTACTGTATTTTTCCTGTAGGCGCGGATCCCTGTCGATCTTGCGCTCTGTGTTGAGAAGCCTCTTGTAGGCGTTCTCCCTGTTCTGTGGCATCGGAAGATCTGTGTTTTTCCATAACAACGCTGTTTCATAGCGGCCGTCCTCCCGCCGGTGTGTGCACTCCCGTAGTGTGACAAGTGCGCGCTCTTCGGGGTCACTCTTCGGTTTTTTCGGTTCTATGGTGAGATACTCGATGGCGAGGTACTGTCGCAGCTGTTCTTCCATGTCGTCTTCAATGCGCCGAAGGTGATAAACTCTGTGGAATCGATGTCCGAGCGAACGCGTTCTTGAGCCGTGGAGCACCCACCCGAACGGCGTTAACGACGCTACAGGTTGGTTGCGTCTTCCTTGACGCGTTTCTGAAGCGAGCAACAAGTGCCAATTATCTTGACCGATGAGTATGCCGGGTGTGTAGCATTCGCGTACTTGAGCTGAGCTGCGATGTCGACGAGATGCGTGCAACCTGCGAGATCCGAAGCGGCGATCTTCTGTGGTGCGACACGGAGTTTCGATATCGTGTGCGCCTGTATACTATGACTGTCTGTAGCTCCGTGTAGCGTTAACCGAACGCGCTGGGAGTTCGTTGCTTCAAATTCCGCGTTGCCGAATGCCTCGATGTGAAGTGGCTCACTTTGCCCCTTGGTTCCGGTGGGTCTTGCAATGTCCCCGTCGACGAGTGTAACCGTCGATCCGTCGTCGAGTAGGGCGAAAGTGTTGACTTTCCCCTTTGGCCCGGACACTTGCACTGGTATAATCTTCAAATAGGATTGTGACTTGACCGCTGACCACGTGCTGGTGACTACTTCACTTTTGGGTTCTTCAGTTGTTTCTGTAGGCTTGCGTCGAAAGTGTAGCAACTCGTGATGACTTCTTATGCATCCGTCGATTCCGCACTTTCTTGACCGGCATTGATGAGTCCTCGCTTTATGTTGAAGACACGCAAAACAAAGTTGTTTTTCTTTGGCGAGTTGCCACCTCGCGTTGTTGTCCGCTTCTTTGAACGTGTGGCACTGTTCTGTCTTGTGTCCGGGTTTTCCGCATACCGGGCACGTGGATTCGCTTCGTTAATCCACCGCTGTGTAACTTTTCTGTTTCCTGGGAACTCGCTGCGTTTTCGCTTCAGTGTCGGTGGTGCGCGTTGTTGCCTCCAGATTCGCGTAGGGGCTGCATTTCTGCGCTTCCGTGTTCATGAAACGCGGAACTTGGGTAGGTCTGCTTCATCTTCGGAGTTCACTGCTGCGAAGTCGAACCATCTGTATCGTAACGCGGGCGTAAGCTTGTCGACGATCGCTCTCGTTACTTCCGGATTGCAGAGGTAATGGCTCTTCTTTAACATTTGCAATGTTGCGACGATGTTCGCGATGCGTGTTGCAAATGTACAAATTTCCCGAGGCGCGTCCGTGAGGCGTGGCAGTGTGCGTAGCCGCTCCAATTCGGCTACCGCGATTGCGTCCGGTCGTCCAAAGCGAGTTTCCAACGTCTGAAGGATTTCTTCAGTAGGCGCGCCGTAGATAAGTAGGCTCTCGACGGCTTCTTTGGCGAGTCCCTTGAGGCTTTTCCGCAGGCGTGCGATGTTTTCTGTTTCTGTGTATGATCCTTTTGAATCCCTGAATGCTGCCTTGAATAACAGCCATTATTGATGCGCACCGCTAAAATGAGGCAACTCGTGGAATTGTCGATTCAGCGGGTGCGGTGTTCTTGCGGCGAGGGCGATTGCTGACGCAAGTTCTGTTAAGTTGATTGTAGCGGGCGACGACTCGACGACATGAGGTTCCGCTACACTGTACTGTTTCTGATGCTGTTTTTCCGTAGCGGGTGACGGCTTGATAACACGAGGCGGCGCTACGATGTTCTGTTGCTGTATTTCAGTAGCGGGCGGCGGCTCGACGACGCGTGGCGTCGCTACTGTAACTGTGGGTTCGGGGGGCGTGGCTTCTGGGTGCGCGACTGTAACCGTAGCTTCATTCTGCATCGGCGGAATTAAATGCGGCTGCGCTTCTATTGCCAACACTTCCCGTTGGCTTCGATCAAGCCATTCTGTGACTCGATGCGTTGTCTGTCGATCCGATATGGATTCTTCACTATCGGATTCAGACTCCGCTTCCATCGCTGCAATGCGGGTGGCGGCAAGCTCTATGCGTAGACGAAGGAGTTCTTCTTTTGCTTGCGCCAGCTTGACTGTACGCACTGACTTCTTGGTTCGGTGCGATTTCCAGCGTTCTGTATGGACGAGCTCTTGAGGAGCGGCGGCCGTGGCTTCGGTCGTGACTTCTGTTTGAATAGCGATTTCCTGTACGGTGATGTCTTGAGATCCCGTCGCCTGTGTTGTCTCCGTTACGGTGGCGCTTGTGCCTGTGGTGCCTGTGCTCGCCGACTGTTCTGTCTGTTCTGTGATTTCGGTGGCAGAGGCGGTCGCAGAAACGGTTGCCGAACGTTGACGCTGTACGCTGTTGTGACCGGATCTTGTTACCGGCATCTTGATTCTTGCAGGAAATCGACGCTAGTACCACTTACCTGTAGACCGGTTATATAATTATCCGGCGGTCGAAGTGACCAAAATGTACGGGACTTTACTGTATCCCGTACGTGTGTTGTGTAAGTGGTATGTGTGTACGTATGTGTTATAGGCCCTTATGTACTGGTGGTTCGCAATGAAAATTGCGGTACATATACTTTAATATATTGTATATGTACAAAAGGCACCGGAAGGCCAGTACGGGCAGAAACTGTATTATAGGAAAATACAGCGCAATGAAAATTGCTTTGTGAGAGTGGACTGTATAGGAAAGAAAACACTGAATTTAAACTGTAAAAGCCACGCCCCCCTTTGGTACTTTTGGTGGTTACTATTCTTCCATTACTTTTCTTCAGCCCGAAATCTTCCTGTAAACTGTGTCGCTGAAGGAATTTTGCACGCTTTATATACTAAATTCAGCTCCATCTCGCTCCAACGCATAGTGAGGTTTCACTTAGCGAAGGAGCGAGATGGACCTATCTGTGAGAAAAGGATAAAATATCGCGGAATATATATATATATATCCCTATCGTAGCCACCGGCTATACTGACGAGAAGAACCCCTCCGTTTATTTAACCAAAAACACATAACACAAATTATTCTCACTAAAACACTACTGTATGTACAACAAATAAAACTGTAACTGTAAACACTTTAAAAGAACTAAACACTAAAAGTCTTATTCATAATAAGTTATCGGAGCTTTATAAGGCCGTTATTAGATGATTGATAAAAATTGTTATTCATAATCGTTCAATAACGCTAAAACGCTCATTAACTCTCCTATAAAGTGTCATTATTTTAAAGAAGCTATAACCCTTCTATAAACCTATTTTAAGCGTTCGATAGTGAAAACATGGCCGACATCGGTCAGCTGTTTCATAATTGACGTAAATTTTTACGTCTATTGTCATTTTTTTTTTAATTTAGGTCTTTTTCTTTATTTAAAACGGCTTCGCCCTATTATACATTTCGCCAATGACAAGTACTATATTATATATTATTGACAGCCTCCGTGGCGCAGTGGGCGAGTAGCCGGCTGTGAAGCGTGAGGCCGTGGGTTCGATTCCCACACCGTGACAAATGTTTGTCTAATCCACAAATATTTGTTTCGGGTCTGGGTGTTGTGGGACCGCAAGTCCCTCGTAGTTCCCGATACCCACGATACAGGTTAACCTAGTGTGGGGTCGGGACTATGTGTGTGACCGTTGGGTGTATTTATATTTATTTATTTATATATTTTCAACTCTTCCCAAGAACGACGAAATATCAGCGTAGCGGCGCGGCGTGGTCAATTTCAAGGTCTTGTGGAATTTTATAACTCCTGTTTGTTTACCTTTCTTGACATTTGACATTGATGAGATGTCAATTTTCTTTTTTTTGTTTGTTTGTTCCTTAAGGAACCGGCTAAGGTCAGAGACCATGCTGCCAAGTCATTAGTTATATTCTTTTCTTATATTCCAAGAACGATGAAACGCGGGTGTGTCCCATTTCAAGGTCTTGTTAGAGTTTTGGTGTTAATTCCTTACAGTTCAATGCTTTTTAGACGACTTTCTTCAAGCGGAACGAAAGCACAAGGTCGATTAATACCCTTGATCAAATTCCCTATTTTTAATGTTTCCATACGCTATTCATCATCGTAAATGATTATTTCACAAAACCACACCACTTTTATACAACAAACACAACTTTAAACTAATTTAGGAAATAATTAAATCAAGAGAGCCACCGCACTATCAGAATTCCCGCCAAAACTCCGTCAATTTTCTTTTTAATTAGTTTGTTTTCAGTCTTTCCAGAGACAACCCATACTAAAATCATTCAATCAATCAATCTTTTTCTGTAAACTGGCAACTTTGTGTATGATAAACCTATTTTAGTTATCGGAGCTTTATCAAACGATTATGAATAAAGAATTTTATTAAACGTTCTATAGGCTTAAAATACGTTTTAACTAATGAAGGTTTATACCTTCGATAAGCGTTTTATTATGAATAAGACCCTAAAGATCTAGACACTTATAAACACTACACAAATAGAACTGTTAAAACATAATATTTACTATAAGGACTGTAACTGTCAAGACATAATAATCACTATAAGAACTGTAACTGTTAAGAAATAATAATCTCTATAACGAAGTATATAATCATTCACTCTGTACACTTACTGTCTATGTAGCACAATAACGAAGTATATAACTATTATAACTGTCCACTATGCACTTGTTTATCGTCTGTGCTGCACGATTTGAGAGATACATTGCCTGGAGTATCCTAAATATATTTTTAAATTTCTTTGCAGTAAATAAAAGAATAAATAATTTTAGGTGCCCTTTCCTCCTTTATTAAGGAAGTATATTGAATAATCACGTTTCATTCTTATGGTGCAATCTTCAAACTATCAGTTTCGTAACTATTTTTTTTTTGTTTGATGCGGGGAAAAGCGACTTATTGCTACCGCCCGCCCCGGGGGGAAGCGGAACGGTTATGTTGGGTTCACCGACCTTACGTCCCAACGTTAAGCCGCCCGGGAGAGATGGTAAACATCCAGGCGACCGCTGGGCCGAGTCCCTGACACTATATACACCCTATACCGGCAAACCAACTAAAAACCCCGCGGTGGCCATCTTCGGCGCATTAGGAACGGCCCCGGGTTCCCGAGACGAGAAGCGCCCCGGCTTCAGCCGGTACCGTCCCTGCGCGGTGCCGTCTTGCGGCCCGTCTTCAAATATGGGGGGCTCAGAAGCCCCCGCCACCGAAGGACGCTCTCGGCAGCAACGAGGCCAACCACCCGTGCTGCCGTCCATCCCGGGGTCGCACATACAAGAATGTTAAATATAAAGGGCGCCACAACAGCCCCCCGCTGCGCGCCCGCGATCCCCGATGGCCCCTATTAGTCGCCTCTTACGACAGGCAGGGGATACCGTGGCGCAATTCTCCAAACGCCCCCAATCCACAGGGCGGGAGACGCCGGTCAGTCGTCACCCCGGCGTCTCCTACGTCTCCTCTGGCGGCGGGAGGGATCGGCTCGTTCCCGATCCCTCTCGGCACTCTCCTTCTGCAAGATTACGGCGTCGCAGAAGTGGGCCGCCGCACGCCAGGACCTCCGACTGTCGACCATGGCGGACACCACTGCCGGCAGTGAGAAGTCTCCTCCGACGACTGCAACGAGAGCGCTGCGTTCCACGTCCCAGGCTGGGCATTCTTCCAATGTATGTTGGGCCGTATCCTGCGGACAGTTGTCACAGTGGTGACACACGGCCGACTCCTCTGTGCCGACTATTTGACACAGGTACCGGCCGAAACTGCCATGGCCAGTCAGGACCTGTGTCAATCGGAACGTCGCCGCGCCGTGGCGCCTGTCCAGCCACTGGTGAAAGACAGGGCGCACTGCCGCGACGGCCCGATGACCCGCTGACTCAACTCTGTTCAAGTGGCCGCTTTAAATAAAAACACACCCCAAAATGCATGCTTGAACCCCGATTTTATGTCTATTTCCTGTACTATTCTGTAAAATTGTGATTTTCTATGACGAATTCAATAAGTCTGATAAAAGTAAGGTCAATGTATAATTGTTACTATTTATATATAAAGAATTCGATAATCTACATTTCAGGTGAACCTGAATGTGCACGCTTTCCTGCAGCAGTTCCATTTCGGAGTATTCTACTCTTACCTAAAGTTGAAGGAGCAGGAGTGCCGAAACATTGTATGGATTAGTGAATGTGTGGCCCAGAAGCATCGTGCTAAAATCGATAACTACATTCCAATCTTCTAAAAATTATTAAAATCTTACACATGTTATATTTTGCTTTGTACATAATGACAAATGAATGGAAGTAACTATTTTCAAACAGGTGACTCAAAACAATTTTAACATTCACCACTACTATACAGTTTCAAAATACCAGTTTGTTAAGTATTAAAAATAAGATAAGCATAGCATATTCACCTACTTTGATATTTTCTTTTTGTATGTCTAGCAAAATTAACACATGAAACCTTGATGTTTAGAACGAATAGACAAGTGTAATTAAGGATTGTCCATGGACCTAAAAAGCTTTATCAATAAAGTTTCGTAAACTTCCAAAGTAAATACTGTAATATCATGCTCTATGGGTGAAATGGTTCAACATAAGTCAACTGATCACCTCTGTCTGTGCAACCCGCAGACGTCCCCACCATAAATACAATGATGCTCTATCAACAAGCTCATAAATATTGTAATTTATTAATAACATTCCTGTAGCATCTGATTTGGGTGCCCCATGGTAATTTGGTATGATATGTTGGTGTATATAGCGTAGTAACTTATTATGAAACTGTAATGATATAATGAAATTCATATGGTTAGTTTTCTCTTGTTCTGTCATCTCTATACCTTCAATTCATTATTATCTTGCTATGAATTTACTGTTATACTAGAGATAGGTATATATTATGTTAAACTGTATTATCTAAAATATATATAATTACAATCACCCTTAATGTTTCATTTAAAATAATATAATAATCTCAATCTTATTTCTTAGGTCAGTTTTTCAATAAAAATCATCAATATATTATTAATTTTAAGATACATGGAGGATGCAAGGACAGAATAATAATTTAGGACTGAAGGAACTACCAACTAGACCTGTTGAAAAATAGGTGGGGTTGATACAAAAAATTATAAGTTCTCAGAATCACCTTGGAATTATGAATTAACTTGATGGATTGAACCTTTCATGAGGATATTTGGTACCAACCACTAGATGGTTGATAAATAATATTGTATGGACATTAACAATGGAGGGGGGATCTCACAGGAGCAGCTGCCCATCCATCCATGTTCTATGTTTATCCTTTATCTTTATAACCATAGAGTAATAACACACTTATAACTATCCTAGTGCTATTTTCCGTCACCAAAGAGATAATCGTTATCCATATTAACCTGTTCAAGGACAATGAAAAAGTAATACAGGTGTGACTTGTGAGAGAAACGCTTCCGAAAACAAAGACAGGTGATAGTGCTGGTGTTTATAGACATGATACCACTAAAAAAATCGTGACATACATACATACATGTTTCCCATCAGTCATCACAGATTAACTATTAGTAGCTAGCTATTTCCCATAGTGGTAGGCAGAGACAACAGATTTCATGCTACGATCTTTGCACAGCTCTTTAGCTTCCTTCACACTTATTAAGTTTTTGAATAAAATTAAATCCTTAATAACTTACATTTGGAAAATAAAAGCGCGGGAAACTTCGTATTGGGCGGACGTGTTTTTTTTATTTCTATAATTTTATAAAGCGAAAATTTGTAAATAATACTATCAATTCAGGTTTATGTTTCTGTTTATTTGTAGTTTATAATTCTTTAGTTAGTTTCATATATCATCTTTCTCTTGGTAAGTTTTTTATTAAAGTATATTTTCTAGTTTGTAAGTATGAATACGCCGCCTGATCCGGGGGGTTTTGTCCCACCGGCGGGCAATTTTGTTACAATTGGGCCTGAGATAAAAGGTAATTCTTATATGTCCGAGTCCGGTATGGATACGGACGCTTCTAGTTCATCTCGTCCGCTAAAACGTAGTCGCTATCATCTATGCAAACATTGCAACAAAAGAAGGAGAGATATGGTATAAGTATGGTAAGATATGGTTGTCTGTAAGACATTGCCTTGAGCGATAAGACCGCCAATTGTACCTATTTATGTATTTTTTGTTTTTATCATACTGTGTATGTTCTGGTGTACAATAAAGATTTAAATAAATAAATAAATAAGGAGAAAGCTAGGGTCAAATGATGGGCTAACTAGTTGTGTATGTACAGACACTTCGCAGTCGGTGTAACCACAGCTGGATACATCTAACACAAATAATAAAACTAATACAAGCAATGATAAAAATGTGACAGAAACCATCGCTACCAAAGTTCCCGCGCAAAATGTTCGGGTTGTATATGATAGGAGTGATATGGCTCCCTATATAGTACACATTCAAAAAAATGTTTCCTCTGATAATGAATCTACCACACTGCATCCGCTTTCTTTTGGTAAATTTTTTAAGCGGCACGAATTTAAAAACATTATTAATGGTAGCGTCAAAAAAATTGGCAGAAATAAAATGTCTCTGTCTTTCTCAACGCATATGGATGCTAACTCTTTTATCTCTCATGAAAGTCTGAATAAAAATAATTACCAGGCCTTTATTCCTTCTTTTAATGTCACCAGGATGGGTTTAGTTCGGGGAGTACCTACCGAGTGGTCTCCGGAGGAAGTAATTGAAAATACATCTGTTCCAAATAGGATGTGGACGTATTCTAAAAGTTAGGCGGCTTAATTTTAAATCTTTTGTAGACGGCTCTGTGATGTGGAAACCCTCACAAACGGTAATTTTTACATTTGATGGTCAAGTTTTACCGAAACGCATTTTTATATGTTATAATGCCTTGCCAGTAGACCTCTATCCAACCATACAATGTTTCAACTGCTGTCGGTATGGTCATACTAAAATTCAATGCCGGTCAAAACCTAGATGTTATAAGTGTGGTCTTAATCACTCAGGAGAGACCTGTGAATTAAGTGAAAGAGATGCTAATTGCTGTATATGTTCAGGGCACCACTTTGCTACCAGCAAAACATGCCCAGAACAGCCACGCCAGAGGCAGATTAAAATGCATATGGCACAGAGCTCAATTTCATATCCAGAAGCCTCAAAATTAATTCCACCTGTTACAAAATCCTTTGCCGATACATTACTCTCTCCTCCACCTCAACCTCCAGTCAGACATGCACCCATTCAACTCAATCAACCTACCTCATCAAAAAACAACATTTCTCAAGTCTCGCTCCCCTCCTCGCCCTGTTATAGGATATAACAGAGAAGCCCACAATGCTCTATTAAAAGATTTTGTTATTCCAGAACCAACGAATGGTTGTGCTCTTATTAATAACAGAAAAAATGAAAATGATAATCAGCTTAATGTAGAAGAATTTATTAAACCGCTGTTAAGTCTACTTACAAAATTTAAATTTTCGCCGTCCTACGTTGCCCCTATTTTAGAATCTTTTTCACTCTCCCCATCCAATGAACAATCAGAATATTATTCAATGGAATTGCCGCAGTTTAATCAATAAAAAAAGTGACCTCATTTACTTAATAAATATGATCCATTTGCATTTGCTCTCTCAGAAACTTGGTTAAAACCACATAATGTTTTTAAAATCAAAGGATATATAACTGTAAGGGAAGATTGGTCTGATGGGTATGGTGGGGCTGCCATACTCATTAAAGATTCCGTTCCTTTCACTGTTGTAACTTTACCTCACCATTGTGATGAAATTTCAATAATTGCCTTGACTGTAAATAATATATGTGTTGTTTCTCTGTATATTTCTCATCCTTCCTCTTCTATATTAATAGTCTTTTGTCATCTTTACCTAGACCTTTCTTAATTCTAGGAGATTTTAACTGTCACCACCAATCCTGGGGTTTCTATTTCAAATTCATATGGTGAACAATTAATTGATATATTAGATATGCATAACTTGTGCATATTAAATACTGGTTCTCCTACCCGTCGCAGTGATCCCAACCAAATCCATCAAAGTGCAATAGATCTTTCTATATGCACTCCTAATTTTGCATCTTCTCTTAATTGGTCTCTTTCGTCTTCCTTTGGAAGCGATCATTTTCCGATAAAAATTACATTTCCGATCTTTAAAAACATTTGCCATGCAAAGAAGTCCCACTTAAAATATAAATTGCCAGTCAAATGTAGTATATTTAAAAAAAAATGTGCCTGGGTGATATTTAAAAAATAGGTAGATAGTATGCTTGATTCGCTTCCAGTCCTTGGTAAGGGCTGTGAGCAGGAATGTGCAGAGGCACTAGCACATATACTGGTTACTGCGGCTGATGACGTTTTTCCTGCGAAAAATAACACAACATTTAGAAAACTCCCTATGCCACCTTGGTGGGACTCAGAATGCTCTGATGCAGTTAAAAAACGAAAACGAGTAGAACAGGAATATAATAATAATATGACCCAGGAAAACTTTGAATGTCTTTCCAACACCATTGCTCTAACACATACACTTTTCAAGAGGAAGAAGTCTGAAGGTTGGCATAATTTCTGTGTATCAATTTCTCCCAATACTCACTCCACAATTGTCTGGCGCTGCATTAGAAGATTTAGATCTGCCCTTAACATCTTCACTTCTCCTATTCCTACTACCTTAGCTAGGGATTTCTTAGACATATTCGCTCCCCCATGGGTTCCTCAAGATATTAAATTGCAATCAGTGCCTCCTGTAACAGATAACTCACATCTTAATAATAATGCTTCACTAAACCTTCCCTTTTCCATGAATGAGCTGAGGGGCGTTATTGATAATACTGTTGACTCAGCTCCTGGTGTAGATGGCATTCCATACTAATTTTTTAACCTAACCTTAGCGACAGTGTCTTAGATTATTATTTAGGTTTAATAAATTTGGTAATGAAAACAGGGAACATCCCATTGGGATGGAAACGTCAAATAGTATTGCCAATTCTGAAACCTAATAAAAATCCATCTCAAGTTTCTTCATACCGCTCTATAGTATTATCTTCTGTATTATTAAAATTATCAGAGCATCTTATTAAAAATCGGCTAGAGTGGTTTATGGAAAGTAAAGGTTTTCTGGCGAACTACCAGTATGGCTTTAGAAAGACTAAAAGTACAATTGATTGCTTAAGTATTGTTACATCTGATATTAGAGTAGCTTTTTCCAATAACCGGTCCTTGATTGGCATATTTTTGGATATTAAAGCAGCCTATGATAATGTGTCACTTTCAGTCTTACAAAATAAATTACAGACCCTTCAGGTTCCAGTAAATCTGTCAAACTTTATTTTAAATATTTTAAATGAATGATCAGTCAATATAGTATCTACAAAATATGAGTTATCCCGGCTTATATGGAGAGGACTCCCGCAGGGGTCAGTACTCAGCCCTTTATTGTACAACATATACCTACACATATGATTTAGAAAATTCATTAATCAAAGATGTTCAGATTTTACAATATGCAGATGACTTACTTCTATACCACTCTTCTCATTCAATTGAGTACACATGTTCAGTCCTTAATTTTGCCCTGCGCTCCCTAGCCTCTTGGCTTCATTTGAATGGCTTAGATCTTTCCATATCCAAGAGTGCAGCAGTATTATTTACCTGCAAAAGAACTTCACCTAGTATTAACATTGTCTATAATGACTTTCCAATTCCAGTTACCAACCACTTTAAGTATTTGGGTGTTATTTTAGATTCTAAGCTCTCTGGTATTCCCCATTGTGATTATGTTGTCAATAGAGTTGAACACCATCTAAACATGCTGTCTTTCCGGAGTGTGGTGTGGTGCTCATCCTCACTCTTTAAAACTTGTATATAATGCTATAATACGCAGCATTTTCGATTATGGCATGTTCCTCTTGGAACCGGGTAATGTCAATGCTTTTAAAAAATTTGACCGTCTACAGTCCAAAGCTTTATGTATTGTGACTGGAGCAATGAAGTCGAGTCCAATTAATGCGTTACAAGTGGAGTGTGGTGAAGCTCCTCTTTCTCTCAGAAGGCAATTTCTTTTAGACAAATATTTATTTAGAATCATACAATTTTCAAATCACCCTCTCATTACAATACTTGAAGCACTGCATTCAAGTATAAGTTCATCTAATTATTGGGCTCGTAAGTCTGCACCATGTTTAATAAAAAGTTACAAAAAATTGACTCTAAGTGCTCTTCAGGCTCTTATCAAATTCCCTTTTAAAACTAAAAATACTTTGCCACTCATACTGCAGATGAGAGAGTTAGCATTCAAATGTACCACTAAAGGCTATTCCTTAAAGTTTGTTTGGATACCGAGTCATTCAGGGATTCATGGCAATGAAATTGCTGATAGACTTGCCAAGGAAGCGGTGCAGTGTGGTGATTTATTTCCCTTTAAAAACTTTACTCAGGACCTTTCCTTGTTGGCTAAAACTTTTCTCCAAGAGTCTGGAGGGAAAATTGGTCCTCCAGCAGCAAGGATAAAGGCCATTATTATTCCCTTATCCAACCCGATATACCTGCAAAGTTGTGGTTCTCCAGGGCTAAGTTTGATAAGGTGGAAACGTCTATTTTAATCCGAGCAAGACTTGGTCATACTTGTTCTCCTGCCCACCTTACTAGACTTAAAATTTAAATGATCCGATGTGCCCCTGTGGATCAGATGTTGGCGACTTGAATCATATTTTATTCTCATGTGCTCAATATGACCATTCAACATTTTTTAAATCCCTTCTGCTTCTCCGTACTCCTTTTCCTTGCTCTACACTTTCACTTCTTTGTACAAATAATTTGTTAGTATATAAATGTGTTGCTTCATTTTTCAATAAAAACAGCATAAAATTGTAGATATTCCATTTTTCATAATCATATGTATCCATACAATTTCCATGTAAATTTTTCCTTTTATTATTTTGTGTATTTTACTTACTTTATGGTGTAAACAAGTAGTCAGTTATTCTAAGGTGTAAACTCATATTTTAGTATATTTATCTCTTCATTTTCATAACCGTAATATCTCTCCTGTGAGGCAATTCGAATTCGAGAAAAATCTCGGATTTCTCAGTGCATTTAATTTTTCTGAAATTTATCCATCTTTTTTCATCTTCACACTTAGAAAATATTGGTGAAAATTTTACACTTCGCAGATGTAGATCCGCTTCCACCATTTGGAAGAAAATGCTTCTGCTAGGTACTTGGGTAGTTTTTTTTTGGATTGTATTCATTTTGAGAGCAAAATAGACACAACGAGAATAATATGAAATCTAAACTTAGATAGACTAGGTTTCCCGCTTAAACTTTGATTTCCATATTACGTTCCATTTTATTTTAAACTTGTTTTGTTCCACTTATTTTAAAATCTTCTCTTAATGATTATCTCATTATTTATGTTACAATAATAAAAAAAAACACGTATACTACACTTGTTGTAATACGTTATACATCTAAATATATTTATCAGTATATTGTTCACGGTAAATTATCGCAAAACTTACATTTTTTTCCACGCAGTCTTGTTTGGATGAATAAATACAATAAAGTTTTATTTAAATAATAATTAAAATACAATTTTTCTCAATAGGGTAATAAAAAGCGAATAAAGAAAAACATTGACGCTCGGGATATACTTACGGAGATTGGAGCGCGGCAATGCGCGCGGGTCATTAACTCTTATTTTAGCATTACTCATTAGTACCCTTTGCATTTACATTGCGGGCTTACGTTTCAAAAATGGCAAGTAAATAGCAAATGAATAGAGATTTCCGTTTATCTTAAGGTAGTATTTAATCGCTGTTTCGGCTTCAGAAGCGGTCCCTTTACACCCAGATTAATTCAATCCTACGCTAGATGCGTAACCAGATTAAGGTCAATGCGACGGGGTAGCGAATAGAGATCATAACGCGGGCGCGCCCCTGTTGAGCCCCAAGGTGTCCAAAGAATAGTTCTAAGTGGAAAGAATCATTTTCCTCATTTTGACTAAGGTTTTATTTATAATTTTACTAGATAGAATGATGGATAGAATAGACTACATTTATGATATAGCCAAAAAAAATAATTTATTATCATAATAAGCTCTATTGATTGCATGATTCACACTTGATGATGATGGCATGATGGGATATCATAGAAAAAAATTGCTTTGTTATTCTTTACTATCGTGTATTTGTTTCTGTATTATATCTGTTATTGGACCCTTATATATTAAATTATTTTTGTATTTTTTTTCTAATAACAAATTGGAATGATCTTTCCAAAATTTATCTTTAAGCATGTCATCATGAATATCAACTATCACAGACTCATTTTCTCCATCAATAGAAATGTTTTTTCTCATCAATAAAGTTCCTCGCTTGAATATTTCAGGTTCATTATTATAGTTCATATTAAACTCTTGAAACAATATTTCATTTTTGTCTGCAGATACCGTGCCACACAGTCGTTTCTCTGCCTGAAACAATTATAATTTCATAAATGCAAACACATATTTATTTAGACAATTCTAATTATATGGGTAAATAAAAAACATTATCACAAAAAGAATATTATTACACAAACCTGTTGAGGAGTAAGGTGTCCCTTTAACACAAGAGCCCAAAATGTTGTATTATATAAATTATTTATATGAACATCAGCCTGCCTCCACTTCATGTAATCTATTAAATTTTCATCAGATGGATATGTTACAATGCGTCCATCAAATACTGGTGGATATTTCAAAGGCTGTTCATCGAAAAATGCTTGCCAATAGTAAACATAACATGCTGAGAATTTGCTATTAATGGTTGTAAGAAGTTTTGCTGATCGTCTTTTGTACAATGTAGTATGTTTCCTGAATATAAATGAATATTCGTCACTCTGACCAAATGCCATCAATATGTCATTGAATTCGCGCAACACAGTAAATGCTGCAAAGTTCATTAACCTTAGCGCTCGAACATCATTTGGTTTTGAAAATCCGTGATCATCTGAAAACTTATGAAAGCACTTTCCGTCTAATCGGACCACTAACCACGTGTTTGGTAAAATAGTATCGTCTAGTTCAAATTTCTTTACGTATTCAAATGTGCTTTTAGCCATTTTTAGGATTTTTTGATATACATTTAATGATCTATTCGATAACTTTCCAAGCAAACATAAATTTGCGTATTGCATCGTCTAGTGTCAATTGGTGTCAATACTCAGTGTCAACAGTCAATATTTTTTTTTCCTTAGGGATTTGAAGACATTGTAAAAGTTCATCCATATTGCAGCAGATGCCACTATTTTAATTTTTTTTTTTTGTTTGTTTGTTCCATAAGGAACCGGCTAAGATCAGAGACCATGCTGCCAAGTCATTAGTTAGTTATATCTTTTCTTATATTCCAAGAACGATGAAACAGGGGTGTGGCCGATTTCAAGGTCTTGCTGGAGTTTTGGTGATAATTCCTTTCAGTTCAATGCTTCTTAGACGACTTTCTTCAAGCGAATCGAAAGCACAAGGTCGACAATACCCTTGATCAAAAATCACCTAAATCCACTTATTTCAATGTTTCCATACACTATTCATCATCGTTAATGATTATTGCACAAAACCACACCACTTTTATACCACAAACACAACTTTAAACCAGTTTAGGAAATAATTTAAACAAGAGAGCCACCGCACTGTAAGAATTCCCGCCAAAAATCTCACTATTTTAAAATTTAGACAGGCGTAAAAGGAAATGAAAATGTCGTTCCGTGTTACGCTAATTATTATCATAAATCAACAAATATACGAAAATTTATAAGCTTAACGTTTAGCGTCATTTGCATAAAACTCTATTGGTTTTGACCCATTTGCTGCACCTTTTGTTAAGGCGTCAATGAACAGCTGTACTATTGTTGCTTTTCGTGCTGCACAATATTCATCAATTATGTTTGAAAAAAGGACTTGTCTGTTCTGGAACTTAGCTAATGCTGTTGGTACAAGAGCATTATTAGGTGAATCAGTGCTCAGACAAGCTCCAATGGTCCAATGATATAACTTTTCAATTGCAACCTCTTGCTGAAGTCCTACTATTTCCATAATATGAAAAGCTGATATTTCATACCAACATTTTACAAGGATTTTACAATTTTCATATAATCTCTCAATTTGTGATAGTGTTGAGAAGAAGAGCAAGCTTAATGGTGTTTTAATTGAAACATTGCTAAGATATTCAATTTTCTCAGGGCTCAGTTGGAAGTTATTCACATAAGCATTAACCCACATCAGTTTTTTTTCTGCATTTTTCATTTCATCCTTAAATTTTGTAGTTTGAGTAATCAGGTGATGAGTCTTTGTTTTAGTTACAGAAAGCCTGTTTGACATATCTTTGACTGCAGTATCCAAACAATGCAAGGAATCCAACAAACCCTGTAATTTATCCTTTACCTTAGTGTATTCACTTAACACTGTTTTATTTACAACCATATCACGTTTTTCGATTTCATTCACTAAAACGCGTCTGGTGTAAGCGGAATTTGACGAGCATAATCCTGAAACTGTATGTAAAGCGTCGCTGTTGTCTGTTATAATGTAATTATCAAATATTTTATTGATTCTCTGTCTGATTGGATTATTTATTAATGAATCCATTTTATATACATACACAACATACGGTGATTTTATTTTATATTATATTTCCAAGCCACGAAACCAAACTTGGGTCCACCTTAAATCTAAATTCACCAACAAGGCACTGGAGAATTTTTTAAACTCAGTACTCATTATAGTCCGATTTTATAGTAATCTCTGCCGATTATTTAGCAAATCGTAAAACTTCCTCAACCAAAGAGGATACAAGTATACCCTCAACGGTAATAACAGTGGTAATCACCACTGTAATCACAGAACAATTTTACTGAATTTTACTCTAGGGAGTAGTGGTGATAACCCAGGGGGGTGTTACCACAGATTACTTTTTTTTTTTGTTTTTTTGTTCCATAAGAAACCGGCTAAGATCAGAGACCAGTTATTTAATATATTGTTTTAGTGTAGGTATTTAATATTATTGTGCAATTTACTTATATCGTACTTACTTGAACATATTATATATTATTTACATTTATTAAATTAAATTAAATTATTCCCTACATTGTCTACAAGCTACAGGGCCCCAGGAGGTCACAGTATGCAAGGAGGAACCGAACGCCAAACATCTCTATCCTCTAGATATTGCTTCACATTATAATAGCCCCTAGTCATAAGCACACGTTTAATGTGTGCTTTGAACATTTTTTCGGGCATATCGATCATCTTATTTGGATTTTAGTAGGAGTCTATAGATTCTCAGTCAACGATTACAACCCATAAAATTATGATCGGGTTATCCATTTGTAAAAGATTCGATCTGTCTGATCAAATTAAGGATTCTGCCCGTAGACCCTTTCGTAGACCATAATCAATATATGATGGATCTGGCTCTCGCTAACCGCTTCAGTCTGGCCCGCACGGCTTTCACGTAGATCGATCGATGGAATAGTAAATCGATCCTTTATTTTTAGTTGCGCTGGAAGATTATTTTTGTATTTATAGGGCTTACTGTGGTGGTGGTCCCATTTGAACTAATAATTCATCCCTGAGGATGAAAGACTAAAACTTCGATGTTAATCATCGATTTTGTTGATTCTTTCAATTTTATTACAATAAAAACAGTAAATAAAATGCAATCCAAAAGAAACTAAGGTAAACGCTAAAAATTAAACATTTTTGAGTCTGTTATCAATCACTGACTACTAAACTGCAATAGCATTGATGCTCATAATGCCCAATAATATGTATAAAGTTCATAGTTAATTTGTACGTGGATAAAATCATATTTGTAATGCAATTTTTCTTTTTTGCCACAAGTCACAGCATAAGAGATGTTTAAAAAAACATAATGTAAAGAAAAGAACATTATAGTATGTGATTATTAAGTATGACAAAATTCATCGAATATAATATATGAAATAGTTAATTTATTTGGATTAGGCAAAGCCTGATAACTTATCTCGACTATTCTTCGACATAATAAAAATAAAAACTTACCACTATCATTTTATTTTTATGATGTGGCAACTTCTGCTTGAGTTGACGTTGTCATTCTTTGTTGTCTGTTTACGCAAGATGTATTGAGTCTTTCTATATATTTAGTATTATATAGAAAACAACTGTGCTAAGTTTAATTTGTGTTAAAATGTGTAAATTAATTATGTTATAGCTATTGTTACAAAAAATGTATAAAATTTTTGTAATTTTGACTAATATCGTTTTAGGGGAATTAAATTCAGAACGAATATGACAAATGTTCTATGCGACACCTATGACCTAGATACTACTAACATAGTAATCTGTGGGAGTTTTGGCGGGAATTCTTACAGTGCGGTGACTCTCTTGTTTTAATTATTTCCTAAACTGGTTTAAAGTTATGTTTGTTGTATAAAAGTGGTGTGGTTTTGTGCAATAATCATTAACGATGATGAATAGTGTATGGAAACATTGAAATAAGTGGATTTGGGTGATTTTTGATCAAGGGTATTGTCGACCTTGTGCTTTCGATTCTCTTGAAAAAAGTCGTCTAAGAAGCATTGAACTGAAAGGAATTATCACCAAAACTCCAGCAAGACCTTGAAATCGGCCACACCCCTGTTTCATCGTTCTTGGAATATAAGAAAAGATATAACTAATGACTTGGCAGCATGGTCTCTGATCTTAGCCGGTTCCTTATGGAACAAAAAAACGAGTTTCGGCGGGAATTCTGACAGTGCGGTGGCTCTCTTGTTTTAATTATTTCCTAAACTAGTTTAAAGCTGTGTTTGTTGTATAAAAGTGGTGTGGTTTTGGGCAATAATCATTAACGCTGATGGGTAGTGTATTGAACCATTGAAATAAGTGGATTTGGGTGATTTTTGATCAAGGGTATTGTCGACCTTGTGCTTTCGATTCGCTTGAAGAAAGTCGTCTAAGAAGCATTGAACTGAAAGGAATTATCACCAAAACTCCAGCAAGACCTTGAAATCGGCCACACCCCTGTTTCATCGTTCTTGGAATATAAGAAAAGATATAACTAATGACTTGGCAGCATGGTCTCTGATCTTAGCCGGTTCCTTATGGAACAAAAAAACAATAAAAAAGTAATCTGTGGTGACACCCCCCTGGGTTATCACCACTACTCCCTAGAGTAAAATTCAGTAAAATTGTTCTGTGACTACAGTGGTGATTACCACTGTTATTACCGTTGAGGGTATACTTGTATCCTCTTTGGTTGAGGAAGTTTTACGATTTGCCAAATAATCTGCAGAGATTACTATAAAATCGGACTTTAATGAGTACTGAGTTTAAAAAATTCTCCAGTGCCTTGTTGGTGAATTTAGATTTAAGGAGGACCCAAGTTTGGTTTCGTGGCTTGGAAATATAATATAAAATAAAATCACCGTATGTTGTGTATGTATATAAAATGGATTCATTAATAAATAATCCAATCAGACAGAGAATCAATAAAATATTTGATAATTACATTATAACAGACAACAGCGACGCTTTACATACAGTTTCAGGATTATGCTCGTCAAATTCCGCTTACACCAGACGCGTTTTAGTGAATGAAATCGAAAAACGTGATATGGTTGTAAATAAAACAGTGTTAAGTGAATACACTAAGGTAAAGGATAAATTACAGGGTTTGTTGGATTCCTTGCATTGTTTGGATACTGCAGTCAAAGATATGTCAAACAGGCTTTCTGTAACTAAAACAAAGACTCATCACCTGATTACTCAAACTACAAAACTTAAGGATGAAAGGAAAAAAGCAGAAAAAAAACTGATGTGGGTTAATGCTTATGTGAATAACTTCCAACTGAGCCCTGAGAAAATTGAATATCTTAGCAATGTTTCAATTAAAACACCATTAACCTTGGACTTCTTCTCAACACTATCACAAATTGAGAGATTATATGAAAATTGTAAAATCCTTGTAAAATGTTGGTATGAAACATCAGCTTTTGATATTATGGAAATAGTAGGACTTCAGCAAGAGGTTGCAATTGAAAAGTTATATCATTGGACCATTGGAGCTTGTCTCAGCACTGATTCACCTAATAATGCTCTTGTACCAACAGCATTAGCTAAGTTCCAGAACAGGCAAGTCCTTTTTTCAAACATAATTGATGAATATTGTGCAGCACGAAAAGCAACAATAGTACAGCTGTTCATTGACGCCTTAACAAAAGGTGCAACAAATGGGTCAAAACCAATAGAGTTTTATGCAAATGATGCTAAACGTTATATTGGAGACATTCTCACATGGGTTTACCAAGTTATTCCTATTGAAAAAGAAAATCTGTTTTTATTATTTAAATACTGCACCATGGATAATAAAAGTGTTCAAATTATACAAGCATTAACCAGCATTATGGAAGCTATATGCTCACTGTTAAGAGTAAGAGTTGAGCTCATATTGAAACCAGATAAGGATCCGCTGGTATTGTGGTCCATAACAAACTTGATCATATATTATAAAGATTTAATTCAAGCAACTATAAGTAAAGGCCATTTGATCAACACATTAGAAGAATTACTTGGGAAAAGTGAAGAAGTATTTCTTATAACATTAGAAAGTAAAATACAAAAAGAGTTAAGTGATGGAGTGAAAGCACCACCAGTAGATTTAAATCCATCTGTTGTTGTGACAGATCTAGTTAGTTTTTTGAGAGATTTACTGGCTATCATGAATGTATCGAATAATATTAACATTGCTGACAAAAAGTTGATTATCACACATATTTTGGATCCACTTTTACAGGCAATTAATGAAACTGCTTGTCATTTGAGTTCAACAGATATGTCAGTGTATATGTTGAATTGTATATATCACATACAGTGCACCCTCTCTTTGTACACTATTATGGATGAATACAATGAAAGATTACAAGCACAGTCAGAGGCCCAAATTGATACATTGACTTCAGAGCAGGCTAGTTTCCTTGTGGCAAATTTGAATTTAGGCCCTATTTACACAATTCTACAGGAGAAAACAAATGGCCCTTTATTGGCTATTCCTGGAATGGACACTTCAACACTAAAAATATTTTTGAATAAGTTTGATATGTTTCTGGTTTCTCCTGAACTTTACATTCTGCCTCAACTAAATCTACTTTTAAGCCATTCGCACAAGTCGTATGTTAAAAAGCGTGCTTTTGATGTCATATTAGCCATTTATGGGCAACTGTACCATGCTGTTCACAACCCTGCTAATGGGTATTCTGATCCACAAGCAATAGTAAAAAGAACACCTGAAGAAGTTACTAAATTGATAATGTAAAATAATAAATGTACAGTATTTTTGTATTATATATTTATGCTTTGTTTTAACCATAAAAATAATATGTACCATACAATATACATACTAATGCTGACTAATATTTGTGTATTAATTTTGGTTTTAAACAGGATAAACTATATACCAATCTAGTAATAAGACTGTGTATTATGTATGTAGAGAATATATGTTACTTTAGATTGTAATCTGTTTATTTTTCCAAATAAAGTATAAATAAATACCATAAAATATAATATACTTAGGTACATACTAAAACTGACACACCTAAGAAATATGGGGACGAGTCAAATCTTATATATAAAATTCTCGTGTATCACCACACCTCTCACCACAAAGTACTTTATTTAAACGGACACCTAGCACTATACCTATGTTTTTATTCTAAGCACTGACCAGTAATAATGTACTGATTCTAAGTCCTAACCCTACACTAGTGTTGAGTAGGACACGGTTTTGAAATGAATTTGTAAATTGCCTTTTTTTACTCGTACTGAGCTGGTACAAGGTACCACTTCAATAATTCAAAATATTTATTGAATCTTCTATTAATTCGGAATGCTGTTTCGCTAGAGAAGAACGAGCAAAAAACTCTAGCGTTGCTCTTTTCAAAACTAGTTTACAATTATTAGAGCTTAAAGGTTTTACTATATTTAATTGGAATTAGAGCAACTCAATTGATACTAATAAGCAATTACAGAAATGATATCTACGCATTGGATTAGCCTAAATGACCTCCTTAAGCATGACGAATCAATTCAAATGAGGCGAGCCGGCTTCAAGCACACTCGCCCGTTCTCACTCTTTCAGGCACGCATCACGGCGTTAGGGAATATTAACAAAGTAAAGCGTCATAAAATTTGAGGAACATGAAAAAAAATTGAGCTACTCTTAAAATATATTTCGTAACGACGGGTAGGTCAAAACCGCAAACTTTTGGACACCATCAAAAAAAGAACAGTTGCATATTTAGGACATGTACTAAGACATGATAGATACGAGCTCCTTCAACTCATAATGATGGGAAAAGTAGCGGGTAAGAGAAAAGTTGGTCGAAGGAAAAAGTTATGGCTGCGGAACATCAGAGAGTGGACAGGGATAGCGAGCGCTGCTGAACTATTTCGTCTCGCAAAGGATAAAAGACAGTATGATGAGCTGACTGCCAACCTTCACTAGTTGGAGAGGCACTACAAGAAGAAGAACGTACGGGACAAATAATGCCTTAATGCCTCTTGCAAAGAGACCTCTTGTATGTCCTACTCAACACTAGCTTAATGCATGTACAGCAAGGAAGTCTCCCGTAGTTCCTGATACCCACGCGACACAAGACTTGTATCTGACTGTGGGGCTAGAACTGGTTAGAATTATGTGTGTGACTGTGGGGTGTATTTATTTATTTATTAGGTTACGTACTTACTTTTCTCTTGAGTTACTGATCGGAGCCGGAATTATGATTATGTACTCTTAAACATTAGAGTTATCGGGTACAGGTAACAGGTCAAAACTAGTTTAGAGTTGTATTTGTTGTTTATGAAAAAAGGTTGGATTTGTGCAATAAACATTAATGACTAGATGACCCGGTGAACTTCGTATTACCTACATATGTTTAATCGTGTAAAATGTGGTCAAATCTTAAGCCGAACAAAACGAATTAATAGGGCTAAACTACAGAAAAATCATGTGAAGCACAAATTAACATGTGGCATCACGACCACACTTACACATTCATATTATACAATTACACAATATACGTGATTCCAGTCTTGAAGAGTTTTAATTACACGTAGGAAATAGTCAACCCTACAATTGGTGACCACCAGCTTTCGAAAAAAGAAAGTAAATCCTTCTGAAGACTGAATCCCTGCCCGGTTTCCAGAAAATCCGTCGAGAACAAATTCCTGTCCGCCGAAGAATTATACCGCAAATCATGCAGCAGGAAGACCAGGAAGTGCGTCACGTCGCCGCCGTATCGCTTCAAGCGCGAATTCCACCATTTTGGCGTCAAAATCCGCGCCTATAGTTCGCGAAATTTGAAGCTGTCGTCGCTCTTCAGAAGCTAGGCGAGGAACAGAAGTTCGAGCTTGCCATCCCAGCATTGGACTCTAAGGATATTGACCAGATCGGCGATATAATCCTCGACTCCACGTCAGGCAACAAATTCACTAAGCTTAAGGACAGATTAATAGCAATATATCAAGAATCTGCAAATAGTCAACTGGAGAAGCTCCTTGGCGGCTTAGAACTCGGCGACCAAAAACCCAGCCAA
The DNA here is from genome assembly GCA_905332985.1 of Mimas tiliae. Lineage (NCBI taxonomy): Eukaryota > Metazoa > Arthropoda > Insecta > Lepidoptera > Sphingidae > Mimas > Mimas tiliae. Next base: position 8,366,070 of record HG995241.1, read on the forward strand.
CTCCTCCGTCGAATGCGCAATTTAAGCCGCAACATGTTGACAGACGAAGCTCTCACCCACATATGGCTGCGACAGATTCCTCAGCAAGTCCGCAGCATACTAGCCGTAACAACAGAACGATCTCTCGACACGCTAGCGGAAATAGCAGACACAATATTGGAATAGCAAGACCTTGGCCCAACAGTAGCTTGCGTTACCTCACCAAACTCCGGCATGCAGAACTTACAAATGGAATTGATGGCCAAACAACTCGAAAAACTGTCCATCGAAATCGCAAAATTGCGCGCCGAGCGACACACCGAACGGACACGTTATCGCCGTCCCTTTCACTCTCGTCGTCGTTCCCGCTCACGCGCTCGTTCGCCGGCCAACCACGATGCCAAGAAGATATAAGATGCCGCTAACACTACAGATTCGGTGATAAAGCGAAAAGATGCGAATCACCCTGCTCTATGAAGTTAAACTAGAATCGACATCGATCATGGCGGGTATCGATGTCCCCCTCACTAGTCACCGCCTGTGCGTCGTCGACGTCCGTACGCGGGAACGATTCCTCGTAGACACCGGAGCAGACATATCAGTGCTGGCAGCTAAGAGAAGCGACAGGTCGGAGTCCAACACGTCGTACCAGCTATTCGCCGCAAACAACACGCCGATACGAACCTACGGCGAGCGGACATTAGAGCTCAACTTAGGTCTACGTCGCAGTTTCAAGTGGACATTCGTAATCGCTGATGTGAAAACATCAATACTGGGTGCTGACTTTTTACGGCATCATAAGCTGATAATTGATTTGCATTGCCGTAAACTTATCGACAGCGTTACAGAACTGACAATGCGATCAAGATCAAGAACTCCGATCCAGCTGTCTACACACTCAACAGGGACCACCCCTACATCTTGGCGAAATTTCCAGACGTACTCCGACCGATGTCACTGAAGTCACCTGCAAAACATGACGTGACCCATCATATTGAGACAACGGGTCCACCCATTTTCTCCAGACTTCGTCCGTTGCCGCCAGACAAATACAAAGCTGCGAAGCAAGAATTCGAAAACATGATCAGTATGGGCATCTGTCAACCATCAAAAAGTCCGTGGGCCAGTCCATTACACGTGGTTAAGAAAAAAGACGGTTCGCTACGAGTATGTGGCGATTACAGACGTCTCAACGCTGTTACAATTCACGACAGATATCCGATACCGCGTATTCAAGACTTCACCTACCAACTACATGGAAAAACAATATTCTCAAAACTGGATCTCAAAATGGCTTATTTCTGGATCCCGATCAGGAAAGAAGATGCACCCAAGACAGCCATCATAACTCCGTTTGGTCTCTTCGAATTTAATTGCATGACGTTTGGCTTGCGCAACTCTGGTCAAACCTTCCAGCGGTTCATGCACGAAGTGCTACGCGGTCTAGACGACATTGTTTTTTGTTTCGTCGATGATCTACTCGTGCACTCGAAGAATCCCGAAGAACACAGACGACATCTCGAGCTGGTCCTGGAACGCCCCAATACCTACGGAGTGTCACTAAACATCGACATATGTGAATTCGGCAAAGAAACAATTAAATTTTTGGGTTACGAAGTCAGTCATGCCGGAATCAAACCTACTGAAGATCGAACTAAGTCAATATCAAGTTGCCCCAAGCCACAAACCGTTCAAGAATTGAGAAGATTTCTTGGGATGATAAATTTTTATCGTGACTGCCTACCCCATCAAGCGGAACATCAACATGAATTGAATAAATACCTACAGAATCGAAAGAAAAATGTAAAGACCGCAAATGTTTGGACACCCGAGGCAAACGCCGCCTTTGAGAAATGCCGCCAAAGCATTCTCGAGGCCACTACGCTAACGATACCAACGCAACACGACTTAAGCCACCGCAAATTTTTTCTGGCCTTCCATGAACAAGGACATTGGAGTGTGGACAAAAGCTTGCATCGGATTGAAATAAAACTAGTTTATACGGATTTTATCGCGGTTTAATTTTTATTTTAGTCCCGACGTTTCGAAAGCTTTTCAGCCTTCGTGGTCACGGGAGAGACTGAGGAGTAGGTCGTCTCGAAAAGTTAAAGTTACAATGGCTACCTTCAATTTAAAATTATACAATTATTTTTAATTATTTAAAAAGTTAGTTTCGAAACGTCGGGACTAAAATAAAAATTAAACCGCGATAAAATCCGTATAAACTAGTTTTATTTCAATGTGTAATATTCGCGTAAACCTAAGAAATCACCTTGCATCGGATGTCAACGCGCGAAAGTTCACAGACACGTCAACAGTCCATTAGGCGAGTTCCCGCAGTCAGCCAGATTCGAACACGTTCACATGGACATAGTTGGACCGCTACCTGCATCAAACGAATACAAGTACTGCGTCACCATGATTGATCGTTGCACGAAGTGGCCGGAAGCCATACCTACTCGCGACATAACTGCTGAAACCGTGGCTCAAGCATTACATGAAGGATGGATATCCCGATTTGGCTGCCCGCTACGAATCACGACCGACCAAGGTCGTCAGTTCGAGTCCGCGCGTCGTCAAAGCAGCCCTACGTCACTCGTACGGGACGCCCGGTAAAACCCTCTGTACGCTTCGCTTAGGGGGGAGTACTGTGGCATCACGACCACACTTACACAATATACGTGATTCCAGTCTTGAAAAGTTTAAATTACAAGTAGGAAATAGTCATCCCTACAAACATGAAAACAGAAATTCGTCACTTCATCAATCTCGGATGAAGTAAGTTTTCCAGATATAAATTAACACCCGAAGAATTAAAAGAATAGGAAATGACCGAAGCCGAGCTGGGTCCTAACAACACGCCGGGTTCGCCTTCGCTGCCAGATTTCCGCGATTGATACTCATTTAAGCGTCAAGCTTTATAATATAGCAAGATCTTACTTTCCATCATACCTATATACACACTATACATACGCACTCACGTCTGTAATCCCCGAAGCAATAGGCAGAAGTGTAACCAGTACACCCACATTTCGCCTAGCGTATCTCCGTCTCATGATGTGATAGGGGGCGAGCCCATCGCCATACCGGGCACAAATTCCAGACTCCGGGCTGATATTGAGCATTTCGTAATAGAAAAACTCAATACTTATCACTTTTATCCCACTCGGGATCGAACCCGAGATCTCAGCGTCAGCCGCAGTGTCAACGCGTAGGTACGCATTACAACTGCGCCACCGAGGCATTCACACACATAAACAATAGCATAATTCTTATTCCATCATGTCACACCGATTAGGTATACTTACAAAATAAAGTTTGCTTAAAATAAAATTATTTGAATTGTATTGAGTTGAATTTTATTTCAGACGAATATGTTTTAGCTTAAAATAATAAAGTGTTTTAGTAACATCACACATACATTTCACATGCACTCACACGCACACTCTCGCACACATTCACTATATTTAGTTTTTGTACACTTCTTTTTTATTTCTGTAATAGAAGTGAACCTGGTTTTATGTTCTAACGAAACAGACCAAAAAACATACTACATACTACAGCTATGAAACCATATATTAAAAACCTTTAAGAAACAGACAAATTTCTGAACGCACCTATAAATATTTGACAACCAATTAGTGTCACCTTTTTTTAGGAGTTTTGGCGGGAATTCTTACAGTGCGGTGGCTCTCTTGTTTTAATTATTTCCTAAACTGGTTTAAAGTTGTGTTTGTTGTATAAAAGTGGTGTGGTTTTGTGCAATAATCATTAGCGATGATGAATAGTGTATGGAAACATTGAAATAAGTGGATTTGGGTGATTTTTGATCAAGGGTATTGTCGACCTTGTGCTTTCGATTCTCTTGAAGAAAGTCGTCTAAGAAGCATTGAACTGAACGGAATTATCACCAAAACTCCAGCAAGACCTTGAAATCGGCCACACCCCTGTTTCATCGTTCTTGGAATATAAGAAAAGATATAACTAATGACTTGGCAGCATGGTCTCTGATCTTAGCCGGTTCCTTATGGAACAAAAAAACAAAAAAAAAAAAATCACCTTTTTTTATTTCTAAAAGACAAAAAAATTACGCCTGCCTCGGTGGCGCAGTTGTAATGCGTACGCGTTACGATTGAGGCTAACGCTGAGGTCTCGGGTTCGATCCCCGGGTCGGGTAAAGTGGTATTGGGTTTTTCTAATACGAAATGCTCAGTATCGGCCCGGAGTCTGGAATTTGTGCCCGGTATGGCGATAGACTCGCCCCCTATCACATCGTGGGACGGAGATACGCTCGGCGAAATGTGGGTGTACTGGTTACACCTCTGCCTACCCCTTCGGGGATTACAGGCGTGAGTGCGTACGTACAAAAAAGTTCGGACATCAAATGTTGCACAGGTAGGAACAATTTGTATTGGAAAATTTAATTGTCGTTTTTAGTATTTCCCTTTACTTATTATTTATGTTTCTCACTGCTTCCTTCCAACCTTCCCTGAACTTCCACAAATATTTCAAGATCAAAATTAGCCAAATCGGTCCAGCCATTCTCGAGTTTTAGCGTTATTATCGAACACCAATTCATTTTTATTTAAATAGATACTTATATGATGAACACATTAACGATATGCGGGCACCAGACATAGCTTCAAATACGCAAATACCTACAAACTCGCGATGTGTGGCACGGGTCTTAGCGTATTTGTGCATAGTTTGAACACTCATTTGCACTTTGACGTCCCGTGTCGGTTTTTTAGCGCACATCAAACATAACATAACATTCAAAGTACTTCAAAGTTCAAATGTCTGGGTAACCCAGTCGCGTACTGCGTTAGCTACTAATAATAAATTGATTAAAAATCAAGATGCGACTGGGGCAACGAAACTGTCCTAGAATTTATTGAGTTGCTTCACGGAGAACCGTGTTTATGGAAATTTCATGTACCTACATAAATAATATAGGCATACTACGTCCACAAAATCGTCGTCCATACTATTTGTCGTCTATTCGAGTACAGTGAGCGCAAATGTTTGCAAAGCATGTCTGGCAGGTTCACTTGTTTGAGACAAGCCTGTGCATATATTATGTGTGTTGAAAGGTATTCAAACAAATGTTCAAGCATTTGAAGCTCTGTCTGGCGCCCGCATAAAGGAAACATTGAACTAGGTGAATAAATGTGATTTCTGCCCAAGAGTATGGATCTACCTAGGTCCTAGTGGGTTCTGGTTTTAAAAAAATCGCCTGAGAAGGAATTATCATCAAAGCTCCGGCAAGACCTTGAAATGGACCACACCTGTTTCATCGTTCTTGGAAAATAAAGGATTAGCAAATAGTATTTAAGACGGGCTATAAGGAATATCCAAGGCCGTAAAAATAAAAAATAAACTAATACGCGTCAAAACCTTTGGTTATAAACCGTCAAAACGGTTTACACGTACGTAGAATAGTATCTTTAAAGTATTATACTTTAAATTATACTCTTTGGTTCTATCCTTGCTGTCTAATGGAGTAAACAAACTTCACTTCGCACTAAAATCACAATTTCCGAATCAATCACACATCATAAGTTATACGAGAAGGTGTCGATCTTTGCAACAAACACATACAATATGAATTAAACTTTAAATTGCTTCAATTAACCAAGAAATTACGATATTTTTCTCAAAAACTGAATATTCCCAAAATGCATTTGCATAGATTATAAAGAGGACCTGTAAATTTTTGACATTTCGTATTGCTAATTTTTAGTGATGGGAATAAGTGAATGAATTAATTATTTTAACATAGGATATACAAGCTATGGAAATAATTTTAAAATTTAATAAATTTTAATAATTAATAAGATAATTAACTACACAAATAATTATATTATTATTTCTCTTTTCTAAACGGGTCATAAACTAAAAATATATTTTACAGATTTGACAAATGATGCAGCCGATCTAGCTCAGTATTGCCACCTTAGCGATGTTATCAATAAAAGTGGCGACTTTTTGCCCCTTTTAGGGATTTATTTCTGTCGTTTATATTATTTATAGGTATAATTAAACCCAATTATTATCATACCTACTAAAGTTTCTTTAAAGTATAGGAAGTAATAGTTTAAACGTGGTGAAAAAGTTACAATGCAAAATTAAATTTTAGACCACTATTTTTATTAATCATTTTATTACATTGTTTAACCACTATTCTAATAATCATTTATTTAAACTTTATAAACATAAATCAAGGTTATACGTGAAAAGAAATGTCTGTTAGCATTGGCATTAATTATCTTAGCATATGCTCAGCGGTAATATCAACGTCAAATATCTATAAATATGAAATCCCAGTTTGTGCTAAGAATAAACTCGGCAAAGTTTACAGTAAGATAAGTCTAAGCAAAGTTAAAGTGCGCTCTATATGCGAGTTAAATCCAATAGAGTTAATATGGGCTCAGCTGAAGTCATAATATGTTGATAAAAATAATAAAAGTTTGAAAATGGCGGAAGTCTAGGAGTTATTAACAGAAAGCTTACGCAAAATTGGTACGTAGTCTTGGGTGCAGTGTATCGAACATGCAAAAAGGAGGATAAGATGATGCAGCTTGATGGATTCATAGATTCCAGTACTGAAACACCGACTCCGAGTTTTATAATACATGCATCTGAAAGTGACAATTCAAGTAGTGAAAAGTCAGATGACTAAAAATGTTTTTCATCTATTAAAGATTAAACATAATAAATAAACTACAGGAACAGTTCGTTTTATTTCTCGCCACATGACCGAAGTAATTTTTATTACCTAATCAGTAAAATCATTCACTTTCCAATCAGGTTTGATTAGTTCAGTAGTTCGTTCAAACGTTTCCCAGCCCTATCAGTTGTCATCGGTTGACATACCGCCATATTTGTCTCCTACTTAAGACTCCTAAGAAAAAACGAAGTATAGATAACCTGTGGCGATACGATTACTGTAATTTTAGTTTAATTTACACATTTTTATGTGAATACACTTTCAACAATGGCATCTCGACAAATAACTGACAAGTCGCTGTCTATGTTACGGTCCTTACCTAGGATCTCTCTTGCCAACATCCGTGATAATCCTGGATCAAAAAAGACAGTGAGTGTTTAAAAATATTTCTGATCTTCAATATTAATTGATTTAAAAAACTTTATTGTAATTATAGCAGAAACGAGGCCGTGGTCAGCATGGTGGAGACAAGCACGGTTCCGGCAACAAAGGTTCTGGTCAAAGGCAGAATTATATGCGATTAGGTTATGAAACTGGAAACAACCCCTTCTATTTGCGTGTTCCGCAAGAACATTATTATAGAGGACACCAGTAAGTATAAATAATAATATTTTTATGAAAATAATAATATTTCTTTGAGTGGTAGAGCCATGTTGTAGGCAGTTCAGTCTACAGCATGAATGAGGCGTCTCGTCCGGGTTGTTACCACTGTCTCACAGTAAACGGGCGTAAAGCAGCAGATTGCAGGTGCTGCGTTTCGTACTGTAAGCGAGATATGCAGAGGCCCAAATCCCCCTCCCCTACCCAATCCCTTAATAATTCCTTCCCTTCAAGGTCAGCAACGTGCTCATGATCCTTTTGGTATTGTGGGCATACATAGGTGGTGGAGATCACTTACCATCAGGTGACTCACTTGCTCATTTGCCGGCCTATGCTATAAAAAATGAGGATCTTCACTAACAATTGTTTAAAAAATAGTTGTTTAAAATTGTAAATAAAATATTTAAGTTTTCCTAGTTCATTTAATTTTATAGCTCTACTGTCCATGGAAGAGTAGCTTTATAGTGTTTTTTTTTATGTTTATAAGCCCCTTTGTGGCTCATGCCATTGAGTTACATTTTTGATACCCGTTGTGGGTGTATATCAAAAATATTTGAATTGCTTTGTATTTACCATTAGGAGCAGTATAGGTAACTTTGCCATGCCAAGATAAAAACCAGGCTGATTTGTGTGTTTTAGAGATAAAGTGAATCTTTGCAGATGTTTTTGTAATAGTTCCATATAGGAAGTATTTTAAATTAATGATTTTTGGTTATTTTTCCTGTAAATATGCTACCAGATATCCATAAGTCCCAAATGTCAAAATATACAAAATGTTATAGTAAGGAGTGGGTAAATTTAAGCAATGTATAGTGTACATTATAAGTATTTTATAGTACCAAATATAATTTCATTATTAGGACATAATCAAATTCCAACTTTGGACAATACTAAATGATGAACAGTGATTTTAAATAAAAAAAAAGGAAATCAACATTCATTTGACACAGTCAGTTTGGTAATTTCTGAGTTTATGAAGTATTATTAGAGATTTATGAACCTAAAAAAAAGATGTTTTGATGTTTATTTTTAGTTATTGCTATTTTAATACTAGACATCAGCAAAATTGATGTGGCCATAATCTAAAAATAGAATACAATACTCCTATTGTACGTATACATAAAACAACATATTTTTAAACTTGTAATCATACTCCTATGATTACAAGTTTAAAAATATGGTGTATTTGACTAAAAGCAAGTATTATGAATTGGTGTTTGAGCCCCCAAATACTTTCTGGACCCACTTGACTCCTTACAAAGGCGGGCTGCTCGAATCGTCGGCGATCCCGATCTCACGGATAACCTAGTATCTCTAAAACTGCGGAGAGACTTCGGGTCTCTGTGTTTTTTATCGTATATTCCACAGTGAGTGCTCTGAGGGACTGTTAAGGTTGATACCAACATCACCATTTTACCATCGCACCACCAGACACCGCAGTAGAGTTCATCCTTATTACCAGTGAGGCAATTCTCGCGCAATTTGAATTCGAGAAAAATCTGGGATTCGAACTTTTTTCGAATAAAAATTGAGTTGAGCTATTCTGGAAATCTCGGACCCGACATTTCTCGTAGGTCAGCCGCTCGAGATACTTTGAGTGGTGACTGGTGGAGAGCGTTCGGAACGTAAATGTCGAATTAGAATCAGCCATATAAAACGTCAAATGTAGCGTTTAGTAATTATGATCAATAAATTTTTCGCTCATTCGAATCTGAGATTATTTCGAGGGAAATGAGAATTGCCTCACTGGAAACGATCCCGTCTAGCACGGTACGTTTCCAGCGTTCATATCGACCACGCACATGCAAGCTCTGTGCCTAAACCCTGAGTTTGTCTTAGTAAAATCGCTAACGACGACGTAAAATATTTGTAAGACAAAATTTAGTTTCTCACGTATCCGCTAGAAGCGCCACTGAGTCTTTCATATAAATATCTTACGTCGGCGACTACCTCGGTGGCGCAGTTGTAATGCGTACGCGTTACGATTGAGGCCAACGCTGAGGTCTCAGGTTCGATCCCCGGGTCGGGTAAAGTGGTATTGGGTTTTTGTATTACGAAATGCTCAGTATCAGCCCGGAGTCTGGAATTTATGCCCGGTATGGCGATAGGCTCGCCCCCTATCACATCGTGGGACGGAGATACGCTCGGCGAAATGTGGGTGTACTGGTTACACCTCTGCCTACCCTTTCGGCGATTACAGGCGTGAGTGCGTATGAATCTTACGTCGCCGTTAGCGATTTTACCGTGACAAACTCATGGTTAGCCTTCTGGAATGAACTCCCTGCATTGGTGTTTCCCGAGCGTTATGACCTGTCTTTCTTTAAGTGAGGCTTAAAAAAAGACTTCCTTCAACGGTAGGCAGCGGCCTGGCTATGCTCTGGCATTGCTAAGGTCCATGGGCGGCGGTAACCACTTAATATCAGGTGGGCCGCCCGCTCGTCTGTCCTATAAAAAAAGAACTTGCTTCCGTATCCTGGCTATGTTTCGGTGATCTCTTCGGGGAAACCGAAGGTGTTGTCTTTGCAATTACGGGCGAGTTGATCAAGACGAACAACTTCAGAAAATACTTCCTGAAAGATGGAACGGTCGACATATTATGTCGGGCATGCCACCGTCCCGAAGAGTCAATCAGGCATGTTACTTCGGGTTGTTCGTATCTTGCAAACGGCGAGTACTTGCATGTAACCTACTAGCTAAGATTATGCGCACCATATATTAACTTGCTCTTCATTATACCCTTGTGACCGCTGAGGTACTACTATATTTGCGGTGTCAAGGTAAAAGGGGATAAGTATTTTTTTTTGAAAATCGGGTTTTTTCATTATTATATGCCAAACATTAATATCTAACATGGTAAAAAGGAGATTAGTCGAAGGAAGGTATTTTTATTTCGTGAAACCTACGTTACAAAGCGAGTCAAGTCAGAAATGACAAAATACTATAAAGGCAAAAAGAGGTAAGTATAGTCAGCTCATTATTACTTACGTTAATATTGTTTAAAGTGATATGCAAAGTGAGATAAGTCGACTTTTATTATATTATTGTCGTATCGCGTCAGTGATCGTTTTTATTTCACGCGTGAAAATGAATTGTGATCGGTAAAAATACCAAACTTTTGTTTTGTAAATGTTTAAGAGTATTGAAATTCATAGAAAAGAGTAGTATTAGTAAGATTATGTCATTGGCTCTTAATGCCAGTCCAACTGAATGGAAGTATGATTGAATTTTTATTCCAATTTTTGAGAATAAAATATTTTCCCGGATTACCCCAGAGTCGACAGAGTTGCCCGATGGTAAGTGATCTCCGCCGCCCATGTACGCCCACAATACCAAAAGAGTCATGGGCGCGTTGCCGACCTTAAACGAAAAGGGATAATTAAGGGATTGGGGAAGGGGGATTTCGGCCTCCAGATATCTTACTCAACGTACGAAACGCAGCAGCAAGCTGCTACTTTACGTCGGTTTTCTGTGAGACAGTGGTAACGACCCGGAAGAGCCGGCTCAAAACTGTCTACAGCGTGACTCTACCACTCGTGTACATTATAGCCGAAGTCAATAAACAAAAAGTATAAACAAAAGATATTTTACCCACAGGGCTTTCACTAACAATACTGTGTTAGGGTATTCTCTTTTTTGGTGTATTAAGGGTGTCTGAGAAAGCAACTTGTTTATACTGAAATAATAATGGCGCGATATAGAATTGTGAAAGCGTGGTTAAATGGTATAAAAGAGGATGTAGCCATAACTGGAGGTATTTTGTCCGCAGTCAGTCAGCCAGTCTCCAGTTCACTAAGACCAGTGCTCAGTCTATACTCCAAGAGTTCATTACGCGGTAGATCTGCTGGTTTTATTCAGTCCTAGTTGTTTTAGTTATAATTAGAGAGTGGTCTCTAGAGAATCTTGACATGGGATTGTGGTCTGTAAAGCAGAAACATTGTAAAAGTAACCAATAAACTATGAGTTAATTTTCGTTTGGTATTAATAAAATAATACTCGTCTCTCGTAACTTCTAACAAATGTACAAAGAAAAAGTGCCCAATCCCGTATCATACACGTATTTTGGAAATGTTTTTCGCACGATGGGTCTGTCTTTTAATTAACCCTCTTTGGATACCTACATGCGCTGCATAGGTACAAGATGTAAAAAAACCTAGCTTGGCCACCAGATTCTGTAAGTTTAGAGAAGGAATTTGAGGTCCACGAACTAGAAGCTGAGAGTCAGGTTATACAATGAATGAAAAGACAAATAAAAGTCTGCGACATTAAAATTGTTTATTGTTTTGACCTCCAGCAATGTCTCCCAACCCCTTTAATAAAAACAAATTTAGTTTTTATAAATGACTCCTTTGGACGTTTATTGTAATAGCAGGAAAAGTTTTTGCTACATATGGAACCAAGCTGACGGAGGACGTGGAGCTAACCAAATGACGTTATGCCTATATAATTTTTGAAACATTGGCACTCCATATAAAAGAAGTAACCTTTTATTCTGATACGTGTGGCGGGCAAAGCAAAAATACCCACAACGCTGCTATGTTTTATGCTTAAGCAAACTTAGGCCAGATTTGATAATAAATAAGTTTTTAGTTCCCGGGCACACTCAAATGGAGTGCGATTCTACCAACGCCCAAATCGAATGCAAGTAGAAAAGAACCCCGTCATTGAAGAGTTCACAATATTTTATTTTAGAAAAAGTAGATTTTTCAATAAATAAATTAATTTGTTATTATAACTCCAATTTCGACTTCAACTTCAACTTCCAATAATAAATAATACAATCTATCAATATAAAGTAATTAAAATAGCATACATAACGAGATAAGTCAATAACATAAATAAATATATTTTTTCATGTTAGGGAAAAGGAAGATATGTCAAATATTTTAATAAATATAAATATATTTTCGTATAATATTTAAAACGAAGGATATATTATTAAATAACCATATAACAAAAAAATAGCAGTAAGTATATTACATGATTGATTAAACTACATTTATTGTATAAAACAAATGAGCGTTTTCTTTATTAGCCGCTAGTGAAAAGTTGTGTTTATTGACTTATCCCCTTTTACCTTGACACCACAGATATTACCAATATGTCCCTCTGCCGGTTCTCGAAAATGGACATGCAGCGCTGTATTGGGATCGATCTATTATCACGGACAAGACTATTGTTGCCAATAAGCCTGATATTGTGGTAGTTGATCTTGTTGTCGTACTTGTTGATGTCACCCAACTCCGGATCTCTGGGGGCAAACCGGGGCACCAGCCCCGGGTGGTAGTATCAGGGGGCGCCAAAATCATAAAATATGATTAAAAATTGCTTCATAATTAATAATGGCAGGTGTAAAAGACAAACAACCATAAACAAAAATTACAAATACGAGCCAGCAGTATACAAGGTATACGTTGTACACCTTGTATACTGCTGGCTCGTATTTGTAATTTTTTTAAGTAAAGCAACTAACAAACATTTCCTACTTTCAGCCTGAGAAGAGAATATCCACCTTTATCATTACACTCCTTACAAAAATTAATTGATACAGACAGGCTGGACGTAACAAAACCTATTGATATTGGCAGTATAGTAAAATCAGGGGGTTATTTTTTCTATCCTGACCAGAAGCAATTTGGTATTAATTTGAGTGATGAGGGTGCAGATATTTTTGCAGCAAAAATAAACATTGAAGTGCAATGGGCCAGTGAACTGGTGATAGCTGCTATTGAAAGAAATGGTGGAGTAATAACAACAGCATATTATGATCCTCATAGTCTTTTTCTATTGAAAAATCCAAAGAAATTCTTTGAATCAGGACAAGCTATTCCAAGACGGATGATTCCTCCTCCTGATGCAATTGAATATTACACCAATGCTGAAACTCGAGGGTATTTAGCTGATCCAGAGAGAATTTCAGAAGAGAGGCTAAAACTGTCACAAAAATATGGGTATCAATTGCGTGAAATAGAAAAAGATGAAGGCTATGACATGCTATGTGCAAAGAAAGATCCAAGACAGATATTTTTTGGCCTTCAACCAGGCTGGGTAGTCAACTTGAAGGATCAATGTATCCTCAAACCTAGAGATGAAGAACTACTTAGATTCTATTCTATGTAAATACAATATCTTGAAGGATCAATGTATCCTCAAACCTAGAGATGAAGAACTACTTAGATTCTATTCTATGTAAATACAATATTTATAAATTTTGAAAATAGACTTTGAAAATAGCAATTTGTTTTTTAATTATGTTTAAAAAAATTGTTTATGTAAAAATATATATAAAACTAGCTGTCCCGCGCGGTTTCACCCGCAACATATAAGATAGTAAGAACCCGATTGCAGCGCCATCTGCCGGGCTGATTTGTGAATCTCAACCATCCAGGGCCATGGCCAGGGCGCCACCCAAACGCATACAAAAAAAATCATTCAAATCGGTCGAGCCGTTTAGGAGGAGTTCAGTGACATACACACGTACAGTAGAATTATTTAAATAAGATATAGATTCTTTAGTAGGTAATAATAGCTCATAATAAAAAAAAACTGTTTTTAGCGTAGCTTTACCAGAAAATATTATGTTTAAGCATTATTTTAAGTAGTAATTTTAAGGTCAAAAATACCATCTTTCGACAAAATTATAATATAAATGTTTTTTTTTTATTAGATTGAATGACGAGACGAGCAGGTCGCTCGCCTGATGGTTAACGCCACGCCTGCTCATAAACAGAAGCAACGCCACACAGAACTTTAAATAAAGCACTGCATGACACTGGACTGCGCTCGTCACCCCGAGACATAAGGTGTTAAGTCTCATAATGCCCAGTAATTACACTGGCTTCAATGTCCTTCACACCGGAACACAACAGTGCTTACACACTGTTGCTTGGCGGCAGAAATAGACAAAGCGGTGGTACCAACCCAGCCGGTCTCTCGCAAACGAGGGACCTACCACCTTGTGTCGCAAACGAGGGACCTACCACCTTGTGTCGCAAACGAGGGACCTACCACCTTGTATCGTAAATAATATGTATCCACTTAATGTACAGTATTTTTATTACACTACGAAACTGTTCTTACCCAACAGTAGATACTAATGTCTCTCTAAAAACTAAAATTATCTACCTATGTAATAAACTTTAGGTTTTTGATTGTTTGTTGTTAAGGAAATGCTGCTGATAACACTTCGCCCAATTTTGCGGGAGACCATTGCCGCGGGATCGTATCCCTGGTACGATTTGGCTCAGGCATTTTCAACTGAGCTACTCCAGCGGTTTTGTTGAAAACCGCAAAACTGCAGAACGTGACCAAACCACCTTAAGCGACATTCCTGAGGTTTGTCTGCCACGTCGCGGTCTCCAAGATTATCGTTGATGTACTCGTTACGTATACGATCTAGATGTGTTACGTTGTACATCCACCGCAGCATCTCCGCGAAGTGGGTCTCCTTAATATGGCGCTTAATGTCAGACCACGTCTCACACCCATACAAGAGTACAGGCCGAACCCCTTCCCCTTCCTACTTAGACAGGGAAAGCGCCAGGTATAAAGAATCAAGTACTTAAGTAGGTATGTCTATATCTCGGAGAGGCTTTGGCACAGCAGTGGGAAAACACAGACTGATGCCCGGTTTCTGAGGTGCTTTTGACAGTGGTTTATGTATTCGATAGTGTTATCGGTTCGATAACTTAAGAAATTTGTTTACGAGCACAGCGTTGTAAAATAAACTCTCCTTAAACGTAGCTTGAAATGAAATGAAATAGTTTTATTCATCATGTAGGCAATTAAAATAGCGCTTATGACAAGTCAGTACAAAATAAAGAAACTTATGTAATTACAGAAATCATATCATCAGAATCAGAAATAATATATACATAACATACATAGCATCGTCAAAATACACTGGGCAACTATAAAGTTTACAATATTTTTATATTAGTCCAGAATTGTTAAGTATTATTATTATTGTTATTTTTTCTCTGTTTAAAAGGTCGATATGGACCATAGGCATTACCGAAACGGCACGTGGTTTAAAACTACCACCGGATCCAAAACGACCCAACCTGAGAAGTCCCGGCGAAACAAACTCAGTGGGCTTACTTTACCACTGGATTTTACGCGGCGCGACCCAGTCCTGAGAAGATCCAGCTAGTCAAACTCAGTGAGCTTGTTTTTGGTCCGGTTTATGATACCAAAATAAATTAGGGAAATAAAAAGTCCTATTTTTATTTTAAGGTGATTGATACGGACCATGTGTACCTCTAAATTGTTGTTTTAAAACTGCCACCGGATCCGAACGCGACCCTGTCTGAGAAGACCCGGCGAAACAAACTCAGTGGGCTTGTTTTTGGTCCAATTTCTATAATCTCAACAATAATGACTTGTCAATTTAAAATTGCCAATTTTTATTTTACGTGATCGGTCATCTTTTTTATTTGGTATTTCAATTTTATTAATACATTTATTTAATATATTGTTTTAGTGTAGGTATTTAATATTATTGTGCAATTTATTTATATCGTACTTACTTGAACATATTATATTTTATTTACATTTATTAAATTAAATTATTCCCTACATTGTCTACAAGCTACAGGGCCCCAGGAGGTCACAGTATGCAAGGAGGAACCGAACGCCAAACATCTCTATCCTCTAGATATTGCTTAACATTATAATAGCCCCTTGTCATAAGCACACGTTTAATGTGTGATTTGAACATTTTTTCGGGCATATCGAAAAAATTAAAGCTTTTAAATTTAATGCTGTTACCCATAAATGACTTTTTAGTCTTAACTATTCTAAAAGCGGGTACTACGAGTTTATTTTTGTTTCTGGTATTTATATTATGAACGTCACTATTTTTACAAAACAAAGGTTTTTACGAACATACATAATATTTTGATAGATGTATTCAGACGGCACAGAGAACCAATTTAAGATTAAATTAAGAATATTGTTGGGTGTAACCAGATCTTCATCCTTACGGTTTACTTTAAATACGACGTGTCGTCAGCAAACAGCACTATGTCTGTCATTTTTTCTACCATGTAAGGGAGATCATTTAAATAAACTAAGAATAGAAAAGGGCCCAGAATGGAACCCTGTGGAACCCCTATTTTGACTGAAGATCCTACTGAAGTGACACCGTCAATATATACCCTTTGTTCCCGACCTGATAAGTAGGATATTACAAGATCAAGTGATGTGCCACAAATTCCGTAATATTTGAGTTTAGCAATAAGGGTTTGGTGGTCGACACAGTCAAATGCCTTGGAGAGATCACAGAACACCCCTAGAGCATCCTGCGATCCCTCCCAGGCCTCTTAACATAGATGTCATTAAAGCTGATCCAGCATCTTGAGTAGACCGATTTTTTGTAAACCCAAATTGTTTCTTATGTAATATCCTATTCCTATCAAAATGCGCCAGCATTTGGTCCAGCATGATTTTTTCAAAAACCTTACTAAGAGCTGGTAATATAGATATAGGTCTATAATTTGAGGCGCTGTTTACACTGCCCTTCTTAAACATTGGCACAACTTTGCTTATTTTCATTAAATCGGGAAAAATACCGTCACTTACACAAGAATTAAAAATATCTGCCAATATGGGAGCAATATTTACTATAATAGCTTCTATAGCTTTAACAGATAGCCCCCATAAATCTTCAGTACCTTTTATTTTAAGTTTCTTAAATGCTTTGATTATTTCACTATGAGATACCATGACAAAGTTAAAATTAGGCATATTTCGTTTAACATTTTCAATTAATAATGATTCTGCTAAAGTCGCTGATGACTGCAACCATTTTGTTGTCTCTATAGGTATGTTAGTGAAGAAGTTCTCTAAATAATTGGCAACAGAGAGCTTATCTGAAACTAGTTCATCATTTACATTTAAAGCTATCGAGTTGTCACATAATCTATTTTTACCAGTTTCAGTATTAATTATTTGCCAGGTAGTTTTTATTTTATTATTTGATTGTCTTAACTTTTCACTAATTACTAAATTTCTGTAAATTGATTTTTGACAGAGGCCTTAATGTAATGGGTTTATGTTTATTACATATATTTTTATTAAGTTTGACCATCTGACATTTATGATCTGCCCGAACACCTGTTGTTACACACCTATCTTTTATATTAAAATTTGTTAATATATTGTCAATGCATGTTGCCGACGCACATGTAATTCTAGTTGGCTCAGTAAACAAACAATTGAAATTAAATGAGCCAAATAAAAATTTACATTTGTCTGGAGAATCAACCAGAATATTAACATTAAAGTCACCGCACACTATAATTTTTTTATCATTTTTAAATTTCTTAAGAATATCCTCCATTATAGAAATAAAACTTAATAGGTTCGATGAAGGAGGTCTATATACGCATAATATAATGTATAAGTCGGCTTCTGCACATGCGACCTCAAATACTCGTTCAACAGAAAGGTGAGAGATGTCCTTTCTTTCCTTAAATGTAATTATCTCGTACTAATATTAGCGATCCCCCACCCGCTGCTTGACACCCTATTGAACGAGCTGGCGACCCTGAAGCCATTGACATTAAAATGCATATGGTGCGCCTTCAACCAGGGTTTCTGTAAAACACAAGATATCAATTTCAATTTTGTTATTAAAAAGTTCTATTTCTAAAATTTTGCCAGAGAAGCGATTTATATACTGATGAGATAAAACTAGGTATTTTTTTACACTTCTCTGTTGTCATATTTAATTGTTTAAATTATTCACCACATTTATTTTAGTAATACTACTAACAGTGGTGGTCAATGAAGTATCTGTCATACTACTTATGACAGTGTTAAAACAATAAGCTACTGATGTAGCAATCAGATGCAAAAATCTTTTGGTAGATACAATGTATCCCTTGTCAGTTGACATTTGCCAATAAATATATTGGTGTCAAAATAAATAAACTTATGACTATGGTGACTTACTAGAAACTGCATGTGTCTATTCAACTCATATAGATGATTATTAACCCTATCGGACACATTTTCTAAATATGGGAAGGCACACAATATAATCCTAGCTTAATATAACTGACCCATTTTGGCCATTTATCAGTTCGACAACTATTTGGTGCTTCATTTTATTTCACATTTTATTATTTTATTATTAGATTATTGTGTGTGTGTGTGTGGAATAAGACACTTTCTTGATACAACGTATATATTAATCATCACAAAGTTATTACACTAACTTAAATATTAAACGAGTCGACGTAGGCATAGTCCGTAAAACGCGCGGGGAGATTTATGTTGCGTGGCGGTCGCACGCGACGGGTTCCGGTGGCCGACTGGCCGTCGTTCGCGACTGGCACTCGCGGCAGAGTCGGGTGGCAACGCGCGTCCCGCGTCCACGGAACCCCCTGATTGGCTGCGTGGGATCGCGTGATATGAGGCGATGTGGCGCGGGCGTCGCCGAGAACGGCGCGGTGCGTTCGGATATTCGTCCGTGTTATATCCTCCCCCTCCGAGTCACTATGACGCCCCGTTGGTGGCTCGGTAAAAACAGAATGACGCGGGCGACCACGAAGGCGCCGAGGCTGAACTGGGACTGAGACCTGACCTGCCCGACTATGGTACGGCTTCAGATCGGAAGCGTGGAACTTGCCTAAAGTTTTTGAATGTATGTCAGCAATTTCATAAGTGGTAGGACTAACAATACTACTAATACAATAGGGTCCATCACGTTTCGGCATGAATTTACGGGTCCTACCCTTAGCAGCATTACTGAGTAAATGAGTAGAGACGCCAACTAAGTCACCTACTTGGTAGTGTACCGTCTGTCGGGACTTGTCGGCATGTTGCTTTCTATCATCCTGATGCTGTTCAGCCCTATCTCTGATTACATCCCAATTTTCTATGAACCTCCGAAGGTATGTGGTTATTTGAGGAAGGAAGTTTTCCTTGTCTAATATAGCCCTTAAATCGCATTGCGCATCAAACGGGGTACGCATTTCTCTGGCAAACATAACCTGCGCGGGACCAGGTCCCTAAAGTGGAACACGTAGCACTGTTCATTGCAAAACGCACCGAGGGCAAACATTCCGGCCATTTGCGGTGTTCGTTTTTCACTAATATAGAAAGTTGCGTCCGTAAATCCCGGTTCTTACGTTCTGCAGGATTTGCCTCAGGATGGTATAAAGGAATAAGGTTTTGTTTAATACCAAGAATAAACATGCACTGTTGCTTGGTGGCTGAAATGAATTGAACACCGTTGTCTGATATTATTCGGCGGGGGAAACCATATCTAAGAAAATATTCATTGATGAGTACGGGCGCACATACTTCTGCAGTAGCCTCTGTCAGAGCAAATAAATCGACCCATCTGGTGGCCGTATCTTCAACTAACAGTACCCATCTCTCGCCATGTTGCCCTTCCGGTAACGGACCAAACAGGTCAATGGCGAGGACCTCACCGCGTTGATTGAGGACCGGTGACTGAAGGAGTCCAGCGTGCTTCTGGTTTGACGCCTTGTATCGCTGACACTCTTCACAGTTTTTCAGGTACTCTGTAATATATTTACGCATCCCAACAAAATAATAATTTCGGCTGATCAGATTGAATGTCCGTTCTACCCCTTGGTGACCGGCGGTGGGAGCGTCATGAAATTCCTTTAAGATTTTCTCGCGCATAGTAAATGGTACGACGAGTTGCGGCTGCTCACTGTCCGAATCGGGTAGATATCGATATAATACACCTTGATTCATGATGTATCCTCTATCCAACCATTGAGTGTCATCAGGTCCAGTGTCTTCCATAGGCTGTTGATGATTTTGGCAATTTCAGGATCATCGAGCTGCTCCTTATGAAGTTCAGCGGCACCTACACGTGGTAAATCGACGTTAACACTGCAGACATCACAACTTTGAACGTTGGTTTCGTCGCACTGCGGACGGCTTAAAGCATCAGCCACAACGTTAGCTTTACCGGGCGTATATTCGAAACGAATATCAAAAGCTTGTAACTTCATAGCCCATCTAATAAGACGCCCGTTAGGAGTTTTTAGAGTGAAGAGCCACTTCAGCGGCTGGTGGTCACTTCTAACGATGACCGGATGACTATCTAAATAACCACGGAATTTATCTGTGGCGCACACAACTGCTAAGGCTTCCTTTTCGGTCGTGGTATAATTTCTTTCGGGAGCAGTTAACAGACGGCTGGCATATTCTATTGGCCGCTCTTCAGTAGCTTCTCCCTGCAGTAAAACAGCCCCTAGGGCATAATTACTGGCATCCGTGCGTAACACAAAAGTTTTAGTATAGTCGGCCTGGACCAATATTGGTGCCGACGTTAAATTTTCACCCATGCCGCACCAAGGCCTGAACGGTCGGGGCGGATCTCTCCGACCTTAAAATCCTCCGCCGAACAATGCCCCACCCCCGCGAGGGCCGTTGCGATCATTTCCGGGTCGGCAGACGCGTCCAACCCGGAGACTCGCAGTTTCGCGGTCTTGAACGGGCGAGAGACACGGATGTCTCCCTCCAGTTCCGTACCGCGGAACACCTCCCTCACTTTGTTGGCGAGGCAGTCAGTCTTCGCCTCCGATTCAGGCCCGGGCACCTCATAGAGGTAGCCGCCCGTGGCCATTAGTCGGGCCCGCGTGTCGGCTATGCCGAGGTCGGCGAGGCGCACACTCCTTTGCACCTCCCGGAGGATCTGGGCGTAAGTCACACCCCGTGCAAGACCCTCCGGCGTCACCGTCAAGGTGACGGCCGCCCTGCGGTGCAGCCGAAGCTTTGGCTCTGGCCTGTTTTGCTTCGGCTGGGGCCGTTGCTGCGGCTGTGCAGTTGCCGCAGCACTCGGTGCCGGCTGGGGATTCTGGCGCTTCCCTTTTCGCGCCGTCACCCACCCCTCGTCCATAGACGTCGGAGCTGGAGGCAGCGGGCGGGGCTCGCGGGGAGGCGGACCCGGGGTAGCCGCACGGCCTTTCTTGTTTTTCCCCCCCGCGCGTGATGATCGCTGGGGGGGGATCGGAGTAGCGGCGGAGGAAGCCGCAACGGCCGACGGGGCCACGACTGCGGGTGCAGGTCGGGGAGCCTCTGTTGGGGCGGGTATGGCGGAGGTTCCGCTCCCGCCCTTTCCTTTCCCCTTCCCCTTCCCCTTGCCAGTGACTGGCGGACCGGCAACAAGGGGCGGATCCCTGGAGGTCACGGGCAGTGGCGGCCACTCAGCCGTCTCCGGCCTGGCCCGGTCAGCGGCCAATGGAGGCCGAACTGGGCGCTCAGGAGGCAGCCGCAAATATACCGCCTCAAAGCGGGCGTCCAAAATATTAAAGAGACGCTGCTGAAATTCAGCAAACGTCTCTCCAGACGCAGATTCCACTCTGGCTGGCTGCGGCTGTCCAAGCGACCTAACAGTCGCCAGGACCTCCTCCAACACCTTGGCCTGCTCCGCCTGTGCAGCCTTCAGCTTGGCGACCCCGTCAAGGTGACGGCCGCCCTCTCTGCCTCCAAGCGGGCTACCTCAGCGGAGCCTGACTCCCCCGCCCTCTCCAACAACTCGTTGGCGGCGAGATTCAGCCTCCGCTGCTCCGTCCCTTTCCAATTCCGGGACCTGTGCGAGACGTCCCGGATGGTCTCAGCCAATCACAGGCGCCAGTCCAGCTCGTCGGCTGGCGCCTCGGCTAACTCCACGTCCAACTCCGGAACCGGTGTTGGACTCGCGGAGGTAGCGACCATCTTCTCCGCCGGCTCACTGTCGCTGTCGCTCGAGATTGAGACCACATTGCGATCTCGATCTAGGCGACCCCTCTTGGTGGCCAAGGCTGCGCCACTCAGTCCGGCCTCGGACTCGAGAACCGGAACTAGCGCCACCTCGGCAACAACTTCCTCGGGCATACGCCCCTCCTTTGTCTGTTCAGGGCTACAAGTAGCCCCCGAGGTAGACAACCTCTCTACCACCACCACTGGATTACGTTTGGTTTTATTGAAAGATAAAATCATAACTAATCCCACGAGTATGGGGGAAATATACGGTCCATCCAGGCAGAGACCCCTGTACCTGGGTAAGCCTAGGCGTAACCCGCTATCGGAGTTTCGGCTGGACTCCGGCGGGGGTTCGCACTAACGACCGAACTACCCATCGGCCATGTATCCCCTCGCGGTGCGCCGCCGCTTGGGATTCGGGGTAACTTTTTATAGAGGTTTTCTACCTCGCGGCCCAGGCGGTTAAGCCAAGACCCTCGGTCCGATCAGGAGCGCGAGACATAACCACGGTCCTCCGTGACCGGATTACGATCTCCGACGGTGACCGCAGTCCTGCTCGGCGGCGGGGTGAGCGCACACCGAGCCCGTCGACACCCCCGAAACAGAACCGGGGGCGGCCCGAAACACGAGCCTCCCGCAAATGACGACGGCCGCCACAACGTGCGACGACCGTCAACCACCTGTTGACAGGATATCAGCCGTCGGTCAACTTGACCGCCGTTGCCCAGGGTGCACCACGTGGAGGTTTCCTGACTTCGCACCCCCCGCCGTTGCCCAGGGTGCACCACGTGGAGGTTTCCTGACTTCGCACCCCACGACACGCTCAACCTGCCCATTTGCCCTACTAGAACCCGTCGCAATTAGATGTAGTTCGATATTATTATCTTTACAAAAATTCTTAAAGTCTAAATTGTCATAAGAACGACCGCGGTCAGCAATTATACGCTTTGGGGCACCAAACAATTTAACTGCATTTGTAACAGCTTTTATAGCGTCTGAGGAATTTAAGGTCAGTGTGTGTTCTAGGAGGACAAACTTGGTAAAGGCATCTATAACAACTGAGCAATACTCTTTACGTTCACTTTTCCCACTTAGCTTGCCTGTCGAATCTAAATGAATAGTGTGCCACGGAATATCAAGTTTAGAGATTGGATGCAAACGGATCTGCTGAGCACCTGATGGACCGTTGGAAGCTTTACATATAACACAGGAGTCTACGAACTGCTTCACAAATTTTGACATGTTTTCGAACCAATAAAGGTCGTACAATTTGTCGAGAGTTTTCTCGAAACCCAAATGTTTTATTTCATTATGCACGTGATTGATTAGAGACCATATTAATGTTCTGGGTACAATAGGCAACCATTTAGTGGTTTTTCTGCGTTCAATTTTGCCATACAAAATACCTTGACGAATGTCATATGTGTGTGATACATTAGCTGGTAATTCATTAGAGCGTAATTTGGTAATTATGTCAGAAATTTCAGAGACGCGCAGTTGTTCCACAGATAGCCAACCCTTTTCTAGTTCGGAAAAGTTAACAATTTTTACATTATTCATTGACTTTTTAAGGGCTAGTTCGTTGCTGTTTATTTCAATTGGATTACGCGATAAGAAATCGGCATGAGCCATATTTTTACCCTCTTTATAAACAATATCAAAGTCGTACGATTGCAATATGGCCCACCACCTATGAACCCTTGGTGTTAAATCTTTTTTGGAATTTGATGCTTTCAAAGCGTTACAATCAGTAAACACTGTAAATTTACAAGTAATGTCTGAAGTGCTCCACAGATTTAACTACCGTCAATGTTTCCTATTCGTATGAGTGATAGCGACTTTCTGCATCAGTGGTCTTGTGACTAAAATAAGCTATAACATGAGGCAAGTGGTTACTTTTTTGGATAAGAACACCACCATACCCATCACTACTCGCATCGGTATGAAGTTCTATTGGCAGTGAAGGTTCAAAAATTTTAAGAACTGGTTCAGATACAAGATATTTTACTATTTCTTTATGAACTTTGTCGTGTTCTGAGGTCCAAATAATTTTGCCCTTTCCAACTGTTACAGGATATAAGGGCTTCATTAGTTTTGAAAAGTTAGGGATGAATTGCCGAAAGTATGTAGCTAAGCCTATAAATTGCCGAACCTGGGTGACAGTACTTGGTGCAGGGACATTTTGCAAAGCCTCGATTTTACGGGAGTTGGGTCTTATTTCTCCTGCTGATATTACAAAACCCAGATATTCAATTTTCTTTTTCAAAAAGGATCATTTTTTGAAATTAAATGTAAAACCAGATTTAGACAAGGTATTTAGCAATTTGTCTAATCGATTCAACCCCTCTTCTATAGTTGCACATGCAGAAAGTACGTCATCCATATTAACTAGGATTCTACTCTCATTGAGAGGCTTAAGTGCTGTATTAATAGCCCTTTGGAAAACCTGAGGAGCATTTCTTAGGCCGAATGGCATGGTCAACCATTCGTATTGAGCTGATGGCGTTACAAAGGCAGTCTTTTCAATGGAATCCTCATGATCCCTTATCTGGTGGAACCCTGACGCCATATCAATGCTTGAAAAGTAAAAAGCCCCATATAATTTATCTATTTGATCGTTTATCAACGGAAGAGGGTAACTATCTGGTCGCGTATTACTATTAAGTTCTCTGTAATCAACACACATACGATCAGTACCGTCTTTCTTTTTAACTAAAAGAATTGGACTAGCAAATGGTGATGAACTCTCCCGAATTATATTTGCATCTAATAATTCAGATACCTTATCATTAACAATTTCTAACTCTGTGGGAGCCAGTCTATATGGTCGTCTATGTACCGTCTTTTTAGGATCTAACAAGTCGATTCGAAGTTCACCAGTCGTGATTTCAACAGGTATTCCATTTTATAATATATCGCGTCCTAATAAAGCCTCTTCGCTAAGGTACTCATCTGGCAATGCGTGGTAAGTCACATTGAACAGAAAACCTTGCACAGTAGTTGGGCATTTTATTTATAGTGAACTAACTACGTTATTTAGTCCTACCCCCTTTAAAATCACTTGTTCATGAAATCTGTCGCCTATCAATAAGTCACAATTGCTACGTCTAATAAGGCTAGACTCTGAACCCGAATCAAATATAAAAGGTAACTGAACATCACTTATCTGTAACAAACCTCGCGCGGACTTGGAGCACAGGTTCACCTGCTTACTGCTGCCACTGCCGCTGCTGCTGCTGCTATGGCCATTGCTAGAGGTGAAGTCTTCACTTTTCTTCCAACGTTTCGGGCAGGTAGTAGCTACATGACCGACATCATTGCACACGTAACAAGACACAGCTGGTTTAGGTAGGTCATTTTTTGCTAAAACAGGTACACCTTTAGAGATAGCTCGTTGTTTTTCTCTACACTCGGACCCACGATGACCTATTCTGCCACAAAAATGGCAATTCCCCCGAAATGTTGATAACCGAAATCTTTTTGTATCAGTCTCGAGGACGGCTGGTTCCTCTATTTTACGCTTCAATGTGAAGCCTCGCAGAGTCCGGAAAAGCTGATTCTTGTCATTTATTACGACAGAGTTGAGTTCACGTCGGATTCTGTCATCACACTGAGATAAAACCGATATGACAAAACCAGTCACTACTTTCTCTGATAAATTAGCTTCAGGATTTTTTTCTATCATTTGCCATAAGTGCTTTAGTAAGACACACAGCGGCACGGCCTTTCAAGGAATGAGTAAGGGCCAGAATTAGGTCAATGTTATCTATTTTTCGTGCCTTAATTATCATTTCACTGAGTTCACACCAACTAGTTATGTCAGAGTCTGGAGTATCAGGATCAAATGGGACAAGCAAAGCATGAGTGGCAACTGTCCTTGGACGGGAAGCCATAGAATCAGCAATTCCTTGAAGACTTGCTTCAATGCCAGTAGAAAACATGGAGCTGAGGTCGCCTGCCATGCTTGGCTGATGATTGTTGTGGTGTTGGTTCTGGACATCCCACTTCTGATGTAGGAGGGTCAGACATGGTCGAACCAGTAAAATAGCACGTAGTTTTGATATGAGTATTATATTTTCCCAAAGAACGGTTAAACCAATTTAGAATTACTAATTCTCGCACAATAATTAGCCACCGTAAAGCGCTACTGTAACATGTGCATCGGACCGAAGTCGCAGTGAGAATGCCTGCGCCGCTTTTTTTTTTTTTTTTTTTTTGGATGGACGCTTGCTGATAGCCTGACTCATGGGTCGGCTTTGGTCAGCGACACCGGACTTTCGGGCGAATGCTTGTAGGCACTCCAGCCCTAAGGCACTCCAGCCCTAACCTGCGCCGCTCTCGCCAGCCCGCTTTTATACCCGAGCAACAAGTTTAGTAGTGGGGCGGAGCGGAAGGCGCCCGCGCCGCACCTGGTAGTTTGTTCTCGATGCACGTGTTGTTTTACACTAGGACGAACGCTGCGCCGACATACTTATTAGTCGGCAACCAATTATAGGCTAAATCAAAATGCAACGTTTTATAATTACCTCGCTGCAAAAATACTGCATTGTAGTAACTGCATATAACTTTTTTTTATATATAGTGATATATAGTTCACCTCTTTCTATATTCTATTCTATTTTTAGATTATGGCCCTATCGATTTTCGATGATTTCGCCAATGTCAATTATTATAATAGCAATATCTAAAAATAAAGATCAAAACGTAGACATCTTTAAAATGATGCTCAATTGTTAGTCTGTCTTTATATCCATTAATGGTAATATTAATTAAAAACTATTCTCTAATGCCTGCCTCGGTGGCGCAGTTGTAATGCGTACGCATTACGATTAAGCTAACGGCTGAGGTCTCGGGTTCGATCCCCGGGTCGGGTAAAGTGGTATTAGGTTTTTCTATTACGAAATGCTCAGTATCAGCACGGAACAATTAATTGATAAATAAATACATAAACAACAATACGACAAAAATATTGTTATTATATCATGTTTTTATAAGAGTCATCTAGCGAGCACATAGTTAACTGCTTATCGATCCCATAGTTATTGAAACGGCCGATGCGTATTCAGAAACACAGCGACAGTTTATCTTAAAGTTAACTTTATTGAATCTATAACTAATAAGAGGTTGGCGGGAGAACTCAGCAACTGGGCATTAAGTAAAACTAAAAAGACAATAAACTTTAAACATAGTACGATTGGCGGCCTTATCGCTCAGGGCAATCTCTTACAGGCAACCATAGGATGGAGACAAGAGTACGAATAAGCGAGGGCTGTCTAAGAGTACATGAAATTAGACTATATTACGATTACATATACTATATTCAGTATCAAGTTCTCTGATGATCTAAGAGTTCTAGGGTGCGTGTCTTGCAGAAATTGAAAGCAAGATTTGAGATAACAAGGAGTTTGAGGATAGAAAAGAATGTTGTACAGAAGAGAAAGAATGTGAGCATTCCAGCGAAGCCGTATGGGTAGCCACTTGAGCTTAGTACGAAACTTGAAACATGATCATATTTACGGAGTCCAAATATGAATCTAATGCAAAAGTTTTGGAGACGCTCAAGTTTATCTAATTGTTGTTCAGTGATATCTAGATAGCTGACATTGCATAATCAAGGATAGAAAGAAGAAGGGATTGTGCAAGCGAAATCTTAGTAGTGGTGGATAGAAAGTTGCGTAATCAAAGACCCAGTTGAGGCGAACATTTTCCGACTCACTTCCTGAAGCTGCGGGCATATTTGTTATATATTTATATATAAATACACCCAACACACACAAGTGGACCCCACACTAAGCTAACCTGTCTCGTGGGTATCAAGAAACTACCTATAATTTTTTTTCCTGTACTGGCGTTTAAAACGCATAATGATTATGTTTACAGTCATACGTATGTACAATTATATTTTAATGACCGGAAATATATTATCGATAAATAACCTTACATCCCTTCTTTATTAAACGAAAGAATGTTAAAGCTACTAAACAACAGAGGGCATAATTCTCAATTAGAATCATCTAAGATTTTGTTGTTATCTAATTTATTGGGTAAATACATATAATAAAATAAATGGACATTTAGACAATAACATGTTTTTATTCCAAACCATGTTAGTGATATAAACAGAATATCAAATAGGCACATCAAGTTATAAACTGTACACATCAAAGTTTCAATAATAGCATTTTTTTCTAAAATTATTTGACCTTAAGATAACTTATACCTAATGTGTACTGATTTGGTAATACATAAAGAAGCAAGATAATTCAAAATGATAAGACGATTTGTTTTTGGAATTGGAATATGAATCAATAACAAAATAATTTAGTATCTGTAATGGTCAGGCTTGTATGGACCTTCAACTGGAACACCAATATATTTTGCTTGCTTAGGAGTGAGTTTTGTAAGTTTAACTCCAAGATGATCCAAATGTAAAGCTGCTACTTCCTCATCTAACTTTTTGGGCAATGTGTGAACTCCAACAGGATATGCATTGTGTCTTGTCCAAAGTTCAATTTGGGCTAGTACTTGATTAGTGAATGAATTAGACATCACAAAGGAAGAATGTCCAGTAGCACACCCTAGGTTGACTAGTCTTCCAGCTGCAAGTACAATAATGTGGTTTCCATTCTCCAGTTCATAACGGTCCACTTGAGGTTTGATGTTTACTTTTTTTGCATTGTTGTCTAACCATCCAACATCGACTTCACAATCAAAATGTCCAATGTTGCATACAATTGCATCATCTTTCATTCTTAAAAAGTGATCTTTGGTTATAATGTCTAAGTTTCCTGTTGTTGTTACAAAGATTTGTCCAGTTTCAGCTGCTTCTTCCATAGTAGTAACATGAAATCCTTCCATTGCAGCTTGCAGGGCATTTATAGGGTCAATCTCGGTTACAATTACTCTACCACCAAATCCTTTAAAAGCTTGAGCACATCCTTTACCTACGTCACCATAACCAGCAACCACACAAACTTTTCCTGCTATCATAATGTCAGTTGCTCTCTTGATTCCGTCAAGCAATGATTCTCTGCATCCATAAAGATTATCAAACTTACTTTTCGTAACTGCGTCATTAACATTAATTGCTGGTACTTTCAAAAGCCCCTCACGGAACATTTTGTACAAGTTATGCACACCAGTTGTGGTTTCCTCCGATATGCCTTTAACTCCCTGTAGCAGTTGAGGGTGTTTGGTGTGGACTAAATTAGTCAGATCACCACCATCATCCAGAATCATATTTAGAGGCTGAAAATTGGAGAATAAAGGAAGTTATTCCATTATGTCACAGCTCAAATTGTTTTAATTGGACAAATTGCCTCAAAAATTGATATTTCTGAACCTTACAACTGGGTTTGGGTATTATATATATATATTGTTTTTATTAGCTTGAATGACGAGACGAGCAGGTCGCTCGCCTGATGGTAAGCGCCACGCCTGCTCATAAACAGAAACAACGCCACACATATCTTTAAATAACAAAGCACTACGTGACACTGGACTGCGCTCGTCACCCCGAGACATAAGGTGTTAAGTCTCATAATGCCCAGTAATTACACTGGCTTCAATGTCCTTCTGTTGCTTGGCAACAGAAATAGACAAAGCGGTGGTAACAACCCAGCCGGCTTTTCGCATACGAGGGACCTACCACCTTGTTATATTAAAACTATACCAAATTTAATAATTTAAGTACGTCAAATAGTGCTTGAATGTCTGTTATACACAGAGGGATAAAATCAGTGTCTCTATTTTTATTTAAGTAGGTATGGATTATTAACCTTTCCGTCTTGGAAAATAAGTGTTTGCTCAATACACCATGTGTATTCTTCTTCAGTTTCACCTTTCCACGCGTAAATAGGTATTCCAACAGCGACCAGAGCTGCCGCAGCCTCATCTTGTGTGCTGTAAATATTACTACTTGACCACTGGACCTGTAACATGTTTAATTTATATATATTTATTTATAAACATGCTTAACATTAAGGCTGTAAGTTTATTTTGTTTATATCGCCGAAAGGGTAAGCAGCAGGGGCCGATATACCGGTATTTATTCGCAAAGTTATGTTACATTTTAGCAGTTACAGATAGTGCACCCACAGTTGTCGAGCTTAGATGCGCCCTACGATGTAATAGCCAGTCTATCGCAATATCAATTACAATTTCGTACCCCATGCAGCTGTTGATATTATTTGCAAAATTGAACATTGACTTTGATTGCCGGTCATGGAAATCGAACATACGACGTCACTGATTTAACAGCTTAGTTGTAGCGCATTGCTAGTTGCAACAAGACTAAAGAGACAAATAATAATGATAATATAACCGCCGCGCCGGTGACTTGGGGTCCTAAGTCTTACCATCGGATGTTATCTTTTTTATATTTTTAAATAAATAAATACACCCAACAGTCACGCATAGTCTTGACCCCACACTAGATAAACCTGTATCGTGGGTATCGGGAACTACGAGGGACTTGCGGTCCCACAACACCCAGACCCGAAACAATTTTTGTGGATTACACAAACGTTTGTGTCAGTGCGGGAATCGAACCCACGGCCTCTCGCTTCGCAGTCGGCTACTCGCCCGCTGCGCCAAGGAGGCTGTAATAAATGTTTTAATATATTTAAAAATGGAAAACTTGTAAATAAAGAGTACTGTGCATGAAAATATTATGGTTAATGAAAATAGGTTACCTATAAAATTGCCATTCTGTACGAAATCAATACCCTGAGAGGCAGCTGATTTCTTCAAGGGCATCGATAAATTACCACTACGCTGGCAAAGATGCATCTAAGTATAGCATGGGGGGATAGGATTTTTTTTATGGTATAGGCCGGTAAACGAGCAAGTGGGTCACCTGATGGTAAGTGATTTCCACCGCCCATGTACGCCCACAATACACAAAAGAATCATGGGTGCGTTGCCGACCTTAAAGAAAAGGGATAATTAAGGAATTGGGAACGGGAGGGGGTTTGGGCCTCCGGATATCTCACTCACCGTACGAAACGCTGCAGCACGCTGCTACTTTACGCCGGTTTTCTGTGAGACAGTGGTAATGACCAGGACGAGCCGGCCCATACATGCTGTAGACAAGTGTCTACAGCGTGGCTCTACCACTCATAGGGTTGGTTGGGTTAATAGAAATTAAAAAGATGGAAAAAATACTTTAATAGACAGAACGGCAATTTCGTAGGTAAGACCTGTTACTAGCTTGCCTATGATAATTTTAGGTTAAAATACTAATTTGGTTATTGGAAGATTTTCAATATCTATTATTAACTTCAATGGACAAGAGGAAAAACATATATTATTTTATGCTATTGATTGAAAATCAAACTCAACTTTCGTAACAAAATTAATGACCTTATTGCACAATATGTATTATATCATGTGAACTGTCCATCTAAGGTTAAAGATAAAACGTTCAACAGTTACCGATAAAAAAATATGTTTATGAAGCTTGTCTGGGGAAACATAATAACTCTATTGCCTTTTAACCCTGCACTGACATTTCTTATCTGTTTTTGCCCTCATCTCTGTATATTTCTTATCTGTTTTTGTCCTCATCTCTGTATGAAATCAGTTTTGCAAAACATAAATAAAATTGACACAAGTCATTCAGTATCACTTAGATTATTTATGTAATAAAAACTTCAAAAGTAAAAAATTGCATTTTCTTTCTTAGCCAATGATAATGCCGCAACACAATATTCAAATATGTTAGGGCAGCTATTCCACTATCATATTATATCATATATTATAGATATATGACGTCATATATGATCATAGAAAATATGAAGTTTATGTTGCTGTCATACATTTCTCATTTAACTATGAGCTATAGAAGTAGGATCATCTTTATATTATAGTGAAATAGTGGCCTAAAATTAGATTAAGATCTAGAAACCGGGATTCAGATATTCGGACCAAAAACCACGGCAATTGATAGAATGTTGGTTTCTGATCATATTGGAACCACTCTTAACCTTTGCTGTCTTGTCGAGCATTGGACCGTGCCCGCGGGAACGTTTTCGCCGCGCGACAATCAAGTATAATAATGGAAATAAATAGCCACATATTAATATTTTATTAAATATTTAACATTGAAGACTTGGCCATTAATTAATTTTATTAAGTACTAGGGTTATGATGGAACTGCCATACGCTAAGCATAAAAATCATTTAAAAAAAATGTATAACAAAATTTTAATATTTTTCTTTTTGCTAAATCTATAATCTTGAAGTAAGCACACTAACTTTATTGTAATTGCCAATTTGACCTACTTGTTAACAAAAAAACCTAATCTATTATAATTAGATAGTACATAATGCCATTCAGAGGCATCATTCAACCTTGATTTGTGATTTCTTAGAATATATTATTCTCACACTCAGAGCCAGTGAATGATCTATGGTTCCATTCCATTACTAATAGAAAAATGCTTAGCTCCTTTATTGGCTACAGAAATAATCTTATTTAAGGTCTCTGAGGAATAATTAATTTCAAAGAATTTGCTGATTATTATCAAAGTAAGCAAATCATAAACTTAATCTAATTTTATACCTACTTGATCATTTATTTATTTTAATCACTTCCACTTACAGCTAACATTAAAGGTTTATTATAATGTGTTAAGAGTAATTACAATGATAATAATAAATCTCAGTTACTACATAATTCATGCAACAATTATTGTGTGAATTCGCTCAGTGAGTACGAAAATAAGTATCATAGTTAAATTCCTCTGCCACCGCATTGAGCGCATTGCTCTAAGTAATTCATATCTTATTAATCTAAATAGCTTTTATTGTCATGGAAAAGTATACAATCACCTCCAGGATTACATGACATCATAGTCTTAACAAATCATATTTTGTTTATTGAAGATGTTTTAAAAATATCTGTATAGCTACAATATAGATTTCAAACAATACCTACTAAAGATAAGATATATGATTGAAAGATAAGAATTTTTGCTACACACAATGTATGGTTCAAGGGAAGGTTCAATGTTCAGAGATAAAATATGTTCTAGGTATATATTTACACACAATAATTCATACAACTTCCTTACTATAATATTTGGGTGATGAATATAAAACCAAAAACAGTGATTTAAACCGGTGGTATCTGATAGAACAGTCTCTGGTACCATGGTTTTGTAGTTATACATAAGCAAGCTTTATGGTTGAAACCTAAAACCATTTTACTAAGTTTCTAATACAAAACATAGTGTACATCACAGATTTCCTAGTTCCAAGCCAATAAAACTAGCATATCTTACCTCTGCTCCTAGTTCAACAAGAGTTTCTATTAGTACAGCGGTCTGTACAGTCATGTGTAAGCTCCCTGCTATTTTAGCACCCTTGAGAATTTTGTTTGGAGCATACTTGCGACGACATGCCATCAAACCAGGCATTTCTTTTTCAGCCAGCATGATTTCTTTTCTGCCCCATTCAGCCAACTTTTCGTCAGCTATAATTAGAGATCAAGAGTAAGAAGTGGTTTAGGAACCTTGATAACTTATACATAAATTACTAAAGGCTTAGAATAACTACTTACAGACGGTAGATGTCCAAAAAACGCATACTCACACAATGGTAAGCTGAAAATTTACTAAAAGTGATGTGTTTACTTGAAATGAAATGTCAGCTAAAATGGATTTATCTAAAAATTTGGTAATTTGTAGATGGGCAAAATGTGTTTCATATATTGATTTATAAGTGAGGACCATAAACATGATATATATGGTTAGTATAGTGAACATAGTTTGGAGACATATATGGCTCCAATTTTACGGCATTTTGTATGTGTACCTACTTAGATTGAGTGGTAGAGCCACCCTGTAGACACTCGTGTCTACAGCACGAGGTGACCCACTTGCTCGTTTGCCGGCCTATGTTATAAAGAAAAAAGAAAAGTAGTTATTCTAAGACTAAGGTTTTAACTGCGTAAATGTAGGTAATTAACATAACATTATTAAAAAAGCATGCAAAAAAACAGTGTTTTATTATATAGGTAGTTACTTGAATTTAACATTCCCACGGTTCGATCGAGTTAATTGTTATCAACGTACCTATGTCGATATGAAAGAGGATTAAATCTACAATTTGTAGTACATGACTTAATAATTTTATAGGACAACGACATTTATCGGCCGATTATACTCCGATAAAACAGATTTACTTAATTAAAAATATTACCCCATGCGTTTATTTTATGATTACCTAGTTACACATTGTATAATAATTTAACGGTGCAATTTATTCTAAGCCGTTTATTATCTTCATTGGGTTTATGTTTGTAATAAGTAAATGATTTATATAAAGTGGATAACTATTTTTTATTAGGAACCACTTCTACAAACAAAAAGATAAAACAACTATCAAGATTCAAGATACCTAAAAAGAAAAGCACGTTTTACTTAAAAATAAAAACTTACCGATTTTGTATGGTGGCTTCATAGTATTTGTGACTCTGCAGTGAACTGAAGAAAATTAAACGCAAACGGGGCGGCGTCTACCGTCTACGAATTACAACAGTCTAAGAGATCATACGAGCCACCGGATTTATGAAAAATTTTAAGGTTATAAATAAGATGAAAATGTAATACCGCGCGCGTGTTTCGCGATAGGAGGGGTAATACAGGGGAATACGTGAAGGGGTCGGGGGCCGGGGGTAGTGATCTGCGTTGCACGACTATGAATGATTCTAGTTGAATTATTCGACTCATTCGAATACTTTACAAAAAAAGTAAGTAACACACTTATCAAACTTGATACTTAATCGACTTTAACTGGACTGAACACTTCTACGGCATTGATTCAACTTCGAATACTTTGATAGTTGACCTGAGTCGAAACCTCAGAATAAGTACTTATCTAAATTAGTTTAGAAGTTATATAGTCAAAAATACTGCTCTGACCGCCTCGGTGGTGCAGTTGTAATACGTACGCGTTACGATTGATGCCAACGCTAAGGTCTCGGCTTAGGACGGTTCCGGGTCGGGTAAAGTGGTATTGGGTTTTTCTATTACGAAATGCTCAGTATCAGCCTGGAATTCTAGAATTTGTGCTTGGTATGGCGATGGGCTCGCCACCTATCACATAAGGGACAGAGATACGCTCGTCGAAATGTGGGTGTAAGTACTGGTTACACCTCTGCCTACCCCTTTGGGGATGACAGGTGTGAGCGCGTATGTATAATCAAAACAATTAGTAATGCTTTTCATTCAACTCAGAAAAGACGTATAGTACGGCAGTCGGCACTCGGCACGCTTCAAAGGAAGTAGTGGTTAATATAGCGCATAGTGCCATATTACAGCGCGCTATCTATTCCCACCGAATCTGCTGAACGAATCTACGAACGCGCTGCACTGTATCGATTTCCAATTTGCGGTAGAAATAGCGCCACGCTATTTGACTCGCGTATATAGATCAGGAATCATTTTTTAAGAATTGATGAATGAACGAGCTGCACAGACTTTTATAGACCCGCCCGCTTGCACAGAGTTTTGGTAGGGTCATTTTTTGCTTGTTACGTTTCTTGTCATCTTATTTCGATGACAAAGAAGAAGTTTAGTTCGTTCAAGTCTGTTGGTATTGATTTTTTATATCGACAAAATGAACTTAAAATATTATTTATTAAAAAAGTCGGTGCCGGAGCGGCCGCGACGAAAGATTCATTCATTCGTAGGTACTTTCATTTTTAAACTGGATATTGAGGAGGGTTGCGATTAATCTAGTCGAAACGCCATTAGTAATTCCTAATTAACAGTTCTATTCGAATACGAACCATAGTATGTTACCATATGTTAATTAATCAAGTCGACAAAGTTTCATATGAATTGTAAATTATTCGAGTAGGCAAATTATTCGTATTCACACTCTCTGACCAGGGGGCGGGACCCGATTTGATGATAGGGCAATGGAAAAATCGAAAATAAATCAGTCAGTGTCACCATTTCCCGATAGAAAAAAAATACATGGGACTGTTCAAAACATTTTGTTTGACAAAAAGCGAGATTTAAATATATCTCGCTTTATTTATGAGAAAAGATCGCAGCTGTTGGTAGAGGACTTCACAAAGAAACGCAATTTTATCAATAATTGTGGGCCATATAAAATAATACCACTATAGCCTCACGCCCGCGCCCGCCACGCCGCTCAAGAGCCTAGCCGTGAAAACGTCAGTTCTTTCTAAGTAGTCTGTGGCCGTGATAAATGTTTCTAGGACATTTGATATTATGGGATCGCACGCTATCTTGCACACTGGGCGCCGCGATCTCGTAGACAGAGAAACGATCTAGAGATTAGACCGCAGACTACTTAGAAAGAACTGACGATTAGACGCCAGTGATACGAATGCCACGTGTCACGACCTGTGTGACACATGATCTGCGATTTTTATTTTTATTAAAGTACCTACCTACATTTATAGGGACGCGCGCGATCTTACTCACTGCCGCGATCCACACGGTGACATACCGAATTGTGTTGTCAGAATGTATAATTGGATACAAAATCTGTATATTAGGTTGGTGTTTTTGATACATTCCATTCAGGATTTTCAAGAAAAACCCCCCGAAAGTAGTCATTTTTTTTAATGCATTAATTGAAAATGTATGTCCCTCAAACAATAAAAATAAACATAATTCAATCAATATACCACAGTTTTGCGGTGGATGAAACCGCAAAACCGTGAAAAAATATAATCTTCATTCATTTAAGTCATTATTAGTATTAGTTATTAGTACCTATTCATTAATTGGGTTGTAAGGAGGGCGAACAACACCTCAAGTCCCCAATTGTCAACCCTACCTGCACGCGGTGCACCCTGCTGGCTAACGAATGAGGCTCTGGCGGCCGACTCGTGGCGGCATAACCACATAAATAAGCTGGAATGCATAAAATACTCGTACCTTCGGCGGGCAGCAGCGCCATTGGCTAAACATTCCAGTTACTGCGGTCACCAATCCGCCTGCCAAGCGTGGTGACTATGGCAAACCCCCCAAATGACAGTCTCCCAAAATTTACGGCCCCCAGTTCCCGGTAGACTCGCTATTCCTGGCCAAGGTACCGGTCATGGTAACGGCGGTGTGGGAGGTGCTAAGAATCCCCGGGTTACGGCAGGGTACCACAAACGACTGTTTCTGGCAACGTACAACGGACGCTCTCTGCGGTTGGACGAGCACGTCTCAGAATTGGAAGTAGAGCTAAGTCATATTAACTGGCATATCGAGGTCCGAAGACAGGGGGAGGAGAAGATGACCCTCGATACCGGTCACTTACTCTACTTCCGAGAAGGACATCAACCATCCCAAGGTGGCGTCGGATTTATGGTCCACAAGTCACTCAAAAGCAACGTTGTGGAAGTTGGCAGTGTGTCAGCGAGAGTGGCGTACCTTGTCTTAAAAATAACCAAAAGATACTCACTTAAAGTTATACAAGTGTATGCCCCGACTACTGCACATCCTGACGACGCAATCGAGGCTATGTACGAAGATATAGTGAAAGCTATGTCTCATACCCATACTTCCTATAGCGTTGTTATTGGTGACTTCAATGCCAAAGTGGGTGTACAAGGATACGGCGAATCGAGGGGGCAAATGCTAGTTAACTTCCTCGAGGCCCAAGGACTATTTCTGATGAATTCGAAGAGAAGAAGAAGAGGCCCCAAAGGAAGTGGACCTGGCGAAGCCCTGACAATGTGACTCGGAATGAGATCGACTTCATTATCACCGACAAGCGCCAAGTATTCAGAGATGTCTCTGTGATCAATAGGGTCAATACCGGCAGTGATCACCGATTGGTAAGAGGCACTCTGAATATAAATGTTAAAATCGAACGTGCGCGGTTGATGGGGTCGACTCTCCGACCAACTCTGCCCCAAAGCGAAATCGGATGTGAAGCTTTCCAGTTGGAGCTACAGAACCGTTTCGCCGTATTGGAAACCACGGCGGATGTTGATGACGCCACCAACAGTCTGGTGCGGACTATCCGCGAGGTGGGCTACAAATACTTTCGACCAAAGAGCAATGGACGCAAGTCGAAACTCTCAAGCGAGACTCTGGAACTGTTGAGGAAAACGAGAACTTGTAAATGTCACACCATCTGAACGTCAGGTACTTAACAAGGAGGTAAAGAGGCTAATACCGCGCGATATTAGACGATCAAATACCCTAGATATTGAAAATGCCATTACGCTAAATAAAGGCACTAGGGTATTCGCCAAGCCACACACCTCCAGTTGTCACCTGACAAAGCTCAGAACACCACAGGACACCACCGTCACCTCAATGCCAGAGATACTCGCAGAGGTCGAAAAGTATTACGGGGACTTATATGCTCAAAAAGCAAGTCCTCCCGCTGAGGCCCACAACGCGAGTGATCCGCGAGCCAGACTAATTCGCCACTACACAGACGAGCTTCCCGACATCGACGTGGGTGAGATTATAATTGCCCTCGGACAGCTTCACAACAACAAAGCTCCGGGAGATGACGGAGTTACAACAGAGCTACTCAAGGCAGGAGGTACGCTTGTCTTGACAGAGCTTGTTAAGCTCTTTAACTCTGTCATCCATACTGGCATAACACCGGAGGCATGGAGCAAGAGTGTGGTGGTTTTGTTCTTCAAAAAGGGAGATAACACCCAGTTGAACAACTACCGCCCCATATCACTCTTGAGCCATGTTTATAAGCTGTTCTCGAGGGTTATCTCCAATCGTCTTGCCCTAAAGTTCGATGACTTCCAACCGCCGGAGCAGGCTGGGTTTCGGAGGGGCTTTGCTACTGTAGACCACATACACACACTAAGGCAAATTATTCAGAAGACCGAGGAGTATAATGAGCCTCTATGCCTAGCGTATGTGGACTACGAAAAAGCCTTTGACACCGTCGAAACCTGGGCTGTACTGCAGTCCATGCAGAGATGCCTCATTGACGACAGATATCTCCAGGTGATGAGATGTTTGTATGAAGCCGCATCAATGACCGTCCAAGTACAGGAACATAGCACAAAGCCAATCCAACTGCGTCGTGGGGTAAGACAGGGAGATGTAATATCTCCGAAACAACCGCGTTGGAGGACGCTTTTAAGACGCTTGATTGGTAAGGATGGGGCATCAACCTCAACGGCCATACATCTCTCACCTGCGATTTGCGGATGATATTGTCGTCATGGCAGAATCTCTGCAGGATTTGGAAGGAATGCTCAACAGCCTTAACCATTCTTCAAGACGAATAGGTCTCGGGATGAATCTCGATAAAACTAAGGTTATGTTTAACCGTCACATTCTCCCAAGACCTGTAGTCGTGGGTGATGCCACTCTCGAAGTTGTGCAAGAATACGTTTACCTTGGCCAAATTATCCAACTGGGCAGGCACAACTTCGAGAAGGAGGCGGATAGAAGAATTCGGTGGGGCTGGGCGGCATTCGGGAAGCTACGTAACATTTTCGAGTCGTCGATCCCTCAGTGTTTAAAAACGAGAGTTTTTAACCAGTGCGTCCTACCCGTAATGACCTACGGAGCTGAAACGTGGACACTGACCAGCGGACTGGCCCACAAGTTCAAAGTAGCTCAGCGTGCTATGGAGCGAGCAATGCTTGGAATTTCTCAGGTGGATAGAATTCGGAATGAAGTCATCCGCCAGAGAACTAAAGTCATCGATATTGCTCGCAAAATTAGCACGCTGAAGTGGAAGTGGTCCGGTCATGTCTGCAGACGGATGGATGGTCGGTGGAGCAGACATGTGCTGGAGTGGAGACCACGGTTAGGCAAACGTAGTGTAGGGCGCCCTGCTGCACGGTGGACCGACGACTTGAAAAAGATGGCGGCTGCTCAAGACCGGGATGGTTGGCGCTCACTTGGGAAGGCTTACGTCCAACAGTGGACGGCAACAGACTGAGATAATAATAATAATAATAAATTCATTAATTACAGTCTTCTGCTCGTGTTTCTGTATATACAGTCATACCCATACACGGAACTTTGTTCCTTTTAAATTTTTGCTGTCAATCTAAGCAACAGTCAGAGCACGTCTTTGCTCTTAAAGGTGATGGAGCTAGTTATTAATACCAAACTCCTGGTCTTGTAGTACCTTGAGAAGAAACAGCTGATTAGCGATCGCAATATGGTTTTCATCAAGGGTGGTCAGGCTCACAGTTGGGCTGAAGCTGTGAAGAGTAAGAGCGAGGCTATAGAGAATAACTTGACATCGCAAAGACCTTCGGTAGGGCGGACGCCCGGACGCCTATGCCAGTCCTTATATTGAAGAGTCCATCGTATGGGATCCCTGAGGGGGAGTCGCTGGCTTACTGGGGTAAAAAAATGGCGTGATGTATCTAATGATGAAGTAGAGTTGTCGGTGAGTTTTTAACGCTTAGGTTATAGTCTACACACTACACAAGAGCATCTACATTTTCATTTACATACTCATTCACGCATATATTCTTTGGAGCTAGGCAGAAACTTTTCAGCGCTACAAGCTACGACCCTGACGTAAATACGTCTTTCGCCTCTTCCACATGGCTCTCTTCCGTCGGTTGAGAGTACCTACTGGCGTGCTATTTTCAGAGAATATTTTTTTATGGCAAATTCTGGCAAACGAGCAAGTGGATTACCTGATGTTATGTGATCTCTACCAACCATTAATGACATCCAAAATAACTAAAGTATCATGGACACGCTGCCGACTCCCTACAAAAACTAATGATTAAAAAGGAAAAAATTACTTCATAACTGATAAAACATGTACCTCAAAAGGGTAAAGATTAATACAAGATATTAATAACAAAAAATATTGTAAATAAAATTGAAGTAAAGACACACGAACACATAAAAACCAAGTAAATCTTGACTATGAACACTCACGATTAAGTTACCTTGCAAACATTATAAAAAAACCGCATCCAAATCAGTCCAGGCGATGAAGCGAGATCTATCTTTATATTTAAAAGTTTCGTGTAGGGGAACTAAACCCCCCAGTTCCCTCCCACAACATCTTCATCATCATCTCAACAAAGTCTTTGGTTCGCTAGCCGCTACACATCTTTGTCAATGAAACTGAGCAATTAGCCCGCGAAATTATAGTTTTTTTTAAATGCAATATATTTTGCTTTATATGAAGGAGACATTATTTTAAACAGGCGGGCAGTGGTAATGTTTTTAAAGTTCGCCGCAATAAAGGCAGGCAAAGGTAACTAGACTATACAACCTTATGTCAAAACATACATATATATTTCTGCCGCTAAACAGTAGTGTGTAAGCGTTGTTGTGTTTCGGTTTGAACGACTAATCTCTATAGTAGTCTGTGTGAAGGACATTGAAGCCAGTGAAATTACTGGTTATGGGACTTACCATCTTACGTCATATCGCTTCTATTTAAGGGCAAACACTGATAGAAAACCCCCAATATCACTTATACCCGACTTGGGGATCGAACCAGAGACCTTAGCACAACAGTCACCTACGCATCACAACTGTCCAGAGGCAGTGCTAATAATGCCTAAATATATGGCTTATAACCACGGCCACGGTTTAAGCCATTACTTCATAACTGATAAAACATGTAACAAAAACCCTGTTGGTCCTTTTAGCCGTGTTGTGAGAATCGACACACAAACTTATGGAAATATCTCTAATGAGAAAAATCCAACATAAAAACGGGACAGATGGTAGGCCAGCAGCTTAATGAAAGTGTGCAGGACAAATGTATATAGAGTAACGTATAATGATTTATTTTAATTTGCCATTGTATAACGTGTATAACTTTATAATATTGCCTAGTATGTTTGTTTCAGTTATGAATCGTGTTGTTACTTACTTGTGTAACTAGTTTCTATTTTATATTAATAGAAATAGTTGTGTATAATTTCGTAGCATAAGTAAGTATATAAGATTAATAATGTACATAGGAAATAGTGTTCTGTTTAAGTTTGTTTACAGGAATGCAGAGGGCGCTGCAAAATAAGCACCGCCTCTCCCCGCGCGGGCGCCTGCACAACGTTCCGGCGTTGTGCGCGCGCTCTGATTGGCCGAGCGCCGGCGCAAAGCGCCGCGCTCCCGTTTGGAGTGTCGATCGGGAATACGGGCCAAAAAGGGGCCTAATTCCCGCTGAAATTCAGTTCGGTCCGGCACTCCAGAAGAAAATCAAGAAAGAAGAAGTCAGCAAGTCAGCAAGTCCGCAAGTAGTCAGCAAGTAAGAAGAACGTCTGGGAACCAGGAATCACGACGCAGCCCACGCCGACCGAGAACGGAGCCAGCATCGTCGCTCCACGAGAACGCTCGCGGCGTTTGAAACTCAACTGCACTTTTCAGTGCAAAGCGGCTAGTGTACTTTTTAGTATAGGCTATTTATTGTTTCTGGTTCTCGAAATAAATCCGATTTCCAATTGTCTCTGGATCATTGGTTTTCCTGCTCACGCAATCCCGGCAAACCGTTGTGCACCGTACACACACACTGACACACTCACATACATACAGTCCACATTAACACCCGAGTACCAGTACGGTCGTGCAAAGAAAGTGTACGTGCGTATTAGTAAAGCGCAGACTTGCTGTAATAGTAAAAAGGGTGCCAGGTGCCATGCCGTACCGAGTAACTACCACCTTTGATAAACCACCCGGGTGATCGCCAATCATTATATTTATGGTAGAATTTTCTTAATTGAAATATTTCTTTACATTTGAATATTCTGATAACGTGGTTAAAAGGAACAACAGGGTTTTTGTTACATATTGTATAATATAAAAACCAATTTTGTATGGCAGATAAATAATAGACAATTATCTTCTAAATGTTTTTATTATTATAGAACAGTTTACAGGTGGTTACAGATCAAAACGAAATCAATGTAAATACGGCATAACATAACAAAACGTAATTGATTTGCGCAGGAAAAGTGGGTGGTATTCATCGACTCGATGCCTATGATTCTAAATCAGAACCTTTCATGGCATGGCACTAGTCCTCACATATTCTCCTATCATACTTATATAAGTATACACACCTAACAAAAATGTGGAGTTCTTATAATATCTTGTATCCAAACATTTCCTCTTCCAAATATTATGTTTATACACATAAAACATAATTTATATGGAATAGGAGCCATAATTTTCATAACAAATCTTGCATATATCGCGCAAACATCATCCCTGTCAGTGATGCTCACAGACTAGCAGACACTCAAGAAACAAGAAAAAAGTCTCAGATACAAGCATTAATTGTCTTAGGTACTCGTCATACTTAAATAATCTTAGTGGTGTTTGTAAGTTAACCATTATTTTTATTGTAAACCATGCACATAATGAATAGTGTAATAACAACGTAAAATTTAAATAACACGATAAAGGCACTCTGAGAATAATATTCCTATTTTCGAAATTAAATAAAGTTACACAATGATTGGTTAATTACATATTGAAACCCTTCTGTTCACGGGACGAATTAAACTATTTAGGCTTATGACCGTTTACACCATCAATCCCTAAGTTAAGGTGAACCCCTAAAAAAAATTGTGCTAATTTTGTTTTCACCATCACTTAGGGGACACCTATGTTTCTAAGGTGGTACTTAACTACGTGAAAGAGACTTAGGTATGGGATAGATTTGAGGAGCTCCTTAGGTTAAGGGACCCTTAGGAAGTGTTTGAGGGTACGTTGGTGAAAACATGCATA
This sequence comes from Mimas tiliae, assembly GCA_905332985.1. Lineage (NCBI taxonomy): Eukaryota > Metazoa > Arthropoda > Insecta > Lepidoptera > Sphingidae > Mimas > Mimas tiliae. The sequence goes on from HG995241.1 coordinate 8,409,789, forward strand.
AGTTTCGTCTTTTATGTATTTAATACATTTAAACTTTATATTTATATATGGGAGCCTCCGTGCCGCAATGAGCGAGTAGCCGGCTGTGAAGCGTGAGGCCGTAGGTTCGATTCCCACACCGAGAAAAATCTTTGTGTGATCCCCAAATATTTGTTTCGGGTCTGGGTGTTGTGGCACCGCAAGTCCTTCGTAGTTCCTGATACTCACGATACAGGTTAACCTAGTGTGGGGTCAGGACTATGTGTGTGACTCTTGGGGTGTATTTATTTATATTAAGGAGCGAAATAATTTACATCAATATATAGTTTCTAATGAGCATTTCTTACGTGGCAGTTATAAAATATAGACTAACCATATTTTGAGCAAAGAAAAGACTATTTTATGTAGTCCAATTGAATCAGATTGGATTTTGTTTTCTCTAGTAATTAAAATACTCTGTAAAGACTGTTATAGGCATACTTGAATTATTATAAGTTTTTATTGAATTAAAATATTAATTTATGTTTTTCTATAATACAATTGGTGTAAACAAACTGATCTCATGGTTTTGATGGTGCGCCGAAGTGTTTGTTACCAGTCTAAGGGCCAGACGGAGGCAACAAGTCAGCCCGGAGCCGAGTTCGAGGACGAAGAGGCGGAATTTCAAGTTCGAGTTTTATATAACTATTTAGATTATACAAAGTATTTTGTGGGTGATTCCTATTACCCAAGTCACTCTCGCTGTTCTTTCGGGCCGGTAATAATACTTGACATGTTTTTTTTTTTATCTTTGGGCCGTAGCCCCCTTTGCCGACACCCATAGTTGTGCCTAGGTTTTGTTCACAGTGCAAATTATACTGAGAATTTTCTTGGCGCCATTTAATCACATCTTTCATGTACTTATAGGTAGGCAATCAGATGGGTGATCAAGCGTCAGGCACTGATGGTGAAAAAAAGATCGCCGAATGACAAAGTTATTCTATCCCGGTAAACGGAGTTGGAACCAGTAATGCAGTAGCTATTGTAGTAACATTTTATGTGGAAATATAAATTTTGGCTATTTGAGATTCGGGCAGGGTTACCAAATGAAAAAATAAGAAGTCCTGACAAAAACCAAATTTGTATAAAAACATGTCCCGACAAGCACGCGCGCGTATCTACAGTTTGTATTCATTGGGCTGATTATTATTTAAAAAAGGAGACTAATCCCTTCAACATATATTCTTCATAAATATAGTATTTGATTGATAGACAGGTTTGTCTACAGTGTGAGCGAGCCGGCTCAACCGGGTTGCTACCACTGTCTCACAGAAAATCGGCGTAAAACAGCGGCTTGTTCTCCTTCCCAATCCCTTTCGTTTACGGTCGGCAACGCGTCCATGATTTTTTTGGTATTAGCGGTGGTGATCACTTACCATCAGGTGATCCACTTGCTCATTTGCCGACCTATCCTATAAAAAATAAATCATTGTAATTGTTTAGTATACAAAAATCCAGACATTTTCAAAGTCTGGTCGGAATCCTGACAAGTGCCTAAAATCCTGATATCTGGTAACCCATATCCATGTGAAGTTGAAAGATTTATTACCAATATTATTCGAATAGGTGCCTCTCTGGAAGTAGGTACTGTACATTTTAATTTTCTATTACATTCCAAAGGTCGATGACAGACTGCAGTTTCAGAATATATGTTAAAACTTAAAAAACTTTTAATTACATATGTACAACATTGTGATCCGCAGACAAGAAGGTAAGAATGCATTTCACTCATCATACATCAAAATGTAAATATTTTGTTGAGAGAGAGATAATATGAAATTAATAGTGTTGTTTTAATTAACAGAAGGGACTTGGTAAAAGTATACAACATAATAATAGTGCGTATTTTCGTAAAGTATAAAAATGAATTACATTCGGAATAAAGGCATAAAATCTTTAGTTTCCCATAAAAAGGGGATTATTTTTTAAAATAAAAAAATAAATAATATGATAATATGATGGCAACTATTGACTTGATACTTTCCAAAAAAAGTTAAATAAATAAAAATGTCTAACATTAATATTCATTTTGCACAGAAGAATAATTTTGCCGAGGTTAACATTAGGGACAGTCGTATTTCGCATAATGGTATAAAATTAATCAAACAAACGATTAAAATAATTATGGGATATATAATATTATGTATTATTAGTCTTCTTATTATGTAGTGATACAAAAATTTATAGAACCCATAAGTGTTATTTAATCACAGCGAAGATTTAAATAGGGCACAATGATCGGCCAGTTTTACTAAGAAATCATTGAATAAACAACCTGAATTATATGAGTGGTAGAGCCACGCTGTAGACACTTTTATCTACAGCATGTATGGGCCGGCTCGTCCGGTTCATTACCACTGTCTCACAGAAAACTGGCGTAAAGTAGCAGCTTGCTGCTGCGTTTCGTACGGTGAGTGAGATATCCGGAGGCCCAAACCCCCTCCCCTTCCCAATTCCTTAATTATCCCTTTCCTTTAAGGTCGGCAACGCAACCATGATTCTTTTAGTATTGTGGGCGTACATGGGCGGTGGGGATCACTTCCCATCAGGTGACCCACTTGCTCGTTTGCCGGCCTACACCATAAAAAATAATGTCCTGAATAAATATCGAGTATAATCATTTCCTTTATCGTATCTTAACAATAAGTTAGTTATATGATGAATGAAAAGCTATCATCACCAATATGGTGACCCTCAGTCTCATGTCACGCTGACAGAACCTTAAACATACTTTTATATACCAAATTTCTTTAAGACTGACACATTCCTAAGTTTATAAAATATATGACAAAAATCGCGCACGCATAATCACGTACATTCTTTACCATTCGATCAGTCTTTCATACTTACAAAACGTAATAATAATTTATAAAATTCACAATCCCTTGCATATGTGCATGCCTATAATAACATTCTTCCACTTTCATACGATCCACTTGCATAATATTACCACTTTATTTCACGTAAGTAAAGATACCACAGCCACTGTCTGTATTTATAATACCAAATAGGAAAAATGCTTTTAGTTTTAAGTTTAAAGATAACATGGAAAAAATTATGTTCAGGCATAAATGTAGACACCATGGAGTGTATTGGTCCATAGAGCACTGTTTGCAGTTAACTATCGACGATGAAAAAAAGTAAAAATATATCCGTCCCTCACAACAGTTTACAAAACTTCGATATTACATCGCCAGCTGCGTTATAATAAGAGTTTTTACTGCTAATTTTATATTATGTAAAACCTGATAATACACTAAATATTTCTTGTTTAAATATTATATTATGAAGTAACGAAATCAAGTCATGTTGTTTTATATACCTGTTAAAAAGGGAAATTTCAAAATAATGGAACAAAGGAAATAAATAATAACATTTTAAGAAATAATAGTTCAACAAGAACCGCAAACAAATGCACCCATCGACATAATAATGGACATAGTATGCCTGCCATTACAGCAATTTAATTTACCAGCAGTAAGTCGTTGGAAACTGTGTTAATTCACTGTAGCAGCATTGACTTCCAAATCTGTAAAAAAGAAAATTTGTTAATTGATTGCCAAGAGATTTTTTTCTTTGTTATTTATATAGTTCATAACTTGATATAGAAGTTTTTCAACAATTTAAGGGAACATTAATATGATGAAAAATAATAAACTATGGGCATCCTAAAAAGCAAGGCAATCCTATTATATCCTTGTAAAAGATAATTAAGGAATAGAAAAACCTTTGCTGAGACAACATAATAAGTTCTTTATTTTGAAACAGCTTCCAACACATCTGCTCATAGTCATTGACTGATTGCATGATTTAAATATATATATATATATATATAAAAAATTGTAACATATGTCTCGAAGAATTTTAGTTTAGAGTAAACATTGACGACTTCTTTACCTACGGTCTACAAAATAAATAAAAAAATTACTAATGACATTTTTATTGGACCATCAATGGTCAGGTTTACCGGTTTTATTATCCAGAAAATAATCTTAAAAAAGGAGCAGTATATGATTTTTTTGCGTCTCACGTCATCACATATTTTGGCTAATCGAAACAGTTTTGTTAGTTTTCATTACTTTATCTTGCATTTAAGTAAGGCATATTGTAGATTAACATTTTTAAAAAAGCTAAAGAGGGTACATTCTATAAGAAATTACACTCGCTTTGGGCGTAAACAAGTAAGATGGAGGGGAAGAAGGTATAAAAGTGTAAGTTCTCGGCAGCAAGTGGATTAGTTGTTGTTCGGCATTCTAAGTAAATTGAGGTTGTAATGCTGTTCGTTTATAGTAAAAAGCAGTGTTGATAAACGATAGTGATTATGTTATCGCATATACATAAACGAAGATTACATTGGTCAAGCTGTTGTACTTAATCGACCTGGAATAATCTTATAGTTTGTTTCGCTTTCACTCCTAAATCGCTGAACCGATTTTGATGAATGTTGGTAGAGAAATAGATGATGGAAACAGTTATAGGCTACTTTTTATCCCGGTTATAGCTACTTTTTATTCCGGAAAAGGCTGTTCACGCGCAAAAGCTATTATTCATTAAAATAAAAACAGTCATAAAATAAAGTTTAACGTCGCAGGCTTCATGAAATAAACTAATAGGTGTAGAGCGCTCTGTTCGTGAGTTCACCCACCGCGCGTAGTAACAGCTCGTGGCGCGTGCCGACGCGACGGCTAGGTACTTAGCAACACGGCCGTACCCCGCTCTTTGCCCCAGTTCGCTCTTCCCCGCACAGAGCCCGCCTCGCGAGCCGCCGCGCTCGCGCTGTCGGCCCGCAGCAAGTAGCAACACGACGCGATACGACGCTTATGTTAAGTTGTATATGTATTCAAGTAATGTACGATCTATGTTGTAATAAATGGGTGTAGAATCACTATCTCGCGTATTTCATTTAATGCCGCGACACGAGCATTACATAGGTCTTTAATTAACTATGAAATTGTCGTTCTGTACGAAAAAAGTTAAAGTATTTTTTTTCCATATTTTTACCGACTGCCAAGGAATGGTTATTTTTGGCACGTATCTTGTATGTATGTTTGTTTGTAAATTTCTTTATTACCTCGTATCTTCCAAAACGGCTGGATGATTTCGACGGTTAAGATATCGTTATATTCGTCTTAAAAACCCTTAAAGTCGTTCGTCTTAAAGTGTCCTTAGATAGGTGTTTGAAAATAAGCAAAATGGCGGATTTTTGGCGCGAAATAGTAACACGTAATAGTAAAAAATAATTATCAAATCTATTGATTAGGGTATCAAAATAAAGTAGTAGCGGCCGCGTGTAACAGACACTCACCAGCTAGTGAGCGGCGCGACGTGCTTGACCCTGCGCATCTCCTTGGTCGCCCAGTTGGCGAGCGCCTTGGTGCGCGGCACGCGGGAGCGGCGCGCCACCTGCAGCATGTCTAGTAGCGGCCGCGTCTCCAGCAGTGGAAGCACGTAGTTACCGAACGACGTGGCCAAGTCTCCCATCAGGCCTGCGATCACAGACATGTGCCCGTCCGTACGTTCCGGCTCGCTCGCCACCTGGATCATGAAGTTTACGATCGCCGGCACGTGCGGTTCCACCAAACTGACATCTGATCGCACCTGTAACAATTATACAATCACACCATTGCATAAGTATGCATTCATCATTTATCGATTGATAATGAAGGTGTCCGAGAATGTAATGCCGGGTAGATTGAAATAATAGCCGTGCAAGTAGTAAACAAGTTATACGCCTGGTGGGGTGACAGTTGCTTTATAAGAGAACGCTCCGTCATTGGGAGCTCAGTGGATCGGCTAGCGTGTCGGAGAGTGCACACGCGCTCTGCTGCTCGGACCCAAGTTTGTGTGTGTGTTTGTGCTTTCGGTGAACAAGTTTTTCGGAACTTGTTCGCCGAGAGGCATTTGTGCTTACATCTGCAATTAATTTGTAGACGCGGAGGACGACACACGCAGCTGCGTGATCACCCGGCGGACGTTTTACGACGTTCACCGAGACGGTCGCGGCGAACACGCTTCAAGGAGAAAGAAGCCAAATGAGCTCCCAACCGGGTAGCTCGAAAAACCAAGGCTCTTCTCAGGGCCAAAACCCAGCCGTCCCCGTACAGGGACGCTCGGACGGTCCTTCTCAGGGCCAAAAAAGCGCACCTGTATGGGAACGCGCTGCCGACGCACGCTCGGGTCAATTAGCGGGCCCTTCTCAGGGCCACTCAGCTGTGCAGGGGCACATTGACGGCCCTTCTCAGGGCGCTCAAAATGCCTCAGCACAGTATCGCGTTGACCCGCGCTTGCGTTCGTCAACGGTCGGCCCTTGTCGGGCTCGCCCGACCGCCCCCGAGCGGGTGTGCGGCGGCGAGCCTGTACAAGGCCCCTCCGGTGGCTCTGACGTGGCGGGACTCGCGGCAACAACAGTCCCGCCCCAGAGCCAACAACGCGCACCGAGAGTGCAGTCGCCGGGCCCCTTAAAGGTCCTCTTTGAGAAAGCGGCGGCTGCACATCTCAAATCCCACCCCTACCACCAGCAGGGGCGGCAAACGAAACCGTCCGTGGACTCATTTGAGACACAGAGAAATCTGTGTCTTAATGAGTATTACGCGTCGAAAATGGCCTCGCATCCCAAGATGCAGGATTTTTCGAGCGTAATTAACGATATCTTGTCAGAAATCGTTGCCACGGACCCTCCCGCGGGTTTTACTGCGCTCACCAGTAGTGCAGAAAACAGTTACACTGCTTCCGTTCCCACAGAACTACACCCGGAGGAGCCGCAACCGATGGACGGGGTCCAATCGGCCAGCAGCCGGCGCCCCAGAAGCCCCACCGAGGAAGACGAGGGAGTGGCGAAAGGTGCCAGCAGCAGCACCCCTACCACCTCGTACGCCGAGACAACTAAGAGGGCGAGAGTGGATGACGGCGACGTCATCAACACCCCCAAGAAGACGACGACGACGACCGCACAAACGGCCAACCCGGCCGCACCAACGAAGCCCGACGCCCAGGCAAAGAAGGCCCGCTACCCGCCTCTGGTAGTGGAGAGCCTTCCCAATTGGGCCACACACATGCGTGTCCTAAAAAACAAATTAGGACACGCACCGCACGTCGCCCCGATGGGGAAAGGGGGGTTCCGCTTTACCCCCCGCGACGAAAACGAGTACCGCACCATACAGCGGTACCTCGACTCGCTGACGCAAACGGAGAACATCTCGTGGTTCTCCTACTCGCTGCCAGCCGAACGCAGCCTGAAGGTAGCCATCAGAGGGCTACCCCACGACACGGACCCAGACCAGATTGCCGAGGAACTCGCCACAAAGGGTTTCGAGGTGGAATACGTCCGCCCGATCAAGGCGAGACAAGGAAGGCCGGGGTGCATATTTTATGCACTCATCAAAAAGACGCCCGACTTCAGGCTCATATGGGAGGTGCGAGAGCTCCTAGCCATGCGGAGCGTCAAAATTGAGCTCTGGCGAGGCAAGAAAGGCCCCGCACAGTGCCACCGGTGCCAGCAGTTCAGGCACTCCAGCCACAACTGCCGCCGGCCACAAGCCTGCGTTCGATGCGGCGAATCGCACGCCGCCAAGGATTGTGCACGCCCACGTGAAGAGGCAGCCACCTGCGCAAATTGCAAAGGGGCACACACGGCGAATAATAGAGAATGCCCTGTGTTTCGGGCCGAAACCCGAAACAAAAAAGCCGGCGCAGTCACAATCACCGCGACGCGCCCCGCACCCTCCACAAAATCAGTGGAGGACAATGCGTCTACTCCCTCATGGCCCCCGCAAACAACCCTTCTCTTTCTTCCCCGAAAGGAAGGAAGCGGACGAAGAGGGCCAAGAGGAGAAACAACCAAAAACAACAGCAGCAGAACACGACGGCGACAACGACGAGTACGGCGTCGACATCAAAGACGGCGTCGAAGAAAACTGCATCGACCCCACAAGCGGGGACATCAGCCGCTGAAGAGGCGAAGAGCTCCACCACTACCACCACCGACAAGACTGAGCCGCGCAAGAAGAGCGGCTCAAACAAGAAGCCACCGGCAAAGGCAAGCACCACGCCGGAACAACTACAAATGATAATAGACTCGCTGTCTAAAATCATCATCGACATTGTCCTGCGTGCGAATCGCGGCGAGGACATTGCCGAGTTCGCATTGAAGAGTTTAGCCAATCTCAATGGCTAAACAACTGAGATTGCTTCATTGGAACGCCAACGGTCTGCAGAAGAAGACCGTTTTACTCATGCAACTCTTACGCGAGCAAAACATCGACGTAGCGTTGATAAATGAGACACACCTGAGGCAAGCAGACAGATGCAAGCTTCCGGGTTACATCATTTATCGGCAAGACGAGCTCTCACCAGCCAACACCGCCTACCGAGGGCTGATAGTGGCTGTCAAACGAAGAGTCCTACACCAACCGCTGCCATCGCAACAGCTCAACTCCACGTACGGACATTGCAGTTTGCGTCGCCGGCAATTCACTCCGCCTGTTCGCGGCTTATCACCCGCCGCAACACACACTCGACGTGGCCGACGTCCGCACCTTGCTGGACTCGCCACTACCGACGCTTATCGCCGGCGATTTGAACTCAAAGCATCCTTCGTGGAATATGGGCTATCCTGCCAACACATCAGGACAGCGACTCTTCGACGACGCGCAGATACATAGATACAACGTCGAGGGACCCGATGTGCCGACACGTTACCCAGCCCGGGTAACGCACACACCGTGCGTCATCGACATTATCGTCCATCGTAATCTCCCATGCCAGCCCTCACAGGAGGTCATCCACGACGAAGTACTGTCTGATCACCAGCCAGTAATCGTGGTGCTACCGGACCCTGTGACGAGAGTGAACCCTCCGAAGCCACGCTACGCCATGAATTGGATCACCTTCGCAGAAGCATTGCAAGCCTACACACCTACTCGGGCGATCGTCAACACCTCGGACGTTGACCGACTCGCCGACGACCTCACGACACGAATACGGGAAGCCATCGAAGCCTCGAGGACTCCCGTCCCGGTCGTGGGTAGGATTCCGGATCTACCCCGCCGCATTCGGGACCTCCTCGATCAAAAGAGGAGGGACCGAACGCTGTGGCAACACACCCGATGCCCGCAGTTGAAGACGAGGATCAACCACCTCGCCGAGCAGGTGAAAGCCGAACTGGAGGCTTACAACTCGCAGTCCTGGGAGGAATACACCGACACTGCGGTGGGCGATTGGCCCGCCCTACATCGCATTTGTCGACAAGTGTCCAACTCTCCAGAACCAGCACGACCGCTTCTGCACACCGACGGAACGCCGAGATACCGCGCCGAAGATCGCGCCGAGATTTTCGCCGAGCATCTGCAAAACCAGTTCCAGCCGAATCCAACCACGGACGCTTCACACGAAGCACACGTACATCGACACTTGGAGGACTACTTCGCGGAGCCGATAGCTCCTGATGAGGACCCAATATTCTTTTCGCCCGGTCAAGTACGGACGGCGATTCGTCGTACGAAGCCCCGAAAGGCACCCGGCCCTGATGGCATCACAAACAGTGTGCTACGTCAGTTGCCCCACAAGACTGTGGCGGCATTGACGCGCCTGTTTAACGGCATCATGCGCACGGGACACTTTCCGCGGCAGTGGAAAACCGGCAGAGTCATCATGCTGCCGAAACCACGCAAGAACGTCCTCAAACCGGAGAGCTACCGGCCTATCACATTGCTGCCTACCACCTCCAAAGTGTTCGAGACACTACTGCTTCATCACCTGGTGTCACCACTGACACCACGTGGTGAACAATACGGATTCCGCGCTGGACACAGCACCACCCTCCAACTGACAGAGTACTGCACCACTTCACGACGACCAAGAACAACCGCGAGTCTACTATCGCAGTATTTCTGGACATGGAGAAGGCGTTTGACCGCGTCTGGCATCGCGGCCTTGCCGCGTCTGGCATCGCGGCCTTGTTTACAAGGTAGCGACGTCGGTCGCCCCCCGTCGAGTTACGAAAGTGATCCAATCCTTTCTGGAAGACCGAAGATTCCACGTCATGGTGGAGGGCGCTCTGTCACAAGAGCGCCCCATCGCCGCTGGCGTCCCTCAAGGAAGCTGCTTATCGCGAATCCTGTATTCCCGCTACACTGACGACATCCCCGTATTAGAGGACGTCCACATCGCGCTCTACGCCGACGACACCGCGTACTTCGTGTCATCGCCGAGCGCCAAATACGCCGCGCTGAAAATTCAGCGCAACATGGACCACCTGCCAGGATGGCTCTCCAAATGGAAGATGTCGGTCAACGTCGGGAAGACGCAGGCTATACAGGCACGCAGCTCCAAGAGGCAACACGTCAAGCCAGCGAAACCGCTACGATTGTTCGACCAGGAGATACCTTGGGCCAACAAGGCCAAGTATCTCGGCGTCACGATCGACAAGGATCTTCGCATGTCTCAACATGCACGCAACATCACCCGCCACGCAGAGAGCGCGGCGCACAGGCTGAATCCGGTTCTCACGTCGAACCTACCTCTACGGATGAAGTTGGGGGTGTACAAGACGTACATCCGCTCCCGTCTGACGTATGCAGCGCCCGCGTGGTACGCGCTCACCGGCATAATGTCCAGGAAGCGCATGCGGACCGTCCAAACCAGGACACTCCGCAGAATCACCGGCGCACAACGCTACGTCAGAAATTCTACGATCCAGAGGGATCTACACGTCGAGAGCTTGGACGAGTTTGTCCAGAGGCTCGCGAAAAAGATGTTTGAGCGCGAGGACGCCTCACTCTGGCCTCAACTCCAGAATCTGGCTCCGCAGCATGCTCGACCTCCGGACGCGAAGCCTTTCCCACGGGACCTTCTCGTGTGATATCACACTGACACATCGGAAGCCGCTGTAGCCGCCGCAACCGCGGCGGCGACAGCCACAACATCAACATCACCACATCATGCCTGAGGACACTCGTGATCATGATTCGCGAGCCGTTCGCTGCTGATCGCCTAAGCTGGGCTTCCCCAACGGGTTCCACCTGGTCGGGTTTGATATCGCGTGAACGGCGAGAAGGAGATCACGAGGCCGTCCCTCAGCATAGCACATTCCTTCCGAATTGACACACACACACACACACACACACAGTGTGACTAGTACCACCGTTTTTGGTTCTCCCACACCCCCCGTGTGAGGAGAACCATCAACCATCCCAATGACCGATCCGTTATACACGGATCGCGAGGAGATCCACATCCAGAGGGCTACGCCCTGATAATGTATCCGCAGGTTGCCTTGAACAGGGCGATCGTGTGAGGACCAACAATGGGAGCTCAGTACTGTGAGTGCTGCGAATGCTCTCAGTGCTCTGGGTTCTGAGTGTTCTTGGTTCTCGGTAATCAGTCACCAGTCTCTAATACATTACTACGTGGTTACGCTGGCTCAGTTGAACTTATTGTTGCCTAGATGAGTTCAGTTCATTCAGAGTGCTCATGGGTAATACTCCAATATATTAAAAATACTTCATTATAGTTTAAAATTAACGTTCTTTGTTTTATTATTCATTTGTTAATATATATATATATATATATATATATATATATATATATATATATATATATTAGTCCTTTTCACCCATTTGTTTGATCCAGCAGAATTACAAGAATAATTTGTTGATCCACCTTTGTGTTCAAATTTACCGGCTCCTAAGCTTTATTTACAAAACAGGAAGGCATATATTGGAACAGCGTTTTGTGTCGCTTAGACATATTTAGAAATTCAGCAATATGCTCTAACAATTGTTTTATACTTTTCTATGAAATTTGTGGCTCCGCCTAACGATTCTTTTTCAGGCACTCTTTAAACATTTCTTGATCCTTGTGAGCGCGCATATTAACGTAACTAGATACCTATAAACATTTTAGGTAGTTCAGAAACGGATCGACAACGGTCCTAATTTCATGCTACATAGGTGAGATAGTATTATGGAAATATTTGTATAAAAGACATGGATGACAATATTTCGGAGTATACTGTAGTTATGTTATTTTTTTACAAATTCAACAGGTTCTATTCCCGGATAGGATAATTGGTTTTTCAAAAATCTAATGATGCAGTTTTATTTTTTATTAAATTCGAGCTCGAGACTTCTTTGAGCATTTTTGGTTAATTCTTATAGTTTAGGATTTTGCCATCCACGCCCACTTGAAAAACTCGCCATCTATCTTACTATAATTATAATAAAGCAGTGAATTCTGGTGTGTCTGTACATTGAAAGAAACGTGATAAAAAATAAAGAGGTTGACTAAAGAAGAGTAAGGGAAAACAACTCGCCGATTTTTATAAATCTTTTCTGTCTGTCTGTTTTTCTGTTTGTTTGTTACATCTGCACATCTCCGAAACTACTGAACGGATTTCAATGAAATTTGGTATGGTGATAGTTTGAGACCCTAGAAAGGACATAGGCTACCCCGGGAAAATATAAAGCGGGACTTTTAGCCCAGAAAATCATTTTCACGCGGGTGGAGCCCAGAGCAAGAGCTAGTATGTTAATAAACATAAAATTATTTTATTTGTACAACGCTATTAGCTTCATACGTATGTTAGTATGTATGTATGTATGCAACGGAAACTTTGAACATGATTTTGATCCCCTTCAAAACGTCGGATAAAATCGAAATTTGGCATACTTATCAAGGACCGATGCCGATTCCATATTTTAATGAAAAATAAATAATAGTAAAAAAACACGCTTTTATAGAAAATCCACTAACTAAAAAATAGTAATAAAATAAATATAGCCTACTAGCTTGTGCCCGCGGCTCCGCCCGCGTGAATAAGTTTTCCCGGGATAAAAGTCCCGCTTTATATTTGCCCGGGATAAAAAGTAGCCTACGTGTTAATAGAGTAGTAGTACCTAGTACGTAGATCTACCCGTGTGCCAAATTTCATCGAAATCCGTTCAGTAGTTTTTGCGTGAAAGAGTAACAAACATCCATACATCGATACTTACAAACTTTCGCATTTATAATATTAGTAGGATGTCACAACCAGATAATGTAGCTTTCTCTTTCTATAGTGACAGAATTTTTGCAATCGGCCGAGTAGTTTCGGAGTCTATGCGTTATAAACAAACAGATATTTCCTCTTTATAACATTTGTTTAGAAAATGTTATTTTCATCTTGTAAGCAGATTGCTAAAGGCTCATCTCAGATTGGAACTACTGTTACACATGTGACATTTCGCTGCGTTTCTGAAGTTGCAGAAACGCTACAAAAAATCACATTGCGTAAAGTTGGAATTAAGATAAAATTAAAATAAGTATGTAAGCATTTAAGAGTGAATCTTTTATGTGTCTTAATTTTATAACTTTGTTTTTTTTATTATTATTTTGATTGATTTTAAATAAACATTTATAGATTTCTTAGTAATTTATGATTTAAGTATTCTTAATGATGACCTTCTGCATATTCTCCCGAAATGCAGTAATATCATTTAAAATGATTACATTCAATAATCACTGCCTTATTTTGATTCCTACTAAAATAAGCTGTACCTAATCCATACAGCCTAAATCTCATTTTAAAATTATATTAAAATTCAAAGTGATTTGTAATGTAGGCCAGCAGTGCTGTAACAGATAATTTAAAAGATGTTATGTTTCGGTGATTAAACTACGTACATAATTTTGCCTGACCTATTTCTTTTCTAGCCAACCTAACCTAAAAACTTTAATCAGATGCAGTTAAAATTAAAGTTAGTCCATATAAACGTCCCACTGCTGGGCATGAGCATCCCGTCCACGAGGAAGGAGTTTTTAGCCCATAGTTCACCATGCTGGCCAAGTGCGGGTTAGTAAACATATTTTTGGTTCGACTTTTTACATGCCCATCTGACGCATGGATCATCTCTCTTGTCAGTCAATAAGGTGATCAGCCCGTAATGCCCTAACCGGACTGCGAACAAACACACTAAGTATTATTCGCCGCGCGGATTCAAGGCCGCGATCTCCGAGTTATAGCTTCGACGTTGTAGCCACTAGATCACAGAGGTAGTAGATGCCTGCATACTTATTTATAAAGTGATGATTCCAACCAATGAATGATGCTGTGCTCTGTGATTGGTCCATTTAAATTGGATCTAATATGTACGGAGTGGATTTGTATAAATTTTGGCTATTTAAAAAAAAAAGGCACGAGCAATTGTTGATCCGAACGGTGCCACTAAATCACGTTTATATAGTATTGGATCAACAAATCGGGCATGGATCAACAAATTCGAGCGGATCAAATAAAAACTGATTATACGTAACGCTGGATCTTACAATTACTAGAACGGATAACTATATATGGTATAGGCCAGCAAACGAGCACGTGGGACACCTGATGGTAAGTGATCTCCACCGTCCATGTACGCCCACAATACAAAAAAAAATTATATACAATATACTTTATTTTGTACAAAGAAAAACCGTAAACCATAAAATATCTAGTATCCTAGTGTGGCGTTGGTGGTATATGTGTGTAACTGTTGGGTTATTTTACTATTATTATAATCATTTTATTATACTGGAGTGAAAAATTTGTGGACAGCAGAAGTTTCTTTTTTATATTTTATGTCAACATTGCGTTGTCAAACTATAAGATTTTTATATAGTGATAAATTATAAGATGTAAGATGTAAAGATTACATTTGTAATCTTTCCCACGTAATTACGTAATGGAACTTACGAAAAATGTATTTAAAGAACGTTATAAGTTGCTTACGTCATTAAATAATGTAAGCTTAAATGACAGCTATACATTAAACAAAAGTATCTTGTAGCAGTTAATCCAGGTGTAAATGTATATGTGAGCCTCTTATGCAAGTTCGTAAGTAAAACTTACAACTATAATTCAACCCTAGCTATGGCAATAATGGCGAGACAAAATAATTCTACAAATGACTAACCTGGGCGTCAGGTCCTTTTAATCCCTGAATGATGCCTGTGTACGCTTCGAGTACACTCTCGCGAAGTTCGCCCAAATATTCCACCATGTCATAATCATTTCGATCCACTTGCGCATTGCTAGCCTTAAACACGACAGAATTCATTTATAATTTGGATACGGCAATCACTAATCGGAGATTGTCGTTACATCGTTTACATATTATAGTAGAAAAACAATTTAGAAAAAACTATTATTAGGATTATCCCTTACTTTTTTCCGAGTGCTTCAAAAATAACAACATAATAACACACAAAGCTACCAATAAACTTTATCAATGGTGCAGAGGTTCACCACTGAGCAATTTGTACTGTTATGTATGTATTAATATTTAGTGCTGCATTACGATGTAATTCATCATTCGTATTGGTATCATAATAAACCTCATTTCATCCGTATTACATGGCTTTTTAAATTAATAAATGTGTTTATATATTTTAAAAACACTTACCTGCAGCAACATCTGCATTACAACATCAAAATATTTGGCAAATTCATTGCCAATGCTAAGGGCGATATCTCCAAACACCGATAAGATCTGGGGTTTAACCGAGCGATGGATAGATGGATCACCAAGGTTCTCTAATAGTAATACAATTATTTCATCACAATATGGAACAACCTGAAATGTGATTTAATGAAGAAATTTTTTCAATCTATTGCAGTGGGCCAGATGGGACTGAGTGTGACTGAGTCTATAATATCATAATACCAACCTTACTCTTTAAAGCGCGGCAAATATCGCCAGTTAGACCAACTGCTGCTATGCAAACCTGGTATTCTTGATGATTTTTAAGGCCCATGTAAAGATACCTTTTGAAAGCATCCATGTATTTCAAAAACTCTTCTCCTAAAACTTCTGCAAGAGTGGATACCGCCATAAGAGCATCCTCTTGAACACTGCCCGCTTTTCCTGCGTTACTAGCGAACATTGTCAACAAGGCAGTCATTATAGTATCTGATATTTGAGGAGCATCCTCTGTAGTAACCTTTCGCAGCACTGATTGCAAGGTAGCACACAGAAGACTTTGCAAGTCGTTAAATTGCGAGCGGTCTGATTGGCTGGCAATATGATTCTCCATCTGCAAAACTTGCTGCAGTCTCTCCAAAATAACCATTGTAGTTTTTTGAACGGTAACATAACAATCTGTTGGTGAATTTTTAACCATTTCCATGAGTGCTTCGTAAGCAGCTGATCTTAAATTATGTTGCGCTGCATCTTGACGATCTGTAGTCTCGAGGAGACGCTGAATTATAAAATCGAAGTAGTTTGACATACAATAAGTTTCAGGTTGATTGGACTCTCCACATTCCGCCGCTTCATATGCGGCTTCCGCCAGGCCAGTGAACGCCCAGCAAACATTAGCAGCAACACGAGGTTCTGCTTTCAGACCGTTAACAAGACTCTCTAGTAGCGGTTTCAAGTAGGTCTCATTTATAGCAGCTTCTGGTACAATTTCACATATTCTACCGAACGTCCACGCGGCCGTATCTCTTACGGCCACGCTAGAATCATACATGGCTTCGATTAATGTCGGCATAGCTTTTTCAACCAAAGGTTTTAAGGTTGCTGCTTCAAGACCACCAAGTATAGAACCAAAAGCCATGAGCGCAGCCTCTCTGTATCGCCAGTTTTCATTTTTTATATTAGTATTAATGAAGGGTAAAACATGAGGTACAATGTCATCTTCACAACAATTTGATAAGAGCATAAGACAAACAGATGCAGCTTTTGATGGATTCCATTCTAATTCGTCATCAGTGTCGTCCTGCTTTGTTAACTTCTGCATAAGGACAGGTGCTAGGTACTGTAACGCTCCTCTTGCATAGAATCTCGAAGTTCTTACAGGTGGACGTCCTACCAATAAGAAAAGAAAATTACAAAAACGAATCTAAAAATCCATATCTATTTTCAATAGTGTTAAAACAAATATGCTTTATAGAATACTCATAGTTATTGGTAGGTGTTATAAGGGAATAGGGATGTTTGCATTAGATTTGATATGGCCATACATGCACAGTAGTAACAGAGTAACGCGACATAAAAATTTTAGTAGTACATACAAGAAAAATTGAGCTACTCTACAATATTTCGTCATGTACGGGATAAATGTAAAACCTCTTGTGTGTCCTACTCAACACCAGTTTACACTCATACTGACTATGTCCACGGGCGTTAATCTTCATACAAATATTTTTAAGTATTTATTATCTGTGCTCCACTATAGAACATGACAGTTTCCTCCCCCTCCCTTCATACTTCTTCCTTTTTTCGCCTATCGCTTGGGTCGCCATTTTTGAGTTGTCGATTGTTATTATTGTCAAAATATAATCACTATATGTAATGAAATAAGTTGGCTCGTGCCCCGTCCAAGGTTTTGGAGTTTTGTGTTGATTCAATTTCATCATTTTTCTAGATTCTAAGCAGTGATAAGTGTGCCAACATTGGTTGGATTGATTAATTCGGATCTTTGCGAGCCCTGAGCATCTAGGATCTTCATAAGCAATTTCTAAACCGTTTTGAATAAAGTATTTCACACATAAATCTAAAGTATCGTGTATGTAGCGATGCATATCAAACAATATTAAATCCCAGGACCACAATGATTATTCCTGAAGAAAACAGTAAGTAGTAATCTTTATTATTGTTGTTATGAACAGACATAGTACAGTTAAAGTTCAAGGAATCTTGTGCAATCTCCATTTTCGGGTGCTTATTTAAATTAACAATAGGTTACAAGCTCCATAAATAATAATGAAAGATTTTAAATAAAATTGCTAGTAGAAGTACATATTTATACCTCTACCTATGTTGATATGAATAAATTATTGAGTGCTTAAAACTCAATACATATTGCAATATTTTTATATAGTTTCAAATACAAATCATTTATTCTGTAAATTGGAATGATCCACTATCACTTTTACATGCCAATATTTTTTTATGCTACATTACATTTACGACAGGAACGCTAGACTTTTACTATAATATCCTAGTAAAAACTCTAAATGTTGCTATGCTGTGATCTCCGTTAGCATAATTGCATTACCACTTGTATTTAATCTTTCCATAAATGTATTTCCAGAATCAGTCAAAAATATAATTATTTACAATGTTATATGGATAATTCCTACCATAAAGTGGAATATGAAGAGAAATGCAAACGAATTGGAACTGGTAAGTTGTTAATGATAATTCTGATCACATTATTAAAAAGCTGATACAATTTTGGATTATTTTTTCAACGACAAAGTGGTCTGCCTAATAAATATCCTCTATTTATTGTTTAATTAAAAAGAAAACAATTAATTACTGAATATTCATAGTGTTTATTACTCACTACAATGTTACAAAGATGTTAAATGATATAGAATTCAGTACATCATGGACCCTGTCAGGCACGGAAAAAAATAAGAACATAAACAGAAGTAATAAGTAAAAAAAGTAGTAATTCTATAATTTCTGAAATATTGTTCTTATATATTTTTACCACAAGCTACGACCCTGACACACCTCTTTCGCCTCTTCCACATTCATACATCTTCTCATACATTTTCTCATACATTTTCGTCGGTTGAGGGTACTCGTGACGTGCCCTTTTCGGAGAATGTCATTTATTTGATCCGCATATGTTCTCCTCGGGCGCCTTCTTCCAACCCTACCATTCACATTCGCACGATAAATACCTTTCGTAAGTCGTCTTTCATCCATCCTCTCCATATGCCCAAACCATTTCAGCATACCCTTTTCGATCCTAGTCACCACATCATTCTTCAACTTACAGCGATCCCTTATCACACTATTCCTCAAGGCGAAAGAGGTGTGTCAGGATCGTAGCTTGTGGTACCCAATAGTCTCTGTCTACCCCTATGGGACATAGGCGTGAGTGTGTATGTATGTATGTATGTATTTTTATATTTGTTTTTCCTTTTTGGTATAATAAGCTTTTGTGATTAGTATTTATTTTAGGTATTACATTATAATTCTTACTACTTTAATTTTAATGTGGTAGAAATATTTATGGTATATTTTGATGAAAATAACCAATATGATGCACAAACCATATTCATCTCAACAAGTCTACAATTGTTTAAATTACTGATTTACTTTTTCTATTTAACTTTTCTTGCAGCTCTTCCATTCTATAAATGTAACCAGCACTAAAAGCAAAGGAAACCTCTTTGGCAAGCCGTAACTATTTTGGGATGAAACAACGTTGAAACTGAAGATTATTTAATTCATGATAGTAGAGGTAAAAGTAAATCTGTGTCTTGTATAAGTAATTGGTCTACAACATTTAAAAGTTGCCAGAGAGTGTGACAATATTTAAATATTATGCACCCACGCTTTTCAGATTCCATAGAAAACTATTTAACACAGGTGTGGGCATATAATATTAGGGATAATAATTTGATCAAATACTAAAAAGCCTTATTTAATGTTATAAATATATATCAAAATACGATTGATATTAAGAATGATTGCCCACCTGAATGGTCTGAATTTCTGGATACTAATTAATAATAAATATTCAAACACCAGGCAAATTAGAAAGACAAGGTACATTCATGCACATTAACTACTGGGTGGGTCCTACAGGAAAATAAAAATAAAGAACTATTTCCGGCAATGCAAACAAATTTGACTTGTAAGGAATCCAATTATAAAAGTAATTCAATCAATAATTGGATTTCTTGCAAATAATTCAGGCATGAAAATAGCTAAGAAATTGACCTACTTGTTTATGAGTATTCTGGATTACCACTCTATAATCAAAAACTACATAGAAACCAATCAACATTTTAGAATTATTATAGAAAAATTAAAAACCATTATAAAATTAAAGTAGGTATTTGTTTGAATTTTAAGAGTGGCATACTTAAAGATGCTGTGTTAGTGTTATTTTTAGATGTAACTTTGCGATAATTTGATATTTAATTGGTTTATAACATTTTGAAAGGCACAAATGTAATTCGCATTCGGAATATAAGTTTGCCACTAATACAAATGAAGGATTTTAATAAATATAAAACAAGGCTGAAAAATAAATATGTTCAAAAAAGCAAATTGTTTTCTCATTTTTCCTATTAATAAAAGTTGTCATGAAGCGCCTGTTCCACAATCTTCCAGGAATATAGCACTCAGAGTTGGTGAAACAGGCGTTTAAAATATAAACATTTAAAAAATATATAAGATGGACCTGAGAAAAAAAATTTTTTTTTGGCTGAATCTACACATGACCTTTGCCAGATTCTCATAAAAATTAAAAAATAAATATTGGCTGAATCTTTATGTGGCCTTAGTCAGAGCTTCATTGAAAATTAAAAAACAACAACTGTCATATTCTATATGTGAGCTTACTGGCGTGCTCTATGGGAGTGCCCTGTCTGATGCGTAGCATCTCTATTGTAGTCTGTGACTATGTCTAAATGTCAAAATCTTGCAGCTGACGTAATAGAACAAAATTCGAGCACTAGTAAATATAAACCTACTTTTCTATTATCTCTATTTTATTTGGTGTAACGAACAAGTACTTAGACAAAGGAATTATTTGAAAAGTGGGTTGATATTTGGTTACATTTCTGGTACAAACCTGGCGATTACATTTTCCAGTTTTGGATGTTTATTTATTAGATTGTTCAACTTGTCATAACAAGAAACTATTATTTATCTTATGTAAGCCAACAATAAATTGATGTTGCAGATTGTCTTGTGTAAATAAAAGCATACCACTACATACACAAAAAATCGAATTAAGTAATATTGTTATGCCTACCTGCTTCAGCTGCCTCCGCTTCTTCAATAGCAAGGTCTATTTCCTCATCACTGACATTGGACCAGAACTCAATGCCCTGCAGAGAAATCTCATCCACATCAGATTTCATGGCTTCTAATGTGATGGGGAACAGCGCTTGCCCCATGTAAGGCTCCATGTATTGGTAGTATAATGAAAGAATTTTGACCTGACAAGGTAAAGCGGATATTAAGTAAAGATCATAATTTTTGTTTTTTTTTACACACTTAGGCCAAAGTCTATACCATAAAAGCATTACATGTCAAAATATAAATATATTGTATTTATATATTATTATAATATTATAAATATATTTTGTCATTTAAAGTTGTGCGTATTCTCTTATGGGCAAGCATGGCACTTACCCATTATGCAAGCAACCTGCTCCTGGTGTCAATCAAGTGAATATAAATAAAAGTTTAATAACTTACTAAACACTGCAAAGCGGCCACACTTATTCTCATGTCACTGGATTGTGTTGCTTCACAAACTACCTCCATTATAAAGTTCCTTTCATTTTCTTTGTCAAAATTGGCCTTAGTGAATTCAAGGGAATTAAGTAATGCCTGTGTTGCAGCCAAACGGACATGATTACTGGGCTCAGTCGACCTCATACCATGAATTATGGCAGTTAAAATTTGATTACTTCTCTCTGTTAATACTTCTGCATCAATATCTTGACAAATGTAACCTGAATTTAAAATATACATGTCAATAAAAGACACACAAGGTGTGCATAGTTACTCTTCCACCTGCCCTTATCCCACTGGCAGTTTTTAAGACATGTTACAGAAAAAAATTACTTGTAGTTTTTACGACTAGCCGCCTGTCTGACGTCAAACCCTCTGGGGAGAATAGTTGTGTTGTGTAGTGTGCAAAATTACTAATTAAAAGAATAAAACAATATTCTTGAATCGAATATTAATAAATTTTACAAGAGTGTCTTTTGAATGTAGGCATTAAATATAGAGGGTAATCTTTGGAACTACTAAACAGAAAAATAGTTATTTATCTGTTTAGTAGTTCCAAAGATTACCCTCTATATTTATCTATTATTTCACTAATAGGAAGCTACACCGTTCATGAGTAACATAGGCTTATTTCATTGAGATTTATGACTACAAAGATCTCCAGATATAGATTTAGTTAATTTGTACTAAGGAATCTCAGGAACTAATTATAGAATCTATTTGATTCTAAATAAATATTCCACTATTAGAAAGCGACATTATCGATAAGTAACAGAATATATTTCCTTACGATTTGTGACCATGGTGCCCCCCTGATATCAATTATGTAATCAATGTGGGGAGTATTCTCTGGAACTACTGATCAGATTCTAAATATTATTTCACAACTAGAAAACCACACTATATTATAATTTGTGACCATAGTTCATCCCAGATATCGCCATTGTAGTCAATCTACATTAAAACTTTATACTATGGATAAATATTTTAATCTTATTGATTCTTCCATACTAATAATATTATAAATGTGGAGTGAGTCTAATCACATGTTAGAACTGAGATCAGATGTTAGAATTTTAAAAAGTGGCCACTATTTTGTTGTTTTTCTCCTGATTGGTTTAGTAGCAGCATACTAAGGCTGAAGACCGCCAACCAATCACCAACTTTTGTTTCGAATTTTCGATTAAAAATATCACACATGAATTACCTAGAATTGAAATTTGTGCCTGGTATAGCGATAGGGTGCAATTACGGGACGGCAATAAGCTTGGCCAAACGTGGGTGCTGCACTAGTTGCAATATGTGCCTACCATACCCTACACGAGATGATTTTGTCGACATATTTTCCGTGAAAAATCAGTTTTATATCTATATATCTATCGACGCTAACATGGTTGCATAGAATACTCGACTCGTTATGTCAAAAGTACAGAAAATAGTGATTCAACCACCCTGTGGTATTTTGTTTACGAACCCTGAAAGTTTTACCTGAAGTATGTCGAGTTGCATTGCTAAACCCATTGGGGCGTCCCCTAGTTATAAATGATAGATCCGGTGGTAGCATTAGATAAAGAAGCTGCCATTACGTTTTTTTATGGCCAATTGTCTTCAAAATCGATATCTGTGGTGTCCAATAGTTAAAAATTGAGGATTTGATGAATTGATTAATTGAAAAGTGTCTCCCATTTTAGTTCTTTGTTTTATAGTTGATAAACTTCAAAATCAATATCATAGTCGCAATTCGCAAATACGTAATTTAGATTAGATATTAGACTTATTATTGTCGGCGCCATTTGAATTTTATGCCGAAATCATACATTAAACGTTTTCGCTTCATTGGATGCCCATATATTTCCTTCCACCTGGACCTGATAATCATAAACTCCGATACAGTCCTATTTGATCTTAAATGCTTAAAATGCTCTGGGAGAATGCTTAGTATGTAAAATAACTGTGTAATTAATAAGGATTTATTAATAATTTTAAAAGGAAGTTAACATTAACATCTTTTTTTCTATTTTATGACAGGAAAAAAACAAATTATAGATTTAAGAGAATAGAACTAAATAAATTTCTTCTTCTTGATATTTATTGACTATATCTATGAATGGATATCCTTTAAAGTTTATGTGGATTATGTTAAAAGTAAGTGGCCAAGTCATATCCTATGCTGTGTTAGATGAAATAGAAAATTATAGATTACTAGCTTTTGCTCGCGGCTTTGCCCGCGTGAATACTTTTCCGAAATAAAACGTAGCATATAAGGGTCTCCAGGGTCCCATCTATCTCTACATCAAAATTCATCAAAATCGGTTCAGTGATTTAGGCGCGAAAGCGTAACAAACAAAGTTTTTTTTCACAAAAAGTATCCTATGTTACTTCTTATCCCTCCAAGAATATGTGTACAAAGTTTCATGATGATCGGTTAATTCGTTTTCGCGTGAAAGCGTAACAAACAAACTTACATTCACATTTATAATATTAGTATGATTATTACTATAGATTTTTAGCATCTTGCTCAGCGGCTAGCAGGATGCATCCTGGGATGGCTGAAAAAGGCAACATCCAACAAACAAAAAAGTGGCATAGGTCGGCAACCGAGCAAGTGGGTCACCTGATGGTAAGTGAACTCTACCGCTCATGTACGCCCACAATACCAAAAGAATCATGGGTGCGTTGCCGACCTTAAAGCAAAGGGATAATTAAAGAATTGGGAAGGGGAGGGGGTTTGGGCCTCCGGATATCTGACTTATCGTACGAAACGCAGCAGCAAGCTGCTACTTTACGCCGGTTTTCTGTGAGACAGTGATAATGACCCGGACGAGCAGGCCCATACATGCTGTAGACAAAAGTGTCTACAGTGTGGCTCTACCACTCAAAAACTAAGATCAGAGCATCTGGTAACACATATAATTGAATATGAAGATACACAATATAACTTTACCAATTGCTTCTAAAGTGGCTTCTTTTTTTAATTCTGTGGACTGGGCATTGATGACATTTTCTACAAGGATAGGAATAAGGTCATTCCATTGGCCCACCGGAAGTTCAGCTACAGCTACATAGGCCACACATTGAGCAGCAGAACTTGGCCTGTTGCTTTCTGTTCCTATTGCTGTTAAGATCTGGAATTAAATAAATTATTTAGAATAAGTAATGGTTCTTGACAACAATTCAATATGGGCACAAACATTCTTCATTCATTTCATTCTATAGATGTGATTTGACATAATCCATAATGATTATTATAAAGTTGAAAAGTGTTTATTGGTTTGTCTTTCTTTAACAGAGCAACAGATAAACATGGCAAAGGCCTATATTAAAATATAAATAATTTTATACTGGTAGTACCTCGGTTTCTCATGCATGGGAAAATTTAGAGTGCATTTATTTACTATACAATATGTAAAAAAAACCCTGTCCGATCCGAAAGAGGCATATATGTAGGTATCCCAGTGACATTACCGGGAAAAATAAAATATTATTCATGAAAATGTTATTGTATTTCAAAATGCACGTTATTAGTACCCAAATTACTCGAATTTCCCTAAAATGTAGTAAATTTTCATAAGATTGACATCACCGTCGTCGCCGTCACGTGTTTCTGTAGTATATATATTTTTATATAGTCTTTTGTTTTTTCTTTTGTGTCGCGCGCCGCACCATTACCCCTGTATTGCCATGTAAACTTTCTTGTGTAATTAAATTTTAATGAATTTTATTTGGGTTAATTTTTTTTTACTGTTTATGCATAAAGGATTACTTTAATAGAACCTTATCTCGATATCTAACACCTTCACGGACCGGACAGGGTTTTTTTTACATATTGTATAAAGTATCTCTTAGGGTACCGTTAAACTTGAAGGGCAGATAGAATTATGAAGGTTGAGCTGTGAGCAAAACTCAGTGTATGATTTAATATGATTAAACATACATTTTTCTTGATATAAAGTCTGATGTCTTCAGGTAATGCAAGCCATCGTTGTTGGTATTGTTGTTTCAGTGTAGGATCCTTTGATGTCAAGTGGTTCTTCAGCTGTAAGCCTGCCGCCATCCTAGCCACTTGGCTATTGCCACCCTGCACCAGGATGTCGGACAACATTTTGATAAATGTTGTAAAGTTAGTGGCGGCCGCATGATCCAGGTATGTCTCTGCTGCTTCCAATTCATTTCTATCTGCGAAAATAAAAACACAATTCATTTTCTATTACTATATAATTATTGTATTGTTATCACTAACATTGTTTCTATATAGTACATAAAAAAAACCCTGTTGGCCCTTTCTGGGTCGTGAAAATAGACATACAGGCAGTTTAATAAAAATATGTATGTAGTTAAATTAAAAAAATAATAAACAGAAGCGTGATTACCCTTACACAGGTAGATTAGCAAAATTAACATATTTGAAAAAGTTATTTACTCCTGATTTCTAATAGAAATATAGAAATTTTCTATAGACGAATCGGTACATACAAAACGACGCCGCCGCTTGTTGCGCACTCGCCGACAACCTCTTTGACAATGCCGCCCGCCGCCCGAAAATCATTCAGTCACCCGCGAATGTTGCTTGCGGGCGTACGTTATATGATGTCACATATCTATTTTTGCATTGCGAAATTAGGTAACCATCGCGAGTGATTTAGTTTATGTACGATGTCTTACTCAGGGGGATCTTTTGAAATGTCTTGGAAAGTGTGATTGCACTTTCGTATGTACAATACTGGCATGCAATATAAACAAGGGTGCACAACGATAACATCGAAGAGCAGACAAATTCTTGCATGGAAGATCCTACGCAAAGTACGCCACTTGCGATTTGGAGAGTTCTTAAAGATGATGGCCAGCAATAGTTCGTGGTTCCAACATGACAGCACGTCGCCGCACTTTGCACGGGAAGTAAAAACTAAATTTAGATATAGGGTGAGATAGAAGATGGATTGGCGGCGGTGTACTGGTTAATTGGTCCGCGCGATCAACTAAACTTGCACCTGTCGATTTTTATCTCGGGGGCACTATTCAGCAGTCTGTACTGTATTCCAAAAGACGTGTGATTCCGAGGCGGAAATGCTTTCACGAATAATCGCAGCCTTTGAAAAAGTCTAATTAGATACATTGATTCTACAACACGTACTGTCAAACATTGGAACCGGTGTTGCAAATGTCTAGAGGTACTTACAAAGCAGGCATGCTAAACAACATCTTCAGGGTCATCAAGTAAACATTATCTTAATTAGTGCTAATAGTATTTGTAAGTTGTGCACCATTTTATGCCATGTAACTAATGAAAATAAATTACAAAAGTAATAAACAGCTGACTGATGTGACGTATCGAAGAAGCCGGGCGCGCACGCGGCTAGGCGCGTTTGATGTACGTGGACAATGGTGCCACAACTTGCTATGGCTCAGAGTAATCGCTCTTGCAGAGGTAATTAATCGAAATACGGTTTACAAGCAATAAAATAATGGAATGTAAAAAAATAAATATGATTATTTTTATAGTCCCATTTTGGTATGAATTATTTCATTAAGTTCAAATTTTGATTCTAATATCACAGTTAAAATGCCCAACAGGGTTTTTGTTTCATATTGTATACTTTTTTTGGACATGTATCTAAAATATTCATTGGTATATAGATAAATACTTAGGTATAATAAAATATACAACATGTTATAGAAAGGTCTGGTCATATTTTAGGGTAATTACATATTCCTTCCAGTAGGTACCGATGTACCGGATCACAAGACCTCCTAAAATTAAAACCTTAAATAAATAAACATTTTAAAAGAATGTACTATAATTATGTCCTAACAATGCAATTGGATTTGGCACTATGGGGGATGAAAGACATAACATACACTATACATTGCTTAAAATTATCCACACCTTTCTGTAGCATGTTGTATATATAAATTTTGTTTGATGTGCCCCTACTGAAATTAACTATCAATACAAATACAATAATAAAGAAAATTAGACACTGCAAAATTTATTATAATAATTTATATTATTGCTCTCATCCATATGGATACAAGAGTGTGTATGTAAATAGATGAGATAGATTGAAAAACATGTTTCTGATTGGTGTTTTCTTTGTTATGCACCCACAAACAATGTATTTAATAATTCTCATTAGATTAGTAGTTATAATAATATTGAATGATTAATATTTGACTAAAGGAACACTTACACTCATATGCTACCCTGGGATTTTATAACAGAAATATACAAATGAAGCGAGACGTTAGTGACAAGTGTAGTTAGAACATTCTAACCTTAAAAACATTAAATATAATTTGGAATACTGAATTCTGCATCAAGTGTGCACAAATTACGAGGTGTGCAAAACAATCGTCTGAGCATATTTAACCCTAGAATATTATAAAGAAATAAATTTAAATAGCCAAGAACTAGAAGTTTCCTCGTATGACAGTTGAAGATTGTCACAAGTATTCTTATTTCTTCTACTAACACTAAATTCACACACTTTAAAAGTAAAACAGGTCGTATATAAGGACGCCTTAATCAGTAGATTCAAAAATATCATCCAAGCGATGTTTCGACAAATTATTATAAAGTAAAAGTCGGTTAACATTATGAAACGCCATCAATGTTCAATTATCCTAGAAAATCAGACACTTACCTGGAGATACAGTCTTCTCTAGTATTTGTATAAGTGTTAAAGTCGTTTCCGTATGCATTGTTACACTGTTCTTATATAAAACTGAAGCTAAAATAACTGGGAATCGAAAAAATAGAAACCGGCACACGACGGAAGAACACTCATAAAATGTTGGCTGGTGTTACCATCTACCGGATTTACCGTTTAAAAAAGATTTTTTTTTGTAACGTTTTAAAGTTGCCAAGTAACTAAAACGTTTATAGAGAGATATAACAGAATATTTTAAACTTTAAAGATAAATCATGTAGCCACAACGATAGTTCCACAGAGTACATTATATATTATGGTAGATAGTTCGTTGGCGTTTGCTGGAAATCCACCACTTGCCGGTCCAATGCCGGTAACATCAAGGGAATCGAAACAAGCGACCGCATGCAGCGATAGCCTGTGGCTCTGTGCAAGCGATTATTCCACATATTACTTTGAACTAATCGCACAGTGGTCGATTAATATCGGTTACATGGTTACTTAATACTCAGCGAATACGAGGTGATACAAGCAAGAATATTCGGGAATTAGTATTGTATTAGAATTTTTTATAGACATTATTTATTATCGCAGAACGCGGCTGGTGGTGAAGGCTTTAAATACTTGCTAAGGGGCGCGCGCCGAATGCCAACGCTCAGTCAATAGGCTAGTTGACATATACCAAAATTTAATAATTAATTGTTTATTTCCTACAGTATTTGGTATAAGGAACCCAAATATATCAATTTCAATACAAAAAAAGTAGAAGATGTCTTTAAAATTCAAATTACAAAATATTTTTTTTATCTTTATTATCTTCGAAAACGCTACCGCCATGATCGTGACGTCAGACAATATGTAAACAACTAAATGCCATTCGCAAATAGCATGTTGTAGCAAAATTAAGATATTATGTAAGTATGTAAGATTATGTAAGTATTCGATGTAAGCATCGAAGTGAAAAAGTGAAAAAATAAATTCGAGTTTCAGTCGATGTCTAGCTCGCTTAGGTTATTTCGCGTGTTTATTTACAAATATGTTTCGTCATTGCACAGATAATCTATAGGCCAACATGGCCGACGGCGTTTTCGTATGATCATGAAAAAATTAAATTTGAATTAAAGTTTTGTTGTATTATAAGTCTCAGAAATATACGATAAAATAAAAAAAAACGGTCTAGAAAAGCCGCATTAACAAAATAAAGCCTATTTTAAAAATGTGTCAACTAGCCCATTAAAACGAGAGCATGGCGTTGGTATACTTATGTGACTGTTGGATCATTGATACTGCGGCAGCCCAATCTTACAATTTAACCCATATATGCCCGGAACTATTTTGGGAATTTAATTTTGTTTATTTCTAGATATATTTATATTCATAGATCCTTAAATCAATATTGACTAGTTTTAAATAATTTTAATTTCGTTTAATGGGTATTTTAGGGGTGTTCGAAAACGAAACAGTGGGCAAATATCCTACATTCGTTATAGGTAATTAAAACAAAGATGCAATTATGAGTTTCAGTACTATTTAAAAAATATATATACTTTAAAATAAAATTAAAGAAAGGGAAATGCAGAGAAACATTTACCAAGTAAATTCACTTTATATTTTTGAAAAGAAGTGACTGTCAGGCTTTTGCAGTAGGCACATTGCAGCCTACGTTGCCCTGGTCGGCATTATGCTTTCGTACTGAAATAGGTACTAGTACATTCATAGAAACCCGTTTAGTAGGTTCCAGACGTTGCTTATCATGGTTCAAGGAAGCAAGGTACGGGTAATTCTACGTCGAAACTCTAACGTAGCCATATCATTGGCAAAATTCCGTACCAGAAGGGTAGCCTTGTATTTCCGTTTTGTATACATACGCACTCACGCATGTAATCTCCGAAGGAGTAGGCAGAGGTGTCACCATTACACCCACATTTCTCCGAGCTTATCTCCGTCCCATAATGTGATAGGAGGCGAGCCTATCGCCATACCAGGCACAATTCCAGACTCCGGAGCTAATACTGACCATTTCGTAATAGAAAAACCCAATATCACTTTTACCCGACCCGTGGATTGAGTCCAAGACCTCAGCGTTAGCCTCAGTCGTAACGCATACGCATTACAACTGCGCCACTGAGGCAGTCTGTACTGCGTAAATAACAGAGTGATGGACAATGTGCATAATAACTTCGTGGCTAAAAAACAATTCAAAGTCTATTGGTTCTGAAGCTTCGGATAAATTTATTATTGATCTTGAAAGAAAGAAAGAAAGAATATTCTTTATTGCACACTAAATAAAGTAGGTAGCTTATAAAACGAGGATCATACAGTAAGGGTGATACAATGGGCGGTCTTATCGCAAACAGCGATTTCTTCCAGACAACCTTGAGCTTGGTAACGGTGCTGCTATCCACTCATTATGACGTTGGGATTTGTCTCGTTTCACCCATTTTCCGGCAGCCTTAGGAGGTGGAGGTGGCGGTGGATGTGACAGTGGAATTATAGCTGGAGAATCATCCACAGATCGCAACGGCCTACTCCGGTTACGGGTTGATATGAAACAATCAATACAACACTGAGTTGACGTACTCAGATTTACGGATGAATAATCTTCTTCCTCAGACGTGTTTAGGTGTTTCCTCTAGTATTTGTTCCGCTAGTGCTAATAGTTGACGCCGTGATAAATTTTCAAACGCTACGTAGGTTTCATCACCCGAGTCCGAAACTGACACAAATCCGTCACCTAGAGGGTCGATGTATACCTATTTGGGGTATTTCAGTTCGTAGCTCGACAAGGAAACAACTTCGTGATTTGTGCAACATATAATTTTCTTGCCACAATACAGAGGACAATTTAGATATACAGAGGTTAACAATTTTGATATTATAATATTATAACTGCCGTTACACTTTTGTAGCCGTTAACTCTCTAACGTGTTCTGACAAGCTCGTTTTGGCGGACACATTCTAACCGTCGTTTTTGGGTTGCCAGTTTATAACATTTCTATCAATGTGTAGAAAGTGGCTGGCAACATTTGGTGGCGATAATTCGCCACACCACCCCCCCACGGAGAAAAAGAAAACAGAAAGTTTTCATTGAATTAAGCACGATATACAAATAAATATAAATAAACTTAAAACTACTACAAATGGTCTTACTAAAGTAAGTTAGTACAGTATACAGTTACACACATAATTAAAGGGCAAGATGACAACTTTACACAAGAATTTATTATTATAAAATATTCACATAT
The DNA here is from genome assembly GCA_905332985.1 of Mimas tiliae. Lineage (NCBI taxonomy): Eukaryota > Metazoa > Arthropoda > Insecta > Lepidoptera > Sphingidae > Mimas > Mimas tiliae. The sequence continues at coordinate 8,440,929 of HG995241.1, forward strand.
GTAACATATTAAACAATATAAAAAAAACTTACACATCTATAGGGGTTTTAAAACAGACCTGCCTGCCAGATCGAGTTGTATAAGGTTTCTGTATTACCGTTTTGTCTACAGGCTCAGGAATTCGCTCCAGAATAATTGTGGGACTTTTATTGTTCTTATCTGGAACAGTGGTCGTGCTGTCTTCTTCACAAAAGAAGGCCGGCTTAATGCGGTCTATGCTTACCACGACTGTTCTGTCACCTATGGCGATGGTAAAAGTTTTGTCGGATCTATTTATTACCTTATATGGTCCGGTATAAGGAGGTTTTAAAGATGGTCGGACTGTATCATCGCGAAGCCACACGTGTGTGGACTTAGCGAGGTCTTTAAATACAAATGAAGACTTTTGTCCATGGCGAGAAATTGGAACAGGTCGCAGTTGTGACATGTAGCGTCTTAGCTGGGTTATAAATGGGGGTGTATCTTTGTTGGCGTCCTCTTTGCACAATGGTACGATAAATTCCCCAGGTAAGCAAAGAGGTTCCCCATAGACTAGCTCAGCAGGGGAGGCCTGAATATCCTCCTTCAGTGCTGAGCGCATCCCGAGTAAGACTGCTGGTAAGGCTTTAGCCCATGACTCGCTGTGGCACATGAGGGCAGCCTTGAGTGTCCTATGCATGCGCTCCACTAAGCCATTGGCACACGGGTGGTAGCTTGTGGTTCGAACGCGCTTAGTGGAGCAGAATTGCATGAGAGACGAGAAGAGTGTTGACTCGAATTGGCGACCCTGGTCGGTGGTAACGACCTGGGGAACGCCATAACGAGAAATCCACTCTCGGAAAAATGTTTCGGCCACCTCTTCCGCGGTTATTCCAACCATGGGCCAAGCCTCGGGCCACCTGGTAAATCTGTCCACGGCCGTGAGGCAGTATTGAAAACCCTTGCTTGGAGGAAGAGGTCCGATTATGTCTATATGGACATGCCGAAAACGTTTAGTCGGTCTGTCAAAATTCCCGATAGGAGCAGACGTATGTCGAGTTATTTTACTTCGCTGACAAGCTGTGCAGGATCGAGCCCAATTGCGACAATCCTTTTGTATGCCAGGCCATACAAAGCGGTCAGCTACCAATCGCGCGGATCCCCGCGCGCCTGGGTGACTGAGGTTGTGAAGTAAATTAAAATAAGGTCGACGAAATGGAGGGGTCAAATAAGGACGTGGTTTCCCTGTAGATACGTCGCAAAAAATTGACAAACCTTTTCCGGGTATTGGGACCTTTTCAAGTTTGAGTGAAGATTGAGTTGTCATCTCTCGAAGTTCTGGATCGTTTTCTTGATTCTTAGCAAGCGCGCCATAATCGTCTTCTATGTTTATCGACTCCACGCGTGACATGGTATCCGCAACAACATTGTCTTTACCACTAACATGAACAATGTTAGTGGTAAACTGCGATATAAATGTCAGCTGGTTTAATTGCGGTGGAGGCAGTTTCTCACGGCGCTGGGAAAACGCATAGATCAAAGGCTTGTGATCTGTGTAAATTGTAACATGTTGTGCCTCCAATACATGTCGAAAGTGCTGGACAGCCTCATAAACTGCAAGTAGTTCCCGATAATAAGCGGGCCAGGTCGATTGACGAGCTGTGACTTTCTTGCTAAAAAATGCAAGAGGCTGCCAGTCATCTTCAACACGCTGTTGAAGACATGCACCAACATGTGTTAAAGAAGCATCAGTAAAAAGCCCTAAAGGGGCTGTGTTGTTGGGATGAGCGAGGAGAGTGACATTACTTAAGTGGTCTTTGCACTTCTGAAACGCCACTTCTGCTTCGGGTGTCCAGGGAACGGGTTTAGCGCCTTTGAGCTGAGAATTAGCCAAGATATTTATTAATGGTGCCTGTAACTCAGCGGCCTTCGGGAGGAATCGACGGTAAAAATTTACCATCCCAAGAAACCTGCGCAAACCTTCTACTGTTTTCGGTAGAGGGAAATTGCGCAATGCTTCAATTCTCTCAGGTGGCGGGCACGTCCCGTCTTTGGAAATGCGATGACCTAGGAATGTCACTACATCCGAGCCGAATACGCATTTTGAAGGGTTTATTACAACCCCGTATTCGGACAAGCGTCTAAATAGGATGCGTAGGTGCTCAATGTGCTCCTCCGGAGTACGAGAAAACACCAAAATGTCATCCACATATGGAAAACAGAAACTGAGACCACGTACCACTTCATCAATAAATCTTTGGAAGGTCTGCCCTGCGTTACGTAACCCAAATGTCATATAGGGGAATTCGAATAACCCAAATGGAGTAATAATGGCGGTTTTAGGAACATCGGCTGGGTTGATCGGAATTTGTTGGTATGCCTTGACCAAGTCTACAGTGCTGAACACTGTGGAACCAGCCAAGTCCTGACCAAAGTCTCCAATGTGACGGACGGGATATCGATCCGGGACTGTGCGTGCGTTCAAAGATCGATAGTCCCCACATGGACGCCATCCTGTTTCACCCTTTTTAGCCATGTGCAAAGGTGATGACCACGGGCTTTTCGAAGGGCGTGCTGTCCCACACGCGACCATATCCTCAAATTCCTTCTTTGCAGCTTGCAACTTCTGTGCCGCAAGCCTGCGTGGACGACTCGTGACTGGAGGTCCTTCGGAGGTGACGATATGGTGGACTGTAGAATGTTTTATATCCCTCTGCAGTCCAGGTGGCCGGGTAATTTCTGGAAATTCTTTAAGAATTTCCAAGAAAGGAGATTCTCCAGCAAAAATTGTCTTTATGCTGGACTGTGAAATGTTATGTGCTGTGGTAGCAGAAACAGAAAGTCGTGTGGTGCCATCTATCAATTTCTGTCTATGGCAATCTGGCAAAAGATGATAATGTGCCAAGAAATCAGAACCAATGATAGGCATTCCCACCTCTGCAACAATGAAATTCCATCTATAATCCCGGCGTAAACCTATATTCAAACATAGGGCGATGGTGCCATATGTTTTTATCGGGCTACCATTTGCAGCTCGAACATCAAAGTCCGAGGGTTTATCGTAGTCCTTTAATAACTTGCGAGGATAACAACATATATCCGAGCCAGTATCGTTTAAAAACCGAGTTCTGGTGTTGGAATCAGTCACGAATAAACGGCGGCCGGGAGAATCACAATCAGATGCCGCCTCTACTGATTGTTCGCAAAGTTTTCCTGCTGCGATGGCATCCATTTGCAAGGATTAACACATTTTGTTGCATTCTTGCCAAACCTCTTATGGTACCAGCATAACTCAGAACGGGACCGAGATAGTGAACGCGTTCTCGATTGCGACCTGGATCTTGGCGATCGTGACTGCCGTGCGAAATTTTGAAATTGTTTCTGCAGCTGTTCCATTTGCCTCTTAAGGTCCTGCAGTTCCGTGGGTAAAGACACGGTGTTCACTACAGGCGGTGGGCATGAGGTTGAAGGTGCTTCAACAATGGCATCAGCAATTTCAGCAACTTTGTCTAAAGGCAGTTCCCGTTGAGCCATAAGGATCCGCTGGACCTCACTTGGCAATTTCCGCATCCACAATTCTCTGATTATATCTTCGTCACTAGTGGAAGAACCTGCGAGGGAACGTAGATGGCGGAGGAAAGCTGAGGGTTTGCGATCCCCTAGCTGAATGTCACCTAACAGGTTTCTCACCCGTTGTTCCTTTGATGTTGAAAACCGAGCAATTATTTCTTTTTTTAAATACTCATATTTATTTTCAGAGGGGGGATTCGCAAGAATATCCTCCACTTCTTCAGCCATCCGTGTGTCTAGGGTGGAGAGCACATGACCATATTTAGTTGCATCTAGCTTAATACCAGAAATTTCAAATTGAGCTTCCGCTTGTGCGAACCATATGGCAGGTTTGTCCCTCCAAAATGCAGGTAATTTAACAGAAACCCCATACACACTCGTTTGGGGTGGAGCCCGTACCTGCAATTCTGCTAACTGCTTCTGTAATTCTATAATTTGAAATTGCAGTTGCTCTTGTGAAGCCATTGTGTAACACACGGAAATAAAAATAAAATAGCAACACAAATGAATATGCAAGACAAAACACACAGAAAAAAATAAGACAATATATAAAAAATGTTATTACAGCAATATGCAAGACAACCCAACACAAAAAAAAAATTATAAAATTTGTTAACAACCTTGTGCACCTTAAACTTACAATGTTGGTTTTAAAATGTACACCTAAACCACCACATGCAAAATCTTTGTACCATAATATCTAACCCTAGCAATTTTATATCTAAAGCTCATAACAATAACTTAAAACACAAACTTATGTTGGCATTAATTGTCAAGAAGCAAATTAAAGTTGCTGTTGTTGTGTATTATTTTAAGCTAAGTTAATAATTTATAAATGTACACATTAGTATGGTTATAGCTCAAAATAGGGTTTAGAACATAGAGCTTATGAACTGTTAATGGTTAACATGCAGTGTCCATTCACCGCTTGAAAATGGTTATTAAATTATGATTGTGTAATTGGTTATCACTTCACTGTACACATATAAGCACCATGTAGAGGATGAGATGCCGATTGCAGTGTAGCTAAGCAGTGGACCAGTGCTACTGGCCGGTTAGCAGCAGGCAGTAGAGCCCCCAGAGCAAAGTAAAATCTGCTTTCTGAGGACTTCCTTCGTGACTGATATTCAGGGCAGTTATAAGCCCGCTCGGCAGACGGATAATTACTTTTGTCCTGTATCACTGACCTTTACTCAGGCTGTTCCTGTCGATCACGTCGGGGTCACCAATTTGGGGTATTTCAGTTCGTAGCTCGACAAGGAAACAACTTCGTGATTTGTGCAACATATAATTTTCTTGCCACAATACAGAGGACAATTTAGATATACAGAGGTTAACAATTTTGATATTATAATATTATAACTGCCGTTACACTTTTGTAGCCGTTAACTCTCTAACGTGTTCTGACAAGCTCGTTTTGGCGGACACATTCTAACCGTCGTTTTTGGGTTGCCAGTTTATAACATTTCTATCAATGTGTAGAAAGTGGCTGGCAACATTTGGTGGCGATAATTCGCCACACCTACATCAGCTCCTGTCACCTCATCGTCCGAAGCAAAATCATTGATAATATTAATGATTTCATTTATATTCAACGACAACGGCAACCTCAAACACAAAAACATATTTAGTACAAGTCTCACCTGTGTATTTGCCCGACGTATCGTTTTCGAAACACAAAAGTTTTATAGATATGTTAGGTGTGTATAAATTTGTATTTACTCATTCTAGTTGCACCAATACGTTCATAATACATGCAACTTTATTACAAAATACTGTTTAGTACCAATCTTTACTCGGTCGAACTATTACTTACTTTGTTTTGGGAGGTGTCATACTTTTTACGCGACGAAAAATACGATAAAATCTGAAAGACCTACAAATATGAAACAAAAGTCAATGGTAAAAAAGGTTTTGTTGCAAATTGGAGATAGTATCATAATCCTGCTATAAGTGCATTTTTATGCATTTTACTGTACTAACAAATGACTTGCGATGCTTTTACGAAAGCACAATATCTTGTTTCGTTTTTGAATCACTGGGCATATATGGGTTAAATTAATATGTTAATGGCCATTCCCAATATTATGTCTATCAACAGATTTGCTTACCGGCAGTATAATTTTGACACATTTTGTATGGAAGATTTGTCAAAACACTATCAATAGTAAGCAAATCTATTGATAGACAGAATATAGGGAATGGCCATTAGCAAAATTGGTGCTTAGATATGGCATCCCAGATTTTTATGCTAACAACACTGATATCAGCTGTCATCGGTTTCTTTTCATGTTCTGTTGTGTTGTTTAGCGGCGGTTTGGTTGATAAAAATCGTCAAAATGGTAAAAATCAGTGAAATAATGTTCGATCTTTAAGAGAAAATGTTATCAAAGTGTTTTATTGTGCTCATTTGATCATTATCTAGTCTTGCTGTCTAATATTTGTGAGGACAAAATGTTATGGATCGTTTTGTACTGTGTTTCAGTCGCTGGTGATTCCGGACAAGTTTCAACACATTCTTCGTATTATGAATACGAATATCGATGGCAAACGCAAGGTTATGTTTGCGATGACTGCTATCAAGGGTGTGGGGCGCAGATACTCTAACATTGTTTTGAAAAAGGCAGACATTGATCTGGACAAACGTGCTGGTGAATGTACTGAAGAAGAGGTATGTATTTAATTGATCCGTTTCTTGACCAGTGTCTCACACAGCTCGTTTCTAACATTTGGTTTTCTAATAGTCTATGTCAGCATATCAGTTTTTCTTTGAAATCTATATAAAGTTTCAATCCATTGGAACTGTGAATATCTGTAGGTACTCAATTTCAAGGCAGACTTTCAACAATCATTAATTATATTGGCTACTAAACATGTCAAATAAGTCATATTAGTAAACATATTTAGGTGCTAAATATGAATAAGAATTGTTGAGAAAGGTGGCCCAAGTGTCTACACATAGTTTTTTGGGTTTTTTGCAAATCTGTTTATGTTGACAGTTGATGTTTAAAAACTATATATGGAATGTAGCTGCTGAAATATCAGAATTATACAACAAAGAGGTAGTAGGTTGTTATGGTCACAATTAATGTAATTTATCTTATAATGGTAATAGAACTAATAGATAGATCAAACAACCTCCGTGGTGCAGAGTGCGAGTAGCCACCTTCACAGCCAGTGAAGGGAGAGGGTGTGGGTTTGATCCCCACACCAAGACAAATGTTTATGTGATCCACAAATATATGTTTCGGGTCTGGATGCTTTCTCCCGAGGGGTTGACATTAGGCAGGCGGCTGGTTGTAAAAACCACTAGCCAAATCTTTCTGTAACATGTGTTAAAAAGTATGTTGTGCTGACCCCACTAAGATAGAAGAGTGACAACAGAATTGACACTATTACCATAGTGTGATAGAACCACCCATTGTATCACCCTTTTTTATAAGCTACCTACTTTATTTGGTGAGCAATAAAGAATATTCTATCTATCTATCTAAAACATTTTTATTATCATATTAATGTTGCATTATTGCTTCAGGTTGAGAAAATTGTCACTATCATGTCAAACCCTAGACAATACAAAATCCCAGACTGGTTCCTCAACAGACAAAAGGACATTGTAGATGGTAAATACAGCCAACTGACATCCTCCAACTTGGACTCGAAGCTCCGTGAAGATTTGGAGAGGCTAAAGAAGATCCGTGCTCACAGAGGAATGCGTCACTACTGGGGCCTGCGTGTGCGCGGTCAGCACACTAAGACCACTGGCAGGAGAGGAAGAACTGTTGGTGTGTCTAAGAAGAAGTAAACTGTCTAAATAAAAAAACTTTATTTGCAAAATAGTTTTTATTTTATAATCATTTATGTATTAATTAAGGAAAATTTATCACTAATTGTATTCTTATTCTGCTGGGCAACAATTTACAATATCCTGTCACTTATTGCTTACAATTACTAAAACTCAGAACATGATTAATCTTAATTATAACAGGTATGGGTTAGGTAAAACATATATCTGTTTCATTTAAAAGTATTTCTCAAAATAACAGCTACACAAATAAACGTTTAAAATTTATAGTAACTTTGTAGGATGGATGGAAACTATAATTTGATGGATAATTACATTTCATGTCGGTATTGCTTATGGCACTTAATACTCAATGTCTACCCCCATGGGACATAGACGTGACTGTGTGTGTATGTATGTTATTAAATTTGTTCAAAAGAATGTAAATTGTTATTGGGACATCAAAAAACTCTTTATTGTGATGCTGAAGGGTTAAAAAAGAACATAAAACATATCTACATTACAAATTCATTCATACTGCGCTATAAGTACCATCATATAAACTCCTGCTAAAAGAGCCAGGATTTCTTTTATAGACTGAGAAAGTTTATTATTTGAACCTTCAATTAACTCTGGAATTACTGAAACTGTTGCAATATATATGAAGCCTCCTGCAGTGAATGGTAATATTAAAGATGAGACTAGGCCTTCACCTGATCCTCTCAGGTAAATTGATATGAATGTGCCAGAAATAGCTCCAAATGCTGTCAGCAATTGAAGTAACATGGCCTTTCTTCTGGAACATCCAGACTGCACTAATATAGCAAAGTCACCAATTTCATGAGGGATTTCATGTAATAAAATTGTGATTGTAGTAATGTATCCAATGCTTTGTCCAGCGATATATGAAGCACCAATTGCCAAGCCATCTGTAAAGTTGTGTGTGAAGTCAGCAGCCAAATTAAGGTAGCCTGCAATTTTGATCTCTTCCTTTTTGTCCTTTCCTTTCTTCTTTAATTTGTCATCAGATTTTTTCTTATCACTACTATGAGAATGTCCATGTCCACCACTAAATAGCCTAACAGTTTTTTCTACAACTAAGAATGTAATGATGCCACCTAGTACTCCAAGACCAACTGTGGTGTCATGTGGCCCATGTTGTCCTCCATCATGTGAGTGACTGTGGCTATGTCCTGTTCCTCCACTATTCGACATCAATGCGTGGGGAATGAGATGAAGAAACGCATCACCAAGAAGGCCTCCTGATGCGAATGACAGTAGTATTTTAAGTAACGGTTGTTTTTCTATAGAACCGTCGACCGGGATAAAGAAAAGTATAAAAAATGGTACTATACTTATAAAGAGCGTGGAGCCCAACGCGCTGACGTACAGGTTATAGTCCGGTTCTAATATATTTTCTTCAGTTGATTTTTGGTTTGCCTGCTGAGAATATTTATATGCCGGTTTCTCCTCTGAATTAGAGTGAGAATGAGAATGTACTTGACTGAAGACTGTTATAATTACACATTCTAAAACTAAAAATAATAAAAGTTTTTTTTTCGTTGACAATGCCATTGTTAGAAAACTAAAAGTTAACAAATATCTACAGGCTACAGTGCACTTTTCTTTGTACGTAAACCAAACTTAGTCAGAGTAAAATTGACAAATGGCAAATTGACAGCCAAACTTATGGACGTCACCAGTCGCCACGAAGTTGACTCTGACAGAGTTGTCAGATGCAATCCGAAAATATCCCCGTCATCTCTTTAAAATTAATTTTAGCGTTAATGATGAGACGAGTAGCGCCTGATAGTAAGCGATTAGAAGTTCGATTGTTCGAATTAAACGTACCTAGATATTTACCATTTAGCGTTTCAACCCACAGCAAGTTCAAATGGAGATACCTATTTATATAATTTTATTATTATTCATTAATTTAAATGAATATTAAAAGTTCTTTGTAAAATCGTACAAGAGCGATAAGTGTCTTAGAAGCTAGTTTCTACTATGTAACAAGACTTAATAGCCGGGTCTCCACCGGGCGCACGCGCTCGCGCGGCAGCCTCGCGAGCCATATGCTCGGTCTGTGTGGACGTGCCTCGGGGGCCCGAGGCACGCTCGGTCGAGGCAACGTGCGCCCGTCCGGCCCCCGAGGCACGTCCACACAGACCGAGCATTTGGCTCGCGAGGCTGCCGCGCGAGCGCGTGCGCCCGGTGGAGACCCGGCTATTTAGGGTAATTTTTAAGATTTCGTAGCCAAATGGCAAAAGCGGAACCCTTATAATTTCGTCATGTCCGTGTGACCGTCTGTCCATGTAAATTCACAATAAATCAAAAATTTCATTAATCGGCATAAAAAGTACAGTAATATTGATAGTTCCTTAGAATAATAAAGCATAGAATAAATAGAATCAAGCGGTTTAAAGGCCTTCCATGTCGTATTTCCATGTAGTTGAAGTCAACCTATACGTTGCCCGGCAACGCCAGTGTCCAATGTCAAATATTACCGTATATTACAATTAGAATGTTGTTAGTTATGGGAAAATATTTTACCATTTTTTTCTCCCTACTGTTTTATTGAAAATCTTGAAACTTGGTAATTGTATGGAGGTTTTATGAAAATATAATAATATATTATATTATTGATCATTTAGCTGGTCTGATGATTTATGAACTATGATGAGGTATGAACTAATAACTTGAATTTACTACTCTCGTTAACACAAATATTTTATGATCCAAAGAAATTCAGAATGCATGTCGCCGATCCTAAGTAGGGATTGCTTTTATTAACCAACTTCAAAAAAGGAGAAGGTTCTCAACTCGGCGAGTTATTTCTTTTAATGTATTTATTGTACACGATTTTAGATCCTGATGACCAGTCTACATCCACATACCCTTAATTTTTTGCCTTATTGCATTTCATCAGTGACAAGATTATAAATAAGTTTTTGAAACAACATTATGCTTAAAATTTAAGTATTTCGGAACCTTCGTCTGTAAACTACTGTTTATATACTAACATTTATTACATAATACTGTTTTATTGGAAAATTAGATTTGTTTTTTTTTTTTTAATTATTAATCTTAGTGATTGTGTGGAGGTTTTATGACAATAAAATAATACAGTACTATCGAGCTGATTGAGTGTTGATTTATGACTAAGAATTCGAAGTTACTATACCACTTATCGCCAGGCCCGGATCTGGGGGGGGGGGGCACCCGCCCCGGGGCACCCACCCTGGGCGGCATTTTCAGGGGGCGTCAAAATCATAATATAATATGATTAAAAATAAAAAACTTGCGCCACATAGACTTTTGTCCATCATTCTTTGCTTTTCTTTTATTTTTTTATTAATTTCTCTGAAACGCCGGAGAGGGGCGCCAGTATTAAGGTTCTGCCCCGGTTCAAAAAAAATCGTACATCCGGGGCTGCTTATGACAAATATTTCATGATCCGAAAAAAAACAGAATAGTCCGATCTTAGGTTGGTTTTACTTTTATTTGCCAAATATCATAGTTGCCTTATTAGTAAATTGTTTTATTTTTATTGAAGTAAAGCTAAAGATTTAATTATACAATTTTTTTTGTTCTGATCTGATTATTGCTGCTCAGTGGGTAGAAAAAAATAAGACTCAACTGCGAGCGAGAACTAGAGACTGGTGGAAGCTAACTATATAAACCAAAATAATATGTTCAATGCAATCTATTCTATTCTCCAAGTGATAAAGCCACGCTGTAGACAGTTTTTATCTACAGCATGAATGGGTGAACTCGAACGGGACGTTACCTGTGCCTCACGGAAAACCGACATAACGTAGCAGCTCCCTGCTGTTTTTCGTACGGTGAGTGGGATATCCGGAGGCAAAAATCCTCCTTCTCAATCCGTTGATTATCCCTTTCTTTTAAGGTTGGTAACGCTCTCATATTTTTTTTGGTGTTGTGGGCAAACATGGACGGTGGGCTTGCACGTTTATCAGCCTATGCTATAAAAAAATCCTCAGTAGAATCTTTTATATCATTCAATGAATTTAACCAAAATAAAAACAGAATAACTCATATTAATATTTTCGATAAGGGCGTGACATTTCTTCTAAGTCTTAGAAGTTAGTTTCTACTATGTAACAAGACTCAATCAGGGTCATTTTTAGGGTTTCGTAGCCAAATGGTAAAACGGAATCATTATAATTTCGTCATGTTATTCAATGTCCATGAAAATTCACAATAATTCAAACATTTGGTTAATCGGCATAAAAAGTGCAGTAATTATCGTTAGTTCTATAAGATCAAAACTAGACACGGTAGAAACAAATCAGTAATAGAAAGCCTTTTGCTTGTTAAAAAAACTGCTGAGTAGTGTAAAGATTAATTATTAGCATTAAAACTCGGATGTCTAAAATTATTATTGTCTGACAGCTTATAACTTGTTAAACTGTTCTGAAAACAACATAAATGATAGTTCTGAGTCTGTAACAAGGCAAGTTTATCATTCTTAGAACAGTTTCAATTTCCCTATCTTGTTGGGAAAATGTCCTTTACTTGCAACATCATTTATACGCTTGGGTGTGTGTGTCGGTGAAAGTAATTACGCGCCGCCTAAGCACACATTGAATAATTTCCTGCTTAGAATAAGTATGGGATTTTGTATTCAACTATCCCTTAATGTGTTATTACTCTAAGGATAGTTCTATAACATCAAAACTATACGTGGTAATAATAAGACTAGCCCTGTATTATATACGTCCCACTGCTGGGCACGGACCTCCTCTACTGAATGAGAGGGTTTAGGCCTTAGTCCAATAACTGTAACTTATAATCAATAAAAATAAAAAACCAAAAACTTGGTTATTTGAATTTTTTACAAAATTTTGAGGTTATGTGAAAAAAGTGTAACTACTAATTTTGTAGATATTTTTATTATTTTTATTTTTTTTTATTTTTATAGCATAGGGCGGCAAACGAGCAAATGGATCACCTGATGGTAAGTGATCTCCACCGCCCATGTACGCCCACAATACCAAAAGAATTATGGGCGCGTTGCCGACCTTAAAGGAAAGGGATAATAAGGGATTAGGAAGGGGAGGGGGTTTGGGCCTCCGGATATCTCACTCACCGTACGAAACGCAGCAGCAAGCTGCTACTTTACGCCGGTTTTCTGTGAGACAGTGGTAATGACCCGGACGAGCCGACCCATACATGCTGTAGACAAAATTATCTACAGCGTGGCTCTACCACTCATAAACATAAAATAATCATATTACCTACAACTTTGCCATTTAATTTTTTTCCATAGGACTTGCAGTTTTGCCGGAAATCTAGATAAACCGTTTTTTACCCCTAAAAACTCGCCCCTTTCCACTTCCCGACCTCAGATCGCCCGTAAATTATTATTCCTTTCTTTTTTGTTATATTCTTTTCCTTTTCCAATGGGTTTCATCCTACTATAATTTTTTGGTTTCAAATATTATCGACCCTGGTCTACTTACTGACACATTGAATTATTTCCTGCTTCGAATACGTATGGGATTTGAATGAAACTATCACTCTATGTCTTATTCCTCTATGGCTACATAATTACAAATAAGGTACCTACTCCATTGAAGAGTACCTCTATCCAACTCCAGGATCCATTGTCACCAAGACCTTCATCACCAAGTGCAATATATTGATCTCATTAAAACAAAGCGAATGAGTCCAATCTCGAGGGTTTTAAACCATTGAAGAGCACCAGTATCCACCTACAAAGGTGCTACTAGTTAATAAAATGCAATAAAAATTATACGCGCTGTATTGACAACCACCCCTTTTTTGAATTCGGTTAAAAATAGCGCATTATTATCTCAAAAACTATACAACCTATTTTTCGTTAGAAGTACCATATTATGTTGTAAACATATATGTTTTTCAAAGGTTTTTCACAATTTTACACCAGAAATAAGATTTTTCTATAAAAGTTAAGACCCGGGAGGACATTTTTCATGACTGGACAATCGTATCTCACGTCAGCACCGCGAAATTCAATTAATTTTAGTTTTTTGATTGCAGTTCATTAAATTTGGATAAAATTGATTTTGCGCAAATAATAACAATGAAAACTACAAATATTGCTTCTAGAGACATCAAATTCTGGTGACATAGAAATTTTAATTTTGTATCAAGGTAGGCGTATACAAAGGGAAATCAAATGAAAATATTTATTGAATCCTTAAAATTGGGGTGTAAGTGGACCACTAATATCCTAGGCCCAAAGCCAACCTCACCTGCACGTGGTACACCCTGCTGGTCGAGGTGATGGCGAAATTAGGTTCCTGCATTGCGGGTTGTAGGGGCCTGACGGCGGGTCGCCCTACCTGATTCCTAACTCCGTCAAATCAATTATGGTAAGTTATAAAAGTCAAGATGGTACGGATAGGACGTCACCGCATAACGACGCGCAAGCCCATCGCCCTAAGGTTGCGACAAGTGGACAAGGTCTACCGCGCACGGTACGGGCGCGGCTATAGAAGTGAGTACCAAAAAAGTTCCGCATCGCCTCTTGGAACAATGGCTCCGTAGAGGAACAGTGGAAAGGGACATAGACAAGGGACACAGACAGCGATCATCGCTCTTGGTAAGTCGGAACTCGGCACCTCTAAGAGAGGCCGCGTTCTAGACAGAGAGACGTGATGGTGGGACGAAACAGTTCAGGGTGCGACGAAAATGGCGCAGTTCAAAGTGTGGCAAGCGACCAAATCACCTGATGATTGTGCTGCGTACCGAGCGGCCAAAAACACAGCTAAGCGAGCTGTAGCTTAGGCTTGACACGATCGTCTGGCGCTTCTTTACGAGAAGCTAGAGACCGCAGAGGACCAAAAGCTCGTGTACCGGCTCGCTAAGTCCCGGCAGAAAGCGACATTCAACATTACCAGATGACGATGTGTCAGGGACTCCTGTGTTTTGGTTTGTGAGGGTAGCGCAGTGAAGGAGAGATGTGAATTTACTTCCACAAACTGCTGAACACCCAGCATTTGGACGTGTCTCTTCCCAAGACGCCCCAAACCAAGGACTAGTTGCCCCAATCTCGCCTGACGAGGTCCTTAAAAGTCTTCGTCGCACGAAAAATCGGAAAGCGGTGGGACCAGATAACATCCATATGTGAGGCATGGAACGCGAACGATGAGAACGATGGGCTCTTATGGTGTGGAGCTTCTTGCCGACCCTTGGCGTATGAAAAATACACACAACCTTAAATTTTTAACCCTCTACGATCAACCCCTATTTTTTAATAGCGACATTAGTATTTTTGTCAAGCGCGTTTCTCACCAGGACTCGTTTGATGCGCCCACTAGGCTACTTTAATCCTAGAAATAGGCATTCACGCGGGCGGAGTCGCGGGCAACAGCTAGTAGGTATATAAAATGAAGTTAATTTTATATTTGTTCACAACATCACCGTTAAAAGTCTTGGTCAAATTTTTTGACATTAAAGTTGAATTAAAATCCAAAAAAAATTGTATAGTCCAACTCAATAACGTTGTAACTTGTAAGGTTTTCTCTCTTGTTTGCCGTACTAATGTAAACTATTCAATAGGAGTGTAAATCATATTTATTTTTTAATTAAGGCCTGGACGCTATCACATTCTTGCCGAGTATGCCCCTTTTCTAAAAATGAATGTTTTATTGTGACATTGTATTTTGGCGCCAAGCCAAATCTTGCTGTAACACGTGTTAAAAAGCATGTTGCACCCACCCAACTGCGAGTGGTATAAGGTAGCAGCAATTATTTCTTTACACGAAAACTTCGTTTTTTATTATTATTTTTTGTAAAAGCTAATCTTGAAATTATTATCATCTACAAATTTGTACTGACGGTCTATTCGGCTTAAGTTTCCTAAAATAATGATGGGCTACTGCTTGTAAGCATTTAATAAGTCTCCCGTTATTTTACGGGTTTCTGGGTCTTCTCTTATTTATTATATTAGTTAAAGTGCTTACCTCGATCATAATAATATGTTACTTACCATTGCCTCTGATAATTAATTGCCTCGTAATCGTATTACATACGATTGTATACCTAACAAAAATCTTTGTTTTTATGGATATTTAAGTTTTTGTTAGTGGTTTCGATAGTACGTGTAATTTTTTAATTAAATATCACTTAAATCATGAAAATCGCTATTTTGTGGCATACGATAGTGTACGTAGGAGACATCTTTATATCACCTTATGTAAGTTAAGTGGTTTCTTTATAAAAACGAAATAGCACAGTAAGTAGGTAAGATAACAAATCTCAATGCTTACCTATAGAGTATAGACTATGCGATTACAGTATGGCTAACACGAATAATTGAGAAGAAAGAAGAAGGGAAAAAAATATCTTTCATAATAGTCACTTAACTCGCATTGGAACAGTTTTGCAGATCGATTCTACTTTCCCACGTTGATTATATGTGGTAAAATGTTTATGTGATCCACAAATATTCGGGTCTGGGTGTTTTCTCCCCAAAGGGGTTGACGTCAGGCAGGCGGCCGGTCATAAAACTACAAGCTAAATCATTCTTTGGAGGTTAACATGTTTTAAAAAGTATACTGCCCCGATCCCACTGAGAATGGGATAAGGACAGGTGGAAAAAAAGATTTAATAGGTTCTGACCCATAGGATTCGAGGCGGAAAAGTAAATGATAGTTAAAGTAGGTACTAGTTACTATGTAGGTCAATAAAACCAATTAAAATAAAAACAAATAAATACATGTTTAAAACCAGTAAGTCATTTTCAAATTGCCATCAACATCCTTTTGAGTTTCAACATTACTCGTCTGTCGTACAAGTTTTCTCATTGAACTGCGTCGTCGCATAGCATTCATTTCTGGTACCTCGTCTTCCATTAACGGAGCTTCAGTTAGCTCCAGTTGATCTAAATCTTCGTAAGAATCCGTTGCTGTAGCTTTTCTATAAATAAATTAGTAATATATATAAAGAGTAGTTAAAAGTTAACAACCAGTAGACATTACATAAGAAACCGAAACAAAAATTGGATTCAGTTTATTTTATAAATTGGACATTCTAAATGATTTATAATAAATAGGTCGGCGCATAAATTAACTATTACAGCCTGTTTGCGTTTTTATTTACCAAAAAATTGGCCTTTTGTTTATTTTTGTCATAAAAATATTCTTGCTTTTCAGTTACTGAAAATGCGTATCGAAAATTATATCAACATTCGTCATTAGCCTCTACCACTGCGAGAAAGTTTGAAATGCAGCACAGAAGCGCATAAATTAATGTTTCTTTTTAAATACCTTTGATCTCCACAGTTAAAGCAATCAGCGTACGTCCAATCTTTACCAAACTCTTCGCCTTCTTCTGCGGTTTGGGGTAGAGGACAATGTAGGGTTTCAGGCAATCGTAGTGCACTTAAACCTCCCACGACCGATACTGCACCCATTACTACTAGAGGCAACACTAAATTACTGGAACCCTATTAAAGCAACATGATGATTAATCCAATATGTTAAAACATCTTTAATATGGAAGAAATAACATTTAATATAATGAAGAATCATGGGCACGTTGGGACAATTAAGTGATTGGGAAGGGGAGGGGGATTTGGGCCTCCGGATATCTCACCCACCGTATGAAATGCGAATAAAATGAGTGGATCTGACATTCGTTTACATAAAACCTAATTGTATCTACTTCTACAAGGTATGAATGAACACACAATTTGTTTTTCTGCAGTTTAACTAGTTGGTAGATAAGAGGTTATTATATTTATTTTAAAAGAATATGAGTTCTACATTCAACTGTCACATAAATAGTCCAAACTCTACACTAGGTTAAATCGTGGGTATCGTGGGTATCAGGAACTACGAGCCACCTACCGTTCCACAACACTCTGCATTAACATTTTAAAACAAACATTTGTGATCACACAAATATTTGTCTCGGTGCGGGAATCGAACCCACGGAATCTAGCTTCGTAGCCAGAATCCCCTCCTCTTCTCAATCCTCTAATACCCATGATTCTTCAGGTATTATGGGCGTACATGAGCTATGGAGATCGCTTACCATCAGGTGACACATTTGCTCGTTTGCCGGCTTATGCTATATAAAAAAATATATGTTTGGATTATCCAAGTATAATAAAATTATCCAGTAGGTAATATTTTATCGCATTCAACCGATTAGACTAATATCGATTTTTGGTTATGTTTTGTTTTGGCTTTTTATCGAATGTAAATTGAATTTAGGTACTAAAATAATGTCACATTAAGTGCATGCCTATGTTAAAATTAGATACCTACATCTTTTTGTAACATGGTATGGATCCTTCATTACTTCCATATAAACAGATGGTTGTGTACGATATTAGAAAAAACACCTTGCAATTACAAAATAATGTCCACAAATATTGTCACACTGTCAAAGGTATAGAATAGTAGGTATAGATAGTTTGGTCCCATTGTGCAGGTCTTTGTTATAATAGGTATGTGTGTGTGTTATGTGTTTTTGTTAGGTTTTTGTCATCGAAATAAGATATTTTTGTAGACACAATGACTGTGTGTACACCTGTCAATAAGTATAGATAACGTATGACGCGTCACAAATCAAAATGATATATATTTACTAGCTTACGGCAAATAGCGCAAATGTCCGAATTAAATTATTATGGTTCCATTTTGCTTTGAGACATTTTTGATGATATTGTCCTGTGAAAATAAACTTTACGCTGTATAAGATAATATTAGTACCTACCTAGTAATTAGTACCTAAGATATAGGTGCGAGAGGCTTTCTGGATTGGTTCCACCGCTTTGTCTATTTCTAATGCCAAGCAGCAGGTAAGCATTGTTGTGTTTCGGTTTGAAGGACATTGAAGCCAGTGAAATTACTGGCCATTATGAGACCTAACATCTAATTTGTCTCGGGGTAACTAACGCAGTCCAATGCCAGGCAATACTTTGTAATTCATAATTCTGTGTGGTGTTGCTTTTGTTTATAGGCAAGCGTGACGCTGATGATAATCAGGCGCGCAACCGGCACGATTCGTCATTATGGTTTATAAAAAAATACAAATGTTACTTCAGCACGTGCTAATTAGTCATTCTTTATAGATTCTATAAATGATTTCCTACCAAAGACCATATAGGTAATAATAATAATAATAATAAATAAATACACCCAACAGTCCCACACATAGTCCCGACCCCACACTAGGTTAACCTGTATCGTGGGTATCGGGAACTACGAGGGACTTGCGGTCCCACAACACCCAGACCCGAAACAAATATTTGTGTATTAGACAAACATTTGTTTCGGTGTGGGAATCGAACCCACGGCCTCATGCTTCGCAGCCGGCTACTCGCCCACTGCGCCACGGAGGCTGTCAATAACTACGTTTATTCACTACAGTACCTATCTCTATGATGTATAAAAGAACACATTATGACAGATAGGGCACGCTTGCTTAATGTATTGGAATAATAGCTTTGTTTGATAAAAAATGATGTCATTAGTCTCATTCGTCTTGTGGCAGCATATTTGTGCTGAAAAACCGTGGTTCATGGTTTAAAATCACAGGTGGAGTAATTAAAATTTGTACATAAGTTATCGATTCCTAAAATCACACACGGGTTGTCCGGGATTGGGATTTTGTTCCTGGTATGGCAAAAGCCTCCCTTATCACATGATGGGATGGAAATATGGTCGGAGAACCGTAAACTAATAATAATTCCACCTCCACCTACCCCTTCAGTTTTAATGATACAACATATTTTAGTAAGGTATACGTATTTTCATCGTAGAACATCTTTGAATTTATCTGAATCTGGCCGAAAGTAATCGATCACTTTCAGTCTTACTTACCAAGTAATTTATAAAAGGTATAATGATGAGTCCCAAGCCACCAATATATGCTGATGTACCAATACCAACTCCTCGTAATTCTGTTGGATATAATTCGCCGGCATATGGATATATTATTAAGAACGATGCAGATATAAAACACTTGGATATTAAATATAAAATAAGAGTTTCCGTAACAGCATCTGCAAAAGTAAATAAAAATCTGAGCACATAAGTTGAGCAACAAGCTGAAAAAGAAATCTAAGTGTACAAAATTGATTATAATATTATGTATACATAGACTGTACCACTTGGCAGCAACACTGTCACTATGCAAAATATACCGCTTATTATCATTGATAAGCAAAGAGGCCACCTCCTGCCGATACGATCCATAAGTATCCAACAGACAATGTAACTCGGTATTTCTACAACTGATGATAAGAAAAAGCTCATGTATTGATTGTCTCCAATGGCAGGTCCGTAGTAACTCAATCCCACGTATACCATCTCAGAAGCACACCAGTTTAGTGTAATCAAGCAAGTTTTGAGCCTCATATTTGGCGTTCGGAATAACGCGAATACGCTCGCAGACTTCGTATCTGAGCATCCCTTTTCTTTCAATTTTATAACTTGTTTCTGGAGCTTATACGTGTAATCTGGTGGCATTTCTTTCCCGTTAACTTTGGCTATTGTTTTTAGTATACAATTGGCTTCCTCTAATCGTTCTCGCATTAGCAGCCATCTGGGAGATTCCGGCAGGATGAACCAATATAGATAATACAATAGGAAAGGTACAGACGTAGCTAGTGCCAGTGATCTCCAATCTCGTAATAAATATGTGACTCCGGAAAGTAATATTAGGCCCAAAGTGTAAAAAACGCAAGTCATTACAGTGACGAACGACCGGTAGTTTGGGCCAGCCAATTCCAAAGCTAAAATTAAGAATAATCTTGAAATTAATAGCTCAATTATGATGACTTATGAAGTATATCAATAAGATGGGTTATACTTACAAATTATAAAAGGTATTTGATATACTGCAGGGATAGTCAGACCAACGATTATTCTAGCAAGAACCCAGAACCAGTATTCGTGTGCGTATGCTGTCATTATACTCCCCAGTAGTAAAGTGCTTAAGCATATAAAGAAAGATTTCTTTCGGCCGATGCGGTCGTTTAGGTACCCAAAAGTATAAACTCCTACCGGCCCTCCAATGTTGAGTGCAACTAATCCAAGCGTTGGATAAACGTCATAATCGCAAACTAAATCGAACTGTAAAATAAAGATTCGGCTATACTTAATTGTTAGGAAATTAAAATGAATTTTAAATAAAATGTATATAAAAAAAATATTCAATTTGTTTTTAAACAGACTTACGTCGATCACAATAGAAGAGGTAACTTCTGAAGTATCGTACACATATCCATCCCAACAAGGTTCCACGGGCCAATGCTCATTAGATGTATTGAATATGTCTGTTCTATTTATTGTTGACCAATTAACTGCATATCGTATGCACTTTTCGAATGATATATTATCCTAATAAACAGTTATTATATGAAATAGGTTTAGGAGGTTTGTGAATAATGATAGCAATACCTATATTATGTAGATATTAGATGGTACATACTTACTTTTTTCGGTATTGATAGTATTTTTATTTCCTGTTGGGTTAAGTTTACCGAGAGTAGTTCTGGCACTTTGCACCAGTGATCAGGTACGTCTGTCATAAATAGTTGGTTGAAGGCGCAGAATCCACAAGGCAAACAGGCTGGTAAACACACCAGCCATAGAAGCAGTTTCTGGTACAAGCCAAATTCACCGATTTTAGGCAACAAATCATCCAAGTCGATAGCTTCATCACTGAATTGGTTGACCTTAAAAATTGTAATGTGTTTTCAACTTAAAATGTTATTGTTTTGTTTACATTTAGAATTAACTTTTTCGTAATTAAAGAGTTTTCACAGATTAATAACGAAGCTATAATAATCTTAGTTAGAAACCTTATATACATTATTGGAACAATTTTAGATATTATTGTAATTTGGATTCAATGTTAGGTACTTAAATGTTCAATGTATCAAATATCACATTAATAGGTACTATTAATGATTTTTACGCTATTTTACGCCACCAAACACAACAATCTACTTGCAAGAAAATGTATTATATATAGGTACCGGTTGTTTTTCTTGAGTTCCGTAATCAGCAGAATTATTATTATTCTTCTTCATCAGTAAGATTTATTTATGTACACAAAATACAACTTGCTGAACTGAGGTCTATAGTGGTGTACTCGCGTTCACCGTTTCCTTGTGTATCGAAGAAGCCGTATAGGGAGTAAGTTATTAATTTAATTAATCGTTACGCTTCCAGTATGTATCGTAGTTAAAAGGTGGATTTGCTTGAGTAAGACATTATTATAAGTGGCTTTATATTTTTTGCGATTAACCTACTTTAGTGAAAGAGACTATGAACAGCGGTTTTTGAGACTTATTTAACCAATGCACGCGGTATTTTTTCATGGACTAGAATATTAATTACCTATAAAGGTTCTTGGACCATATTTCACTTAGTAATTGATTCAAAAGCATGCGTGAGTTCTGAAACGGGAGGTCGTGCATTCGATACTCAGACCTGGTAATCCTCAGTGGAAAATATTAGATTATATAATTTCTACTGGATTTGATATTAGATATTGGTAGCGGCCAGCGGGGGTAGAAATACACTAATGTTTGTGTATACGTGTTATTATTATTTCGGGAGTACCTTTTGTATACGTGAGTCTATATATATTTTGTATGTATGTAGGTACCTATTATCAGAGACAAATTATTTAAATAACTAGTCTCTGATATTATACATATACAGAATTCGGATAAAAGTGCGATTTTCTATTATGCAATGCTTAGATTAGAAATAAGTATACAAAATAATTTGATAGGATATCTGATATCTTTTGACTTGTCATAAACGCTATTTCAGTTGCCTACATCATATAATTTGTGTTATTACTCTTAGATTTACATGATAAAGTAAACGATTTTATTTAATTTCAATCCGCCTACCTAAAGCCTAATTCCCTCTAATCAGTAGAGTAGGCCCGTGTCGAGCACTGGGACAATATATTATATAGAGCTGATATTACTTAAGGGATATTTTAATTCAAATTTCAAACTGTTTTATTACCTGCGTCCTTGACTGGAAATTTCCATGTAAGTGACATGAATTGTGATTGATGATTGTTGACACACCTTCAAAATTGTGTGGAAAACAAAAACATAAATTATTGTTTTGTTAAAATATTTTATTTGTGAAACGTAGATAAAATTGATACAAGTAATAATTAAAATTCTTATAGATATAAGTAACTTAAAGTTTTCACATGATAAAGAAACTGTGAGAACTGTCTTAGTAAACTTCATAAACTTGAACCATTCATTCAATGAATGTGCGTTTTGGTAACTTTCGTTGTACACATACATTTTAAATACCAGGTATATGTAGGTACGTGTATTTACGTATCAACAGCCTCATCTGCATGGGTTTCATGCCAATAGGTTATTACATTTTATACATATTAACTATAAAAAAACATTTCGTTTACGAGAGAATTGACTTCTTAGGTATAAAAGGAAGATTAAATTTTGTATAAAAGTTTTGTAATCAATACTACTTTTTTATATGTCTCTAGATTAAGAAAATAATGCACATGCATTTTGTAGATCCAATTGGATATCGCTATTTGGAAGCAATTATATGTATCTACTTACAGGTAATTTTACGTTACATGTGTATAAATATTTATTAATATAAAATCCTTTGGAATTGGTAGCGGTATTAGTTATTTACATTCAATTGTTTTTAATAATAATTTAACGTGACGGACAAACATTATCCCTGCCACCCATCATCGATTGTGCTTTGGCTACTACACGATGATTCTATTAATTAAGTAGGTATTGTAAACGATTACTATTATAGCTTAAAATTGACAATTAATGTAATAATCAAGATAACCCTAATAAAGTTTAAAAGTCATCAATAATATTAATAACAAAGTGGTAAGTACTAGTTTTTTGGGGCGCCTCGTTTAAGTTCACATGGTTTCTACCTAATTCCGTCAATCTCTATTATTTGTAGGTAGGTACTTATTACTGAATGTAAAAAACAATTATTATAACCATTACATTTTCTATGCGTCGTTACCGAGGAAATGAAACAAAGAAAGTATCTGGTTGGGGTAGAGCATAAGGAGAAAATCAACATTCTTATTTATTAATAAAATGTAGGTATAAAATATCTGCATATCAGAATCATCAAAAATGCTGAAACAGCTGTTTCGTGGGAGTCGACAATTAATTTGCTTTTGTATGCCTCCTGAATGCAACCATAAGAATAAATATTCGTACACTATTGTGTGTTATATTTTGTTAAACGTTTATTACAACAGTTCCTTGTCGAAGGCATCAACCTACAATATGCAGGCTCACAAACATCTCGTTCTCCGCACATTCGAAGTATCCGCCGACTTCGAACCGCAACTCGCGGACTGTAGACGCAATACATAATAGAGTTCAATTCACTCGCGCACTGTTTCATGCCGACATTATCGGTTGGACGTGATGGAGCATATTTTC
Organism: Mimas tiliae; assembly: GCA_905332985.1. Lineage (NCBI taxonomy): Eukaryota > Metazoa > Arthropoda > Insecta > Lepidoptera > Sphingidae > Mimas > Mimas tiliae. Next base: position 8,464,706 of record HG995241.1, read on the forward strand.
ACTATTTTAATAAATCTTGTCATACTTTGCACACTTACACAAACGTCAAAGAACAAAACTAGCAAAACAATGTCCTTATTGACAAATATATCTACATACGTTTTATTTGGATGTTTTTCTTTCTCATGTTGAAAAGGAATATATAATGAAATATATAAAAATTTAATTTAATTTATTCGCATATCAAATATTTGTTGGGGTATTTGTTTTAAAAATTACAAATATGTACAAGAACCGATAACGCATCGGGTAAAGGAGGCGCGTGGGCGCCACTCGCCGATGCTACGTAAGCAGCTTGAAGAACATGATGCCCAGAGAAATGTTGATGAAGAGCACTAGTATCACCAGCTGCTGCCGTGAGAACCAGTCCTAGAACATGTGCCAATCTTTTAGATAGTACGAAGCATTTGGTGAAATCATAAATACTAATGGATGATTAAATGACCAGAGCGAAACTATAGCCGGTCCTGTAATAGCCACTTTTGTCTGACAGCATGAATGTCTGGCTTGATCAGGTTAGCATAAATGGCTCACAGGAAACTAAGTGAAGTGACAGATTGTTGTTGCGTTTCGTAAGAAGAGTGAGATTTCCGGCATCCCAATTCCCAATCCCCATTTCTTTCCATTAAGGTCGGTAACGCGTCCACGATTCTTCTGGTGTTGTGGGTATTTTTGGTCGTGGAAATCGCAGAAAGAAGAAAAGATAAAAATTAAGAGAAGTGCAAGTCGTTTTTGTAAAATCAGTAGGGAAATGTTGCTACAAATATAAATTCTGGGGTGTTTATTAGCCAACTTATGCCAAATATTCGCTAGCTTTTATAAAAATTGCTAAAGCTGGCCAAAACCCTTTGACATGTCAAATTTGTCTCTGGTGATTAAAAACCTAAATAAAAATATTAACGATTGCAAAAAGTTAATTTCCTTATTGGTCTAGTGGCAACTAGTGGCAACATACTTTTTGATGTATTTATTTTTATATGTATGTTTTTCATGTCAGCAATATACGTTATTTATTTATGATAATTTTTAAATAATTATTTAATACTTAATTTACCCTTTATTGCAAAAGAAAATCTGAAAACTGTATTAACAAGAAATTACGCACCTTGACTTGCGGACTGACCAAATACAGCAGAGGATTGGCCCTCAGTTTTTCGCTCTCCTCGTACATGCGGCGCACCTCCTCACGGCGCGCGGAGCCGAGCGCCGACACCTCCTCGCGGGACATGCCGCCGCCCTCCATCGCGCGCGGCATGCCTGCCACGTCCGGTAGGGACTTCTTTCGCTGGAGGGTTTGCGGCGTGCTTAGCATCTGTCGAGTTAATGTTCACTGTTATATTATCGTGGGTCATGATTGTACTTATATGCAATGCTGATTTAGTCGATTTTAATAAGGGAAGATTATGAAGTATTTTTATTTTCAGCCGACTGAGACATAATTACATATTTAACAGTTTTTATAATAATGAAAAGTTTCATTCTATTTAATTTATAGTCAATTGTTATGGAATTTTACAAAAACAATAACAAAATATCTACAAGCAAATCGTTGCTTAAAATAATTAGAGTCTAACTCTGATGTGTAAAATTTTATAAGCTATCGAAATAAACATTTTTATATGTTTTAATTAACTGTATATAGATATATGTATGTATCCATTTGGGGATTTATCTGAACTGAATTCTCGGAAAATTTAAAATACCTCGTCGGAAAGGCAAAAACGGATTTGTAAACAAAATAAGTAGGAAACCACATAAAGCACCCCTACGCCGTATCATAACGAGATGGTAATTTCAGTGATTAATAATATTCATGCTGTAGACAATTTTGTCTACAGCATGAATAGGCCGGCTCGTCCGGGTAGTTACCACTGTCTCACGGAAAACCGGCGTAGAGTAGCTTGCTGCTGCGTTTCGTACGGTGAGTGAGATATCCGGAGCCCCAAATCCCCCTCCCCTTCCCAATCCCTTATTATCCCTTTTCTTTAAGGTCGGCAACGCGCCCATAATTATTTTGTATTGTGGGCGTACATGGGCGGTGGAGATCGCTTACCATCAGGTGACCCACTTGCTCGTTTGCCGGCCTATACTAGAAAAAAAAACTGCCAGTGGGAAAATAGTTAGAATAAAACAGGGGATTTTGGATACAATAATTTCGATGAAATACTACATACATACATACGCACTCACGCCTGTAATCCGCGAAGGGTTAGGCAGAGGTGTAACCAGTACACTCACATTTCGCCGAGCGTATCTCCGTCCCTTATGTGATAGGGGGCGAGCCTATCGCCACACCGGGCACAAATTCCAGACTCCGGGCTGATACTGAGTATTTCGTAATAGAAAAACCCAATACCACTTTACCCGACCCGGGGATCGAACCCGAGACCTCAGCGTTGGCCTCAATCGTAACGCGTACGCATTACAACTGCGCCACCGAGGCAGTCGAGGGAGTCGTGGATGAAATACTAGACTTTTTTCAATCTTGATTTGATTGACTGTTTAATTGTCGTCGTGCTTCATAATATAAACACAACATCAAAACAGACTTAAATAAATAACACTCAAATGTAAAGAAATCGGTTAAAAATAACAATTTATAGAGGTTTTGTTGGAGTCTAGTCGGGGTAATTTCAGTTGATCAGTAGCGGTACCGGCGTTTTAAATTTTTTGTTAAACTTATTTTATTTTTTATTTTATAATGGTCGGTACAGTAGGCATGACATGTAAATTCTAATACAATCGCGACGAATGTGCTTTTATCTGTTAAGGAGTGTCATTATTTTACTTTGTACTCTGTCATCATATCTTATGTACCTACATGAGACTAAATCGCAGGTAAACACTATCGAAAATTGTATTTCACGAAAATCAAATCAAACACTAAAGCCCTGCAGAGCTGTAGTACCTATATTATATAAAACAAGGGTAAGTAGGTAGATACTCTAATGCTATAACTGTATTTATGTAGGATCATCATTATCATCGCTCTTTGTGTTTTCCGAAATAAACGAAAATTGCCGAAGCGCATAATTTAAATAGCAGTACGTATTTTACGCATTTTAAATAGGTACCACGATGCTCAGCGCGCATTTAACATTTATTATCTGACCTCTAAAGACTTCATACTGTACTAGAGTACCTACTACATTTAGAACAACAATATTTATAAAATACCTAATTAATTTTAAATACAATCACATAAATAGAAACAAAATTTATCACGAGAACACACGGTACATGTAGCTGCTGTAAACGATATAATTGCGTTTTATTTACATCTTTCAGTGAAAAAGTAATAGTGTGGCCATTAGATAGAATGAAAGGCAATATTTTATTTAAATGTTGTTAGTAGAGTCTATATTGAATGAATTTATATCTTGATGGTCATATAGGTGCACTTTGATCTTATTAACATGGCCAGGTTTTATATTATTATGGGTTTTATAACATTGAGAATCTTTCTTTATAAACACTAACTAAATACAAATGCTTCTATATTATTACGTAGTAACAGTAAAAATTCTGCAGCATGCATAACATATGTTAAAGCATATAATAAAAAATCGTCTATTTTACCTCCACAGGAGGGACATTTATCCAGCTCTCAGAGGCTCTGCGAGCCAGGATAGCAGGAGAACACATAAGATCTTCATCTTCGTCCACTTCCTCTTGGTACCACATTTTAATATATTATATCTTATTCACTGACCATTACTAAATACTCAAGGTTTAAAAGTCACAGGTCACGGTCAAACTCCATATTAGCTGTGTACTTAATCCGTTCATTTAATAGGTTTTCGATCGTTCATAAATAAACTGAAACCCAATGTCACGTCTATGATTTGTGAATTTGCGACGGATTATACGACTACTTTGAATATTTTTCAAACTTTTTTCAGTTAAATATAGCGAAGAGATGATACGCGGAAAGCCGCAGCGAGAGACTGTCTCAATTTAGAAATAGAACGGGCTGAGAGCCGGACGGCCGCGGCCGCGCCGCCCGCCCTCGCCGCTCGCCGCTTGCCGCTCGGTATTCACCACGCAAGCTACCGCCTACAAAGCTGCAATTACGTTATACGACATACGTCCATCCATCACTGAATTTACTTCTCTAATGTACATGTAGTTTTATATAATGAAAGTTTTATGTACTTACAAACAACTTGTTTTTACCAACCCTAAATTATGTTGGTATTATGTGCCCACTTATATATATACTATCCCTCGCGGTTTTACTTGCATGCATGCTACTGCAGGGGGAGTCGTTAGTATGCCATAAGTATAGCTATGTGAATATGACGTCATTCGTCCAAGTCGTTCAAAGGTTCGCAATCGGTTACATAGTGACGAAAAATTGATTCAGTTGTATTTTTTTTTTCTTAACACTTTTCAAGAACTATAACGAGAAAGAATTACGCATATCCGGCATTCGAATCGTAAGTTACGGTCTTCAGATTATATAAAAAAATGCATTTCGGTTATAGGTACCCGATTTTATACATTTTTGAAGCAACACCAATGTATCTTTCCGTAGAATCCTTATATATATAAACTCGATTCTTTAGGACAAAAGTAGATACCTATAATGTAGAGAAAATAGTATTTATTTTCAACCTCTGTGTGGTATTTTGTCTACGAACCCTAACATGACGATTTTATCGAATGTTGACAATTTTCCTTACGCTTTTTCGACAGTTATCTCTCTCGCGTACGAGATATGTCGTGTTGCATATACTAAGGCCCTGTGAGGCAATTCTCACTTCCCTCGAAATAATCTCGGATTCGAATCAGTGATTCTCTACTGTAAAATTTCGAATGTCAAAGTAATTTTCTCGAATCTTGTATTCTCAGCTACGATCGAAATAAAATGTGAAAAAATCTCTATTCGAAGGGGCAAAATATTGCCATTATAAAACGTTCGAGGCGTTCCGTTCAACGTAAGTATTGCGATTTTTAATCGCATGCGATAACTTACCATGAACAAGATACTGATAAATATATTTAGATGTATAACAAGTGTAGTATACGTGTTTTTTTATTATTATAACATAAATAATGAGATAATCATTATGAGAAGATTTTAAAATAAGTTTTTACATTGCCAATTCCCAAGATTTGCAGTAATGGAACGTAATATGGAAATCAAAGTTTAAGCGGGAAACCTAGTCTATCTAAGTTTAGATTTCATGTTATTCTTGTTGTGTTTATTTTGCTCTCAAAATGTATACAATCCAAAAAAAAACTACCCAAGTACCCAGGAGAAGCATTTTCTTCCAAATGGTGGAAGCGGATCTACATCTGCGAAGTGTAAAATTTTCACCAATATTTTCTAAGCGTGAAGATGAAAAAAGATGGATAAATTTAAGAAAAATAAAATGCCCTTACTGGCGCAAACAAATAGTGGGAGGGTTGGTGAAAAGTAAATAAAATACAGACCAAATTACTATTTGAAGCCCAAAATACCGATCCCCTTACCAATCCCTCAATTATCCCATTCCTAGGTATTATGGGCGTACATGAGCGGTGGAAAACACTTACTATCAGGTGACCCACTAGCTCGTTTGCCTGCCTATGCTATAAAAAATATGTTTATTTATTTATTTATTATTATAGAAAAGTAGAGTCAGGATTTAGAGTATATTAAATAAGTACTTTCACTGCTATAAAATCCATCAGTCATTTGTAACCATCTAATTTACTGCGACATTTTAACTTCTCTAAGCAAGTAAATAGGTAGTCAAAACTTGGGTAAAACAGGAAATAAAACATAGAACATAAAGTTAATATATTTCAATAAACTACTACCACTTCGGAAATAAATAGGTTTATAAATACATCTTTCATTATTTGTTAAATTGCCATAATCACTTTTCTCGACACACTCGTACCACAAGCTTAGTCACAAGCAATTGCAATCATCAGCAATATCAAACACGCAAACAAGATAGCTTCCTTTAGCATATTTATTGTTTGTAATACCTACACATATGCACTCACGCCTGTATTCCCCGTAGGGGTAGGCAGAAGTACTCCTCTGTACCTGTATTAATGTGGACACCCACATGAATACCACCTAATGTACTGGTTGCAACCAGTACACCCACATTTCGCCGAGATTTTTTCCATCCCATTTTGTAATAGGGGTCGAGTTGTTTGTAATATTTACTTTGTTTATCCATTTTCAGACATAGTATGATCGTAAAGCGAATGTAAAAAGAAAATTATAATTTATTAATAAATTAAATTAAATATTTTGACAGTTGACATTGTCATCTGTATTTGACATTTACGTTTCGAGCGCTCTCTACCATTCGAAGTAACTCTATCAGCAACCTACGAGATATTTCGAGCCCGAGATTTCCAGAATAGCTCAACGTGAATTTCATTCGAAAAAAGTTCGAATCCGAGATTTTTCTCGAATTCGAAATGCGCGAGAATTGCCATGCTGGACTAAGTTTCCCAACTGCGGCTAAACTATGAGTTACGTTAAGCAAATCAAATTATATTGATTAAAAAACATAGTAGTTTAAAACTAAAATAAATATCCCAATTAATTAATGCATAATATATTTACCCACTGAAAATAATATGTATATTTAATTATAATTCTATTGTAGTTGTATATAGATTGATTACAGTTGCTTATAGCAAATTAATTTATTTATAGGGAACTACAAAGCTATTCTAATCGCTAATTCCACTTGCCCTTATCCCACACGCAGAGGGGTCGGCGCAACATGCCTTTTAACACATGTTACAGATTTGGCTTGTGGTTATTACGAACGGCCGCCTGCCTAAAGTGAACCCTCTGGGGATACAAGCTATTCTAATATATGACAAAAAAAAATAAGATGAAAGAAATTATTTTAGCCATCGCTCTATATATAAAAAAATCCATTTCCCTTTCCTATGCTATCGGCTTCCTTAGCCATAATTAGATGTTGTCTAGGTGGGATATGATATTTTGGTGATGGTACATCTGGTTAATATAATTAATCTCTGAGATCAAATATGTGCCATCTTTTTAATCTAGTTACATTCTCTTGTGTGTTCAGACTTTTAGTGTGTTAATTTTTACAATCATGTAGTCTCTCTTGTAGCGTTTACAGCTCTTATTAACTTCCTTTTTTGACTAAGAATATCTAGGTACTCGTGGATTTCTGAGTTCCTCACAAACCAGGATTCTATTTATATTGACCGGAGAGCAATATTCTGGAATTTATTCAGGATCTCTGTATCTTCATACTCCACAGCTCTATGTCATAGGCCCATACTGGCCTTGTAATAGTTTATTACTCTAGAGATAACTTTACAAAAGTTACCTAATTTTAGTTTATGACTTAATTTAATTTTGTAGTTACGTATGCATATAATTTTATTTTATCTTATTGTTATAGGTTTAGTTATTGTGGTTTATAAATATACGAGCTCATTTAAAACAATCCTGTACCTATCTTATATATAAAATTCTCGTGTCACAATGCTCGTTCCCATACTCCTCCGAAACGGCTGGACCGATTTGTATGAAATTTTGTGTGCATATCGGGTAGGTCTGAGAATCGGCCAACATCTATTTTTCATTAAATGTTAAGGGTGGTCCACCCCTAAACTTTTTATTTATATTTTTTAGACAATTTTTTCTGTTTTTATTTTTTTATGATACAGCATAAAAAATACATACAAACCTAAATTTTCAACCCTCAACGATCAACCCCCTTTTTTTAATAGCGACATTAGTATTTTTGTGAAGCGCGTTTCTCAACGGGACTCGCTTGATGCGCCCACTAGGCTACTTTAATCTTGGAAATAGATATTCACGCGGGCGGAGCCGCGGGCAACAGCTAGTTATGTATATATGTGTCAATGTATCATAATTCTATATTTTTCGCATTAGGTACGCTTTGCCACGTTCGGAACTTATCTAGTAAGGTTTGAGAAAGGTAATACTAAAGCAAAACAATATTTATCGATTTCTAAAGAATAAGAACGGGTACGTTGTTTCAACCGTCTGTAATTTTGTGTTCGTAGCGATGGTTTACAAAATCTATTGATTTCAGATACGTAATAGTTAGTATAGGTCTTTATGAAATTGACGTTCTGTACGAAAATAGTTCAAGACTTTTTCCATCTTTTTTATTTCTCTTAATCAAACCACCCATGTTATTGATGCATTGCCAGCACAGTGGCAATTTATCTATACCCTTCTTGAAGAAATTAGCTGGACGGGAGCCAGCAAATTTTTCAAAGGGATTTTGTACTGGCTCACGGGTATTGATTTTTCTCCGCCAAAACCTTGCCCAAATATTATGGAAAAAGTAGTAGTCTGTAGGTGCAACATCTGGTGAGTACGGCGGATGATGGAGAGCTTCCATCCCCGGCTCTTGTAGCTTGGAGATCGTCTGTTGTGCAGTATGGGGACGCGCGTTGACGTGCAGTAACAACGGGGACGAGCGATTGAACAAAACTGGCTGCAGATGTGCTTCTCCATCATTGTGTTCAATTTTATAGGTAAAATCCTATTATAACGTGTACGTACCATTACTTCTTTTTTTATTAGCTTGTATGACGAAACGAGCAGGTCGCTCGCCTGATGGTAAACGCCACGCCAGCCCATAAACAGAAGCAACACCACACAGAACTTTGAATTATAAAGCATTTGACAGGTTCCGCCCTTCTCTGGCTTGCCTTAACCGGCCGGTCAGAGTGGAGACGCGAGAGTTTTATGTTCGAGGGTTGAATGCGAAATGTAAGTAGTTAGTGGACAACGCGATGGGTCCCTAACGGTGCAAATGATCGTTGTTGTTTAAAGCCCAGTGACACCTCTCCACTCTTTAGCCACTCGTCTGATGTTGCTCCCTTGTCGGTTTTTAAGCGACTAGTTTGGGAAGCCCATCTACTTGAGTTGGCGAGTCACCATCTACCTATTTTATCCGTATTATTAACATATAGGCAGGTGCCATAGTTCTTCCCATATAGGTACCTAGTTACCCAATACACCAACATTACACCTCAATAAACCAGTAGAAATTGTTATCCATCGCTACAATAGTCCTACACCTACCGGGGACTGTCCTAGGGTACACAACTATAGTGTATACAGGGATAGACTTTGTCTAATGGGCCTCTAGGTGTTGGCTTTGGCCCCACGCACGCCTACCAAAAGTCCGTGACTCAATAGTACCGAGATATGGTTATACTTTTCATTACAATCTTAGGTCGCGAGGTATTAACAATAATCCTTATTTCGATACCTTAGATTAATGATGACGTGTCTATAGATACTATATACATCAATATACTAATAGTAAATACTGAAACGCAACTCAAACATTTAAGATCGTGTTAAAAATGTAAGACCCTCTTTTCTGTCAAAATTGTATGAATATAAGTAGCCAGTTAGATAGTCGACCGTTGAGTAGCGCTTCAGTATTTAAGCGTAAGCGTATTTAAATGGAACCATCGAAAAAAAGACTATGTAGGTACCAGGAAGTAACACAAGTTATGAATGTTAAAAAAGGCTAATATACAATAATATGTAACAAAAACCCTGTTTGGCGGTTTAAACGTAATATCAGAATCGATATTCAAACGTAATGAAATAACTAGCATACGAAAATGAGACTATAAAAATAATCATATTTATTTTTTTATAAATCAATTATTAATTTGTTTGTAAACCGTATTTCGATTGATTACTTTACGTTACTTGCAGAGGCAAGAGCGATGACTCGGAGCCAGAGCGAAATTGCAAGTTGCGGCATCTACGAGCAGCAAACGCGGCGCGCCACGTGCGCGCCCTGCTTCGTCAATACGTCACATCAGTCAACTGTTCATCACTTTTCAGATGAAATCAATTTTTTTTGAATATGTAAATTTTTCTAAGCTACCTGTGCAAGGATAATAGGTATCTCGCTTCTGTTTATATTTAATTTAAGTACTTTTATTAAGCTGTCGATATGTCTATCTCCACGACCTAGAAAGGGCCTACAGGGGTTTTTTACATACTGTTTATACAAATAAATGTTTGCATTTCCATTCATTATATATGGTAGAAATATGGACACATACTCGTAAATGTGCAAAACTCACCTTTCTACCGCCGCCTCCCCCAACCTTCGGCGCAGGAGGTGGCGGAGCCGGTGCCGGTGCCACGTACAAACTCTCCGTTCGTTTCGGTTGGTACGGCGATGGAGTTATTTCCTGGCCGAGTGTCCGCTTACGTAGTAATGAGTCTTCGAAAGGCTGATCCCGGGAATTTGCTCGCGATATTGAACCGCGAGCCGAGACCAGATGTCCGTTGCTCGCAGGAGTAGCAGCGCGAGATTGAGGTCGCGATGGTACTGTCTGCGGAGCCACGGATCCGCCTCTAGACCCGCTACTAGGTAGCACGCCCTCGACTGAGGGTTGTCGCGAGCGTCGGCCGTATCTGTCAACGCTCGAATCTCTACTAGGAGGTCTTTTGTAATGGTCAAAATAGTCAATGGAAGGCCGCGAACCAGGTGGTCGTATATCGTGGGCCCCGTTGAGGATATCTTGTTCTGTAGGAGCTGTCGGCTGTCTGTATCCTTGGGAGTCGACGGGTGGATAACGATATGCCTGATCCAGTCTTTGGTTGTCCTGTTCTGGCTGTCGATACCCTTGAGAATCCATTGGGTGTCGATAAGCTTGGTCAGTAGGTGTCTGTTGCTTGATATCCATGGGTCCTTCTGAATGTACGGTCCCAGTGCGGAGCTCGTTCCGTCCATACGCAGCTGTACCTCCGTCAACATAAGGAACGCCTTGAGCATCGTGTGTTGGTTGGGCTAAGACACTTTGACGTCTGACTGGTGGCTGTGGTTGAGCTGATGAATTCCAGTTTTGTGCTGGTGGTCTCTGATTAACCGTAGGTCTCATTGCTGCCGACTGTCTTCTAGTCTGATTTAAGAATTGTTGTCCCCCTTGGTCTATACTGTGTTGTTGTTGTATTGAATCTTGTCTGCCATATCGATAAGTGGATGGCGGGGGCTGCGTAGCGCCTGGGGGAGCTGGTTCATGCATGTTTGGTTGTTGTTCGTTAGGATAGTAAAGTTTTTGGTTCCCAGTTACTGAAGACTGCATGTTACTCGGCCATGGGTCTTGATTGTGCGAGTAATATGGATCGTGCGGAGGACCAAGCGTTCTATTATCCGGATTATAATTTGTATTATTAGTGAACCTGGAATCTATGGGCTGAGCAGGTTTAGGATATTGCGCGGAGGGTCTCCTAGGCATAGCGTTGGGAGCTAGGTTAGTTTGTTGTATTTGAGTGTGCATCGGAGGGATATGATTTGGAATGCTCTTTCCATCCAAGATCTTTTCAGATTCTGGAGGTATAGATGGTGCGGGTTGTGTGTCGTAATTCTTTTGTCTATATTTCTCTCTTAATCCTATTCTTTCGAAACCAGGATGTTTAAAATCTGGAGCGAACTGCTTCGCAGTCATTTGCGCAATATCACAGTCTTCTTTTGCTTGGTCTCCTGCTTCATCGGCCTGTTCAGCTTTTTGTCGCGCTGCGGCAGTTCTGCAAAATCAGAAGCGATACTTAAATTACGACACAAGATATGGAAGATTAGGTATAAAATATTCTCTTTTATAAATTGTTTCATAGTTGGGCTCTTTTACAATGGAAATATAATATTTGTTTTTATATTGTTTAAATAAATTGTTTAACCTATATATTAATGAAAATGATGAGTGTGTGTAAATACATATATGCTACAATGACTCACCTGGTAATAGCAATATCAGCTTTCTGTACAGCTATTTTGGACGCACGTTGCGCGGCATTCACTGCTGAGTCGACGCGTTCTCGGAACTTCGCTGATCGCATGAGGAACATGTGTTTCCTCTTCTGACTAGTAATAAGCACGTTGTATTTGTATTTCCCCTCTTCCCTGGTGCCATCGCGGAACGTGGTGACTCCGTAGCCGTGCTTCCTGTTCGCACTCCACTCACCCTCGTACCGCAGCCCGTCGCTGCGTTCACTAATTCCAAAACCTGTGCGCTTATCATTCTTCCATTCACCCATATATGTTTCTGTAACACTTGCGTCCAAATGTTCATCCTGAAAACAGACACGAATGTTATTTTATGTTTCTATATATTTACCGGAACCTAATTAGGTATTATTTGTCAATGATTGTCAATTACTAATGAATTTCCACAATTTTTACTACCTCACCGTTAAAATCTCCCGACAACAATTAGTAAAAATAGGGGCTACGATACACTACAGGTATACAGACAGACATACAGAGAAAGGGGTCAAATTTATAACAACCCTCTTTTTGTCAGTTATAGTGTCTGACTGGCGTATCGCCTACACGAATGGGCCAATTTAAATGAGGTTTTTTTATTTGAGTGCTGGTTTTTTATTGATGGGGGGTTTTTAAAGATAAGGTTAAGTTAAAAATGCATTCATGTAATAGTACAATAATAAGGATTTTAATATCTAGTAACTCGTGTTCGGGATATTGCTATATTTCTATGGAATGGTCACGGCCTTAGAGTGTTTGCAACATTCTATGCAACCGGCTCTTCTACTTGCATGAGGTCAAAATTGAGCTATTGAAGACATTGATGACCTGCGTCAATTGCAAGCCAGCTGGCGAGAGGTGACGAGAAGCCAACACATACTTACTTTGAGTCAATGAACCAACGGATTATAGTTTAGTTACATAAGCCATTATGTTGTATAATAAAAAATCCAAATATATTCCTCTGATTTATAAGAGAATACGCAAAAAAGTGTAAGTTAACCAAAAGTAAAATAAAACGTCTTCTGAAATAAATATAGGCACCTACATTATAAAGATACCTTTGTTCCTTCTGCCCTTATTTTAAAGGGTAAAGATACAAACAACTTTATAAAGATTGTAGAGTTTTTGGCAAAGCCGGTGCCGGTACTATCTTATTATATTTCAACTATTTATACCTTATTTTCAAAGCAGGTTTTTATGTTTTTTTACTAAGTCAATCACGAAGGGTTTGCTGTTATATCCGATGAGGTTTTTCCATATTTTACATCGTACTTTGCCATCATACTAAACAAATATGGTATGCATCTTTAAGCTAAAATTTATCGAATACAAGCATAAGTATCTATGTACTTTTGTACCTACATCGATTTTTCTGTCAAATATGGATCGATATTTATGTTTTCTTTTCTTTAAAAGTTACCTGCCATTTGCTCCCATACAAATTTGGTTTTATCTAATGACGGAACACTTTTTCTTACCATCTGGTGCTATCCTGGCTTAGTGCTAGGGTCCACTTTCCTACAACCGCTAACTACGCCTCCACTTCATCTGACCTCGAGCATCCTCCATAGGGAGACCATTGGCTCTCATGTCTCCCTATAAAATACGTCAAGCCAAATGCTTTTTGGGCTATCCGCGGGTTCGTACTCCTGATACAATCTGGTACAAGCAATTACGGCCAAAGTATTCCTGTGGTTTCCTCAACGTCAAGTCACCTTGGGCGACTTTCCTTAGGTTTTCTGCCACGTCGCAGATACCAAGGCCTCCGTTGTACTCATTATTGGTCGTTGGTCTTATAAATGAGACCTTTAAGACTCATCGGCATTTTTCGGTCGCAAGTAACGCCTGTGACCTCTTGCCACTTAGCCCAGGTGGCGCCCATACGGGCTTTGACATTGAGGTCGAGGTGCCCGGTTTGTGCAGTACAGACCCTAGCTAGGTAATTAAAATTGACCGTTTTCACAGCCAGTTTATCTCCATCCGATACTATCCTGGTCTGTACTCTAGCAGGCCATGTAATCGGCCTTCGCCACATTTCGTTTCAGAGTGCCGTTTTCAAGCGTCTCCTTCTACAGATTCATCCTTTGCTTAAAGTGCTATTTGTCCTATTTGTTAGTAGTGCTATGTCATCGGCATACATGAACACCCACAGTTGCTACTTGCTACTCTTGTACATATATCTGCCGTCATGACATGAAGCACAATAGTAAATAGAAAAGGACTCGGAGCCGATCCCTGGTGGACGCCTACTGTCATCGGGAAAGGGTTAGTATCACCAACAGCTGTACGGACCAGAGAATCGGATCGGATGTAGACCCTTGGCTGCTAAGGGCTAAGGCACATGCACATGGCTCAGGCTTAGCATCCACCAGATTGCCTGTAGGGACACACAGTTGAAGGTCTTCTGCAAATCTAAAAATGCAATATCATCTTCGACCTAGACGCTTTGACCAGCGATCTGATCGCGAACACAGGGTCAATAGTGCCACTTCTGGGTGTAAGGCCATATTGGCACTCGGAAACTCTAGCGAGAAGTATGTATAATGTATTTAGTAGCGATTAAGCATAGATGCGCCTTTTAGAAAGCTCAGACCTGAGCTTGAGCAATCGCTGGGATCGTTGTGGCAGTTCTTCGGACTCATCGGCGTGTCTTATGTCGGGGTCGCATATTATTATTGCGATTCAGACTGGGAAAGTGCTGCTTCGATAGCGACTGTGATGGAGTAGGTGGGATCTACCAAACATGTTTGGGACGACGACGCGACGGAGGAAACACACGAGGACGCGTTCGGAGAGCTTTATATGGTGTGACATATAACTTAATGCCGCGTTTGTTCTCACAATCCTCTACACTTACTCTTATGAAGTACGAAGTAAACAATTGAAATTAGAATTAATCTTTAAATAATTTGCAAACATTTTGCGATTGGATTTAAACTTACATGCTATTAGTCACTGTACATATTACGAATAATTACAAAAAATAAGTTTAATTAAAAGCTTAAAAACTGATTTTAAAATTAATACTGAAATAAGTAATTTTAATTGACCGGCACTGGCACCAACTGCGTAATGAACATCTGTAATAACTATTGTCCACGTGAGAAATTAATGTTATTTCTGACTTTTCATCAGTATTAATCGTTTATGTTGGTTTTTAAGTTTTATTTAAACTTATTTTCATAATAAAAGACGAACGGAAATCATAGTTCAAAGTCAAGGTATAGTGCTAATTGCCATGGTGGATGACTTAGACTATACTTCACATACCTAATATTTTCCAGTCATTTTATTTAGTCATATAAAAAAAAGTAAATTATATTTTCGTAGACACTATTACACTCTACATTAGTAGATAAGTTGTATTTTTTATGTTTTAAGGCTAAAAATATGAACTATAATATAAGTGATCCCCATTTGTATGTTTGGCGATTGCCTTAAGTTAGACAAAACCAAAACACAAAACTAAGTTAATCGTTTCCAAAATTCAAGTATTCCGGCCGTTTGTAATCGCGATATAATGATTGTAAGCATATGAACGATTTGATAAGCTTTTTGAAGATTAAAGGGTTATTTATTTTATAATAATGTGCATCAAGTGAAGTAAAATGTAGGATTTCAATAGTTTCCATCATGGATCAGTTCATACTTGAATGTATTAGTTTGTGATATGGTTAAGTTTTGGATGCAAGTAATAGGTAAGATTTATTATAATGTTAAGTTTTTGTTATAAATATTTAAGTATCTTAACAACTATTGATTGATCTGGGTATTGGGATAGAGTTTCGTCGTGCTTAAGTACTTTTAACTTTAAAAAAAATATCTTTAAAACATATGAGCACAAAAACAGAGTTAATTGGATCTAATTTTAAAATCAATAAAGACTTTGTAAGTTTTTTTGGAATAAAACAGGCTCCCACCTCAACTATGAAACTTGTGTTCGAGTTTGTGTGCTGAGAGGCATGAGTCATGGCGGAGTGCGAGCTCTCGACCGAGGAGACCCACGAGGAGGCCGAGCCCCCAGAGCCTCCCGAGCGGACCGAGCCACTGCCGTGTTTGTCCAGGTCGCCGGCGCTACGCGGCTTGCCCAGCTTCTGAAATCACCACCAGCACCACTCATTTATTTTTCTATATTATGCCACTGATCCGATTAGGTTTTGTTTTGTATTTTGGTTTTGTTTGTATTCAAGCAGCACTTTCTGAAACTATGACTTTTGGAAAATAGCAGATCCATTTGTTTATTTCATGTGTGCTCTTGATTATTACTTTGAGCTCAGGGACTCGATGAGTTAAATTAAATAAACCATACATATAAATGTACTATTTGCTTAGTTCATTAAGGGCCGATTTTTCAATGTCTGAATTAATTTTATACGTTAGATAAAGCAATAAACAACCAATTGAGAAGTACTAATTTTACATATTATTATCCTGCTCTGTATACCTATATAAAATTGGTACTTCCTAAATTGTCCCAGACCGTACAGTCAAGTGGAAGGCCACAGGTAGAGTAGTTCTAGATCTCTCCGAATCATCCTCATGTATTGTCCGCTAGTTTTGATAGTAGGTTATTTGAAAAAATAATTGACTTTATCTTAGATATTCACGTCTTTATAGCCAATAACGTATCTATTAAACACGAAAAAATCGTGATAAATATTACATGAAGGTAATTCGGATAGGTCTAACTCTACCTTTGGCCTTCCTGTTATTCGCACTTCCTGGTCACCTGTATAATGACAACTAAATAATCTTGTATTTGGTTGTCTTATTAAGTATATTATCTGATAAATAATTTTAATTTCTATTGTTCTAGGCGTTTACTCGGTGATAGAAAAAATGGCTCTTAAAATAAGCAAGTTATCAAGCTATAAGAAATTATTGTATACATTTAAACATATTATTTATTTATACATTTATTTATTTATTATTAAACTTGTTACTGTTAAGAATTTTTATTTAGTGTGAGCTCTCACAGGAAATAGTCTCTTCTTAGTGTTTTCGAAGAGAGAGCCACGCCTGCCCGAGGGTTCGTCGGACCTGACGGTGAGCACGAACCCGCCTCTAGCATCGTCCATGCGCGTGGTCCGCCTCTCTGAGGGGTCTGAGGCGCCACCCGCCTCCGTGAGCGAGGACAGCGAGCCGCGGTGGTGGCGCGCGCCCCCGCGGTAGTGGGACGCCAGACCAAACGGGGCTGAGGTCCGCACACCATACCCGTGTCGGAGCCCACGCATCCATTGCCCTTGGTACGTTCCTGAAACAAATTATGAAGAGTTTAGTTTTTTTGACAAACAATGGGACGCACTCGTGATTATATGCAATATTATCGATCTACTGCTAAATTTCCTGGAATGCTAAAAATATTGTTATTGAAACTTGTAAATAAAATAAAGTTTAAGAACATGTCTTTGTTCAATATATGATGTAAAATCTTTCTGAGAATTTGAAGATCTTTACCTAAAAATTACATAAATTTTATAAAATTAATATTGAACTACAATGAAGCATTCTCTGTAAAGGTTTTACTTTGATAATTTGTAGCTGTAGATAGCAAGCGACACTACTAGTTTCTATAAAAATAAATAACATGTAATTGAAAACCTGCTCTTTTTTTAAGTCGGTTAAAATGGCTGAGGTATGCGACCGAGACGAGAGACGTGATGCCCGACCGTTTTCATGCAATTTCATTTAAAGCGAACGTTAGCGACACCCCTGGTTAGACGCCGCGCCGTGGTCTCCCTGTGTCGGTCGTATCCTAAAATACGCTTTGAATCGAATTATTAAGATATCATATATTTATTTATATATTGATTGATTCCGAGTGTGGCAACGTAATAGTAACAGAAAGTGTAGCGAATACCAACTCTAGAGGTTCCCTTTAAAGATACATCTGGTACAGAACACTGCCCTGTACAGAATAATGGGTGGTGGATCTCCACCGTCCATGTCCAGCACATGTTTGCAGCAGCAAGCCGCTACTTTAAGTTGGTTTTCTTATGGTAACGACCCGGTTGATTTGGCCCATTTGTGCTGTAGACAAAACTGTCTACAGCGTGGATATATTGCTCAAATAACCTCTAAATAGGGCTTAGACCTTACTCTACACAATGAGTTGCGTGACGTTCCAACAAGAATTAAGTGGGTTCTTAAACAGACAATCTTGCAATGTGTGGACAGTATAGTCTTAAAAGCTCCCAGAATAAAGTTAACAATTGCTTACTCAAATTTACCTCCCTACAGACCCTCCATTTACCATTTGTGTGGTCAATTTGTATCCTGCGTCTTATTACTGAACCAGTTCTTCTTTTTAGATTAGCTCTATAATAGTTACATAATAGTTTGTAGGATTTGATCTTAACCTAATGCAGAATCATCTTTAGTCATTCAGATATTTGTGATTTTTAAACGCTATACACTTAAAGTATTCCTGTTCTTTAAAATTAATGACCAGCTGTATTTATTGGATTTGTTCGAAAATAGTTTTAAATATTGGGACTCATATCTTTTTAGCTGTGATTATATGTTCACACATTAACAACCAGTGCCATCAGGGTCATTGATCTCCGTGGGGTCAAGGTGTAACCGCAAGTATATAGAGATCGCATCTGGAATGTATGTTCTGTGGGTGCTATTAAATAGAATTATACATTCTAAATGGCATATTTTTCGTACAGTGTCTGGTATTAAACAAGTGGTCGGCATGATTGTGTGTTGAGCGAGTCGGTACGATACGGCAAGCGTGCCTGTGCTATATTTAAAC
The DNA here is from genome assembly GCA_905332985.1 of Mimas tiliae. Taxonomy (NCBI): domain Eukaryota; kingdom Metazoa; phylum Arthropoda; class Insecta; order Lepidoptera; family Sphingidae; genus Mimas; species Mimas tiliae. The sequence goes on from HG995241.1 coordinate 8,483,246, forward strand.
GGCGAGGGCCGCGCGCGCGGCACGGCGCGTCCACAGCGTAGCGCACGCGCTTTGCAGGGCCACCTTCCTCAAATCATTCACGTACTGAACTAATGGAAATTAGTCACTACACTCAATCGTTTTAGGTCACTGCGAAATCGTATGATTTGTCACAAATTATAAATAAAACTACACGTTAACTTTTGCCATTCACCGAATGTGAAGTCAAATATCGTCGTGATTCAATTTGATATTCTCATCGACAAAGTGTGTTTCTACCCTGTTCTTATGTCTTGGTTCTGTATACCTACATCGCTTAAAGATTCAGTTAGGTAATCGTTGCACTCATTGACCACGAAAACAAACCTATGTCTAATGAAATTTAAAGGAGTGTTTACGTACATATTGTAATTATCTATTTACAGATTGAATAACCCTATCCACAGAACAGCGTCTTAAGTGTCGCGAGTAAACCTATTAAACTCGTAAGTACGAAGCCGGCAGTACAGCAGCAGATCGAGAATGCCGCGCGAACATTGGCTAATGAGCGAAATCGCTCAGCAGCGTCACTAATTTTGAACATTTTTTTGTAAACAAATTTGATTTCATGATTGTAATTTTATGAATGACTAATCTTATTGAGTTTATGAGTCAACATATTGGTGTTGCTATAAACGTTGTTACACTCTGCAGACGCAGAAGTAACATTTATAGCCGGTATCATGATTGAATACATCTATCTGAATCAATAGATTCAGATTGTCTTTTGGCACGATACGATAATGAATATAATGGAATCTCGGTATGCTATACATAAGCATCTATTTTTATATCACAATTTCGATGAAACCCCCAGAATATTCTTAAAACAATGGCCCCTAATGAATTAATCTTCTACCGAAGAATTTATTAGTCGTGTGCTAGTTTTTTCGATGAGTCGTACAAATATATATTAGTTCGAGGCGCACGTGTTTAGAGATACTAATAATCAATAATAGAATTTCTAACCGTTGCGTAATTAATCTCACACACCACTGCGCTTTTTAGATATATACCGCGATCTGTGACACTGCGGCGAACCGAATATATTGAAATTAGGTAAGTACATCATTATTATTCGTAATCTACCTATTGATGACTTATCCACTAAAAATATATGTCGATAATTTCGATATATTTTCTTTTGCCCATGTAACTACTCATACAACTACTAAACTAAAAAACAGCTTTCTGATTCGTTAACTAGTAGTAGATATTTAATGATACATTTATTATTACAAGTATTAATTTGTAAGTATTCATGAAATGAAGATAGATTTGTGGGTATACCGCATAAGAATGCCATGGCCACATAAATGTATAAGTATTTTCGTTTGAATCCAGATAGTTTGGCAATGAAAGAAATAAGATAATACTAACCGCCATCAGCGTATGTTTCCGAGCCGTATCCGTCTTGGAGTCCGTTGGCCCATGTGCCTTCATACTTTGCGTTACTGATAGTGCTCTGTCGTACGCCATATCTGCCTTTGTACCCTTGTGTCCACTCGCCGCGATATATCCACCGGTCACGGTTCTCCACACCCAGCCCGTGCCTTTTGCCATTTTGCCACTGCCCTTCGTAAGTACTGCCACTGTAACGTGAAATAAAAAAACTTAAATATCCTCAGTTACGAATACGGTACAATACACCAAATGGTATTATTATACTACAATACACTAATTATTATCATAAGGTTTTATCTAATGATATTGTAATTATTTTATTTTTCTAGCTGTGCCCGCGTAGACTTCTATTTGAACAAACTCCAAGATAATTAGACGGTTAATATAATACAAATACGTTAAAAAATAAATGAACTACAAAGCTTCTCGTTCTACAATATTGTTAGTGACATTCCCCGAAGCAAATACATGCACATTGTTTGCATTGTTTACTCGCGAAAGAGTGGCGCGGTGCGGCGTAAAGTTGCCCGTGATAGAAACAGGAGGCGCGGAGATCCACACCAATGCAGGGGTGCCTGCTCTTGCGCTTTGTTTATTGTCATAGCAAATCAAACGTTGATCGGAAATTGAACACGTTTCATCGGAACGGTAAGTTGTTGGCTCTAATACAGCAGATTCAGTCAACACATCTGATTCTATTACGTATCTCTGAGGAAAAGTTACTCTAGATCATGTACCATAGCTGAATTTCGGTGGGCTCAGATGGCGGAGTAAAACATTTTATATGCCAACCTTTACAGTTATACCTAGGTATTATGTGAAGGGAGCCCGGGAGCATCCAACGAATCCAAAAAATCTACCGTTTATTAGTGAACCCCACTTCGTCAACAACTCTGTTTATGAACGTATATTGGACACTTTTTATGTTTTCTAGTATTATTTTATTAATACGAGTACACGCTTAACTTAGAAAAGTCAGAGCTGTATGCTCTTGGGGCTGGTTTCGAACCTGCGACTTTCGTCTCGACAGTCCATACGACTCCCCCCTAAGCTATCACTGCTTTTTTTTACTAGTTAAGTAGGTAAACAACTAGTTAACAAATTTATAATTATAGCGTGAGGTATTATACACCGTTTTGTAGTAAGTATGTATTTCAATCTAAATTAGCCACTTTCAATTAGATTTATCTAGGGCCGACTTTTTAATCTTCAAGTAAACCGTATTTATTAGATAAAAGAGGTATAAGACAGCAAATACAAAATTATTACGCAATTAAGTACGGTTTGTCAAATTAGTATTTCTTAACTGGCAGATAACATTTACTTAGATGTTATTAATCTAAGATTCAGAAATTGATAAATTCTATTTTATCTGCTTAATATTAAGGCAAGGGATTATCTGTAAAATCCGCTATATTAATGTACGTGATTCTGTTTTGAAGATATCCTTGTTGATTCCTAAACTAACAAATTGTTTGAATTCTTCAAATTAGAGAACACTTTTTGGATGTGGCAATATTCGTATCATTATTCAGTCTGCCATCAATCATGCCCGATATCGGTTTATTTATAAAGCTCATAACAAAAAATATACATAGAAACATATTTATGTTGCGTGTTTTTTTTTATCAAACAACAATATTGAGGTAGACATTGTCGACAATATTCTAATGAAATCGATGTTCGTAGTGTCTCATTGTGCGACACCGCCCACACAGCATATATTATGCTCTCAGTCAACAGTCTGGGGGCGGATATCTATCAACAAATATGAAGAATGATTGACGTCAAGCATGTACCCGGATGTACAATACGCACAATTTCACCTGGCCGACGTGAAGTTAACTTCAGCGTCACTATAAGTGGCATAATATATCATTAACTTAACCAGCCTTCTACAAATCTTGTTTCTTAAAAAAAATTACTGTGCCGCTACACTGCGACTCGCCGCTGGTGAGCGTGACTAAAGGTGATCGTACACCTGTCGCTTAGCATGAGCCCACGAGATATATCTGGCGCAAGAGTGAAACTTTGACGATATGGACTAGTGTACCATAAATGCATCCCATGACATAGAGAGTGATAGAAGTATACCAGTGGGTTTAGCATATGCAACACAATATATCTCGCGCGCGAGACAGAAAACTATCGACGACAAATATCTCGTATAAAAGTGTCAACATTCGATAAAATTACGTCGTCATTTTAGGGTTCGCAGGCAAAATTACACAGAGAGGTTAAAAATACTATTTTCTCACTTTGTATCTCCGCTTTTGACATAACGAGTCAAGTATTCTATATTCAATAATTGCGAATTGAGAACCTCCTCCTTTTTTGAACTCGGTTAAAAAGTTTTCTGTTCCATTCTCGCCCCTGTCAAGTTATAAACTCTTGTTAATGCGACTTTATGCCTGTAGTTGTTTCTTACGCAGAAAAAAATGGGACGCCAATTATATTATGTGATAGAGTCTTCTTCTTTCACCTGCCCTTATCCCACTCGCAGTGCAGTCGGCACAAAATGCTTTTAACACGTGTTAAAGTTTTGTAGTTTTTACGCCCGGTTGTCTATCTGACGTCATTCCCTCTGAGGAGAACACACCCAGACCCGAAGCATATATTTGTGGATCACACCTTATATATGTGCGGCTGTTCGCTTTAGGTCTATGATCGAGTTTTTTTTCAAATAGCACAAATAGTGGGCCTTTCGATCCATTATACTAATTAGAACTAAGACCTTAATGACTGACTTCATGTCAGAGTCCGCCATATCATATCATAGATTTGACGGTAGATAGATAGATAACACTTTAATGTACACCACAAAAATAGAACATTAACAAGAAATACAATAACTTAATCAATAGCGAAGTACAATGGGCGGTCTTATCGGTATTTGGTATTATATTGATAAGTCGACCCCCACAACCCGCAGCGGAAACCAAGTTCGCCATTGACTCTTCCATTAATCAGTAGAGTGTACCACGTGCAAATGAGGCTTGGGCTTTGGGCCTAAGATGTTGACCACTTTCATTCCCGCATTCATGAAGAACTATCCCTCTAAAATGCATAAAGCTAGCAGCAGGTTATCATGTTAAAAATTCTGCTCAAATAGGTCTCGAGCGAAACGTGAAATTTGTTCTTTATAATATAAAACGACTCAAATTTATGAGTAAGCTGATTTGGATTTGGATTTAGCATGTTTATAATAAAATAATAATAATAAGAGTAAAAGTCTGCAATAAAAAAAATATCTTCTAAAAACGATTTATTATATATTTAAAAGTGAATACCCTTCCCTATCTTCCCAATCACTTAATTATACCTTTCCTTTCAGATCTGAAACGGATTCATAACTCCTCAGGTATTGCGGATGTTCATGGGCGGTGGAGTTCTCTTACCATCAGGTGACCCACTTGGTCGTTTGCCAGCCTCTTCTATACAAAAATGTGAAGAAAACAACATTAAATTTCTAAATAAATGTTCGAAATAAGCTCCATGGTTTTGCTACGCATAGCCTACGTATTCCTTTAACTAAATTGGATTTAGTAACATTGAAAAATTGGCCTCATTGTACCTTAAGTACAAACATATTGTAAATTGTGATATGGATTTCAGTTTACGATAGTGGTAAATCATATTTATATCGGCTATTAAGGAAAGATAAAGCCTTGAACGCTCAATGCACACACGATTCTATAATTATAAAGACTTCTGTATCATGATATACTATACCTTATAATCTAGATAGTACTACATATGTATATACGTTTTAATCGACGCAGCTGCCATCATCCACAGTTAAGTTTTTTGTTCAGTTTAACTAGACATAAATCTTTTGTTTATTTAAACTAACAGTGCAGTTCAAAGATAGCAATTAAGAACTCTTGAAACGCCGATAGCTAGATTATGTAACATAACTACTAAGTAAATAAACATTATAAACGACATGCCATTAACGACTCGGGCTTTTCCAAAAGTTCTTTTATTATTTATTGCAAAAAAGTATTTGTGCCGTCACAATGAAAATGGGTAGGCACAAAATATAAATAATATAAATATAGGCGGAATAAAGTGGATCGGATTCAACTTAGTAACGGCCAATAAGGATATAATATTTACAATATTATGTAAAATAAATACACCTAACAGTCACACACACATAGTCCTAATCTCACACTAGGCTAAACCTATATCGTGGAACTAAGAGGGGCCTGCTGTTAGGACAGCAAGCACCCAGACCCGAAACAAATATTTGTAGATTACATAAACATTTGTTTCGGTGCGGGGATCGAGCCCATGACCTCTCATTTCACAGTCGGCTACTCGCCCACTACACCACGGAGGCTGTCATTTTAAAAAAGAGGTGGCATTGAAACTAGATTTTATTTTAATTCTTGCCTCATGTTTACTATGAATAACAATTAATGTGAGTGTAGGTATATTTACTTAGGTATTATTAACTATTTCAGCGATTTTAAAAGCAAAACGGATACAGACTAGCAATAATACGAATAATCGCTTCATTAGTCTAGTAGCAGCCTACTTATACTGAGTGAGAAACCAATGGTTCAAATCCCAGGCCGAGTAATCACAATTAGGTACTGGTTGAGTTTTCGGTCCGAGAAATCAAACATGAGTTACCCGAAATTGGAATTTACCCACATTATGACTCTGAGGCGGAAATAAGGTCGCCTAATCATGGGTGCAACATTATTCACACTATTTTTTTATATTTATTTGTTTTTTTTTACATATCACTTTTAATTCTCGTACTCTACCCGTTAAGTGGCATGAACAGTAATTAAAAGTGAGATTTATTCGAAACTGATGACTCAGAAGAGCGAAATGGAAGAAAGACAAAATCCATGCGCCTTGGGTCATATAATATATAAAAATACCTATGAAATTACGAAAAAAGTAGATAATTGTTTTGATGAATCTCGCACATCTACAGGCAGTTTTACTCAAGCGTTCGTCCTTGCACGACAACGCGCGACTGCATACTGCACAAAAGACGATCTCCAAGCTTCAAGAGCTGGGATTGGAAATTTTCTGTCATTCTCCGTACTTAACAGACGTGCGCCTACAGACTTATACTTTTTTAATAGAATTTGGTTAAATCCCACTCGAATATTGTGAAATAGACCATTACAATACATTTAAGGCCTGTTCCACAATGTTAGCGAAGAGGCTTTTGTATAAAAACAAATAGGTACATATTTATTTTTATAAAGAAGTCTTAGAATTTAAAAATTTATTGTAGGTATGAATGAGATACGTGCGCACCTATCCATGCCGCACGATGCTTCCGTTGTGGTGCGGATAGTTATCTAGGGGTGCATTTAAGTTCATACAACTAATTCTGAAATTCGATGCCTTCAGCGCGTGCGACTCTTGTGGTGCATTTTGAGGTAGGTATGGTCACGAAAGTGTAAATAACAATAACAGGTTCCTAATTCCTAAGGTAGCTTTGCATGTACCTTATACTTTCATAATTTATATATAGGTATTATGTAAATCTATATAATACAGTAATAGTAATTTAAAAGCATGAAACGTAGTACTTCAATTTCATTCAATTTTTATTAGTTGCGGTAAGATAATGGCACACATGAGACGGGCGGAACAACACGAGTCTAACTGCTATTTATAAATTATAACGTTCGCTACACGAACATAGGTACATACATTCTGCGGTGGCGTAACTAAATATTACAAGTAAAACCAACACAGTTAGTTTGAAAAGAGACGTGACCTTCAGCTTGCAAGTTAGGGCGGGTCGCCGGCCGCGGCCGTCGCACTTGAGCGCCGTGGTCCGTGGATTGTGTAGGTACAGTGTATGTAAAAATTGTTTATAAAATAATCTAAAATACAAATTTGTGATGATGATGACCTAATACAGACCTGTTAACACAATAAGTACTTCTTTTTTTTCCTCAGCCACTAACCAGGCTCGGATAGTCGGAGATTTAATGCATTAAAGATCGAATATTGTCGAAGCGTATAACTTTTATCGTAGTACTCTACATGATACACGTAAATATGTGTGTAATATAAATCGATTCACCCAACCCACGTATCTACAGAATGTTTGAATGACAAGTATGAAGTGTAGGAACATCATTGTAGCAGATTATAAATTGCCTCGGGCTCTATAGTCTATAAGATAAGCTGTAAGTTGTAACAACCTACAACCGCGTTCAGACGCCTACTCAAGTTACCGCTATGCTAATTGCTACGAAAATGTAATTTTACAGCTTCAGTGCTCCGAATATTGGTTATGCGAAAAATCGGTTAGCAATATATATATGGAGAATAGTCGAACTATTCGCCATAATTACTCGGTATTAGAAAAGATACTTTACCGAATACTAAAAAATACCAGTAACATACCTCTAGTTGCCTCGAATCTATCGAATATTCAGGTTGTTACCGATATAGTTGGGTCCTGCCGAAATATATGTATTTTATGATAGGTAGAGCCACGCTGTACTTGTCTACAGCATGAATGAGCTGGTTCATCCAGGTCGTTACCACTGTCTAACAGAAAACCGGCGTAAAGTAGCAGTTTGCTGCTGCGTTTCGTACGGTAAGTGAGATATCCAGAGGCCCAAAGCCCCGCCCTTTCCCAATCCCTTTATTATCACTTTCCTTTAAGGTCGGCAACGCACCCATGATTCTTTTGGTATTATGGTCGTATATCGTCGGTGGAGCTCACTTACCATCAGGTGACCCACTTGCTCGTTTGCCGGCCTATACCATAAACAAAATAACGATTTTTCTATGATATAGACTGCGAAAAAGTCTCGATTTCTCGGTATTCGAGGAAAAACTATTTTATGAAGTAAATTTTATTTATGAAAATAAGCACAATAAGCTGGACCTGGGTCGTGCAGATATACATGTTTTGCTGCATCACAATCTGCGCCTTGGGAGATTTGGTCGTGCAAATCGGTCCAGCAAGTAGTAGGCTCATTCATGCTGTAGACAAAACTCTCTACAACGGGACTCTACCGCTTTACAAGTTATATTATGTACATACAACATATTATATCTAACTGAACAAATAAATGTGTTATTATTATGGAACTGTGTGTGCAATTTATGCGATAATAATAATTGTTCTAAAACATTTTGATTTAAAATACCTTTGGGTTTTACACAAATTTTTCTTCTTACGTAAACATATTGTAATATAATTACGCACGGACTTGTCAAAACTTCGTTACCTTTTCAGGGTGCCGTAGTCAAATGGCAAAAACGAGATCCTTATAATTTTGTCATGTCCGTCTGTCCATTTGTCTGTCCGTATGTTACAGCCATTTTATTAGGAGACTATAAGCACTTTAAGGTTGAAATTTGGATGTTAGGTGCTATTCTCGAATCGCTACACAAAGCTATAAATAAATAAAATATAATATATCCAAGCGGGGCGTTGAGGAGCTTGTAGTTTCTGACACCCACGATACAGGTTAACCTAGTGTGGGTTCAGGTCTATGTGTGTGACTGTTAAATGTATTTATCAAAAAGATTTTTTATGATAGAGGTAAGTGATCACCGACGGTCATGGACCAACGACACCAGTAGACCAATTCTCATAATTTTTACGACGTTGATTATTGGCTTAAAAGAATGCCGTTTGCAACTTTCTTGACGCTGAGACTAGATCGGAATGATATTTTGAACATTTAAAATTACGAGAATTGGCCCCCAGAAGAATTGTTGGTGTGTTCCCGGCCTATGAGGAAAGAATAGGCTCTAAAAACACCGTTACCGTTTAATCATGTTTATATAAAAGGGAGAACATTTGACAATAGCGCCACTAACACATGGGTGATGACTCTTGACAGATGACGAAGTTACTGATATTCTGCCTTTAATGTAGAGTGCCGTAATTATTAGTGATAAAATAACCTAAACGTTAAAAAATACCCTGAAATCAATTAGAAAATGTTCTGTAATTTAAATTAAGCTAATAATGTTACAAGGACCATCTCGATAAGAGCTTTCAAACAAACAACGCATTCAAATCGGTCCATTGCTTTAGGCACTAGGATATCATGGATTGTACGGGTGCCGTGGTATCCCATATACAGCAGGGGTTCCTAAAGTATGCGTTCTTTTTTTAATGGTGATTCGAATATTTTAAATGAACTTTAAATATGAACATTAATATAACATAGGCATTATAATAAGTAGGTATATAATTTCAATTCTCGTCATCCCTCTGGCAAGACAGGAAGACACTTTACCAATGCCCTACTGTAGATTACTATTGATGCTGCTGCAGACTTCTACGAGTTTTCTAATTCTCTTATAGGCAAGACGAGATTTGGTCTTTTGCTTGTGAAAACTTGATTAAAACTAAAGAGAAAGCGAGAAAGATTTTATTATTTACGGGTGCTTTGTTGTAAGTTGCTCTACATTTAAATCACACCACTACTTTTAATTTGGGATGTATTTTATGAATAGCTTGTACCCACGTACACACACGTGAATGTCTTTTCTGAGATAAAAAGTGATTCATCATGCCAACCAACATGCAACACCACAACAACAGTAGCCACAAGTTTTAAATGAATTTGACCATTACTTTAATTTTAAATCATCCCCTTAACATCAAAAAACTTTATATTTGTTATGAGAAGAATACGTTATCAAGATTTTAGTTTTTAAATTACAGCGGTAGGATCTAGGCGTTGTTGAACCAATTACGACATGTAATTTTATATATTATAAAGATAGGAATATTATCATTATATAGTCCTCCTATATTATATATAGTAAGTAGTCATTATCCTTTCCTCTTTAACAAACAGTTGAACAAACCTGTTTTGAGTCAGCGCCTCACTAGATTCATAAAAAAACGGAGCTTTCTTTCATCTTTGAAGTAAACAGATAGCCCAATTATGTTTGCATTCAATAGTTTCAACACCAACAACAAAGGATATTTATGAAGGTGCTATCGCGGCTTAATGATGTTGGTAATGCTAACAAAGCTCATGTAGGCGTAAGCGTAACGCATACTTGCCCATAAACAGTAGCAACTTTGAATTGCAAAGTACTGTATAGCACTGGACCGCACGCGAAACCTTGAGACATAAGATATTCAGTCTTATAATACCCAGTAAGCGTCAAAAATATACGAAATGGTGTTATGTACGCATGCGAGAGACATGCGATCTAATAAATGACAATGTAATTATTGACAATATCGTCATAATTAAATAAGTTAGGTTGAAATTATGATAATTGCGCGTGTCAAGTGAGCGAACCGAGCATGACAGTGCGGTGGCCGGCGAGCGTCCGAGTAGTAAATTGATTCCACACAAAATAAATTAGCTCAGAGTTAAGTCATTACAGATATTGTCCATTACAATCACGGCACACCAGCCACATCATATAGGAGTGGGCTGACATTGAAACTTGATAGTTGTAATAGATCTCTGTGCGCGGGAAAGTCTAAAGTTACTGTGCGACAATTCTAAGTTGGTGAGGTGAGTGGCGCTGTCGTTAAACGCTCATTGGACGATTCTCTCACACGAGTGGACCCATTCGTGTTGTAGACAAAACTGTCTCTAGTGTGGCTCTACCACTCGCAAAATTATATGATTCTATCCACTTTCAATTATTTCCAAAACTTACCATCGTCAAGTTATGATTGTCGCTCTCTATGTATGAAATGTTAAAAAGAGAAATCTAAAAGATGATGAAGAATTCTGGCACTAAATCGAAACTTATTGAGAAGACGGTGATGTGATAGATATCGTTAGCCCAGTCCAATCATGCGATATCAGTTATAAACCGATGTAATAGATGTAAAAATTATGCAGTGGGATCATAAATTATAAGTTGTATAATGTAGGTATAACCACCTTATTGGGTAGTAGAGTAGAGGTGTTTCCGGAGTTAGTTTTGGGTTTTAGTGATACTCACTATTGTTTTGGTATTTTTTTTTTGTGTTACATATAAGTAGCTATTGCCAATGAGACTTAAAGGCCTCATATATAAGACCATTATTCGGCCTGTGCTCCTGTATGGGTGTAAGACGTGGCCTGTCCTCGGGCGCCATATCAAGGAGATCCACGTCGCGGAGATAAAGTTGCTGCGGTGGATGTGTAACGTTACACGACTGGATTGTGTACATCCGCGGCAGCCTTGGCGTCCGCGACGTGGCTGACAAACTTCAGGAATGTCGCTTACGGTCGTTTGGTCACGTTTTGAGGAAACCGCAGGAGTACGTTGGTGCCTAAACCAGATCGTACCAGGATTACGAACTCTCAGGCGGCCCAAAAGGTGCTGGCTTGACGTATTGAATGAAAACATGAGAGCCAATGGTCTCACTATGGGGGATGCTCAAGATCGCGCGAAGTGGAAGCGTTTAAGTAGGAAGGTGGACCCTGGCAATAAGCCTGGATAACGCCAGGCAGAAAGAAAGAAGAAGAATAAGATACCCATCGACTGGGATATCCATAGTTGTAAAGGAGAATTAAAATTAATTTAGGCATAGAAACATTATTGTTTATTGACATGAACATCACCTATAAAATTAAAGTTGGCTCGTTCAACTTCAATTTCAACAATCATTATCTTTCATATAAATATTCGGTTTGCCTAATCTCTACATTCTTGATACATCCGTGCATAACAAAATTATAGCAAATTGTGTTGAAATGGTACGCCGTGGCTTGCAGTTTGTACTAACAAAATTTATATTTTTAAAATATTTAGACATATCGGTAAACCGTCTATGAAATTTTCCGTTACAATGTAAATACTAGGTACTTACTCCCTGCTTATACGAAAGGAAAATTATAGGCCTTTAATGTCGAAGAAACGGCCAAGCGCCATCTTAACTTGAGTTCTGACTTCCGTTTCTATGGATGAGTCATCCAACAAGACTCATAGCACTTAGGACCTTGTCACACAAGGACAAGATTGAACGATTTTAACACTATCGTTGCTGTTCGTTCCGTTACATAATTGAAGGGTTAAGTGAACAAAGATGTGTGTGTTAAGTGCCCTTCAAAATGCGTGCTTCAAAGGTTATTTAGATCTTATGCCAAAAGCATGTTACGCCGACTCTAATGCGAGTGAGATATGGACAGGTGGAAGAAAATATGAGTGAAAAATTTTGGTCTAAACGCAACGGTACCTCAACTATTAGGTATGTCACACACCACCATCTCACAGAAAATCGACGTAAAGTGGCTACTTTCTCTTGCGTATAGTAAGACTAATGCCTACTCGTAGATAACTCTCTTCCGTTCGTCAATATCCATCCTTATCCTGCAAGGTCGCCAACACACTCATGATTTTTCTCCTATTGTGTTCATTGGGCAGTTTAGATAATTTACTATCAAAGTAGCTCTCTTACTGGTTTTTCGGTCTTTGATACTTACTTATATAAACCTCCAAGTGACCGTAAACATTAGTACCTAATATTAATTTCAACTTGATACCTATACCCTTTTCTGAGGACAAGTTTCTTGCCAGACAGACAAACAGATAGATAGACGGACGACAAAATTATATTATAACGTTTCGGTACCTATTTTATCTTTTGAAGTATGGAAGCTTAAAAAGACATACTGAAAAATTCAACGGAATAAAAGTACAAACAGCGTTGGCCTGTTAAATACGGAACTCTACAGCCACGAAAAATACTATCAATTTTAACATACATACATACGCACTCACGCCTGTAATCACCCAAAGGAGTAGGCAGAGGGGTAACCAGTACACCTACATTTCGCCGAGCGTAGCTCCGTCCCTTATGTGATAGGGGGCGAGCCTATAGCCGTACCGGCCACAAATTCCAGATTGATACTAAGCGGGCTGATACTAAGCATTTCGTAATAGAAAAACCCTATACCATTTTACCCGACCCGGGGTTCGAACCCGAGACCTCAGCGTTGGCCTCAATCGTAACGCGTACGCATTACAACTGCGCCACTGAGGCAGTCATTTTTAATTATATAAGATATATGGTATCAAGAATTTACTTTTAAAGCTATTAAAACCGATCAAGACCTAGTAGACCTCGCACTCTGAGGAAGCCATATATTAAATTGTGCAGTTTAATTACAATTATTCCATACAGTATTTGAATTTAAATGTCAAGATTGTGTAGGTCACCGGAAAGTATCCTATAAGTTTTGATGAGTAGCTTTATATAATATACTAGCTTTTGCTCGCGGCTCCACACGCGTGAATAGACTTTTCCGAAATAAAACGTAGCCTATAACCGTCTCCAGGGTCTCATCTAACTCTACATAAAAAATCATCAAAATCGGTTCAGTGATTTAAGCATGAAAGCGTAACAAACAAACTTACTTTCGCGTAGTTTCTTTTTCATAAAAAGTATCCTATATTACTTCTTATACCTCCAAGAATATGTGTAAAAAGTTTCATGATGATCGGTTAAGTAGTTTTCGCGTGAAAGCGTAACAAACAAACTTACATTCACATTTATAATATTAGTATGATGATATATAGGTATTATTAAAAGGACTTGGTATCCCAAAATACAAGAACTAGTTTGGAAACCAGTGACTCAAAAAATTTGTAACTAAATTGTTTTGAATAAAGATATTATTATTATTATTGTATTATATTTCGATGTGTATTATATTATTATTATGTGACATTAACAGCTGTATCTTTCGATTGCGGTTACTTAGAAGCTTGAATCATAAAGTGATCCTTTAAAGGTTCCATTTTTTCCGTTGAGGTACTACAGAACCCTAAAAATATACTCTACAACTACCTCAGAAAATATAGCAATTAAAATTATTTAAATCGCAATGAATGTACGAAACAATATCAACTATAGCAACATTAAATTCCAATGGATCTAAATAGTTAGTTAAACAGTTCACATAAATAATTTAATATGTATGTACAGTCAGTAGTACGATTTAATTATGCGTTTTGTTATGCTTCTTTATTTAGGGCAAATATGGATGGCTGGCTTAATCAGGCAAGATTCTTGTCTGGTTTGTAATAATTTGTACCTAATATAATGTTTTCTCTATATTTAGATCATCATGATGATTCATCGCCCTTCATGATCACCGCTGAAGCATATCAGTTCTACTTCTGCTAAAGTCTTAGTCTGCTACTAATATAAACATGAATGTCTGGATGTCTGTGAGTTTGGATGTTCATAAGTTGTGAATTTAGATTTTTGACAATCAATCACGCCTTAACGGCCGAACGCATTTGACACACATGTAGACCATGACCTGGGTTACGACATGGGATACTTTTCATCCCCGAAAAAGATATTCATACGGGCGGAGCTGCGTACAAAAGCTTGCTACGTTGTAGAAAATCCTGCACACAGCGTGGCTCTACGCATTATAACCATCTCAACTTCCATGAGATATCATTACTCTTTTTACAGAACGGTATGAATATGGTTAATTGAGAAGAATACATAATTATCGCCTTATTGGTCTAGTGAACTCTAGAGGCAGCATACTTCAGCTGTGAAACGAGTTACAATCTCTTTTTTATTATGGCAAGGCCGGCAAACGAGCAAGTGGGTCACCTGATGGTAAGTGATCTCCACCGCCCATGTACGCCCACAATACCAAAAGAATCATGGATGCGTTGCCGACCTTAAAGGAAAGGGATAATTAAGGAATTGGGAAGGGGAGGGTGTTTGGGCTTCCGGATATCTCACTCACTGTACGAAACGCAGCAGCAAGCTGCTACTTTACACCGGTTTTCTGTGAGACAGTGGTAACAATCCGGACGAGCCGTAAATCTTACGACAAGTAAGACAAAAGTGTCTACAGAGTGGCTCTACCACTCATAGTTTAGCGATAATAAAAATTGATTTGAAAAGATGCTGTGGTGTATAACTAACATACAACTTACACTATCATGTATACTGGAGCTAGATTATAATAAGTATGATATTTACATCATTTTTTTTCTTTTACAAGCCTTGTTTACACTTGCACGGACTTCCTCTAATGGCCGTTGCAGACGATATTGAAATATAGCAATATTTCACTGTTCAAAATTCGACAACCGGAATTCGAGACTGATTTTTCGCAGGCAACCCTATACCACCGTGTTCATAATGAAATAATCTCTATTTTCATCTAATTTTAATTCAATAATCAGACCTGTGCAATATGCTAGTATCGATTTACCTGTTTATACCTGGCTACCCGAGAGTTGTGACCGGAAAAGAATAAGCAACCTAATGTTTGCATATTCTATGGGCTTCATACTTTCGATTGGTATAGAATTTGTCTAAAAATCAAACCGGTGAAATGATTAAAAAAACTTTTGTTTAAATTATTATTTAATCATATCCTGGACTGAAATTTGTTAGGCAACCCATATGTAATATATTTACTGACATATTAAATTAAATATAAAATATGTTTCATCAAATAAACATCTCAGTGAAGGTCGTTGTATGCGGGATCCTATACTATTAAGTCACGTCAAATAACACCTTATAAATACACTACTGCATACACCGCCACTATGAAGAGGCCAGAGAAAGAGAGAGTTCTCCGCCGACCGACGAGGTATTAATATACCAATAGATAATCTTTGTGTTATCCGTGTATGTATAAAGAGTATTCACAAGCACTGTGCAGTCTGGGTTCAGCTATAAAGGGCGGTTGGAGGCTATATAGATACACCACAAACACGGAACACCACCGATGCTATTTTTGATTTGAAAAGCACTAATGACTGTAGTGGATTTGTGTCTGATATGACCCATATCATATTACGTCCCGGAAATGTTAAACAACTTATAGTATAGTATATACTATTCGTGAGTGTATTAGTTGCAGCCCTGCCTACCCGGGTCTAAAAAGTGAGGTCGTTAATTATGTATGTATTTATTTTTATTGTCTTAACAACGAGACGAGCCACTCGCTCGCCTGATGGTAAGCGCCACGCCTGCCCATAAACAGAAGCAACGTCACACACATAACCTTGAATTATAAAGCACTGCATATGATTGCCGTGGCGGGGCTATTAAATGGGTGGCTACGTCGGAGGTGCAAATCTGGAAGAGCTGACCACGATGCCACAAAGACTTGTCTGAGCTGCAGCCGAAACCCCAACGATGGAAACTATCTCCCAGACGATGCAGGTAAATCGTGCCGATATGAAGATATAATGGTAGTACCACCCAAACTGGGATTAAGGGTGAAATGGTTCCATTAACGTGACATTGGACTGCGTTCGCCATCCCGAGACATAGGCTGTTAAGAGTCATATGCCCACTATTTTATTAAACACAACGGTGCTTACACACTGCTGCTTGGCTGCAGAAATAAACAAAGCGGTGTTCCTAATGTAGACGGCCTCTCACAGTTATTTACTTTTTCTTTACATTGTATGAGGTCTAATCGCTATATGTACCTGTTGCAGAATTTCTATTGTATTTGGCGTAATTAACAAGTTAGGACCTCCTAATTAATTATTTGAAAAATGAGTACATACATGTTTTCATTTCTAAAACATGTATGTCCGTGACCTATGTTAGTTTTTATACAATAATACTGCCGAAAAAAAAGGTAATTAATTATTAAGGATCTTAATTATTCGACACGTATCTCAGTATTTTTTTCGTTTTTTGTTTATACAAGGAAATACCATATCGTGATAGATATCAAACGGTTGCCTAGACAGTACACATCACACCGTTCCAAGAATGGTGTAGGTAATATCATTATGAGGTTCATATAAATTTCTGTCACAAATCGATGATAATAATAATATATTGCACGTGTCCACAAGTATAGTAGCTTTTTAGAACAGAGATTAGCAAAATAGCAAGTGGGCCACCAGTCTCCAGCGCCCATGAATGCCCACAACACCAGATGAATGGACCCGTTGCCGACCTTAAGGTATTGAAAAGAGGAGAGGGGATTTTGGCCGCCGGATATCTTGATCACCATATGAAACGCAGTAGCAAGCGGCTACTTTACGTGGGTTTTCTGTGAGACAGTGGTAACAAGCCGGTCCAACCGGTCAAGCCAGCCGTGGCCCTTCATGTTGTAAGTGTAACTGTCTACAGTGTGGCTCTACAACTTGTCGACTATCGATTTGATATGTATGAAGCTGTAAGATTTCTTGAAACTATAAATTTAATATTACGTTCATATTATGTATGTACCACCTCGCAGTTAACACAAACTATAAAATGTCAAGCATAATATAGAATGAACGAAAACTTCTACAATTTAGGCTTTTATATGTAGTTTTGTAGAGCGCCGACCTACATATTTCGCTACCGTACACTACCCCCTAATTAATACGACGAAATGTAATTCAAAAATATTATATATCACTGTGCATCGAGTCACAGGGTAAAAAACCGGTGAAGTGCGAGTCGGACTCACGTACCGAAGGTTCCGTACCACCCATGTCAAATTTGATTTTTTTGTGTTTTTATTAGTTGTTACAAGCATTTTGCTCGCGGCTCCGCCCGCATTAACAGCCTTTTCCGGGATAAAAAGTAGCCTATGTCCTAATCCCGGCCATGGTATGAGCCAAATTTCGTAATCGTTCGGCCTATAGGATTATGGTAGATATTATCCTACTACATAAATGTGAAAGATTGGATGTTTGTGAATTTGGATGTTTGTTACTCAATCATGCCTTAACAGCTTAACAGTTTCGAATGAAAATTTCATTCAAATGGAATCTATCATATAATACATTTTACTAGAACTCTTTGATAAAATGTGTATCCATGAATATCGTATAAACATGACTCATCCGCTCTTCCGTTCTATTAAGTTATAATAATATGCTTAAGTAGTTATTAGTATGTCATCGAGTATAAGTGGGCCACCAAAATGTTAGACCCAAAGCCAACCTCATCTGAACGTGGTACACTCTCCTGATTAACGGAGACAATGGCGAAATTTGGTTGTCACGGTTTGTGGGGGTCAGACGGCGTATCACCCCATATAATACCAAATACCATCAAATCTACAAGAAGGCTGACCATGGAATGAAGCCGGGATAACGTTCGGCAGAAAGAAAGATTCCTTAGTATATCAGACCAGGTAGGAATTTTTGACCTACTTATCTGAAACCCTGGTTAGTCATACCAAAGTCTAATAAGCAAACATTCTCTCAAAGTAGCTAAGGCGTCTAGACAGTAAACGGGTCACCCGTACGGTGCAGTGCGAAGTATAATACCGGCGGCGCGGAGCGGCGTAATGTAGGTACTCGAATCGCTTTTTCGTAACAATTTCTGAGTGGTAGAGCCACGCTGTAGACACTTTTGTCTACAGCATGAATGGGCCGGCCCGTTCGGGTCGCTACCACTGTCTCACAGAAAACCGACATAAAGTAGCAGCTTGCTCCTGCGTTTCGTATGGTGGGTGAGATACCCGGAGGCCTAAATCAACCCCACCCTTCCCAATCCCTTAATTATCCCTTTCCTTTAAGGTCGGCAACACGCCCATTCTTTTGGTATTGTGGGCGTACATGGGCGGTGGAGATCACTTACCATCAGGTGACTCACTTGTTCGTTTGCTGACCTATACCATAAAAAATTCCATCGTTTCATTGCTTATAGGAGTTTGTATGGAAAAATTATGTTTAAGTTTACTTGATTTTACAGTAACATTAACACACTTATTGGCATAGCTACGACACAGTATTTTTCACATGATATAGGTAAGTTTTCCTCTTTTTTTAAATACTAAAAAACATCTGTAACTTTAAAACGGCTGAACAGATTGTCATAGCCAAGAATTATGTCGATTAAACCAGCTTACAGTTAGAAAACCTCATTCAAATCGGTCCATTAATTATAAGCGCTACGATGCCACATACAAACACACACACACACACAGACAATAAACGGGTCAAACTTATACTCCTTTTTTTCGTCGGAGGTTAAATGGATCACAATTTTTAAAGATTAAGGATTTTGTGTAGGATCATGAATATTGACTCGTTCAATCGACATCGTGTGCCATTAGTTTAAAAGTTTCAAATTGAATTTAAATTAGTAATAGGTACTTGTTTAATTTTCCAAACACAAATTATATTATAAGTTTACATATGTACTTAATTCGTTTTGGTGCTCATTTAGCAGTTTGGGCAATAACGGCAAAGTAGATTTTCATTTATTGTAAGTAAAATCAATAATTTATAAATTACCAACCATATACGTACCAACAATATAACTAATTAACGAAACAATCATTGTATTTGAAAATTGTTATAGACATTTTATTTCCGTTGATGGCTTATATGAAGGGCAGGATTAGTAATTGTATAGGAATCAAGATTTACGATCAGCTTTACGTATATATATCCATCGAGTCATTCGTTTTGAATGCGACTAACCGTCATCTAAATAACGACTGACTCTACATTTGCTGCTTGACCACAATATTAAAATATTATATTTACTGAATCTAGTGTATTCGACAACTGTTCTAAATTGTAACCAATTGAAATTTATAGAAATGTATTGTCAACACGGCAATTTACCTATTAAATCTTTAATAGATCCGTCTGACTCAATGACAAGTCAATTGACGTCGCGGTTTAAGAGTATGATATTGTTATCACGTGTTGTTATCAGTGAGCATCGATCGATGTGAATATTTCCGCTGAGATTGGGTCATGAGGCACTTTCACCGCGCCGTTACACGCGTTTTCTAGCGAAACACCGAACTCAATTATTAATAGCAGCCTATTTTTGGAGCGGCTTCGGACGCGGGTTTGCGCTCGCATGTGCGAGGCCCGGGCGAAGTCACTATCTCACCTGGGCCAGGTGTACACGCCGGAAACTTCGAAACCAAAGTGCCAGGAACCGGCGTATGCTCCCTGCGCTTTGGGTCCAGTACATACACCGTGACCGTGGGCTTTGCCATCCTCCCAGCCACCACAATATGTGCCACCATCATCAAAGTCGAATCGGCCACCGTTGAGACCGCGCTGCGGGGGGTTTCCGCTAGCGGCGTGCGCGGTGTCGGCTAGCTCGCTCGGCTGCATCACGCGGAACCGTGGTGCCGCGGAGGGGAGGGCCTCCCGCGCGCACCCTCCACCGAGCTCGCGGTATAAATAAACATCAGCTGGGCATGTCGCGCCGTGGCGCGCCGCCGAGTGAACACAGCTCTGGTCCTGCGCGAGGAGCACTGCGCGCCAGATCAACGTTGGCCGCCCGCCCGCCTCGCCCCGCCCGCCCTGCGCACTCTGCGCCGCCGCACTGCCGCGCCGCACCGCCGCCGCACCACACCGCCGCCGCGCCACCGCGCCACCATCCGCCCGCCCTACCGCCTCTCGAGCTCAACACAACATCTTACACCCATTCCTTTAATCTGAATGCATTAGTAGTATAACGTCACAACGATGCCTCATGGACATTATTCTGATCTTAATACGCAACCATATTTAACAATGTGTGGGTATGAAGAAATGATGGAAAACATATTAGTGTTATACCGCATACAATCAATTTTAAAGTAATAAATCCGTGGTAATAATAATAATATGATATATTGATAACCATGTAATGCATTTACTGTCTAATTTAACCAAATTGTACCAACTTGTAATGTTTTTACTACTAGATTTTTTTATAAAATTTACTATTGTTGAAGAACACATTACTGTAAAATTATATCCTTATGGGATCAGAATTTGTACTGGAGTAGCTGTAACCCGCGGCTCCGCTCGTGTTAATGTCTTTTTCTATGTATTTCGTTCCATAAAAAAGTTTCATACAAAGTTTCAGCTTCCCCCCCTTTTTGCCTTTAAAATGTTAATATCCAACAATCCCTTCTTAGCACCCCCTACATTACACAAACTTTCATCTGACAAAATTTAATGATCCTAGCTTTATTAGTTTTTGAGATTCCTTGTTTAATCAGTCAGTGTGTGAGGGGTATTTCGCTTTGATATATAAATACGGATCGGGGGGGGGGGGGGGGGGGGGGGGCGAGCACGAACAACTTACGAATAAATATTCGAATCGAGAACGCTAGCATTTGTATGAAGGTTCAAACAATTTGTTGACATTTCGATACGAATACGTTCTCGCAAGTCATTCGTACTAGAATGGCGATTAACTACATTCACTTGGGGAGGGTTACGTTCAACAGTGGACGGCAACAGGCTGAGATAGGATAAGAACTACAATTTGTTTATCTGGGGGAGACTTTGGTCACAAATTACAATTTAATAACACCAATGTTACCTACTTATGGAAACTAAGCTGTCTAATGGTAAAATAATTATTTGAATCAGATCCGATTACATAGTACACTCCTCACATTGACTACAAAATCGATATTTAGGGGGCATCGTGGCCACAAATTACAGTAAAATATATCCTACTAGCATTTACCCGCAGCTCTGCCCGCGTAAAAGTCTTATTCTGGGATAAAAGTTGCCTATGTTTTAATTCATGTCTTGGTCTACCTGTACGCCAAATTTTACCCAACTCCATTCAGCCGTTAAGGCGTGATTGATCTACAAACATAAAAAAAATTCAACAAACCTTGGGCGAGTAGCATTTTACAAATTTAAGAAACACATGTCTCATAATTTTTATTAAGTAATATTTGTACACAATTTCACAGCCGTTTTTCTTTTCATAGAAAATTTCCGCCTTTAACCCCTTAAATGTAAGTTTCCAAAAACCCTTTCTTAGCGGACCCCTTACATTAAATAAACTACCATCTGACCACATTTCATGATCGGCTTTAGTAGTTTTGAGATTTCCTGCTTAATCGA
The DNA here is from genome assembly GCA_905332985.1 of Mimas tiliae. NCBI lineage: Eukaryota > Metazoa > Arthropoda > Insecta > Lepidoptera > Sphingidae > Mimas > Mimas tiliae. The sequence goes on from HG995241.1 coordinate 8,505,422, forward strand.
TCAGTGAGTGGTATTTCGCTTTATATGTATATAGATTACTGCTCCGCTCCCATGGGTCGTAGCGTGATGATATATAGTTATAAACCATTGTCTCCACAAAACAAATGTACCTACGGTGTGAATATGACCCCAATCGGTCAAGTTGATCAAAGGTTAAAATAAATACTTTCATACAAAGTTAAAGCCCCCCTCCCTCCTTTTGTAAGTGGAATTTTCCAAAAATGCAACTCTCATATTTCATTATTTTTAATAAGAAATATTTGCGCTCAATTTCACAGTCGTATTCCCTTCCATAAAAAAGTTGCATACAACGTACAAACCCCTCTTTTACCCCCTTAAAATGTATTTTTTTTTCATAAATAGTATCTTATGTTACTTCTGATACCTCCAAGAATATGTGTACAAAGTTTCATGATGATCAGTTAAGTAGTTTTCGCGTGAAAGCGTAACAAACAAATTTACATTCACATTTAAAATATTATTATGATTATGATGTTACTAAGGGATATGTAGCTTTCCAATGGTGAAATAATGTTTAGAATCGGTTTAGTAGTTCCCGATATGAAGCCTTAATACAAATCGACTACAAAATCGACTCGACTACTCGAATCGAATCGACTAATGTCGGGCCTTCTGATCACAAATTGCAATGAAATGTTACTGAGGAAGTAGTGCAGTTCCTATTAGTGAAAGATTTCTTTTAATCGATTCTGTAGTTTCAAAGATTACCCATTACATGCATAGCACAATAACACTCGAGTTGGAGTCACTGCCGCTGCGAGTCAATTAAAATTGCACTTTTGACTTGTGGGCTTAGCACAATATGTATATAACATGACATATCTCGCGTGCGAGAGAGATTACTATCGTCGACATATATCTCAGGCTTAGACTAATACCTAATCTCGGGTAAAACTGTCAACATTCTAATAAATTACATTGTCATGATAAGGCTCGTAGACAAAATACCACAGAGAGGTTGAAAGTATTATTTACTCTACATGATCTCTACTTTTGTAATACTTATCGAGGCAAGTAGGTATTCTATTCTAGCCTCCGTGGCTCAGCGGGCGAGTAGCCGGCGGCGAAACGAGATGCCGTGGGTACGATTCCCATACCGAGACAAATGTTTGTGTGATCTACAATATTTGTTTCGGGACTGTGTGTGTGACTTTTGTGTGTATTAATTTATTTATTTATATATTCCAATACAATAATACAATCGCGACGAGTATGTTATCTCCCCTCTTTCCGCCTGCCCTTGTCCCACTCGCAATGCGCGCATAAACGAAACTATATTTTTCATTTAATAATTTAATTTTTGGGTATTTATCGCAGTATGTTGCATGAAAGAACTCCCTTGCCAGAATTTTGCAAGGATGTCGAAAAAATATCTATATTTTCCGTTATATTTTCACTGCGATATATTGTTTTTTTTTTTTGGATATATTTTAATTCGATATATCGATGTATCAATATTTTCAATAGCACATTTTTTCAATAGGATGTCATTAAATGTACACGATTTTTTTATGTCATGCCAAAAAAAGGTCATCCAAATGTCAAGCCGATATATTTATATATCAATAACTAGCTTATACTTGTCGCTCCGCGTGAACGACCTTGATGGGATAAAAAGTACCCTATGTTTAATTCCGGTCATGGTCTTTCTGTGTACCTAATTTCATTAATTATCGTTCAGCCTTTAAGGCGTGATTGACTAACAAACATTCAAATTCACAAACTTGTATAGGTACATCCAAACGTTCACATTTTTAATGGTGGTAGGATAATAATACTAGACCTGTATTATAATACACGACCCAATGCTGGGCACAACTTAGTGACTCTACTGAATGAGAGGTCTTATGACCTGTCCACCATGCTGGCCTAATTTGCGGATTGGCAGACTTCACATACCATCAAAATTTTTATGGAGAAATTCTTAGGTATACTGCAGGTTACGATGTTTTCTTCACCGTTAAAGCAAGCAATAATCAGCAATTAATACACTCGTAACATAGAAATGTCAGATGTGGCATGCTCTTGAGGCTAATTTCAAATTAGCCGACCGATATATTCTACGACCTTTGTCTCGACAGTCCGTGTCACTCCCCATTGAGCTGCTTACCTATATATATTTTATCTCGATCAAAATCATTATTGATACCTTTTAAAGATATCGATACGATTTAAATCGATACGTTTTGCACTTTCGACATGCCTAGAGCTTCAGCATTTGTCTGCATAGTATTGCCTGGTACGGCCTGGTATTTCCTAAAAATGAATTGGTAAAATTGCTTTTCGTCAATAGAATGTATAGATTCGTTTTTTGTTTTTTTTTTGCACGTACGTAATATCTACATGAAACTGGGTGAATTGAGCTAAGGTAACACCGCAGAGGTCATAAAAAATATGAACTGAACTGAAAATACATAGATGACTGCCAGCCCCAAAGAGATCAGTCAACGACTAAACTCGACTAAACCATAAAAGACTCTAAAAGTTTTTTTTTTAATAGCATAAGCCGGCAAACGAGCAAGTGGGTCACCTGATGGTAAGTGATCTCCACCGCCCATGTACGCCCACAATACTAAAAGAATTATGGGTACGTTGCCGACCTTAAAGGAAAGGGATAATTCAGGGATTGGGAAGGGGAGAGGTTTTTGGCCTCCGGATATCCCACTCACCGTACGAAACGCAGCAGCAAGCTGCTACTTTACGCTGGTTTCCTGTGAGACAATGGTAACGACCCGGACGAGCCGGCCCATTCGTGTTGTAGACACAAGTGTCTACAGCGTGGCTCTACCACTCTATAAAGTATGCCGCCTTGGATACCAGCACCTTAACCAAGCTATTTCCCACTTAAAATAAATTCTACCATTTCTACGTGTCGTAAGGTGTCGTAAACAGTTTATCTCTGACTTTTCGGTAAATTTATCGTACTACTTCGTAGGCGTTTGATACTGACAACATTGATTCTCAAGTGTCAATCAGTCATACGTCCCAACTGTCACTGATAGTGATGCCAGATTGAGGGGAATCCCCCAAATATGTTTTTTGTACAGAATCTATCTTGCTAAAATGAACCAAACTGTAATCTGTGTCCGAAGAACACAAAATGTGCAGACTTCGATGCTCGAAGTGAGAAATATGATTCTTATCCGATAGATATCCGGGGCTGTCCGAAATGTTTTGGACGGCACTTTCGGCTGTTTTCCCATAACTCACTACAGTGAAAATGGATGTGCGTATTACAATACGTTTCGACTGTTAAAAACAAGAATATAGATGGCCGTAGTGCGATAAATAATAATAACTTTATTTCAGACAATAAATCCATATAAATGAAATAACTAAAAAACAAATAACTAGGCCGCGCCCCCTGTGATATTTTCGGTGGCTTTTACTTTCACTGTTTTTTTACACAGCTTCCACTTGTTTCTTCTTAGTATTCTTGACGATTACTACGTGCCGAATACTTTTTTTGCTTTTGTACTGCTAGCCACACACGAGGCAGCTGTTTTCAGCTTCACCGGACCTGTGGGCGAGTGCTTTAGGCATTCTCAAATTTATTTATTTTTGGGTCGTGCTAATAGCCCGACGAGGGATGGCTGTTTTCAGCTTCACCGATCTTTTAGGTGAGGGCTTTAGGCGCTCGCAATCCTTAAATACTTTTTTTGTATGGCGCTTATGCTGATAGACCGTTGAGAGTCGGTTGTAGTCAGCTTCACCGGATTTTTGGGTACGCGCTTGAGGGGCTCTCAACACTTAGGTTTTCTTTTGTTTTGACATTATGCTGATAGCCTGATAAGGGTCGGCTGTTTTCAGCTTCACTGGATTTTTTGGGTGAGCGCTTTAGGCGCTCTCAACCCTTACATATAATGACCACGTCGTGGGCACCCCCTGTGGTGTACCCGAGAATGTCGATCAAATAAATTATATCCGAAAAGGGCACATCACGAGAACCTTCAACTGGTGAACACGTATGTTATGGTAAGAGGCGAAAGAAGTATTAGGATCGTAGCTTGTGGCAGTTAATAGATTGTGCCTACTTCCATGGAATAAAGGCATGAGTGTGAGACCAAACCTACCCCTTAAAAACCCCGACTTCTCCACTCCATAATCAGACCCTGATCATCATAATCTCGCATCACGCATACTGATTAAAACCTATTAATTGAGCCCACACACAATATGTTTGTTATTAATTATCATGTAATTGGAAGTTTCAGACGGCTAACAGACGGCGGATTTCTAGCTAGGCAATATTAACCTGATGCAAATCATGAGAATACTTGCGATTAAATTATCTTTGAGTTAAAAATAAAACCGCATTTAAATGGGTCTATTCGTGCAGGCGCTACATTATACATACGCAATGTATGCCACAGTTAGATATAAAGACACACTATACAGAAATACACCCTCACACATACATTTTAACACCACTCTATTCTGTCGGGTGTTAAAACACGAGTAAAAGAGTGGAGATCCAGCTTTGATAGACTTGACAGTTAAAATAAAACTAACATCACACGATTTTTGACGCCATTGTTATAATCTTTTATTCTTCGTTGGAGTTTGGATTTAAGCGCTACGCTTACGACGCACATAACGTTTAGTGTTTTTCTTGAAATCATGATTTTTGTCAGGAATCTACTTAAAGTTCGGGGGAATGGGAAATGATCATCTGGCAACAATATAAACCATAATACCAATAAATATACCAATTTTCTCAGATTTTTAATTGTATTATTCATTGTTGTGCTAAAATTAAATATTATCGTTGTTTTATTATGATTGTAGTAAAACACACGCTCGTATCTTTTTCAACGTTATAAAATGCCGAACCGTTAATAGACACATGGATTTTTAATTAAATGACGTGAATTATAATCATATTGAAAGTTTGAATGATAGCGATAAATCTGGGAAATAGTATAAAACGTAAGTACTCAGTACAATTATATCCCTTAAATCGCACAGTCATCGGATATCTTTGTTCATTACGTATATCTCATGCTAATTCGGTATTATATCTGCATTTAGAAATATGGAGAATCCTGAATCTAGTGGGAGCAGCAGATCCCATCAGATACCGCCCACATCATGGTGCCATCCTGCGCACAGAGTGCATCGGTTCATCGCGTTGTTATTGATGTGCTTCCTTTGTTTTGGTATGTACTTTGACAATTGACATAATGTTGACCTTAGGTAAACAATGTGCCCACTGATCATAATAAACAAATTGTGTACTAAGGACATTATTAATTAATTTAATTAACCCTTAACATGGCAAGGTATGAAACAAATTTATATTTTTTTAGTTTTATATTAACACAATATTGAAAATAGCTTAGAATAACTGGCAAATGTTGAAAAAATATAAATATAAAATTCCAAAGTGGTTTTTTGAGTAGTCCTATAAAACGGACATTGCCGCTTATAGCTGAACCAGGATGTTAATTATTATGTACTATATAAAGGACAACGCTGGATTAGGGTGTAAAAATTAAAACATAAATATTTATATATAAAACTTGTATAAAATAAAAAGGAGTAACAACATCGACCTTATATGATCAAATATAATACAGATATGAACTTATAATGCCTTTGGCTATAGAAATATATTCAAATAACTGACTAATGAGATCAATTATTCAGTCTAGAACACTAAACCATAAAAGCTATAAAATTGAATCTACATCTTTGTGATAATAATAATAACACAGATGTTACATACAGACATTTTAAAATCAGAGCTGTTTTAGAACATCTTCTCCAGATATTTTTACAAATTGAAGAGGAAATAATTTATTCCATTGATGAAATGAAGGTGCCGTATAAAGGCAAGAAGGCTGGCTCTAGGCAACAATATATGCCAAAGAAACCCAGTAAATGGTGTTTAAATCCTTTCTACGTGCTAGCAATTCAGGAATCCTGAAGACGATACTATTAGTACTGCGGTACGCAGAAAATTACTTCAAAGTCAGCGTCTGGCGTTGATATTCTTGTGCAAAGGATATAGAACGTCTAGCACCGAAGCTTTACCTGTCCTTGTGGGTGAACTTCCAGTTGATTTTGAGGTGCAACGTCGCGCCGCTATGTATTACGCAACCAGAGAGTACATGGATAAAAGCTTAATAAGAATTGGTAGACTTTTTAAACTACGTTCCAATGTGTGCAACGAACTACTAAATGAATGGCAATGTCGATAGGATAATTCTACTAAGGGGCGACATCTATATCAGTATTTCCCTTCGGTTCGCGATCGCCTAACAAAAACTTGGCTAGAAATTAACCACTGTGTTTCACAATTTCTCACGGGTCATGGCAATTTTTATTGTAAATTGTTCTCATTTAAGTTGGTTGATTCACTTGCGTGCCCATGCTCTACACCTGACAGGGAGTACGAGCAGTCCGCACATCATATCCTTTGGGAGTGTAGTCTCTGGCATGATGAGCGCAATATTATGCTAGACAGTATGCAAATAACACCTGGAATTGTATACTATATATATCTTGTGGAGACTAGGAGGAATTTCCGTGCGTTTCGGCATTTTCCCATTCCTATTATTGGAATCAAGTTTAACAGCTCACGTGATAGTATCCACCTCATAACATCCGTGGTGCTTTACATCTGGCTACTCCAGTTGTAAATTACCTTGTGCCTGAGGTTGAGACCTCCTTAGTTCATTATTTTTTCTCCCACTTTGCTATGGAGGGAAGTGGGCATATATTATTTCCTACTCCTCCCTAATTTTCTATTTGATTCATTTCGTTGCGGGATAAAAACAGATTTGCATTCCCAGAGACTCACCGAGCTTCATTGCTCGGTGTCGAAATATGCGTGCCACTGTCGGTCCTGGCTTACAGGAGTTACAGTGGCGGGTGTGTGGGCGGGATAGTCTCGTAGCAGAAGACGAATCATCTGAGTGTCCTCCTAAAATATGGGTTTGGGTAAAGTATTTGTGTTCATGTTAGTCATCATCACTATCTGAAGCCTCAGAATCTGAAAGCGGAAGTAAAGCCATAATTTTGTCGCTGCGCCATGATGTATATTTTGAAATTTTGAACTGAAACAATAAAATATAATACAAATTTTAACTGAAATTTCATTATTATAAGACGGCAATGTACTATTTAAGTGACATTATCTTGAGACAGTCATTTACCCTCTTCATTGGCAATGTCCGTTTTGTGGTACTACTAGAAAAAATCCAGTAATGCTTGGAGTTCGGCAATGTGACAAATATAGGACATCAAATATTTTGATGAAAATAGTATAACAAAAGCTATAATTTGGTAAAATAATGAGTAAATACTCATAGTAAACTTACCTTTTCATTAAAAAAACACAACTTTTATCGAATATACCTACGACATATATAATGTTTTCACAAAATTACGAGAGCTGTTGACTTGTGCAAACTTTTGAAAAGTCAACTGACGATCGTCGAGACGACTGCGAGACTATAATGCATCGGCAGGGCCAAAGAGATAGGTAGATGCTGTAGGTGTTACGTTGTTACAGCGGCTAGTTGAAATCGCGACACGCGTTTTTTTAAATGTGAATAAATCAGATGTCACTCTTAAATGACACAAACGCTTTAAGGGTTAATTACATATTGTTGAAGATCAGTGAGACTGGACCTTGTGTTTTGTTCATAGATTTGAATTCTCAGTCTTTTCCTAAAAGATGTTTTGCATGATTAGATATCTATATAATATGTAACAAAAGCCCTATTGGGTGTTTTAACTGTGATATCAGAACCGATATTCAAACCTAATGAAATAATTCCTAATGAAATAATAAATAATAATGAAATAATAATAATATGAAAATGAGACATTTATTTTTGAGTGGTAGAGCCACACTATAGACACGACAAGTGTCTACAGCATGTATGGGCCGGCTTGTCCGGGTCATTACCACTACCTCACAAAAACCGGCGTAAAGTAGCAGCTTGCTGCTGTGTTTCGTATGGTGAGTGCGATATCCGGAGGCCCAATCCCTTAATTATCCCTTTCCTTTAAGGTCGGCAACGCACCCATGATTATTTTGGTATTGTGGGCGTACATGGGCGGTGGAGATCACTTACCATCAGGTGACCCACTTGCTCATTGGCCGGCCTATAGCATAAAAAAAGACACTAAAACTAATGATATTTATTTATTATACTTTAATTATTTTATTGTTTGTAAACCGTATTTCCATTGATTACCTCTGCAAGATCGATAACTTGGAGCCAGAGCGAGATAGCATGTTGCGGCGTCCACATCATCGAAATAAAATAATTCTCATATGAATCTGCCAAAAATATGGCTCCAACCGCGTGCATATTACTGCTCCGCTCTCATGTTTCATACAAAGTTCAACCTCCCTTTTACCCCCTTGTAATGTAAATTTCCATAAATCCTTTCTTGGCGGGGCCTCTACCTTTTACTTCTTAGTGAGCACACTCCGCGCCCGCCGACTAAAATCAATTTCATTTCAATTATACAGTGAGTTTTTGAGAAGTTCATCATCACGGTAAGTTAAGAGCAATCACGCCTCATATTGAAAGTTCAATTTAATATAATATGATCCATCTGTGTTAAACAATATTTGCAGCGCGCATTCTGTCAATTGCTGACAGTTATTTTATAACAACTGATAACTTTTAATATTTATAGTATTTAGTTAGCCTATTTATAGGTTGTATATAAATTTTGCTTTTTATATTTTGTCTTATATTTTCTAATGTTCCGCTCAACTTACTTATTTTTTTCGTTCATAAGAATCTTCTGACAATAATTAACAATACAAAAAAGAATTAGTTAAATTGTTCCATCCGTTCATGCTTGATGCGATGACCAAGGGAAATAGAGATTCATTTTTATATATACAATATGTAACAAAAACCCTGTTGGGCATTTTAACTGTGGTATCAGAATCGATATTCAAACTTAGTGAAAAATTTTACAGACAAAAATTTGACTATAAAAATAATCATATTTATTATTTAAACTTTAATTAATTCCTTTTTTGTAAACTGTATTTCGATTGATTACCTCTGCAAGAGTGTACATCAAACGCGCCGCACTGCGTGCGCGCACGCAATCAGTCAGCTGTTCATCACTTTTCAGATGCAAATAACATTTTTTAAATATGTTGATTTGTATAGCTATCTGTGTAAGGATAATATCTCGTTTATGTTTACATTTTTTTTAATTTAACTATATATTATTATTAAGCTGTCTATATGTCTATCTTCACGACCCAAAAAGGGCCATCAGGGTTTTGTTACATACTGTATAGATGAATGAACGAGCTGCACAGACTTTTATAGCCGCGCACCTTACACAGAATTTTGGTGGAAAAAATATAACATTTGTTGTTTACATGTTATATTGGTAAATTCAGCCTCAGTAAAATCTAGAGCGCACTTTGACTTTGCTTACACTTATCTTATGCTAAACATTGCTGTGTATAATCTAAGCACAAACTTGGATTTCGTATTTAAAGCTATTTAACGTTGAGATCACTGCTGAACTGCTATCCAAAATTTCATTGCACATAATGTTCATAAAATATTGCTTTTTCTCATAAATTCAAATTGCTTGTGTGCTTTTGCTATGTTAATATGAAAGGTGACCCTCTCGCTCGGTTTTCACACTCATACCACAAATAATTTTAATTGTCTCTATTACCAAAACTATAAGACAAAATTTATTTATTTTATGGTAAAATTTTATTGAATGTTATGAAGCTTTCACTATATCAGAAAAAGCATCCCAACAGCCAGCACAGCCCCGCTCTGGGAATCGCGATCTCCAGCGAGAAATGTTTCTGGTACATTTTGTTAGGGGTACATGCGTGATCTTATACTCTGCCGCTTTCCAAACGCCAGCGAACATAAATCGTCTTCCACCCATCTCTCATGAACTAAGAACTTTTCTCAGCTCTAACACATCAATTTGATGTGTGCCTCATATTCAAAGCACCACAAAACCACAAGAAGCTGCATTTGCATCCCCGGGTACAGCATATACTTTACTTCCCATCCTGATGGCGGAGCTCATGTCAGTTCTGCAACGGTAATTAAAAACATACATAGACTCACGCCTGTTTCCCATGGGGGTAGGCAGAGACAACGGATTTCCACTTGCTACGATCCTTGCACACCACACTTCACTCTCATTAAACTATTCATACATGCACGTCAGTTTAGGCTACTCCTGACCTGGCCTATCTCGAGAATATTTCGCAACTTGATCTGTGAAAGTTCGCCGAGGCCTTCCCCTCCCAACTGTACCATTCACACTCGCCATGTATATTTGTTTCGTCAATCTTCTTTCGTGCATCGTCTCTAGATGCCCAAACCATCTCAGTATTCCTTTCTGATTGAGAAATACATCACTACATCCTAAATCACACCACACCTCACTATTTTTACTCTATTTCTCATAGTTACACCAAACGTGCCACTCTCTCACACCACCTTATCACAGGGCCCTGATGACTCGGAAATAGATATCGTTCTAAATCAAAACCACCAGCCGAGTGCTTCCTTGTGACCTACGTCTTAAGTGAACTGGCTAAGGAAATCTCAAACCTGTCACTTAATAAACCTGCTGGCTTTGATTTGATCACACCAAAAATAAAAAACCAAAAGCTTAAAAAATAATCTGGATAAAGATCATAAGAAATCATATCCCATCACCAATTTGGGTATCGCAAGAATAATTTTACAGTGGAGCAAGTACAATACTATAAGGCAATCTCTTGAAAAGAAAGAATACTACTCCTCAGCGTTCTTGGATTTGATTTGACAACATTTGACAGGACAGGCATTTGATCGGGTATGGCATAAGGCGCGCAATATTTAGCAAAGGCGCGCAATAAACGTAGAGTATACAGATCCATTATAAAACTTATTTGAATTTATGGGATACAACTGTGGTCCTCATCTAGCAGTCAAATTTCTTTGTTCCAAAGAACACAAAACATCATCCTAAAAACTTTATGTACTGCACCTTGGTTCATTTGAAACTCTTGACCTCTATGAGTACTTGAATATGACAACCATTGTTGACGAAGCTAGGACATATTAGTTACCCACCCGAATCGTCTAACAAATGTGCTTTTGCTAGCGATGTCAGTAAAACGACTGAAACAAGCTTATGTGCTATACGAATAAGGTGTCTTGGGGCAGTGGCTTTAACTCGCCAAATTTATTGCAGATGACTCAATGAAAAAAAAATAAGGCAAAAATAATATACCATTATGGCTTTAATCACATGACTCGGAAGACTCATTGGTCTAATGGCAGCCGACTTAGGCTGGCAAATAGTGAAGTCCTGAACACTCCTGGGTCCAAATCCGAGGTCAGGCAATCACAACTAGTGTTTGAGTTTTCGATTAAAAAATTACACAAGATTTGCCCGGGATTGGAATTTGCGCTTGGTATAGTATAGATAGGCTTGCTACCTGTCACATGCGACTGAAATAAATGCAGCAAGCTGTGGGTGTAGCACTAGTTGCACCTGTGCCTACCCCTTTGGGATGTAGGCATGAGCTCTATGGCATAGGCCGGCAAACGAGCAAGTGGGTCACCTGATGGTAAGTGATTTCCACTGCCCATGTACGCCCACAATACTAAAAGAATCATGGGTGCGTTGCCGACCTTAAAGGAATGGCATAATTGAGGGATTGGGAAAGGAAGGGGGTATGGGCCTCCGGAAATCTCACTCACCGTACGAAACGCAGTATCAAGCTGCTACTTTACGCCGGTTTTCTGTGAGACAGTGGTAACGACCCGGTAAGTGGTAAGCTTACTTCATATACTTGCAACAGCATCATCTATTTGCAACAATTAATACAGACTTCAGGAACCTTGTTGGAAGGATGATGAGGGAAAGGAGGGGATTTTATTTGAAGTGATGGGGGTGTTTTATATCATTCATAGGTACTATATGCCAACGTTATATGATTTCTCATTTATATTTTTATTTCAGGCTCATATTTTTGTTATGACACACCTGGAGCATTAGCGGACAACTTTAAAGATGACTCAAACTTGAACACATCTCAGTTTGCATTGTTGTACTCAATATACTCATGGCCAAATGTAATATTATGTTTTATTGGTGGTTACCTAGTTGACAGGTATGTGAATGAAACTATGATTCATGATAAATTAACATGAAGTAGGTTTAAGAATTCTACTTCTTTATTAAGTTTCATTATTCAGATATGTAATAACTGACAAACAGCTCTTTGAAAAATATACTTTGTGGTATGTGAGTGTTTGTGTGATCCAAATATACATTGCTTTTGGGTCTGGGTGTTTTCTTCTCAGAGGGGTTGACATTAGTCAGGCGGCTGGTCATAAAAACTACAAGCCAAATCTTTCTGTGACATGTGTTAAAAGCATGTTGTGCCGACCCCACTAAAAGTGCAGGTGGAAGAAGTGGAATATGTCAGTGTTGTATAGTAGCATTAAAGGTGCATATAGTGTTTTAATCGTTAAATAAAGTTATAAAATGGCGAATACTAATATAAATACACTTGCTTTAGCTCATGGCTTTATAGTCAGCTTCATAGTTCTAGTGACGAAATAGATATACCTACTGTAATATTAAAAAAACCAGCATTTGGGATTTTTTAATCCTGGCACGGCAGTCACTTTGCCGGCAGTCACACTGGACTTGATATTAAGTACAGTGTAGTCCACATATAATGTCGAACAGTCAAGAGGCATTGCGTCCCTCGACGGCAAAATTATGCCGGCCTGAAGTTACTGGGTATACACCCAGTAACTTCAGGCCGGCATACTATTCTACGGCAACTTCATATCAGTTAGTATATATAGTGTATACTAACTCTAATAATACCCATTAATTTCACCTGCTTCAATGTCCTGTTCAATTCGATGTCAATTTCAATGTTACCTATTCATATTTTATATGGATCAATAAAATTATGATAAGTATTATAATATTTGAGTTTCCATTATGCATAGTATACACCCATTTCTGTGACTCATTGGTATGTTGATAATGATTACTGCATAATATGATATCATGTGTACATGATATCTGTGACCTCAGTTTGTTCACTAACAGAATGAGTTTATTATTGCTCTATATTTGTAATACCCTGATTTCAAACTATTGCTTCAATACAGTTATTTATCACAGTCTACTTGCTTAGTATTAACCATTGGCACAACCTCTAAGCGGTATGGTGGTTTGAAAAGTTCACTGTCGGTCCTGTTTGTTAATACAATCACTACCTTCTGTAATATGATTTTTTGGTATAAGAAATACGGATTAGAACATTAAATATAAAAGAGTGCAGTACATTTGGCGGCCTAACGCTTAGGCGACCTCTTACAGGCATTGGACGGAGACCACAATTATGCTAAGCAAATAGGAAATGTAAAAACATTATAAAATTTCAAACAATTCAAAAATAATGAGTCAGTCAGGGTCGTAACACCAAAATACGTGACCAAACGATTCGTTTATTGACTTAAAAGCCATTGCATAACTTTAAACAGATATTAAACAGCGTCACCCAATGAGTAATAAAATAAAATAAGTTTGTAAAATACTAATGTGATTTACACTAAATGTCTAAAAAAATATGGGGTAAATTAAAACTTTCAACTAACCTAACCGTTAACGTGGGTTACAAATTAAGTGGCTGCACATGTAACATTACCTAGGTAGGTACATTTTTACTAGCAAGTAGCAACTTTAAACAAGTACTTATGTACTTAGATGCTTCGTATTGGTTAGTTACGTAAAAGAAATGAAATGTTTATTTATATGACGAATTGTAATGCTAACGTTTTAGCAAATGTAGTATTTACAAAGTTTTGCCTTACTAGTCGATTTTCTCTAAAATGCCGCATATCTAATTCAAAAACTTCTTACAAATTTCACATCACGTAATATCAGGTAAGATAACTGGGAGTTGAATAAATAGGCATTATGGCCTTACATCAGTTTGTGTTCAGTGATCCATTAATCGCGTACAAGGTGTGCATACTGCATATTTATAATTCTTCTAATCTTTTTAATTTGTATTTTTCAGATACTTTGGTGTAAGATTAGGAACAGTTATTTATATGACCATAGTTTTTATTGGAGCCATCGTCTTTGCCTGTGGTGTCTACGTAAATGCATTTTGGCTTATGATCCTTGGAAGATTTATATTTGGGTAATGTTTGTTTTTGGCTTTAATCATGTTATCACAATGCCCATGTTACATTCTATTTTGGGTTTGTTAAAAATCATAGTTATAATTAAATATTTTACTCTACCTACACGGGAAAAATCTTTGTGATTTGGTATATTATAAAATACCACACAAAGCTACAGTACAGAGCTACAGCCAGAGCTGGAGCCTGAAATGTCTGTGTGTTTTTTTTTTATTAAATGTGTTTAGAAGAAACACTCCGTATTCATCTCGGTGATAATCTTCTTTACTTCTTGGGCCTCAAACACTAATAGGTTCTCTTCTACAAACCCGTCTTCCCCACCCCCAAATAGAAATTACCATCACTGACCCAGGTTTCATATTGGCAATAAATATACGGTCCTTCCTTTTATACTCTCTTATTTTTAGAAGTTGTTGCTGACGTCTATAAGACTTGCCCACGTATATTACATTTACGATACTTTTTCTTCATTTTGTCTTATTGTACTCCAAGAGAAGTCGGGTAAGCTGGTTATAATGACAGATGTATGTATGTATTATGATGGAATACTTATTACGAAATGATTGATAATTTGTAAATACATCATACATACATGTTGGGCTAAGAGAGCATTTAGAAAAACACGACATGACATTAAATATTAATAAATGTTTCAGAATTGGTGGGGAATCTCTGCAAGTGGTAGTGAATAACTACGTGGTACTATGGTTCAAAGGCAAAGAACTCAACATGGTGTTTGGTCTCCAGTTGTCATTTTCGCGATTTGGAAGTACAGTCAACTTCTGGGTCATGGAGCCTATTTATAGGTGTATTGCTAATTATTATGCGGGCTATGAACGTTTAGGAGTCGCTTTGTTTATTGGTATGTATTCTGGTGATTTGTGTAACTGTGATTTGTGTACGATGTTGCTTATCATCGTAGCTAGGGCCTGGCAACAGCGGCGCACACCAGCAAACTTATTTTTATACTTTAGAACCCTTTTGAGGTCCAAAGGTCGAAACATCGCCTGGCGTCAATGAGCCTAGAGGTACGACGCTGTCTATAAAATATATTTTTCTCATTGATACTGGCATCCTCTAATTATAAAATGTATAATATGTTAAACAGAATGTAACAAATTACGCGACTTACAAAATTATGCAGATAGGCGTTAATCTCAATCTTAAATTAAGAAGCCTTTTTGTTGTACTGAGCCGGTACAAGGTCCCACTTCAAATGAAGCGAGCCGTCTTAAAGGCCACTCGCTCGTTCTTACTTTTTCATGCACACAGCCCGCGTCATGGCAGTAGTAAAAGAGTGACGCGACATAACATTTTAAGTGTACGTATAACAAATTTGAGGCGTTCTTACATTATTTCGTCATGTACGGGACAAATGTAATGCCTCTTGTATGTCCTACTCAACACTAGATTATGACATTTAAGCAAAGAAAAACAAAACAATTTAAGGAAATTTTGTTTTGCACTATGTAGGTAATATTAAAAACATTATTATGTATTTTTTGATAAATAATTGAGCTTACGTAATACAGTTCTTAACTTATGTAAAATTAATGAAACCGCTTATAAAGAGTGTAGTCAGCCAAAAGTCCAAAGACTAGCATGGAACCGTGTGTAAAGGAGGCAGCAGCTCCACCTGGCAACGGCTATGACACTTACAATATTTTTTGTTTTTAGCTTCTATGACATGTTTTGTATCACTAATGTGTGGTATAATACTGGGCTGGATGGATTATAGAGCTGAAAAAATTCTCGGGAGACAAGAGGCGGCTGCAAATGAGGAGCCATTTAGATTGACTGACATAAGACATTTTAAATCAGTGTTTTGGCTTCTATCTGTCATTTGCGTGGCATATTACCTAGCAATCTTTCCATTTATTGCACTGGGGAAGTAAGTGTATTAAAGCTAATGTAGTAAATTCTTGCACGTCTTGTTATGTGTCCGTGGTGTGTTTGTACAGACAGAATGACTGAGTGGGGATGTCACTATTAACTTCAATGCTTATATTTACGTGCAAAAATGAACCGAATTATCTTTACAATTATTTAACCATTTGTTTTTGTTCCTTAAGTACTAACTAATATGTCATATTATGTTTATAATAGGTTGTTTTTCGAACGGAAGTTTGATTTTTCTCCTCAAGACGCCAATAATGTGAATTCCATGGTGTATTTGCTGTCAGCTGCGCTAAGTCCATTTTTTGGAATTCTTATTGATAAAACGGGAAGAAATGTTATGTGGGTTATAATCAGTAATGTGACAACAATTGGAGCACATTTTGTCCTGGCTTTCACATTCTTGAATCCCTATGTGGGTGTGGTAAGTATCTGCGAGAAACGGTGCACCTAATGAGAGTTTTTGATACCTGTCACGTCACCCATATATACTTACATACGCACTCACGCCTGTAATCCTCAAAGGGGTAGGCACAGTTGTAATTAGTACACCCACATTTCGCCGAGCTTATTTCCGTCCCATGATGTGATAGGGGGCGAGCCTATCGCCATACTGGGCACAATTTCCAGACTCCGGGCTGATACTGAGCATTTCGTAATAGAAAATCCCAATACCACTACCCGACCCGGAGATCGAACCCGAGACCTCAGCGTTGGCCACAATCGTAACGCGTACACATTACAACTGCGCCACCGAGGCAGTCACGTCATCCATATTCACGAAAATATGTAGGTACCTATGCAAACGGTATACCGCACTTAGCGGACCCTGTTGGAAACATATTTCTCGTATACGAATGACGTGACAGATACTGGAAAAACTCTCATTTTGTACACAAAAGGATTCTAACTTATCTACTTATGGGCGGACTTATAAAATCGATAATAATTGGTTAATTTTGGGTAATATAGCAAAATTATCCTAACTAATAAGTATTATAAATGCGAAAGTGAGTTTGTTACGGTATCACACGCAAATCGCTGAACCTGTTTAGATAAATTTTGGTACAGAGATAAATGGGATCCTGGAGACAGTTATAGGCTACTTTTTATCCCGGAAAAGGCTGTACATTCGGGCGGAGCTGCGGGCAAAAGTTAAGAAAATTATTACATAAAAACCGGGTCAACTGCCCTATTTTAGAATCCGAAATTTTCACAATATATAACTACTTATTTTCACAAAATATAACTACTTATTTTCACAAAATATAACTACTTATTTTCACAAAATATAACTACTTATTAATTTACAGATTGCACTTGGGATTTCATATTCATTACTTGCAAGTGGTTTGTGGCCACTTGTAGCGTTGATTGTGCCAGAAAGTCAATTAGGAACAGCTTATGGAATGTAAGTGTTTCTTGATTCCATGGTTTATACTTTCAGAATTAAACACTCGTTTAAACATAATTATTGTTAAAAATATTTTGTAGATGTCAAGCAGTGCAAAATTTGGGGTTAGCGACTGTGCTAATACTGGCTGGAATTATTGTTGACAAATATGGATATTTAATGCTGGAAATGTTTTTCTTGGGCTGCCTCTTTGGTAAGTTTTTAACCCATTACAAAATAAAGGTCTTATAACTTTGACCCCTTTGCCTGTGGCATTATAGAGTACTATAATGTCACAGACATTATAGTACTCTATAAGTAGTAAGTATACTTGAAACGAGTTGACCGATTTGAAAGCAGTTTTTTTGTTGGAAAGCTGGTTTAATCAATATGGTTCTTAGCTATTTTGAAAGGAAAGATTATGTTAAGCCGTTTAAAAGTTCAAAGGTGTTTATCTGTTGACGTCGGCTTTTATTTTCAATTATGCGTGGTTAACCGCGGAAAAGACAAGGACGTTGGGTAAGACTATTGTTACTGATTTGTGTTGGGACACGTGTGTTGGCATTGGCTCAATATATTGATACCCAATGCCTTAAAATTGATTGTTTGACAGCCCGCCAAAAACATGGTTCGAGCGGTCATCGGCTGAGCTCGGTTGGCTTTCCCGATGCCGGGTCTTTATTGAAATGTAACTTGTAATAAAATACGATTAAAGTCTCCTCGTACATAACAAGAGTATTATTAAAACAACGTGTCTCAGCTTTTCTCCCAGCTTTGTCTACTTCTTGCTACCAGCAGCAATGTGTAAGCACTATTGTTTTTTTTTATTGGCTTGAGTGACGAAACAAGCAGGTCGCTCGTCTGATGGTAAGCACCACGCATGCCCATAAACAGATGCAACCTATGTCCAAGCTACTTCATCCATTATGTGTAGCTAGCTGTGCAGTCCGGGCTATAAATACCAGATGAAGCGCCACATGTAGTTTATTCAGTTCATGAAACATGCAAAAAAAGAATTTGACGCACCATATACCGAACCACGATCAGCGTCTCAACCGTGTTTCTTCTGGCGACATTAGGCGTCCTTTAATGGACACTCAATGTTATATGGGTGTAAGGGAAACGCTTCTGTACAATAAGAAATAAAACTACCTATTTTTTCATACAGCATAATGTTGGATCGTTGAAATAAAATGGTTATTCATATATCGTTAAAATAATTATTTAAATATTTATTGTATGTAAGCGCAATATAATTCTGGTAAAAAAAACTGCTGACGCTCGGTGTTAACAGTACAGTTACAGATATGTGCGAGCGAGTGGTCGTAAAAAGAATAGGTAGTTTTATATTGCGATTTTTTTTGGGATATCTTACCCGTTATCTAGTGATTTAAATTTCGTGATGGTAGTGTTGGCGCACTACAACCTCTCTTATTTTTCGGAAGCGTGTTCCTAACACGCAGACCCCATTATTGACCATATTTCATCATGTGAGTAATCATATATTGTTTCAGTTTCATTGGTGGCTGCTGTACTTATATACATTGTTGATTCAGCAAATAATGGTGTACTTAATATGTCACCAGATATGAGGGAAAATATTAAAATGTAAGTACGTTATGTTAATTAACTTGCTCCTTTGCCATATATCAAACAAACCCTCTACTGTGTTGAATAATTATGCCAGTGTAAATAAATTTGTTACTCAATATTTTTCCATAAACTTGCTTGTATCCATTTATTTAATTATCTTGAAAATCACACATAACCCAGGTAATTAATGAAAATCGCTATCACTTTAGTTAGGTACACTGTCTGAAATGTGTATTTCTATACACTAACACCCATAGTCACAAACCTTACTGTGAAGTCTCAATGTCCGTAGTCTGCATATGTGGGTATTTCTGTATACGTGTTTAGTCCGATTTTGGCGCTAAATGGACAGAAATCTACGTACAGCAAAGAGCTCACAAGTGTTTTTCTTAAATAAGCCTACTTATATCTAATGCGTTAATATCATTTCAGACATACTAGATCGGAAAATACAGCAGAAACAGCAAACTTGTTGGACAATGAAGATTATACTGACCAGGAAGAAACTGATTCAAGAAGACCAGACGATGAAGACCTGGATCTGCCTGCAGTACCAAGAAATCTTGCGCAGGCTCAATCAGACAGGATACGAACTAGATACTTAGCACAAATATTGCCAAATACTAACATTCCAGATAGACAATAGGTTAAGTGACATACAAATTTATATTATAACAACTGTATATAGTTTATGTGAATATCTTCAGAGTATAGAAATTAATAAACATTATTTATATAAATATATTTTATTGCAATGTTACTTTTGAAGTAACAGTATAATTTGAAATATTCTTAATTTAAGTTGCAGTGTAACAAACTGATCAAGTTTGAATGACATAGTTTTTGTGCATCTTATATATAATAATATCTGCAGTTCAGAATAATAGAAATAGGTAAATATAAATCATATGGATTAACTTTTGTTAGATGCTCATGGTGAAATATTTTTTTACAATGTGTGCAAGTTTTATTGTAAAATACAATAATTTACGCAAAATAACTTGGCCGGGCTGAAGTTAATTATTTCACCCACCCTCTTGTCTCTGAATAATATCTCCGACGACGCTCCAAATAATATATCTCTAATTACCTTCAGGTAAGCCAAGTTGAATTGCATGTATTGTCAGTAGGTACATAAAATAATAGGTATATATTAAATACACCCAACATAATATAATTCTAACCTCACACTAGGTTAACCTGTACCGTGGGTATCAGAAACTACGACGGACTTACGGTCCCACAACACCCAGACCTGAAACAGATATTTGTGGATCACATAAACATTTGTTAGGTGCAGGATTCGAACCTATGGCTTCACACTTTACAACCGACTTATCGCTCATTGCGCAATATCAATATCTAATAATCTTTGAATCTAAAAGTGCCACATCAATACTAGCACCGCTTAATTTCGAAACTTAAAATAATAGATGCGGCACATGGATATTGTCACGGCACATTAGACTATGTTTTAAAGTAACTTCGTATTTTGCAATAGCAACTCAGGCACATTGGTGATGAAAATATATTACATGGTTCTGGATTTTAATAATTTCATTAAAAATAATTTTGCTGTTCTTAATCTTAGTTATTTTTTTTAATAACTAGTCTTGATTGATTTATAATGCACACACCAAGGATCTACAATGGGCCTCGTAAGTACAGTATGACTTAAATTATGCGCTTCAGCAATAAAGTATTTTGAAATATTAATATTGTATAAGAAGGTACTTATTTACCTTGAGTGACAGGTGGGACCTAGATGTATAACAGTTTAAATTTATGCCAGGATGGCTGGGCATTCATACAAATTCGTAAAAAACGTATATTGCCAAAGCGCACATTTAAATAGTAGTTAAGTATAAGAAAGAGCGTCTATTTAGATCCTTGACCTGTGTTTTTTTATTCCTTTCGTAACTTAAAATGTAAACATTTTGCTATTTTCAGTACATAAATCAATTATTATAACAATTTTTTGTAAAATTATTTTAGGCATCATAGTATAAATAGTTTATTTGAGAATTTTCAGTTATGCCAGGATCTGTATGTTCATTATATTGTACCTGGTTAATGACCTGTACCCTTGCACTCCAGGTACGGAAAAAGGAATAGTTAACCTAGTAGGTGTTTTATCATGAACCTACCTTGTAAGTATATATGTACTTAATGTTATATTTGACAGACCCACAATTACTTCAGGTTCAGACTTCAGAAAACATTGTATAAATTTTATTTATATTTACTGTCCCCTATCCATTCATCTCCATTTCCTTGTAGTGGACTGTAAATAAATGGTGATATCCAAGTTAAGTACCATCTAGACCCAAAAACTTCTATTAAATTCAATTTCCAACCTTGATTGTGTACAAAATTCTCTGTATAAGAATTAATCTCTGGAACGACTCTGCCTTTTAAAACATTGTTGAAATGATAAACAAATAAGAAACCACTGAAAAGGCCCACAATAACATTTAAAACAACTAAGAATATATATACACTCTCATCACCAAAATCAAGAACAAAACTAGCAAGTGGCAACAAGAATTTTATTAATACAAAACCATGGTTCCATGAAATAAACACTGATAGAAACTGGACATTGTAGTAAAAAGAGTAAACCATAGCAATAAAGATGTAAAAAGTAAAATAAATAAAATATCTATGATTAAAATAGCCTACACAGCAGGCAAAAAAGGTACAATGGTGGTCTCTTTTTAGTATGCACACATCACAAGTGTTGCAATGCCAGGCACGTGGTGGTCTAAGGCACTCACACACAGCACACATTGTCCAGTGTTCCTTATTGTGGCCAGTAAGAAATCTTCCTTTAATGCTTGTATTGGTAAACATACCATATATCATATTACCAATTATATTAAATAATAAAAATGTAGCGCAACATAAATGTATTGAATGCTTCAGTGTGCATTCTTCCACGACAATAGGTAAGACTACACACAGTTCAAAATAGAAAAAAGCGGGTATCAAAACGAATAATATTATGAGGTATAAGCTGTGTTCCAGTAGCCGTTTCAGCTGTCTGTTCTTGATAGACTCGAATGTAAGCAACATTGTTTTGACGAAATTCACACATTGCCATTATATTCCAGTCATTTAAAATGAATAATATGAAATGAAGACATTTATTCCAAATCTGATGACGAATGTAATACCTAAAAATGCTGGGCCTGTGGAAATTATATAACCTTGTATTATGAAGCCCAATAATATAATTAAAAATATTAATACTTATAAATTTTTAGTAAACCTTTTACTTACAAAGTGAGTACCCGAATTTGTTGGATATTAAAAACAAAATTTAGCTATAGTTTCTGTTTTTGTTTTTTTGATAATACTGATTCATACATTTTTAATGTATTTGGTAAACATTGGAAAGATAATAATAAAAAATTTTTTTTTTTTTTTGTTTGTTTGTTCCATAAGGAACCGGCTAAGATCAGAGACCATGCTGCCAAGTCATTAGTTATATCT
Source organism: Mimas tiliae (assembly GCA_905332985.1). NCBI lineage: Eukaryota > Metazoa > Arthropoda > Insecta > Lepidoptera > Sphingidae > Mimas > Mimas tiliae. Next base: position 8,528,018 of record HG995241.1, read on the forward strand.
TTTCTTATATTCCAAGAACGATGAAACAGGGGTGTGGCCGATTTCAAGGTCTTGCTGGAGTTTTGGTGATAATTCCTTTCAGTTCAATGCTTCTTAGACGACTTTCTTCAAGCGAATCGAAAGCACAAGGTCGACAATACCCTTTATCAAAAATCACGTAAATCCACTTATTTCAATGTTTCCATACACTATTCATCATCGTTAATGATTATTGCACAAAACCACACCACTTTTATACAACAAACACAACTTTAAACCAGTTTAGGAAATAATTAAAACAAGAGAGCCACCGCACTGTAAGAATTCCCGCCAAAACTCCTAAAAAAAATAATTAAATTGTAATCGTAAAAGGTTACGTGTTAGTGGTGTGAACCGGTTTTAGTAAAACCGGTAAACAACCGGTTTTTTTTAAACTGTTAATCCCCAAATTCTTTATAAATTAGCAATAAATAATTTGTTGTCAAAAATAGGTATTCGAAAGTAACATGTATCCGAATTAGAGATGAATTTCTTTTGAACTGTGAAAAATATTTCCGAGTTGAAGTATTACTGAATAAAGTGGATGAGCACAGACTACATAGAGATACTACGGCCGGCCAATTATGTAAAATCAGCAGACAGCTAGCGATCAGCAATCAGCGAGCAGACACCTAGCAATTAATTGCTATCTGTCAAAAAAAATCGAATTACGCATAGCGATCGCTTGCTTGTCGCTCGCTAGCTGCTGCATGCACTTTCAGCGATAGTTACAGCGCCACAGCAATGAGGTAGCAATCGATGGAACTAAAGACTACAGAGCTTATATTTTTAGATTATCTGTGGAATAAAGGTTCAAGTATAATAAGAGAATTTGGTGGGAAAAATAAACAGTTCAAATAAGTCTGTGATTGGGAAGACTGTGTTTTAACTTTAAATATTTTTTTTTGTTCAACTCGTAAGTATATAAGTTTTTACAAGTGAATACATGCTAATGATGTTTGTGTCGTTTATGTGCTCCATGTGATTAAAAGTTTAAAATATTTTAGAAAATGGAAAGCAGAGCTGCTGACAAAGTATCCGAAGCACAATTGGAGGAATTGCTGGATTACTTGGCACAACATCCGCTTCTCGCTAAAGGTGTGGGTATGGGTGGACGGTCCAAAGAAGCAATGGATCGTGCCTGGAATGAAATATCAAATAGACTGAACGCTCACGGCTTGGGTGCATCGAAAAGTGGCCTCAGATGGAAACGCGTAAGCAAAATTTTAGCCTCCATGGCGCAGTGAGCGAGAGGGCGTGGGTTCGATTCCCGCACCGAAACAAATGTTTGCGTGAATCACAAAAAAATGTTTCGGGTCTGGGTGTTGTAGGCCCATAAGACTTTCGTAGTTGCAGATACCCACGATACTGGTTCACCTAGTGCGAGCTCAGAAATATGTGTCTGACTGTTGGGTGTATTTATTATTTAGGGTAGTCTCACTAACAGACTCCTTGTGGCTTCTAGTTAGAAGTGTGCATTGACTTAAGACTACTTACTTCTTATTGCAGTACTGGTCTGACCTTAAACATAAAGCAAAAGCCAGGGCTTCAGCTTTGAGGCAGGAAGCTAGTGGGACTGGTGGTGGGCCATCAAAAGTCGACAGTTTGACTGGCACTCACCAGAAAATCCTTAATATAATTGGTGATGCAGCTGTATTTGGAGATACTCAACACAAAATACCAGTGTTTGTAAGTAATAAAAAATTTAATAATAAAGATAGGTATTCATACTAAAGATACTCCTGAAGCTGGAGAAGTGAGTACATGCGTTAATATTTATTTATTTCATTTATTTTACAGGACACCAAACAAATAATAAATCCCAATGAAGTGAACTTCTCTGAAGAGGTTATTATAGGAGCAGGTAAAATATTGTTACTAATTTAAAACATTCCTCAAACCATAAACTTGCAAAAAATGGTTCTTAAGTACAGAGTTAAACAAGTTTTTTATACGCTTCACACGGTTTCGATCCTGCAAAGCACTTGAACACTCACATCACACATGGTTTAAGTGGGCGTAGGTTGAAAACCCTTAGCTGGGCTGACAAAACATTAATGTTATCCTGTTTACGAGTGTTATTGAAAAACTATGTTTAGGCTGCTTAGATAAACATGTACTCCAAGAAACCGTACCTTATCCTTGAAGGATTTTACAGATTGGGTATAAACAAATAAAATCATTAAGGTTTCAAATTCATCGTTTATTTTAGTTAACAGCAATTACCTAGTATTGAAATTAACATACTATGTTTTCATATATTCCAGTTATAGACAAAAATATACCAGGTGTAAAATCACCTTCAACAAGAGGCCACACTGATATAATTCGTAAGTCTTTTCTGAAAACACCATTTATTTATTTTCCAAAGCATTATTCAACCATTTGCGTTTGTAACACCATAATACGTAAACACCAAAATCAAGAAAATGCCACATTAAGAGTGACATATTTTTACAGATTGCTATGCATTACCACCTAGAGCTACTACAGATACCAGTGTTCAGCCAGTTCCGCACGCTAATACCAGTACATCTAGTCCTTTTGATCAGTCGGTGATCGGACTTGGTCCCAACAGGATAATTGGTGATATGGGTTCGAGCAGGCTTCCGGGCAAGAGAGATCACCCAATCGTCCAAAGACACACCTACAGTAAGAACGAAATTTATATCGCCAATTAAAAATAACTAAAAAACTTTTTCTATAATCATGGTAGCATTATAATTGACAGCCTCCGTGGCGCAACGGGCCAGTGGCCGGCTGTGAAACGAGAAATCGCAGGTTCGATACCCGCACCGAGAAAAATGTTTCTGTGATCCACAAATATCGGTTTCGGGTTTGGGCGTTGTGGTACCGTAAGTCCCTCGTAGTTCCTGATACTCACGAGTTAACCTAGTGTGGGATCAGGACTATGTTGGTGACTGTTGGGTGTATTTAATAATATAAAATAATAATAATATATATACATACTAGTAAATAAACAGTAGTATCGTATTTTAATACAACATTGATATTTAATGTGTGTCTGTAGGTACATATGTTAAAAGTAACAATCTATTTACCTATTTCTAGATACATATTAAATTTACATTTTATTTTAGGTTCACCATGTCGTTCACCTGCAGCCAAACGCAGATTATTTTCGCAGACTAAGTCCAGTACATCAAGTGAGTAATAATACTGCAATAAAAATATAACTCAATTTTATTTCAATTATGATAAATAAAATCGGTAACTTATTTCCTGTGCTTTAAGGTCAGCAATGCGCCCATGATTTTGGTATTGTTGGCATACATGATGGAAATCACTTACCAGGTGACCCACTTGCTTGTATGCCGGCCTATGCTACAAAAATAAATTAAGTACATATATCAGTACGCATAATTCATATAATATAAATAACAACCAATAAGTAAAAAGAGCACCAATTATGTTAACTTTATATGAATAAAAATAAAATCTTTCCCTCTGTTATCAAATGTATTATGCTTAATTAAAATAATTGCGCTATGTCCGATTACTTTATTTAGTATTAATTTTACACTTTGTTTTATAGAAAATCAAAAAAAAGTTGAACCTGCTTGGCTGGTAGATTTAGAAAATCGTCGGGTACGAGCCGAGGAGAAGATAGCAGACGCAGTATATATGATGGCAGAGGCTGCAAAAATACAAGCAGAAGCGTCTAAAATACATGTTGAAACAATGGCGTCTATGGTTACTGTTTTAAAAGAAACAATCCGAAAATAAACGTGTTTAATCTTTAAATGTAATTTGTGTCATTCTCAAAATCTAAGACGAAATTGCTATGTACGTATAGGTACTGAAAGTTATTACCGATATGATGTTACAGTCCATAAAGTTGTTATATGGGTTGCTCTAATTACCTTGTGATCATGCTCGTTATTATTTCTAGAATTAATATTTACATGACATTAATAACAATAATTTTAATCCAAGTCCACTTAAATAAAATTATAGCACCTGAAAGTGCATGGATGGAATACTGTAGGTAATATTTAAGATGCTAAATTCAAAATATTATATCGATTTACAATTATTAGTTACCAAAAAATATATACATAGATATCCATTGCTTTAGGTAAGTGATCTGACAACACTTTATTCAATATTTTATATAAAATTGCAAATATTTTATCATTTTGATACTTAATAAAAGTAGAATTTTTTCTATCCTGGCACGGCAGTGATTGTACTTAATCTGATGTTAAGTACAGTGCAGTCCAAACATAATATCGACCGTCAAGAGACATTGGGTCCCCCGAAATTCGGCAGAATTATACCGGCCTGAAGTTACTGGATATACATTGGCTGATCCCGGAACGCGAATCGCTTAAACACTACAGCGGGAATTTCACCGTGTGTATGGTGGTAGCTATCCAGTCGAGTACAAAAATATTAGGTGTTAGGTACCCTCCCACCAGCAATTCATCAGTATAAACAAACCGGCTTACTAGTTAGTTACTATTACGTAATACATAATAATAATACATAAAAAAGAGCACGACTTTTTGCAGACATTTCTCTTAAAAATAACTGATATAGAGAAACTAAAACTACTTACTTGGCATGTATCTACATCTAACTAAATCTATTACGTTTATATAAATAAAATATTATTTTATTACAAAAAAGTCATAGATCGTTTATATTTACACCTAAAAACTAAATAATTACGAAATGCTAAGTATACATAGTTTGTATCTACAGCTATTAAATCTATTATAACTGAAACGGGACTTATTCGTGATTATCATCCACCCGTGGTTGATGTTATTCAGCCGAAACCAAGGGGAAAGTATACGTGTTTCAATTATAATATGTCTAAGTGAGAAAGTTTAAAAATAATTAAATCGATTTAATTAGAAGTATTACATCATATTAATCCTATAAATGTGAATGTAAGTTTGTTTGTTACGCTTTCACGCGAAAACTACTTAACCGATCATCATGAAACTTTGTACACATATTCATGGAGGTATAAGAAGTAACATAGGATACTTCTTAGGAAAAAAATCTATTTGTTTGTTACGCTTTCACGCCTTAATCACTGAACCGATTTTGATGAATTTTGATGTAGAGATAGATGGGACCCTGGAGACGGTTATAGGCTAGGTTTTATTTCGGAAAAGTCTATTCACGCGGGCGGAGCCGCGAGCAAAAGCTAGTATATATATATTATTAACTATTAGACCTATTTCTCCATAAGCGTTGTACTATAACATCTCGATGACGGCGACCTCTTTCTAAATGCTCGTTTTCATTTATTCTATCTACAGGTAATAAACGAGGAACTTGTAAGATAGAGTCCTGATGCATTTCTTCAACGGATAATTCCGGTGGTGGTATTCGATGGTGATTCGCAATATTGTGTAACACTGAACACGCATTAATTATTTTGGCTACTGTGTGATGATCGTAATGGAGCACTCTGTGAGTCAGAAGGCAACGCCAACGTGCCTTCAACACCCCAATACATCTTTCCACAGTATTCCTCACCCTACAGTGTAAATTTGTGTAGTGCTCATGTGGACTATTTAGTTCAGCGTTAACAATTGGTGTCAAAAGCCATGGTCTAAGTGGGTATCCTGAATCACCTGAAAAAGAAAATATTGATATTTTAATCAAGTGCATCTTATCAGCTATTTGAAAATTTCAAGTAAGGTGGTTGGACCTGCCCAAGAAGGCATAAACATCTACAAACTAAATTACTTGATACAAAATTATTTGTTTTCAGTTTTATTTAAATAAAAATAAAGAGCAACATGATTTAGAATACAATAAATTACTAAATGATATTTTATTGTACCCACCAAGGAACCAAACTACTTCTCCATTGCGGTGGAGTTGTTGCATGTGCATGTTAATTTCACTTGTTTTCCAAATGTGTGCATCATGTGTTGCTCCACCAAAAGTGGCATCAATATTCAAAATATTTAAATCACTATCACAAATCTGAAATAAATTTATATTATAAGATATTGCAAAATGTACATTAGATTAATTAGATATATATTTTAGGTATCAAAAAGTGGCATCTATTTTCTTTATAACATAGGCCGGTGAACGAGCAAGTGGGTCACCTGATAGTAAGTGATCTCCACCACCCATAATACCAAAAGAAACATGGGCGCGTTGCCGACCTTAAAGGAAAGGTATAATTAAGGGATTGGAAAGGGGAGGGGGATATCTCACTCACCGTATGAAACTGAGCTGGTGGCCGCTACTTTACTTTATGATTACATTTACATAAACTTACGATCTGAACATTTCTAGAATGGTAGTGTTTTCTGTTGAAGAATCTTTCCTCATGCTCTGTGGGTCGTACTAATGCAATATGTGTTCCATCAATACAGCCAAGAATACCAGGAAAACCAAACTTGTCTGAAAATCTGGAAGCGATATATTTTAAAATGAATTAAAAGGCCACTCTCATATTACACTACCTAAAATACTTCAAACTTTTATTTGCCAACTAAGTGTAGGGAAGGAAAAGTTCAAAGGTCATTGTGAAAGTACAAGAGAATGTCACAAAGTTTAATATCCAAAATAATCACATAATTTATATGAAATCTGCTGTGCATAGCTTCCAGTATGTTAGTATTTATCTTAGATATTTAAAAAAAAGTGTGCTGATAGTTACCCATTGATAATCAATTGCCTCTCATGAGTAGTTTTAGGAAATTTTATATATTTTCTGAGTATATTGTGGTCGTTTAGAGCTGCAGTCACTTCTTTTATAGCATTTGACACACTACTTTGACTGAGCCCATGTAGAAAACTCATTCCAACTGGCTTTTGGTATGAACCCGAGGCAAAGAATGATAGTGCTGTTAAAATCTGTAAATTATAATAGTCTTCTTTACTATTCATACTAGTTAACCATGTGCTGAATTGTCAGTGGGTACCGAACTTCCATTGTATGTAATTGAAAAATGAGCCATCGCGGGATAACTGGCAGATATGACCCATCAAAACTGTTTTGTATAGAAAATATGCTTGAAAGGATGGTTTAGTTAAAAGAAATAAATATGGCATAACGAAAAACAAAATATTCAGATATTATTATAATAATAATACTAGCCCTGTATTATACTCATCCCACTGCTGGGCACGGGCCTCCTCTACTGAATGAGAGGGGTTTAGGCCTAGGCCAGATATTATTAAAAGAAAAAATATATTATAAAATACGTATGTAACGTAGCTATTGATTTAATACCAAAATTATATTATATAATACGTATTGAGAACCTCCTTCATTTTAAAGACGTTTAATAATTACGTTCAGTAAGTCATAGTGAAGACAGCACAAAATTGGCATAGGAAGATATAAACAATTTTAATTAAATCTCGCTTTAAATTTATCAAAATACAAACTAAGTCTCCAAACCTACCGCATTAGATGTGTCACATCAAAATGTAACTGAAATAGGTACTTATTAATGTTTTAATTAATCAAATTTCACTCACTTTTGTTTCAGCGGCAACTTTAGTTCTTCTTCGAGGTCGTGATAAAAGAGGTGCAAGCTCCGAGCACAGATCTAAGAATACTTCCTTAGAGAGCCTGTAGTGAGCCCGGAATTCTTCATCGGAAAGCTCCAGAGCTTTGGCTCTAAGTCGAAGGCTGCGTCTCAGGCGAGCGGTGTCTAGATTCGCGGAACTTCTATCTTGCATTTCTAGAGCTTCGATGATCAACGCAGCACGAGCCATCTGCATTAATATAATTGTTACGTTATGTTGTATATATGGCTAGGTTATGTTATCCACTTCATTTAAACTGTACTTTTAACTGCAGATATGAAATAAATTACCTAAGTTATTGATCAAAATCAACTTACCTATTCAAAATGTAGAGTACTTTAGTCACAATTACTGCACAAGAATCAAACAAATAATGTATTACTAGCAGCAGACAGTCAGCAGATGCTCAGCGAACGCTAAAATGGCTGTTGCTGGATAATATAAACAACACGCGATAAATTGCTATCCGATCGCTGTCAAATAAAGTACATAATACGAAACAAAGCGATTGCCCATACAAAGAATGCACATATAGTTTATGATTGCTACACGTGGAGGCAGCACTGTCGCTTTTTGCTGATTGCTAACTTGTTGTGAGTTATGAAATACGAAATTCAATTTTGACAGCAGATTTCCAGCAATTGTTGCTGTTGCTAATCGTCTGCTACATACATAATCAGCCTGCGGATGTGGATGAGTTACGAGAGCAATCTGCAAAGTCAAATTTATTGGTTTAATTTCATTGGATCATTTGTGGACATGCTTTAAGGTAAGAATCATCGAAATCTTTTTTCGATAATAAGAATGGATTCCCATTTCATTCGATTTTCTCAAAAACGGTGCATTACCTAGCATTAGGAGTGGCATAGTATATAATCGGAAAACAAAACTATCCGGTTCCGCCTTATTTGGTCCCAAAATCCAAAGGTGGTAAGTACCGTGCAAAATAAATAGAACGACCTTCGAGAGACATTTCGTCCTGCGACAGTCAGCATAAGCCGGCCTGAAGTTACTAGATAACCGCTGCCTGAACCCGGAACGCGACTCGGAGGACGAGCCACCGCGCCGGCCGGGCGATTTTTATATTTACATTTTGTATGGGGACGCGCGCGATCTTTCACAATGCTGCGATCCACATTACGAACTGTGATCTTTTTTTTTTTTTTTTTTTTTTAATTTATTCATAGCCATGGAAACATATCCTTCAGCCGGACACTTATTTAATTACATAAACATCTTGCATGAATACATATTCTACCTATAACTGACTATAACATTAATCCAACTATTCTACACATTCTCCACTGGAAACAATGACTCAAAACAAACACATAAAATACAATACACAGACAAAATAATAATAAAGCTAGTTTTTAGACAAATATGTAGTATGTAAAAATAATATTTAATAAATTACAAAAAATTAAATTTTCTGTACAGTTGTGCATATAAATTTATATAATGACATATAACATTTTTTGTTCGATAACAAATCCTGAACACGGCGGGGAACACTTATTTCTACTTCACTGTTACTAAATTGTTCACAAATGTCACTAGCTAATAGCAACCGTTCCAATTTAAATGCAGGGCACTTTAAAATTATATGGTCCAAGTCTGCGTTTTCTTGTGAACAATAAGAACAGAAGGAATCTTTATTAATGTGAAGCCTTTTCAAATGAGTTGGTGTCAAACAGTGTCCTAATCGCATACGCGTAATGATAGTAATAAGTTTTCTTTCAGTGCACTTGTAACTGTAATACCAAGGCTTCGATGGCAAATCTTTCTGGATGGTTGCATACCACTTGCCTTTTGTTTCAGTAGTAAGATCCCAGTATGCTTTCCACAAGGATCTAATCTCTGTATTGAAGCTGTCGTAGTAGTCAGTGAATGGTAATTTTGCTGTCCCTGTATGGTCTTCATCGTGGCTTTCTCGAGCAGCAGTATCAGCCATTTCATTACCATAAATGCCACTGTGTGAGGGAACCCATAGGAACTCTACATTAATGTGAGTCATTTTTGATAACAAACTCTTTATGTTGTAAATGAAATAATTTACCTTAAATGACATTTTTACATGAGCTAATGCAGATAACACACTCATTGAATCTGATACAATTACAATCTTATTGACATTATGTACAGTACTACTTACATATTTCAATGCACAATATATAGCATAACTTTCTGCTGTAAAGATACTAGATTTCACATCTATTTTGATACATTTAGTTTGGCCAGTCTGTGGATCAAAATATGCTGCTGTTACATATTCATTAGTTTTAGATCCATCAGTATAAATAAAATAGTAATCTTTTTTCTTATCTTTAAATTCTAAAAATTCCTCCTTGCTATTTACATTGTTTAAGAAAATGGCTTTCAAAGAGCAAATAAGAGTTCTATATGGTTGCTTGTACATTGGCCATATAACATGTTTCTTTATATTTTGTGATTTATTTTTCACACATGTAAAAATGGTTGGAATTTCAGGTAGAGTTCTGTCAATGAGTGTAGAAACTGAGATAACTATTGAAGGAATTGTCTGAGAAATATTGGAATACACAGAAAGTTTGTCTAATAATGGGCTCTGATTCAAGGATAATATTTTCAGATAAAATCTCTCAGCTAATTGCAATCTACGTATAACTAATGGAGGTATACCTGTTTCAACTTCTAGTGAATTTATTGGTGTGGAGCGCATAGCACCACATATAAGCCTCAGACCAGAGTTTTGGATGACATCTAATTTTTTAAGAAGAGCACTGCTGGCATTCATGTAAGCTAAACTACTGTAATCGAAATGGCTTCTGACAATACCTTTGTATAACATAGTCATGGTTTTTGGATCAGATCCCCAAAATGTTCCAGCTAAATGTTTTAGGACATTAATGCCTTTCAAGGCATTCTTAATAATATGTTTCATATGCTCATCAAATTTTAATTTGTTATCAATGATAACGCCTAAGAATTTGTGTTGTGTTACTAAAGGTATCTCAATATTGTTATAAGTGATTTTAATATTAATTGTTGATGTTTTGCTAAATACTAAAACTGAACTTTTTTCTGGGCTAATATCTAATTTAAGTTTATCATTATAATAAAAGTTCAACTGACTGAGTGCTATATTTAAATTATTCATAACTGTGTGTATGTTTTGATCTACGCCATACAAAAGTAAGTCATCTGCAAATTGTAGGATTTTTATATTGCTGTTGTCAACATACTTAAGAATTTCAGATGTATAAAGACTATATAAAAGAGGTGATAATGTGGCACCTTGCATTGTACCTTTATTAACAAATGTAGGGCCATGTAGTTTATTATTGTATTTAACATACATTGTTCTATTACTCAGAAATTGATAGAGCCATCTTAATGTTTTACTTGGAATAGTAATATCATGTAATACTTGTATAAGTTCTTCTATATTGACATTGTCAAAAGCACCCTTTACATCCAAAAACACACAGATCATGTTAGAGTGACTTAGCTTAGCATTTTTGATATCTGCTATTAAAGTTACAAAACTCTCAGAGCAACTTTTGCCTTTTCTAAATCCATACTGTGTTAATGGGATGATGTTATTAGATTCAGCAAAATAATCTAAACGCATCTTCAACATATTTTCAAAAAGTTTACCTATACATGATGATAGTGAAATTGGTCTGTATGAGGTTGCATTGTTAACAGGTTTATTGGGTTTTAATATAGGAATGACACACTGAGTTTTCCAGGATATGGGTATAACTAATTCTTCCCACAATTTATTGAATATATTAAGTAAGACTATTTTTGCATTTATATGTAATTTCTTAATTAACATGTAAGGTATGTCATCCAAGCCTGGCGTAGTATCTTTTCTACTCTTTAAAGAAACATCCAATTCATCCATTACAAAATTATTATTAAGAAAAGCATTCTCCTCATTTTCTGTAGCAGTATTAAATAAACATGTCAACCTATCAAAATTAATTTGAGTATTATCAGTAAAATTATTTATAAAAATTGGGATCCACTCATCATTAAAATTTTTATTTTGGTGACTGCTTCCTATCCTTTTGAATTTTTTAATGTAACTCCATATTCTAGATACAGGCGTCAATCTGTTAAAGCTACTACATAAAATATGCCAAGAACTAATATTTTCTTCTTTAAGAGTTCTCTTTTTAATGGCATCGAGCTTTTTATAATTAATCCAATTGTCTATAGTAGGTACCAAATAATATTGTTTCAATGCATCTTTGGAATTCTGCACTGCATCGCTACATTTTTGATTCCACCAAGGTACTGGTTTTCTCATTATTAATCGAAAGTCATTTTTATGTTTAGGTATTGTTTTGTCTCTAATATTATTTAATATTGAAATAAACTTTTCATATAACATGACTGGATTATCATTTATTAAGTCTAATGTGGAGAAACAATTTTCTGATAGGCAGTAATATTCATTCCAATTTCCTTTATTATAAATATATTTGTCTTTAATATCGGAATCTACAGAATACAAGGATGGTTGGACATTTATCTCAAGCAGTGTTGGAAAATGATAACTACCTAAAGCATCATCATGTACAGACCACTCACATAAATTAGCAAGGGAAGAACTTACAAGCGTTATATCTATAGCAGAAGCTTGTCTATTAGGATATGGCACAGTAGTAGGTGAACCATTATTAATAATACACAAATCATATTCTTCGATAATATCAAACATACACTTTCCTCTATTATTGGTACTTGAACATCCAAAAGCTAAATGGTGTGCATTAAAGTCACCCATAATTATACATGGCTTTGGTATATTCTTGAAGATATTTTTTAGCTTTGTGGAATTAAATCTATTACCAGGAGGACAATAAACACAGAGTACTGCAACAGGTCCAGATTTAGTTTCTATTAAGATACATATGTTTTGAATAGATTCATGAAAAGTGGTATTTATAACATTATATTTTAAATTATGTTTCACCAATATACCTACACCGTTGTGAGTATTCACAGAATGTTTATACTCAAAATTATAATTTGGAAAATGTGGAACTATTGAATCAGTTTTAAGCCAAGTTTCATTAAGTAGACATATATCTATATCTTTTTCTAGCAATAAGTTTTGTAATAAGGCTTTTTTGCTCCATAGACTCTGTATATTGAATTGTAATATGTTAACAAAATTATCCATTAAAGTAAGTTATGTAAAAATATTTCTTTTATTTTCTTGGTAGTAAGGGGGCCATCTATTTTATTACCTAGCGTAACAAGAGATTTTACAATAGCATTAATTATAATATCATTGTTGACTATTTGCTTAGCGTCAAATTCTTTATTGTTTTCAGGCTGCGGAGGCAACGAAGGATAATTCTTATTACTTATAATTGGGGGTGAACTCACCACAGTGGCATATGGTTGCTTGACATATTTATTTCGTTTTTCTTCCATCTTTTGTTTCTTAACAGGACAGTCTCTTGAAATAGCTAAATGATTGCCATTGCAGTTTATGCATAGTAAATCTTCTACATCACATTCTTTATATGAATGTTGTCCAGCACAAGACGAACATTTTTGTGAACCTCTGCACACCTTAGCAGAGTGGTTAAATTTCAGACATTTAAAGCATTGCAACAATGGTGGTATGTATGTATGAACTTGGTATCTAAATAATTTTATATATACATGTTGTGGTAAGCTGCTGCATGAAAATGTTACCGAGACGGTGTTCAGTGGTACAAGTTTTCCTTCTACCTTCCTCATAAATCGCCTTATAGATATAACTTCTGCATCACAAATAATATTTTTATAGATTTCCTCGTTACTTAGGTCAGCAGGTACAAATTTTAAGACTCCTATCTTCTCCGTCAAGTATGAGGGGATAAATGCTTTCATTTTATTTTTTAATAGGAATTCCTCCATCTTTAAGAAGTTATTGGCTGCGCCGGCTTTTTTAAAAGTGACACCTATTTTGTGTGCATTGATTCTGTGCACGCCAGCTATGCCTTTTACACTATCAGTTAGTATATTCGTCAATGATATTGGATTTTTGTTACCAATTTTTTCCTGTTCAGTAGACTCAACATATACTATATATTCATAACTGCTATTTTCAATGAAGAGACGTTTGTAGTTCTCTTTAACATAAGGTTTATACTTATCTTGACTATATGTGCCTCCTTTAGCCATTGCATATTTCCTTTTTTTGGAGCCGGATGGGTCCTCCCCATCACTATGCGGACTCATTTTAGTTTAGCCTAGGATTTTAAACCAAAATAGAAGAGGTTTGAAGGGTTTTATATAATAATTTAAATAAATTAAATTTCCTGTGAAATTTAAAAGACCGCCTTCTTTGACTTCCCGCCAAAAAGTCCGAACTGTGATCTATCGAATTGTGTTGCCAGATTGAATAGTTGGATACAAAAACTGTATAATATGTTGGTGTGTCTTCGATACTATGACATACGTAAGCAGCATATTTCTATCTAGCGGGGCCACTTAACAGAGTTGAGCCAGAGCGACGAAACTGATGTCAACTGCTACTTTGATGATTCTACCTTCAGGTTTAAACGAGATTATTCAATGTACCTACTTAATAAAGACTGAAAAGGCATTTAAAATTATATTTCACCCAGTGGGGCCCTCTGATATTCTACTGCAAAGAGAATAAAAAATATATTGCGGATACTCCGACAAATGTATCTCTCAAATCATGCATTTATTTTATAAAATCTTTGATAGTACAGCAGGAATTATATTCCAGTTTTGTCTATCTAGCAGGACTACTTGAACAGAATTGAGCCAGAGCGACAAAACTGGTTTCAACTGGTAGTTTGATGATTGTATCTTCAGAATTAATACGAGATTATTCAGTGTATCTCCTTTATAACAAAGTATAAAGAAAGAGAATTTAAAACTAGTTTTCCAGTCAGCCCTTTGTTATTCTACTCCAAAAATAACTCAATCTTCCAAGTTATGCATTTATTTTAAATAATCTTATGTACACCAACGAGGATACACTCTTAAATAACTAATATCTAAATCCCATAGTGGCTAGAGTGTCAATATTACGAATTAAAGAAGAAACCGAAGACCGACGTATAACTGCACATTTTGTGTTTTTGGAGAAACACACACACTTGTAAATATATCCAAAAGGCAAAGACTTTAATGTAGTACTAAGCTAAAAAGTTATGAAGAGCACCGCTGGATAGACAAACATTAGCTATAATTTCTGCTGTACTACAAAGATTATATAAAATAAATGCATAAATTTCGTCGCTCTGGCTCTTGGTTCAAGTGGACCTGCTATACAAACTAAAACAGTATGCAACAAACACTGTGTAGCCCCTTTTTGGGCGGTGAAGATAGACATATAGACAGCTTAATAAGAATAAATAAAATAATAATAAACAGAAGCAAGATTATCCTTACACAAGTATCTGCAGCTAGAAAAAGTTATTGACCATGCTCAACTGTTAAAAAAGAAAACTAAATAAATTGAAAATAAATAGTTTATTTCGAATATAGATTTGATATCATCTAGCAAAAATAAATAAATATCAATCTCAAACAGACACTATGCGCAATACGCTCTCCTCATACAGTCTAATGATATACAATCAAAGCTTAATATAAACAGGGGTTCGATTACAGAAGTATGTTATAGTTACTCACAAAAATCAGTAAACCAGGCTATTTAAGTTATCTGGATCACACATTACATGATAGGCAGTATCGATTGAAGCTTACAACAAATTGTCGCTTATATCAATGTAGAAAGTTGTAAAAGTCTCATTCAGTGCTTATGGAACTTTTTGGAGGGATCTTTAGCCATGTCAACAAGTGTCTGAGCAGGTTTGAAGGGAGCTCCATACAACCCTTGGTATTCTTCCATTTTCCTAACTAATTTCTCTGCACCAAATTGATCAACCCACCTGTAATTAAGAAACACAAATATATTTACACTTTCCAGAAAACCGTTATTTTAGTGAAAAACGTATTGTGACGGAACTGAGTACTATTTATTATACATTTGTTTGAAATCTTTACATTTGACGGATCCTACTTTACCCTATGGGTATTCGGAGCACTCCGGGCACTGGCCCAGGGCCTGATGGGGCCTCCAAATGGTAAACCCAGTATGTATAAATATACAACGTCTTACAGAAAGGTGTGGTAATATTTAAGGGCCGTTACATACACCTGACAGCGAGTGTTTATGTACCGGATCTTATCAAAATCTAGACATCGTAAAATCACGCTAATTTTAATCACGTAGTTATTGCGATCAATAAAATCGATCACAACCGAATAAGTTAAGTGCGTGAGCGAGAATAACAATGCTGGAGTGTGACAATAGTTCAAGTTTTTAACATTCAGCATTTACATGGACTGTTGTCCAAAGATGCAAATCGAATATTGACATGTTACCCAGTCAATGATAAAGAAAATAGTACTTTATTTATGTGAGAATGCAATCGGATTTGGTACGATTATACATACGATACGAATACGGATTTGGGCGTGAAATACTTATATCGTAAACCATACGTTGCTTACGTTTTGAAGATGTCTACGTTTTGATCTTTATTGTTAGTTATTGCTATTTTAATACTCGACATAGGTGAAATCATCGAAAAATGATGGGGCCATTATCTAAGAATAGGATACGTTGCTTAAATTTGACCACACCTCTCTGTAACACATCGTATATTTTTAAATTCAAATCACATAACTATTTGACAATAATTTTAGTTATGACATAATTGAAAAAATTAAGTATTTATCTTTAATATGACCCCAAACTGTGTGCCCTTGGACCCCGCATGGCCTAAAATGGCACTGCCCATTGATCAGGTAACTTAATGTCAGTTTTTCTAATAAGATTTGTATATGATTTTATCCCTGGAGGAGATTGCTGTCAGGCATGCGGCATTGATTGTAAGAACCAATATTTTTTTGCAACATGTAGGGCGAGCATACATAATACGTAGCATAGGCACATAACCTACTACGTATTGCACGCTTGGTTTGCATGTACACATATTGAAGTAAATCCTGGTCTATTTAGACTCGGTTCCCTATATTGGACTGGGAAAAGGATAGGATGTTGATTTTATTACCTGAAAGGTCCACCAGTGAATGGAGGAAATCCGAGACCAAATACGGCACCTACGTCGCCCTCCAGAGGACTATGTAAAATCTTTTCTTCCAAAGACAATACAGCTTCATTAACAAATCTGTCGACAATAATAATAATACTAGTGAAGAAAAGAAAGCAACAGCAAGGTAGCAGTTTCACATAGATTTTCTGTGAGATGGTGGTACTAACACGTTTCGAGTAGACAAAAGTGACTACAGTGTGGCTCTGCCATTTATAAAGTTCAGGTGAAATAAAAATTGAATGGTACGGTGATTGATGCTACGCGTCATATAAAGACTAGAAAAATGATTCACGTTTATCATAATGTCGATTTATTAGATAAACGGATTTGGTAAATAAGATTTCTATAGTTGATATCATTATAATCAATGGATTAATTTATGTCTGAAATTAACACAGTGCCTTTTATAAATATATTGTTATAGATTGGAAATAAATAGTAGTTTGGCCCGATATCGAATATCCGGTAAGCCCGTAAGCCGCGCCAGATAGCCGGAAATTTGTCCGGTAGCCGTGAACCCATGGCAAGTCAAAGTCGCAATATCGTACTATAGTTTTTATTTGCATACTAGTGTCGTCACCTTATCAACAAATCAATTTAGGTATCATAAAATTTTCGCTGTTAAATGAATATCTGGTATCCGCTATTGTGTTCAGTTACTATCTGTTCCCTGACACTTATAGTTAACTAGGCCAGATCGGCGGATACCATATACTGGAATGTCCGTGTCACTTCATAATAATTTATTTGTTTTTTTATTATTTTAATCAATAAATGATTTTACCCAAAATCTAAGTTATAAGTCAGGAATTATCGTCAAATAATAGAAAAATGATGCCCACCTACCTATATTGTAATGTCAATATTCGTAACACTCATTGTGTTTACGCGTACGAGGGAGATAGTGGATGGCTCTACTACACGCCGAGCATTGTTGGCTCATACCCATATTTTAAATAATATTTGGAGACTAATATAAAGCAATGTACAAATTCAAGCAGAGGAAACGATTCTATTATTATCATAAAATGTCTCACCTAGATACCATCCTCAATTGTTTGTCCTCAACAGTGTTGGCACCACGTGGCTCCAAAGAGTATTTATCTTTCAATATTTGAATAGCTTCATAATTCACTTCTCTGTTTTTGGAGCCCTTTTCGTATACATAGAAGCCCTTGCCCGACTTGCGTCCCATGAAACCAGCTTTGACTAAGTCCTGCATAATGCCTAGGTTTCCTCCAGCAATCCGCTCACCGAAAGCCTAAAAATTATAAACTGTCATAAAATATATAATAAAAACCTTTGCATCGGTGGCGTAGTTGTACTGCGTACGCGGTATGACTGCTGTGGTCTAAGGTCTTGGGTTCGATCCCCTGTCGGGTAAAGTGCTATTGGGTTTTTCAATCATGAAATGCTTAGTATCAGCCAGGTATCTTGAAATAGTTAATAGATAGGCTCGCCCCCTATCACATCATAGGACGGAAATAACCTGGCGAAATGTGGGTGTATTAATTACTCCTCTGCTTACCCATTCAGGTAGTATGTCCTTCAAACCGGAACACAACGATGTCCACACACTGCTGCTTGGCGGCAGAAATAGACAAACCAGTGGTACCTACCCAGACGGCCTTTCGCATACGAGTAACCTAGTACCTACCCACGATCCACCTAGTAATTAGGTGACATATTCGCCATTTACGCAGCACTTATAATTACCTTAGCTAAATCGACAGCGATGTGTGAGCCAACGTCGATACCGACTTCATCAGCCAATGTGGCCGCGCCGACAGGGAAACCAAATTGCTTAGTCATATTATCCAGTTCCTTAGGATCGACGCCTTCTTGTAACAATCTAAAACATATTTTCAAAATTGGACGTGTTATGAATCTAACTATACAAACCAATATATATAGTCCACATAATCACATTATCCAAAATTACATCTGAAGAATCTGTAAATACAGAGGAACTCTAAGAAAAAATTGAAATGCGTGGACCTTATTCTCTATGACCGCAGCAACACGTAACGCGCATGTTTTACGTTCTGTAATAATATTCTCGATACCTTTAAGCAGAAAGTGTAAATTTATCTATCCAAGCAATATTGAACTAGAACTCAAAACCCTCTCAAACAATAACTTTAGAATGTGGAAATTTATATTAGTACATGTTTGGACCTTATTATAAATTGTTCATATTAATACAATCTTTATTTCAGTAGGTACTTCGCTTATTATCACACAAGCATACTACTGGTTCTGTCAATCGTGCAAAAGAAAAGGTGGTGCATGATGGATTTATGATTTGAGAAACTGCAGTTAATAGATGGATATGGACTATTCCAGATGGTGATGATTTTTGTTTACTTAGAAAAGCCTATATCGAGCAGTTGACGATGATGCAGTAGATGAGATAGTAGATACGTTGTTGCCTACTGTTGTTGTGGATATAAGTTACCTAACGGCTTCGCTGAGCATGGTGGAGAGTATCCGCGTGGTGTAGAAGCCGGGTCCGTCGCCGACCGTGATGACGACCTTCCCTTGTCGCAGCCCCACCGCCACAGCGGCCGCCGCCGTGTCCGTGCTCGTGCCCGGGTGCGTGATTATCTCTAGTAGCTGCATCTTGTCCACCGGCGAGAAGTAGTGCATACCTGTTTTACATTAATAACTCTTTCTTTAGAGCCATGAACAGCGGTCCAGTAGCACTCAATGAAATGAGAACCGAAAATATTACTTTTGGGTTTGGGTGTTGCCAGATAAAAAGTCTTGTAGTTTCTGATACCCATGGCACAATATAATATCTTACTGTGGAATCTAGACTAGTGTAGTTTATGTTCAAGAAATTAAATCAGATTTGGTATTCCAGGTGTTCTGGCTTAACAGAACGGTGGTTTTGGCTTAAATTTCACCACACCTTTCTGTACTTACCAATAACTTTCTCCGGGCGGCTACTTCCAGCTGCAATCTTGGTAATGGGAATAGCACTGGTGTTTGTTGCAATAATACAATGTTTAGGCACAACAGCTTCAAGCTCTTTAATAACTTTGTGTTTAATGTTTATATCTTCAAATACAGCTTCAATCACACAATCAACATCCTTGAATTTGGCATAATCCAATGTTGGTGTTAAGTTTGACAAATATTTGTCTCTCTGCAACCTAAAATAAAAAATGTGTTAACATAACGAAACATTCGCATAAGCACATTTTATTTTTGACAAAGTATTAAAGAGTGTTTACTTTGTTGAATAAAATATTGAAGCGAAACGAAAAGGAATGTTACGAATTTTAAAGTTCTACCAGAAATGTAATATGATTGTGGGTGTGTGAATATGACCATTAATCATCAACAAAACATATTGTATAGAATTTTTATACGACAATGGATGAATAATGTGAAAGAATAATAGTTGTACCAATTGTTACAACAATTAGCACAATTCAAATTAGATGTATTAGTAGAGTGGAGGCTTATATTTGTAAACCCGGTTTTACTGCAGTTATTAATTTTCTTTTGTGTAGGACCAACCTTTCTCTAAGCTACAACAAATTTCTTAATAAATTTAGACAAATGTTCACATTCATCAAAATTACTTACGCGGAAATTCTCTTTCGCTTAACGGCACCATTCAAACCAGTTTGTATTTGTCCAACACCTCTGTATAGACCGGCGTTGGTTGCATCTTTCATAACAACATTATATCCTTTATCAATAGATACATGAACAATGCCTGCACCCATGAGACCGGCGCCAAGTACACCAATCTGTAAGTATGGTAGAAATACAATTGCATCACCCAATAACTACATACTTTCCATGCATTATAATACGATAAATAACCTAATGTACCGTGTTTTGATGCCTGGAAAGTTACATTTTCTTTATCTGGCTGTGTGAGTATTGTGGCATTGTATGGCCCTAAGATTTTAATTTTAATCTATAAAATAACTTCATTGAGCCATGAATAGGTTTCAATGAGTAGTTGACGTAAAAATGGCAACCAGGGTCTGATGATGGATTAGGGTGTTGGGGTTTTGAACTGTGCGGTTAATATTAGTATGAACAAGTGGGGTATAATACCAATTATTATTATTATTTTTTTTATTGAGAAAACCAACAGCTTATATACAAACAAATATTATCAACAATACACTTTGAGCAAAATACAAGCCAATTATAGGTTTACCTAGTTTAAAATTACACGTAGTATTAGCAATAATCAGCATGATACATTACATATTATACAGAAGTTTTCATTTTCTATAAAATGTTTTACATACCTTCTTTACATTTACTTCAGACTTTCCAAATCTATTTTTTTTACATTCTGTTTGACCCCTGAAAAGGCCAATAAGCCCTTTGCTTTGTGGGGTCATTGCTAGCTCACCAAAAGTTTGAGCCTCTGCTTCATAACCAGCCACTGGTCCCTTATCTACACTTGTTCTTGTCACTTCAAGTATCTAAAACACATGCATATAATTTGATACTTGTATGAAAAAGTAAATGTTTTACAACTTTTTACGTATGTACATCCTTTATTAAAGATCTTTTTTTATAAATAAATAGTAAATAGAAACAGCTTTGTACAAAAAAAGGTAATGATAAAAGTGAATGTGGCTTCAACAGAAGCAAAAAAGCATTTTACCTTCAAAGGTGCAGGATAAAGACCTTTAGAAGCCTTCATAACCTGTTCTTTAGCTTTGTTAAATATCATATTTTTAACAAAGTCCCATTGCATTGCCATGGCAGTAATTTTTTCAACAAGCCCTTTCTTTGATCTGTTGATTTTTATTTTTCCAGCTGCAATATCTTTTGCAACTTGTATCGCAACAGATTCTAGGTATTTTCTTGTGTTTTCTTCTGGCAGGCCTACACCTGAGAAATTAAAATATATCCATAGAATATGATCTAATATAAACGTATAAGAGTAATCTAATATATAAAATTCTCGTGTCACAATGTTCGTTCCCATACTCCTCCGAAACGGCTGGACCTATTTTTATGAAATTTTATATGCAAATTCAGTAGGTCTGAGAATCGGCCAACATCTATTTTTCATCCCCCTAAATGTTAAGGGTGGTCCACCCTTATATAATTTTTTTATTTTTTAGACAACTTTTTTTGTTTTTATTTTTTATGATACTGCATTAAAAATACATAGGTATAACCCTAAAATTTCTCCCTTCTACCATCAACCCTTATTTTTTAATAGTCATTTTAGTATTTTTGTCAAGCGCATTTCTCACCGGGGGCGCCCACTAGGCTACTTTAATCCTAGAAATAGGCATTCACGCGGGCGGAGCCGCGGGCAACAGCTAGTATAATATAATACAGTAGAATTCAGATATAACGACGTCGCTTATAACGACTAACCGGTTTTAGCGATGATAATGTTTACTCAAGTTAGGTTTCATAATTAGTTATTGAAAAAATATAACCGTTTAGTGCGACTCCGGTTTAAGTGACCAACTGCTTATAGCGACCATTATTTATAATAATACGTCGGGTTAAAACGACGCGCAATGTTTTGTTGACACAACCTACGCACTATTACCTCGGCGCCCCAATTCACCCCGCCCTTCAATCACTGTTATGACAAGTACATAAAGCTCGACAAAATGAGTTCTTTGAAGCGAAAGTGTTTTACAATTTAAGAAAAAAGTGCAATATTACACCGATTACAAGCCGGTGAATCAAATGCAACCCTCACAAAGGAGTTTGGCGTATCTCATTCTACAATATCCACAATAAAGAAGAATACCTAAAGATAAGATCGAGCCGCTGTTTAATGCCAATGTTTTGAAATGCAAACGCGTAAGGACTTCTACTCATGAGCAGGTGGATAAGGCATTGTTACAGTGGTCCAAGCTTCAGCGCGACATATGCAATCACAAAGCATATGTGATTCTTATAAAATGTTTTATTTACCTAAAATACCTGTCGCATTTATATGTATTCGTAAGTTAGGTATGTACCTACTTAAGAAATAATCCCGCCGTTTTGTGCATCATCCGGTTAGTACGACATAGTATCGCCGGTCCCTTTAAGGTCGTTATATCCGAATACCTACTGTAGTTTATTCACTTACACAAACAGACAATATAAACTCAATATATGTATCGATCACCGTAAAACGACGGTATTAATTTTCTATAATCTATGAAGTCACATACCTGGCCCCAGAGGAGAAACTAACAAATCCACAATTCCCAACTTTTTAGCTTTGTCAGCTTTTATTGTTTTGCCTGTAAGTGCCATGTCTAAAGTCGTAGGTATTGATGTTAATGCTGGTAACCTATAACAACATTCATATGAGGAAAAAATAATATATATCACTTGTTCAAAATTATTGCAGTATTATGGCTGATTTCAATAAACAAAAATAGTTTGAGTTTTTCAGAATAGATCCCACAAATGAGCCAATTCGAATACAGTTAGGGCACACATACAAAGTCTTATTTAATTAAAATAGGATTGGTTATTGATATTGACCATTAATCAGTTAAAAAATATATCTTCCAGTATGTTTATAATAAATATCTATAATAATACCAGTTAAAATTGCTAGAGTTTAAATACATTAGTTCAGAATACTGGTATAAGTTAAATTAGGTAAGCGAAATTTTCAATAATTGATCTTAGTTTTAATCAATCAAACTATGTTATTTGTATGGAAGAACGGGTGATAAATGTTCCTCTAGCGAAGGGGAGATCTTCAGTCAGGCGGATGTTGGACCTGACCGGCCGCGGCTCCTCCAATAATTCATGTTCGGAACTTGTATATATAGTAACCGTCGCGCAAACTTTGCCAGCGCGATTCAGGATCGGTTGACATTGCATTGTGCGGAGTGCGCTGCGTACCGCCACATGTACATATTACCTTCAAACTGTGTTCTGATTGGCTCATTTCTGTGATCTATCTAGAGTACCAAACTAAGATCATTTATTGAAAACGGCCGTAAATTGTTTGGACAGAGATTTGTTATAATAATAAATATATAAAGTTATATAATGACAGCCTAATAAGCGAGAGGCGTTCGATTTCCACACCATGATAAATTGTGTGATCCACAAATATTGATTTTGGGTCTGGGTGTTGTGGGACTGCAAGTCCCTCGTAGTTCCTGATACACACAGTACAGGTTAACCTAGTGTGGGTTCAGGATGTGTGTGACTATTAGGTGTATGTATTTATTTATATAATATGTAAAGATTTTATGGAGTAGTGTTTATTTTTTGAGTAATATTTTTACCTTTGAATGGCACCTCCGCCCGGCATCAGGCCTAACATTACTTCAGGCAATGCAAACGCAGTTTTACTGTCCTTGACAGCAATACGGTAACGAAAAGCGAGGGCTGTCTCAAGTCCGCCACCGAGGCATGTTCCTTGTATTGCAGCGACAAATGGTTTAGATGATGTTTCAATTCTTCTAAATATTTCATGACCTAAGAAATAATATTTGCATCAAATAACATTCCTATACTAAATTTATAACACATTAAATGGTTAATTTTAGAGACAATTTTGAATGTCCGAATATATTTTGACAGCATTAGACAACCAATGTAAGACCAACCAATTTGGTAAAGTTTCACCATATACATTGCATTTTATCTGGTAACTAAGATTGAAATGCACAATTGTTAATTCAGACCTTAATGATTTAATACTGCCTTGGTAATGTGGTACCTTTCAGTGGTAATGTGTACCAAGTACGACTGCTGTGCTGAGGTCTCAAGTATGATCCTCAAGTCTGGTACAATGCCAAAATAAGCCAGACTGTCTTGATGATCAACATTGCCAAAAGATGCAGCGAAATCATTTTGCAGTGCCAAAACAAAATTACTCACCCCGCTTGCATAAATCAACAACCTCTTCTTTTGTTTTACAGTTTTCAATCATGGTTATGTCAGCCCCAGCAATGAAGCATCCAGGCTTGCCTGATATCAAAACTGCAGCCTCAACAGAAGGGTTAGATTCAATCTCATTTACAATGCTGGACATTTCTTCCATTACTGATGGGTTTAGGGAATTTACCTAGGGATATCAGAATAAAATACATTTTTGTACTTAATACTTATTGTCATTGTTTTTTTTGCTTATAGCTTGAGCTGGCAAATGAGTAGATAGTTTGCTACTGCCCCAGCTGACCTAATTTGAGAGAATATTTATGTGTCTGTGTGGTGAAATCTTAGTGTCTAATTAGTTAGTGAAGATGCAATCAGTATATTAAGTACTTTATAATAAATGAACTAATTATTAAAATCTCTTCACCGAATTATAAGACAGCTATTTTTGAAAGTTTATCTAGTAGATAGACTGCCTCGGTGGCGCATTTGTAATTTGTATGCGTTACGATTGAAGCTGATGCTGAGGTCCCCTGGTCGGGTTAAAGTGGTATTGGGTTTTTCTATTACGAAATGCTCAGTATCAGCCTGGAGTCAGGACTCTGTGCCCGGTATCGCGATAGGCTCGCCACCTATCACATCGAGGGATGGATACGCTCGGCGAAATGTGGCTGTATTGGTTACACCTCTCCCTACTCCCTTCGGGGATTACAGGCGTGAGTGTGTATGTATTTATCTAGTAGATATCTTTCTTCAGGTATATATGTCAGAGTGTGGACTTTTGTATTTGAATGTGTCATAGTTTATTTGGTAAGTAGAATTTACTCACGAGGTCATGAAATAAGATCTTAATCTGATTAACCTACCCAATAACTACCAAATAACATTTTGGAAGAGATGATTTAAATTGAGACAAGTGTAATACAGATAGTGCTTATTTAAAGACTTGTTACAAAGGATAGTTGTACTGGTACTTTATAGTATTCAATGAGTCTGTTTATAATTTCATAAAATAAAATAATGTTGTGGGGCGTTAATACAAAGCTACGAATAAAACAAATAAAATTTTGAATACCTTAACATTAGGTGAATCTAAAGTAATCACGTAAACGCCATTGACCAATTTGCACTTGGTATGAACTTGGGTTGCTGCAGCGGCGTATGTTCTGCTGTGTATTCCTATAAACATAGTGCCAAAATATATTCAATCATAATGATAATAATATGCAGATTAAAATAAATTATTCAGTATGAAAAACGTTTGATAGAAAAAGAACTCTGGTAATTTTGTAAGTTAGGTCATGCAAGTAAATAATCTTACCAGTTAAAAACATGTCTTTGCGGTTCCTTAAGATCTTCAATGCATTTAATATCTTGCTGTTGCCCATGTTTGTAATGCCTAATGGAAGTGTAAAATCGATTAACTTAAATATACAATTTCTTTAGAATACTTTTTGAACCCAGACTTTGAACCTAAACTTTCCTCGCGATTGTGGAAGTCAGAGGGGGTGGAGAAATGACAGTTGTTGCGGGACGGGTAATGGGTACGTCAAAATGACCGAATGACACAGACTGCTTTAAAAAATATACCCAACTAGTGTTGGGTAGAACACGGTAGAACACGATTTTTAAATGAGTTTGTAAGAGTTGCCTCTTTTTTGTACTGAGCCTGTACAAATCGATACATCAAATGTAAAATATCGAACTATAGGTACCTACGATTTTAAAGAGGATATTGGCGTTCTAAATAATCTAAATAATAAAATAAAGTTTAATAAAACTTAGAAACAGACTTATTTTTTTTTCAACCGGTAGCGACACAGGCACCGACTCTAAAGAGAATACAATATGATAGAATTAGTCATTTTAGAATTAGTCATCAGTGTTTTTATTTTGAAGTCGGTTTCTAAGTTTTGTTGCACTTTATTTTATTTTAAATTGTTTAGTTGTAGTTACAGCATTAGCATGTAAATTCCAATACAATAACACAATCGCGACGAGTGTACTGTTGTCCGTTGAGGAGTTTTATTTTTTTACTCCGTCATACGATCTTAACAAAATTTATATAGGACCACATCGCAACTAAACTCTATCGAGTAAATTTTTTTCCAACAAATTACCACACAACAACGGCCCACAATTGCCGGAGATATCGATGTACATAAATAAAAAAGCAAAAAAAAAACGCGCCGAATTGAGTACCTCCTCTTTTTTTGAAGTCGATTAAAAAGCAGCGATAACTCAGCAGGGACTGACATGGACTGTCAAGATGAAAGTCGCTGGTTCGAAACCAACCCTAAGAGTATGCACCTCTGACATTTCTAAGTTACGTGTGTATTAATTGTTAATTATCGCTAGCTTTAACGGTGAAGGAAACATTGTGAAGAAACCTGAGAAGTTTTCTATAAGAATTTACATAACCGTGGAGTCCTGATAAAGACTAATGCTTTATAGAGTTCAAGTCCGGCCTTACGTTCCAAGTACTGCTCAAACCTCTGGGCTGGAGCATCCAAATACCAGCTTCGTCAATTTGACTCCTTAGAGACACGGACCGTTCGAATCAGAGACAGCCCTAGTCTCACGAGTGGTCTGGAACCCTTGGGCATGCGGAGAGACATTGGATCTCTCTGCGTGCTCTATCGTATGTTCCACGGGGAGTGCTCTGAGGAATTGTTTGAGATGATCCCATCATCTCCTTTTTATCACCGCACCACTCGTCACGAGAGAAAAGTTCATCCTTTTTACCTGGAACCACCTACCTCCAGTACAGTGCCTTTCCAGAGGTAATTTCTCCCACGACGAGTGGTAGAGCCACGCTGTAGACAATTTTGTCTACAGCATGAATGGGCCGGCTCGTCCGGGTCGTTACCACTGTCTCACAGAAAACCGACGTAAAGTTGCAGCTTGCTGCTGCGTTTCGTACGGTGAGTGAGATATCCGGAGGCCCAAATCCCCTCCCCTTCCCAATTCCTTAATTATCCCTTTCCTTTAAGGTCGGCAACGCGCCCATGATTCTTTTTGTATTGTGGGCGTACAAGGGCGGTGGTGTTCACTTACCATCAGGTGAACCACTTGCTAGTTTGTCGGCCTATACAAAAAAAAACGCACTTTCTGACTCTGAAATGAACTTTCCTCCGCGATGCTTTCTCAGCGATATGACATGGTTTGGCTGTGTCCATTGCATTGCTAATATCTATAGGCGACGGTGACCACCTACCATCAGATGGGCTATCAGCTCGATGGCCTTCGAAAGCTAATAATATATATATATATATATATATATATATATATATATATATATATATATATATATATATATATAGTCCTTTTCCCCCATTTGTTTGATCCAGCAGAATTACAAGAATAATTTGTTGATCCACCTTTGTGTTCAAATTTACCGGCTCCTAAGCTTTATTTACAAAACAGGAAGGCATACCTATATTGGAACAGCGTTTTGTGTCGCTTAGACATATTTCGAAATTCAGCAATATGCTCTAACAATTGTTTTATACTTGTCTATGAAATTTGTGGCTCCTCCTAACGGTTCTTTTTCAGGCACTCTTTAAACATTTCTTGATCCTTGTGAGCGCGCACATTAACGTAACTAGATACCTATAAACATTTTAGGTAGTTCAGAAACGGATCGACAACGGTCCTAATTTCAGGCAACATAGGTGAAATAGTATTATGGAAATATTTGTGTAAAAGATATGGATGACAATATTTCGGAATACACTGTAGTTGTGTTTTTTTTTACAAATTCAACAGGTTCGATTCCCGGGTAGGATAATTGGTTTTTCAGAAATCTAATGATGAAGTTTTATTTTTTATTAAAATCGAGCTCGAGACTTCTTTGAGCATTTTTCGTTAATTCTTATAATTTAGGATTTGGCCATCCACGCCCACTTGAAAAACTCACCATCTATCTTACTATAATAAAGCAGTGGATTCTGGTGTTTCTGTACATTGAAAGAAACGTGATAAAAAATAAAGAGGGTGACTAAAGAAGAGTAAGGGAAACAACTCGCCGACTTTTATAAGTCTTTTCTGTCTGTCTGTTTGTTACTGCACATCTCCGAAACTACTGAACGGATTTCGATGAAATTTGGTATGGTGATAGTTTGAGACCCTAGAAAGGACATCATAGGCACGGGAAAATATAAAGCGAGACTTTTATCCCAGAAAATCTTTTTCACGCGGGTGGAGCCGAGAGAACTCGAAATTAACTCGAATACTTATCAAGGACCAATGCCGATTCCATATGTTAAACAAAAAATGAAAAACAAATAATAGGTAAAATAAAAAACCCGCTTTTATAGAAAATCCAACTAAATTATTTTATTCCAACTATAAATTTTTTATTTTTATTACTAGCTTTCATGCGCGTCACATTTAAGTACGTGAATAAAATATAGCCTACTAGCTTTTGCCCGCGGCTCCATCCGCGTGAATAAGTTTTCCCGAGATAAAAGTCCCGCTTTATATTTGTCCGGGATAAAAAGTAGCCTATGTGTTAATCTAGGACATGATTTACCCGTGTGCCAAACATCATCGAAATCCGTTCAGTAGTTTTTGCGTGAAAGAGTAACAAATATCCATACATCGATACTTACAAACTTTCGCATTTATAATATTAGTAGGATGTCACAACCAGATAATGTAGCTTTCTCTTTCTATAGTGACAAATTTTTTGCAATCGGCCGAGTAGTTTCGGAGTCTATGCGTTATTAACAAACAGATATTTCCTCTTTATAACATTTGTTTAGAAAATGTTATTTTCATCTTGTAAGCAGATTGGTAAAGGCTTAGATTGGAACTACTGTTACACATGTGACATTTCGCTGCGTTTCTGAAGTTGCAGAAACGCTACAAAAAATCACATTGCGTAAAGTTGGCATTAAGATAAAATTAAAATAAGTATGTAAGCATTTAAGGGTGAATCTTTTATGTGTCTTAATTTTATAACTTTGTTTTTTTTTTTATTATTTTGACTGATTTTAAATAAACATTTATAGTTTTCTTAGTAATTTTTGATTTCAGTATTCTTAATGATGACCTTCTGCATATTCTCCCGAAATGCAGTAATATCATTTAAAATGATTACATTCAACAATCACTGCCTTATTTTTATTCCTACTAAAATAAGCTGTACCTAATCCATACAGCCTATAATTATTTAAAATTCTAAGTGATTTGTAATGTAGGCCAGCAGTGCTGACAACAGATAATTCAAAAGATGTTATGTTTCGGTGATTAAACTACGGACATAATTTTGCCTGACCTGAAATGAAATGAAATGAAATGAAATAGTTTTATTCATCATGTAGGCAATTAAAATAGCGCTTATGACAAGTCAGTACAAAATAAAGAAACTTATGTAATTACAGAAATCATATCAGCTAATATATACATAACATACATAGCATCGTCAAAATACACTGGGCAACTATAAAGTTTACAATATTTTTATATTAGTCCAGAATTGTTAAGTAACCTATTTCTTTTCTAGCCACCCTACCCTAAAAACTTTAATCAGATGCAGTTAAAATTAAAGTTAGCCCATATAAACGTCCCACTGCTGGGCATGAGCATCCCCTCCACGAGGAAGGAGTTTTTAGGCCATAGTTCACCATGCTGGCCAAGTGCGGGTTGGCAAACATATTTTTGGTTCGACTTTTTACATGCCCATCTGACGCATGGATCATTTCTCTTGTCAGTCAATAAGGTGATCAGCCCGTAATGCCCTAACCGGACTGCGAACAAAAACACTAAGTATTATTCGCCGCGCGGATTCAAGGCCGCGATCTCCGAGTTATAGCTTCGACGTTGTAGCCACTAGATCACAGAGGTAGTAGATGCCTACATACTTATTTATAAAGTGATGATTCCAACCAATGAATGATGCTGTGCTCTGTGACTGGCCCGTTTGAATTGGATCAAATAAGTACGGAGTGGATTTGTATAAATTTTAGCTATTTAAAAAAAAAAACACGAGTGATTGTTGATCCGAACGGTGCCACTAAATCACGTATATATAGTATTGGATGGAACAAATCGGGCATGGATCAACAAATTCGAGTGGATCAAATAAAAACTGATTATACGTAACGCTGGATCTTACAATTCCTAGAACGGATGACTATATATATATATTATTAGCCTTTGACTGCCTCGGTGGCGCAGTTGTAATGCGTACGCGTTACGATGGAGGTCAACGCTGAGGTCTCGGGTTCGATCCCCAGGTCGGGTAAAGTGATATTGGGTTTTTCTATTACGAAATGCTCAGTATCAGCCCGGAGTCTGGAATTTGTGCCCGGTATGGCGATAGGCTCGCCCCCTATCACATAAGGGACGGAAATACGCTCGGCGAAATGTGGGTGTACTGGTTACACCTCTGCCTACCCCTTCGGGGATTACAGGCGTGAGTGCGTATGAATATATATATATGTATATGTAGGGTTCGAGGATAAAAATACAGGTTTTTTTAACAACTCTTTACTACACAATTAGCACAATAGGGTAGTTGACTAGATTTTTTTTATTATTTAAATCAATAAGTTACGTTACTCAAAATCTATTGCAGAAAGAATTTTATAAATCGGACCAAAAATAAATAAGATAGAAGCCATTCAAATCCTATAGAAGGGGTAATTGTCAAATGACAGACGATGCAACCTTTGACGTCACTGTGTAAAATGTTCATTATAGTGCACGCGTGCAAGCGAGATAGTGAGATATCCCTACTACGCACCCACTTTTCCTCATACCAACTTTTAAAGTCATAACTGCGGGCACGTTTCTGAACCAATTTTGATTGTGTTTTAATAAAAGGGTTTCTTTTGCGTATCATTTTCTGTTGCTTATAAAATAATGTATAAAATTCAATATAGGAAACTACCCTATTGTCTTCAGTCATAAGTAAGTTCAACCGCCCTCTTACTTCCTTCCACACTTCCGCTCATTACCTCGTTCATTCGTACTCATTCACTATATTCACTCAATCATTACTATCCTATCAGTTATTCTGCCATTCATCCAATCCTACACTCGGCCGTCCTACCTTACTGTCTGCCCTCAGACATCATCATTTATTCATACTTTCATACCACAATGTTACACTAATAATAGGCTTCTTTTGACAGAACAAAGTGGTTATTTAAAACAAAGACTCTAATTACATATATAAACAATTTAGTGATTAGTATGATTAGTATTTTAGTTTTATTACTTTTTATATTATATCTATTTTATGTTATAACCATAGAGTAATAACATAAAATTAACTGCATACGTGACTCCTAACAAAAATTTGCAACGAAAGAGAAATACGAAATTCTTTTAAATCTGCTGCGAAACGTGTGAACACTATCCCGAAGATCGCGATAGGATATTTTACTAGACAACTCCTGTAGTTGACAACCCTACGTAATAGGTACCTTGAAATCAAAATTTATTAATTTTCACATAGAAATAAGGTACCTACTAAAAATATGGAACATAGAGATAAACAGTGGTAGGTAGGTTCCTCCTATGCGAGACTCCGTCTGGGTGGGTTCTATTTCTTCCCCGCAATCAGTAGTATGAAGGCACCGCTGTGTTCCGATTTGAAGTACAATGAAGCCAGTTAAATTACTGGGCATTATGAGATTTGACATAATGTATGCTTCAGGGTGACGACCACAGACAGTACTATGCAGTACTTTGTAATACCTATAAAGTTCTGGGTTCTGGGTGGTGTTGCTATTATTTATCCGCGGACGCAGCGCGGCGGCATGGCATGGCACGGCACGGCGCGGCGTGGTGCTTACCGTCAGTCGTGCGCGACTTGCTCGTTTCATCATTGAATTAGACTAATAAAAAAAAATACAGGCATTTAAAATAAACGTTACATTATTTTACTTGCTCCCACGTTTGTTACAATAGTTGTATTGAAGAGCTCTACATATCTGTACAATATTTTATTCAATAAAACTAAAAGGGCTCTTAGGCATCACTTTTATTCCAACCATACAACCTTCCGTCCAGTCTGGCTTTTGAATAAAACATAAGTAGATATATTCACCCTAAGACCCACTTGTTGCAACCCTCTTTCGTAACCATGACGACGCACAGTGTTACGCCTTAAATCGGACAAAATCACAAAATGTATATATTTTTTATATAAAGACCTAAAATATTCAACGAGTAAATTAGCTTCTATTGTCATCTGGTTGTGACAATTCACATATTGGGTGTTTTATATTACTAGCTTTTGCCCACAGCTCCTCCTGCGTCATAGCATCGCGTCGCGCTTGTAGGTTGGTTAAGAAGAATCTGTGTAATAAATTACATAACTATTCGTAATATATATAAAGGCGAGACGCGCTGTACTTATTATATTTATTTGTCATCCAATTTAACTAATATAAACATTAAATAAGCCCAAGCTTACATAAAACATAATTGAAATCACATCTAATTTGGTCCAGCCATTGTGGAGATTAGTGTGCACAAACACAATCTGTTTATGATTTTATTTTAAACGTATTAATGATAAGTGACAAACAACGCACAGAGGTAGGTAATAATAATAATACACCCAACAGTCATACACATAACCCTGATGCTAACTGGGTGAACCTGCGTCATGGGTATCAGGTACTACGAAGGACTTACGGTCCCCACAACCCCCGAGGCCAGACCCGAAC
Source organism: Mimas tiliae (assembly GCA_905332985.1). Classification (NCBI taxonomy): domain Eukaryota; kingdom Metazoa; phylum Arthropoda; class Insecta; order Lepidoptera; family Sphingidae; genus Mimas; species Mimas tiliae. The sequence continues at coordinate 8,561,262 of HG995241.1, forward strand.
AAATATCTGCGATCACGCAAACATTAGTTAGATTAGAGTAGCCGACGTAGACTACACTAATCATACGCTTTGCAAGATTATCACTAATACGACATCTAAACACATTGGAAATACACACAGAAAAGTAGATAAACTCTCTATAAACACACTAGGGCTTTAATTGAAAGAAGTCGAGAAATTAAAGAAACAACAACTACAAGCTTAAAACTACGAATAGAAATTAATAAGAAGATTCATAAATCTATTAAATATGATCTACGTAAATACAATACTCATATTATCATAGATACAATAAAAAGATATAAAGGTCCAAAAGTTTTTGAAAGAGGGATTAAAGGAGGTAATGAACAAATATTAAAATTAAAAGACGAAACCGGGAATACAGTAACAGATAGGGTGCAAGTAATGTCAGTAGTTGAAGTGTTTTACCGAAAACTATACGCCTCTCAACTGGCGGAACCTCTATCACCGGGCGATGACCTACGAGCACAGGCTACAGAACATCTCAGTTCAGATGAACTACCACCAATTCTATATTGTGAGATAGACAGAGCACTAAAACAAATGAAAAGGGAAAAGTCTCCTGGCGAAGATGGGATTACCGTTGAGTTGCTTCGCGCTGGCGGGCAACCAGTACTTCAAGTTTTGGTAAAGCTGTTCAATTCTGCCATGTTTAGCGGGCGCACCCCAAAAACTTGGAAAAATGCCATAGTCACCATAATTCATAAGAAGGGCGATCGTTCACACCTTGGCAATTACAGACCTATAAGCCTCCTCTCTCAAACCTACAAACTATTCGCCAAAGTGATTTGCAATAGGCTTACTGGCCAGTTAGACGAATGCCAGCCTATCGAGCAAGCCGGGTTCCGGAGTAATTTCTCTACAATGGACCACATCCATGCAGTAAAGCAGATAATGGAAAAAAGTGGCCAGTTTAACCGGCCTTTGTGCATAGCCTTTGTCGATTACGAGAAGGCATTCGACAGTGTCGAATACTGGGCCGTGTTTGACTCCCTGCATCGCTGTTCCATCGACGCCCGTTACGTGAATCTACTCCGGGAGCTTTACAGTTCAGCTACAATACAGGTCAAATTGCATAATTTAACCGAACCTATTTCCATCGAGAGGGGGGTGAGACAAGGCGACACCATTTCACCTAAGCTTTTAACGGCTGTCTTAGAAGACGTCGTTAAAACGCTTACATGGGACACTTCGGGTATAAATATTAATGGTGTTTACTTGTCTCACCTCAGGTTCACAGATGACCTTGTGCTGTTTGCTACAAACCTTGAAGATCTTCAATGCATGCTTAAAGACCTATTAGATGCTTCCTTAAGAGTAGGCCTGAAGATGAATATGAGCAAGACCAAAATCATTTCTAACATCCCTGGCATCCCGACTTCAAACATCCATGTTGGAGGTGAAAAGTTAGTAATGGTTAAAGACTACGTTTACCTTGGTCATACTCTATCTTTTGGCAAGGAGCATCAAAACAGAGAAATCTCCAGGCGAATACAACTATGCTGGGCGGCTTTCGGACGGCTGAAAGACATACTGCAGTCACGCCAAATTCCACAAGCTCGCCTCTTTAACCAATGTGTTTTACCCACCATGACATACGGTGCCGAGAAATAGACGCTCACGTGCGGTGATTTGCACAAAATAAATGTGGCACAGAGGGCTATGGAGCGATCCATGCTCGGCATCAAACTACAAGACCGAGTCCCAAATATCGAAATCCGACGACGTACTAAAGTTCGAGACATCGGAAATCTCTTTATGGGCGGATTCGATTCGAATTCGGATTCGAAATGAACCTGGGCGGGACATGTGGCTAGGCGAGCTGATGAGAGGTGGAGTAAAGCGCTGACTGAGTGGTGGTCAAGACAAGGCAAGCGCAGCGTTGGCCGTCCAGCGGCAAGATGGGTCGAAGACCTTGTTAGGATCGCGGGTCGAACCTGGATGCGACTAGCTCAGTACCGTGGCAAATGGCATGATATGAGAGAGGCCTATGCCCAGCAGTGGATGATGATGATGATGATGAGCCGGTTGTGAAATAAGAGGCCGTGGATTCAGTCTCCGCACCGAGACATGTTTATGTGATTCCCAAAAATTTGTTTCGGGTTTAGGCGTTATGAAATCGAAAGTCTATGGTACCTAGTTCTTGGTCGTATCTTACTGTGGGGTCGGGACTATGTATGTGACTGTTGGATGTTATTTAAAATTTATTATTGTTCAAACATAGTCTCTGATACAAAATAGAGAACTCCATGACGACCTGGTATAAGATATTATTACATATATTAATCGGAATAAGATACTATCATAATTACCTAGGTATTTATAAGTCTATGTGTCTCAATCAATATATCTGAAAAAAAAAACAATATAACAAACGGAGATACAGACACCAAAATGATTCACATTGTTCCATTTCTTATTTAAGTACCTGCATAACACTAAAAAAGTAAGTAAAACTATATTTTGTCTGCTTATTTGTTCGTTATTGCGCACTGTGCAATCGAAGGACCAGCCAGCCACCCGCACCCACATCACACCCTCTCCCGAACCACTTGTGAAGTCGAGAGCCGAGAGTGAGGCTCTGTCACCGCGGGTAATTACACAGCTATAAAGCTTTTGATGTCAGAGATTTATGTACGATGCTATTGTACGATATTTCCTGCAGTGTTCTTGCGTTCGGGAAATAACGAGGCTACTTCGATTTCCTCTCTCGTAGAGGTTAAATATTATATCTAAATAAATATCTGAATTGTTTATTGGTTTAGTTTTAGATCGCATTAGTGGTTGGCAAATTGATTAGTCCAAAGAGCCAAATAGCAATAGTACTATAATTATTTTCGCCATTCATCGTAGTTTCAATTTCCTTAATAAATAAGTACAAGTTGAAATATCTACCTAATATTTTTCAATTTACCTAATAAATTTAATTTTCAAGGTCCTGGATTTAAATCCGAGGACGGGCAATCACAAAAGTATTTATTATATTTTCAAGTAATTATTCACAAGAACAATGAAACATCGGTGTAGCCGTTTCAAAGTCTTGGTAGAGTTTTGGCGTCAATTCCTTCCTCCTGCGATGCTTCCTAGACGATTTTCTCCAATCCGATCTAACGCCCAAGGTCGATCAATACAATTGGTCAAAAATCACCTAATTCCATCAATTTCAATAATTCCCTACACTGTTTGTCACAGTCAGTGTTTTTTATTACGCAAATCTTTCTAAGTGTGGTAGAGCCACGCTGTAGACAATTTTGTTTACAGCATGAATGGTTCGGCTCGTCCGGGTCGTTACCACTGTCTGACAGAAAACCGACGTAAGTAGTAGTAGTAGCAGCTACAAAATTACAAAATAAAATGAAATAAAATAGACTTAAAAAATGAAGGCTAGAAATTTAAGTCACGGGTGCGCCTGGAATCGAATCTGAGACCTTCGAGTTCGCGTCTGCGGCAGTCCTTTCTTCCCCTTGTTAGGCAGAACTTATTGTGCTTAAACTTTTTTTTAGGAACAAAACATTTTTAAGTAGTATTGAGCAGATTTTCCAGAGTAGAGGACGTTGAAAGGAATTGATTCAATTCCCACTGCTCTCGAGAGGGAGGCGGGTGCAATCCAGTTTCTACCCTCACACCACTCTGACAGAGCTATGTTGTGATAGAATAGATAGCTACTGTACATAAGACTTGATAGAGCGCTTAATTGAATATGTACGACCTATTTCATAATTTACACTATAACCGCCAGATAACGCGTTATATATATTCAGTGTATTTGTGTAGTTTGACCTTTCTGTGGCTTATAATTGACTTTCAGATTATAAAAATTAAAGAACACAAATAGACACTATGGGCTGTTACATGTATTTTTTTTAAGATAGTGATCGAATCCGACAAATTCATTTTAGTCTTATGAACCAAATATCAAGATTTAGTAAAAAGTGAAATTTATTTCATGAGTTAAATATTTATAGTGAATAAAAATATTAAGTACTTACTTTTCGCTATTTGGGTCTCCGAATATCTCACTCACCGTACGAAATCAAGGACCCAGTCGCTACTTTACGTGGGTTTTCTGTGAGACAATGGTAACGACCCGGTCGAGCCGGCCCATTCATGCAGTAAACTAAACTGTCTACAGTGGCTCTACGACTTCAATCAATGATATTGGTTTGTTTTTAATTGCAATATTGTTTGTTTAAGATTCGGAAGCCGGAACTATACCGGAACCATATTACGGCTTATTTCATTGACCTTAGTAATATGTAGCTAGATTGCCCAGTGGATACAGGTATTTTAATCACTTTAAAATATAAAGAACCTATAAATTCATAAAAATAACATTTTATAACGAGATATGTTATTATATACAGGTTTGTAAATAGTAGAGCCATGCTGTAGACAGTGTTGTCTATAGTATAAATAGGACAACTCGACCGGATGGTCTCATAGAAAATCAACGTAAAATGACAATTAGCTGTTGTATTTCGTATAGTGATATTTCCGGTGGTTCCAATAACCTTCTCTCCCCGATCTCTATTCCTTTTGTTTAAGGTCGGCAACGCATCCATAATTTTTCTCGGGTTGTGGGTGTTCATAGGCGGTGGAGACAACTTACCTCTTACTCTTATTTATTATCTTATGTAGTGGCACATGCTCGTTTGACAGCTTCTGCTACCGGAGGAAGTCTACTGTGACGCTTTCGAATCCTTTCGAAATCTCGCTGGAACTTGTATGATGTATCTATGCTGGAAGTGATGTATCGACGCATGGGCGCCTGTTTTTGAACCTTTAAATCAAGTTCCGCATCTATATTTTAGGGTTCCCTAGCCAAATGGCATTAATGGAACTCTTAAAATATTCATGTTGTTCGTTAGTCCGTCTACCGTTTGTCATTAGAGAGGTTCTTAACTTAAAAACATTTTTAAGGATGTAAGGACCGCCGTAGTAAAGATATTTGATTTTAGCTTCTACAACTCTTCCTGTTAAAATCATCGATAGAGTGGTAGAGTACATTGACTGTAGATACTGTAGATACTGTAGATACTGTAGATAATGTGATTACATTCTGGTTTCGATTTCCACGTTGGTTAAATCTTTGTTAAATTCTGTTTGCAAAGAATATTCACTAGGTGATAGGTCCCTCGTATGCAGTGTGTAAGCACTGTTGTTTTCCGGCTTAAAGGACATTGAAGCCAGTTAAATTACTGGGCATTATGAGACTTTATATCTTATGTCTCAGGGTGACGAGAGCAGTCCAATGCCGTGCAGTGCTTTGTAGTTCAAAGTTCTGTGTGGTGTTTTTTCTGTTTATGGGCAGGCGTGGCGCTTAGCCTCAGTCTCAGCCGAGCGACCCGATCGTTTCGTCACTTAAGCTAATAATATATATAAATATTTCTTTTTTTCCCCTCCCCTTCCTAAGCTCTTAATTATCTCTGTCCTTAATGGCCGGCACCGCACCCATGATTTTTCTGGTATTGTGGGCGTAAAAACGTAAGTATACAATATACCTACATCCAGCATGTGTCGATCTAACTTCTATTTGGACTCTAGTCCCGGCTCATATCCTCTTACGCTGCGGATAATCTTCTAAATAGAGTTATAAAGATATAGATATAGTGAACAGTTCACGCGATGATCGTTGGTATATAAAGGTTGCAAGGTCTGCGCGGCGGGCGTAGTCTCACAAAGACAGTGTGTTGAACGCACCGCGATTTTGCACCGCGGCCGTTTATTGGCGCTATAAACGAACACTCATAATTCTTAAAAATATTTCTAGTAATTTGCGGAACGTTGTGTTTTTGCAACACTTCAATCTTGTTTTAACGGTTTCACAAAAAGTTTTGGTAAGTTTTTATTTTTTACGCTTGACTGGCCTTTTAGTTAATCTGAGTAATTTTATAGTTAATACAAGGCTAATTTAGGTTTACCTAAAAGGCTAAATTGTTATTAAAACTTTAAGCAATAAATAAAACAGTTAAATTAATTTCAATTAGTTGAGATTCATATAGGTAGCACCTACAAGGTATTATGTACAGTACATAATATGACATATTATTATATAAACTAATAGTTAGAGCTAAGAATTAATGAGAGTAATAATAAAATAAACCTAAGTAGATATTAAATGGGTATAAGGTACTTTATTTTTGGGACTTTAAATAGTTTGTAATAACAATATACACAAGCACCTAGTTTGTTCATTATTATTTTAAAGCGACTTAAACAGTATTTTCTCTTTTAACGAAAAGTGGAATAGAATGTTATAATACACTATTATCTCCATGAAAATATCATTTATGCGTTTCTGGTTTGTAATATAACTATGTAACAATAAATAATTAATATAACCACAGATATTCTAATGTGTCTATGATATAACTAAATATCTAAAAAAAAAAAATTACTTTAAGTGGTCACTTCAATATATGAGATTGTGAATCATATCTTTAACTGCTGTTCAAACAATAATTCGTAAGTTCCAGATTACCTACATGTTTGAAATTATTGAAAAAGTATGCTCTAACTAAAAGTTATATGATATATTATGAACCGAACTTTGCATTAGATACGTCGTGATTCATATTTAATATACTTTATATTTGAGAATAGAGTGGTCATATCATTTAACCATAAGTGTAAATATCTATAGCAATAATATTACAAAGTATATGAATGGGCATATCAAAGACAATTTTCGGCTGGCTGGTAAGGGGACTAATTATTATATCCATTTACTTATATCAAAATGATACGAAAAAAAACAATTCTTCATTGTATAGTATGGATTGGTTGTAATCGTTTGTGCAGCAAAGTTCATTATCTATATTATGTCATTTTCTGCTATTTATGTAAGTAGTTTAATGCACTTTAACATCTAGTATCTTATCTTGATAATTAAAAGGTCAGCTTTTATAAAATATTGTATTAAGATTTGATTATGAAAACGTGTTTTACTTAAATAAACATTTACCACATGCCCATTGAAGGTCTACTGGGTTTAATAATTAAAATCAATTTTGCATATTTTACTGATATTTTGATATAGCGTTGCAGCGTAGTAATTTAGTAAGTAATATTTTGCCATTGATTGACTATCTAAGTAACTAAAGATAAAATTTAATACGCGATAGGTACATTTGAATTTAACACATGTATGTTATTATGATGATATTTACTATGATTTTGTATCATGTAGAAACGAAATCTTTATAAAATCCAACCAGGGAGGTTAGCATAAGCAACACGACATATCTCGCGCGTGAGTCATATAATTATCGACGAATATATCTGGGTTAAAAGTGTAAAAAATCGATAGGTATTGTAATTACGTTGTCATGTTAGGATTCGTAGACCATAGAGAGGTTGAAAGTATTATTTTCACTATTTTTGACATAACGAGTCGAGTATTCTATGCTACCATGTTAGCTTCGATAGAAATATAGAGATTCGAGTCGACAAAATTATCTCGTGTTGCATATGCTAAGCCCCCAGGTGACCCAAAAATTAATGTTAAACGTTAGTCAAGAAATAGTCTGGGTGGTAAAAGTCTGGGTGTTGTAGGACCGCAAGTCCCTCGTAGTTCCTGATACCCACGATACAGGTTTACCTAGTGTGGGGTCGGGACTATGTGTGTGACTGTTGGGTGTATTTATTTTATTTGTATGGACTCGATATCAAGTCTCCAACCGTGTTGAAACCTATGTCATACATATAACTTGTCTCGGGTCATACAACTCTATGGGAGTGAAAGGTGATTTGATTTATTGAAAAAATGTTCTCGTACAGTACGGGTATGTTTGTATAGACTCTACTAATCCTTCAAACGTGCTAAAACCTACGCCATACGAAAGCTTTTAGTGAGTAGGTACTTTATTTCATTCATTGGAAGCTAGGTTTGATTCGAGCGTGAAGAGGGTAATTCGCTTCTCGTAAATTTCTGTCACGTATATAGATTCTACTAATTCTCCTACAGTGATGAAACCTATATCATAGAAAAGCTTTTAGCGAGTACTCTCTTTCATCCTATGAGAGCTAGGTTCGAAATGAGCGGGAAAATTGTGTTTTGCTGCAAGAAATGTTTTAGTTACAATCCAATCTGTATCAATCCTCCTACAGTGATAAAACCTATGGTGTACGTAGAATTTTAGATAGAGTAAAATAAATAAACGCGAAAAGCTTTCATATGACATAGGTTTCATCACTGTTGGAGTTTTAGCAGAGTCTGTATAAACGTAGCCGTACTGTACGAAAATATTACTTTAATGTAGCAAAACTTCATTTTGGCGCTTGATTCTATTGATCTAGATGTCGTAGAAGGGAATAAAGTACATACCAATAGCTTTTATATGACTGCCTCGGTGGCGCAGTTGTAATGCGTACCCGTTACGATTGGGGCCAACGCTGAGGTCTCGGGTTCGATCCCCGGGTCGAGTAAAGTGGTACCTATTGGGTTTTTCTATTACGGAATGCTCAGTATCAGCCCGTTGTCTGGAATTTGTGCCCGGTATGGCGATAGGCTCGACCCCTATCACATCGTGGGACGGAGATACGCTCGGCGAAATGTGGGTGTACTGGTTACACCTCTGCCTACCCCTTCGGGGATTACAGGCGTAGGTGCATATATGTTTTATATGATATAGGTTTCATCAATGTTGAAGTTTTGGTGTAAAATGCCTATGTTCCTATCTGTTCTAAACAAATCTGATATAAATGGGCTAACGGCTTAAATGAATAAAAGATCCAGAATTTCCATGGAAACCAAGCAGATCAACTCCGAAAAAAGTTTGATCTCAGTGCCCCCAGTGGGCGATTTGCTTAGTTTAATTGGTTTATTTAAGATATTGATATAGTAATTAAAATAAAGAACGTTAATTAAGTTCATTCGTAAATCTTAATCTCCACCTCATAACCTCAACCGCATTTGACAGCCTCCGTGGCGCAGCGGGCGAGTAGCCGGCAGCGAAGCGAGAGGCCGTGGGTTCGATTCCCACACTGAGACAAATGTTTGTGTGAACCACAAATATTGGTCTCGGGTCTGGGTTTTGTGGGACCGCAAGTCCCTCGTAGTTCCTGATACCCACGACACAGGTTTACCTAGTGTGGGGTCAGGACTATGTGTGTGACTGTTGGGTGTATTTATTTATTTATTTACCTCAAACTAACACTCGCGCCATACTATGACGTATTAGACGCCGACAATCGTTTATGTGTATCCTTTTTTTTTTTTTATATGGTTTATAAATAAGCAAAAACTAACGCATAAACTACATTGAACTTGTTTTAATGCAGCACTTGATGTATAAGGAAGTCGTTTAAATCACGATGTAGAGACAATATGTCAAATACCTGAGTCTTACTTTTCACTATTCACGGTTTTACATCTAACTTTTATCGTATCATCCAGCCATTTAGAAGAAAGCCACGTGGCCACTCCGTACGTTGACGTATCTACTTCATATACGTGATCAGCCTTCTAATCGTTTTACCTTCTTTTTTCGATATGTGGCCAAATAGGGTGCCATAATCTGCGACGGATCAATTTACTCCGGGTGTCAATACCAATAACAAGCCTGCCAACTCCACATAGTCTCATTGTATTAGTAGAGTTTTCAGAAAAAATAGTAGGAAAAAGGTAAAATGCAAGAATAAATTGAAACCACAAGTTAGTCAATAGGTATACAATAACTAATTGTATTGCTTATTCGATAAATTGCTTTTGGTCGTGGCTCCGCCGCCTGAACAGCCCTTTCCGGGATAAAAAGTAGCCTTTGTCCTAACCTAGGCCATAATCTACCTGTGTGCCAAATTTTATCCAAAACTCTTCAGCCTTCAAGGCGTAATTGACCAATAAACACCCAAACACTCACATTTATAAAACTTTGTAGTAAGAACTAAGTAGACTAAACCCAATTATGGCACATCCCCCGATGTTATGTCGATGACCACAACAATGCGAATTGTAGTAGGTAATAATAAAATGCATTCATATTTTACTAATTTGATTCGTTTAATTTTCTTGCTTGAAGTTTCTAAGGATTAGATACATTTGTACTTTTTTCACTAATTCCGACAGTAGGTACCTGGTTTCGATTATAAGTAGGTAGATATAACATGTAAATTTAGTACCAGAGCCGGAACCCTCTCAGGGGCGTCTCTCTCGGATGATTACTAAATTTGTAGATATAATGAATTACCTAATTAAATATTATTTAATAAACTTTTGGCGTAACACATTGTGTGGGAATTGGCAACCTGATTAATCAGATTTCATATCGATAATTATCATTGAAAATTCTCTTTAGTTACCTCTAGGAATTCTTAATAGATACTTCCTGATGATAAGTTTCTAAACGTATGATTTGTTCTATTAAATATAGTATAGTTTGGCCTCGCTACTTTTCTAACTCGTGATATCTTGACATTGTTTAATATTCAGTTCCGCCAATAAGGTAAGTTGTAAACTCATAACCCTTACATCAATACTAAAAACGAAGTAGGTAAGGCTTAAGACCATTTTAAAGCGTATACTTACGTGTTTTTAATTTTAACTTGTAAGTATACGATGATAATTTAAAGATTATTTTAAACTTTTGTTTTGTCGTTATAAACCGACTTCAGAAAGGAAAAGGTTCTTAATTAGTCTTTAACCTATATATTTATTATTTATTATGTATGTTCACGCATAACTCCGACAAATATGCTCCGATTTAGACGAATATTTTTGTTTAAAAGTGTTTTTTCCTATTTGGTCTTTGGATAAGATCTGATAATGGTTAACAAGTGTAAATGGGAAACTCCTCAATGGAAAACAGCAAACGAACCGAGACTCGGGTATTGAAGTCCGTTTTTAGTAGTTTTAAACTTGTAACTATCTATATATCGTCGTTGCGCGTGCAAAAGTCGCTATGTATTTTTTAAATTTTCGGTTGTTTGTGCGGTTTTGATCATCCAATACGCACATACTGTAAAAACAGCTATGTGATAAATTCAATATGTATATATTGAAAAAATTATCAAAACAGTACAAAGAACCGAACATTTTAAAAACACATTTAAAAAAATATTTAGCGACATTTGCACGCGCAACGACGATATGTGGCTTTTGATAACATAGTCAAAGGCGATTGTTATTATCAACCTCTATTCATCAACTATAAAACTTACTTAAATAACATAAAAGGAACTTATATGTATTAGTAGTTGTTGACCTTTACCGATTGAAGACTTAGTAGATACTTAGATATAGGTGTATAGTTAGAACACCAACATCGATATATATTGTTAGACAATAAATATCGATGAACATATCGATGACCAAACACTTCATTCCGAGCCTTTCGTACTTCAATATTATGAAGGACGCGCAAATGCTGTGCGGTATTCAAGTGATGAGAGTGCAAATTATAAAACATAGACGTCATGCCCAGAGTTTATCCAAGACTATGTAAATTAGAATTTAAATCGTTCTCAATAATAATCGATACAATAGTAGTTATAGACACAATAGTATGCGAACTTTAATTGCCAAGCCAACCAACTCTACTACTCATGAAAACGCTTGATAGACTAAAAAAGAATTTATACACTAAGCTGCAGTGTAGCGTGCGTGCGTACTGTAAAACGAAACCTTCATTTACAGGTAATGCCCTGCTTATAACTAGTCCAAAGATGTGTTAATCAAGGATGATGTCACTTAGACGTACCTCCACGATAACTCTATAGGTGACTAGCGTAAAAATACCGCATAAATTTCGACGATATAGCATGAGGAAAATAAATGTCGTTGTACAAGTTTACTAAGAAATGCAGCGTGAGTAGGGAATATCCCGTGATGAACTGCGTCATTTCAACAGGGGTTTTCTGATTTCTTACAAATTACCATAGCATACAATATTAAAAACAAATTAAGAACAACGTATTTCATCAAAACTGGATTGCATGATTCAGTGCAATTTTATTCATTGATATCATTTAACATTATGTATTATTTGTTTGAACCGCATAGTTTAGAACAAGCAATAGTGCACTTTATTTTTTAAATAGTAAAAATTGTTAGAGCCACACTGTAGACAGTTTTGTCTACAGCAGGAATGGGCCGGTTCGACCGAGTCGTTACCACTGTCTCGTTCGTTTCATATGGTGATTGAAATATCCGGAGGCCCAAATCCCATCTCCTACCCAATTCCTTAGTTATCCCTTTCTATTAAGGTCGGAAACCCGCTCATGATTCTTCTGGTATTGTGGGCACACATGGGCGGCAGAGATTACTTACCATCAGTTGACCCATTTGCTCATTCGCCGGCCTATGCTGTATAAAAATAGACAATAAACAATGCCACGGCTATGTCCAGGCTTATCTGCAAGTATAACAAGACCTAGAAGAAAATCAATACTGTCAGCTGACTATCTTGTTTTAATCCATTACATTTACAACGGCTCTGAATATATGCACAGTGTAGCGTAGCCTGTTATTTAGGGTCTATCCGTAAACTTCGTAGCCGAGTCAACAGGGGGTAGAAAGGTAGGTTTCACAGTTAAGCAACGTAGTATTTTTTTATTCGACACAATTACAATAGTGTACGGATTTTGATTATTTAAATAGTGAGAAGACCTTTATAATGGATCGAGAGAAAGCCTTTTCGTATTTTAAATGTATGAAGTTGTAATCCCATCTCCTTAGTTGGACTGTTTGTCAAAACAGAAATCAAAAAGGAAAAACTTTCCCGCTGTTATTCCGTTGTTTTTCTCTCCATAAAAATGAGTGAATCTTACGAAGAAATTCGATACATTTTAAAGTTTTATTACAAAAAGGGTGGCAGGTCTAGAAAGAGATGCCATGCCGTGACGATCGAGACGTCTACAGCACGAGGCAAGAAAACGTTCACGTTAGAGATCAGTGGAATGAAATGGGATGTCCTTTATTCAGCAGGTCCTTTATACAATAGGAGAAAAAATATATTACAAAAAGATAAAAAGGAGAAAAATGCGACCCAAGCAGCGAAAAAAATGTGCCGTTTATGGACCTAATGCTGTGTCAGTTACAGTAGCACTAAGTTGGGATAAGCATTTCAGCCAGTGTTAAAGATACCGGGGCCTACGCGGCATATCTATTTGAGATCTTTTTTCGTATATAGACTGGATATTGTATGAGATTTGGGGCCCCCTAAAACCGTTGGCCTGGGGCGGACAGTAATTTGTGCGCTACTTTAGACTATGGTGTAGACAAAATTACCTACTCTGCAGCGTGGTTCTACTACTTGTACATACATACGCACCCACGCCTGTAATCCAGAGGTGTCACTAGTACACCCACATCTCGCCGAGCTTATCTCCGTCCCATGATGTGATAGGGGGCGAGCCTATCGCTATGCCGGGCATAATTTCAGACTCCGGGCTGATACTGAGCATTTCGTAATAGAAAAAATCACTTTTACCCGACCCGGGGATCGAACCCGAAACCCGTCACCGAGGCAGGCTCTCTACTATTTTTATGTATAAATAATTCACATAAACTACTTTTCTATGCCAATAATGTGATATACTTAGTTGAATTATTATAAAAAATAATAAATTTAATACTGGTATGAGCCATCGCAGTAATATCTTGCGAACACTTTGTTTTTGCAATATCGCGTGCAGGCTTCGATCACCTTGGCCCTACCTCCAACGAAACGTTGCAAGTTACGTTTCATGGAATTACTAAACATAAATAAAAATAAATATCCCTATCAATGAAGAATAAAATAATTAACCTTGACAGATTATTTAATAAAAAAATTAACAAAATGTAAGACCGAAAAAAACTAAAAAGCTAAATTAAACAATTTTGAGTCGGTGGTACTGTAGTTTAATAAATTATCAAAGATTTTTAAATTATTGTTTTCACAACTAATTTAGACGAGTTTAAAATATATTACGTATTCCAAGATTATTCAGACAAAGCAATTCAATTAAAATGATTATGATTAGTAGGTCCTCGTGTTTCAATTTACTAAGTGAAGATCATTCGGTTACTTCGGATCTTAGTAAGAATTTATGCATTTTTGGATTTGCATATTCATCATATTTTATACTTACCTATCGAAATTCTCGATTGAGATTAAGTTTTGAAGTTTCGGGTTTAAGATTTTGAAATGTCGGATATACATCTAAAAGAATGACTGGTCTGTGTACATTTAAACATATATTTTTTTTTAACATATAACTTGCTACTTGAGTGTGAGTGAGTGAGTATGAATGGGCCGGCTCGATCGGGTTGTTACCATTGCCTCACAGAAAACAGGCGTAAATTAGCGGCTTGCTGCTGCGTTACGTACGGTGAGTGAGATATCCGGAGGCCCAAATCCCCTTACCGTTCCCAATCCCTTAATTATCTCTTTCCTTTAAGGTCGGCAACGTGCCCATGATTCTTCTAGTATAGTGGGCGTATATGGGCGGTGGACATCAATTACCATCAGGTGACCCACTTGCTCGTTTTCCGGCCTATGCTATAAAAAAACTTGAATAATAACCTCAAGTAGGTATTATGAACTAAAACCTTCCTGAAAGTATGTAGATTATGTTAGTGAAACAACCATCTAAATTGATTCAGTAGGTAGTTTTTGAACTCGAGAACATATACATAAGTTATTCTTCCTTAAGTCGGTTAAAATGGTGAAGTTTCTCACCTTATATGTAATTGCACAAAACCATATGCTATATAATAACATGCAAACTACTTTTTCTATCATCATAAATAAATATATATATTATTTACCCAGTTGGCTAAGAAAACAATAGAAATATGCCGGGACAGGCTGCAGTGTGGCGAGTTCCGTTGATAACCTCGCACCACTTGCCCGCGCACTCGCGCTGCACGGTTCCCCGCTCTAGGCTGTTTGTTGCGCAAGAGCCGCTCTCTCGGCATTGAGCAAGGACCGCCAAATCAGGCCTCCCTATGTTTTTCTGCTTGACCACCGGGGGCACGTATCAGTAGGTGACATTGAATTTAGTAATGTTAGATTCGTAAAGTAGATCTATATAACTGTTGTTTTATTTCATACTAGCTGTTGCCCGCGGCTCCACCCGTGTGAATTGACTTTTCCGAAATAAAACGTAGCCTATAACCGTCTCCAGGGTACCATCTATCTCTACATCAAAATTCATCAAAATCGGTTCTGTGATTTAGGCGTGAAAGCGTAACAAACAATTAGGTTAAAAAAAAATATGGAAGCTAACGTGCGTTACGTAAATCTATGAGAGAACATTTGACATTAAAGTCCCTAACGCCCGTAGTCAAGGATAATACTCAAGTAAACTCTTTGCTTAGGAAGAAGAATTTGTTTTTGTTTGGCGCCAAAAATGGACCAATCAAGGATACAGAAATCGCCACTGTGCGTTCGGGCGCACTATGAGTGGTAGAGGTACTACGAGGGTCATGCCAAAAGAAATTAGATAATCTTTACATCATCGAAATAAGATAACTAGAACAATAACTCTCATATGAATCTGTTAAAAATACGGCTCCACTTACTTACACATGCAAAGGTAAAATCACACGTAACACTCATACACGCAACAAAAATTAATTAACGTTCAAAATCAACTTTATTTCATAAAACTTAAAAGTCTAAATATTAAATTTCTAAATCGCGATACGACGTTCTTCACCGCGCAAAAAATTTGACGTATAAATTATTAAAGTGTCAACTAGAGATCATGAATCAATTTTTATGAATTGATGAATGAACGAGCTGCACATACTTTTATAGCTCCGCCCTTTGCACAGAGTTCTGGTGGGGTAATTTTTTTGCTTGAGTTACGTTCCTTTTCATCTTATTTCGATGCTTTCCATATTTGTGTTGTTTTTTTTTAAAAAAAATTATAATATAGGCCGGCAAGCGAGCAAATGGGGCACCTGATAAGTGATATTCACCGCCCATGTACGCCCACAATACTAAAATAATCATGGGTGCGTTGTCAACCTTAAAGGAAAGGAATTGGGAAGGGGATGGGGATTTGGGCCTCCGGATATCGCACTCACCGTACGGAAACGCAGCAGCAAGCTGCTACTTTACGTCGGTTTTCTGTGAGACAGTAGTAACGATCCGGACGAGCCAGCCCATTTATGCTGTAGACAAAACTGTCTACAGCGTGGCACTACCACTCAAAAACTGTTTGTACTGGCAAGTCATTACACTGTTGTGTCGTAAAAGCAAGTTATGTTACCTGTTATGTTTGAAAATGGATGCCTGCCTCGGTGGCGCAGTTGTAATGCGTACGCGTTACGATTGAGGTCAACGCTGAGGTCTCGGGTTCGATCCCCAGGTCGGGTAAAGTGGTATTGCGTTTTTCTATTACGAAATGCTCAGTATCAGCCCGGAGTCTGGAATTTGTGCCCGGCATGGAGATAGGCTCGCCCTCTATCACATAAGGGACGGAGATACGCTCGGTGAAATGTGGGTGTACTGGTTACACCTCTGCCTACCCCTTCGGAGATTACAGGCGTGAGTGCGTATGTGTATGAAAATAGATTTATTTATATTATTTTTATATTTCGAATATACCCTTAGATATAGCTAATCTAGCGGTTATTTGTTCGCAACAATGGAACTCACTCAATGTGATTTCGTCTTATGGTTTATGATTATTCAAAAAAGATTTTAAGCCGCAAGAATGTTTTGAACTTTTAGCCATCATTTTGGTGATTTTGCTTGTTCACGAGCTACAGTTTTTTACAATTGGTGTGCTGAATTTAAAAGAAGACAGGAAGGCTTTGAAGATAAGGCGAAGTCAGGTAGGCCGCCAACCGAGTTACTCAAAAATGACATGCAAGCTGCAGAAAAAAATATTCGTGGAAACCGAAGAATTACATAAGTAGCTTCAGCGAGAACTGGGCATTGAAGCACTGATTGTAGACGGTTATTCGTGGACAACTGTCTCTCATTGACACACATGACATTGTTCGAGATAGGTTCCGCACAAACTCATGATGAACAGAGAGAACGTCGCGTAGATTGGTGTAAATTTATTATAGATGAAATTTGAATTGTATTTGAATGATAAACTGATAGGTGACGAAACAAGGTTTCAGGAACTTATCCATGGTCCATGGTATGGTACTTTAAATATGAATCGACTCCGACGAAATGTGGTCGTGCACGAAGCAGACACAAAGAAATGGTCGCCTCATTATTCTGTAAAACGTTGGACACGTCTTACAGAAAAATAAGGTTACTTATTGCTACTGTAGTACTAGAGGATCAAAGGACAGTTAATTCCGAACGGTATATAACATTTTTTGGCGCAATAATGTTCAGCTTAGTGTGACAAGCGGTCGAAGTCCGGAATTCGGCATCTCCTCTGACATCACGACACACCGCGCCGCTTCGCACACTTCTGCCAAAATACTAGACTATTTTCATTTAAAAAACGTGTATGATATTTGATAATAAAACATTTAGATAAGTTGTTTGCGACACAAGTTATGTTTCATTATCTAATCGGACCATGTACATGATATAAGTATAGCATGGGTAAATCAACTTGAAATTCTGTATCAAACGCATAATGATTGCGAGCTAGAGCTATCCCATGTATTGACCGCGTTTGAGATTGTAAGCATTATTTTTATTCGAGTTGTATTAGGATTATGTAATCTGCTGTATGCTGTTGTATCAAAATCTTTGTTTCAATCTGACATCATCCAACTAATTTGATAAAATGGATAATTATGAAGATCTTTGAGGAGTGGCATACTGCGAACATGAAAATATAATATCGTCAGGGTCTAATACTTTACAGTATGCCGCGAGCCTAAGACCCAATTTCACCATACTCTGTTAGTTAAGTTAGATGTCCTGTTACATATTTTGACGGAATGTTAAGGTTAGTGAGTGTTGTTCAATGTGCTAACGATTTTTTTTATTTTCTTACATAATTCCCTACTCGGAATTGTAACAGATAATATGATTGAGAATACGCTGTTTTTATCTTTGTAATGGTGTCATGCTGTGGAATATTTTAACAACATAAACCATAATAATGCTATATATAGGGCTGTGAATTTGGGTTTTTATTTAACAATGTTGTAGAAATAAATAATGACAATAGCTTCAAAGAGAATCATCATACAGACCATTATATGATTTGTTACGTGCCTGTTCACCAAGAACGCCTTTTAAAGTAATGGTGCCAATTACAGTTCTCTGAACGTTGGATCGCAACTTGTAACGAGCTGCCACAATTCCCAGAGCCATTGATACTTATTGTATACGTATCTATATCTATTATTTAGACTATTACTAGTCCCGTATTATGTCTACACTCACTGCTGGACTGCAGCCTCTACTAATGAGAGGAATTAGTTCTTAGTCCACCACCACCCTAGCCTAATGCGGGCTAATAATTGGGGTAAAATACTTTTACGGTTCACCATACGTTGCTTAAATATGACCACACCTTTCTGTAACATGTATATAATTAGCAATATAACATTATTTAACGTCATATAGAGTTTAATTACATTAATAATAACCATGATTTTATAAACGTACGTAGGTAACAGTTTTAAAACTATGACTGACGGACCCACTGAACTATTGTTATTATGGTTTTCTGATAAATTGACACTCCAAAAGACATACCCAGTTGAACAGTAGAACTCTTCCATTTATATCACGGTTATTGGTAGACCTAGTCGACTCTACATATAATCAATAAATTATAACATTGAAAACATAATAGACGTAGACAGAGAAGATAATAAAGGTTTATTAGAAATTTATAATGAAACTATAATTAATTCGTTATCAGTCGGCCTGTTATTTTTCGGATTTTTTAAAATTACATTTATCAATATTTTACATTACTCACTCAAAATATAAAGTGAAAGAATTTTATAAATCCGCTTTAAAATAAATATACAGGAAGTATTCCGAATTCGGCAGAACACGCAATAATAATTATTAATGTTACTGCTTAATTTTAATGACTGCCTCGGTGGCACAGTTGTAATGCGTACGCGTTACGATTGAGGCTAACGCTGAGCTCTCGGGTTCGATACCCGGATCGGGTAAAGTGGTATTGGATTTATCTATTACGAAATGTTCAGTATGAGCCCCTATCACATTGTGGGACGGAGATACGCTCGGCGAAATGTGGGTGTACTGGTACACCTCTGCCTACCCCTTTGGGGATTACAGGCGTGAGTGCGTATGTATAAAATTTTAATGCTGTTTTCATAGAAAGGTTTCTTCTCGTAGTATTTGTTGTTCCGTACAAAATGGTACACATTCAAACATAGGCAATTACCCGATGCAATTACCCCATTAAAAATATGTATTTAGACTGTAGTTTACGCTTACTTAAATTGTGAAATTAAATTTATTATGTGATATTAAGATACTCGTAACAACAAATTACTTCTTGGAATTTCACTTATATTTCAGGTCTTACAGTGATGGAGTCCGATTTAAAATTGAATTACGGTTTGTGCCTATCTTCAATTTTAATAAGTGTTGTATTTACAATTTTGATTCCGGCTACGTGTTCTTCGCCTTCATGCTTGGCATTAGTTAAGACTTTACAGTGTCTATATTTATACATGTTGCTTTATTCCTTTGTGTTCGGTTTCCTCCTTTATTTTACTTTCAAATATTACTAATTAAGTAGTTAAGGTTATAAAAACAGTCCAACCATGGTTACCTCATTGGTATAGTGGCAGCGTAGGCAAAGGCTGAGGAACCGGTGAGGTTCTGGATCGAAATCCTAGATCAAGCAGATAAAGGTGTTGAGTTATTCAAATTAGAAACACAGAGTTGTGCGGGTTTGGAATATGTGCTTTAAATGGTGTTATGCTCGCCTCTTATCACATTAGATGCAAATAAATAAAACCGTGGGTGCACTAGTTGTCATCTGATGTCTCTGTCTGTACCTTCGGGAATACAGGCGCGAGCTTAAGTATGTTTACCACTAAGGTTTAATTAATTCTTTATTGTTATCAATAAGCCAATAATTGATATGCAATTAGCAATATCCGGCCATGATGAGCAACGACGCGGAACTTTTGTTTAGTAAAGTGTGTGCACATGGATTCAAAAACATTGTCATTGATTGATTGTCCGATTTCGCGTCGTCTTGCAATCTCACCCACTAAAATTATCATAGGCAACAATTTCGGCTCAAAAGGACACTCAAATTGTGTGGCATTGCTATTGTCACTGCACTAGGTTGTCGAATGATGCGGGACATTATGCTATGGCCAACTATGGCATTTTAGCATCGACATCGTAGCTAAAGAAAAGCTCCGCGTCATTGCCCAACATGTTCAGCTAAATGGTGGGCAGCATATATACTATTGAATACATAGCTGTAGTATAATGGCAATAACTGCATATCTATATTGCACATTGCACAAGGGGCAAGAGCTCCTGGAACTTATTGGATTATGCGTAAACAAAATAACTTCCAGAATAAAATTTAGGTAACACATTTTACGAAAATCCAAAATACAAAAGTATTTTATTTGCGCTCTTTCTTGGTATGGATGATCTCCAGCTCTAAAAACTGGTAGAGACTTCTGGATTTAGACGTTTTATAGATCGTCACTCTCGCTTCAGGAATAAAATAAAGCCCACAAAGACAAATAGGCTATTTGTTACCGGGGTTGACAGTTTTCTATATGTATACGTAATTAGTTCGTTTTTTAGCGCAAGAAATGGAACAATAATGTATATGTCGGCGCCGTATCAGAGGTTCCTCCCAGATCCATGATATAATGCAAAACACTGTCCTTTTATAATGACTTTATTCGTTACCACACGAGTTATAGAAAATTACTGTACCTTGCTGCTGAACAGCAATGGTTTAAATAGCAATTCTTACAATAGAAATCCCTTCTATCTATAGTGACAATCAATCATATATCTGTATTTCATTTGAAACTAGTTTAAACAAAACAAATAAATATTATAAAATTTAAGAGTTCTTTAAACATATAATTGGACAATTGTTATACATCACAAATCAATTATAAACCATTTTATAACAATAATTCAATAGTAGCGGATGTTAGCAAAACACAATTTTACAATGAATAGGTGGTAGCAATAAAATCGTTGCTTTTACAGTCTGCGCGATAAATTAAAATCATACAAATATGTAAATCACATCAAAGTAATTTAGCGTAGATTTAAAGATAGTTCCTAATTAAATAATTCGTAATTTGAACACATTTCCGATAGTTGAAATTAACTTTGTAACATAGCAGTATAAACAAGTAAAAAAAATATGAAAGCATGTAGATAAATTGCCAAATAATTTGAAATGATTATTGGAATTTATTTAACTACATAATTACATCAATGTCAATACTTCCGGCTATAATAGTTTTATTTTTATTTGTCAATCAATAGAGGGCGGTCTGAAAGTGCGCCCATACGGCCATACTGACAGAAGCGCGTTCTCGGCGCTTCTCTTTTTAATAATAGAAATAATCGTAAAAGAAAACAAATCCATGGCATTAATTGAGAATCAATTTCCGTGTGTAAAAATAAAAATAAATATAAAGTAAATAAATATATTCTGCGTAAACAAAGCATTAAAAGAAAATTCGAAAAAAGATAAACAAATCCATGGCATCACCGTTCCTCGGATCTAGCCACTCAAAAGGCATCACCCATCATGGGGTCTAGCCACTCAAAAGGCATCACCCATCACGGGGTCTAGCCACTCAGACCAGGTTGCAAGGATACGCATGGTGGCCAACCAGCGTTTGAGGAAGGATTTTGGATGGGTAAAAAAAAAGAAACAATAAAAATAAACATTAAACGCATTCTGAGGTGGCATTTTCCTGATCTATAAGCATTTCCGAGTTACTATTACTTGCCCATACGGTTGATTCTCCCGAAGTGTTCGCGAAAGGATGTTCTAAAGCTAGAGGGGCGGGTCTTAAAAAAAAAAATCGTGACTAGCAATTTTACCAGAATATCCACGGAGATTGACATGCTTGACTCTATAACGGTCATTCGGTAGTATTTCTAAAACCTCCATGGGTCCTTCGAATTTTGGTCCTAGTTTAGTTGTGTGACGTTCATGGCGACGTAATAGGACAAAGTCACCGACTTTGTAAGACCGAGTTTTAGCTTTTCCCTTATCAAAACGAGTCTTGTCCTGCAAGGATCGCTCGTCCATCCTATCTTTACACGCTGTTCGCAGCAAGTCGAGATCGTCGGTCATTTCGTCATCGTCTATTTGTAAGACCTTAATACCTGGCGGAGAACATTTTTTACCAAAAAGAACCTCCATTGGACTTTTACCCGTAGTTTTGGATAAAGTGGTATTAATTGCCAATTGTAATTCTTGGATAGCTGAATGCCAGGGTTTATTAAGCTCTACAACAGACTTGTTGTCTTTGATTACTTTCATTAGGCGTTCTACCTGCCCGTTTGCTCGACTAGCCCCCTTGGCCACTACGTGATGTTGGATACCGTACCGCTCACAAAAATTTCTAAATTCCGCGGACGTCATGCTCCTGTCTTGGTCGGTTATAAAACGCGTAGGCGTACCGAAGATGGATGTTAAATTTAATAAGCATTTAATTGCGGTTTCAGTAGTACGATTATTTGTGTAGATCATGTGAACATATTTAGTGAATCCGTCAATGAAAACAAAAGCATATTCTGCTTCGTTACGTTTCCCGTTCATCCGACCAGTAATATCACCGTGAATCGTATGAAACGGAATGCCCACCTTATCTATAGGGTGTAAAGTTACTTGGCGTGCACCAGAAATGCCTTTACGCACTCTGCAACTAACACAATTTTCAACGAAATTTCTAACTAACCGTGACATGTTCGGGAACCAGTACTGTTCCCGCAATTTTGCCAACACTTTTTCCCAACCAAAATGCTGCAGTATATCGTGATAGTGATTAATTAGGCTCCACCTATAGGTACGAGGGACAATAATAAGTTTATGGGTTTTATTTTCAATCTGAACTTTGCGTCGCAATAATTTGTCTGGAGAGATGACATAGGTGTCGGCAACAGTTTGAGGAATGGAGTCACCCTTTAATTGTTCAACAATATGGATTAATTCAGAGTCGCGCTTTTGTTCTATAAGTAGCCAGTTATGATAGAGGGAAACTGCGTTAACCGACAGCTTTAAAGCTTTATCAGGCTTTACAGGTGAACAACTTTTATTCGGGGAATGACAAGAGTATAAATCATCAACAGGATTACGACTAAAATAGTCTGCATGCGCCAAACGACTGCCTTTGCGGTATTCAACATCGAAGTTGAAATTTGGTAAGTAAGCCCACCAACGGTGTACTCTTGGGGTCAATTCTCGCTTGCGACTAGACGCTTTTAATAAATTACAGTCTGTTAAGACTTTGTAAGTTCTACCATGTAAAAAATGTCTAAAATCCTTTATTGCTCTTACAACTGCTAGCGTTTCTAATTCATACGAGTGATATCTGCTTTCGCAATCCTTTGTTCGCATACTGAAATAAGCAATAACTAATGGGTTTTGAGCCTGTCTTTGAATTAATACTGCACCATAGCCGATCGAACTGGCATCGGTATGAAGCTCTGTTGGCAAATTTGGATCAAAAATAGTAAGAAGGGGATATGATGTTAATCGGTCAATAATTTCACGTCTGGCGAGTTCATGGCGTTCAGTCCATTTCCAAGAAACATTTGATTTAGTTAATTCATATAAAGGAGCCATTACAGACGAGAAGTTAGGGACAAATTTGCGAAAATAGCCAGCCAAGCCATTGAACTGACGAACTTCCTTTGCATTTTTAGGGGCCGGTGAATTAGCTAGAGCTTGAAATTTCTTTGGGCTTGGTTTAACCGTGCCATTCTCTGATATTTCCCAAATACTCGATTTTTGTTTTAAGGAAAGAGCATTTAGAGACATTCAGAGAAAAACCGGCCTGCGTAAGTCTAGTCAGGACCAGTTTTAGATTGTAAAGACAGTCATCAATAGTTTCAGATATAACCAAAATGTCATCAATATAAACTAGAGCAATATTATCCCTATAGTCACCCAATGCTATGTTTATAGCACGTTGGTAAACCGAGGGAGCGTTGCAGAGACCAAACGGCATGCGCAAATACTCATATTGCCCATCAGGGGTTACGAACGCAGTCTTTTCTATAGAGTCGGGGGCAATAGATATACCGTGAAATCCAGAAGCCATGTCTAAACATGAAAAGTACCGTGCCTTCCCTAATTTATCAATTTGGTCGGCAATAAGTGGTAACGGGAAATGATCCCTAACTATGTTGGAATTTAATTCACGAAAGTCTACGCAAAGTCTGTCTGTACCATCCTTTTTTTTTACTAGTAATACTGGGCTGCTAAATGGAGATGAGCTATCGCGTATAATACAGTTATTTTTTAAATCTTGAACAATATCTCTAACTTTTTCACGTTCTACGGGTGACAAGCGGTATGGTCGCCTCTGAACGATTTTATCTGGATTTTTCAACCTAATTTTCAACTCTCCGGTTGTCACTTGTGTAACGCGATTACCTATCGTGAAATTTTTTCTAAATTCTGTAAGTAATTCCTTAAGATATTGCAACTGTTTAAGATCAGATATGTCTGTATCAAGATTTTGAGTTGGATCACTTACGTACAGGCATTCATTAACAAAAATGTCACGTTTTATAGAAATGCTGTCCTTCCTCAGTGTTACACTGAGACCAGGGACTTTTAACAGATCAAATCCAATAAGAATATCAAATTGCATTTGCGTGTCACGGACTACAAAGAATTCTAGCTCAATATGAATTCCGTCCATTGTTACTAAAGTAGTAATACTTTTATTGGATGTAACAGGGGAATCGCCTATACCAGAAAACATCACGTTTATACTTTTACGTTTACCGGGTATAGATAAAGAAATACTTTCCCGCATTAAAGAGCAATCAGCCCCAGTATCGAACAGACAAGAATAATTCCTATCTCCTATGACAATGGTAGCCATGCTACGTTCCGATGTGCCACAGTAATTAATAGATTTATCATTTTGCAGTTTATTTCTTTCGTCATTCTGACGACGGAAACAAAATTTCTCAATGTGGCCTTTATGATGACAATAAGTGCACTGCATAGTAATAGGGTTAGAAGTACTACCAGTACTAGTACCAGATTGACCAGCAGTGTTTGATTTGATTTGAAATGTAGGATCAGATCTAGAAACTATTCTTTCCTTACAGTCATACGAACGGTGCCCTGGTTTATGGCAATTATAACAAGTAAGATCCTTTTTAGCAGCGTTAATATTGTCAGAGACACGTATTTTTTTACTATCGCTTCGATCATTACTGTTTCTAAAAACCTGTTCAATTTTAAGTTTCCGAAAAGTTTTCAGAATAGAAATTAATTTTGGCAGAGAATCGGGCGTATTACGCAGTAACTCAGAACGAATAGATTCAGGATAAATACCTGTTATTATAGCCTCAACCATCTCCGTGTCCGATGCTTCCGGCCTCACACGTCTGAACAACGTCCATGCTGTAGTTGCGTACTCTGCATAGCTGTTTGCTCCATCCGAAGTGTAGCTCCTCCATTTCTGGACGTCATCAGCATATCACTTGTTCCATACTAAATGTTGGTTCCGGAGGTCGTGGCACTGGATTGTCAGTGTGCGATCCCACCGCTGCTGTCGGCGCCGTATCAGAGGTTCCTCCCAGATCCATGATATAATGCAAAACACTGTCCTTTTATAATGACTTTATTCGTTACCACACGAGTTATAGAAAATTACTGTACCTTGCTGCTGAACAGCAATGGTTTAAATAGCAATTCTTACAATAGAAATCCCTTCTATCTATAGTGACAATCAATCATATATCTGTATTTCATTTGAAACTAGTTTAAACAAAACAAATAAATATTATAAAATTTAAGAGTTCTTTAAACATATAATTGGACAATTGTTATACATCACAAATCAATTATAAACCATTTTATAACAATAATTCAATAGTAGCGGATGTTAGCAAAACACAATTTTACAATGAATAGGTGGTAGCAATAAAATCGTTGCTTTTACAGTCTGCGCGATAAATTAAAATCATACAAATATGTAAATCACATCAAAGTAATTTAGCGTAGATTTAAAGATAGTTCCTAATTAAATAATTCGTAATTTGAACACATTTCCGGTAGTTGAAATTAACTTTGTAACATAGCAGTATAAACAAGTAAAAAAAATATGAAAGCATGTAGATAAATTGCCAAATAATTTGAAATGATTATTGGAATTTATTTAACTACATAATTACATCAATGTCAATACTTCCGGCTATAATAGTTTTATTTTTATTTGTCAATCAATAGAGGGCGGTCTGAAAGTGCGCCCATATATACTTATCTAAATCACCTTTATCAGTTTCCGCGCGCTGTCTCATAAGACGGCATAGTAAGGATTGTGTAGTACCTTCGTACTATGATATTATTGCATTTTTTTATCCCGTCATATTGGTTCGTATTATTGCTATGTATTTTTTATTATTGGATTTTGTTATCTGTGTTGTAGCGAATATTACCTATCGTTTTTAATAGCAGCCGGCAAAGGAGCAAGTGAGTCACCTGATTGTAAGCGAGCTCCACCGCCCATGAACATTCACAATCAGCAAGGAAAGGGATAATTGAGAAACTGGGAAGTGGTAGGGATTTGGGCCTCGGGTTATCTTACTCACCGTATGAAACGCAACTACTTATTCACGTCAGATTTCTATGAGACAGTGGTAGCAATCAGGTCAAGCCAGCCCATTCATGGTATAGACAAAACTGTCTACAGCGTGGCTCTACCAATTCCTCTCTGTTATAAGTAGCACTTGCTCTTGCCATAAGAGGCATTTTCCGCTAAAATGTTTGTGGTTATACAATTTATACTCACGTGCTAGAAAAATATGTAGATTTATATAATATATAACAATAAAAGTATATAGTCAGGATTTAGAGTATATTAAATACTTCCATTGCTATAAAACCATCAGGGATAGGTCATTTCTAACTATCTAATTTACTACGACATTTGAACTTCTCTGCGCAAGTAAATAAGTAGGTAAAACAGGAAATAAAACATAGAA
Source organism: Mimas tiliae (assembly GCA_905332985.1). Taxonomy (NCBI): domain Eukaryota; kingdom Metazoa; phylum Arthropoda; class Insecta; order Lepidoptera; family Sphingidae; genus Mimas; species Mimas tiliae. The sequence continues at coordinate 8,588,369 of HG995241.1, forward strand.
CATAAAGTTAATATCTTTTAATAAACTACCACCACTTGTGGCAGAACAAAACCCATCAGTTTATACTATATATCACTACATATTTATATACAAAACTAATGTAAAACTAATACATAAAGTCACAAATAATACTTAGCTTTAGGTAATCCTCCAACAGTCACATAGGTATCCAATTGTTACAATATTACAATATATTTCGTGGTTTATCACATCAGACTATTTTACTATTTACTACAAATACTATTATTATATAATAAAAAGCAAACTGGCTGAGCTTCGCCCTGTAACACAAACTAAATCAGACTGTACTTTCGAATGACAAGACCCCTCTTTTTATCATAGTTTTCCCTCTCCAAGAAACCACCGGATAATATTAACCACCCACAATTTAAGGAAATGAATGACGGTATACAATATAAAATACATAGTCATATCTACAGTTTCAAATCAGTGACCGTATTCATAATAAATAGGTTTATAAATACATCTTTAATTATTTGTTAAATTGCCATATTCGATTTTCCTAACACACGCTTTAAAAAAATCCTAAGTATTTCATTATCTTTTTGCAGAAGTCATGGAAGCCGGGGATTTTAAAGACTTCGCGAAAGCGATGACTGATTACATCACAGAATATCTGGAGAACATCAGAGATAGGTAAATATAATATACGTACGTATTATTGACGGCCTCTATGGCACAGTTGTAATGCATACGACTGCTGTGCTGGGGTCTCCTATACGATCCCCGGGGCGAGTAAAAGTGATATTGGGGGTTTGTATCACGAATGCTTAGTATCAGCCCAAAGTCTGGGAATTGTGCCCGGTATGGTGATACACTCGCCCACACATCATAGGACAGAAAAAATCTCGGCGAAATGTGGATGTACTGGTTGCAGCTCTGCCTACCTCTTCGGGAATTACAGGTGTGAGTACTTATGTATGTATGTAATACTAGGTTTTGTTTTTTTCAATACGTATCTACCGATATGTAGATAGTTGTATAATAAACAAACTATAAGAGAAGTGTCTGGACCGCGAGAACTATTTTTAACCGACGGAAAATAACAGAAGGCTCTCAATTCGACGTGTATATTTGTTTTTTTTTGTTTGTAACTACACCTAACCACCAAATACGGGCCGATTTGGTTATTATTTTTTAAATCGAAAGAGTATAGATCAAAAAATTTCCCATAACAAGATAATTATTAATCGTCATAATTTTGAGTCGTTGGTTTTTATATGCATTAGCACGGAAATGTTATTTAAATATTTAGCTTTTTAGTTTTTTGAGCCTGTTTCATTTTTGTTAAAATATTATAGCTGTACGTGACAGCCTCCGTGGCGAGTACCTAGTCACGGTGTGGCTGTTAAGCGAGAGGCCGCAGGTTCGATTCCGGCACCAAGACAAAATGTTTGTGTGATCCACAAATATTTGTTTCGGGTCTGGGTGTTTTCTCCCCAGAGGGGTTGACGCCCGACAGGCAGCCGGCCGTAAAATCTACAAGCCAAATCTTTTTACAAAATGTTAAAAAAGAAGCATGTTGCGCCAACCCCACAGCGAGTGGGATAAGGGCAGGTGGAAGAAGAAGAAGTTATAGCTAGAAACGTCCTTTTTGGAGCCATAACTTTTTGTACCTACACTTAGAACCTGGAAGGTTGAGTCGATCAAAATCATGACAACTAGTTGTTGAGGGAGAGGGAGGGAGGGAGGGAGTAACACACGGTTCTTTTACAGTGATAGCATATTCCATAGAAGTGATAATTGGATTTCAATGATCTTATAATATAGATTTGACATTAATTTCTAGACAAGTTGTGCCTTCGGTGAAGCCCGGCTACCTCCGCCCCCTAGTACCGGAGCAGGCACCGCAGCAGGCTGAGCCGTGGACAGCTGTGATGGCAGATATCGAACGCGTGGTCATGTCCGGTGTCACACACTGGCAATCACCTCGGTTCCACGCCTACTTCCCGACGGCCAACTCGTACCCCGCCATTGTGGCCGACATGCTGAGCGGCGCTATTGCCTGTATCGGTTTTACTTGGGTAAGTTTCTATTGTGCGGTTTTCCTTGAAACAAACGTGTTAGGTAGAATAGAATGTGAAATTTGGAATGCAGCAGTGTCGCAGGTACAGACTACAGATACATATTGTGTATTGTACAAATAATATTATGATAATTGATCATAATTTCGGCTTTGTAAACAATTTACAAACCTAACGGTAACTATTCAGGTTTCTTATTCAATAAATAACAACCAATCACTATATTTTTTTTATTTTATTTGTTATTGACGATATTTATATGACAGCCTCAGACTGACGCATAGGGCTAGTAGCTGGCTGTGATATGAGAGGCCACGTGCTCGATTCGCGCACTGAAACAAATCCACAGAATTTATGCAAACGATTACCAGAACATTAACATGTTTCAATAAAAAATAGACCGTGGTGGTTTTACCCGACTATGTACTTTTTGTAATGTTTGTTAACCTTTGGTCTCAACGATCCTAGGTATAATCATAATATTGGCTTTATTCATTCGCGACTTCCATAGCAAATCGAGCGAGACGAGATTAAGAAACCGAAGATCGCGGTTTGATTCTCGTGTTGGGACGAAACACTTTGTGGGTATAAAATCAACCACTAAGAATGTTATCAGTTTAACCGTTGTCTGCCTGTGGGTAGGTGGGTGTGGGTATGTACTACCTGTCTGCGACATCGCTGTGCCTAAACGAGTGGACCGATTTGAATGCGGTTTTTTTTGTTTGAAAGATAATATAACCGAAATGGTGCTTAGCTATGTTTGAAGAACATCTCTGTTCGGCCGTTTAAAAGTTACATATGTTTATCTGATTGATGTCGGGGGTTAGGTTATAACTTAAAACGCAACCGTTAAAAACGTTACGTTATGTTACGGTGCTACAGACAGATGCACACACAGCCAGACAAACAAAAAGGTCATACTCCCTCTTTTTTGTCGGGGGTTAAAAATCTAGTTTGCCTTGGGTTAGAGCTACTATTGAAAACATGTATAGTCCTCAGGTATGTTATAGAACCCAAGAGTTCTTGTTGCCTCTGTATATACGAGTATATTCCAATGTCAATGTTAATAGCGAAACGAAACTCGAACAAGGAAAACCAGTTTACATGTCACGTTCTCATATATCTTGTTTTTGGGTTCCGCGTTAACTTTGCAGTGCGATTTCTAAGTAGATCTGTCTATGTCATAAATAAATGTTGTATTCAGGTTTTTATTTTATTTGTAGCAGTAGTTATATATTTATAAGTATTATTTCTACTTCCGTTAAATTATGGGCAACTGTACCTAAAGCAACCGAAATAGCTACTGATGGACAGTCTTATTCACATGCGAATTTTGAGTTTTGACGCATTTTTGCAACTCAGTAATACTTTGAGTTACTTTTACGTTATTAAAGTATATCAGTAATGACCATCGAGCTCCTATTGGTATTAACTGCTAAACTAAAGCTTACAAAATACATTCACAATAAATCTAGTATATCTAGTACTTTGATATCTTACCTAATACATGGGTACATAACAACTTACTGGTAGGTAAGTAGGTACGTTTATGAACGCTATAGTATACGCTAAAGAATCTTAGAAAGAATAAGTTGAATACCAATTACTATGCAATTTTCATATTAATCGGATCATCTGTTCCCTATTTTATAGGTGCGTACTTAAGTTAGGCATTCTTGGGAGTTTTTAGAGCTATGTATTGATCTATGATTTAAATTTTTCCTAATCCATTGTTTTTCTGACATTACAGATTGCAAGTCCGGCATGTACGGAATTGGAAGTCGTGATGTTGGATTGGCTCGGCCAAATGTTAGGCCTACCAGATCAGTTTTTGGCGCGTTCCGGAGGCGAGGCTGGTGGTGTTATTCAGGGCACTGCAAGTGAAGCCACGCTTGTAGCACTTCTTGGTGCCAAATCCCGCATGATGCACAGAGTCAAAGAACAACATCCTGAGTGGACTGAAACAGATATCCTTGGCAAACTTGTGGGCTACTGTAATCGTAAGTACCTTTATTTTCATTATACATACTTTCCGCTTATTATAATCGGATTATTAACAAATTACTTATAATAAGCGTAAGAAATAGCTATTATTTATATTATAAGTAAATAGCTATCATGTCGAATTCTAATCCAAAAATAATGTTAGGGAGCATTTTAGTCGTGGTTGCCGCTGGTTGCTAGTTATGAGGAACCATGAGATATTTCTTAATGTCATACTCCTTGTAGGAGTAATGTAATCATATATAAGTATTGTATATATAGGATTACATATACATACACATCCGCACTCACGCCTGTAATGGCCGAAAATGTAGGCAGAGGTGTAACCAGTACACCCACATTTCACCGAGTTGATTTTTGTCCCATGATATGATAGGGGGCGAGCCTATAGTCATACCGGCACAATTCCAGACTAATAAATTCGAATGTCACTAAGCATCCCGTGATAGAAAAACCCAATATCACTTTTACTCGACCCGGGGATCAAACCTGAGACTTCAGCAGTCGTACTGCGTAGTTGTGTAACTACTAATGTGTATTACAACTGCGCCACTGAGGCAGTCAGACTCGAGGCATATAGGATTATTATATATCTAACTATGTCTGATGGGATTTCCTATTAGAAATATCTCAACCATCCGATTTTTCTGAAATGCAATTTTTTATGATTTAGCTGTTCTGCCCATGGCCTTTTTTTACGAACTTTCATGTTTCTAATTTCAAACCCAAATCGCGGTGCATTCATTCGTTTCCCATTTTTCGTCGTCCTCCATCATCAGACTAAACAAAATTTATATGAGACCACCTACGGAATAAACTCTTTCTTTCGGCCTGGCGTTATTCTGGCTAAATGCCAGGGCTCGCCTTCTCATCATGATTTAACAATGGGTTTGGTATTATGTGCGGCGACCCTCGGTCTGACCCTCACAACCAGCAACGAGAATCAGTTTCGACATTGCCTCTACCGTTATTCAGTAGTGTGTACTACGTGCAGGTGAGGTTGGCTTAAGGGTTAAGATTTATATGGAAAACAAAAATAATCATCGAAATCGGTCCACATTTGGCACACTGTTAGTTCTTAACTGTTAATTTTTATAGCAGAAGCCGGCAAACGAACGACTAGGTCACCTGATGGTAAGTGATATACACCGCCCTTATAAACACTCGCAATACAAGAAGAATCACGGGTGCGTTGCCAATCTTTAAGAAAAGGAATGGAGATTGGGAAGTCGTGAGGGGGTTACGGGCCTCCGGGAATGTCACTGACCGTATGAAATATCACTCACTCCCTGTACGAAATCCAACAGTTTTCTGCCGTTTCACATCAGTATTCTGGGAGACAGTGGTAATAGCCCAGTCGAGGCGGCCCATTCATCATGCTGTAGGTGTAGAGTGTAGATCAAAGTGTCGACGGCGTGCCTCTACCACAAACTCTCTTAGCCCTTTTTGTTCCACATATTACTCCACATACTTCTCGTTTCAGAACAAGCCCACTCATCGGTAGAGCGAGCTGGTCTGCTTGGTGGTGTTAAACTCAGGACTTTGAAACCAGATTCTAAAAGACGTCTTCGTGGGGATACTTTGCGTGAAGCTATAGATGAGGACATTCGCAATGGGCTTATTCCTTTCTATGTAAGTTTCCTACCTACTACCTAATTATGTCGAACCGCATTATTCATCAAATTGAAGATACAAATACAAATATTTATTTCGTATCAAAAAATCATTAAGTACAAAGGAAGTATGATAAATGCAAGGGTCCCCGCACTAGGTGCACCTGTATCGCGGGAGACCAGTTAGTTTTACAATAATTATTCATTATATTCATTCATATTCATAATTATTAATAATAAGATTGATCTTATGATCGGGTATAATTGTATTTTACAGGTTCTTATTTATTATATGATAATAGTTTTGAAGAAATGATAACAATTATTTATGGATAAATGTATATTTTTAGGTGGTTGCTACTTTGGGAACAACGTCATCGTGTGCTTTTGACGTATTGGAAGAAATAGGGGATGTTTGTAATTCACGGGATGTGTGGTTGCACGTGGACGCAGCCTATGCCGGCTCTGCTTTCATTTGTCCTGAATACCGCCACTTCATGAAAGGTATAGAAAAGGCAGATTCTTTCAATTTCAACCCACACAAATGGATGCTTGTCAACTTTGATTGCTCAGCTATGTGGCTGAAACAACCACGGTGGATCGTTGACGCATTTAATGTCGACCCTCTCTACTTGAAGCACGACCAGCAGGGAGCAGCACCAGACTACCGTCACTGGCAAATTCCTTTAGGACGTCGCTTCAGATCTCTTAAGCTATGGTTTGTTCTGAGACTTTATGGCGTTGAAAATCTTCAAAAGCATATTAGGAGACAGATAGGATTTGCGCATCTCTTCGAAAGACTTATGACTTCTGATGAAAGATTTGAGCTGTTTGAAGAGGTGACCATGGGGCTCGTATGTTTTAGACTTAAAGGATCTAATGATATCAACGAAGAATTGTTGCGACGCATTAATGGCCGCGGCAAAATACACTTGGTTCCCTCTAAAATCGATGATGTGTACTTCCTAAGATTAGCCATCTGTTCACGATTTACTGAAGATAGTGATATAAATATATCATGGGAGGAAATCAAATCGTCGGCTGATGATGTCCTAAAAAAGTAAAATTTTGAACTTATATCATTTAAGTAGATCAATCTGTTATTGAGTAGGATCAATAAAATATACCTTATACAAATATTAGTTACCCAATATATAAATATAACACATAGCTACTGTTTATTTTAAGCTTTGAGTTATAGTAATACGTTTAATATTTATGAGGCGAAGCTTAAGCAGTTTAGATGAGAGTAGGTTTGTAAAGCGGTGAAACATAATGTATAACATAATGTATGTAGTATAGACAATAAAGTTAATATTTATGTGTAGCTACATATTTAAATTGTTGCGTATATCAGTATTCTTCAATGCATTGATGTATACTATTAAGATTATATATCTAACGATCTTGATATAATTATTATTTAAACCCTTATAGAAAAGTACCTATGAGTTATTATTCTGACAATATTTTTTGGTATTTGGTAAGTATACAAAAGCATTATCGCTTAGCGTTTTCTGAATTCTTAGAATTTAGATATATTTTGTTTTTTAAGTTATCTATAAATATATATTAGGTATACTGATACTGACAAAGCTCTCAGAGCGTAGTTAGATACAATTGGTATCAGACCGCGGAATGTGGTGGTCTGCCCCTGGGAAATGAGAAACGGGAATTTTTCCATAAAATCCCTTTGTGAAGCAGTGAAGTCAGTCTTAAGGTGAAATAAAGCGAGTCCTGTAGAATTAAGTTTACGACAATACTTAGTTTGTAGTTAATTTAATTATTTATAAATGGAGCAATATTTGTTGAGTTTTGTAATTTGAAGATAACGAAAATATTAACTTAAAGTACATTCGAGATTATACCTATTTATTTTTATACCGTTGTTAAACGTTTTATAAATTATTAATGTTATATTTACACGTTGTATAGGTACCTACATCACAGATGTACTAAATCATATCTATACCTATATTATGAATTAAATATTGGACATAGCATTGTACTATTTCATCGTTTAATTTTTTCTTTATGCATAATAATGAAATTATGTGACTAGCCTATTGAGGTTGGGTAGTTTCTTCAATCATACGTTGTATACTTAGAACAATAATATTATTAGAACCGTGTCTGTATATTCTATTCTAAACAAATATATGCTTTCGAAAATATTTAAATCGTTTCTCTGTCCTGATAAATACATAACTAAGTACCTACCTTTGACAAAAACAGAACAGTTTAGCTGTAGAGCAGGTACACAATTACATAATAATATCTCGGCGATTTCAACGAAAGCTTATCACAGTAGGCGTCGCACTATGTTTCATACTATAATATAAAAAATGCAAAACGGGTCAAAATATTTAAATATCAATTTATGTATTTCACGACGTTTCGACGTATTTTTGTCTTCGAGTATCGAACCGGACTCAAATAGCCGGGCATTGATTGCATATTCGTATTAACTCGTAAAAACGAACATTGCCCAGGCATATAAATAAAAACTGTAGGTACCTACTTATGATTTATCTGCCATTATAAATGAATTAATTCTAAACCGTGATAATTTACCATAAACGTAGGTATAATAGGAATATAAATACCTACTAATACTAGCCCCGTATTTACACGTCCTACTGCTGGGCACTGGCCTCCTCTACTAAATGAGAGGGGTTAGGCCTTATTCCATCACGCTGTCCTAATGCGCGTTGGCAGACTTCACATACCTTCGAACTTCTTAGAGAGAACTTCTCAGTTATGCAGGTTTCTTACATTAATAGGAATAATATGTACATCTGAGTTATTTTCATATCATTATCTAGTTTAATTGGTACTCTTTGCATTAAAAGTAGAGTGCCTGCCTAACGAACTTTTAGAATAAAGAAATAATTTCTCTGTGATATCGTTGTCATAAATAAAAACACTTTCTGCCACTTTCTGCAAAATCCTTCAAAATTGGAGAGTGTCATGAATTTCACAAAATCTTTATTGGAATTTAAATAACGGTGAACCTAAAAGTTTTAACTATGGAACTCATATGGCTAGGTACTCGAGTCATGCTGAAGATTGTGGATATAAGGAGGGTTGTAAAAGCGAGTCTGGTTCCCAAAAATACTCGAGGCCATAGCAGTTCAGTAAATACCAAGGGTCAAGAACAATGTATTCTCGATTCAGGCAGTATCAGTCCAAATTGTCAAGAGCCACGAGTTATAATTGTAGGTGCCGGCATGGCAGGTCTCTCTGCTGCTCATCGCTTAACCCAATGTGGTATAAGGAATTTTGTTGTGCTGGAAGCTAAAGAAAGGTATACTTTCTTTTACGATGAAACATACAAATGGTGCATTCAAGTTGCATTTTTCATTTAATTATTAAGTAATTAAAGTTATAATTTTTAGACCTGGAGGACGGATACATTCGTGTTGGCTCGGAGATGCTATCATCGAAATGGGCGCAGAATGGATATCTGGTGCCTGTTTACCTAACTCAGTGTATACATTAGCATCGCAAGATAGACTTCTTCAAACACCTTTGCCCCGCTTAGATGCCTCTCGTGGTTTATTCTGCACTAGTGAAGGACGTGCAGTCGATCTACCCGTCACAATCACGGCATATCACACTTTTCGACAAATTGAACAACAAGCTGCAAATTTGTTTAGACTTGGTGGAGAAAGACTACACGGAACTTTGCTGAATTTTGTTGGTTTGCGTATACAGCAAGAGTTACACAACTTTCCAGAAGACCAAAGGTACGACGCCGCACGTGTAATGTTCGGACTCACAAATATTTTGCGTAATAGGTGTGGTGATGACCTATCACTCGTAAGCGCCGATCAATATGGTAGTTATATAGAACTTCCAGGTGGAAGTGTCCGTGTACCATTAGGCTATGTCGGTGTTATGGCTCCTTTGTTGCGGGGATTACCAGACAACTGTATAAGATACAGCAAACCAGTAAATGTTATTCGTTGGGGTCCAGGGCAAGCAGGAGATGGCCGCGTTCTCGTCAAAAGCTGTGATGGTGAAGAAATGACAGCTCATTATGTGATTTTAACCATGTCACTGGGATGCCTCAAATGTCAAGCGGACAAATTATTTGCACCGCCACTTCCAGTTTGCAAACTAGACGCCATTTGTAATTTAGGTTTCGGGCTTAGCGATAAAGTATTTTTGGAGTATGCTGAACCTTTCTGGGTATGTCATGAAGGTAGCTTAAAAATGGCTTGGTCGGCTGAAGAATTACAATGTAGGCGTGATTGGACACGGGGAGTGTGTTCAGTCGACGAAATGCCAGGTAGCAAGCACGTGTTGTGTGCTCAAATATCTGGCCAAGAAGCTGCAGTTATGGAGTCTATGGCGGAAAACGACGTTGCCGAAGGACTAACACAGTTACTACGTAGATTTACTGGTAACCCGTGTCTTCCTTATCCCCAAATGATGCTCCGGTCTCGGTGGGCATCTGACCCACATTTCTGTGGATCTTATTCATATATGAATTGTTGCTCCACTGTGAGTCATCAGTGTGAATTAGGGACACCTGTCCCCGGCCCCTGCGACCCGATGCCTCCTATATTACTATTCGCAGGCGAGGCTACGGTGCCTGGATATTTTGCAACTGTGCACGGCGCAAGGCTGAGTGGCATCCGTGAGGCCGAACGCATTTTATTATTGACTAAGAAGTTTGAAGGTCCGCCTCGTTAGTAGTAATTTGTGTGTTCTTGTTATGACTGATCACAGTACTTCCGTAAGGTATGACGCGTAAATAAATAGTTTAAATTTGCATTGTTATTTAACTTTATTTTTTATTACATTATACCAACATGAATTACATAAAAATACTTACGTACCTACCTTTTTTCATATGTGTGTTATAATTTGGACCAATATATTATGTTGTAAAATAAATACATTAATTGTAATTATTTTTTTGAGTAAAAATGCATTTGGCGAATAAATAGTTTATTTAATAGCTAGATACAATAAATTAAAATATATAGTTAAATTCATAAGCCTAAATGTATTGCTATTATATTCTAAATTGTTTATAGCCATGTTTTGGAGTAACTTTGCACTGTTTCCAAAACAATATTCTATGTTGATATTAATAAACTGACAATAATCTTATTGCACAGTGCACACACAGGGATAGAGCAACATTCTATTCATTTATCAAATATATATTAAGTACTGTCATAGATAAAATCATTTATTCATCAAAGGTTTTTAATTTTTTATTTGTATGTTAAATATGCATGTTTTTTTGTTCCATTACCATTGGTGAATTATAAAATAATATATTTCAATTATGAGAAGTCCCAAAAATTCTCAAATATCTTTTTGATATTATAAAAAGTTTGCCTATATGTATGGCACAGATATTACAAACAAAATTTTAATCCTGCCAAAAAGCTACCCCCATTTCCTGCACTTAATGGCAAATCATCAAACTCAAATGTTACATTATCACCATAATACAATAAGAATTTGTCTCTAAATTCCACAAAGTATGAGTAGGTTGGAAATCTGTTATGTGGCCAAACAAAACTTATTTTGTACCATTTATCTTTTTGTATAAAACATGGTTCCTTTAAATCTATGTCTACAACAGAAGCATAATATTCAACTGTATTCATAAAGTTAGTATACTTTATAATACTCTTGTCAGACTCACACATGATAGATACTGATAATTGTTCAGAATATGCTTTTGCTTTATTAAATACATAAATAGCTGGTTCCATCCTTGGTGGTACACACAGTGAATTTATAAATACTGATTTACTTGCTTTTAATCTGCAATGTATGGCATAATTATTAGAATCTATTATAATAGGAGCCACAGATCTTAAAGGGCTGCGGAAGCATTTATGCCACCGAAGTGTCAATGAATTTCTTGGTATAATATTTGTTGAACCAAGTGTTGCTATTATTTCCGTAGTGTTGACATTACATGATTCCTTCACTGTTTTCATCTGTTTCATACTTTCAGCCTCAGATGATAAAAGCAGACTGTTCTTATCACTTACAATTTCATCTAATTCATCCACATTCAATATAGAAAATCTTAGCAATTTAAACATTCCATATTTTTTTAATAAGTCATGTCTATTTTCAAATGTTGCAGGTAAACGATTCTGCTCACATAAATATTTCGACCATTCAAATACATGTTTGATTAGTTCTTTTTCACTAACATTCATGTGATCAGTTTCAAGTATGGCTTTCATGCATAAATGGTTAATGAGATTCTTTTTTTCCTGTAACAAGTAACTTGCATGTACACCAAATAACTTTAATGAGTAACTGATCAGTTGTTTGCCATGCATATAGTCAGGGTAATTTAACACTTCAATGACATTGTCAACACTTATGTTAGCTTGTATGTAAGCAATGCATATCTCAGTTAAATGTTCTAATAGATATTTTCTTGAGGCATAAAGTAGTTCAAATGCTTGTTCAATATTAGATATCTCAACATTATCTGTATAAATATAATTGAGCATGAGTTGAAATATATCAGGCTGTATGTCTGTAACCTCAATATCTTCTTCTGTGGACAGTGGTCCATAGAACATAGCTTCGAACACTGGACTGCTTATTCCTAGTATTAATTTGTGAGCTTTAATATTTTTTCCGAGAATAGAAAATCCGCAGTCGCTCCATTCAAAGGAGACCAGCAGTTTTTTTACACGATCATACAAATTGCTGTGGTTTGAATGCATTTTTATATTCTCTAAATAAACCATCTGAAATTAAAGGTTTTAAGTTAAGACTAGATACAAAGTGCAAGGCATTGCATCTTAAATTATACCTACGTACATGTTCATTGTTATATCTTAAGGAAAACGTGTTAAAATATAGGACAAGTGTGTTTACCACGGTTGTGTTGGAAACTAACCTTGAACTTGAGAAGATCACGGGCACGGGCCACGGAGCAATGCACCGAAATAATATTTTGAAACACTTTGTTACACAAATTGAGGTACATGCACAATTTAAATAAAGTTAATGATTCAACAAGATTATTTTATAACGTTCAAAGTACTGTTATCTGACAGCAATGCAAATTATGTTTGCAAACAAACAAAAAATTTCAGTATCACAGATTATAATAGATAGCAGATCGTAGCAGATGGCATTCACTGGCATTAATAGCGCCCATAGATTATCTACCCTATGACATAAAGAGAAAAATATTGTTAAGTTTGTTTGTATGTAGAGCACTGACCTCTAATGGCCCTTGTCAATATTCTGATTACCGATAAATTAGCTTACATACTGGCAGTAAATTTTTAACGCATTTCGTATGGAAGATCTGTATAATATAATGTAAATTTTAATCTGTAAATTTTAATAAATAAAGAGAACCGGCAATTATTTATTACAGGTCAGTGATTTTAGATGTAGGGGGTAATCTTTGGAAATACAAAACCGATTTAAAAAAATATTTTACTAATACGAAGCTGCACTATCCTTGAGTAAAATAAGGCTATATTTTTTAATAATACACTTAACAGTCATACACATAGTCCTGACGCCACACTAGGTAAACCTGTATCGTGGGCATCAAGAACTACGAGGGACTTGCAGTCCCACAACACCCAGACCCAAAACAATTTTTTGTGAATCACACAAACATTTGTCTCAGTGCGGGAATCGAACCCACGGCCTCTCGCTTCGCAGCTGACTACTCACCCGCTGCGCCACGGAGGCTGTCAATCTGTCAATCAATGGTAATAAATGTAGGTACTAAATGAATGTAAAAATTTCCTTTTCAATATTATTATATATTCTAGATAAATTGACAACCTCTTGAGTACTTTTGAGTTTTGACTGAACTAAATTGGACAATCTGAATGAATTCTATTATGCAGACTACGCATTAGACTACGCTATGCGCTCTAACAGTCTGTAGAATTACCGAAAATTTAAAAATAATGACATCATTTTTATGTAGTCTGTGGACCAGAGAATACAATACCGTTTATATTTCGTTTTTTCTTAGGAGTCCTAAGTAGGAGACAAATATGGCGGTATGTCAACCGATGACAAGTGATAGGGTTGTAAAACGCTTGAACGAACTACTGAACTAATCAAACCTGAATGGAAAGTGAATGATTTTACTGATTAGGTAATAAAAATTACTTCGGTCATGTGGCGAGAAATAAAACGAACTGTTCCTTTAGTTTATTTATTATTACAATTTATTAAATTTAAATTATTTCCAAAGCTTGTATATCCTAAGTTAAAATCATTAATTCATTCACTTATTCCCATCACTAAAAATTAGCAATACGAAATGTCAAATTTACAGTTCCTCTATATAATATATGCAAATGCCTTTTGGGAATATTCAGTTTTTGAGAAAAATATCGTAATTTATTGGTTAATTGAAGCAATTTAAAGTTTAATTCATATTGTATGAATACGTGTTTGTTGCAAAGATCGACACCTTCTCGTATAACTTATGTGTGATTGATTCGGAAATTGAGATTTTAGTGCGAAGTGAAGTTTGTTTACTCCATTAGACAACAAGGATAGAACGTACCTTACAATACCCTCATTTACACTGTGGACTAAGACCCATAGTCGATGGTTAACGGCAGACTAGGCTGCATGGTCACGAATCTTTGCCTTTTCCTTAAAGGAGAAAAAAAGAAAAAAAGTCTTTGGCTATGGGTTACTTTATCTGTGGTATTATGTCAAAATTGTCAAGGTTTATGTTAGCGCGCCGGGTTTTATTTATGATAGCGGTGAGAAAAAGCGTTGGAAATGCTGTGAAAAGTGTTTTTTGTTTTAAATTTCTGTTCCTAAATACTTATTAGCATAATGTCTACATGTTATGGTGATCCCGTCTTGGACTTTGATTTGAATTTTCTACGCCCGACGCCCAGCAGCACTGTGGTAAGTTGTTTTAGGTTATGTTTTTTAATATTACATTTATTCGAAAACATAATTAATTTTCTATTTTATTTCCCTGAAATTTTATTACTTCAAATCAAGTTATTATTTTCTAAAACACATTGCTGGCTGACAAATAGCGGTATGCCGATGCTCTTAACTGATATTATAACTTTTTCCAGAAATCATAAACTTGAGTTATTCGCAGTATTGAATGCCTTTAAAATTATGCTATTTAAAATTGCGTAGTAGTAATACTTTTCATAAACCCTAGACACTTCACAGAAATCGTTTATTTTAGATACAAAAATAACATTATTTCGGTCAAAAATAATAAATTTGCCAAAATTAACAGGACATGTCAGATATGGTGAATTATACATATTATTTTTAGGTAGTCTTTTACTTATTAAAGTATAATGGAACAAGTTTTATGAGGCAAAATATATATTTTTTATAATGATGATTAGATTATTAAATGGAAGGGATTAATCATAGCTGCTAACTTGTGACCAGTATAGGCTACACAGCTGACAACATTGTGAAATGGTGTCATATTGCTACTTGAGTTGAAAAACATTTCACCCAAAAATGTTACAGATGTTATTCCTGCTATGCTTCTTATGTAATTTTTTTACTGTTAGAGCAGTCTTCCTTTTTAGAGTTTCTCTTATTACCCAAAGAGTACGAACATAATCCTATTACAGACCTACTACACCATCCTTCTGACTGTCTTAAAAAGTCATCAATAGGCTCTATCTTTCGACCATAATGGTAGCTGGCTGAAATTAAAAAACAGTTGTCAAATGACAACATTTATTTGTCCATCAGTTCGCTAATTTCTGAAGCATGATTACAAGTATATTTTTAAAATATGTTGTATTTAACTAAAAGTAAGTATTACAAATTGGTGTTTTACGTTGGAGCAGTTAATAATAATTCCCAAGAGGCTTATTGGTTGTTTTAAACAAAGTTCATAGATGGAATACCTGAGAATGAAGTCTTTAAACAGCTTCTAGAAGACGGTATATCGTGTTCGTGTTTAAATTAGAAGTTACATATGTAATATTTCCATAGAATTTCTTACAAATTATTCACGTTTGTTAAAAAGTGAGTGTCGTTCATAATAATTAATAGTGATGTGATCAATCTTAATAAACAAGTGATTAAGATTAATGTGAAAGTTTAAGACGTCTCAGTTTTGAAATGATCTGTGGTGCTAACTATAAGGTGTATGCACCCTTAAATATGACCACACCTTTCTGTAACACATTATAAAATATGTAACAAAAACCCTGTTGGGCATTATGAGTATGATATCAGAATCGATATTCAAACACAATGAAAAAAATTGCACACCTAAGTTGGACTATAATAATAATCATATTTATTTTTAAATTTGAATTAATTTATTGTTTGTAAACCATATTCCGATTGATTACCGCTGCAAGAATGATGACTTGGTGCCAGAACAAGATAACATGTTGCGGCATCCACATACATCAAACGTGCCGCGCCCCCGGCCTTGTCAATCCACACTGATATTCAGATGCAATTTTTTTTTTTTAAATATGTTCATTATTTAAGTTATCTGTGTAAGGATAATATATCTCGCTTCTGTGTATTAATTTTTAATTTAACTATTTTTATTCAGCTGTCTATATATGACTATCTTCACAACCCAAAAAGGGTCAACAGGATTTTTGTTACATACTGTATAAGTGTGGTTTGGTTTATCTTAAAATCCACAACTTTATAATACAGTCTTTCTCTATTATTAGTTCCTTTAGAATAAAATGAAAACCTTTTAGAATTTCTATATATGTTACTGAACTGACAAATTGCTTTAGCTTTTTGGAATAAATTAGAATATTTATCGTGGTTTTTATTTACCTATGGCTTATGTTTTTCAAAGTTCTAAATCTTCCTGTTTATAGTAAAAATCTATCCTATGTATGATGGGTAACATAAAAATTAGAATTGAATAATAGGATATTTTTTATTTACAGGCAAACTCCAAAACAGATAAACAACGAAAAGCAATATTAATTGTAAAAAAGAAAACCATAGCAACCGAGTAAGTAAATCTTATTAATTTTAAACCCACCCAAAAACTAATACTCTCAAAAAAAGAATTCTAAGAGGGTTAAATAGCTTTTATTTTAAATGTATGTTTTTTTACAGTTCGTTGATCAAGAAGTATTATACAAAGAGGGAAGCTTTAGATCAAACTGAAAAAAATTTGCTCAGCTCTAAAGAGGAGTGTAAACAAATATGCATTGATTATAGAAAATCAGTAGATACATGCGCCAAGTTAGAAAAAGTGAGTTTTATTATAAGTATATGATACCCAGAATTGATAAAAGAAATAATGTTATAAATCAGCCCAAAAATAAATATTTTACAAGCCATTAATATTATAAGCATACCCAAACAAAATAAAAGGTTTTTTTGCAGATAGTTTTTTATTATTTATAAAATAAATGAGACTGTTACTATCAAGTTAAATAAAACTTTAAATTGACAATTAATTGTGCATTAAAATTGTCATCGTTAGGTTCAATTGTAAGGCTGTATCACATGACATTTTCAGGATCTGCTGCAGCTGAAGGAAACCAATAAGGAACTGGAAACAAAATATTTTAATCTTGAAAGTCAGTTTCAGGCAGTGAATTCTCATGCTAATCAGCTGCAGGTAATATAAAAGTTGCAATCTCTCTCAATCTTAGTGTAGTAAAAAATAACTATTTAATTATTTTACATATGGATATATTTTATTTCTGCATATTACTACTAAGTCAATCGTATTTAAGGTTCTGGGTAGATACCGACTTTATATTCTTTTGCCATCAAACAGTAAAGTGTAAACACTTTTGTGTCCCCATTTTAAGGACATTAAATTAAATTAGTGGGGTTTATGAGACCTAACATCATAATATATCTCAGGATAATGTAGTTTTTATTTTAACTTGAATGAGGAAACTAGGAGGTTGTTCGCTTGATGGTAAGCGCCACGCCTGCCCATAAACAGAATCAACACCACACATAACTTTGATTTACAAAGTACTGCATGGCACTGAACTGCGTTTGTGACTCTTGACACACAAGTTGTTATGTCTCATAATGCCCAGTAATGGCCTATATGTCCATAAAACCGAGACAAAACAGTGTTTACACACATGGCGGCAGAAATAAGGAACCTACCACCTGGTAAATATATATAAAATATGGACCCCACACACAATTCGGTATTTAAAGTAAAAATAGAATCATGTTAATACCAAAACTATTTCGTTTGATGCACGTAGACGCCGCAACTTGCTATCTCGCTCTGGCACTGATTCATCGCTCTTACAGAGGTAATCAATCGAAATATGGTTCACAAATAAAATAATTCAAGTTTCAAAAATAAATATGATTATTTTTAAAGTACAATTTTCGTCGCGAGTTTTTTCATTGCGTTTGAATATCGATTTTAATATCACAGTTAAAATGCCCAACAGGTTTTTTGTTACATATTGTATAATTGACTTAAAACTATTGAACTTCCATTAAAATCTCGTTAATTGAAAATAAATGTAGGTAACTTTATTCAAACTATTTTTAGGTACTTGTTAAAGAACATGAAACCCTAATTGAAGGTTTAAAAATCGAAAATAAATTAAGTAAAACCAATGACAAAGATTATAAGAAAATGCTGCAACCACTGCAGAAAGAAAACAGTATGTTGATAAAACATATCTGTCTCGCAAGAGACATCATCTTTGGTAAAAGTAAGTTTATTTATTCATTATTTACATCGTGCTATTTATATTGGGTGTAGTTATAAGTAAATAACATCCAGTCACATAACCCTAAATGATTGATTAATTGTTAAACACATGCAAGTGAATCTGGAATACTTAACATTTTTTGTCTGCTAGTCGCTGCTTTTGAAATCGCCTACGATAGTTTGTCCATCATGTGTGTCATTGTAAATGTTATTATCAATCCCTCTAAGTGTCAAAAAATAAGAAATAAAGTATGATACAAAAATTGTAATAAAAGTTTTGTTTTTCAGTAAAATGTAGGTTGCGTCATAAAACATTGCTAAAAAAATATGACAAGTATAAAAGCCCAGATAAAGACGATCCACTATTTGGGGAAGAGGAGAGTAATGATGATTATACTTCTGATGAAATTCCGTTATCGCCTTATTCGGAAGAATATGAAGATGATGCTGAATCTTTAAAGGTAAGATTTTTTTTATTACGTAATATTACACACCTATACCTATTTATTGAAAAACAATCATTGCTTTTATTATTTTGATACCAAAGAAATTAATGTTTTTATTGCAGGAAAATAAATCACAAACCATAAATGAAGATATAAATAATTCAAATAGTACAGACCAAAATAGAATTTCCGCCAATATTATAGCTGAATGTAATGATGTTGCAAGCATTGATACTGGTCGAGGGTCATCTCTGGCGTTTTCTGTTAGTGATAAAAGCTTTCATAGTCCTGATTATTTTATCAATGATAGTCCATTGAGTGATGATCCTGAATTAAATAAAGTTAAAAATAAGTTAGTTGATTCTGCGACAAGCCCAGTACCTTTTAACGACAGAGTTGAGGTATCCACTAGCCCAATAAGTTTTGAAAACAATTTACACTACAATGTGATTGATCGAGCGCTTAGTCCAATAGTCTTACCAGCTGAAACAGATGAAAAAAATCTTGTTATAAATGCAAGTAATGATGTTTCCCTAAATATGAAAAGAAATAATGATCAAGAAAGTTGTAAAGGTGATAAGAAGTCGATTGAAGGAGAAGAGAACCGAAAAGAGAGAGAATGTTTAGAGTTAAATAATAGTGACAATATAACCAGTGAAATCAGTCATGATTGTGAAATTCAAATGATTTTAAGCACCATGAGACTACATAATAAGCTGGTAACTCCAATACCCGCAACACCAGCTAATTCATGTTCTACTAGCAAGGATAATAATCATTGCACACCAAACAAACAACAAGAGCATTCTCCTAGAGTAGTTTGCCCGGAAGCAGTTTTAGCAAGAGAAGAGAACAAAAAATTGCAAGCCACTGTTTCTGAACTTGCGAAAGAACTTTTGAATATTAAAAATATGCTTATAAATAGGCCCACTGTACATAATAATGAAAAACCTGTATTAAATAATGAAACACCTGTATTAAATAATGAATTATGTGCTGAAGATAGTATAAATGAAAATCATGTGAGTCTTATTCAATCAACACCAAAAGGTGTCATATCACGTAAAACGAAAACGAACACGTTATATGTGACTGAGAAACCAAGTTTACAATCAAATGGAAAATCTCTAGATATAAACGTGCTGGAACTTTCAAACAACGATAAACTTCATGTTATTCCAGAAGTTGAAGAAAATGATACAGATACAACACTTCAGTGTGAAGATGTAATAGCAAGTATAAATGAAAAGGACATAGAATTGACTGATGTAAGTGAAACAAAAGTGAGGAGTTCAGAGGCATCTGGTAATACTTCTATAGATAGTCATTCACCCACGAGAGATAGCCAATGTAAATTGAATTTTGTAAGAAGACAAAAAATAACAAAATTAGGGAAATTTAAACAAAAGTTGTTGCCCAGATACAAAATTAAGAGAGAACGCTTGCCTTTAAAAAAAGGAAAGGTTAAATTGAAACAACTTACAAATCCAAACAAAAAAAAGATTTCGGAAGCTGATTCTTCAGCGACTTTAAACAATAAAAATGTCTATGAAAAGGCTGTTAAAGTGATGACCGAGTTAAAACGTAAGAAAAGTATTAGTATTGAGAACGAGTTTGTGAGACTGAATGAAAAAGATGTGCCTGAAAAAAATCATTTAGGCGATGCTAAACGCAATGAGAATGAAAAACAGGAAGACAGCTGTAATTTATTTAGTCAGATATCAAATCCTATTCAAATACCTTCAAATGGTACTAGGAGTCGGGAAAAGGACACTACACAAACTCTTATAAATAAACATTTAACATTGGACACCTCTGAAACAGAAACGATCAAGAATATCGGTATTAAAGAAAATCGCGGTAAAGTTATTAATGAATCATCAAAGTCACCTGAATCTAAGAAACATCTCAAACGGCTCTCTGAAGATTTAAAATCAGATATACCCTGTAAGCGTGTGTTACGGAGTTCAACACTAGATAATTGGGTGGCAAAAGACCCGAAAGTTATTTTACATAGGTGTGAAGAGTCAATGGGCTGCACTGAATATAATTTTGTAGTTGACAATAAAAATACATTCCATACTATTAATCTTTCACCAAAGAATAGAAAGTCGCCATCAAAAAATAATGCAGTTGCTATATATTCTCCAGAAATGAGTTCTAAAATATCAGAACACCAAGAAAGAACTGGTACTCAAAATATTTTAAAAGTTGTATCTTCTCCACAAGTCTGTTCCAAGACATTAGAAAGTCAACAAGAAAATAAGGGGCTCACTAGGCATCGAAGAAAAAGTGCTAAAGATGTGTCTTCTCCAGAAGTTAGTCCCAAGGAATCAGACAGCCAAGAAAGAATTTCCATTCTAGGTATTACTAGTAATCGAAGAAAAAGTGCTAGAGTTCTATCATTTTCAGAAGTTGATCCTATGGTAGCAGAACATAATGGAAACAAAGACCTTACTAATCATAGAAGAAAAAGTGTTACAGAAACATCCTCTCCAGAAGTGAATCCTAAGGCAGTGAAAAGCCAAGAAAGGAATGGGAATTCAGGCATCCAAGATCTAGCTAGCAATCAAAGAAAAAGTATTAAAGAAATTTTTACTTCACAAGTTAGTCCTAAGACACTGGAAAGCCCAGAAAGAAATATAAATTCTGCTTTTCAAGACCTTGCTAGCAATGAAATAAAAAGGGTTAAAGAAATGTCTTCTCCAGTAGTTAGCCTTAAAAACCTAGAAAGCCGAGAAAGAAACGAGAGTCAAGTTCTTACCAGCAATCAAAGAAAATATATTAAAGATAATATATCTTCTTCAGATGTTATTTCTAAGCCATCAGATTGTCAAGAAAGAAATAGTAGCAGTCAAGGTGTATGTAACAAAAGAAGAAAGTTTGATACATGTTTTTCAGATTTAAGTGTTGAAGCACCAGAACATAATCAAGAAAGTAGTTGCAGTCAAAATCCAAGAGAAAGCGTTTTATGTCAAATGATAGAACAGTTTGGAGTAAAGTCTGTAAAATATCGTGTAAAGAAAGTTTCAGGTTAGTTAAATGAGTGGCATTTAACAAATTGCTTTAATATTTATGACACATATTTACACAATTTTTTTTTTGCAGATACAGTTACAAACACTACTGCTAAGAAAATTGAAGATGATATAGCAAGAATAGTAGAACTTCCTGCAAATGAAGCCAAAGGGGCTATGAATAAGTTTGTCTTAGATATACAACATTGGGATATTAAACATTTCCTAGCAGGTTTAATAAAGTATTTGAAGGATCCCACTCGCAAAATCGAGCTTTTCAATAAAGTTGCTGCGACTTCTGCTCCAGCCTTGACCAAACCAGAACAAATATTATTGTATGTCATATCAGAACTTAAAATCTGTTGCTTTCCAGTGGATATTGTTGACAAAATATTAACCTGTATGGAATATACATTATTTTCACTAAATCGTACACCACAAATTGAAGTCATAGAAAGCATGTCTCATTTTTATGCAGCAGTTTGTAGATATTTTAAAATGAAGACTCGACTAAGGTTATTTGTCTTAGACGCAATGTATTGCATTCAATTTAAGGCTGTACCACTGGTTAAACAATGTGTAGAAGTGTGGGCGCATATTTTACCACTAGCGCATATGGCATCTGGTTAGTAAATTTGTTTATAGTTACGATTTCATTTTCTTTTAAATTAATGAGTTACTCTTAATGATTTTATAATTTTTTCTTTTCAGCTCAAACTCCATTGGTTATTTGTGTAGTTTACCTACTTCATTTTTATAAATGTGATGACAAGTTTAATAGGGTTCAAGAGATAAGAAATATTTTAAGCCGAAAGTATTTCTACAAAATAACCGAATGGAATGAAACTAAGATTCTGGAACTATTCAGAAATTCAATCAAAGAACTAAGAGGTATATAATGAGATATTAATCTCTTAAGTATTAACATAAATCATTTTATTTAGCCACTGCTTTACTATTTACATTCTTGTATTATACAATTATATTATATTCTTGTAATATAATTTTAACCAATACTTCCAATTAACTGATGAAGCTAAAATTTGGTACACATAATATCACTGATGTCAATGTAGTTTTATCATACTACTAAGCTGTTTTGATATCCATTCTGCTTACATAGTCCTACTGAGTTCAGCTTGTCAGATGTGGTTTGATGACTATCCTAGTTCTACAGTACCATTGAGCTAGTTTGTTTGTATTAAAAAGTAAAAAAATAATTAGTTATTTATGACTTTCTAGTATGACTTTTTTTTAAGTTAATAAATGTTATTGATTCCTATGCCACGTACACACTAGCGAGCTGCTAACCTAACCGTAACCGCATGGATATTATCACACTCAACTATATACGCGATGTTCACGATCTACACACGTCAACACGACTCGCTTGCGAAACAAAATTGAGCAATTTCCTACATTTATTACCAATCATTCATATTGACGATACACAACACAAAATAAAAACTACAATTATGTATATGGTTTCAACTCGTGACGTTCACAAACCTGCTGCGAGCATCCGCCCTTTGATTTGCAGGCAACCATCGACTTGCTGCATAATGACAGAACTTTATTTGCCATATTTCGCCAATACAAAATTAAACTTGTGCAAATACGCAAAGTGAAGTGTCATCAGAAACGCTCACGCCACGACCAAACTGCTGGTTGGTTATTGTGATCATTCAGGTTTTAGTTATAGTTCGCTAGTGAGCATGCGGCATAAATAAAAAACAATTTGTACATTTTTCGTTATTACATAACTACTATATATATATATAACCTTAGAATTTATAAGTTAATGAATTATTTTTGTAAGAACTTAATACTTACATGTCATTGCATTTTCTTTGTTTCAGGCTCTCCAGCAGAGACGAAAATGCTAAGAATGGCCTTGATAATCCTCGCCAAACGACATGGGCCACGGTGGTGTCAAAACAACATAGTTAAAAATTTATTACAACCCATTATAGAGAAGCAAAATAATTCCGAAGATGTTAAGGCATTCTGTGTGTCGATGCTGGGGCCATTATTAAAGCCCTTCCCAGCCGATATGAAAGTACATTGTGAAATAGTGATGAATCAGCTGATTACCATGCTACAAGAGAACCGTAAGTATTTTGGCTTTTTACTCAATTTGTTATAAACACCTCACATCACTTTACTTAACTTGATTACTATATGTTAGTTATAACAAGCAATGGTTGACAACATCTACAAATTTTGATAGTACTGAGAACAAATTATAAAATCTTTAAATATCGTCGATTTCTGCTGCCAAGTTGCAGTGTGTAAGCACTGTTGTGCCTCTGTTTGAAGGATATTGAAGCCAGTGAAAATACTGGGCATTATGGAACTTATACATCTTATGTCTTGGGGTAACGAACACAGTCCAATGCCATGCAGTTCTTTATAGTACAAAGTTCTGTGTGGTGTTGCTGCTGTTTATGGGCAGGCGTGGCATTTACCATCAGGCGAGCGACCTGCTCGTTTCGTCACTCAAGCCTAAATCCCCCTCCCATTCCCAATCCCTTAATTATCCCTTTCCTTTAAGGTCGGCAACGCGCCCATAATTCTTTTGGTATTGTGGGCGTACATGGGCGGTGGAGATCACTTACCATCAGGTGATCCATATATGCTCGTTTGCCGGCCTATGCTATGAAAAAAAACAACAATATTAAATCTATCCTTAGTTCAATAAAAAACCACAGTAGGCCACACTGAGCAATCGCTACAATAATATGAACTGTGTAGCCGTCTGTATAGTCTGAAATGTCTCATCAATCTAGTGCCAACATACTTAGGTTGTGTAAACAGTAAGGTCCTGGGTTCAAATCCTAGTTCGGACAATACAGTTTACGTTTTAACTTTACGATTCAGAGAACAATGGAACTTGTACCAGTTTCTGTTTGTCACATATCACATAATGGGCTAGAACAAGTAGGTCAATACATAAATTCAGCAAAGCGTGGGTGCATTAGTACTTTTGATTACTTCTTAGTGCTACAGGTGTGAACCTCATGCATGTTGAATTGTACAGTTTTTCTTTTACTATTTTCCTTATAACTATATATTTTTGGTTTCAGCTTCTCCCAAAATTGCTGAAGCAGTTGTCACTAGTTTAATATACATCAATAAGCACAATCAATTTAGAGTGATCCAAGCTTTAGTTCTTTGGAGGCCACTGAAGGTTTCTACAGAACTTGAAGTTATGTTGAAGGAATTTGTTAAATCCAAATCTCTGAAAATATGGAAAAGTACTTTATCAAAAGCAGTATAGTAAATATTCGTTTTGGAGTGTGCAGGCGCCACTATTTAATTAAGTGTATTTAATCTGTATAGGGTAAATAAATATACATGTGTAATATTGATGTGGCAGATATAATGTCAAGCTATTATACATAGTGTTTACACAAAGCGAATGACGCCTTGTGTTATTTAAATGTTCCATGTATGTGTGTGTAAAATGTATGTTTGGCGCAACAGTTATTTTATTTGTATTTTAAGTTTAACTGTATATAATTTAGTACTTTTCGATCTAGTGGCTCACATTCGGTGTTAATTTGTATTTTAGTTGATTAATTTTTATTATTATAACATTAATAGTCATTATACATTGTAAATATCATATTATTATCTATGCCAAAATTAATTACACAAAAAGAACGTAGTTACGCAAAAAAGATCCAACCAACAGTTAGTTCAAATGGAGACATTGATTTTGTTTTCCAAAATTAATTGATTTTAAACATATTTTTTTTAATATTACTAATTTTATATCGTAGTTTAAATAATCGTACATAAAACATTTTCCATGTACGACTTTACAAAGAATTGCGGTAATTAATTAATTTACCAAAATAAAATGAATATCTCCCATCTGTACTTGCACCTGGTAAGATACCTTTTGCATAACTACGTCCATAGTAATTTTAAAATGTATTTTTTATCTATATTTTATTTTGGCTGCTGTCTCTTGTAATTATGTATTGAGCCATTAGATTTTGAAGATGAAAACTGTGATTATGTTGTATAATTTCTAAAATAGGTAGATGTAAGTTGAACTGGATTAAAAAATATATAAGGTATTAATCAGAATTTTATTCAAATTTGGTGTATAGAAATATTTATTAACACAAAACTAGTTTCAAGTTATACATGAGATAACTTATCAATAATTCGTTTTATATTTTTTGATTTCTACCATTATAACATGAATATTGACTAGCTGCGTTCTTGCACTTGGCGTCAATAACTTTACGAACTTGTGATAATATTGCACAAAATTTGTTAGAGCCATTTGCAATAGGCCAGATCCAGTGACTAGATTAGGGAATGATACGAGGACCTCTCTGTGTATCTCCTCTAGACTCTGCTTCCATCCTGTACTGAAAGAAGCCACTAATGAGATTGACTTTCTTTCCAAATTAGCAAGTTCACTTCTTTTATCACTTTCAAGCAGTTGTTCTCCTTCTTTCACAAACTGGATCATTCCACCAAAATGTGGGCTTAGTATCTCTTCGACATATTCTGAGCTTCTAGCTTGTAATTGTTCTCTAAAGCTCTCAGCCTCTTTAGTATTGTCTCTCGTTCTTTCCATTAATACACTGAGAACCATATCATAGTTGTTTATTAAGAAAATTAACTGCTGTATTCTCTGTGGGAATTCTGCCGCCATTTTAAGTAAGAAGCAGTGCACTTCATCTTGTAGAATTAATAGGAGGTTGCTTAGTTCTTCTGATGGAAATTGCTCACTCAAGCTTAGCATAGCAGCTGAAAATTCTGCATATCTTCTAGTTATCTGGAAAAATTGAGTATAAATTTTACAATAGAACTTGCTTCTTGTTCTTACTACCTGGCGTTATACCGGCTTGTGCCAGGGTCCACCATCCTACTAAGACGCCTCCACTTCGCTACTTTCAACTTGCTGATAGTGTAAAAATAATTGATTTGATATATTTTACTGGGTTGTAGGACGCTCGTATGCGAGACGACGTCTGGTTAGGTACCACCGCCTTGTCTATCTCTGCCGCCAAGTGTGTAAACTCTGTTGTGTTCGTTCCACTTTGAGGAACATTGAAGAAATTGACTGCATTGAGATTTAACATCTAATATAAAATGACGAGCGAAGTGCAGGTCCATGAAGTGATTTGTAACTTAAAGTTCAGGGTGATGTTGCTCCTGTTAATGAGCAGGCGTGCCGCTTACCATTCGGCGAGCGACTTGCTGGTCTCGGCATTTAGGCAAATAAAAAAGTACTACATATAATATAAAATAATACATACATAATGAGGGCCTAGCTCTTTGTTCGACAACTTGGCTGGATCACACTCCCTAACACTCTGTATGTTTAGTTTCAATACATATTCCAATCTCGGCCATAGAGTACTGTATAGTGAATCCCAGTAACTGTAACACATTTGTAAACACAACGCTAATCAATAAACAAAAAACTGATATGGAAACGAAATTACATGTTTTTAAAATAAAATTCATTTGCAATTGGAATTGAAAGCAAACAAAAATATTTTTAATTTAAAATGGTCAGTACTGCAGCGCAGCAACTTCATAGGTAAAGATTTATTACAAGACAAAAAATACGTAACATATATACATTTAAACATATAAACCTTCAAATGTTAAAGTACCTGTCCAATGCACCAACAGCTCTTTTATGACACATCCATTTGTAGCGGTTTATAAGCTGAATACATAGGAATAATGCTAAGCAGTCGTAACACTCAACAACATAGTTTTCAACATTTTTCTGAAAAGGAAAACATTCAATAAACTAACCCTTAAATAACAATATTTTAAGATTTGGTACTTAAGGTACAATTATTTCAAAGTAAGGGTTTCGGCAACAATCGTTTTATCGATTTAGTACGAATATGCAAACAACTTCCGACTTTCTTAACCTCGTCAGAGACTTAAAAAGAATTACCTAACCAGTAAAAGTTGACGTCCATCAGAAAAACATCTGTAACTTTCAAATGGCTGATTAGGGCGGCTTAGCATAAGCAACACGAGTTGATTTTGTCGACTCGTTTTGGCTTGAAAAAACAGTTTTATCTGGTTATGTCTTTTGTCTATTGAAGCTAACATGGTTGCGTAGAATACTCCAATCGTAATGACAAAAGTAGACATAAAGTACAGAAAATAGTACTTTCAACCTCGCTATGGTTTTTTGTCTACGAACCCTAACATGAAGACGTAATTTTAACAAATTTTGACACTTTTACCCGAGATACTTGTCGTCGCTAGTTATTTCTTTCGCGCCCGAGATATATCGTGTTGCATATCTTAAGGCCCCAGTTCTTTAAATATAGCCAAGAATCATCTTGAATAAATCGGCATAAAAAAACGCATTCAAATCCTTTCGTTCGTTCGTTTAGGCGCTACGATGCCAGACACGTTAGGCAGCGGCTTTGCTGTGCCCTGGCATTGCAGAAGTCTATGGGCGGCGGTGACTACTTACCATCAGGTGGCCCGTTTGCTCGTCTGCCTATGCAGGCAGTAAAAAAAAAGACAGATGTGTATATAACACACACATATACACAGACAAACCATTGTTTGTTGGAGTTTAAAAATAAGTAGGTACATAGTCAAATCTTACATCTGCTCTATACTGGACTATCATCATCACCCTTTATGTCTTCAAGATAAACGAAGATTGCCAAAGCGCATAATTTAATTTTATTTAGTACCGTATAATTGATTGACAGTGCTTACCACTAGCAGAGATAAAGTTTTACCAAGAATTCTATCAAATAATTCTTGAGCATGAGTTCCTTTGACATGGAAAAATTCTGTTGTAAATAAGTACTCTCTGCATCCATTGTCCACTAGTGCATACTGAAGGCTTCTAAATAATGCCTCGTATGAGTACTGCGAAAAAAAAACAGTTATTAGAATCATATTATTTGAAAATGTGGATATACTCATGAATATTGTTCATGGACCAAAGGTTTAAATAGACACCGTAAGTGGTTCAATCTATGAAAACCGAGCGCGCGAATTGTTACTGACGTCACCGTAACGGCAAGTTCTGTGCACTTTATTCCTTTTTCAAACAGACAGCAATGGCGTGGTGACGCAAATCGAGACAAATATATGGTTCAAAACAATTTTCTGTTGTATTTCTATGTAAAAATTTCGGCAATAAAGTAGGTACATATAGTATCTATTTACATCTTATGTCCATGTTAAAAATACATACTTTAATCTTTTGTTGTACATGAGGCACAATAATTGGTGCTTCAAGTTGTTGAGCGAGGACATCACCACGGTTACCAATAGTGAAAATAGTACTCTTATTCTTCAAATTGGATTTCTGAAAGAATCCACCTTTTGAACCATCTTCAATCCCCATCAAGTCTTCTTTATTAGGTGCTTCCTCATATTTAAGTTTGTCCAATCTTGACGCATATGATTTAAAATATGAATAATAAACTTTACTCAAAGTATCAATGTACTCATTGCATACTTCCTGAGCTACGTTTCTTTCATTTGCCAAAACAAATTCAAAGAAAAATTTATACTTCAACATTGCATTTTGTGGAATTTGATAGTTAGCCATTGGTTTACGAAATTTGTATATTTGTTCCAAAATGTATGTTCTGATTTTGGATACTGCTTTTATTTTGAGTTTCTCTAATACATCTTTGACATCATGACATGCTTTTGTTTCCTTAAAATCCTGCTCCTTTACAAAATTAAGTTTTTGATTTAATATTGCTAATTGAACCATGAACTCCTTGTCAGTAACTGGGACATTATTAATACCACTGTAAGAAAATATTTTATTTGTAAACTAACAATATTAGTTTTTTTTTAAGAAATACATACTTAAGCTCGTATTTGTATCCCCAAATGGGTAGGCAGAGGTGCAATTAGTACACCTACAGTTGACAAAGCTTCCTACAATGTGATTGGTGGTGAGCCTACCACAATATCAGGCACACATTTTAATCCCAGGATATTCATATCCTTTTTGAATAGAAAGTCAAATACAAAATATGATTGCCTGACCTGACATTTGAACATCCGTATCTCAGCCTAACTAGGCTGACAAACAGTTTAATTTCTTTTTACTCACAATATTAGTGTTTCAGATACAGCCATATCTTCAATGAATGATGAAAGTGGCCCCTTAAGCACTTGTCTGTTGGACAACTGTACTGACATGTTAACTGATCTCTTCTGTAAGCTTATTATCTCATTACTAATGCTGCCCAGATCATTCTGAAATTAGATCATGATGTTTAAAAAGCTGATGCTGGAAAAATAACACAACATGTACTAAAAAAATGAAAGGTTTGATACACAAATAAACTGATATTATTGTAAACTTTTATACAATAATACACAATATAGGTTACTTATTATTATCACTATTTATCACCATGCCTGCCATAATAATATAATATAAATAAAGAATAATACAGTTAACTCTATATACAACATTTTTATTTAACAATGAGATAATTTTATATATTTTATTTACAATGGAGTGTAGAGGTACGGGCAGATCTTTAGTATAAAAAGTATTTACATAGATGTATAAAATTATGATAGCGCTGCTGTAATTGATGGGTAGGCTGTATCTCTCAATTGGACAATGTCAAATCATATACTCGTAACCATTATTTCTATAATTTGTTGGTCACTGTTTTGACTAAAAGAGGCATAAGAGATGTTTACTCTCTATCTGTATTATTAGTCCAGATATAATATAAAAGTATGTTTTACCTGAAACACCATAAGCATGCTTTCCATTTTCGCAAGAATGCTATCACACTCTTCAATTTGGTTGTGAAGTGAACCAATGTTCTCACTTTCCTTCAAATAATCGGCTACAGAAGCTTTTTCCGCCTCCCTGATTCCTTTATCGATTTGTAACGCATATTCTCGCAAATCAGTTCCATTACGAAGTACCTCTTGAATTTCAAAGTCTTCCAGATTCTTATCCAAAACATTTTTTATATCTTCTGATTCGGACATTATTATTTTGCTGCAAAACCATACAATGTTGATTGTTGTAGAGTAGTCACATACTTGGTTTGATATAATTTTATAAATAAATGTGTAAATATACCTTATTGTAAATTCTTTCTTTAAATTGATATTATTTTAAATTAAGACATTTACAATCCTCCGAAATAAAAATAAATAATTTTATCAGTACTAAATTGTCATCAAACTGAGTGTTGACACTCACTTTGACACTGTCAACTGTTGGGCTGCTAGTAGAGACAACTTATATTTTATACCGCAGAATCCCAGAATTAATAGAAAATTGATTGTCGGTATGCAAACATTAATAAAAAAAATAAAAAAAAAAAAATAATTATTAATTTTATGCATTGATTGAGTTGATTTTGTTTTTGCTTATGTACCCAATTAAACATGATTACATGAGCTATTCACTTCACAATACAAAGATGAAGAAGAAGATACAATCAACAACCTAGATTTATAAATAATTTGGCAACCCAGACCGTCGGATATCTGTCAGACTGACAGCCAAACTTAGGGATGTTGAACTATGTTAGTCTCTCGTAGAGAGTTTAATATTCTTTGATGTTAGTAGTCTACGTATTTGTTTTCGATATATCGCTATTTTTTATCAATTTTAAGAACAATTTTTTTTTTCCAACGTCAAAGTTTTCGGTAAAAAAATACGGCTCCGGCTACCATTTGTATTCGATGTTGTTTTTGTATATTTGCTCTGTTCTATTATGGGTGCCATGACTCATGACTTGTGACATGGTTATACATAGTGGTAGGTCCCTCTAATACGAGAAGCCGTCTGGGTTGGTACCACCACTTTATCTATTTCTGTCGCCAAGCAGCAGTGTGTAAGGACATTAAAGATAATAAAATTATTGGGCTTTATGAGACTTAACATCTTGTCTCGGGGCATAGACACATTACTATGCTCGGGGTGACGAGCGCAGTCCAATTCCAAGTAGTGCTTTGGAATTCTAAGTTCTGTGTGGTGTTGCTTCTGTTTATGACTAGGCTAGGCGTGACGCTTACCATCAGGCGAACAATCTGCTCGTTTCGTCACTCAAATCATACTCAAAGTAAAAAAATGACGCATTTCAGCAGTGCTGACCCGACTCCCGAGTCTTGGTCTTTAAATATGGCGCCTCTTGACTCTTAATATATATAGGATAATTAAGATTGGGTTTAATCCAGTCTGTTTTGGCAGATCCATTATCAGATGAAGCTAAATTGCTGTATGACTTGGCTGCTTTGCGAGATTCCTAAATCCTTACTGTTCTACGTTATTTTGTTTTTTTTTAGGTTAAGGTATGATGGGACTGACATATCCATGTTGGACAAAAGTCCCTAAATTAAATAAAGAGAAAAAAAAAAAAAAAAAAAAGATTGGGTAGGGGAGGGCGATTTAGGCCTCCGTATATCTTATTCACCATACGAAAGACAGCAGCAAGCTGCTACCTACTTTACGCCAGACCACCGGCTCGAAAATTCATCTACCGTCGTTCATGTAAGAAATTATTGTAATTTGTGACTGTAGTATAAATTTTTGAAGTAGGTATCTAGGTAAAAAAATGCACGGGTAGTTCTGTAGTGTTACAGACTGTCGAGACTAGAATCACAGGTTCGAAGCCAGCCCTGACAGCACTGGTACACCAGGCCGGCCTTAATGCAGGATTAACGCCCTTATTAGTAGAGGAGACCCGTGCTCAGTAATGGAACAAATTATAATCGGGCTGATTGAAGTTACATAAAATTTGGATCTGATGCAGTGCATACCTAAGTAAATATTTTACACATGGCTGGACATGCAATTGGTTAGGTTTATCGTTATATTTTATTTTAATCCGACTTAGGACAATAATATTATGAGTAATTATCATGATTAAGACTTTATTAATGTAACAACACCAAACATCTAGGAAAACAGTAGAACGGTAAAACAAAAAAATGGAAATCTCGTGTAAAGCCCGCCACAGTAACTCGTTTCCTACGTGTCCCGTTCCGGGGTCAGCCAGTTTATATCTAGTACCTAACTTCAGGCCGGTATAATTCTGCCGACTATTGAGGGATGCAATGCCTCCGTCGACATTGTATTTGGACTGATTGCACTGTACTTACCTATCGTAAGCTGCAGTGTAGGTAGTCACTTTGCCGTGTCAGGCTAAAAAAGACACCCTCCATGGCGCAATAGCCGTCTGTAATAAGACATAAATGATAGATGCGTTGTCGACCTTTAAAAGAAACGGGGATGGGAAAGAGGAGGGATATGAGCCTGCGAAGTTTTATTCACTACATTCACCGTACAGAATAAAACAGCAATCTGCCTATTCAGAGCAGTTTTATGCTGTAACCTAACTCTAAATTAAACGAGATGCCGGGGGAACTGTCCTCGCACCGAAACATAAGATTGTGTGATCCAGAAATATTTGTTTTTAGTCTGGGTGCCACCTCTTCTTCCACCTGCCCTTATCCTACTCGCAGTAGGGTCGGCGCAACATGCTTTTTTAACACGTTACAATTTGGTTTGTAGTTTTTGGCCACATATATACTTTAATTTCCTTTATAGTATCTTATTTCTTTTACTACCTTTTCTATTCAACTGAATGACAAGACCAAAATGGTAACGCGCCTGATGGTAAGCGCCCTACTCAGAACTTTGAATTACAAAATACTACAATGCACTGCACGGTGCTCATCATCCCGAGACGTAAGATGGTTGGTCTCATAATGCCCTGGCTTCAATGTCTTTCAAACAGGAACACAGCAGTGCTTACACACTGTCGTTTGGCGACTAAAATATATATATAACACACTTGTTATGAGATATTTATTTATTACTTTCGTGATAAATAAACAAATTTAATTTCAGTGTGAGCGTTAGATACATATCTACGGTCTTGCTCTGTGTTTTTTTAATCGGCACGTTATGCACGTCATTTTCAATGTCACTATTGAGCTTAACGCGTCATGATGCTTGTGCATTGTAGTACCCGACACCCCTCCTCATTCATCTGGCATGGCAGCATGTTTATAGTTCATCTATTGCCTTATTGTAATATACGGGTTAAAGATTATGTAAAAATAAAAACTGCAGATTCATAGACGCGTCCACGTCAAATTATTATTTCAAAGAAATATTTACAAAAAATGTGTAACATTAAGATTAACAAAAGCACAATTATTTATCTATGTTGAGACATAAAGAAATGCATTTAATTACAAACTGAGTATAAGAAATATTATTGTAGAAGAGTAAAACCTAAGCATGAAAATACCTACCTATTGTATGTTAATAGAAAAAAAAACACGTGTAATTGAATGGATTACCATTACATTGTTGGTTTTCATACATAATAATTAAGGTAGAACAAAGCTTTAATAGGATCAAGTTTGGAAGTGTAATCCGTAAACATATAAATGCAATATTACAATTAATTAATTTGAATTTGTTACCATAACAAAGAGTTCTTCAGCGTAAAAATACAGTATTAGTAAAGATTTTTCAATTTATCTTGCAGAAAATATAAACAAACAATTTACCAAATTTCTCAACATAAGCTTTTAGAGTACTTAGGTTGACGAAGGTTTTAATCGATGTAAAGTTTAATTCCTTTACATATTATTTTTCTTTTATGAGCGATGTGATTCCTTTGTTGTTGTTTGTTTAGTCAGCTAGTTGTCTTGGAAAATACTCTACGATTGAAATGAAGAGCACTGTCAAGTTTCTTAATAAAGTAGATACAATTTGGATTTTGAAAAAACAAAAACTTCTATTCATAACAAGTTTTTATGAGACTTTGTTTTTAATAAAAAATGTAGTTACAATTAATAAAAAACTAAAGAAACAAAGTTTACTGCGTACGTTAAACATTTTATTTAGTTTAAATGCGACGTTAGTAAGTAGGTATAATACTTAGGTTCATGAGTTAAGAAATATGTAACACTTTTAAATGAAACAAATTTGTTTTATACTTAAAAATCTATAAAATTAATAATAAAGGAGTAGTCCAGCGTATAGGTATGTAAAAAGTCCAGCATTATGAAAGGGTACACGTACATTCACAACATACACATATCCTCCATGTATAAAATATTAAATCTCACACGTGATTTTATATCTAACACTAAGTACATAAGTTTAGGTAAAGTACCTATAAGTCGAATAACATCAATTATATTTCAACAATGTATTTCCATTATTAAGAACAGTCTCTTAGGGTAATTTGGACGTTACAACAGCGGAAAATGGCGTTCATCGCGGCGTCATGTTTTGACAGTTAATTTTTCTCCTAACTATACATAAAATATATAAAAAACAGGGACCTTTCACTCGCGCGCTGCATTATGAACACTACATACATATATAGGTAAAAGGCAACATTCACTGAATGTGAGTACACCTCAAATACGTCTTGTACAAACACTCAGATGTACTTACATACTTAGGTACTACTACTTAGTAGAATGTAACTGAAATGACAAAAGATTATTAATTGTTACTAATAACTAATATCTTCCCTCATGGCTTTTTCATTAATTGGTCCGATAAAAGAAAATTCTTCTTATCATTATAATTAAGTTTTTATATAGATTTACGAGCGATATTAATCAAGGTACAGTTTAGATATGCCCGTTAAACGTATCAGGTACATAGTCTAAATATAAATATTGTCTGTACCAAATAATACGTCATGTTTTCTTAATTCTTACCAACGTTTATTTGAAAAAGTAAATAAATTTAACCTTTGTTTTTTGGGTTTCCTTACCAATTTGGAATGAACGGTGTGTTATAAACAGCAATGTAAAGCCTTTTTACCTTTATTTTTATACATAATTAAGTGATATGTTTTATATAGCAATTATTATTATCAATACACATATACCTTATAATAATATATGTATTTTAGAAGGTTTAGAAAAAATACACAACAGTACATAAGGAGAATTGTTACACTAACTACTTACAAAGGTACTCTTTAAGACACTTTGTAGGATTTAGAGAGTAAATTATTACTCATAATTGGTAGGTATTTCAAATAATGCTGAACTTTTCCTATAGCTGTGGTATAATTGTCGTAACAAAATATTACTTATTGTTCTAGCGTCTAAAATTATTAAATAATTTATAACTAAAAGGTAACTTCCGACATTCCGTGTGACGTGTCTTGTGACGTCGTTTGTCGCACTCAGCTTAGACGCACTCAGTCGCGCAACACGATTCGGTCTCAGTTGACGAAACTCAGATCAACTGGCCCAACACTCACGAGTCACGACTCGACTATAGACGCGCGATACTAACATTCGTACAAAAAGGACATTAGATGCCTATTTATAATAAGTAAAATGTCCTATATTAAATCTATAAGCCCGCTTATATACGGACCCGTTATTTTATATTACTAAGTCTTGTGACTAGATTTTTCTTATCTAAATAATACGTAAGTAAATAACATAGGAATATTTGTACGACAAGATGCCATTGATCACGAGCGGTAACTCAAATGCAGACTACTAAATACACAACATTACACGATTAAATGAAATCACACGCAAAATACGAACTCCTAAATGTTCTCAATAAATTAATCTTAGCTTAGTATTTAAGCGGTATGATTGTCACTGTGTATAGGTACTTAAAATAAATCTCATACAATTAGCACGAACCGATTCCGTGGGAGATCGCGTACTATAAACATTTTAATTAGTCTCTAGAAAAATATTTTTTATTCTAAACACTTACAAAATAACGGAGTCGGCTCTAAAGACGAAAGGAGAATGTGGTTCGAAGGCGGGAGTGGTCCTCGAGAAATTCTAATGTGTCTTAGAAGGGTAGGCTGGCGCGGAACATGTTTTCGATAAGAGGTGGCGCTGGTACTAGGTCTTCTAGCTTCAGGTAGAAGATGCGTTGTAATCCTTGCACAGACAACGAGCGGAGTTCTGGTAGGGCGCCAAGCACGCGGCTGAAGTGTGGAGCACTGCTGATGCCGCTGCCGGGGCCGCTGCTGCCACCCGGCATATGAGCTCGTAGGCATCCGATGATTTTCATCTGCAGTTGTTCTACCCGATGAGGTTCTTTTAAACCGTGTCTCTCTGTTAACAAGAAATAATAAAATATATACCTATGTAGCTATAGTTGCGCGTCAGGATTATATGTCCATTTATGATGTTAAAACAAATATCTTAAAACATATTTAATAATGAAGGATTCAATAAACCAACTGAATACAACGACAACAATACAACCAATATATTACCGCTGAAATTTTCGAAATTCTTATTATTATATAGGTACCACTATAAAGCTTTTATTGCGCTACTGCAAGGCATCAATTTTTTAAAACGTAGGCGTATGAATCGAAAATAAAGTTTAAATCAAAACTAACCTGTAATAAGTGTCAGCGCACAGAGACACGCGAATGTCGAGATGTCAATGTCCATGGAGTGCAAGGTATTGCTGAAGTCTAACACAGCGTGCAGCCAATCTCCGAACGAGCGCTGGCACTGTCGTTTGTCAAGCACGAGGCCGTTGCAGAAAGTGAGTTTCGTATCTTCAGGGCGTGTGCGGTAGGCTAACCGCAACACGAATAGTTCTAATCGTGCAGATGCAAATAGTTGCTCGCGATCTTCTAGACACAATTCACCATATCCGGGCACTTTCTCAGCAAACACTTTGATCATGTCAATTGATGTCGTTAAAAGTGAATAAAATTGTTGAATTACTTCTAAATCCGACATCGGTGGCTCCAGAGTATTCGGTTCTCGATACTGAGAGTAGTCGAGGTTGGCAAAATCCGGTGACGTATCGACATGAGCTCTGACTAGAGCTGTTATCAGTGATATCGGCGGACTTGGAGGTGATTCTTGTGGACATTTCGGTTTCGACGGCAGGCGACCGCGTCTTCCTTTCAATGAGTCGGTCCTTACTACCTCTTTAACCATTCCAACTGTGAGACATTTTTGAAACCGACAAAATTGACATCTATTCCGCCTTCTTTTATCTACTGGACAAGATTTTTCGGCTAAACAAACATATTTTGAGCCTTTTTGAACAGTTCTCTTGAAAAATCCTTTGCATCCCTCACAAGTTCGTACACCATAATGTTGGCATGCAGCCGTGTCACCGCAAACAGCACAAAGTTGGCTTGGTGACGAAGGGGCAGCCCGCGGTCCGCTACCTTCCGGTGGAGCTACTCCAGGTGAACTCGACGCTGAACTGGGTGCCGACGCTTGCATGCAATGGACTCTACCGCCGTGTACTTTCGGACTATCATTGGAACTAGTAGATTCCGATCTTTGCACCGGTAATGATGCTCGCCGTTGTCTGGCTGCTTGTTCACTAGTCACATGAAGGTCGACAGAGCTCGGGTAAGACGGCAGAGAATAAGAATCTTGGTTTGGAGTTACACCTCCCGTGTCAAAATTAGGACTACACGTTTGCGGTGGCGCGTAGTAAGTCGATGGAACATAAGGAATGGAGGGCTGATGATATTGATACAGAAGTTGAGTTGAAGTGTGGCCTTGATGAGAGTATGCGCTCACGTTGTAACAGTCTTCATCCATTTTTATACCGAATTCTGCCATTTCTTGTTTTGGATAACGAACGGAGTACGTTTCTTCGAAACTAGGTAAAGCCGGCCCGAGCGTCGGCGAGGAGGTCTCGCTTAAAGGGGTGGCGCGATGCGACTTGATTTCAGGAGCGACGGGTGCGTGGAACTCGACGTCAGGAAACGGGTCAAGATTTTCTTCTAAGATTTCGGAAGAGTCTTCTTGATATTGCGGAGACAATAGATCAGTAAAGGACGAACCGTAGTTGCTCTGCAATAGAAATGAAATGATAATCGATAATGGAGGCGTCGAAGTGGAAGGCGGCGGTTTGTCGACTGGGGCGGCCGTGACGCGCCAATGGCGGGCTCATTTCGATCGTATAGATATATATATATATATGACGGTTTAAAAATTGTATAACCGTATGTTTTGTAATTGTACCACGTGTTCTAATAGATACTTAATTTATTTCGTGGTTAGGTACTCTTTAGTTTGATTAAAAGAAAGCATATATCTTTACTGTTACATTTAAATATTTAATAATAGCATTAATTCAATTCTTACGTGTGTCTGCAGCAGTAGCATGCTGGAGGAGTTGGTTGTGAAGGCGCTTGGCAAGCGCGACCCTATGGCGCTCGGCCCTGCAACAATCGTAGAATTCTACATTAATAAAAGGCACAATTAGTATAATAAATTTTAATTTAATATTTTAATTTTAGGTTAATTTATATGTTTTTATATCGAATAGAATAATAACAAAATTTTAACGCATGAACAACAGTGAACAGGGTAGAAAGCGTCAGTGTTTCCGGTAGATATGGAATTGACGGCACAATCCTTTGAACTATCACGCTATTCGAGCCATGCATTATTTATATTTACCCTCGGCGAACATACTTTGATTCTTCCTTCACCACACACGTAATTTACTAATCGATAATTCTTGCAACTACTTCGGATGGTGTTGGTGGGTTGGCTTCCCTCAAATAAAGTGGCGATATCAACGAAAGTTCTCCTATTTATACAGCAGTTTTGTCGACCAAATATTGGCGTTTTGAATACATTGTGTCACGGTGCTTGATTCGCCACGCCCCGAAAATTGAATCCTATGTATACACATCGGTGGGCTACATCATAGTAGTGGTACAAGTATAAACAAAACCGTAAACTAATTCCAACCTTATGATTTTTATGCAAGGTCCATTTTTTATTAGTTATTCATCAGGATAAATTTTGGGGCGAACAAGTGATGGTTCCCTTGGGAGGTTATGAAATCAGTGGCATTTGCAATTTCTATTATGCATAGAACCATTAATTCCGGCCTTATTAAGCTATAAACAAAACAACAGCTTTTGTTAGTTGTTCAGGTTCAAAGTTTTTATAAAATATTACTTTTATTATATTATTACTAAATCATTTATTTGTAGGTACGCGTTTTTGTACTTTTTTAATAATAAAGCAAACCTAACATAGGAAATCGTGAGGACATGGGTTCAAATCCCAGGTCATAATAATCATAATTTGTGATCGAGGTTTCGATTTAAAATTCACATACGAGGATTGATCTTTCACATCGTTGGACGGAAATAAGCTCGGCGAACAGTGGGTATACCTATTGCAACTCTGCCTACCCCTTCGGGTATACAGGCGTGGGGTTATATACATTAAAAAGTCATTTATTTGGAAATATAATTTACTGTTTGAGTTGATTCCACCGCCGACAGCTGTGGTGTGAAAGCAATCACTTTGAAATCAATACACCGTAAGCTTGAGGATATACTATACTGTTTAGTTATTGTTGCAAAAACACAATTTCTTAAAATGTTCTCGAGGGAAATAAAAGTCAATGATACACCTAAAATTACAATTAAAAACAATCACGAGATTGTTAAACTTTTGAAAATAACTTAGCCAAACATTCCGCTATTAAGTATCGTTATGAATTTTCAACATACACATTAGTTTCCCTGTGAGAATAGATTCTCTTAATCATAGAGCATATTCCGAAGCCGAAATTTCATCTCGAAGTTTAAATGGGACCACCACGGAAGTTATTTTATTGAATACAAAAAGAACTTTCCTAATCGGTCCACATTAGCCGAAGTTATACCTACGTGAAAATACATATTAAAAAAATATACAGTTTTTTGGGTCGGTTAAAAACTGAAGTACCTATGAATGTAATACAACAATACAAAAAAACAATATTTCCACCAAAACAAATTGGGCAAATATATTCGAAGATTGCAAATGAGTAATCGTAATATTAACTATATTTAAAGATATTATAGTAATAATATGTAAAATTAAGTTGACCTTGACCTTGAAAATTATTATTGAAAAGTCTCGTCGTTCATGTTGTATTTCCTAATCTCAATAATATTTATCGGAATGATTTACAAAATAAATGATGTAATTTTTAAGAAAAATCATTATTTTACATAATTAGTACAAAACATTTTCCTATTTATAAAATGTTTACAAACCTAAAACAGGTGTAACAATATATTTTTTCCAGAATTACAATAAATATTATGATAATAATTTGCATCACGCGGTTATAAAAACGATATCATAGCTTTAATTACATTAAAGATTTACACAATGTTCATAAGTAGGTCTTTTTTTAAATCAATGGACAGAAAACCACCAAAATAATTATGGATGCATTGCCGACCCTGAAATAATGGGGCAGTGGGTATTGAGCTTCCAGAAATCTCACTCACCGTACAAAATACAACAGCAACCTGCCACTGCAAGTCGGTTTTCTGTGGGACCATGCACTGGATAAACCCGGTCGAACCGACATATTCATGTTGTACACAAAACTAAAGCGTGGCTTTACCAATAAATGAATTGTATCTGAACAATAATTTTAAATTCAAACATTACCTATCTGTCAGATATACTTTTAGATTACTTTATAACATGTAAGCATAGCTATAATTTAAGAGACTAATTTTTTTTATTTTGCGACTCTTTTCTTTTCTCGATTTTCGATCGGTGGCACGTTCGAATACGTACCTAATCATTGATATCAATAACCGTATTACGAAGTTTTAAAACAGGAAGCGTAAAGTATCCAGATTCCCGAGCGTTAAGACTAACGCTCATAGCCACTCATAGGTTATATAAATATTTGTCATGGTATGTAGTCAAACATGCCGTCTCTCGCACCGCAAGCGGCTCCTAGGCCGCTGCGCTGTGAAGGTCGTCGCATAAACACATTCTATATAGCTTTTTGTGCTCAATTATAATTTTTATACATATAACTATATCCACACATACATGTGTACTTTTACAAAGTGTGAAACATTTTACACTCGCCCCAAACGAGATTAACCTGTGATATCCGTGACTTGTTTTTCGCAGGGTAACATACATATACGCCTAAATAAATGTAGATTGAATAAAATGGTAATCAACATCTTTTATAGGCAACCGTTTGTATGAATTCAATATTTATACCGATTCCATTGGCAACCGTAGTCGTGTCATATAGCTTTATTTTATCGGCATTTCGATGATTACCTATAACCTATATTCTCAATCAAATAACTTTTTGCTTAATTCTCATTCCGTACGCAGTTTTTGCTTTTTTAAACGTTCATTTACGTTATGTAAAGGTTTTCAATAAATAGAAAAAAAACAATGACTTTTTTATGTTTAGCTGAATGATCTACAGACAAACTAAACAATGAAACAGAAAACGAACCCGACTCAAATAAGTAAATATAAAAACAACTAAAACAATTTTAGTCTGTGATATCAACCATTGACTATTTTAAACTACAGTACCACCTAAAATTGTTTAATTTTAGTTTTTGTCAGTATTATATTTTGTTAAAAAGTTTAGAACTTTGTTCAAAACTTTTATGCTAAATAACCTATTAAACGGCCAATTTAGGAAGTACCTATTTGACATACGCTTTTCTTGACTTCGTGATAATTTTATATTTTGTCGTTTTGTAAAATGTGATAAATAACGTTTAATTGGAGATAGAAAAATCGGTCCGAAATTATTTTGCAAGTGTGATTTTTTGGAAGGATTCTCAGAGTTTAGTTTCATGCTGTGTGAATATAGCAAGGATGTCTGAAGGGATTATGCACTAGCAACTTTAGTCTCATAAAGTATCCTTATCTGGCTCAGATGATTGATGGCTCTTTTAAATATTCCTTGATTAGTAAATCTTCTTTGCCCTTGTATTATTTAATAGATATAATATGTATTTTTGAACTAGATATAATATGTAATTCACGGTTTCAAATTTATCCATGATATAAGTGATTTTTTGTCTATAGCATGAATGGGTCAGGTCGACTGGTTTATTACAACTTACTCACAGATTACCGATATGGAGTGGCAACTTACTGTTGCGTTTCGTATGGTGAGTGACATTTCCGGAGGCCCACATGATCCACTTACTCGTTTGCCAACCTATGCCAAAAAGTCTTCAAACTCATCATGAGTTTTAGAAGTTAAGAGTGATTATTAGTCATTTTGCACCCACAGTTGAAACATGCAGTGTCAAAATTGTAGATTCTTAAATATCTGCTGCTTACTTGCATGCTATGCATAATATAGATAAACATTTAAATAATTAGTAAGAAGTTTACAAGATGTTAGGTCCTTAGTATGCGGGGGCCGTCTGGGTTGGTACCACCGCTATGTATCTTTTTTGCCGCCAAACAGCAGTGTATAAGCACTGTTGTGTTTCGGTTTGAAGGACATTGAAAGCAGTGAAATTACTGAGCATTATGAGACTTAACATTTTATGTCTCTGCGTGAGGAGCGCAGTCCAATGCCATACAGTGCTGTTTGAGTCCAATGCCAAAAAGTTTATGGACAGGCGTTGCGCTTAACATCAGGCAAGCGATCTGCGTCACTCAAGCTAATAAATAAAAAAAAGGTATTGGTAGAGTCTGTTGATTAACGGATGAGGCATTGGCGAAACTTGCTTCTCGGTACGGATTGTAGGAGTCAGACGGCGGGTCGCCCCACTTAATACCAAATGCACTATCAATCCATGATGGAAAGGCGGACCCTGGCATTAAGTCAAGATAACACCAGGAAGACAGAAAGATTGGTAGAGT
Organism: Mimas tiliae; assembly: GCA_905332985.1. Classification (NCBI taxonomy): domain Eukaryota; kingdom Metazoa; phylum Arthropoda; class Insecta; order Lepidoptera; family Sphingidae; genus Mimas; species Mimas tiliae. The sequence continues at coordinate 8,631,815 of HG995241.1, forward strand.
TATGTATATGTTATGTATTACCATACGTAAACAATAATAGAATAGGACAAATATTTAGTTTTTGATTTGCAGACTGAAGTAATTTTGTTGGCTGATGTTAATTAGGCGCCGAATGCCGATATGGTTTGTGAATAATTACGGTTCGTAACAATATTTATAATATGCAAGTACTCCCATGTTATGTGTTTTATTAGCTTGAACGACGAGACGGGCAAGTCACTCGCCTGATGGTAAGTCGCCACACCTGTCCATAAACAGAAGCAACACCACTCAGAACTTTGAATTGCAAAGAACTACATGACACTGGACGGTGCGTTAAATCTAATAATACTCAGTAATTTCAATGACTTCAATGTTTTTCAATGAGTGGTAGAGCCACGCTGTCGACACTTTTGACTACAGAATGAATGGGCCGGCTCGTCCGGGTCGTTACCACTGTCTCACAGAAAACTGACGTAAAGTAGCAGCTTGCTGCTGCGTTTCGTTCGGTGAGTGAGATATCCGGAGGCCTAAATCCCCCTCCCCTTCCCAATCGCTTAATTATTCCTTTCCTTTAAGGTTGACAATGCGCGCATAATTTTTGTTGTGGACGTACATGTGTGGTGGAGATCACTTACCATCAGGTGACCCACTTCCTCGTTTGCCAGCCTATGCTATAAAAAAACAGAACATAACAGTGTTTACACACTGTTGCTTGGCGGCAGAAACAGACAAAGCGGTGATACCTGAACGGTATCTCGCATACAAGGGGTCTAATACACGATTAGCAAATACATATTTTATCTACATTTTACACACTAGCGAGGGATAGAAAATGCGATATCACACTATTTTAGAACACACGCAGAGAATTTTAGAGTGATTTTATTTTTCACTACTGCCATTGTCATAGCGCCTTATAATGAATCGGATCTATATGTAGAGCCTATGGCGTAGACTATTGTCAGCCTTCTTAAAAAATAAGATTTACAATGTGTATTTTCACCATGATAAAGTAATCTAACACATTACATGTATTGACATTGCAAATATTAGAACATAATAAATGCCATTGGACTCATACTATTACTAAGAAACTTATTTGCTATTCGTTTCTTATTAGTCATTCGTAATAATTAGAACTAGTTGTTATTCAGGGTACTAATAAATATAATATATATACCTATATACTTAGGCGTGAATTTATGATAACTATTATATGAATATAAATTATCAATTTGCTTAATTTACTACATCGTGAGAATGAATTTATCATTTAGGTACAAAGTAGTGGCTAACAGAATGCTCTAGTTTTTTGAATTTACCAGAGAGTAACGTTATTTTTAAATACCATTATTATTTTGTTTACTCTTATTCGTTAGAAAATATGTTTAGTTGATGTTTACTCTCACAAAACCAAACGATGAAAAAAAATACATTACAATAAAATTATACGAGTATTAAAACGTAATATGTAACACAACATAATTATTAATAGTAACTAGAGGTGGAATTTTCATAAAAATGTGTTATTTGAATGTGATGGATTCCGTGTAATAAAACGAAATAATGTAATAATGTGTAATATGCTTATCTAAAATATTTTACAAAGGCGTTTTAGCTAGATTTATACTAACTGAAAAAAAATACAGATATTTTATTTTTCTGGAGGGACGTTAAATTGTCGATCAAATTGTTATTGAGTGTTTTTTTTTTTTTTTAATTAGGGGGACTCCCTCCCGGCTGCTCCCTCTGATACTTTTAATTCAGAGATTGTCTACCTGAAGAATTCACATACCTTTATTTTAAAAACTCATCAAAAAAAAAAATTTGGATTATACAACTTTAAGTATGCCTGAAAAATAAAAGTCTAACTACATAACAAAAGGCATACTTTTAAAACTGAGTTTTATCTGATTTAATAAATATACATGTGTACGGACTTAGATAATAACGTGTCTTCCTCTCGAAACCAGCTTGTCCTTGGCAACTAGAAACATATAATCTTATATTACAGGCTGTAGTTGCCCTTTTCTATTTGTTTCCTTTGATCACATTACACGCTATTTCTTTACAATATTTAACGAACTTAGGTCTAATAACATTATCTTCCAACATACCGCTCAGATTATCTTTCTTTACAATTTGGTCAACCTCTATTTCAAGGTTAGTTCGTTTATACAGATATATTGGGCATTCAGTCAACACGTGTACCACGTCTTCCGTGGCTGGGTCACAGATACATGAGGGGCTCTCCTTGCACTTGAAGCGATTCAAATACTCGGAGAATCCCCCATGGCCCGTGAAGACTTGCGTGAGGACCGGGTCCACCGGCATCTTCTTGATCACTTTATGGGCTACCCTAGCATCAGGGAAAAACAGCTTCGTTACCGATGCTGTTTCTCCAGCCCTGTATCGCTCATTCCATTCGTCAATCGACTCCTGACGGATCTGTCGCTTGACGAACGAAATGGGACATCGGTCGTAATCGGGCCTCCTTTTTAGGGTGGTAGCCGCCGCCTTCGCGAGCTCGTCCGCACGCTCGTTCCCTGCCAACCCCACGTGCGCCTTAACCCAAAAGAGGTTAATGATCTTACCGCGCACTTCAGTCTCATTTAACATTTTGGTAATGTCAAATGCTATGGGGTGGAGAGAATTTCCGCGCGCGACCGTCTCGAGAGCGGCCCGTGAATCGCAGAAGACGCTGTATTGGTGGTACTTTTCGTTTAGGGCTATTTGCACGGCCTTGCGCAGGGCCAGCAGCTCCGCCTGGTAAACGGTGCAGAACGATTCCAGCTTAATTTTGGTGGCTTTCGTCTCGGCGTCGCCATCCCAAAGGGATACCGACGCAATTTTGCTGCCATCGGTGAATACCTTGCGGGTATTTGCAGCCTCTAGGTCAAGTTCTGCGTCGTTGACCACGCATTTGAACTGCAAAGCTCTGCGCCTGGCTGAATGTTCCAAGTTGGCAAAAGGCACAGGACATTCCACGTCCCGGTCGCCCACTATGTGCCGAGTGTGTCCCTTTTTCACTTCGTATAGAAGCGCCGCTTCTCGGACACGAATGTCTAGCGGAAGGATCCCAGCAAGTAGCAGGGCCGAGTGTAGCGAAACGGTCCTGTAGCCTTTTACCATCTTTTGTGCAAAGCCTCGTTGAACCACTGCAAGTTTTTTACGTATGCCTGTGTTATTGAGTGTTACAGCTTGGCATGAGTTTCTTGTTACTATCACACAGTATTAGTGCACTCATTGTAGTAGAAATCATCTTATCTGAAACTGGCTATTGCTTGTTACTACAGTGCGGCGGCGTGAAAGCCCTTTTGTACTGAAAAGCCCCGTTATCACTATGAATAATAGCCAGTGGCACTCACGGATAGGGAAACTTCTTATATGTAAGAGATTTTCAGAATCAGATCAGTAGTTTCAGAGATTATCGACCTACAAACTCATAAATTTAGAAACTTTACCTATTTATAATATTAAGGTAGATAATGCGGATTACCATACAATTTTATATCTCATTGCATACAATTTTTAGTAGTGTGAGTACAGAAGGGATGCCTAATTTCAAATTAAAAGAGCTGTATATATTTTGTATATCAACGATAATAAATACTTATTTGCAGCATTCTATTATACTATAGTTATAATTCTTTATTTGGCTGAGTTTGAAGTAGCTGAAAAGAAAATTTCGCCATCTACGTGACACGGAACTAACTACTGAAGCAACTCTACCACTAAACTACTAAGAAAATAACTTATGTAACGCCATCTACAGACTGCCAAGAGACTAAACCTTTCGCAATAGGAACCCATATTTTCCTGTTGTAACAACCCTGCATGGTTTCACCCTAGTAAAATAAAAGGTTTTCATTATAACCGATAGATGGCAGGACCAAACTAATTTGTGTAGTTATCGATTAATACGTACGTATTATGTACGTTCATGCAAGAAGTACGTAAGCAGACGTAGGTAAGCCACGTTTACGAGCTTTTTCATTGTATGACGCGGACGTTTTCACTCATAACCATTTGACGTAAGCGTACCGCGTAAACAATGTGGTGACGAAATGATTTTTCGTAGGCACTTGGCTGAAAATTAGACTATAATAAAATGGCAATTGTGTATCTTAATTCGTAGAATTTATTATGGGTCCGAATTGTTTATAACGTTATTGTGTAACGTTTCATGGATCTTCCAGGCTGTAGGTAATTAAAAGTGATGCTTTTAATCAAAATTCCGACGTTCTAAGTAGTTTTCATAATTTAGTTGAATTGGACGTAATAAATAATGATAACAGTCATTTTTCTGAAATTTTGTATACCTACATTCTTTTGGGATCGAGATAGAATTGTAAAAAATATTTATTAAAAAATCTGCAATTACTGATATTTTATTTTCTCCTCCTCCGTCTTTCATCCGTGCCCAGCGGTGGCAAAATATAATACTGGGCTGATATTATTAAATAGTATTTTTAGGTATTTGGAATTTCGTATGTATATCTTGTACACACTGTTTGTGGTATACTGCTAATAGAAGCGCGTATACGGGGAGACGCGTGCGTGTGACGTCATAGTTTTAGACGTCATGCCACCCTCGTTGCCGCCTCGCCACGCCACGTCGCGCCACGGCCGTTGCTATCTCGATGCTTCTCCCTAATTTCGAAATAGGTATATTTTAAGAATTATTTGCAACTTTCAACTATGAAAGAAATTCAAAATTGTTTTTTATTTTTAATAGATTTTACATAATTATTTCGAGTTGTGACTGTATTTTGGTTACGTAACATCATTATGTTTCTTTATTGTATGATTGAAATAACTTTTGCATACATATGAAGTGTTCCCGTAATTCTCACAGATTTTTGATTTCCATTGTGTAGATATACAATACAATAGCTTAAATGTATTATAGATATAATACATCTAAGAGTATAAAGAGGCTTGCAAACGAATATATTATGGAATAAGCAATAACAATTTTATGCGTAACATTATTTAACTTAAAAAATATTAGGTAATATTGGTGGATCAAATAAACAAATATGTAAGCTTTTTGTCTTATTAATTTCTTTATAGGTGTTACATTAGGAACTATTTTTTTCAATACTAGTATTGTATGACGTATATAATAACTACCTGATAACATGATAATTTATACATTTTGATTGATATTGGTCAATCTAGCGTCAACATTTCTAAGGCACGTATAGTTCCGTAATCCACAATCACGGTGCCACCTTAACGTGACTAAGGATTTTAGTCATTCAGTAGAGACATATTATTTCCAGTTTTGTTGTTGTTCTTAAACGAACCTCCACCACTAAATGTTTGAACTTGAAATAACTAACTTATGAGTTGGACCCATGATGGATAATAAATCATTAGGTAGGTACTATAAAACTACTACCAGCGGTTATTTTAAACGTGTTTCGTCAATGTATTTTAGGTATAAATAAGACTGTAACTGTAACTATTATGAAGCTGTTACTATTTGTTAGTCTGTTTGTTTGATTGTTCGAGAATCACGCAAAAACCACAGGACCGAGTTTGGTAAAACTTTTTGTGTTTGATTATAATTAGACGAATTAGGATAGTTACATTTAATCTTACTACGATGAGCCGGAGATATCAACACATAGATAAAACAAAGTAGCTTTCCGCGTCTGTCTGTTTATCCGCTAGCTCCTTCTAAACCACGCAACGGATTTTTGATACGGTTTTCACTATAATTTAGACAGTTTGTTCCCGGAGATTTGTACGCATAATTGGACCCTGTAGCGCTGCGATCGGGTTAAAACATTGGATTGATTGGAAACATTGGCGAAGCCCCGAGAGACAGCTAGTATCAAATAAACCATTTTTTTTCGCAACCGTGTGCTAAGTGCAACATATATAAGGTACAAGCACATTCATATTAAATGGGGGGGCGGGGGGGAGAAGCTCTTGTACCAGATGCTATGTAGGCGTAGTTGTTCCGGTAGTTCGTCCGATTCTCGCGCCGGGGAAAACATTTTTATGGAGAAAAATGTTGGGTGTTCTTATTAATTGTGTAGGGCACCATCCCATATATGGTATAGCCTTATCATGCAAGTAGATGAGGGCCAAAGCTAGTAATTATAAAGCTGATTGGATAGCAGTAACTTATGACAAAACATGTCTACAAGTATCTCTTTGTTCTTTTATTTTGTGTGTTTTGTTTTTCAGTTTATACTCTTTAGTCATAACTGCACTTATTGGACAAATACTTTGTTACGATACGTTTCGTATTTTGAGTTCATGATTGCTAATATATTTTGCTTGTATATACTGAAACATATTCAGTTACGTATTTTTGCGTGTCAATGCAATGTCGCGTTGTATTTTTGCGCCTATAATTACGCACAGATTGAAATTAGTTATAAAAGCTCTGCTGGCACAAAAATATCCGATCTTATATAAACTATTTTAAGGTAATATAGTAACATCACATGTATTTGTTTTCCTGCTGATTTGTCCATAGTTAGTGATCATATGATCTTTAGTTACAGAATGCTAATATCATGCCCCAATATTTATGTCTTGCATTTTATTGGACACGAGAGTTATGTGGTTTTGTATCTGCATGTTGGTTCCAAGTTAGAGGAAGTCGGTAGACGATCGGGCGGCAAGCAAGGTCGTCCTTGAAACGGAGCGCGCGGATCGATGCGTGACGTAACGCGGCTAGTGACGTCACGGGCGATGCAGAGGCCGAGGCCGCTGGCTGCCGGCTGTTGGCTGCCGCCGGTGCCACCTGACGTCGCCGACCACCCTTACGATCTACAGCCGCTTTCATGCCACCCTCATGCAAATATTTTTAGACAGCGTGACGTAACCCCGCTATTATGAAGAAAACGATCTGCTTTTACGCGAACGATACATATCATATTAATAACATTAATTTCCTGAGAATTGGAGTTTTATTGATATATTTCATAAATATGTATTTGCATTTTTTATTCGATGTACCTACACTATTAATTAATTTCTACGTTGATTAGTGCCGAAGATGTTAATAATAAACAAGAGAAACTTTTTACTTACATATCGATATCTATCAATAATTTGCTAGTTTACAATCTTTATTTAACACATTCATTTGCAATAAACATTTATTGTTTACAACATATATGGAAAACTATTCAGTATCATTGAACGAAGCAAGTCTCTACTATGGCTACAAGAATAAAAAGTGAAAGTTTGGTGCCGTTTACCGGAAACTTAGTTCGGAGCTTCAGCAATTTCGGGTATCATCTGATTAATACATATTTACTAAAAATATTAAGTAGAATTTATATCGATGATTTTTTGCGACCGGTTGCAATGTGTTTTTTGTTTATTGGACTTAACGATCATATTTTATAGCGGATCTAATGAACGAAGCATAATATGGTACAGTAGTTTGCGACAGCAATTTGCACAGTCTCACATCTCAGGTGCAACGTCTGCCGGTTGCGACAACTGATTGGGCAAGTGGCTGCGGCGGGCAGTTTTGGCTGAGGCCAACGTCTCCGGAGCCGATCACAACATAAACATCCCACATTATGCTCACTGTTACCTAATTCGCTTAGAAACAAATCCGTAGGTAACTTAACACAATACACAATAAAACTTTTCGCGTGTCAAATATTCACGAGTGTCGGAATATTATATGATTATGACACTCGTGATGTGTTCGAGGGATATAATTTATGCAGAGTAGAAGCGGCGTGGATCATCTTCGACTGGTCGTTCTCGTGTCGAAATGTATTTCACCATTACTTGTTTGTATTCTACCTAAATACTTATTAACTATCGCGCAATCATCAAAATATTTGTTAAAGCGTGTTATGTTATATTAAGTGATTTTTGTATTATATTTTTATGTTTTATCACTTTTGTGCGACAGTATCGTATTAACATCTAATTTTAAGCTGTAAAACTTGTATTTCAACATTTCCGTGTCTTGTACCATTGAAGAACGAGGCCGAAATATCCTTTTTTTCTTTTTATCATAAGGAATCCATTATTTTTAATGATAAGTTTAATTAAAGTTTTAATTAAGTAAGATTTTTATTGGAACTTGTTTTTACTAGTTGCTTACTATTAAAATTCATTAAAAAGCTCTGAAGATCTAAGACTAATCAAGTTGATGAAAAGAAAATGCGTGTTTTTCCTTTTTAAATCGTTACGTAGTTATTTGAATGAAATTATTTAAGTTCGAATTATTTGTTAGGAAAGGTTTATCTGACGTAATAAAATATAATTAAATAGGTTATAATATTTAGGATCAAACAAAAAATAATAAACGTAAATAAAAACTATAAAATAAATAATAAAATAAAAAGGGTACATACGTTTGTGTTGGAATTGTCTAAGGCCGCAGTGTTGGCTGGAGGGCGTCAGCAACGCACCTCGCATTCTAGCCGATGGCCATCATCACGACAGTTCCACACAGTTCTACAATACACCGAGAGGTTCTACACAACGAAAGCGAAAATAAACACAGAAGTAGTGGATCGCGTATCGTCGCACGGGCGCTGACCTGGCGCAGGCTTTTCGGGTTCCAGCGAGGTGGCGCGCGGCTCCAGGGTCAGACTGAGGCACGCGCCGGAGAGACCCAGTTCGCTTAGCAGGATCCTCATGCGGTCTAGCACATTCCACTCACTGCACGCGCACTCACTCACTCAGTCAGTTGGTTGCGTGTAGATAAATCGCGAGAGGGCGCGCGGAGGTAGGTACGCGCTGGCGAACGGGCGGTGCGTTACTGAGGCCGCCGCCGCCGAGGCTGGTGGCTATATCGCGCTGCCTGACGTCACCACGGCGACGTCACGGATGCGACGTCATTAACGGTACCTCCCACGGACCGCCCGCCGCCCGCCATCCTCCGCGGCCGCCCGCCCGAGCCTGCGCTAACGGCATCGCTAGTACGGAACGGAGCTTTCATACGCCCGCGCCCGTGCTTGTGACCGAACGCCATACCGTTCCTGTCGGCGGTCCGCTGAGATTTTCACTAACAACTTCGAATGCTTTCTGTAAAACTCTTTACATGTTATAAAATTGCAATTTCATAATAAAAATCTGTAGATGTTTCAGTGCCCAACATTTGCAAAAGAAATAAAGTTAATGAAGAAAATGCTTTTATTGTACGCCTATGCCATGCTTTATTTATGTGTACGAATATATTTCAATAAGTGGCTCCACAGGTTGAAGTGACATATTATTCGATAAAAAATAAGTTATTAATAACACCCCACAGTAACACATTCACATATAGTCCTGACCTTACGGTAAGATATGATAATCTTGTGTCGTTGGAATCAGGAACTACAAATGACTTTCGTTCTGACAACATCCAGATCTGAAATTAATACATCACACATCCACACAAACGTTTGTCTCAGTGCGGGATTGTACCGCCTTTCGTTTCACACCATTGCAACATCGATCAACATCTTAATATACCTCATTATTTATAAATATTTTCAAACAGTCTTTTAAGTTAACACTGTCTTCTTAATTTCTTCCGTATATTCCATCATCTATGAATGAAGGAGCCAATAAAGACTGCTAAATATTACTGTCGAGACGAAAGTTGCAGGTTTGAATACAACCCCCACTGACTTTTATAAATTACGTGTGTATTAATTGTTAATTATCGCTTGCTTCAATAGCGAAAGAAATATTGAGAGGAAACCTGCATGCCTAAGAAGTTCTCCATAAGAACTTCGAAGGTATTTTAAGTCTGCTAACCCGCGTTAGGCCAGCGTGGTCTACTATGGCCTAACCCCTCTCATTCAGTAGTCGAGTTCCGGTCCCAGCAGTTGGATGTGTATAATAAAAGACTAGTATTATTATTATGTACAGTACTCTTTAAATCAAAAAGATTACATATTATCATAATTAAATTTACTAAAAGTAATATATTTAAATTATAATAATATTTTATTGTTATTAACATTATTCAAATACTGAATAAGTAAGACAATATAATTTGCAATTAAAAGCTTTTAATTAAATGAATCGACACAAACAGTGGACACTACACAGTGCACAAAACTAAATATAATAGATGCAAAAGAAGCAACAAGTTTAACTTTGGCTCATATATTTAGGTCTTTAGGATTTATTTCAGTACGACGATACTCACATCTAATTTGGTAACATGTATTTATGTTATGTATAATAGTAATAGAATATACATGAGAATTACCAATATAAGTGTATATTGTACTTTTATATGTACATAGAATATTTTGTAGAGAATATTGTATGTGACAATGTTTATATTATTATTTTTATTTTAGGAATAAACAATCCGATTTATTAATAAGAAATCATTCAGGAGACAGGTATGTAAAATTACATGATTAAAATATTTGACGTAGCGCTGTATCACATCACATCATTGGACTAAAATATTTATTATATTATTTTGAGTGATAGAGCCACGCTGTAGACAGTTTTGTCTACAGCATGAATAGGCTGGCTAGTCTGGATTGCTACCACTATCTCACAGAAAATTGACGTAAAGTAGCAGCTTGCTTGTTGTTTCGTACGGAGAGTGAAATATCCGGGGCCCAAACCCCACTCGCCTTCCCAATCCCTTAATTATCCCTTTCCTTTAAGGTCGGCAACACGCCCATGATTCTTCTGGTATTGTGGGCGTACATGGGCGGTGGAGATCACTTACTATCAGGTGACCCACTGGCTCGTCGGCCGGCCTGTACTATAAAAAAGCATATGAAAGTAAAAGCTAGACAAAAAAAGGAAATGTTTGTTTGATTGTTAACTACGTCTGCGATATTGAAAGTAGATATTTTGCAGTAGTATTTGGCTTATGTCTAAAAGGCATTCTATTCGTGATAGCTTGTGATAGAGTTAAAAGTACCTATATGTTGTATCAAAAATATGATGGTAAAGTAATTTGCTTTTCATAAATAAATATTAGCTAATCACAATTTGTGTTTATGTTTTTATCACCTGTAATCACCTCGTATTACATTATTGGACGGAACTAAACTCGGCGAAACGTGGATGTACTATTTCCATCTCTGCCTACCCCTTCGGGGATATCGGTGTGAGCTTATAATAATGTTATGTATAAATAACTATTTACCATTTATTTTAAGATATTGTTTGATAATTTATAATAACCATAATGTATAAATCGTTAAAGACATGGTAGATAGAGTCAAAGAAAAGGTAAAAGTAACCAAATAATAAACATGGGAAAGTAATTATTGCGATAAGTTTGATAAAGAAAATAAAATAATCGGATATACAGTGGGACTCCTTTTAGAATAATGTTATATTTAATAATTTTAACAATCGGTTTCGTGGGACTTAGATGCAAACAGAGTTACGGGCTGAATGTAGCTAACACAAAAGTGCATGAGTGACGCTGACTCTGGGCGTGCGGCGGCGCGTTGTCCACGGCGACGCATCTCGTGCTCCCATTCGGCGTAGACTGGGCAACGTTTCCGCATTGATTATAAACTACGTCATACACGGACACTCACAGTGCTGTTCATCACTTATTACCGATACAAAACGGTATGTTTACTTCAAATAATCATTTTGCACGTCTAGTTATCCATGCACAGCTACTTACCGTGTAAATTATTGGAGAAATATTCAAATAATATCTGCAATGTATAGAAATTAGTAGTTGATTAGCAAACCTTACGACAAAATATTGATATTTGTGCATTATTTTTTACGCTCTAAATCATCTTTAAAACGAGCCCGTAAGTAATTTATGAACCCTCCAGAGAGACAAGGGTGCTTCTCACGGGTTGTTTAAATAGACGAGTATTTTCAGCGTAAGTTACTTACCTGAAAATATCTTTTAGGATAAAAGCAAAAATAATGACATTGCCCTTGTACATTTTTACTCTAGTATGTACCTAGTTAATAAGAAAACTAATTTAGTAAAATAACATAGAGCTTACTTATATTTATACTCCCCACAGGGGTTGATTCCAAGCAGGCGGCCGGTCGTAAAACTACAAGGTAAATCTTTCTGTAACCGAGGTGAGCCTTTCGCCATACCGGGCACAACTCCAGACTCCGGGCTGATACTAAGCATTTTCATGATAGGAAAACCCAATATCACTTTTCCCCGGGTCGGGACCCGGGGATCGAACCTGAGACCTCAGCACAGCAATCGTAACGTGTACGCATTAGAACTGCGCCACCGATGCAGTCAAGCTGGGATAAGTGAAGTGGGGACAATCCTCTTAACCCTATAAAAGTGATAAGGATAGATAATAACAAAAAAATAAAACCGACACTAAAATGCTAAAAGTAAATTTGCTATTGCTTAATTTTATTTTAGCTATTTAGATTTTTGAATTCATTTTATTTTTTGGCAATTCTTTGTTGACTTCTTTAAAGTTTTTTTTTAAATAATTATTATATTATTTTTTAAACAAATAATCATTAAAATCCACTGCTTATTTCTTTAAAAAGTTGGTTTTATTCACTAATAAATGTCAAAGTTGTAGTTTTTTTACTATAGTAATTTGACCAATAAACTCTATCTTTAAACTTCAATCAGTTGTAGATCTACACTATAAACCATAAAACCTACGTGAAGTAGCAACTTGCTGTTGCGTTTCGTATGGTGAGTGAGATTTCCGGTAGTCTAATTCCCCCTTCCCTTCTCAATTTCCTTTCCTTTAAGGCCAGTAACACACCCATGATACTTTTGTACTGTGTATTTTCATGGGCGGTGGGGATCACGTACCATCAGGTGACTTACTTAGCTCGTTTGCCGACCTTTGATATAATCCTGTCAACATGACGTGTGGTTTTTACAGCGCTATCAAAGGAACTGCTTAAGTGATGTGGACTCGATTAACAGCGTCCAGCCTGACCCGCCTGCAGATACTTCGTGCAGTTGGATATGTCGATTGCACGCAGGCACTCTGTCTAATAACATATGCTTTGTATAGTGATTTCTTATGTTTACGCGAATATTAGGTACACATTGAAATAAAACAAGTTTATACGCATTTTATGACGGTTTAATTTTATTTTAGTCCCGACGTTTCGAAAGTACTATACTACCTCCAGGTCCAGTGTAATTTCCCTAAAACCACTAGTTTAAATTATCCCATTACATTTAAACATAAAAACTTTTTATAATAAATCTTTGCAATAATACGCAAAAACAAATTCTTACAAACATTTTAATGATTATAAAGCGTATTGAAATAAAAGTAGTTTATACAGATTTTATCTTGGTTTAATTTTATTTTAGTCCCGACGTTTCGAAAGCTTTTCGGCCTTCGTGGTCACGGGAGAGACTGAAAAGTTAATGTTACATTGCCTACCTTCATTTTAAAGTTATACATTTATTTTTTAATTATAATAATATAATAATAATACCAGCCCTGTTTTATATACGTCCCACTGCTGGGCACGGGCCTCCTCTACTGAATGAGAGGGGTTAGGCCTTAGTCTACCACACTGGCCTAATGTGGGTTGGCAGACTTCACATACCTTCGAAATTCTTATGAAGAACTTCTCAGGTATGCAGGTTTCCTCACGATGTTTTTTTTAATTATTCAAAAAAAATAGACAACCTACACCTCAGTCTCTCCCGTGACTACGAAGGCCGAAAAGCTTTCGAAGCGTCGGGACTAAAATAAAATTAAACCGAGATCAAATCTGTATAAACTAGTTTTATTTCAATATGCTTTGTAATCTTTAAAATATTTGTAAGAATTTGTTTTTGCGTATTATTGCAAAGTTTTATTATATTTCTTTTTATGTTTGTATGTAATGGTATATTTTAAACTAGTATTTTCAGGGAAATTACACTGGACCTGGTGGTAGTATAGTGCAGTTTAATGTATGTCGAACGTCAACAGTTATTGCGTCTCTCGACATTCGGCAGAATTATGCCTGCTGTAGTAAGGACTCACTAGCAAGCTCTGGATATACACTGGTGGACTTCGGAACGCAACTCGCCTGAACGAGCCACTATTTTACTTTCGTTTCATTGCGAACCACAATTTTTTCATTTTTTTTTATTGCATAGGCCGGCAAACGAGCAAGTGGGTCACCTGATGGTAAGTGATCTCCACCGCCCATGTACGCCCACAATACCCAAAATATAGTAATAATAAATTATGGGCGCGTATGAAAAGGGGTTGGTGTTTACCACTTTATGTCCGCATTCACATGAGTGCATGTATATGTATTAGCGGTTGTTAAGATTGGTCGCATGCCCCAGTACTATTTTGCTCACAGAACGGGCAAGCGTCCAGTTATTCTAATTTTACCTATAATCGATGCCGTCGCATCGCCGAGTCATCGACAAAAGACTTGCCCATCTGTCAAAGGTGTGGTGTATAATGGATTAACAAACGAAAGTTTATGTGGCAAACTCCTTATACCTACTACGAAAAATGGTTTGATAGTTATGTTATATCTATTAAGTACGATGCCGCGATGCGTAATGTTATATTTAAACGAATATAATTGTTTCATTGTGTCTGCTGCGTTATTAATAAACGTGGCATACTCAGGACATAGTAGGAAGATAATTTTCAAGTGTTTTTTAAATATTGGGCCACCAACATCCTAGGTCTAAAACGGCACCTGATAAACTGTTGATTAACGGACGAGGCAAATGGACACTGAGGTCAGACAAACCTTTATGTCTTTACTAAACTTTAAAAGTAGGTTTAAGTTTAGTAAAAACATAAAAGTTTGATTGATTTGATTTGAACATGATTACGATTGACTTGATTTTTTACCGACAAAAAAAATAGCAGAGGATTCTCAATTCTTCTGTATATATGTATTTCCTACAAGTTACATTTCAGTTTACAGCCACACAGACAGCCTCCGTGGCGCAGCGGGCGAGTAGCCGGTTGCGAAGCGAGAGGCGGTGGGTTCGATTCCCACACCGAGACAGATGTTTGTGTGATCCACAAATATTTGTTTCTGGTCTGGGTGTTGTGGGACCGCAAGTCCCTCGTAGTTCCTGATACCTACGATACAGGTTTGCCTAGTGTGGGGTCAGGACTATGTGTGTGACTGTTGGGTGTATTTATTATTTAGTTTGACACATTTTACATTTTATTTTAATTCACAATAGATTAAAATCAATAAATCCCCTGCCTCCCATACTAGGTATAAACCTGTATCTTAGGAGTTATTGTTCCTCCGAAAAATATGTCTGTGTCTACATTATGTATATATGCTAGTTTTAACATTACATTATTTTACGCTGTAAATAAGTTGTTTTTCTTTTCTTTTCTTTTTTCCCTGTTTGTGTGTGTGTGTGTGTAAATTATTAGAAATTATGTAAGTGATCTCCACCGCCCAAAATAATCAAAAGAATTAAGGGCGCGTTGCTGATCTTAAAGGAAAGGGATAATTAAAGGATTGGGAAGGGGAGGGCGATTTGGGCCTCCGGATATCTCACTCACCATACGAAACGCAGCAGCAAGCTGTTACTTTACGTCGCTTTTCTCTGATACAGTGGTCACGACCCGGACGAGCCGACCCATTCATGCTGTAGACAAAAGTGTTTACAGCGTGGGTCTACCACTCAATTGTGGCGGACTCTCCATACATGAAACTGAGGGTTGAATATTTTTTCCTATTGCACATGGATGTGTGTGGTATCATTGGATAGGTCCTTAAAATTATATACCTAAATGTTGCTAAATTACTTTTTCTGCGTTAGATAAAGTCGTAAAAACATGCCCCTCTCTCTAACTTTAAAGCTACGGCGTGGAAAATGCTGAAAAAAAATCAAGGTTTTATACCTTCACCTTTATACCTTTTAACGCAAAATGGCTTCAATAAGATAGGTTCATAGTACTTTTTAATTTTAATTTTTATTGGCCTACGAAGGCTGACGAGCAGACGGCCGACATGATGGTAAGTAGTTACCGTCGCCCATAGACATCAGCAGTGCCAGGGGCACAGCCCAGCCGCTGCCTACCGTGAAAATATCTTTTAACACCTTGTTTTAAGAAGGACATGTCATAACGCTGAGGACATACCGCAGAGGCAAGTTCATTCCAGAGTCTGAGAGTAAGTGGGAGAAATGACCTCTGGAAACGCACTATACTGGAGGTAGGTGGTTCCAGGTAGAATATATGAACTTCTTGGGTGACGAGTGGTGCGGTGGTAAAAGGGAGATGATGGGATCATCTCAAACAGTTCCTCAGAGCACTCTCTATGGAACATACGGTAGAGCACGCAGAGAGATCCAATGCCCCTCCGCATGCCCAGGGGTTCCAGACCATCCGTGAGACTAGGGCTGTCTACAATTCGAACGACCCGCCTCTGTAAGGAGTCAAAAGGAAGAAGTTGGTATTTGGGTGCCCCGGCCCAGAGATGTGAGCAATACTCCACGTGAGGCCGAACTTGTGCTTTGTAAAGCATGAGTTTTCGACCTGATATGAAGTACATAGTAGTAGTACATAGTTTTTAAGATATGGGATATTTGCGGTTATACAACGGAACCATTCACTGTGCGTGGTCCGACACGCACCGTTAATCAGCAGAGTGTACCACGTGCAGGTAAGGTTTGAATTTGGGCCTAAGATGTTGGTGGCTTATTTACACTCTATATAGTTACATTTCTAAAAAAAATGTGTTGTCTAACTAATAATAAGTATATATAATAAATAAGTATTTATTATAAGTGGTAATAACTCGACCGCCCCGCTGATTCATGCTGAAAAAATTAAAAATAAAACTAAAGCTTTCACTGAGACTGAGATACCCAAGTTATAAAAAAATCTGAAAATCACAAACAAATATTATCAACCACCATATTGAATTTTGTTACATTATTTAACGCATAAATTATACATGCTTTATAAGAAATCTATTAGGCAACTACAAAAGTATAAAAGTTTTAATCTGGCTTTTGCTATCAAAGGTTTACGTAAATTAGTACTATGCCATTAATTAATATGTATTTAGAAGTAGAGTGTTCTATTTTTACGATATTTACAAGACGATTTTTTACAAGATTACTGTCACTTCCTTAATTAAAGTCGTTTTAATTCAACAAGGTATGACACAGGTGATTCCTCAAAATGGAAATATAGAGCATTGGGAACTACCTGTTCATAATAGATGCTTCGCCCCAAAGTAGTTGTACGTACATAAGTTCATACCTGTCCCCAAAAGAGTAGGCAGAGAGCAACTTGTGGGTTTCGTCGTCCTAATTTTCGTCCCATGATGTGATAGGTGCAACAGCCTATCGACATCTATCCATCCATCAGCCTGAATTCGTCCACTGCTGGACACAGGCCTTTTCAAGTTTGTGCCACCCTTGACATATCGGGTGCAAATTCAAATCCCAGGCAACCCATGTGTGTTTTTTCCAATAGAAAACTCAAACCCAAATTATGATTTCCCGATCTGGGAATTGAACTGAGGCCCTCACGGACTAAGTAGGTATGCTGCTACTAGAATTAATGAGAGGAAAAGCGCAATCGCGATAAGGCGGTTTCTAAATTAAAGTAACTTTAAAACGTTTCATTATAATATTATTGAAGTTAATTTAAATGAGAAGATTCAATGATTTTTTATAACTATTTTTTTTTTATTAGGCAATATAAAACTAGTATCGGCTTACCCACACACTTCGCCACTGGTACAGCATGGCACAACTGGATTGACCGGTATGGTATCACTGTCGCACAGGACACCCACGTGAAGCAGAAGCTTAGATGTTGCATGAGAATGCTGGAGCCACGAGGAGCCCAACTTACTGACACGATATATCCGTACTTAAACGCTGGTAGATCCACGCTGTAGACACTCATGTCTACAGTATGATTGGTCCGGCCCGACCGTGGCAGTGCCACTGTTTTACAGAAAAACGTGAAGTTGCAGTTTGCTGTTACGTTTCATACGGTGAGTGAGCTTTCTGGACCAAATCCGCCCTTCCCTTCCCAATACCTATTACCTTGATTTAAGGTCGGTGTTTATGGGCGGTTGAGATCAAATAATCTACTTGCTCATTCGTCGCGGCCTCTGCTATAAGGGTGATAATAATTTACTAGGTGGTAGGTCCCTTGTATGCGAGAGACCGGTTTAGTACCATCGCTTTGTCTATTTCTGCCACCAAGCAACAGTGTGTTAGCACTGTTGTGTTTTGATTTGAAGGACATTGAAACCAGTGAACTTAGTGGGTATTATGAGACTTAACATCGTATGTCTCGGGGTGACGAGCGCAGTCCAATGCCATGCAGTGCTTTGTTATTCCAGGTTCTGTTTGGTGTTGCTTCTGTTTATGGGCGGGCGTGGCGCTTACCATCGGGCAAGCCGACGGCTAACCTTCCGCCATTCAAGCTAAAAAAAAAAAAATAGTACCTACTACGACTAAAATTGTACGCTTCGGCAATCTTCGCCTCTTTGATAAAAACTTTATAATAAAAATAAAACCGACAAAAATAATTAACAGCTAGAAACAAAACAAACTCAATTTTGATTATCGGTGCTTTCTACGATCATTAAATTGCAATAGCAACGAATCAAATTGGTATTTTTATTTTTAGCTCTAAAGTTTTTATCTAAGTCGGTTTTACTTTTGTTAAAAAAAAACTACTTTTAGCGTAAGAAGCTCCCTCTACGGTAAGAAGCTTCAAAATCTGTCCATAAATGGCATAAATGGCGATGATAGTTCATTCGTTCCTTCCCAGATTACACTTCCTTATGGGTAGATTTTTTTCTTAAATTTAAAATAGGACCAATTTTGAGCTATACTCTTTAGAATGAGATAAGAATCATATAAATCGTGCGCCGAGTTATGCGTGATTATACGTCCAAAAAAAATACACGCGTCGAATTAAGAACCTCCTTCGTTTTTTCGTCGGATAATATGAAGATGACGATCCAATATAGACCTGTTACATCACTAAATTAAGTACTATTTATTCTCTAGAGTGACTGAGCAGTCACCAGGCTTCAATGGCCGGTACCTAATAGAAAAAATATGAACTAGTTTGCAAAAATTGCCGAAGCAGATAACTTAATCATAGTATAGATATATACATACGCACTCACGAATATTTTATATTATACGCCACAGCAAGATACGATTATCCAATGTGTTGTGGGTATGACTATCAAGAACTACGAGTACTTTCGTTCTCACAACACATAATCATCCCTTAATTATCCCTTTCCTTTAAGGTCGGCAACGCACCCATGATTCTTTTGCTATTTTGGGCGTACATGGGCGGTGGAGATCACTTCCATCAGGTGACCCACTTGGTCGTTTGCCGGCCTATACTATAAAAAAAAACATAGATCCAGAACAAATATTTGCGAATCACACAAATATTTATATAGATTCAGGGATCGATCTTGTGAGTCCTCCTTTCACAGTGTTCTTGACTTTCACTGCGCAGTGTAATGGCTTATTTAATTTACATTTAAAAAGACGAAAGAAAATTAAAAATACATTATTTAAAGCATAGTACCTACAATTGGCGGATTTATGGCTCAAGGCAACCATGGGATGGAGATAAAAGTAAGAATAAGAGAGGGCAGGCTAAATCAAAATAGGCTTGTTCGTTGCTATAAGGTGATAATAATACGTCTTGTATACGACAAATAAATATTTATTTCTGTATGAATTCTGATTAGATGTAGTAACACATTGTACTGTAAATATTAGTGCAGTTATGATATAAATACGACTATAGCGAAATAACAATTATTTCATTAATCAGAGATATAGCTTCATCAGCCGGTAGCATCATCTATATTTAATGTGTGGCGTCCGTGTGTGTAGCTATGTATACAACAGGGCGCGTGTGTGTGTGCGTACTCATATCGGTGCGCGAACGCAACGGCATCAGCGGCCCGCGCCCGTGAGTGAATTCCATAACGTGAACGCGACTCGCTTGTTCGATGCCGTCAGCGTGTTGTTGGAACACACTGTGGCTCCGTTGTAAATTATACTAATTGGGCATGGCGGTCTCTGGAAAAACAATAGCTTCATCAATTCTCAAACAGATGCCCAACATATATGACCGTATAATCGACCAGTGAAGTACCTGTGTTCAGTTTTACGCGGTCACAACGCCTGTGCACTGTCCGCTGGTACTGAGTGCATAATGCACGTTGCGTGTGTGTGTGAAGTGTTCATAAATAGTCAGTATTAGAGAAGTTCGACGTAATGATCCCCGTTGTGAGTATACTATCTATAATCACTAATTAAAACTCAGATCGTGATTAACAAACGAATATCTGCGAATATAATATTATTGTGTAACATTTTGAGGTTATGTTGAAAGTGCCCAATACAAAATACCTAACTATCTATATTGAGATATCGGTAGCTCGCTGCTCGTTGTTGTTTGCTGTACTTTATCACATGGTTTTCAGCTGATAGTCATGGGATGTTTTGGCACATCACCAGTTATTTGGTTCAGTTATACGTTGAATAAGTAGATGTGTTGTGTTAGTTTGCTCATTATTGATGTACTTACCTATCTTAATGTTTGTTAAGAGAACAAAGGGTTTTTCATGCTGTTAACTAAATACAATTTGTTAGGTTTTATTTTAGATCCTCAATGAAATAGGTAGATGTAATTACTTGAAGGATAATATGGAAAGGCAGTGTATTTTTCAAAATATATCTTGCAAACATTGTAAACAAACATTTGACTCAATATTTGTTTTACCATAAGCGTTCATGTTATCCTATCAAAAACGTTTAGTATATTACCTATCACATGTATGTATGTAAAAAGGCACGTCACGAGTACCCTCAACCGACGAAAATGTATGAGAAGATGTATGAATGTGGAAGAGGCGAAAGAGGTGTGTCAGGATCGTAGCTTGTGGTACTCAATAGTCTCTGCCTACCCCTATGGGACATAGGCGTGAGTGTGTATGTATGTATGTATGTACATGTATGTAGGTACCTACCTATCAAAACCCTCTAAAACATTGGAAGTAGGTACTTAGATACTAGATAGGATAGGACTACTAGATACAGAAAGAAAAGTAACCTAACTAACCTACTAGTTCCAGAAAATCGCAGTTTATTTACACTACTTATATGCAAGTTTTAATTAAATATTAGGTAATACTATCTTATATATAAAATTATTAAATTTTCAATACAAAGTACCTACTCTAAATGATGTGCTTACTACCTTTTGCCCAAGGCTTCGTCTGAATGGAATTCGTTTTTATGGTATATTTTAAATTATAAAGAGTAGTTTTCTCATACAAAGTTTTCAATCCTTTGCCAACCTTTTAGAGGTGCATTATAATAAAATCCTTTTTTCGTGATGAATCAGCCAGAATAGTAAAATTATATTTAAGAATATGTCACAAAGATAAACATAATGATATTTGCATACTATGAGTAATATCCAGCGTAAACATTGAATGAAAATTGATTTAAGAGTTTTATCTGTCATCTTTAACAATCTCGATATTAAGTATGCACTTATACGTAATACATCATAAAGTTGGTACAAGTAGGTACTTGTTAGGTGCGTGTTATCAACCGCATACGATTATAAGATTATGGGAGATTTGCCAGAGACAGAATAGCCACTTGATAAGGAGTCGAAAATATATATACCTAACTACTAGCTAGTCGTCTCAGTTTTCTAGAGATTTTGCCGATGCGTACAGCGTTTACCATTATCTCTTATCGTACTGTACGTTTGTTAATTACTGTATTTAGCAAGTACTTACACTGGTTTGTATATTTATTTAATTCAACTCATTAAAGATGTAAGTACTAATTGTTAAATTTGATTTGGTAAATTTACACAAAATTTAAGATAATACGTTTACGTTTATAGTTTAGTATACGTTTTTGATACCTGTCATTTATTCCTATACGGGAAATATACTATAATACACACGTGTGAAGTTAATACGTTTCCACACGTTAGTGTGGAGTCATAAGTATATATATTTTAAACCCCCACAAAAAGAGAGGTGTTAAGTTTGACCACTTTGTTTGTCCGTGAATATATGCATGTGTAAAATAATAACGTATGACTTCAATAATCTAATCAAATATTGATACCGATCAATCATAAAGGAAAAATATGCATTACCTAGTAATTTAGATTGCGTATCCTGATTAACGTATGATATTCGCGGCAAGCTTAAAAATACAATATCAATGTAAAATAATATTAACGAACGCAGCCCATACCATGCAGTGCTTTGTAATTTAAAGTTCTGTGTGGTATTGTGTTTGTTTATGGGCAGGCGTGGCGCTTACCATCAGGCGAGTGATCTACTCGTTTCGATTAATAAAAATAGATACAAAAAGGCCGTGACGCGCCGCACAAACTTAAGTCGCGCCGCGTCGCGTCGTCGTATTGGATAAATGACAAGTTACTTGTGTTTTCGAAAATTTACGTAAATGTCAGTGTTCGAAATCGACTTATTAGCTAATACTAAAATTCAAAAAATTAACAAAATTCTGGAGGACTTTTTGTAGTCGGTGCCAGTAAAATGAAATGCACCGACTCCAAACGCTATCAACTCCTGTCTATTCTATTACTTATGTAATGTTATTTGTGACTTTAAAGTGTTAATTTTCAAAGCCGTGTCTTTTTTTTAGCAATATGAGCTGTGTTTGCTGTTATCCGAGGAGATACCAGGGTTTTCCTTATACTTTGTTATCAGAACAACTTACATAACCAAGTAAAGTACAATCAATTACAAAATATCATTAAAATTGGCGCCCACTTGGCAGAGATATCACAGCGCCTTTTGAAATCGACTATAAATACTTATCCAAACAGGTATCATTAATCAGAGATTCTGTACAAATTTTCTTTGTTTGGTTACGAATTACGATTCATATTAAAATTTAGATCTCCATTGGAGCGTAAACAAACGTACTGTATACATCTACCACGATGCCTCTGACATTGACATAGTTCAATTGTTTAGGCATATGGAAAAATTTATATATGATGAGTATTACTTCAAACTATTTTGAACCCATGTGACCCGTGTAGTAAATGGAATAGTGCAACTGGGTCTAGCACGTGATCTACCGACCCGTACTTTATTGAAAGGCTGTTTGTTTCTATCCCGTACCGACATTAGTCGCGCGTCACTGAACTGGACGTAGTTACTATATAATTATTGTCAGAGTCAGTATTGATCGAACCCTCATCGCCCCTCTCCCCGCTTTGCTACGTCATCGTTCACCCCTCGCCCTCCAATCGGTGACGTCACCCATTCATGACGGACTATTACGTCATCGTTTTGTTGCGCATGCGTAATATTTACAAAAGATGTTTGCTAAATTTAGACGTCGCGGTGTCTTCATCACAACCGACGGTAAAAAGTTTAATACTTTGCGTTTGTGTGATCAACAAATATTGGTTTCGGGTCTGGATGCTTTCTCCCAAGAGAGGTTGAAGTCAGGCAGGCGGCGGGTCGTCAAAACTACAAGCCAAATCTTTCTGTAACATGTGTTATAAAGCATGTTGCGTCGCCCCTACTTCGAGTGGGATAAGGGCAGATGTAAGAAGAATTTTACTAAAAGAAAACGTTTATTTAGATCTTTAATCACACAAAATAATGTACTTCAAAATTATTTTAATGCAATTCATGTTGCAGATGATGTATTATGGTTTGTGCAAATTAAAATGACGCTCATCGGCACTTCATTTTGAATCATATTTGAATACGGCAGCTTTTTAATTAGGCAATAAAAGCATGATGCACGACCGCACGTGCGTTATTTGTAGGTATTGCAAGATTATGATGATAAAAATGCAACTCTTGAAAAAATATATTACCTACTAATAATATATATACCTACCTATCACTAAATCTGAACAATAAAACCAGTTTTAAAAATAAATAACACTGAAAAGTCAATTATAATAGTTTCTAGATGTCTATATTGGATTGGATATGGATATTCATCACATGTATTAAATGCGTGCCTAATATTCATATTTATCTCCGTTGTCTACTATAAAACTGTAACGTCATACAGTTATGACATCTTACCATTTTCCCGCAAAACATTTAAGCACAAGTGTAAGATATGTCACGCATTTCGAACCTTGTTTTAGCAGCTTTGCGTGATGTGTCCCTTCGTATGTAGTTCACCTACCGACAGATGTCGCACGTCGACCCCTCCAGTAATTTTGACAGTCAACATGGCGTCTCTTGTTATCAGCGCGAATAGCGCGCGCGTCCTCAAAAAATAGTGGTTTATTCCCGTCAATAGCTTTTAATGGCAGCATACAATACGTATACAGTGTAAACATCACTCTACAATGAACATCTCATCGATCCAGGTACGAATTGATTAAAATAACGTCATTACGATGTTTGGTAGAAATATTGATTAGGAAAATGGTAGTGAATATACGCGCACTTTTGCGGCACAATACGTTCTTATTCCGAACGCTTTTAGCACGGTCCATACATATATAAACAATTAATATCATTTTATGCATTCAATAGCGGTTGTAAATACAAAATACTTTGTAGTATTTATGCTATTACGCAATTACAGATGCATTCGATAATCAGTAAAACTGGCGCAGTGGAATTGGTGCAATATGTTGCTTAGCAACGATAGGGATATGGTAATTATTGTGATTAAGTTTATATTTAACGTCACATTTTACGCAATAATATCCATGTTACATATGAAAATAATGTATGTTTTATCATAACAAGTGCTAAAAAATAATGTATGAAACATTACTGTCTATTTTACCCGTGATGACGTCACTTAATATATTTTACGTATGATTTAGGAAGTAAGCAGAGAACAATATTTTCCTTATTTAGGGAGGAAGGAGTAACTATCGACTTTATCATTACTTAAGCTGTAACTGATAGATAGATACCAGTTTATTGTACACCATGCAGAATATTACAGTAAAAAAACAATTAATAAACGTAACAATAGGCGGTCTTATCGCTAATAGCGATCTCTATTAAAAAACCTTTAATATATTATATTCCTTTACTATAGTGTTACCGACATATTTAGGTAATAATAGAGTCCCGCAATACTACGATGAGGCTAAAGGAACTACGAAGGTATTCCATTTGAAAACTTTCGAGGTTCGGATTTTTCGATATATTAACACTACGTACTACTTAGCTGATTTGTTACAATAGGTTTACACACAGGTGCAATAGCCATATAAACTTACTTACAAGTTATTTTTTATGCAATTTGCTGCAATGCGGTTTTACAAATATTTATCTTAGAATAAAATAATCTCTGTATAGAACATTTATCTGAACAGCTTGTTCACGTTTAGCAGAGATTAATAAATTACCTTTACGCGGATTTATTTCAAATATTTTCGGTTTTCGGTACCGTTTTCATTGTATATCCCTATAAAACTAATTGGCTGATTTCTTTTATTACAGGTATCTTCACTGGTGATTCCGGATTATGATCTACAATAAAAGCAGAAAACGTCCCTTACCGGTATAATCTGATATGGATCCAATCTTAGAAAATGAAGGTGCTACAACAGAGTCGCCTGGCAAACACGGTAAATCGAAACATAAACACAAAAAGAAAAAAAATCAACCTGAAACACAAAAAGAGAATCAGACGGTGGTGGGAGAACGTAAACGATTTGTTGTTACCACTTTATCCACGTCTGAACATAAAGTTCCTTCCAGTAATATAACTGCTGAAAATAATGTGCACACGGTACATTTTGGAACGCGCGGAGTCGAATCTCACAGACCACATGTGAGGTCAATTTTTAAAGACCGATCTACGGATACACCGAGACCGTCGAGTGCTGATAGAGATTCTTCTACTGCAAAAGAATATGAGACATTTCACGGCACGTCATCTAGTCCACGAAGTTCAATATTTGATATTTTTCGATTACGAAGGAAGAGTGATGCTAAAAAATACTCGTCATCAAAACCACAATCTAAAACTACAGAGAGCCAGGATACTCCAAAAGATGAACAAAATGTCACCGAGTCAAAAGATTCGCATAAAAAATACTACCATACAGTTACGGGAGCTTCTTCCCGAAAATACAGTCCAATTACTAGAGTGATGGATATTTTTCGTAAGCCACATACAGAAAATAATCAATCACCGGTGGACCCTGTAAAAAAGAAAAATGCAAAACAAATTCGTCGTTCATCTATTGAAACTACATCACCAACTTATCATAAAAATTCTTACGCTTCTTTAGATCCGATACAAGCTAAACAATTGTTTCGAGAAGTACGAGGCTTACCTAAATACGATCCTTATTTATCAATTGTTCAAATATCAATAGGCGGACGAGACAAGACTAGGCTTTTATTAAACTTTTTCAAATATCATAAATGTTATGAGATTTTACCAAAATCAGCCAAAGTCATTATATTTGATACTCAGTTTTTTGTGAGGAAAACATTTTCTACTCTAATATCTCATGGAATACGGTCTGCACCGCTTTGGGATGCTGACAAAAAACTTCTTGTTGGAATGATAACTGTCACGGACTTCATAAGAATACTTCTCCACCTTGATCAAGAAAATTTACCAGTTGAAGATTTAGAAAGGCATACTCTTCATAATTGGAGAAAAATATTAAGACCAACTCGTAAACCATTATGCAGTGTAGGTCCAGATCAGTCATTGCACGAAGCTATAAATTTACTTAATAAGTATAGAGTCCATCGCTTACTAATGATTGATCCAATATCTGGCGACGTTCTATATATATTATCTCATAAAAGAATTTTAAGGTTTCTTTTTGTTTACCTCAATGAATTTCCCGACTTAACGTTTTTTCATAAAACACTAGTCGAATTAAAAATCGGGACGTATGAAGATATTGCTTTTGTTACTGAAAGCACTAGTATAAAATCAGCATTTCAGCTTCTTTTAAATAAGGATATATCTGCTTTACCAGTCTTAGACGACAATGGCGCGCTGATTGACGTGTATGCAAAATATGAAGTATTGAATTTAGTGAGTGAAAAATTATATTCGAATTTGTCCTTGACGATAGGTGAAGTAAGGAATAAAAAGAAAGACTGGGAAGAAAAGTTACAAAAATGTCGTTCAAGTATTACTTTATATGAGGCCTTAGAAGTAATAGTTAGAACTGAAAGTCATCGATTGTTGTTAGTTAATAATAATAAAGAAAATAAGTTAATAGGAATTGTATCACTTTCTGATATATTAGTATACTTAAATAGGATAATTCCAACGGAGAAAAAAGTGTCATCATTGCAAGAAATATTTCGTCCACTCGAAGAGAATAAAGTGGCGGAGTCAACAAAAGAATGTGAAAATGAGACAATATCGATTGAAGTACCTAGTCTTGGATCGCAAATTGGACTGGAAACTGATAAGAATATTACAAAATGTAACGATACTGATTGCGCCAGTACTAAAGAAACGTTGAATGAAGAAGATCAAATTATTGAAAACATTGACGAGGAGCGCGAAACCTGTGTAGATACAATTGATACTATTAACGGAGACACTAACAATAAAGTTGACGAAGGAGAACCGCACGTAGACACAGCTGTAGTTGCGGCCGAGGGAGACGAGTCAAACGTTATTGAATAAGTAGTGAAATTTGTTTATTCCAAAGAAATTGTGATAGGTGAAACCGCCGAGTCCGTATGTTAATCTCAGCTTTTGCTTAAATTGATATTGTAATTTTACTTCGTCATCATAAATAGATGCATTAAATACCACGTGATTGCCTTATTCATTATTTAATTCATTATAAAGAACATGCTGAAACTCAATAAATTATTTTAGCACTACTCCATGAGTTTATTTTACTATTACTTAGGTATGTAAATTAAAAAATATGCATATTGTAGCCTTGAATTTTATAAATATTTCGATATATTTATGTGAGAAATAAAATAATAACAGGTAGAAGTAGAGTATTGAAATAGTTATAATCATGTGCATGTTACGGACAGAAAATAAAGATAATTATTGTGGTGTTTAATATGTTGTTTTGAATTGTACATTGTCTCAAATTTATGTATCTATTATTAAGTATTCAAAACGCTAATCGAGTAATTGCCGTAATTACATTTTCATTGCTCTTAAATATTCGTAAATGTCTATAAACATTATTATTACATATTTAGGTTGGCTATCAAAAATAAAGGCAATAAAAATGTTCATTTTAGTAGGTGTCTATATTTGATTGCATTTTATATGCATGCGACGCATTGGTGCAGCGAATTGTAGCGTGGGCTCTATGAGCCTCGGCGACCGCGACCGGTCGGGTGGAGGAGCGAACCCGGAACAAACCACTTCGGTCCAAGGTCGCGTTCAGTCTTTTACTTTTATTGTTGAATTTTATATCGCCGCCATAGAATGGAATTAGGTATTTATATACTGTCTAGATGCTATTATTAAATGACTTTGGACGTTACTTTATTTAATAAAGCATTCATGTCGCATTTAGACCCCTATCAGTTTAATACGATCTTATGTAGGTAGGTACTTACTATACTACTACGTAGGCACTACGTGTATACATTTCAAAATCACAAGTAGATTTTTACTATAGCGTCACTTTTACTTCAATGGGAATGTAAGTCGCTTGATTGGTCTAGTGTAAGCGTACTTAGGCTGATAAACCATGGAATCTAGTGTTCAAATCCTAGGTCTAGCAGTCACAATTTGTGTTTGAGTTTCGGGAATACAGATGTGAGCTTACTAAACAATGTAAGTAATTCGTACTTTCTCTTTATTAGTTTGCTTTATTTAAACAGTTAGCGAAAGTTATTTATGCCATAAGAATATTATGTGGATATAGATATATGGATATATATCAGCTTCATCGCGCCTCTAAGGCAAACGTTAAATTTAAAATCTTAAATGAATATAATACAAATCATAATGACAGTAATAGATACTGGTCATATTAACATACGAAAAAGAACCAGTAGCGGCCCACTCGCGTGAAACCGGTAAGTTGGCACTGGATAAGTAAATATGGAAGCTTGTCGTGCTATTGTGAGACGAATCTGCCTACACATCGCATCGCCTGTCGCAAGTCTAGCTCTAGCCGGCAGCCGGCCTGGCATCCGCGACTGTCGACTGCCGCCCCGCGCTTCGCATGACAATGACACACTGTGCAACCACACTACTCAGCAGCCGATGTTATGTATGTAGATCAGCGTTACATAAACTGTTCTCAAGTTTGATAACTGTTTGTATTATCACTTTGGGGGCTATTAGGTCTTCAAGCCTGTCCAAGTTAAGCAATAGATGTTTGTAAAAAACCGCTAATACGTTTGCTACCTTTTCTTATAGGTAGTTTTGGAGTCATATAACAATGATTCGTAACGAAGACGATGGAGAATTCAGCAATATAATTGATTTTCTTCTCAACGGAGTCCTACGCTTCATGGATGGCGAAAATATAATGCGGAACTTTATACTTATTTATTTAACGTATTTACCGTTACATCAGTAAGTGTAAAATTAGATGTTCTTAGAAGTAATTTGACAAACTTTTGCTTATTCGGAAAATATTTAAGGCAGCGTAAAATATAAGAAGACACGCAACCATAATATTGATTTCGTAATTACCTAAAATATAATTTGTAGCAACGGTTCATGTATGTAGTTTTCTAAATAATTGAATTGTAGCTTATCAGGGTTTAAAATCGGAAAGCAGGATTTCCAGCTAGCTTAGTCGGACATTAAAAAGAGGCGCCGCGACATACAATTCGCGTTTAACTTGGTTGAGCAAACGTTCAAAAAACCTTAAATATGACCGGCTTGTGTATAATGCTTGGTGGTAAAAATAGTCAAAGCGATAGTACCTACCTAAACGGGTTTTGACATACGAGGGACCTTCCACCTAGTTGTTTTAATATGGAACCCTTAAAATTTATAGTTTGGCTTAGATGCATTGAGCTATATTTTCCGATATTTTTTTCTATACTTATTTTTGTCTGGTGTTATCCCAGCTTAATGCCAGGTTCCGCCATCCCATCATGATTTGACGGTGGATTTGCTATTATGTGGGGCGACCCGCCGTCTGACCCTAACAATCCGCACCGGGGTAATTTTTCTATAATAAAATGAAAAAAATGCTATAACTTGACAAAAAAACGTTGCGGTACTGTTATAATGAATATTTTATTATATAGGTACTAATTTAGACAAAAATTACCATCATTATAAAATCGGGACTAGCCCACAACATAACAGAATTGCGGTATTATTACAAACTTAATAGCACAGCAACTACAGTAGTTTGAATTCTTTACACAATAACTTTCGAAAACATACTGAGAAACAAAAACTGCGCAAAGTAACTTGATTGGCCTGAAGTTAGTCACGAGCGGAGTCACAGCTATTGTTTACAGTGACTAAAGGGTGATGGAAGGCGTAGAAAGTGGATGATGTGACCAACTGCAGCCTGGCCGAGATGTTTCGCGTGTACTATAAAGCAGCGATAGGATAGGCCCTAGGGGAATGGATTGGATTGTTAAGACAGAGGTTGAAGGTACGATCCCAGCCCACATAGCATGCACCTCTCATTTATTGAAGTTACGTTTAAGAAGCACCAGCATCCAAAGTACCTTATATGTTAGCTCAAGCTTATCTCATACACATAACTGACAACCGCATCCAAATTAGTTCAGTGGTTATAGATTAGTGTGCACGAGGAAACCTGGTTATTATTTTATTACAATAGATGGAGACCGCTGGTGTTATTAATGGTAAAAGCAGAACATCGTGAGGAAACCATGGATACCATGGATGGTACCATGGACATTTGAGAAATACTCAACAAGAATTTCGAATGTATATCAATAATATAATAAATAATATACCCAACAGTCACGCACATATTGTTGACCACGCACTAGGTAACTTGTATCCTGGACATCAGGAACTACAAAGGACTTGCAGTTCCAAGATACCCAGACTCGAAACAAATATTTGTGGATCACACGAACATTTGTCTCGGCGCGGGAGTCCAACCTGCTGCCTCTCGTTTCACAGCCGGCTACTCACCCGATAGGTCACGGGGGTAGCGAATCCGCATAAGGTCAAAATGACATATGACCTATCCCCTCTCAGTAGAACAAGCCCGTGTTCCCGCACCTATATACTACAGTATATAGGTGCCGGGTTTAGAAAAAAGCATATTGTAACAAGTCAGCAATAAGTCAGTAGTGTCTGGGGTAGAGCCACAGTGTATATACTTTTGTCTACAGAATGAATGGCCAGGTCAACTGGGTTAGGTTAATTTAGAGTTAGGTTACAGCATAAAACTGCTCTGAATAGGCAGATTGCTGTTATATTCTGTACGGTGAATGCTTAGGTGAATAAAACTTCGCAGGCTCATATCTCTCCTCTTTCCCATCCCCGTTTCTTTTAAAGGTCGGCAACGCATTTATCATTTATGTCTTATTATGGGTGTTTATTAGAAGTGAAGGCCACTTACCATCAGGTGACCTGTTTCCCCTTGTTATATGCTTAAGTATAATAATTTTATTACATTAATTTGGTTAAGTATCGCAACACAACGAAGTCAAATATTGTGGACCAGCAACCGTAAAAAGGAATTTTACCGCTATTTAAAATTCTTGGCAGTCTTTGACAAGACTATAATAATATATACCAGTTTTATTCATATAATTAAGTTAAAAACCTAAATAATTGCTATTTTATAACATGGCGTCCGCGCAGTTATGCAACCATAAAACAATCAACTGTCATTGCTGCCTTAAAGTACTGAAAATTAATTATATCTATTCGAATGTGCATTTTGCTATTAAATGCTATTTTTCTATTTTATCCTAGCTCGGAAAAATGACTACACACTACACCTTATGGTAAGTGTAGCGCAATCCAAAAAAACTGTCGACCAACTACAGACGATGTGTCTACCGTAGGTCGGCAAAATTATGCCGGCCTACCTAATTGCTTCTTCACACTCCGTTTAAAGGACTCCATATTATAGAAAGGAGGGAACATGTGTGCCGACAAACTATTCCACCAGCACAGCAAGATTTTGCGAACTGTTTAGTTCTAGCCGAGATGGAGGAGACATCGAAGCTGTGGTTCCATAAGCCAGCACGCGTGGTTCTGAAGGAAAGGTGAGCTTGGGATAAGGTCAAACAATTCTTCAGAGCATTCACCGTAATACAGACGATAAAAAACACTAAGTGAGGCAATGTCCCTATGCAATTGCATGGGCTCTAAGTTCTTAGTAACGTCTGCATCATTCACAATGCGAACAGCCCGTCGCTGCAATCCGTCCAAGGCATCGAGTAAGTATTTGGCGGAACCGTCCCAAAGGTGCGAACAGTATTCCGCACCCGGCCGTGCCTGCGCTTTGAATAAGCAGTAAAGCTGACCGGGAGTAAAAAACCTACGGACCTTGTTCAGGATTCCGACCCTGCGTGATGTGGCGGATTACGCCTCGAAAGGGTTCCTTATATTCAGATTGCAGTAAATATCCATGCTCAGGATACTTAGGCTATTCCGCATTGCGAGCGGGATACCCTGAAGATTGGGGAGGAGAAAGAACGGGGATTTTTTGCACAACTTTTTTATGTTTTACTAAAATTGTATCTTTTTCTGCTTTTATTACAACATATATAGTAAATATAACCAAAAAACAAATATCTCATTAGATCCATTTAACTTTTATCTATCGAAAGCAACAAAAATAATATAATAAAGCTAAAAAAATACAACAAACTGTATTAGCGTAGATATATGAAGTCTAATATTGCCTAATAAATAATGTAAATTAACATATTAATCGACCAAGCAGAGGTCGCAGTGGACAATCACGCTTACATATATTTCTAGATTAGGTGGACCGTTCTGAACGTTGCAAAATAATCAGCATTTCAAGGATAACAGTCTTTTACCTTCATTGGTACGTATGAGATGAGCTTTTATTGGTTTCTATATACTTATAGATATAGCGTGTGGTTGACCGGTGAATGTTGCAACCATAACCGGTGCAAATGAATTAACATATGGAAGACTATGCATGGAACGAACCAGGTGCGTAGGTCTATACGGTTTTAATAGTACTTTGTTCAGCTTCCTTCAACGGTTGTTCCACAGAGTAGTTGATATTGCAGAGAAATGCCAATATTAGAAATAATTGCATTACCTGAATAGCTTGATTGATACTACATAATAAGTAATTAGCTATATTTTAATCTTTAATCTGTCGATCTCGATTTTTAAAAAAAAACGGTAAAAGTGTGGAAGTTAAATTAAATCAATCAATTGACATTAAATATTTGCGAAGAAGATTGATACATTAATAATGATTTGAAAGTAAACTCCATTATGGTTTGTCGGTGTGCCGTTTAAAATGTTTCACAATATTTTGTCGAGTGAGAGTCGTGAGATTTTTACGAGTCATTGAAGACATAATATGTAAACGTTCCCAAAGAGAATGGATTGATTACTTTTTAACTTCTATGATTATGTTGCCTGTAACCAAAATGCCCATAGGCAAAGTTCGTATATGCTTACAAACTTACAAAAGTAACTCTTCTTTTTATTAATAATAGTTTTTTTGCACATATTCAAAAGTTGTTTACACTTTTACAGTGAACTTCAGCATTGTGACGACTGTTTAAATATAATCCTTTAATTATTTTAAGTTTTCTGCACTTCAATGCTACTAAATAAATAAATGAGCGGTTGTTTACTTTATTCATAATTAATTTAAAATAAATCCCAACATTACAAAATTGTTAGGAAGTCTACAGTTAATTTGTAAGACTTATATGTTTGCCTCGGTGTAATGCGTACACGTTACGACTGAGGCTGACGCTCAGGTCTCGGGTTCGATCCCCCCCGGGTTGGGTAAAAGTGATATTGGGTTTTTCCATTACGAACTGCGCATCAGTATCCGCGCGGAGTCTGGAATTGTGCCTGGAATGGCGATAGGCTCGCTGTCACATCATGGGACGGAGTTACGCTCGGAGAAATTGGGTGTACTGGTTACACATCTGCCTAAGGATCACAGGGGTAAGTGCGTTTATTTGATTTGATTTGATTGTGGGCTCCTTTTCTCCGCACTTAGCCCGAATGCGTAAGTGCGTATAAAGATAGTAAGCTTACTATGTTCATTTCATACAGTAGATGAGATTGCTGAATTACCGATTCTTTCTTGTCAGGTAGGTAGGAAAAGACAGCCTCCGTGGCGCAGTGGGCGAGTTGCCGGCTGTGAAACGGAAGACCGCGGGCTCGACTCCCGCACCGAGACAAAATATTTGTGTGATCCACAAATATTTGTTTCAGGTCTGGGTGTTTTTACCCAAGAGGGGATGACGTCAGGCAGGCGGCCTGTTGTAAAAAGTACAAGCCAAATCATCCTATATCATGTGTTAACACGCATGTTGGACCGACCCCACTGCAAGTGAGATAAGGGCAGGTGGAAGAAGACAGGTAGGTAGGAAAAACATTCTCGCGGGCGGAGTGACGAGTAAAAGCTAGTCTGCTATAAATTTTCTCAATGTCAACGAATTACAGCAGCAAAGAAACTTGTTTAGTATTGAATTTGTATTCCAGACTTAACTTTTATTAATGTAATGGATTAGACCAATTTTTTACATTAAATATAACCTACCTGCTTCATGTAGAACTCTCACGAAGCTTACTCTATAGCGTACCGCCTAGCCGCTGCAAAACAAGTCACAAAAAGCTTTACTTAATTAGATTATATGCGAAATTAATATAGGATGGCCTTTACGATTTGCATAATTATTCACGCGCATATCTTTCATTTAATTGTTTAGTCGTGCGTTACACAACGCTAATCAACAAACGGCGATGGATCCCGTCACTGTCATTAGAACCGCTGATAAAAACCACAATATGTGGATGAATATGAAAGTCACGTGTCATCTCCACACAATAGCGTTGGCAACTTATAATGAGGTTACAAAATTTATTGAAACTCTTACCTTAAAGCCTAGCTGTTACGTGAGTGAGAGTAAGCATTTTGTAATCCTAAGTAGTGAAGCTGATGTCATAGTGATTAGGTAGTCGATGACCCGCTGACACAGCTTAAAAATACTTATAACGGACAATGACTGATACTGCTAGTTGAATTACCGTCCAACACTCGTTTACATATTATAACACTATGTCATATTCAAACACTTTTTTGTTTCGCCTGTCCACCTCAATGTAGGTCAGGTAAAAGTTATTTTTTATTGCGCTAACAGATGTGTGGGTATTACATTTTTCAGGTATAATAAAATTATTTGTTTTATGTTCTAGTACAATTATATATGGCAAGATATAGATTTTATCTTTAATAATAATAATACACCCAACAGTCACACACATAGTCCTGACCCCACACTAGGTAAACCTGTGTCGTGGGTATCAGGAACTACGAGGGACTTGCGGTCCCACAACGCCTAGACCCGAGACCAATATTTGTGGTTCACACAAACATTGTCTCGGTGTGGGAATCGAACCCACGGCCTCTCGCTTCGCAGCCGATTACTCGCCCGCTGCGCCACGGAGCTGTATTAGGTTAGTACCTAATAGATAAGTGGTACGAGTGGTAGAGCCACGCTGTAGACAATTTTGTCTACAGCATGAATGGGACGGCTCGTCCGGATCGTTACCACTGTCTCACAGAAAACCGACGTAAATTAGCAGCTTGCTACTGCGTTTGGTACAGTGAGTGAGATATCCGGAGGCCCAAATCCCCTCCTCTTCCCAATTCCTTAATTATCCCTTTCCTTTAAGGTCGGCAACGCGCCCATGATTCTTTTGGTATTGTGAGCGTACATGGGCGGTGGTGTTCACTTACCATCAGGTGACCCACTTGCTCGTTTGTCGGCCTATACAATAAAAAAACCTACGCAATTAATTCTTATGTACCATACATAGGCCTGTAATCCCCGAAGGGGTAGACACAGGTGTAACCAGTACACCCATATTTTGCCGAGCTTATCTCCATCCCATGATGTGATAGGGGGCGAGCCTATCGACATACCGGGCACAAAACCAGTCTCCGGGCTGATTATTAGTATCATTACGTGATAAAAAAAAGCCGATATCACTTTTAACCGAACGAGGTACGAAACCGAGAACTCAAAACAGCAGCCGTACCGCGTACG
This sequence comes from Mimas tiliae, assembly GCA_905332985.1. NCBI lineage: Eukaryota > Metazoa > Arthropoda > Insecta > Lepidoptera > Sphingidae > Mimas > Mimas tiliae. The sequence goes on from HG995241.1 coordinate 8,667,905, forward strand.
CATTACAACTGCGCCACCGAGGCAGCACAAGTACTTGTAGTTTATATATCCTCTTGAAGAGCGTTGTAAGAGTCAACTGAGGTCAAAGCCGCAACAGATAAACGTATAGTTCGCGAAATATAATAATACAATAATATTAATCCTGTATTATATACGTCCCACTGCTGGGCACGGTCCTCCTCTACTGAATAAGGGGGTTGGGCCTTAGTCTACCACGCTGCTGGCTTAATGCGGGTTGGCAGACTCCACATACCTTCGAAATTTTTATGGAGAACTTCTCAGATATGCAGGTTTCCTCACGATATTCAATATTTATATAGATGTTTCCTTAACCGTTAAAGCCAAATAAATATAATGTGCGTCAATTATGTGAGTCGAATCCGATAATTGAATCCGTGTACGTCACCGCATCTTATATCTACTATAACCACAGAAGTTTCAAATAGAAGTTGTATAGTGTAAATATAATTGAAAGCTCATACTGAAATACTGGATAAAATGTTGTACTATCTAAAGCTCTATTGAAAAATACTCTGTACATTATTGATGTCGTATGTGGAAGGTAATATAGGCTGCCTAGGTAAGACCGAGACTTCAGAGTAGTACATAATTAAAATAACATAACATGCGCTCTTAAGACTGTTTCCCCGAAGGGGTAGGCAGTAGTAGCTAATGCACCCACTGTTTGCCGAGAATTCCAATCCCGAGCCACTCATGTGTAATTTTTTTTAATAGATAACAAAAACTCAAATGATTGCCCCAAACTCATATTTGAACCCAAAACCTAGGTTTCTTAGCCTAAGTATGATGCTATTAGTCGAATGAGGCGATTAGTGAATAACATACGGTTAGAACAGTAACGCCACATACCGAAACCCTAGACCTTGCTCAGCAGACAAAAGTCAAGTTTAACACAATGACAACTTACCTAAGTTGCTTTAGTTGCATGATACATAAAATTATTTGTGTTTACTTATAAATAACATCATGTATCATGTAAGAACGGTATACCTGTTGTAAATTACTTTTTTGTGGACTTTCAGTAGCTTATATCTGTGTTAATAGTTTCAAAGTTTTTTTTTTTTTAATTATTTTTTTTTCATTTTTTATTTTTATTAGATTGAATGACAAGACGAGCAGGTCGCTCGCCTGATTGTAAGCGCCACGCCTGCCCATAAACAGAAGCAACGCCACACAGAACTTTAAATAAAGCACTGCATGACACAGGACACAATTTTACGCCATTAATTGATTTCCGCAATATTAAAAGCAAAGTGGATATAGGCTAATGTCATAATAATATTGTTCTTCAAATGCACGGCATGAAAATCGATAACCAATAATCATTTATAGCAGTTCAAATTAATTGCATGGACATAAAATTTTAAGATTTACTGACACATTGAGGAAGTAAAAATTACATATATGTAAAGACGTACACTCAACACTCAGTTGCATAATGTAATTTTGTTTAACAACAAAGTGAAATCTCCAGCGGTGATATAACAACACATCGCACTTCAACATTAGGAAGATGACTTTTTGACATCCTTCTTGCAGTATTTGTCATCAGGGAAATATATATGTTTAATTCTATATCTACATACATACATACATACATACGCACTCACGCATGTAATCCCCGAAGGGGTAGGCAGAGGTGTAACCAGTACACCACATTTATCTATCATAATAGAAAAACCCAATACCACTTTACCCAACCCGGGGATCGAACCCGAGACCACAGCGTTGGACTCAATTGTAACGCGTACGCATTATAACTGCGCCACCGATGCAGGATTTCTATTTGTATACTAAATAATAGTCTTGTGACTGTACCGTGCTGTCTCATTTCTGGGTGCACTCTAATTATGAGATGAGTTAGTCCACCACGATAGATAATGTGGGATGGTAGATTCATGTTCAGCTTCGAGATTCTTTTAGAGAATTCTCTATTAAACCTCAACAGGAAAATATACAATATCTGATTTCTATCTAAAATTGCTTTCAATACATTGAGTTAAACACATTCCTGAAAATTTTACAGTCTATTGATAAATTTATGTTCGACTAACGTCTTGTTAAATTAGTGGTTTAAGTGGGAGAGCCATGCTGCCACTGTCTGTCTGTAGGATGAATGAACCGGCTCGTTCCGCGGTCTTACAGCAAGGCGGCGTGAAGTAGCACTTGTAGTAGAACTTGCTGTTACGTTTCATATGGTGAGTGACATTTCGGAAGTTCAAATCTATCGTCTTCTTAATAATCATCATTACCTTCTTTAAAAGTTTGCAACGCATCCATGACTCTTCTGATATTGTGGGCGTTCATGTGGGCATTGGAAATCACATAGGTACCATCAGGTGACCCGCTGGCTCGTTTGCAGGCCTATACTATAAACAAAGTGACCCACTAGCTCGTTTGCCAGCCTTTGATATAAAAAAGTACAACTTATCGAGACTTCTCTAAATAGATTACAGCATTGCAAAAAAATATAGAGACATTCTCGCTGTGTAGTCGCAAAGGTATTTTATGATTTAATAATAAATAATAACTTATATCTACCGTAGCGTATATGACATTGTACGGTAGTTCCTTTCATACATCGCTTAACGATTTGCTACGGTTAGTAATATTTATTTAGCATGTTTTATGTGGATTTCCTTTCATGGAGTAAGAAACATATTTCCCACATGATTGTATGTGATGCTGTTTTGTCCATATATCACCGGTATTACAATTATAAAGTTATTACACAGTTGTATTATTTTAAACACAGTCATCAGATAGATATGAAACAGAGTGATAGTGATGTAATGCGTTAGTCACATGTATGCGTCGGAAAATAAAGCACCGATGACGATTAATTGTTCATTGAGATAGTATGCAACGTGACTTAATTTTTATTTATTTCGCGTAATTCACACATGTGTAAAATTTATGTTTAGACCATTTACACATGTTTGTCAAAGTATTTTTGACAAATTAACATACACGTTGAGGCATTGACAAGTCGGTTGGATATATTCGGACTTTACTATTTCATACATCCTCAATTTCTATAAATATGAAAGTAGTTACAGGACATGGAGGACACAAGACTTGACTACTGCAAAATATTTATATTGTGGAATTGTGTGTTAAGGTGCGGCTAGTAATATCATGAGCAACCGTACAAACCTTACATAATATAAAGTCCATTTGACTTGTGACATGCAAAGATCTTATCCCCAGAAAAAAAAGTAAGCTTCACATCGGTTGTCATTTTTTATCGATTTATAAAATTATCCCTCGATTCACACACATTTGTGACTTGCAATTGCATTACTGTTTTTCGCAACAGCAGATTATTCGACAATTTTAACGAGGTTTTTAATTTATTTTGCATCATACGTATTTAATCACTTCGTGCTAGTTCCGCAAAAGGTCATGATCCGTACAAATCCTGTGGACATATCATTATAAGACCGGCCTTAATCATTCACGAGAAGCAAGTGAAATTGAAATCGGGCAGTGTTTCACCTTTCATACTGTTCACCTTTAATGTGTACGATTTTCTAAGGGCCTGTTTCACAATGTTCGAGTAAGATTTAACCACCAATTAACGTATAAGACAGCTGATTTTGAAAGTACCTAGTAGACATCCTTCCGCTGGTATAGAATATGTCAGAGTGTGACATTTTTATTAATATGTTTCATATTTTATGTGACAAATAGAATTTACTCAGAGGTGGTGAACCAGGCGCTTAGTATAAATTCAACTTATAAAATTGACAATAATAAAATGCAATGTAGTAGGGTGAGTGCGATATTAGATATAATATTAGTTAGGATACGCGGCATGAAGATAGGTACAAGTATCTGATATTAACTGTCGTCAAGAACAGCAATCTGTTACTCCCAACGCAAGTTGTCTTGAGCAACACTTCCCATGACAGTTCAATATTAATTAATGATGTATCGAGTCGGTGGCGGTATGTGGCGGTGGCCCCATTTGCATATTTACAGGTACTCGTACATAAATACATCGGCTATGACAATAATTCATATGTATTTGACAGCGCATATGATGATATTTAAACGATACTATGATGGAATATTCCCATCTTACTTCATTTGTGCCTCTATTTTTTATTCTTTTCATTCTTTCTCATTTTATTATCTGTACCACTATTGAGTATTCCAGTTCATAAACAATTGATTTAAGTATACATTTTAATTAGGATTATATAAAGATTTTTTATGGCTTAAGCCAGAAAATGAGCAAGTGGGTTACCTGATGGTAAGTGATCTCCACCGCACATGAACGCCCACAATACTAGAAAAATAACAGGCGCGTGGCCGACCTTCAAGGAAGGATATAATTAAGGGAAGGGGAGGGGGATTTAGGCCTCCGTATCTCTAATTCTCAGAACGAAATGCAGCAGTAAGCTGCTACTATACGTCGGTTTTCTGTGAGACAGTGGTAGCGACCCGGTCGAGCCGCCCCATTCATGCCGTAGACAAAACTGTCTACAGCGTGGCTCTACTATTCACAAAGATTATTTGACAATGTTATGTTGTACATACATACATACGCACTCACGCCTGTAATCCCCGAAGGGTTAGGCAGAGGTGTAACCAGTACACCCACATTTCGCCGAGCGTATCTCCGTCCCATAATGTGATAGGGGGTGAGGCTATCGACATACCATACCATAAAATCTTTGTGGATCACACAAACATTTATCTCGGTAGGGAAATTGAAGCCGCAGCCTCTCGTTTCGCAACCGGCTACTCACCCGCTGCATCAGGTTGGCTGGCTATATTATAATTATAGTGTATATCAAAATATAGATGTGTAATATAGCTCCTCTGTAGAACTTTTCTATGAAGCAGAATTTGTATAAGAGTGTAAAAAAAGGTTTAATTACTTTTATTTTGAGAGTTCCGCACCCAAAGAGTATCAATGGAACTCAATGACTACTTACTATTTGACACAATACTGAAACACGTATTTGCGCGTTTCTTAGGCGCGTTTCTTAAAATTCAACCCCTAAGTGGAGAAGCAGAGTGGCAACGTTCGTATAGTTTACGCGAACGTAGCTGCGGTCCGGAAACTATATGTATAGGTACTATGTTGTTCCTTTATAACAAAGGTTAACGAACGAACAAGTGGGCCACCTGATTGTAAGTGTTCTCCACTGCTCATTCACACCCACATTACCAAAACAAGCATGGATGTGTTCTCTACTTGGAAAGGAAAGGGATGGGAATTGGGAAGGGGAGGGGGATTTAATTCCGAATATCTGTTAGCTGTACAAAACAGAAAGCTGCCACTTCACGACGGTTTTCTATGATGCAAAGGTAACAAAGGTAACGCGGTCGATCCGACACATTCATTCTGTAGACAACAGTGTGTGTAGTGTCAACAGCGTGACTCTACCACTTTCAAAATGTATGTAGTATAAAGATCAACAGATATTTATTGACCGATTTTAATAAAATGTGCTTGGAAGGTACGTATACTTAAAACACGGAGGAAGTATATAGGCTTCATTTTATCCTAGTAAAAGATTTTAACGGGGGCGAAATGGCATACAAGAACTAGTATAGTAAATAATATATGTTCTACTTGGAATGGAAAATAATTATGCAAGTAAATACTTTAACTTTTTTGTGTAACTGTTCATTTCGATGAATTTGCTGCGTGTCATAGCTCGTGTATGAAAAAAATTGCAAGCAATGTTTAAATAGACATTCGAATATATCATTGTAACAGGTGCAAAATTGCGTAGTAAAACACTGAAAGTCTATAATAATATGACCGTGTCACGTTCATCCTTATTTTGATGTATACAATTTTATTAGCGCGTTAAGACTTCTCAATTCTTTTGCTGTAAATAACGCTTAGGTAACGAATTTATATATATACATTTTCTCACCTCAGTAAGTTTTTGTATTTTATGTGCGGAAGGTATTGGATTGTTGCGTCATCCTTCCTCATGGAGTTTATGTATAAATATATGTGACACGAATGTACATTTACTGTCATTTTACCGCACCAACTTATAGAGTATCTTTGACTATACTTCTGTTATAAATTGTAAATTGAGTGTTACAACTTTACAATTTGGTTATATGTATGGTTTTTTTTCATGGTCAATCGCCTTTTATAGCAAACGAGCAAGTGGGTCACCTGATGGTAAGTCAGCTCCACCGCCTATGTACACCCACAATACCAGAAGTTTCATGAACACGTTGTCGATCTTAAAGGAAAAGGATAATTAAGGAATTGGGAAGGGGTGGGGATTTGGGCCTCCGGATATCTCATTCACCGTACGAAACTCAGAAGCCAAGCAAGCAAGTAGCAAGCCGCTATTTTACGTTGATTTTCTGTGAGACAGTGGCAACAATCTGTTCGAGCTGGCCCATTCATGCTGAAGACAAAACTGTCTATAGCGTGCCTCTACTACTTTAGCTTATCGAGTCTCGTTTATGAGTATGAACGATGATGCAGAAAGCGCGAGAGTAGAAGCAAAATATAGACAGACTAGTATGCTAGCACGTAATTTCGCATTCGCCTCAGGTTTACGTTCACAGGTGACGAGTGCAGTCCAGTGCCATGCAGTACTTTGTAATTCAAGTTCTGTGTGGGGTTATTTATGTTTATGGGTAGGCGTGGCGCTTACCATCAAGCAAGCAACCCGCTCGTCTCGTCATTCAAGCCAATATAAATAAAAAAACATCTTACATCTTTTCTTAAAAAAGAAAATTTACATCTTTTCTTTCATCTTTTCAAAATTTCGCCACAAAAAGGAGTTTGACAGCTGACAGACAGGGAGCGGAAGAGGGTTCTAGTTAAGAGTAAACTAGATGGTAATATTGAGTTACGGTCAATTGACCGTAACAGTAAACCGGAACTTAATGGCGCAATTTCTATGTATCACGCAGCCGGTCTAGGATTATATAATGAAGTCATTGGACATTTAAATAAATTATGGCAGCCAGCGCTTGACCAAAAATAAAAATTAAAAAAGTACTTAAAAACATTCAGCTTAGTTGGATACTAGTTCAATATTCAAAGTGATTTCGGAGGTCGTTTGATTGATGTAGGTATCAGTTGTGGACTCTGGTACATTATCCTACTATTAGCGTTTGATCGATCGTCATCATTGATCATATTGAGTACGCGTATTTTTATTTAAATTGACGCCTGAACCGTATTCTGCCCACATTGTCACTGTCGTGTGGAGTGTAAAGTGATCACTGATGATATATGTATGAATGTCATTTTTATATAATAGATAGCCCATGTACGATGAGGCGAGGCCGTATAACTCTCGCGGGTACAGTGACACTGGCAAAGTTTAAACGAAACCTATATTCATTTGACTATAATTTTGCTTTAATTTGAATATAAATCGTATTTGGATGTTGTGTTAATCTATTCTGAAGCTAATTTTATTGTTAATCTCGTCTTTATGTTGCGCTTTGTGGCAGATATAAATCTGCGTGCGTGTCTATGTTTATCTAGTAACCGTGGCGAACTGTACAACCTGTTGGAGCGACGTCGAAGCAATATTTCAAGTGACCAGAAGCTACAATACTTTGACGGAGATAAGATTTCACAATATCTATCATATTCAAATGACTGTTTAAATTATTTTTAGACAATTGTTCGACTTATCATAATAAATAAATAACTAGCGAAATTTGATTCGTTTTGTTGTTTCTGATGTTTGTATGTAGAAAAAAAATGTATATACACATGTCCATTATACTGTCTGTAGCTTGATTTTAATTGTTACTACATGCAATAAAGGTCCTTTTTATAGCAGAGGTCAGCAAACGAGCAAGTGGGTCACCTGATGGTAAGTGATCTTCACCGCCCATAGACGCTGGTAATATTAGGATAATTATGAATGCATACATATTATACTTAGGATAATATTTTCATTATGTTTATTCAAGGATAAGATTTAAACAAATTATGAAGTCAAGACCTTTATATTTAAGTACCTGACATAAACAAAAATACTATAGTTTTATAAAAAACATGATGTTATATAGATCCTATTGAATAACAGGAAGATAAAAATATTGAATGCCAATTCAGTTCCGGATGACGTGTCATATCATCGCACAGTCGCAAACAGAACAGTTGTAAGCGCTGGGAGGGCTGTAGTGTGGGCGACTGTGGGCCGCAGACCGCACTCCATATCCAAAAATATTGACCGTTACACAAAATACACCTTTATAACAGATTTACAACTAAGCTTTTAGCTTCACTAATCAATTATGCCAAATCGACTCAACTAAACCAACCAGTTCGAATTAAAAGAATCAAGTAATTTCCTCCAATGTCACCTACTAAATTGATTACCTACTCGATGTTAATACTAGGTTTGCGAATTTATTAATAAAATATGGTCGATTATATAATATATCATGTTATTTTAGTAAGTATAATAACACACAAAACCCAATTACTTCCATTTTAATCATATCTACGTAATTTAAATATATGCTTTAGTCAGCGCAACAAATTTGTCCATAAAATATAAATATAATTTTAATCACTAAGCTCCATAATTTAGTTGTGAAGCCCGATTTGCAGAATAAAATGGAACAAAGGTGATACGAATGTAGCTATATTATGTAGACGATGATCTAAAAGATTGTGGTTCAGCCTGTCGGATCCAGCGGCGTCGCTCAAGGAGGACCGGACCATTCCAAAGCCGGAACCGACGGGCGCATGGAAATTGTGCTACGAGCGACGAACGCCGAGCGCTGAACGTCGAGCGCGCACACCACTGCTCTTTTTTTAATTCATACTTAATCAACAACTGAAAAATACGGTGCTCTGCTATCTGACTTGTGTTAATAAAAAAAAATCCAGTGCGAGACCGGCGATTTATTAATAATACGAAGTTGTTTTCGATTTCTGCTGATAAAACTTCGTTTAAAATGTTTCGTCAAACTTTATTAAGGTATTACATCGATGGGAACCTTGAATCGCACGCTGGGCGTTCCTGAAACATTGCTCGTTTATTGATTACTGCTTAATATTATACAGAATTATGTAACTCCGTGATGCGAGTGGCTTCATATGTGTTAAGTGGTTATGCAAATTTATCTTGATTTATGTGTAGTAGAGTTTTATATAGCTACATTTTAATTTTTCGCTGGATCGTAAAGCACTAAAAACAGACATATTTAAATATATGTAGTAAAACAGTGATCCACATTTAAATAATGAGATGAACAGTGATTGGAAATAGAGTAAACAAATTCATTTATGGTATAAGATTACGGTAATTTATGACAATAGTACAGAAGATATGTATAAATTAAAAAATGAAGACAAATAGACTTGACTCAAACAAAACAGCACAGGTTGGTTCACTGTGTAAATATAATTTTTCTATACCTACTTAGTAGTGCAGTCAGTAGTCACCAATAGGTAAGTACACACGTTCGCTTTCACTGTTGCCCATCAAGTGACGATGTGACAGCATAATTAAGCACGTCGAGTACAATCACGCGCGGATCGCATGTACTTACTAGGCTGGAGGCTGGACACAAAGAGAGCGGTCATGACCCCGCCAGAATTACCGGATGTATCAAAAGCCACCGATACTGTAGTCTGTAATGGTTTGGCTTGTCTCTGTACACACTCAGTGACAGTTCTGTGCAGATGGAAAACTTTTTCATAATAAATTATATAAATCGGAAACGAAACCCAACCCCACTCAAAGTTGTTCTTCCGCAATACTCCCAGAGATAATCGGATGTTACGTGTTTACGAGCGTATATTAAGCAAAATAAAATTATAATTAAGTCCATCAAGCAGAATTTTGTCATCATTTAATTTTAATGAAACTGCGTTCATAGTGCAATGGATGTGTCGTGGTGCGCTGTGGCGGCGCACCGCGGCGAGCGCAAAGCGCGGAGCAGTGGGCGAGGTTAAGCGATTGCTTAGATCCGCGTTCACCTCTCATTGTGTAACCGCAGCGGTCGCAGGAGGGGCGCCGTGGGAACCGCCGAAAGCTCGCCGCCGCTGTGTGCAGCTTCCGCCGCCATAACCGCATTAACCTAACGATGCATCTCGCACGATACCGCAACCGTACGTGCTGCACACTCATCACTAAATTGATTCGATCGTTATCTTTAGTAACAGGAAATTATCACATTGGTGTCACAAAACATCGACACCTAAATTTCAGACAGTAATTGACACGTATGACTTTCTACCGACCGGTATTAACGGACGTGACTGTATAGATGCGCGCGGAAGTGTCAGAAGCGAGCGACCGGCATTGTGCCATTAGTATGAACGCTGAAGTTTACAAGGTGCACATTGAAATTTATGATATTAATTCGTATTGTTTTGTAATTGTTCGTAAGCGATGCAGAGCAGCGGAATAATTCATAAGTGTTGCGGTTCCCAGCGACCGCGGCTTTGTCGTCGCCACGACAGCTGAATAGGGCAATGGTGGCGGGCCGTTACCGGCGCGGCAGGCTGCAGGCGGCAGGGCGCGAGTGTTCAATATTGTGCGGAGGGCGCGAGGGCGAGCGGGACGAGGCGGCGAGGGCGGAGCACCTGAGCGCGCCCTGACCTACGACCCGCGGTGAAAGGCGCTCGAGCACGGGCACGGGCCGCGCCGCCACGCCGCCGCCGTGCCGCTCCGACGACATAACACCACTCCGCGCCACTCTTAACTGCACAATGACCGTATTTTACGAACAAAAACAATGAATCTACTGTGTCATTTCCTTATTTTGTATATTTAAAATTCACAATAATGTATCTGGTCACTCGGTTCCCATAACAAAATGTAGGTGGGTATTCTAGTTTTCCCTATGAGGCCTATTAAACGCTTTATTACATTCGCAAAATACATATTATAACTAATTATATTGTAAATGACCAAATTTTAGTTTACGACCGCGTTCTATTGATACTTAGATACGATATTCGTTAAATACCTGAATATACATTTTTATAGACGAAGGTGGTTTATTGATAAAATATTATGCTAAGTATATTTAGACGAACTTAATAAAATTATAGATGATGTAGGATTTTATGATACAAATATACAAGACATAATCAATTCTGGCGTATTAACTAATAAGTAGTTGTAAACGTTCTTAAGAATAAATAATTCAACTCATTCTTGTACGTCTTGATATTATGTGTGCGTAAGATATTTGTATAGAGATAATGACTGTGTGTGGACTATTATGTCACTATTGACTTAAATGTATATACAACTGTTACAGAAAGGTGTGGTCAAATTTCAGCAATGTTTAGTATACGGTAAATGTATTTCACCCCTCGTAGTACCTACACAATCAAATGGAATTGCTAGATCATTTAAATAAAGAATTTTCTTTTTATCGAATGAGTAACATCGACTTACCACTTTGCACAACACTAAATGGTGAACAGATGAGCTTTTGTCTCGCTCCAGCACTGTCATAATCGCTCTCGCACTTCACTTAATTTATAGGCATGTGATCGAGCTTATGGATCGTAATAAACGAATAGATTTTGATAAGATCTGGTACATAAACACTCACTGTAAGGTGTATGTAACGGCCCTAAATATGACCACACCTTTATGTAACACATTGTATATAAAGTGATGGCTTACGCGTGTCTGTCATACAAATCAAAACTACATATTTAAAAGTTCACGCACACACACAGCAAACCATAATAAATGGCTGAATTGATGTATAAGTACTTATCTCGAGTCTAAAATCATCCTAAGAGAACGTTTCAGCATGCTCTGGCAAAAATGTACAGCATTGTTATTCATAGTGAAAACTAATTTATTTTTTAATTTATGTAATTATCAATCCAATTTCCATTACAATTATAAGTATACACACAAAATGTGAATCAGTCGGTCGCCGCATAACTTTCTCGTATGAAGGTACTAATTTAATACATGCAAGTAAAATAAATCGCCAGCCGGCGCTTACACGCCTAATGAAGATTGATTGCAAGAGTACTGTACGACGATTAGCGAACGAGCAACGTCATTTGTCATAAGAAAAGCATCATTGTCTTAATGTACCAAAATAATACATACATATTACATACATACGCACTCACGCCTGTAATCCCCGAAGGGGTAGGCAGAGGTGAAACCAGTACACCCACATTTCGCCGAGCGTATTTTTAAGTTAACAATGCCTATATTATTTGTTTAAAATCGACATTATATTATGTTAAAATAAAAATAATCTGTTATGATGATTATAATCTAAGTTGCATCTAATATACTGTGTAGGAAAAATTATTAACTTCTCAACACGTAGAGACATTTCAATTGGCATCCATTTGAAGAATGCTTAGTAAGCATGCATATAATGATAAGAACATAGCATAAGTTAATTGTTAATCAATTAGATGTTTATCTTGGTTAATTAATGAAAGTCTTTAATTGGTGTTTCCCTTAAGCGGTTATTAATTATCTTGTATCTCGCCGACGTGTTACACGCGAATCTCGTATGTTACCGCTCGACCTTTGACACAGATTTCCCGGAAAGTATTAGCTTAGGCGCTCCTTCCAAACGCGAACGCTGCTCGTTATTTCGAAAGATAATTTTACACTACACTTGCCCGCTGGCCATATCTAAAACTATGTACAGTACCATTATTAAAATTACGCGCTTCCGCAATCTTCTGTCTTTACTAATTAATAATAAATAATACAAGCCCTAAATTACACACTTTCCACTGTTGGGCACGGTCTGCCTCTACTGAATGAGAGGGGTTAGGCATTAGTCCACCACGCTGGTCTAATGCGGGTTGGCATACTTCACATGCCTACGAAATTCATATGGAGATCTTTTGAGGTATGCAGATTTCATCACGATATTTCCTTCACCGTTATACCAAGTGATAATTAACAGCGAATACACACGTAACTTAAAAAAAAATTGATGCATGCTTGGTGCTGGTTCCGAACTTGCGACTTTCATCTCGGCAGTCCGTACCACTCCCGCTGAGCTATCGCTGCGATTACTAAGTACGAATATTTTATGAATACCCGGCCATTCGGGCCCGGTCTATTACTCAAGACAAAAATAAGTTTTTTTCTAATGTAATATGTCTGTATTAGTTCATGATCATCACATACTCGTCTTTTCGAAATGTTCTAGGATTCCTGAAGCACATTATTTTAATCGACTTTTTTTATCATCTTGAATGATGAAAAAAGCAACTCGCTCGTCTAATATTACGCTCATAACAGAAGCAACACCACACGGAAGCTTGAGTAACAAAGCACTGCATAGCACTGGACTGGACCGGGGTGATGAGCACTCCGAACATAAGATGCTATGTCTCATAATACTCATACTTATATACCTATATATCTATAAATTTTTGAGCGGTAGAGCTACGCTGTAGACAGTTTTTCTACAGCATGAATAGGCCGGCTCGTCCGGGTCTTTACCACTGTCTCACAGAAAACTGACGTAGAGTAGCAACTTGCTGCTGCGTTTGTATGGTGAGTGAGATATCCGGAGACCCAAACCCCCCTCCCCTTCCCGATCACTTATTTATCCCTTTCCTTTAAGGTCAGCAACGCGCCCATTATTCTTTTGGTATTGTGGACGTACTCGTACATGGGCGGTGGAGATCTCTGTAATTTCAATGGTGATGCCAAATCAATTCAAATCGAAACAAAATTGCTGCTTGGCGGCAGAAATAGACAAAGCGGTGATACCAAGCCAGACGGCCTCTCGCATACGAGGGACCTGCCACCTGGTAGGTACATTCATTTCGTATTCATCAAGTATAAAGTTATAAACTAACTGGAGATAATGTCCGTTGCTAGGTTTTTTGTTTCGATATATTATATATGTTTATATTATCATAATTTACATAGGCGTTTGTCAACGTCAGCGTTTTATTACTAGGCAATTATTTTCATCGATAAAAATGCGTCAATTTCAATATTAAAAAAAACTGGTAGCTGGGTGGTAATCACAACGTATGTTTTATTCTGTTTAATGTTTGCTTATTTATAGGCAAATTAAATTCTTTACGTGTTTATTGGTATTGCTAAGTGCAATGACAATAATAATGTATTCGAATTACATTAGCGGTAAGTTGAAGAGCCTCGCTGTAGACAATTTTGTTTACAGCATGAATGGGGTGGCTCGACCGGGTTGTTACCACTGTCTTACAGAAAACTGACGTGAAGTGGCAAGTCGTTGTTGCGCTTCGTACGGTGGGTGATATATCCGGATGCCCAATTCCCTCTCCCTTTCCCAATCCCTTAATTATCTTTTTCCTATAAGGTCGGCATTGCGTTCATCATCTTCATGTATTGTGGATTGTCATTGGTGGTGGAGATCACTTACCATCAGGTCACTTACCCATTTGCTCATTTACCCATTTGCCATTACCATCACTTACCCATTTGCTCGTATGCGGGCCTCTACCATTTATAAACAATAATTTTATAAAATGTCGTAAATGTGATGCGTCTATATAAATAGCACATGATTTTTCAAATCGAAAACTTGGAACATATATTGTGAAGCTAAACCCACCTCGCCAAAAATCCGATACAATTTATTACTTTACTCTGCCAGGCTTTATCGCGGCTAAATGCTAGGGTCCGCCTTCTTATACCATAGATTTGATTGGCGACCCGATGTTCGACAACCCGCAACGGGAACCAAGTTTCGCCATTGCGTCGGCAGAGTTATCCTACGTGCAGATGAGGTTGGGTTTACCTTCACTCCAACTTAGTATTATTTAACCCTTACTCACCTAGGTATATAGTTTTCGTAATCTATCGTGTGATTTGAATTATCTTAGCATTGCACCACTATTTAATGAGAATGGCGTTGACTTTGACCTAAATATAATTCTAAAGAAAGATGTAATTTAAACAGTTATTACACATTGTTATTATTCGTTGCTTAATCAATAAAAATGTATACTTTTTATTTTTATTAACCACATGAAAAAAACAAAGATTCTCAATTCGTCTGAATATTTTTTATGTTTGTTCACGTATAATTCCGGCAAATATAGACCGATTTGGATGTGTAGGTTTTGTATTAGTCAGGTTTTACTGCAGTGGTGGTTCCATATAGATTTGAAGAAATAGTACAAGCCCTAAGGGGGTGATATAATCGTAAAAGGTTAATAAAATTAACTTAAATAAAAATATAATCAAATTAAGAATCTGCCCTATATTAAGTTGTTGTTTACATGACCTAAGACGTCATCTCGCTCGAATTTGGTTGAAAAATGAAAAATCTACTGCAGTGTTCCTTTATCTTAAAATTGGTTTAATTGCCCTTTCGAAGCTCCTTCTCCTATACGTATGACGAATGTTTTTTGATGTGAAGTATATTAAGTAATTTACGGATTTCGCAGTTACATTAATTACGTTTCTCATCGGTGCCAAATGGACTTGTGGCGTACAATGATGTCATTTACACGGTCTACCTCGTTCAATGAGATACAGGTGCGGTCAGGTCTTAGTCATTACGAAGATACTACCTACTATTAATATTTTTGGGTAACTTGGTTATAAATATTGCAAAACAAATTATGTATTCTGTTCGCATTGTCCACTATATTATGCATGTCGAATGACAATGATGACACAACGTCGCGCGCCACCGGCGTACACCGGCCTTATCAAATGATAATAATATGTAGGTAATATAATATAAATTGCTATATTTCAATGATCGGGTCGTATTCTTTCTCTTGTCGGTTTCGTAACATTCTGTTTTATACGTGGGCGGGTCGTCAGCCCGCCGCACAACCCCCGAAATGCTGGAGGACCACACCCTACTTTGGTCAACGAGTCCATCGGACTTAGCCAGGTAGCTAGCTAGGCTACACTTGACATCGGCGCACGGCTGAATGGGCAGCATAGGGTCATTGGATACGCTGACGACCTGGCCCTTCTAGGTCAGACTAAGAAGGAAGTAGAACATTCGGTGCAAACTTTAGCATCAGAGGCCGTTAGATGTCAATGTATACTAGACCGGCTGCACGGTACATAGACGTAGCACCACTAAGTTACGGCCAATTTACCGTAACTTAATTTTACCATCTCGTTTACTCTCTCCCGCTCCCCATCTGTCACTTATCAAACTCCCGCGTTATATGGTGCAATTTTACTTCTAAGCAGTCCATCTAGTGGTATGCCTTCAAAATCTTTACATAATATAGATTATAGTGTACACTGTACATCCATACGTGTCACATAATATATGTAGTTGACACTTTGAATACATGCACTAATCAAACAATACGAATTTAATGGGTGTGCAAGTTACTTCGTGAACTTGGTGTTAATTCATGACTGTCTTAACACTTTCGATTGTATTTAATAATAAAGAGATAAAGATCATGAATAGTTAATACGTCCATATTATGTTCCTATAGATTTTTGTTAAAATTAATTTATCATACTCATAATTCAGTTTTTATAGTGATAAATAAGATCAGGGAAACGTGGGTGCACAATTTGTACCTCTGCCTACCCTTTCGAGGATACAGACGTGAGTGAGCTCATATAATACAAATCAACGAATCAATCATTTTCTATTCAAATATATGTTTTAATCGCAGCCTAATAAAATTTCCTAAAAAATGTTGTAAAAAAAACTTAGAAGATATGTTTTAAAGACCGACAATTGGTTATTACAGAGTATACACTTACCACGTTAAAAACAATATTTGAAAATTATGTCCTAATAACTTAATAATTGGTATGATATCAGAGATTTTCCCTTAAAGGAGCTTTAAGGATAGCATATAAATATATGTTATATGTATCTAACTATGTAATTCATTCGTCTGACGAACCCAGTTCCAAACTCAAGTACATTTATTTACGTACAAAGCTTTGAGAGCCCATGGGAAGAAACACGTAAAAATACTTAAACATAACTTAGTAGCATTAGAAAGGTGGCTCGCTTTGCTTTTTTATATTCGATTCAAAACTTTAAACAGCGAAACGTTGCTCATTAATTTAAAATTTCGAAATGTGGAACGAAAAATCTATAAAAGCAACGCACGCTCCTTTTAAATCACAAATTATGCTGATGCAGCGGTCCAAATTGGGCAATGAATAAAAATATTCAACGTTTCATAATCCATAGAGCATCGGGTGATTGTAATTTCAAAACTGTATCGAAACAACGTAACTATCTGGAGCTGAATCTAATTCTAAGAATCATTCAATGTCGCCGGAATTATGGTGCCTATGTTTAAATTGAATTAAAATAGACCTGCCCACGCTTGGTGGCTTCGATGTCACTCAAACAGCCCAGCCGATTGACTTTTATCGAAATAATTTCCGACACGGAACAATAATGTATGGGAACCGGAGAGAGTGATTCCGTTAATACAATCCGAGTGATCTTGTGCGTCAGTAGAAAGGAAGGTCATAGGTACGAGTATGTATCCTGTATTTCTGTTTGTACTATTTGATAAATGGTATGAATATTTTAATAGCCTGGCTACGTAAGCAGCTACGCTGGGAATTAATTGAAAGCTGTCATGTAGTATGTACGAGTATTGTCCTCATGTCCTGGACTTTATTGACATTGTCAAATGTTTAATAAGTAATCGTGGAAAAATGATCATCATGTTTAAGAACCGTGGCTAAATGATCATCATATTTAACAATCGATGATCATGTCAAACATGCCAAATTCTAAGCCTAGATTCTAATGCTAATTAAATGTAAATATAAACATTTTTATAGCTTGGCATAATGCATAAAGTTTAATACATAAAAAGTTTTTACATAAAAATGTTTAATAATCTACAATATAATTTTTATTGATATATTATTCTGAAAACCAGACTAGGCTTATAAATTTTGTAAATGGTGTTGAAAATTATTTAAAGTAGTTTGCCTAACTAATTTAATTAACAAAAACAATAATAACAGTAACATGATCATCATCAATAATCACGATAGGTAAAATAAAAGGTTTCATGTCTCAACAACTTTGTAGTTTAGACTAAATAATGTATAATTTTGTTTGTATAATTCAGCATGTTTGAATAAAGTTAAATAGCCTTAGCTTTAATATTGCTATATCATAGTGGACTCGGGCCGACAAAGAAGTGTCTTGTTGTTTCCAGGAAATAATCTTATTATACGTCGCTTAAAACCGTCTTAAAAGCTAAAGCCTCGCATTTTAAAATTGTGATGCAATTATTTTAAACGCTGACATTGAAAAAGACAAGTTAAAATAATCCGAGAATTCCGAGTGCCCTTCACTTGCGTTGCGCTGATGCATTGTGATGGCCAGTGTATTTAGACCGTATGAATTCAAGTCGGCTGCTTATGCCGGCTTAAATAGAATAACTTGAGTCGCATTCAAACTAATGTAGACAACTTGAGATAGATAACCTGGAAAACTGAAAAGAGTCCCGTTTATTACGCCGACAAGACTAGTGCTGTTGGAAATATGATTTATTATTACATCTAGGATGCGATAGCCACACCAGATACTGTAATTTACCAATACGTCTACATTGGCCGGTATTATTATTGAATTATTGAAGGCCACTGCCGCAGTAAGCTTTGTTTTAAATGTAGGTAATTTTGTTTTATTCCTGTATACGTATAAACTTTTTTTTAGATTGTAGTAGATTTTATTTTAATAGGTATATTGTAGGTACCTACGCCGTCTTTAAAGTGTCAAAGTAGCGACTATTTTATTAATCTGTTTTTTTAATTATCAAATCACCTTTATTTATTACATAATGTTTTTTTAATCTATGTCTAAATCAGATTTTAGTGCAGATTGATGTTAATAGTGGTGATTGTCTGTAACAGCTTATAAAGTTGAGGAAAATGAGTACATATATTAGCAGCGCTTTTCAAAAAAACCAATATGTTTTTCAATTAACGTCTAGACCTGCAAGGTAAAGTCAATTAAAAGAATTAATCTATCTATACAATGACTTCGTTAGAATTATTAAAAAGAGCCGCCGTACGTCACGTTTGTGCCATTAAATATAATCGAATGCATGACAGTTTAATGCAGCCGCCGAACTTGCATTTGTGTTTGTGTGTGCAAATAACACTTTAAAAGTGCATGAAATGTGGACGGACTCGTTGACATTATGTTATCGGACTAGCTGTCGTTGCATTATGAACATTAGCTAGTGAAAGTTACCGTCTGTGAACATTTTAGCCTCAAACAGGATGCAACTCCCAGGCTTCGAGCAGACAAACAAAAAGCGATATTGAATTAGGATTAGACTAATAAAATCATTCAGCCAATCTAGATGTTACTGCTTGACTGATCAGTGTAGATAGAAACGGCAAATTAAATGCCAGATTCCCAGTGACTAACTTCAGTATTACATTTATATTTAGACTCTGGCTAAGCTTGTTCTCTACTCAGAATAATAATAAAAGGTGTTTTCATTTTTACACAAAACAGTTTCGTATTTGACCAATATTTTGCATATATTTACTTACGTTCTAAATTTACATATGAAATATTAGTATCATTGCATATTTTAAAGCTATGGAAAAAAGCGTTTTTAATAAGATCAATACTTGTAAGAAATATGAGGAATGTTCAAGCAAATAAGCCTCCATTCTTTTTATTTAGTGTTTTTGGGAACATTTTGCACTTACATTCATGCGACCCCGTTTCAGGATAGTTTAACAAAAAGTCCTATTAATAAAACATCAAGATAACCGGGCCCTTGGAGGTGTCGCTGCATAGGTGAAAACCGTGACAACGCGCCGTGAGATAGACTCTACGATAAAGACCCCGTTCTGACTTCTACGATGCGATAGAACACCTTCTCTCAGTATGACACAAGCTGATGGATATTTATTATGTTGTTAATATCGTTCAACTATTGAACAAGATTTAAAGATCGCGGCAGTTGTAGAATCCGATAGTCTAATTATATTAGGTACTGTCTGACAATGTTGCTAATGTAATGTATCTTGTATTCATATGCAAAACTTTACTATTGAACTGACAATAACTTGCTTCCTGTCGCAAGGTATTCATGTCTTTTGATTATCATACGTCTTATTAAAACTAGTACTGTCGTTATTAAAATACCTGTGTCTTATAAGTAAATTAATTTCAGATACTATTACCATTTTATTTCATTCTGGCAGCTGTTGTTGTCCACACTTGATGTCATTGATCCAGCATAAATATATACTTATAAAATTACATTTAACTAGATGGTAGGTCCCTCATATGCGAGAGGCCGTCTGGGTCGGTACCACCGCTTTGTCTATTTCTGTCGTGTGTAGCACGGTTGTATTTCGGTTTGAAGGACATTGAAGTCAGCGAAATTACTGGGCATTATGAGACTTAATATTGTATGTCTCCGAGTGATGAGCGCAGTACAATGCCATGCTCTGATGAGTACTTTGTTAATTAAAGTAATGTTTGGTGTTGTGTTCTGTTTATAGGCAGGCGTGGCGCTTACCATCAGACGAAGGACCTGCTCGTTTCCTCATTAAGAATAATAAAATATGAACTTATATGACGTGTTGGACAACTAATTAAGGACACTGGTACAAAATAAGTAAGATTTTTATTAGAAGTCGTGTAACTTGTATCATCGTGGGACTTTCATGATTATGTTAATGATGCCATAAAAATACATTGATGTCCTATTTATGTGTATGATAAATAAGGGATAGTTGCACAATAATACTTATTTAATGGTAACTAAAACATAATTACACCATCGTATTATTTTCGGTGAACTTACTAGAAGACAACTGTAAAATAAATATTAATAACATAAAAATGAAATTATAATATATTTTAATAACCAATGTGGTGGTAACCATTATTTTGACAACGGTGTCGAAGATATTTTTTTTTTACATATTTTTAATGAAACATTGTTCGCAATATCTTGAAATGTACTGTATATAATGTATATTATTGTGTAACAGTTTCGCATGAAAAGAAGAAAAAATCACCTCACTGTGATTTATACGGAGTTGTTGAAGACGTCCAGCACTTGTTCTTATTTTAACCGTCTTCAAAAAAGAAGGAGGTTCTCAATGTGGCGAGATTTTATGGAGATAAAATTAAACTTCTCAACGGATAACAGCACAGTCATCGCGATTGTGTTATTGTATTAAAATTAATATGCTCTAGCTGTACCTACCGTTAAAATTGAAAAATGAAACTTTAACAAAACTTAAAAACCGACTTCAAAATAAATACGTTTCTGAATGATCATTGGGGAAGTGGACGGGAAATCAAAAGCAGGATGGCTATCAAATGGCGAAAGCTGCATTGAGCAAGCTAACACGTATATGGCACGTTAGGACGGTCTCCCAAATCACCAAAATGAGACTAGTTCGGATATTGATTTTCTTCTTATTTCTTTATCGATCGGAATCGTGGACGATTCAAGCAACGGAATGGCGAAAGATAGACGCCTTCAAAATGTGGTGTTGGAGATGGATGGCTGCGTATTTCATGGATTGCCCAAAGAATAAACAAATCTATGTTGGACCAACTCCATATAAGTGTTAGACTCTCTATAATTTGTTATCAAAATATATACCCAACAGTCACACACATAGTTATGACCTAACACTAGGTTAACCTGAGGGTGTGGGTATCAAGAACTACGAGGGTCCTACAGCACCCAGACCCGAAACAAATATTTGTGGATCACACAAACATTTGTCTAGATGCAGGAATCGAACCCACGGCCTGACGCTTCGCAGCCAGCTACTCGCCCACTGCGCCACGGAGGCTATAATATCCTCGGTTATTTTGGTCATATTGCCCGTCGACAACCGGACAACCTTAGCAAATTAGGAAAGGGACCCTGCAGCCGATAGCCTAGCCGTTAGTGTGACCAAATAACCACCCTCATTGGTCTCTCTGTAACAACCGCTCTGAAAGGAGTTGAGAACCGAACGAAATGGAAACAGCTCATACTAAGGTCAACCAAGCCCTTTAGAGAACACGACCTTCAGTAATGAAGAATGCGACCAAGAAGATATATTGTTATTCTCATTCGTATACTTTTACGAATAAATATTAACAATTAATGGTCTTTGTGTTCAGCACTGCGATTCAAAAAGCTTCAGTTCAGTTTTTCATTATTTATTCAGTTACGAAGCAATTAAGATAAATAAAAAAAAAACTGAAAAAGTGATATTAGGAATAAACAATGAGATAGTAGTGTAGAAATCCCTCTCATTAGTAGTGGAAGCCTGTGCCCAGCAGTGGGACGTATTTACATATAGTTCAGGGCTAGTTTTATGGTTATTATTAAAGAGTAAAGTTCTTTCCGGACTTGCTGCCAGTTCTGGTGCATGTCATATAAAATAGCATTAATTGCGAAAACAATAAATAAATACATCCAACAGTCAAACATAGTCCTGACCCCACGTTAGGTTAACCTGTTTCGTGGGTATTAGGAACTACGAGATACTTACGGTCCCACAACACCCCGGACTCGAAACAAATATTTTTTTATAGCATAGGCCGGAAAATGAGCAATCGTTGCAATAGTTGCACATCTGCTTAACTCTTCGGAGTTACAAAATGCGAACTTATCTTGTATGAGACATTCGTAGTGATGTATTGGACATAAAAAATAAAATAATACAGTTAGATACTAATTCAAACGATCAAAGCATTGCCATGACTAAAATTTAATTATGTACTTTCCTCAGCCATATAGCAGAACTAAATCGTATGTTTTCATCTTGGCTACGAATCGATAATTATACATATTTCGCAGAAATGGAGGTAGACACATAAATAGCCTACTGTTATTTTAGTTAAATGTTTGCTAAGATTCCGGTTCGTTGCAGCTTTATAAAAAAATATCATGACCTGACCTAATCCCACACTAGGTTAACCTGTATCGTGAGTATTGGGAACTACGAGGGACTTGCGGTCCCACAACACCCAGGCCTGAAACAAATATTTGTGTATTAGACAAACATTCGTCTCGGTGTGGGAATCGAACCCACGGCCTCTCGCTTCCCAGCCGACTTCTCGCCCACTGCGCCACGGAGGCTGTCAATAAATTATTATAAATTATTCGAGCAATCAAACTAAAAGTGGAAAACCTGTTATATTAATTAAGCTGAGACTTGATAGAAGAAATGACATTGTTGTATAAAATATATAAATACTTAACACCTTTTCCATAAATCGATATAAATATTTCGTTTTGGGTTCTAAACAACACCATAGTAATAATTATGGGTTTTACTAGTAGAGACTTGATAAAAACATCTAAATTTTATGCATAATACATAAAAACACTACTTAATTCGATATTTGGGTCGGCGATTCTCGGCGAAATGTGGGTGCACTGATTACACCTCTGCCTTGCGTGCCTTGCTCTGATTACAAGCGTGAGTGCGTATACATGTATATTTGGGTCGCTCTCCAAAAAAGTATTCTCCGCATAACCTTTGTGGACACTTTTATTTTTAGAAGAATTTTGAATAAACGAAATACAAATCGTGCAATCTATTTCTGACTTAAGTTACATGCAACCTATTCGCGCTATTCAATTTTGAAAAAAAAAGAGTTCACAAAGGTTGTATAATTCGTACACGAGACACATCTTATTTGAATGATCTATTAGGTATTTAAAATATATAGAACAGCAATTACCTCACGATGACTGCCTCGGTGGCGTAGTTGTAATCCGTACGCGTTACGACTGAGGTTGACGCTGAGGTCTCGGGTTCGATCCCCGGGTCGGGTAAAAGTGATAGTGGGTGTTTTTATTACGAAATGCTCAATATCATCCCGGGTCTGGAATTGTGCCCGGTATGATGATAGGCTCGCATTATGAGACGGAGATACGCGCCGCGAAATGTGGGTGTACTGGTTACTCTTCTGCCTACCTCTTCAGGGATTACAGGCGTGAGTGCGTACGTATTACCTCACGATATCCAATTTTGAGATAACTTAAATTTTATTGTATGATATTATTACGAGTATTTTTATAGTAGAGGCCGGCAAACGGTAAATGAGTGATAGTAAGTGAACTCTACCGCAAATTAAAATCCACAATAACACTATATTTCAGCAAAATATTTTATTTTATCCAATTATATCGGTTTACAATAGGCAGTAAGTTGACATTTTATGGCTCAGGGTGACGAGCGCAGTCCAATACCATGCAGTGCTTTTTAATACAAAATTATGTGTGGTGTTGCTTCTGTTTATGGGAAGCGAGTCTCGTCATTCAAACAAATAACAAACAAGATCATTAAAATACGTTTAAATTCATAAAACAATTGTAAATCACGTGAATTCTACTACCATCTAGATACAAAAACATGACAAGTCTACTATTAGCGTAAGATACAAATAACAAGTAACTTCTTAATTGATATAATAATATGATTTGTGCGGACTTTCCGAAGTGTTTTCTGTAAACCGATTTTCGAATCGACACCTCATGGTAATTAACGGAGAACACGCGAACGCGGTATGTACCAGAAAATAAAGCTTAATCGATTTACAACAAGTACAGGTTTACACAACGGACTGAGCCGTCATTTCTCCGTGCCCTCGGCGACATTTCAACCTTCACGCTGACGTTCCATTTCATTCAGGTTGTTTTCTCGTACTTTTTTTGCACTGATCTTTTAAGATATCCTTGCCTTAATTTTTCGACGACGTGGAATAATTGTTGAAAGCATCTCAAAATTATTCACGCGGCAAGACTGCAATGACAGCTGCGCCGACTATCTGATGTTGCCACGGGACTGGGATATAAGGAACACTGCTCTGTACCGGCGTAGGTATATCATCACATTATACGAATTATTAAACTTCAGCACCGTCGCGTTGTTATTACATTATACATTTTGTCTTTTAAAGGAGATGACAGATATTATGTTCTTCGAAGTTTAAATTTTTGTCTAATAGTATTATAGGTATTTTTGGACAATCTCCGTGGCGCAGTGGGCGAGTAGCCGGCTGTGAAGCGAGAGGCCGGGGGTTCAATTCCCGCACCGAGACCAAAAATGTGTGATTTAATTCTTTCGGTTTAATTATTTCTTTCGGTTCTGGGTGTTTTCTCCCCAGGGGGGTTTACGTCAGGCAGGCAGTATTAAAAAAGCATGTTATCACCGCCCCACTGGGGTAAAGGCTGGTGGAAGAAGAAAAGTATTTTGATAATACTGACAGTAAGCAAAACTGTAGATTTACAGAATATTGGGACCGACCATTAGTGAGTGAAGAGCGTTCGAGATTGACAGTCGTAGTAGTGTTTCTAATACGATCATAATACGGTATCTATAAATATGGATAATACGGTATCTATAAATATGCATTATCCGTACAGTATAAACCTCAATAATGTGTTACAGGCATTCATCATAAGTAAAAAAAAAAAACCATTTAAACCATTTATTTTTCTACACACACATACACATAGCACAACAAAAAGATGATAAAAACACACATTTATAAAACATAAATTTGCTACAATATATGCGGTAGAAGGGGTCCAGCTCAGTGTACGCTGTTGAGCAAAAGTCTTTACTGTTTTGGTTTTAATTTAACCGTGAGTTTATTAACCATTTAAAAAAGGAACCCTAGTATACGCCCAAGATGGTTGGATGTACTACTTGTATTTATATTTTAAATTTTATTAATTTTAAAAACATTCTTATGTTCTTATAATTATACACTCACTGTGGAGGATGCTCAAGGTCGGGCGAAGTGGATGCATTTAAATAATAAGGCAGACCCTGGGTATATGCCGGGATAACGCCAGACAGAATGAAAGTAGAACGCAATGACATATAATAATAATAATAATAATAAGCCCGCAGGGCAGCTTGTGGCGAGCTGTTGGGGAGTAGCGACCCTACGTATCCGAGTGCTCCCGGGGGAGGCTCCTGTTCTTCATCTCTGGCTCGCCTTCACTGGCCGGCTGGAGTGAACAATGATGAATAGGTCCCCCACCTCTGGCTTGCCTTCACCGGCCGGGCAGAGTGGAGTCGCGAAAGCTTCATGCTCGAAGGGTGGATGCGAAACGTAAGTGGTGAGTGGGCAACGTGATGGGACCCTAAGGGAGCAAATGATCGTTTTATAAAGCCCAGTGAAACCTCTCCACCCTTTAGCCACTCGTCTGGGTGTTGCTCCCTTGTCGCTTTTTCTAGTGACTATTTTGGGGAGCCCATCTACCTGAGTTGGCGAGTCACCACCTGCCTATTTTATCCATGTTTTTAACATAGGTCAGGCAGGTGCCATAGACTTTTCCATAGACCCGGTTATCTAATTCACCAACACCTCATCTCAATAAAACAGAATATATTAATTTTTGCCTATACCTACAATAGTCCTACACCAACCGGGGCTGTCCTTGGATACACTTCTATAGTGTATACAAGGATAGCCGTCGGGCGGTGTCACATCACCTTATTAAATTAAATGTCTAAAACGGGCCTCTACGTGTTGGCTTCGGCCCCACGCACGCCTTCCAAAAGTCCGGGACTCTGTAGTCCCGAGATTATGGCATGACAAACATAATAATAATAATAATAATAAACACCCAACAGTCACACACATAGTCCTGACCCCACACTAGGTAAACCTGTGTCGTGGGTATCAGGAACTACGAGGGACTTGCGGTCCCACAACACCCAGACCCGAGACCAATATTTGTGGTTCACACAAACATTTTTTCTTGGTGTGGGAATCGAACCTACGGCCTCTCGCTTCGCAGCCGACTACTCGCCCGCTGCGCCACGGAGAAAACTAACCTAAGATTTGTACAGTTCTAGGGCGCAACTCTTCACCTTATAGATTGTTCAAAACAAAATTGCCGATGTAACTCGTTGTACACTGTTCATAAAATTATTTTAAACTTATCATGCACACACAAATAATCAATCAATCTCGCAATTTTAAGGTGCTCTACCTAATAATAGTGTACTTTATGAAATCCTTTTACACCGCCACACGTAATTGCCAGTTACAACTCACGAAATGATACGCTTAGCGAATGTCGGGGAGAAACGTGTGACGCTTTGATAAGCAAAAATTAAATCTGTAAAATGTTTTCAGGGTGAAAATCACCGGCAATTATTACAAACGTGGTGTCATTAACTACTCCATCGGTTCGAACAGGCTAACAAGCTTCGACATAATTCCAATGCATTCAAAAATTTAAATCAACAGCATTTTATGTATGACCAAGTATTTGTGTAAAGAAGAAAAAAGCATTTATTTAGCAAGTGCATACATAAACACACAAACATAGATTAATTTTAAAAAGAGAAGTAATAATATAATTAACTAATTTTGAGTCGGTGTGATTACAGAGTAATAGCCTCCATGGTGCAGTGGGCGAGTAGCCGGCTATGAAGTGAGAAGCTTTGGGTTCGATTCCCGCACCGAGACAAAAATTTTGTGTGATCCAGTAATATTAACGTCAGGCAGGCGGCCGGTCGTAAAAACTACAAACCAAATCTTTCTGTAACCTATGTTAAAAAGCATATTGTGCCGACCCCACTGCGAGTAGGATAAGGACAGGTGGAAGAGGAAGAGTTATTGCAGTGTAATTAATTAATTATTAATTGTATTATTATTAATTAAAAAGCACCAACTCAAAATTAGTTAATAATTATTTTTGTTTTTAAGTTATTTGTGTCAGTTTTATGTTTACTAAAACTTATGTATAAAGAACTTTCAGTGGCAGAATCATGAAAATTGGTGCAGAAAGTTTTTGTCTTCAAATTAAAAGAGGACTATCGGTGAGGTGTAAGATTTCTTTCGAATTAAGATGGAATCATCAAAATCGAATCTTTCTGTGTAAATATATGTGTGGTTATATTTACAAAACTAATATGTGTCGGCTCATTTCGCCCACCTTCTTTGTTTATATTTTTGGCTAAAAAATAAACAGGAATGTGCAAGACAAAAAACAATTTTAACAGTAACTACTCTGTGTTTATGGGGTAGGTAGCGTGTGTGTCATGGTCCTATGTTACCGCAATGGTTCTAGTTCAGCATATACCAGACAAGACGTGCTTGGTGCTGGTTTTCAACCATGAAGCTATCTATGTATGTACAATGCCATTCATGGTAAAATCTTCAGAGGGGCATGAATATTCAAATATAGATGAGGCGTATGGCATACTATACCAGAACATTATGATTTGGTTAAATATATTTTAATATAATATATCAGCCCTATATTATATTGTCCCACTGCTGGGCACAAGCCTTTTCTACTAATAAGAGTGCTGGCCTAATGCGGGTTAGCAGACTTCACATACATTTGAAAATTTTACGGAGAATTCTCAGGTACGCAGGTTTTCTTACGATTTTTCCTTCACCGTTACAGCAAGACATAATTAACATTGAATACAGACACAACTTAGGGAAACCAGCGGCGTATGCTCTTGGGGCTGGTTTCGTGTTTTCGTCTTGGCAGTATGTATAACTCGCCGCTGAGCTATCGCCGCTTTTAAAAATATAGTTTTATTTATTTAATGTACAGATACGTCGCGTCATTCTGGCACTTCTAGCTATATGTACGTGATATAGACATGCCATTATTGTTATAAATATAGAGAGAGTATGATTGGTAACCAGTTACTGCTACAAAATTAAAACTATTTATTTACATGCTCACACACCCATAGCAAGACGTGCAAAAATAGTTTACCCGGGATTGGAATTTATGCCCCGTTTGACGATAAGCTTATCTTATAACACCAAGAGAGGGCATGAGCTTGGCGAATCGTTGTCGAGGCCCTAGTTGCCCCTTTGCCCATCGTATGTGTATGCACATATAATATGAACTTTTAGTTACTGTATGTTCCAATAATATAACTTTTTATATAATGACTGTGGATAACGTCTAAAGACGTGTCTTGCTAGTCTACTTCCTTTGATTTTTATTTTAGCCTTCTTTAGGTTTTTTTAAATGGTACCTAAGTATTGATGCAGTGTAGATAGGTTATTGGGATAAGTGGGCTTGATCGGGGTGGTGATAACCTATGTGAACTATCAAATATTTGTTTCGGGTGGTTTAAAGAAAGAAGCATACCTCCATCTACCTTTCCTTTTCTTAAAGATTGGCAACGCACCCCCTGCTCCTTGGTATTGTGGATTATCATGGGCAGCTGAGGTGATATACGAACATCAGGGAATCCGTATGCAATTAAATAAGATATTTAATAAATACATTTTATATGAAATTTTATAGCCTTTTTCACAACCATCATGTTTTATTGACAATAAAATTTCATTTAAATTTCATTTACCTCTTCATACCTACATTTAACTTTGTAAACTTCATTTATGTTGTTGACACCAAATTATACGCCACAATACTTGCAATTACCAACAACACCTTGAAAGGAGAGGTCAAAAAGAAATTCACTTAAAACTGTAACATGCCCTTCAAGAGCGGCGCGCCGCTGCAAATTTTAACTCGGGTCAATTTCGAAAACCAGTGTCCGAAAGTGAAACTACCCACGCATTTATTACTCAGTAAAATATGTAGATTGCCGCCGAGATAATAATGATATGTGCTCGTGGTAATGAAATTTCCCGCCGTCAAACGGTGCCAAAGTAATTTGCGTTACTTGTCTCTGGCAACGAGCGCCCCAAGGGCCGCTTTCGAGGTTGCGCAAGGCGTTAATGAGACCCGCTCAACTTTTTATTGAGGGTAACGCACGCACCTGGGGTGGCCGATGGGCGCTTTAATAACCTCAAGCTCTCATATATCAATACTACCTTTATACTCTCACCAACCTGCATGTAGTGACTAGTTCGTGCTCGTGAGAACGCACCACTGAATAAACAAAACTAATATTAAACAATAATAACTGTGTGTAATAATTACACATGCAGATTGATCTGAATATATAGTCATAACTTTTATATTTTAAAACATACGCACGATATTCCGCTTTAACAATGTTTTCAAAGTGTCGGAAGTCATTAACCCTGATCGTTTTTACAGGTTTCTTAATGATCGCCTTCGAGTTGCGGACAGAATAGCATCGCAACGTCAGGTTGGGAAATAAAGAAATCTTATTAATTAAGTGCTTCCAACCATTCAATGCTTATGATAATTACAGAAATTGGTGCAGCTTTCATGGTGGAGTAAGGAGTTATGTTGTTATTAAGGCCCGTAGCATTACAGTTTCACGGAAGAGCACGCGGCCCCCCGCGATTTCCACGCAGGCGATCCACTCATATTTGTTAAATCATCAGAACCCTGTAATTTTGATCGATATCTTTATTGACGGCACTTATTATACTAATTTATTGATCGTTTCTTTGCAAACGTACTACCCCGTGAATACAATATGGCGCGGCCTTAGCGCTGCTGTCGCAAGTCTCAAGTCTCGAGGCTCGACCTTTTATCGACGCCGTGATTATTGCTACGAGTTCGTTTTTCAATAGTCGCGTTATATCTGATTGGCCTACTTCACTTTGTTTGGGGAAATTGAATTTCGTTTTGTGCATAATGTTTGTTAATTGATCGCTGAGCGAAGTATAATTACGGTCGTATTCGTAGTTGGTATTGACACGAATAGTCCGAATTTACACACATATACTCAAGCCTGTTTACCATAGCGGTAGGCAGAGACAATGGATTTCCACTTACAACGCTCTGTGCACCTCCTTGGTCTACTTCACTTTGTTTGAGGAAATTGAATTTCTTTTTGTGTATATTGTTTGTTAATTAGTCCGAATTTGTGTAGAATATTTGAATAGAAGCAGTAACAGCTTAGCAGGGAGTGGTATAACCTACCAAGATGGGCAGTTGTAGACTCGAAACCAACCCCCAGGGCGCACAATACTGACTTTTCGAATTTCCATGTATATTCATTGTTGATTATAGCTCGAAGGAAAACATCCTGAGGAAACCTGCATATCTGTGAATTCTACATATGAATTTGGAAGGTATATGAAGTTTGCCAAGCCACTGAAGCCAGCGTGGTGGACTATGGCCTAACCCCTCTCATTAGTAGAAGAGGCCCGTGCCCAGCAGTAGGACAGTACATTTTATCCTGGCACGGCAAAGTGACTACACTGGACCTGATGTTGAGTACAGTGCAGTCCAAATATGTCGACCTATAAGAGACATTGCGTCAATACTGGACTTAAAAAAAATTATTAGAGTGCAGGCGGGCCACCGGCATCTTAGGTCCAAAGCCAACCTTACCTGCATGTGATACACTTTGCCGATTAACCAACAAGACTAAGGCGAAATTTGATGCCCATAGCAGGTGGTGGAGGTCAGACGGCGGTCGCCAAGTTCAATCAAATGATGGGAAGTCCGACCCTGGCAGTAAGCCGAGGTACCACCAGGCAGAAAGAAGAAGAAGACTAGTACAAATATCTATACAAACATGTAGTGTGCGTCGAGTGATTGCAAAATGTTGCATATTCTCAAAACTCTTAAATCTTATAAGAACGTAACGCGATCTCTTATCGACTAATATATAGGTATATCCTACTACTATTATAAATGTGAAAGTTTGAATGTATGTAAATTTGTATGTTTTTGGCGTACAGGTAGATCATGACCTGCATTAGGACATAGGCTACTTTTATCCCGGAAAAGGCGGTTCACGCGGGCGCGGCGGTGCCCCGAGCAAAAGCCTAAAGTATCTATATAAAATCGTAATTTAGATAACCATTACATACTGCAATTCTCGATGAATACTTTCTATTCTTTATCTAGACAATGGACTGAGAGATGTAGCATGCTCTGTCCCAATGTACGAGGGGTCCGTCGTCCATGTACGAGTAACATGTTGTCATAATGTTCGCTCATGGAACCGACATTATTTCATCGATTCGCTTATCTGAAACGTGTCCCTACGTCGGTTACGATGATTTATTCTTACATATTCTGTGGACTTTCTCCATTCGAGTAAACGTTGTCGTTAGTAATTGCGATGGCTATAACAATAATTACAAAATCGGTAGGCACAAATTGTTAATGGCCCGGTAGGTACCATAAAACACCACTTCTTCAAATGTCTGCGTCACATAAAATAGTAACCGTTTGTTCATATGCTGCAAGGTAGCTTTAGATGTAATTACAAAACATTCGCTTTTTAGTATTTTCTATTTTACAGTGTTCATTAAGTATTATTGGTTTCGTTATTTAAAACGACATTATTTTAAAGTATTTACACAGTTATAAAATACGCTAAGTTAATTAACTGATGTTAAAACTCTTGTAACGTTAAAACATTAATTAATGT
This sequence comes from Mimas tiliae, assembly GCA_905332985.1. NCBI lineage: Eukaryota > Metazoa > Arthropoda > Insecta > Lepidoptera > Sphingidae > Mimas > Mimas tiliae. Next base: position 8,700,151 of record HG995241.1, read on the forward strand.
AATAGCACATAATTTACTTGCTTACAGCGCTGCGTAGTTACGAATAAAAAACTAAAAAGGCCCAGAAGTGATGCGGTAGACGGTCTCCTTTGTGCAGACATGAACAACTGACCGTATTAAAAAGCAAGGTGGAGTTCTATCTCTGATCCGTTATTATTATAAAATATCTTAAGTTTCATAGTCATATGCATAAATAGGTACTATACGCACTCACGCCTGAAATCCCCGAAGGGGTAGGCAGAGGTGTAACCAGTACACCCACATTTCGCAGAGCGTATCTCCGTCCTATGATGTGATAGGGGGCGAGCCTATCGCCATACCGGGCACAAATTCCAGACTCCGGGCTGATACTGAGCATTTCGTAATAGAAAAACCCAATACCACTTCTACCCGACCCGGGGATCGAACCCGAGACCTCAGCGTCAGCCTCAGTTGTAACGCGTACGCAATATGCGCCACCGAGGCAGTGTGATATTATACATAAATATTATCAGTAATAATACCTACACCACAATAAAATTACGTGTTAATATTTATTATCACTGTAAAATTTGTAGTTACTTCAGTCCCGACATTACACATTCGCGACTTGCAGAAATAAATTGTAACGTGTTTTATTATTTGAAAATATGCTTTAAAAGTCGATCAAGTTTAGTAAATGACCATCACTTGCTATAATTAGTGGGGAAAAAGTCAAATCAAACCTGCAAGAAGTCAAATATATTATTAAAATGTCTTTGAAATGTATTTTTTTTATATATACGAGCAAATGCATCCATCCACCTGATGGTAAGTGATATCCATCGCACATGAACATCCACAATACCAATAGAATCATGGATACGTTTTTGACCTTAAAGGAAGGGGATAATTAAGGGATTGGAAAAGAAAGGGCGAACCTGCCCCTTCGATTATCTTTATCACCGTAACAAAAACAAGCAATAGAAACCTATTGCTTCATAGCCAATTATGCTGTAGAGAAAAATGTCTACGACTTGAAAATTTTGCATTTTACACTGTTTGTGTCATAAAATGTAGAGATCAGAGAACAACAATTATTGTATTAAAAAATGAACCATCATCGTAATAAGATGTATACATACTTACACACACACACATGTTTGTATATGCGTCCGTACACCACATTGTTACACATAACAATGTAAACACTCGTCACGTAGACTAGCTTATGCGCGCGGTTCCACCTGCAAGGAAATCGGATAAAATAATAAATACTTACATTTTAAATGAAGTAATGGGGGTGTAAGTGGACCACTAACATCTAAGGCCCTAAGCCAACCTTATTTGCATGTCGTACACTCTGTTGAAGAGCTAACGGACGAGGCAATGGCGAAACTTGGTTTCCGTTGGGGGTTGTAGGGGTCAGACGGCGGGTCGCCCCATATGATTTCAAATCCACCGTCAAATAATGATGGAAAGGCGGACACTGGCATTAAGCCGGGATAACGTCAGATAGAAAAAAAATAAGATAAGTTATAAATAACTAACTATAAAACATCATAGATATTATGTTATATTCAAAATATTTCCATTACAGAATATATCGTGAATTTATTTCTAGGCACGATATGCCGGAAGAATGGGTGACTTAAAATTGAATGCAGGATCGTGGGCCAGTTACGGGTGAGCAATTATTCTTCAGTGGAAGAAAACACAATGGACGTTTTATATTACGTTTTAAATGAAGCAAGAATTTAAATGACTTAAAATTAATGGTGTTATAAATAACGTTAATAAATATGTATACGTTGATCTACTATTATTACCGAAAAACGCAATTAATAAAATAATTTATGTAATTAACATTTTTATTAGAATAAAATTTAAAGTAAATTTTAGAGAAAATTTCGCAACGCATACGAACTTATTTTTTATTAATTTCAGTTTGTAATATAAACACAGTCCCAAATTAAAGATATAAAATATACGCCACTAAATGTTAAAAATTCTCAATAAAAGTGTCTGAGGTAATTTTTTCTTCGATGCAATTGAACGAAACAAAAATGTCAGTTGAATTATGAAAGCGATCGATAATGAAAATGTTGGTACGCATGCAGGCCAGTAGAAAGTGTCTCGACCTGCGTGAGCTTTCGTTAATTTGGCAACTCAGCGCGGGTCAGCCGAGCATCGGGTCACATAAATATGTCAGCGCTGCGCCCCTGGCACTGCTCGGTTTCTTAAAATACTGCCAATTATAATCAAAATACACACAAACATGCCACCACAACGTCGATTTCTTAATCTGTTTTATATCAACCAGATTTTCTTGTTTCCATGTCTTGAAATAATTTTAACAGTTCAATTCTTACATTTAACTGTAACCCCGCGAGATTGACCATGTTGTACGTCTGTTCGTTTACAGCTGCATCCATCGCGATCCGTAGTGAACGCGAGTCAAATATTATATTATAAAATAAACTAAGCGATTGCAAAACAGAGCGATCGTGAAGCCGAAATATTGTTCCCACGGTGCGCGATTCGGCCGCGGTTAGTGGGCCGCTGTCGTACATCAACATCATTATCTATTAAAAATATCACGTCATATTGTTCGCTATTTTGTATTAAGATAATTTCCGACTCCGACTCGTTATCGATTAGTTATCTTGAAAAACGAATAAATCAACAGAATCATAGATGACCAAAAAACGTTCTGAACCTTGTTCTATGGCTGAGTTGCGAAATTCTTCAACTGGCTTATAAATTATATATGTTGGTCATGATTATATTCGTTTCGTTTGAGTTTTTGTTTGGCATGATTTATTACACAACTAATTGTTAACTATGCAGAAGTACGTATTACGCGATAATTCTAATTGTAGTTGTTGCTTTGTGTTATCGTAAACGTTAGAGAAGTTACAAATTCCAATGCACACAAAGGGTTTCGAAATCTCATTAAATACGTACTTGTTTTCATAATTGAGTGGTAGAGCCACGTTGTAGACAATTTTGTCTACATTATGAAGGGGCCGGCTCGTCCGGGTTGTTACCACTGTCTCACAGAAAACCGGCGTAAAGTAGCAGCTTGCTGCTGCGTTTCGTACGGTGAGTGAGATATCCAGAGGCCCAAATCCCCCTCCCCTTCCCAATCCCTTATTATCCCTTTCCTTTAAGGTCGGCAACGCGCCCATAATTCTTTTGTATTGTGGGCGTACATGGGCGGTGGAGATCGCTTACCATCAGGTGACCCACTTGCTCGTTTGCCGGCCTAAACTATAAAAAAAAGTATATAGCTAAATTACCTACTTAAGTATTAATTAAACCAATGCAGGTGTGTATAATACGTATATCTGTAGATTGCTCAGCCCTGTATCATACTGTATTAACTTTGGGCACGGGCCTTCTCTATGAATAAGAGGAGTAACGCCTTAGTCTATGACGCTGGCCTAATGCGGGTTGGTAGACTTACATACCTTTAAAATTCTCATGGAGAATCCTCAGGTTTCCTCACGGTGTTTCCTTCATAATTATAGCTAGCGTTAATTAACAATAATGAAATATAAAGGTAACTTGGACAAGTCAGAGGTGCATGCTCTTGGGGTTGGTTTCGAACCTGCCATTTATTTCCCGCCGTACGTCCAGTACGTACCTCTCCCAGCTGAGCTATCGCTGCGATGTAGAGGTTCCTTTATGAAAATCATATATTTAACTCAAACTTAAACCGATTTCGAACATTAACATTTAAAAGTCACAAATAACGTAATTTTTGTACATGAAATTTCATTTGACCTGACCTGGCAGCGACTCCGGAAGACTACTACTACACTACTTTACAACCTTTCATGTGAGAAATTAATGTTTTGATTGAATTAAATTATTTTTTTCTTCTTTTTGTGTATTAGATATGTCATGTACTTATTGTATTAATACAAAAACTTAATCATAATAGGAGAAATTCCATGAACAACTTCCATGTTTTTTTTTATTTGCTTGAATGACGAAACTTGCAGGTCGCTCACCCGATGGTTTTAAGCGTCACGCCTGATCATAGAAGCAATATACGACAAAACACTGAATTACAAAGAACTGCATGGTACTAGATTGCGCTCGTCATCCCAAGAAATGATGTTAAGTCTCATAATGTACAGTAATTTCATTAACTTCAATTTCCTTCAAACCGAAACACCACAGCACAGTGCAGTGGCATACACTGGAGTAATGAGACATCATAAATGCGATATTGGGAACCTTCTTCACGGTCTTTCAAAACTTTGGAATCAAACACCCATCACTCTCGTCTAGCTCAAAGAAGGTGTGGTCTACTATTTATATACCAATATATATTATATTTACTATTATATTTCGGAGACTCAAATAACAGAGCTGGTCAGATCCTAGTATAGTTATCAATTTCGTCATAGATGAGGTGCAATTTTGCAACTGCAAACGCATATTTTTAATGATAGTTAAAGTATTATGAGGCAATGACTAAACTTGGTTCCCACTGTGGGTTGTGGGGGTTAGACGACGGGTCGGCCCACATAATACTAAATCCACCGTCAAATCATGATAGGAAGGCCGCCGGGATAACGCCAGGCTGAAAGAAGAATAAGTGCATCTCCATTAAGAGCTGATAACATTTTTATTTAGTAACGTGACTTGCAAATAGACACATTGTAAACGTTTACGACGGAATGCGTTACTAGCAAGCTAAAGTTGTCATTTTTGTTGCTAACAATATGAAACATTATTCTCAACCCAGGAGTTTGTCAACTTATTCGGTGGAAGCCTTAAGTAAGGAGGTGGCGAGTGCCGCGAAGTGCGGGGCAAGAGGCGAGGCGGACAGTAATTGCATCGTGCTCCTGCCTCGTCCTAGAAAGCTTACTGCGCTACTTCGTTATGACCCTTAAGACTGATTTATGTCCGTAATAAATATTTTTTGAAAGTTCCAGTGCGATAATAACTCCATTAATTTTGATTGATGACAGTTTCTTAAAAGTGAATTTTTGACTTACTATACTGTACACAACATGTACTCTCGCGAACATTTAATTAAATTAAATCATTTCTCTAGCCAAATGACGCGCTGAGAACAGTATTTTATCTTTTTTATTGTCAAATAAAATTGATATGGACTGGTTATGTAGCACGAATGTACCAGAGATGAACCGTAAGAGTTATCATGGAAGAGTACACTAAGGAAAAAAGGCATAGAAAGTATCGCGACGAGATATGATGACATAAAAACTTTTCTGGTCTAAACTGCATATAAATAGCCCAAAATCGTGTCATATAGGTGTTTTTGGAGGACACCGAAAACCTAGGGTAGTTTGACGAACTGCAGATGCACTGGCGACCCTCTCTCTGCCTACCCCATCGGAGATATAAGTATGAGTTTTTGTTATGTGATATTTTCATCACTAGATTTTGCTCACTCACGAGTAAAGTAATCGAAATTTTCCGCGGGAATAAAAAGAGAGGTCATGGTCTATCTGTGTGCCAAATTTCACCCAAAAGCGTTCACCTGTTTAATTAATTGACGAACAAATATCCAAATTCACAAACTCATAGATATCTAAACTTTCACATTTATAATAGTAGTAGGATTTATTATGGCCTAATAAATAACTACAATAAAGTTCCTTGTTAAAATTGCAAGAAATAAAAGGCTTCTTTATTTTTACACGTTTATATATATATATATATATATATATATATATTTGTTTTTATCAAAGCTCAATAATATAACCACTACGTTCAATGCAAAGCAATAGCAAATACAGGAAATTCTAAGTTCAATGTAGTCCAGAAACATCAATGCATGTATTGATGCATACATCATCATGTCAACCTATAAAGTACCGACTGGTATTTGTTCCTGGCAGGCAAAGTGACTGAATTTAAGTATAGTACAGTCCAAATATATTCAACCGTCGTGGGTCGCAATATGTCTCTCAACGGTCGGAATTATGCCGGCCTGAAATTACTGGATATACACTAATGGATCCCAGAAAGCGACTCGCCTGTGGGTATTTCACCACGTATACGGTGGTCGCTATTAAATCGAGTATAAAAATGAAAAGTTACCCTCCCACCAAAACAACATTTCGAGGAATGTCACTGGAAGGAGTGACAATGACGAACTTTACGATAGTAACTCTTCAGGTAGGTTGCTTGTAAAGTACGCAGCAACATAACCCAAGTATATCAAATATTCTTGTATAATATTATGTACTATATCGATATAATATGTCATGTCAACATCATTCACGTTTATTTTGAAAACAATGAAGACATTAAAAATATTGTTGGTTGGTTGTAAAACATTTGTCCGGAAACTCGCTTCACGGGAGTAAATATATTCAGAATAATGGTTATCGCGAGCGGCCGCTTCGGGTGGCGACATATTCAGCGCATTTGCAATGCGAGATATTCCGTATTACCATAAACAGTACATGGCGGAGGGCACGCCGTCTATCGCGGTACGACATATAAATTATTCAAAATAAAGTATCGCTTAACCCCTGACCCGGCAAAGTCGCGAAGAGCGCGCTCGGCAGCACTCAGACCGCGCGCCTGCGCTCGCTCGCTGCCCACCGAGCTTCATCTATCGGTGATCCGCTACGTGTTGGCGACACGACCCCGCGACGTTTACAATTGTCCCCGTCAAGTTGCCTACAGCTCCCATATATTTACACAAATTATGGTACACAAAAGCCGGAGGGCTGATAATTGTGTTGAATAACAAAACTTGAAAGTTTAATTACATACATTTTTGTTAGCAATGATATTTACATATTTCTTAAGGACAACAAAAATGCTTCAGACGGAACGATGCCAATTAATTGAACACCATTAATCATTCAGTTTGATATATGTAAATTTAAGCACGTTCAAGTAAAAACTAGTTAATGGTTCTACTTCATTTGCGTTTTGTGAACATTTAAAACGGATCATAGATAAGTTTCAAACTTATTGTTATGCTAGCAGTCCATTATATAGTGCGATTATATTTAAATAAAGCTAACGAGCGCACACATATTATTACATATTCATAAATTGTGGACATTGATAAATAAAACAAGCAGGTAATTGCGGAAAAAAATGTTTGATAAAGAAAGCTAAAAAACCCGTGCTAGTTAAGTTAAATGAAACACTCATAGTAAGGAATTCTCATTATGATTCCTGTAATGTCTTTACGGTTATAAAGTGTAGGTGCGAGGAGCGCGGGAGGATCAGTGGTATCGCAATGACACGCTGCACGCAGGGCGCGAGCGGTGTGGTTCCGCGCGGCGCGTTGCGTCGCGGCGCGGCGGTGCGGGGGTGAGGCGGTGAAGCGGCGGCGGAGCAGCGCGGTGTGCGCACAGGAGCACGCGCGTGCGCACCCGGCAGGAACCGCAGGATATGCTGCTTATTTACTTAACAGCTTTCGTAAAACGGCCCATTACGGATAACTGTACTGAATAATTACTGCAATGTGCCTTTCTATTTCTATGCGCGCGCGTGCGCTTCCACCTGCCGCTGATCACTGTAATTATTTACTATGCATGAATGCGACGCGCGGCGGCTGTCTAGGACAACTCGGACAAAGAACGGTCATTCTACAACGAACTGCCCGTGGACAGGTTCCGATATCTACATGGGTGAGCTGCATAGCAATTTTAAAACATGCTCATTAATTCGTATTTGCACGAAATGACTCCTATTCGTCGGCCATCACGTTCCAGCTATTAATTTTAACATTTTATAAGTATAGTTTTACTTAATTATCAATTTGATCATTTTTATAACAGTGCATGCGTGCGTTTCCTTACAAAAGATTTCAACGAGTGTTATTATTATTTTTATTTGCACAGCAATAAAATATCCTATTTAATGTAGCAACAAATAACAATAACAATATAAGACATTCGATATTCCAAATTGAATACGACTGTATAATTGTGTTTTGTAAATGAGTATTTGAGTACTTTTTCAATAGGAGTTACAACGCTCTCGATGTCTGGCATCGAGAAAAATAAATAATAGAAATATTGATTTGTATTTATGACCTCGTCTATTCTGGCCTTGTCAAATAAAGACACGATGCTCGAGAGCCGTCGCCGCTTCGAACCTTGAAGCTATCGATGAATATCAGGATGTGCCAAACGATATGCATTGTATTTATACCTGACACATAACTAAGCGTTTGTTTATTACGGTTGTATGACCAACCATATTTTGCAGTTGCTTAATTAAGTATTTTCATAAATTATTGATATAACAAATTAACAAATTAATCATTTTTGGCTAAGAATCAATACCTACTATTCATAATTATAAAAAACTACAAAATCTTAACTTTACAACCCGAATCGCATTGCGTTTGCATTTATCCGTTAAGGAATTTTCCATTTTCCTTCATACTTCATCATCAGTTCTAAACCAAAGTGAAATGGAACTATCTCGGTATAAAACTCTTCACATACAAAAAATAATCATCCAAATCAGTCCATATATGTCGCGAAAATACATAGAAAAAATAAACAAATTAAACGCTGAATTAAGAACCTCCTTTTTATAACACGTTTCGATACTACCGTTTTGTGGTTTGGGACAAACTGCCTTTATCAAGCCTCATTAGTAATTAGGAATCAATAGCATTTGCACCTCATTAAAAATGCTATCTCGCAATATTCCCGTAGTGGTACTTTTAACGACTAAACGGTATTTGATTGTAACATCATTCATAATAGGCGTTTGGAATTATTACCACAATGAGATAGGCATGAGAGCTTGACGTGCGCGGGCGTGGCTCAGACAATTGAATTGATAAGCAACTTTCTAGCGAAGCTTAGATACTTGGAAGAACGCTATCGGCTAAAACGTTTTTGAAATCATTTACCTTACATTTATTATAAATTTACATTGTATTTCCGATAATCTACTTTTGAAACTACTATATACGTTATTGTAAATACAAAATTATACAACAGAATTTTCTGCTACTTCTGAATGTTGACCTCAAATAGTATGTTACATCCTTTCATCCCAAATGAAATTATTATTTATTACTATTTATTAAATTCATAAACAACACTTAAATTATCTCTTTGCTAAATGTAGATTTCTATACGTTATTGGTCTGTTATTTTTTAGAGTCAAGGGCGGACCAATCTCGTATACAGAAACGCCACTATGCGTCGCGCACTTTGAGACCTCATTGTAGCTATGAATACGGGGGTTAAAACATAATGGAAGACCAGCTTTTCCCCTTTAAAAAACTGTCTTCAAATTATATGAAAATACTCATAATAAATTTGCAACCTACTTACTCGTAGTATACTCATTACACTTGGCGCAGTAAATGATACGTACGCATTAATTTTTATACAAAAAAATTGTTACATGGCTTTTACATCGTATAATTTTCATTTTTATTTTCCGTTTATTCAACGATCATAAATAATCGCAGCTGAATTATATTCTACTATTACTTTTCTCTTTATAAAAACGGCGTCAACAGACTGCAACCAACGGCCGCCTTGCCTTCCGAACCCCATAAAAATTACTTTATCAACTATTTTTTAACGTTTTGTTAGTGTTTCTGTAGATTACATTTTAATACTCGTACAAAACACGTACTCCTTAATAACACTTATTCATTAAATAAAACTAGAGTTTATTTAAATAGCACATGCTGATGCTTGAAAAAAAATAAGACATTTTTATAATCATCATCCATTTGGATCTGGGTTATTTCTGAACTGACTAGGTGGTTGGCCCCTCGTATGCAAGATACCGTCTGGGTACCTACCCAGGCGGTGTCCGGATAACCTTAGCCGCCTATTGTGTCTATTTACTATGTGTCGAGGTGACGAACGCAGTATAATGCCATGCAGTACTTCATAATTCGAAGTTCTAAATGGTGTTGATTCTGTTTATGGGCAGACGTGACGCTTACACATCGTACACTCGTCACATCGTTAAGGCTAATAAATAAATAAATAACTTCATTGAAATAATTTGTGAAATGTGTATCATTCGAATCGATAAATTATCTCTTTGAAAGTGGTTTTAAAGTTCTTTCTGAATAATTTTAATTGCTATAGGTAATAGTCAAGCCAGAATGTTTTAAATATATAACTTGACAAAATAATGAAGTTGCTTCGACCTCAATGTTACACACATTTTCAACAATGACAGGTTCAGACGAGTCGAATTATTTTCAACAAGATACTTAAAAACTTTAAAGTTTTGTTGATCAGTTCGATAAAAAAATCACATCATGACAGCTTCCGTGGCGCACTGGGTGAGTAGCCGGCTGTGAATCGAGAGGCCGTGGGTTCAGTTCTAAGACCGCAAAATGTTTTGTCATCCACAAATATTTGTTTCGGGTCTGTGTGTTTTCTCTTCACAGGGGATGACGTCAGGCAGGCGGCCGGTCATAAAAACTACAAGCCAAGTCTTTCTATAACATATGTTTAAAACACATGTTACGCCGATCCCACTGCGAGTGGGATAAGGGCTCGTGGAAGAAGAAATGAGGGCTGGTTGAAGAAGAAGAAGATTCGTTCAAAAATATGTTCAGATGGTCAAATTGCATGCAACTTAGCAGCGATTTCATTTACATTTTTTATAGTAGAGGCCGGTAACCGAACAAGTGGATCACTTGATGGTAAGATCTTCAATGCTCCTAAACATCCAAAATACCTGAAGAATCATGGACGCGTTGACGACCGTAAAGGAAAGAGATAATCAAGGGATGTATGGGAAAGAGAAGAGATTTGGGCCTTCGGATATCTCACTCACCATACGAAACGCAATAGCAACTCACAGAGGTGTCACAGAGGAGGTCTCACAGAGGTGAGACAGTGGTAACAACCCGGTTCAGCCGGGTCATTCCTGCTATAGACAAAACTGTCTATGGCATGAATGGGCTTACCACTTATAAACTCAACTTCAACTCAAGTTCAACTTATGATTCTTAATATATAATAACCTTATAAATGTTATATTGTCGAATTATCAGTTAATTTCATGGTATTTAACACTTCTGGAACTTGGATGCTCGGTGTGTATGTTGTCAACTCAATTATTACGCAAACATTTCATAATAGGCAGCAAATCATGTTTTATTGTTCATAAAAAAGAAAGTTGTGGTGTGTGTACTTTTTGTTGATTGTTTAACTATTAGATATTGGTGTCACTAACAGATATTTAAAACGCTACCTCGCTTTCGCGTAACGTACAACATGTAAGTACTTTGTATTATTTGTTATTCATGCTATAGGTACTTATGGGATGTTCTAGCAATAGGTGCATATAGTATAAAACAAAATTGTTTTCCGCGTCTGCCTATTTTATTTAAATATCTTAAGTGCCGTAACGCGCAGGTCGCTCGCTTGATGGTAATTGCACCCCTGCCCATAAACAGAAGCAACATTTTGAATTACAAAGCACTGCATGGTATTCGACTGCGCTCGTCACCCCGATACATAAGATGTAGGTCTCATAATGGCCAGTAATTTCACTGGCTTCAAAGTCCTTCAAACTGAAACACAACAGTGCTTACTCACTGCTGCTTGGCGGCAGAAATAAACGAATCGGCAGTACCAACCCAGACGGTCTCTCGCATACGAGGGACCTTGTCCTTTATCCACTAACTCTTCCTAAACCACGCAATGGCTTTTTATGCGGTTTTCACTATCAGTTTGACAATTTCTTCCGGAGGATTTATATGTATATCACGCTTTGACTCATGACTGCAGGGCAGTAACGTGCTTGCGGTGAAACCGTGAAGAATAGCTAATTGCTAATATTTAGAATAACCTGCTCAATTTGTGAAAACCTGTCAACTTCGAATTTAATCAGCAGTATTTATATAGCGGTTGACAGTTGTATACACAAATGTTCATAAGTGCAAAAGGAGTATGTCCACGGGCGGTATATAAATAATTATAATTATGTAACTCGATGGGCACCATAGTTAAATCTTGCCCACCGGCCGACACCCGAACAAAATAATTATGGCGAAACACTCAATAACGAACGAATGATGTTATTAACCGCTGCTCACTCATAAATATTCAATAGGTTTGTTATTGAATAAAAGTAAAAGTGAATCTTCATAAGGTATAAAGAGGTGTTTTGATTGATTGAGCGGTCGCCCGCACTCGCTCGTCTAGGAAGCTCACGTTTTATGGAAATTGATTATTATTATTTGTTTCTCGAGAGACGTATTTTCCGAGACGATCGTCGTTTTATTACCTGCAATTTATCACAGTTTTCGTTTTTTAGTAACTGTGTATCACAATCAGTAAGCCACTCAGCTACAAGGTCGTCGGGTACAAAAAATCTTGAGACGGGTTTTTGCTCTATTTTTATTCGTTGAGAAAACGAATATCAGAACACCTATTTGGAAGTGCCGCAACTGAGACTGGTCGATACAGGAAATTGAGCCAATTGAACAACAATAAGATTTATATGTTTTTCGAATACTTTTTAATACACATACATTTTTTATAGACGGCATGTTATCTTTATATATATAATTCTACTGTACGTGTACTGTACTGTATGTGACTGAACTCCTCCTAAACGGGTGGATCGATTTGAATATTTTTTTGTATGCGTTTGGATGGCGCCCTGGTTGGTTTAAATTTACAATTAGACCCGGTAGCGCTGCAGTAGTTGCGGGTGAAACCGCGTGGGACAGCTAGTATATATTTAGCTTGAATGACGAGACGAGTAGGTCGCTCGCCTGATGGTCAACGCCATGCCTGCCCATAAACAGAAACAATAGCACACAGCACTGCGAATTACTAAGCACTGTATGGCTTTGGACTACGCTCGTCATCCAGAGTCGTAAGATGTTAAGTCTCATAATGACCAGTAATTTCACGGGCTTCAAGGTCCTTCAAGCTGAAACAAAACAGTGCTTACACACTGCTGTTTGGCAACAGAAATAGACAAAGAGGTGGTAGCAACCTAGACGGCCTCTCGCATTCGAGGGACCTACCACCTAGTGAACAATGACGTGTATATGATTTTAAATATAGTAATTAAGGATATCAACCCCGTAAGTATATGACAGGTTAATTAACATACCAAGCTTAATCGAATTACTTTTAGCAGGCATTTCAAGCTTGAAGTTTTATTTCTATTAATTTTATTATGGAGAGTGGTAGAGAGCCTCGTTGTAGACAGTTTTGTCTACAGCCTGAATGGGGGCCGGCTCAACCGGTTCGATACCACTGTCTTACAGAAAACCGACATAAAGTAGCAGCTCTATGTTGCGTTTCGTACGGTGAGTGAGATATCTGAGGGCCCAAGTACCCCTCCCATTCCCAATCCCGTATTTATCTGATTCCTTTAAGGTCGGCAATGCCTCCATAATTCTTTTGATATTGTGAGTGTTCATGGGCGTTAGAGATGGCTTACCATCAAGTGACCCACTTGCTCCTTTGCCGGCCGCTATAAAAAAAGTGTACAATCGTCGATGCGTCTGGGCGTAATGGTGTGATTTCTGAACTTGACCGTTCGTAGTAATTTTCATACAATATGTTTGTTTTTGAATTTCTTCTTGAAAAAACTTTTTTAAAATTTATTACATTATAAGGAATAGTGTCAACTATGGGCTCCTCATTATAATTATAGATGTACCAAGCTAAATGTGAACTGAAGAGCGTCGATGCCGTCGCTTTTTTTATTGTCTAGATAGGCAGACGGCCCACCTGATGGTAAGTGGTTACCGTCGCCCATGGACCTCAGCAATGCCAGAGCACAGCCAAGCCGCTGCCTTCCGTCGCTTGATATATATATACCTGAAGAGTTCCCCAGAGTATTTATACAGTGAAATAAGACATTAGTCTTTGAACAATGTCATAACTTCGTAATTTTTTCGTAACTGCAAAGAAGCGTAACATGCGACTGGGAGCTTTGATGCCTTTACAAATGGCCAATTAATTTAAGTTTCATAATAAAATCATAATGAAATCAAAATATTTATACGAAAACGTCATATTTTAGTTTTGAAAACTTTGTAGATTTATTTTGAAATTCGATCGATTCGACGCGATCAGCCTGCGTGTCGCAGTGGGCGAGTAGCCGGCTGAGAAACGAGTGGTCGTGAATTCTAATGTTTACTTAATCGGTATTGGTTTGGATTTGAACTTTGTAAGAACAAGAGTTTTTTTTATCCGGGCATGACAAAGTGATTACACTGGACCTGATGCTAAGTACAGTGCAGTCCAAATATAATATTGCCTTTGAAATCCGTTTTTTTTTGGAAAATGGTCTCTTTTCGTGCCAAATTTTAAGATTCTAGGTCACCAGGAAGTAGCATATGTACTACGTATTGATGATACGAGTAAGTCAGACAGTTAAGTATCGTTTTGTAACGCCATACCACTTTATGGTATTGCACTAGGAAACTGAGTTTTATTTATTTCTGTTTATAGCATTTGCCGACAAAGAGCAAGTAGGTCACCTGATGGTAAGTGATCTCAACCAACCGAAAAGGGGTAATTAAGTGATTGGGATGGGAAGGGAGATTTGGACCTCCAGATATCTCACTCACCGTACGAAATGCAGCACCAAGCCACTACTATACGTCAGTTTTCTGTGAGACAGTGGTCGACGACACACCCTGTCGAGCCGGCCCATTCATGCTGTAGACAAAACTGTCTACAGCGTAGCTCTACAACTCAAACTTTTACATCCATATATGCATTTCTATATATCCCTTTCTTAAAAATGCCTTTGATACATGCATAGACAGACAGACAATAAATCAATTGTGGTTTCATTTTCCATTTTCAGGTACAGAACCTCAAAAATGACCTACAAAATACAAATGAAATCTACAAATATCGACGTCGGAACTGGGTTACAATAGAGTGATTATTACGAATTTTATTTTATTGTTATAGTGAATATAAAAAGTAATGTAAAACGATATTTTGCTAACATAAATGTATAATTCCTGAATGTATCACAAATTGTGCAAATAATTTTTAGTTACGAATTGATTTAAATCTTAAATCACAAATATAATAGTTATGGATTGATCTATTTAAGAGTGTCGATTGTATGTAGGTTGGTGAATAAATAAGTGACCCACATAAATTTGCGGAGGTCAATATAAAATCCGGATCGATGGTACTGCCGAGTGCCGACGACGAAGAGTAGACTTTGTCCAGAGTTATGCGCTCAGCTCATTGTAGGTCATGGGGCATTGTGCTACACAACTTATAAGCGTTATGCAAAATACGAAGTGCCTTTCGATTTTGCGATATCTATAAATCGAGACGAACGATCGTGGGATAGCGCAGGTGAACGGCCATTTTGATGTGTTATTTTGTTTAACGGTCCCCTTTATAATAAAACGATCACTTTTATTTTTATTAACAGTTTTATTTTTATACCAAGTGTAATAGAATATTATCTATCTGTGTTATGGCGGATGAACACCGACCACCTCGATTTTTATAAACGTTGTTCAAATAAAAATAAATAGGAATTATTTTAAGATCGTATAAATATTAAATACTAGCTTTTGCCGCGGTTCCGCCCGCGTGAACGGCTTGCTCAGGGATAAAAAGCATATGTCCTAATCCAGGTCATGGTCTACCTTTGTGCCAAATTTTATGCGGAACCGTTCAGCCGTTAAGGCGTGTTTGATTAACAAACAACCAAACTCACAAACATCCAAACTTTCACATTTATAATAGTAGTAGGAAGTAGGATAGAATAAGTATTTCACTACTTCGAACTATTCTAAAATGCAACAAGTAACACGTGTATTTTATCTATTAAGAACTTAATATAATAAATCTGAGCAATTAAACTCCGCGAGGTTGCAATCAATTATTACCAAATATAGAATGTGTATGCTTAGTATGTTTACAAAGCCCACTATAGTTTGATCTTGACAAGAGTAAAATTCTTCAACAGTAACTATTAATATGCCTTAGTTACTAGGTCCACCGCTTTGTCCATTTCTGTCGCCAGAAACAGTGTGTAAACACTGTTGTGTTCCAGTTTGGCATTGTGAGACTTGACAACTTATGTCTCAGGGTAACAAATGTAGTCCAGTGCCATTCAATGCTTTGTAATTCAAAGTTCTGTATAGTGTTGCTTCTGTGTATAGGCAGGTGTGGCGCTTACCACCAGACGAGCGACCTGTTCGTCTCGTCATTCAAAGTAATAAAAATGACTAATAATAACAAACAAAAAATTCAGTCATGAGTTCAGATGAAAAAGGTAAACTTTTTACGGTATTATTTACAGCTCTACACGTGTCGATGATGATGTTGTTGATAAAAAATGAGATTTTAATACAACAAAAAGATAATTGGCCGCATGTTTCATGATCATAATTTGTCTATTAGGAATTATTTATCTCAATTATAATATTACATAGAAAATGCAGTTTTTTCTATGGTTATAGTTTATCTCAGTAGAGTAGCTGTGCGAAAAAGTCCCAGTGAAAAATTGGGGGCAACGCCTTTATCTATATACAATAAAAAATAAAACAATGTGAATCCCAGTAGAGCTCGTTTCTAAGATCGAAAGTGCTCTCAGTCCTAGTTTCTATCGAAACTTCACAATATTATAATTTATTTTGATATAATATTTTACTGTCTATTCGATTTTAATCTTTTAGGCGTCAACATGTAAACATCGTAACCCTAAAATTAAACGTCAAGATACCCTTTTTTACGCTTTGTACGATGATGAATTGTGAATGTTGATCTGAAATGTTTAATACAGATATTGCTTTCAAAGTCCATTTGCACCGCTATAAAAATCTCAGATAACAATCATCAGAACACATTAAAAGTTTTATTACAAGTTATATGATGTGATATTGTATATCTTTATGAAGCATCTTTCACTTCCCTGTGTGTGTGTCCCTAATATTCCCTTTAGCATAATAGTTAATAGATTTAATTGTCAAAAAAATAGTATTTAAATTGTAATTGACTCTACCAGATGGTGAACAATTTTGGCAGGGGTTATTCGCTACTTTTTTGGTAATTGTCAATTATTATGTCTAAATGAGCTTTGTCTGCCAAATAACGCATTAAGTTAAACTTTAGGACCAACCAATATGACATTCAATTCTTTGTATGTTCACCGCGTGACAATTTTCTATTTTATTATCTTTAAATAATTTTAATACTTACGGTTACTATAGATTGAAATATCCACCATAAAACAATTAAATACTAAAGGCAAATATTCGATGGTAGATATTTTTCTAAATTGAAAATTTTAACCTGCCTCGGTGGCGCAGTTGTAATGCGTACGCGTTACGATTGAGGCAGACACTGAGGTCTCGGTTTCGATCCCCGGGTCGGGTAAAGTGGTATTGGGTTTTCTATTACGAAATGCTTAGTATCAGCCCGGAGTCTGGAATTTGTGCCCGGTATGGCGATAGGCTCGCCCCCTATCACATCGTGGGACGGAGATACGATCGGCGAAATGTGGGTGTACTGGTTACACCTTTGCCTACCCCTTCGGGGATTACAGGCGTGAGTGCGTATGTATGTATTGAACATTTTAAAGTGAAAAAAAGAGTTATCCAAGAAAAGATTTTCATGCGCGGGAAGAATAACATAATATCGCGAAAAGCACGGACGCATCGATATGCGCGACAGGACGATTCCTACTGTTAATGCTGGCAAATCGCAGCGGTATGTAAGATCCCGCGCGACCCTATACTATATTATATATATTTAAATATACTAAAAACATATATCGGTCGAATATTACGACCTATTAAATCAGGGCAGCATTTGGGGCTTTAAACTCCGACTTGTCTTTCTATTTGAAATAAAAGTGAGGAAGCTTTTAAGTAACTCCAATTTTAAAGTAAATGAAAAGGTATAGTTGTTTCTGAAAGTAGACAGTCACATAAGTATTACCAATATCATAAAATGAAATATATCGTATAACACTCGAAAACTTGATTTAGAAACGAATAATTTGACTAATCGAAATCGAATTACTTAATACTATAGGTACTATTCTAGTCTACTTGATGTACAACTTAAGGTATGTTGTAGATATTTAGTGTTCAAACCGGCGATCTAAATCTTAGTGACTATTGATTATTTACCTTGATTTTTGTACCTAAAATATTATGATTGTGACAACTACTATGTATGTAGGGGTGATGAGCACAGTCCAGTGCCATGAAGTACTTTGTACTTCAAAGTTCTGTGTAGTGTTTATGCGCAGGCTTATCATCAGGTAGGCGACCTAATCGTTTCCTCATTCAAGTTATTAAAAAAGTTACAAGTGAATGTATATAGCAGCACATTGCATAGCTTGAACACATTTTGATTTTAATATAATTATGAGTGGTATAGCCACGCTGTAGACACTATTGTCTACAGCATGAATGGGCCGGCTTGTCCGGGTCATTACCACTGTCCCACAGAAAACCGACGTAAAGTAGGAGCTTGCTGCTCCGTTTCGTACGGTGAGTGAGATATCCGGATGCCCAAATCCCCGTCCCCTTCCCAATACCTTAATTATACCTTTCCTTTAAGGTCGGCAACGCGCCCATTATTCTTTTGATATTGTGGGCGTATATGGGCGGTGGAGATCACTTACCATCAGGTGACCCACTTGCTCGTTCGCCGGCCTATAATATAAAAAAAATTATATATACATTACGAAAATATAATTATCGTGAAATACAATCCAATTTTATAAACTGATTATTATCCTTTCATTATAATTAATGTGGTCAGACTTAAAGCGTAAAAAATGCAAATCACGAGTATTTTGCATTTGTCTGGTTTTAATTTTATTATTGTCACTAAAATTAGTAATGTACATATTACTGTGTGTCAATAAAATATATCATTGTCACGAATATTTTAATGCAATCTGACCGGATTGGGTACAAAAAACAACAATATAAATTATAGATTTAAGGAAGTTTTTTATATCGTAATGTTACCTATAAAATGTTGGATTGGTTTATTACTTTGTAGCGTAGGTACTGAGTTTCTATTACCTTATGGATTGTTATTATTTCCGTCCTACTATTTTTAATTAAGTGGGTTTTGCTCGTTTTATAGATTGTATTTACCATATTAATATAATCTGCTTATTAATTTACATATTCCATGTAGAGATGTATGTAGATAAAAATATTTTTGCCTGCTTACAACTTTATTATTCCAACGGTAATAAGATTATTTGCTTAAAGCGTTTTTTCAACGATTATACACGGTCAATAATGTAGTGTATGTCTATTTAATGATTTAAGATGGAGCGAGGCGACGTAAAGGCGAATAACACAGATTATTTGTTGACACATGCCTACGTAGGTATTAGAATAAAATCGTTTAGACAAAAACAAACTGGAACCTGTCCAATATATTGTTTAATTTAACGAGCTTGCTGCATAATGGGTTCTTATTTGGGCATAGCGTATTTTTTAACAACTTTTTAACATGTGTGGGTAATATTTAAATATGTCTATGCTGTTTCGTAAGCCGACATAACAGTCACTAGAATGAATACGAATTGATTTTAAAATTTACAATGCCTTTGTAGCAGAGACAATATTGTTCGCGAGTCACAGCGGGTGCTCGAGATGACATCTCACAGCGTGCAGCCTTACCTCTGAACCGGCCGCTTCATCGCTTCAATAGGTTAAACTTTCATACTTTTCTAATAGAGTTCCGTTTTATTTATAACGCATGGCTGATCATCCCGATGCAAAAGAGACTATTTCAAAGCGGCTATAACAGTTATTGAAAATAAGACCTTAGATAAAAAAAAATAGATAGAGGTACCTTTTATAAAATGAAGTGTTGTTTGGGTGTCAGTATGGAGGATCATTGTTGAATTCGCTACGTGGTTGGTCGCAACTCCGGCCAGAGCGAGGCGCCTTGAGCTCGCGGGCTGGGCGCGAGCGCGCGATGCGACGCGACGCACCGAGCAGCGCGGTGCGGCGCGGCGTGGCGCGCAGGGTTATCGGTGTTTGAGCGCCAGTCGCAGTTCCCACGGCGAACGGTATTTTAAATACCTGTTTATCTACGTACAGCGACAGGACCGAGGCGCATTCTGTCTCTGAGTAGCGTCTTCTGGATGGGTCAAGGATTCGAAGGTGAGTGCAGATCTGTGCTCGTTATTCGATGTCGGCTGACCTGGTTTCCTATAATAACTTATCGTGCACGGCTATTCATTCAATTCTAAATAATACACTGATTATATTCGTTCGTTTCTTATTCGAAGTATTTGTGGTTTCTATTATGTTACTTGGTCTTAATATTCGACTACGTATTATCTGTTTCGTGCAAATTCCATTAATATCCTTTTTAAGAAGGTTAGCACGAAGAATTGTGGAATTCGCATAATTTTAATCTGTATAAAATAACTATATATTTAAATAGATATATTTTTTTTAACAGTCACATACATAGTCCTGACCCCACACTAGGTAAACCTGTATCGTGGGTATCAAGAACTACGAGGGACTTGCAGTCCCACAACACCCAGACCCGAGACAAATATTTGTGGATCAGACAAACATTTGTCAGGGTGCGGGAATCGAACCCACGGCCTCACGCTTTGCAACCGGCTACTCGCCCGCTGCGCTACGGAGGCTGTCAAAATACATATTTTATACCTATTTAAAATCAATTTTTAATACCTACCTGTGACTACATGGCTCTATCGTTTAAAGCTAGATTAACGAATCTAGTTTTATGTTTTCAATAATATAATGGATGTAAGTGGGCCACCAACATCTTAGGCCCAAAGCCAATCTCACTTGCACTTTTTTTTGTTTATTTGATTGACGAAACGAGCTGGTCGCTCGCCTTTTGATAAGCGCCACGCCTACGCATAAACAGAAGCAACATCACTGAACTTTGAATGCACTGCATGTCACTGGACTGCGTTCGTTAGTACAGACATAAGTTGTTAAGTCTTGTAATGCCCAGTCATTTTACTGGTTTAATCTTCTTCAAACAGAAACACAACAGTGCTTACACACTGTTGCTTGGCGGCAGAAATAGACACGCTTTATCTATTGGTGGTACCAACCCAGACGACCTTTTGCATATGAGGAACATAAAACTAAACTGATACACTCTACTGATTAACAGACGAGCCAGTGGCGAAACTTCCCGTTGCGGGTTGTAGGGGTCAGACGGCTGGTCGCCCCACAGCCTTCGTGGTGAGTAGCCGGCTGGTAGCGGGAGGCTGTGGCCCGCACCGAGACAATTGTTAGTGTGATCTACAAGTGTTTGTTTCGGGTCTGGGTGTTGGGGCCGCAAGTCTCTCGTAGTTCCTGATGCCTACTATACAGGTTTGACCTACTGTGGATTCAGGACTATGTGTGACTTTTGGGTGTATTGTATTGTAATAATAATACAAAATCCAATGTCAAACATTGGTAAGGTGGACCCTGACATGAAGCCGTGGTAACGCCAGAAAGAATATTATATTACATTATTATATTGAAATAGTCTTGTGTATTTTAATTACCAAAATTAGCTTAGAATCGTTTAATTAACTTTCATTGCCAATATTATTTGTGTTTTTTTATTATTAGTATAGGCCGGCAAACGAGCAAATGGGTCACCTGATGGTAAGCCATCTCCACCGCCCATGTACGCCCACAATACAAAAGAATTATGGGTGCGTTGCCGACCTAAGGAAAGGGATAATAAGGGATTGGGAAGGGGAGGGAGATTTGGGCCTCCGAATATTTCACTCACCGTACGAAACGCAGCAGCAAGCTGCTACTTTACGCCGGTTTTCTGTGAGACAGTGGTAACGACCCGGACGAGCCGGCCCATTCATGCTGTAGACAAAATTGCCTACAGCGTGGCTCTACCACTCGTCAACGTTTATATGTAAATAGATGCCAACAAACTTTTATACTTATATTATTTATATTTTACGCAAATATATGGCTAATATGGATTAATTAGCAACTAATAGTTACTTATAAACTTTAAATAATATGAGAGTCGAATACATATTTATAGCGTACGAATACGTCTGTATAACCATTTCGAAACACTTAAATCCCACCTTAATTTTATCAGTTTGTGTACGCCAATATTATCACTAAAATATACAACCATTTTATAGCCCATACAAGTGGATTAATACAATTCCGTAAATAAATACACCAGTTTATTGCGTTTTCGTATATACGGAAGAGGGGCGTATTATGTTACCTGGCGATTAAGTGGGTTGTCAACAGCATGATTCACACTTTATCCTGGTTGCATTACATTTCGGTGAAAATAATTTTAAACGACCGAGTAAATAATTGGTAAATTGAACAAATTAATGTGTTCCGGTCATTACGCTGACTGAGGTAGAGACACGTTGTAGGCTGTTTTGTCTACAGTATGAATGGGCCGGCTTGACCGGGTTGTTACCTCTGTTTCACTGATAACCGACGGTGAAGTAGCAGTTTGCTATACGTTTCGTACGGTGAGCGAGATATCCGGAGGTCCAAAACCATTCCTTTCCTTTCTAAATCTCTTAATTATCCCTTTACTTTAAGGTCGGCAACGGACGAGTCCTCAGGTATTGTGGATGCTACGGGCGGTGGAGCTCACTTACCATCGGGTGACACATGTTTTTTTTTTTTTATACTGGCTCGGCATAGTGACTACGCTACACCTGATGTTAAGTGCAGCGCAATCCAAGAATACTGTCGACCAACGACAGACGATGTGTCTATCGTAGGTCGGCAAAATTATGCCGGCCTGCCTAATTGCTTCTTCACACTCCGTTTAAAGGACCCCATATTATATGAAGGAGGGAACACGTGTGCCGGCAAACTATTCCACAGTTTGATGGTCCGGCAGAAGTAAGATTTTGCGAACTTACTTGTTTGCTGATCAATGTTATAAAAAAAAGATTTTTTAAAGTGATTCCGATGAGTTTCTATTTTTTGTAGTATTGCGGAAAATTATTTTTGTACTCGTATCTGCCCGGCACGTAGAGAGAGGGCCTGATTTCAGATTTAATCAATCATTTCTCGAAATATTTTAATCTTAATTTATAAGTTTAAATATCGTCTAAATAATAATTTTATAAATCAAAATTAATGTATATAGATGTATGTAGACCATAAGTCTCAGGTGCTGTCCACGGTGTAGCCTAAGGATATTCATAGGCCAAGCATAAGGCTTCCCGTTAAGGTTTTTGAAAATTGCAATTAATAACAATGAAAACTATAAATATTGCATCTAGAGTTAATTAATGCCCGAAACTTATTTTATTCTCAGATTAGTCATTGTTTACATTGTTATTTATCCATTGTGATTTTGCGCAAAATTATGTTTACCCATATTTAATCGAAGAATCGATCTGCAACTATGAAAAAAACAAAATTTAATTTATTTTAGCGGGCTAGTTCTGACATTCGACCTTAAATAGAAAATTGTATCCCTTGCGCTAAAAGAGGTATAAACAACCTGAATACACAAGGAATTACTAACTTGTAAGTCGTTCTTAAGTGGTACTTTCATTATATACTCATAAAGTTCTTAATTGTAAATACAATTAATTTATGCGCTTCGGCAACCTTCATGTGTTTTGGTAATATGAAAACACGATGATGATGACCCAATGCAGACCTGTTACAATATTAGATTATGCACTTTTGTATTATCTTGAATAACGAGACGAACAGGTCGCTCGCCTGATGGTAAGCGCCACGCCATATAACAATAAACAGAAGCAACACCATACAGAACATTGAATTACAAAGCATTGCATGGCACTGGACCGCGCTAGTCACTCCAAGACACAAGACGTTGAGTCTCATAATGCCCAGTAAATTCACTGCCTTCCAAAAAGGGACCTAGTTAGTGGTACCTCGTACCACCTAATTGGTGTGTTTTAAAGATTATACAGACCGACGCGGTACATTCTGTAATAGGGTTCCGAGTGTTCCATTGGTACCCTTCAAGTAAGGAACCCTAGGAATGAATATTGCCGAAGCAAATAACTTGTATTTTGATCATACTACATTTACAATTAGGATCTTATTGAGTATTAAAGCACTACTTAACTACAACATACATATTGTCTGTTAGACAATAGCTTTATTTCTTCACTGTTTTCGCGCTAATATACTGTAAAAAAACTTTTTTTAATATTTATTATACCAATAGATCACAAATTAAAAATTAAATAGGATAATGATATTCACAATATAATTGATGTTATGTAAATTCATCGGCACTAGAGAATGTAGCCGCGGGCGCGTTGAATAAACGCACTGATAATTTATGATGCTCATTATGAATATAGTTGCAAACGTATATGCGTTAGCTACATAAAACCCATAACTATATTTTATCCTAATCCTTACATAAGAAGCTGATCACCTCATTTGTGACACGTATCAACTCTATATTAATACTATTTAGTGTACACGGCCTTGTCCCAACCAAAGAAAATGAGAATTTATATGAGAAAATTATTGGTATATAAACAACATGGCGTTAATGTGATTTAAATGAATAAATTTTTAAGCAAATGGTCGCCCGGCTGAATTTAAATGATTATACATACAGCGAATTTCGCATTATAATAATTATAATTGAAGACCATATCAATTCAATAGACCTTGCCGCCGGCGATAGTGAAGTCAGTGCTTTTTGCCTCATTAATGTACATCGTGGAACATTCAATGTGAAATGTAATTTAGTTAATCCACTGAGTCGCATTCACAGGCGATTTTAAATCTTTTCATTACAATCGGAGTAGGACGATTACTAGACGACCTACATAAGGCCCGACCACTGAGTGTTGATCCACTCACGAAACCAACGAGCTATCATGCCATCTTCCCATTTGATGGTACATTTAATTTTCTATTGAATTTCTTATCTGGTTTCGTATAGAACTCTTATATTAGTAACGTGGGAATCATCATTGACTGGCACCGGATTACGTCGATGGCTATCACCTAGAAAATGAATTAATAATAACATCGATAGAAGCCGATGTAATCTGTAACTCGGCTTCCGACTACAAATTGCTTTGATGTTTACAATAAAACATCTTATACATTAACCCAGTATACTCTTATGATACTGTTAAGTTGCTAATCTATAAGAATCTAGAATATACGACCTGTTTACACATTGATTTGTAAACAAAAAAAAAACAAATTAAAAAAACTGTAAAGCAAAACATAAATTTATTTAAAGACAATGAAAAAGCTTTTTTGGCAGAAAAAGAGTCATCACATTTTAATAAATAATATTATGTCGGCAGTTTTAGTTCATCCCCGATTTCATCTCCTTACCGGGGAGCTTTTTCTTTAAATTTAATTTGATATATCGGATCACTCTGTGGAAAGATATGAGTGGTCAATACATACATATAAGAGTAACAAAAAATATACACGTCAAATCTTTTAAAAAAGTAAGTAGAACTACCTATGTATTTGCTCGCAGCTTCGCCCGCATGAACGGCCATTTTCGGGATAAAAAGTGCCCTATGGGATAATAAGGCCTATGTCCTAATCCCGGTCATGGTCTACCTGTGTGCCAAATTTAATTCAAAACCGTTCAGCTGTTATGGTGTCATTAACTAATAAACATCCAAATTCACAAACATCCAAACTTTCACATTTATAATAGTTGTAGGAAGTATTAGGATCACAGTTTTAATTGCAGTAGAATAGTAGGATTCTACGGTGAAGAGTTTGCATCCTAATTATAATTATTAGCGCTATTTACTAATAATGTGCCAATAATATATGAAATGGTATAGTGTTTTTTTATAACAGAGGCCAATAAACGAGCAAGTACATATTAGTAAGTGATCTCCACCGCCCAACACCCACAATAGCAGAATAAAGGAATTGGGTTTGGTAAGGGGAGGGGGATTTGTAGCTCCAGAAATCTCACCCACTGTACGAAACGCTGCAGGAAGCTGTAACTTTACATAGGTTGTAGACAAAAATGACAACAACGAATCGCTAGAAAATTATTCGTAAGAGGTACCAAGAAATTCTGTAGCCGCATCTGAATATTTCTTTCTCCGGTATATTTAAATCGCTGCAATAAAATTTAAATTCCGTATTAAATATTGAAACAGAACTCCAATAAAATCAATTTGTATAAAACCGCAAGAATGAATACGCCGGATAACACAATCGCTGTCAACTGAATACTAAAATAAACCATTTTATGATTACTTGTCTAATAAAACAATCCATAATTTGGTCATCAAGATACTTTATATGTTACATATGAGGTATTTTGACCACTTATGTATATAAAATTGATTATAATGGAGCAATGCTCAGTTCGCTTCTGTTATTACAGCTTAAGTGTTGCATGGTCACCTGTTAATGTTTTTTTTTCTCAATGTAAAGTAATTAACGTGATTAAGGTAGTTTACGGAAAAGCTTGATACGGAAAACTTTTCTTTTAAGTTCATTGTCGTAAGTCAGTAATGAGAGAGCGCGAGATAGTGCGCTCGCGACTCGCGTGGCCTCACCGCAAAATAAATGCTGTAATTAAGTGAAATTATTATAATTCTGTTTCAGATACTTATAAATGGATGTCACAATATCGCGCCCTTAAGTTACGGTACATTCGTAAAATACTTTGTAGGTATCTTGAGCTCCAAAATGAATGGTGTCGAAAGTTTATTACGCTTTCCTCGATAAATACATTTTTGCGTGCAACACAACTGCGTAACTGCGTGTTTTTAATACTGCTATAAAGTTCAATTTACAATACTGAATAAAAACGGTGATTGTGTAACCATCATGCAAACAAGTAAACGACAGGCTAATTGAAATTTTGTAAAATATCTATACCATTCGAAGGAGTTTCCGTCAGGAGAGTTATGGATTGATATATTAATGTTAGTTTTATATATATCGTGCTTAATTATATAATAATAACAACATTTAGCATACGTTGAGATGTTGATCACGGATTAAGTTACTTCTTAGTGCTTCACAAACGTGGCTCAATCCGTGACTGCCGACTTCGATCATATCTGGGTAGCCCGCAAAACTCGTATTTGGGCAGGAATTAATCATATTCCTGCCCGTTCATGTAGATAAGAAGAGAATTAAGAGAATAAGAGATTGGTACTCATGTCTGGACGATGAAATAAATCAAAGAGGGATGGAGTTAACTATCAGCAGCTTTCTACTCGTAGAGATGGATTCGCCTTAGTTCGTCGGTTTCAGTACATACATTGCCTATTCCATGACGGAATAGTGAGCATAGCATATTTTTCTCGTAATCATCTCGAGATGAGATATCGTGCTATCATAGTAGGTACTGTTATTTCTTTAAAAATATTGTTTCACTCCAAAGAGAGTCGATGTATAGAATACCTACATTGTAGTTTTGTTCGACAGAATTACCGGTACTACTCTTCATTGGTTGATGGTAGCTG
Organism: Mimas tiliae; assembly: GCA_905332985.1. Taxonomy (NCBI): domain Eukaryota; kingdom Metazoa; phylum Arthropoda; class Insecta; order Lepidoptera; family Sphingidae; genus Mimas; species Mimas tiliae. The sequence goes on from HG995241.1 coordinate 8,727,529, forward strand.
AGAGAAATGCATGAAATATATCTTAAATATTGACGATTTAGGTGTACATTTATATACTATATACTATTCTATATCGAATGGTTAGATACCAACCTAGTGTCAAAGGTTTCAAGCTGCACAAAGGCCTCTGACTTGGATAAAGGATTGCTGTTAATTGATTGATGAACAGCTAGGAGTTACTGTTTACGTATACCTTCGAAATACGGAAACATCAAACAAACATCAACACAACATCCAATTTTTCACATTTATAATAGTGGTAGAAAAAGACAAGAACTATGATAACCTTGGGTATAATACACTAAAACCCTCCTAAAACGCTTTCGCTAAAACATTCTACGCTAGTCAAAACAACCTTAAAAATAATTCATTATTTAAAACAAAAAATCGTGAATAAGTTTACTTTCGAGTCGAATACAGAACCTCCTTTTTAATGCGGTTAAAAGTATAATGATTTTATTTACAAACACTTGTGGAAGCACCGTTCTAAGTCACAACATATTTGTTGCCGATCTAATAATAGGTATGTGATACTTAAACAGTTAATTGAATAAAATTGCATCAGATCAAAGTGTATTCGAACGTAGAAATCGAGACAAAAAAAGCGAATAGTATCTGTTATCAGTCCATTATGGCCGCAAACAAATGACACAGCTTAAAGCTTTTTAAGCGGTGAGAGTCGTGATTCGTCGTCGTCGTAATTAGCCGCTCAGTTGCATGACCGTGTCACAGACCAACGCGCATTTAATGACCAACAGAAATGACACTACTTTGCACTTTATTATTTGATTTTTATCCGTCATCTTGTGATTTTTATGACATCAGCACAGAATAAAAATGGTTCGCATAATCAAAAGAAGGCTTAAGCTTGCAAAGGCTGATATTAAAAAAAAAATGGTTAAAAATAAATATCGTCGGCGTCTATACGCCGTAATCCGACGCGTACTTGTGCCCAACAATGGATATATTCTTTCTGCCTGATGTTATTCCAGCTTAATACCAGGGTCCGCCTACTCATACCATAGATTTGATGATATTTGCCGTGTCGTAAATCCGTATTTGCATGCACCTGTATAACGATAATAGAAGGTACTGCGATTAGTGGAAGTTTTTCGAGAGTAGCGAGTATTTGATATCTAGGCTGCCCAAGTAATTTCGTTTTAGACGATATAAAATGTAGTTATTTTGAAAAATACTATGAATATCAAATAAATAGGTAGTTGTAAGGTTAATAACTTGTTCAAGTTATGTATTGATTTTATCTCTTAACGCAAATATTACATTACACTTTAATACAAACGTTACATAAGTGTTAGTGTTACATATTAATATTTATTTATTAGGTAGATATTTAGATAAAATGTTTGTACGATCCACAAATATTTGTTTCGGGTCTGGGTGTTTTCTCCCCAGAGGGGTTGACGTCAGGCATGCGGCGGGTCGTAATAACTACAAGCCAAATCTTTATGTAACAGCATAAAAAGCATGATGCGCCGACCCCACTATGAGTGGGATAAGGGCAGGTGGAAAGAAAGAAGGCAGGTACTTATTAACATACGCACTCACGCCTGTAATCCCCGAAGGGGTAGGCAGAGGTGTAACCAGTACACCCACATTTCGCCGAGAGTATCTCCGTCCTACGATGTGATAGGGGGCGAGCCTATCGCCATACCGGGCACAAATTCCAGACTCCGGGCTGATACTGAGCATTTCGTAATAGAAAAACCCAATACCACTTTACCCGACCCGGGGATCGAACCCGAGACCTCAGCGTTAGCCTCAATCGTAACGCGTACGCATTACAACTGCGCCACCGAGGCAGTCACTTATTAACATTTCTAATATTATGATTTATATTATAATAAGTATGTTATGTACATGTTAAGTAATTTTAAAGATTTTTCTTTCTTACTTGCAACTTGTTAAATTGATTTTGCAATATAGCTGGTTAGTTAGTAGTACTCTGGTGTTATATTTAAAAAAACATGTATAAACAATCTTACCACCGAATATAAAATTACAGCAGCGTATTACAATAAAATATTTTATTACAACTCGCATAAAATAAGAGAAATTATGCTGATACAATATTTTTATAGCAACATAATTTCATGAAAATATTGTTAAAAATTTCTTCCTTTATGTACCTTTATTACATTTTTATTTGCTAGGTCATTTGTACTTATTGGAAATATAAAAGGCTTTCAATTAAATAATTTGTAAACAAAAGCACAAGTCAAATTTAATATGCCTGTTTTGTCATCGTCAGTCGATATTTTACAAATATTATTTAAGAATTTAACTTTGGAAGTAAAAAGACTGATGTATTTTAATTTGAAATCTATGTTTATTATTAAATAAAACATCTGTACTCTACATTTATTTTTCATTTAATAGACATGGAAATCAAAAAATAAGTAGCCGTTTAGTCATTCATGTTGTTTTTCGTACGGCTTTTATGCACTGCGATGAATACTCTTTGACAACTTTTAGCCAAAAATATCGTCAGCTGGTGACAAATTGCGCGATAAGCTCTTAAATGCAGATAAATTATATCGGCATTTGCCGATAACCAGACTACCGCTGTCAGGTACATTTGTTACCAGCGATGCAGAAAAATAATATAAACACCTTTGTTTTTTTAATAACAGAAATCCAAATAGCCATTTACAAATGACGTAAAACTGTATTCTATTATTTATTACTTTTGATATTTACTTATATTATTATGTTATTATTGTGTTTAAATTTATTATCCTAATGAATATTCAGTTTGTAATTAAGACATTGTTAAAAGTGTCTTATTTTCCGGAAAAACTTTGCTATAAACACTTGGCTTATAAATAAAGGCACGCGTAGAATTACAGACATATATAACTATATATTTTGACAGTGTCATAATATTTTACTCCAAATTAATGGAGGTCATTAATTTTATTTCTTGTAACTTACATTATTGTAATTTTATTAAAACAAGTAGATACCTCTACTTATGTTAAAAATATCATGCCCTAGTGGAAACTTTTCCTACGACTAAGTTTACATACCACGTTTAAATAATTTATTAAAACGAGTATGCAATACTGTGCATTTTAATAAATCTATTCAGATCTTTCATTTTATTGCTGTTAATTTGGCAATTTCTTAAAAACTAGTTTTGTTGCTGTTTTATAACATTGCAAAAATATGTTCAAAACGTTAAAAATCTTGGTAGTAGACGTTATTTTAGTACTTAAAACAATATTTCGGCCTGATGGCGTTATTTCTAGAATTCGCCTTATCATATCATAGATTTTACGATATTTGGTACTATATGTGGGGCAACCCATCATATGACCCCCGCAATCCGCAACGGGAACTAGTATTCAGTTGGTTTTGGGCCTAAGATGTTGGTTGCTCACTTACACTCGTAACAGTACGTTTAGTACTTACGAATAATACGAAAAACTAATAGGAGTATTCAACATTATTTACAATAGCAAATTAGCTGTCTGTAAATCGTAATTGAATTCAACATGAAAAATATATTTGTGTAACCCAATTTATTAAATTAATTGTTCACAAAATGAAGGCAGTCTTGACATCCCATTTAGGACATTTTAAATTGTGAAATTTTATATAACAATAAGAGGATATAATAATAAGTATGATAATCATAAGATTGATCTGGGATAAAAATTAAAATAACTTTAAAATTTATAAAATACCTTCCAGGCATCATGACACGTTATGAGCAACAACATAAGCATTCGTAAAATTACAATAAGTATTGGTTATGTATGTAATTTATTTTTGTGATTGAAGCTAATCGTCTTGATTCTTTTTTTTCAGATGCTCGCATGAATATGTCTTTTGTTTATATATTCAATAATCTTGATATAATATAAATATAGTAAAAACATACATACGGAACAATATACATGCGTAACATACGTGGCAGCCTTCGTGGTGCAGTGGGATAGTAGACGGCTGTAGAACGAGAGGTCGCAGGTTTGATTTCCGCACCGAGACAAAAACCTTTGTGTAATCCACAAATATTTGTTTGGGATCTGGTTATACTCTCCTCAGAAGAGTTGACGTCAGGCAGGCGGCCGGTCGTAAAAAAACTGGAAGCCGAATCTTTCTGCAACATATGTTAAAACATGTTGCGCCAACTCCATTGCAAGTGGGATGAGGGCAGGTGGAAGAAGATTATTATATCATGAAATGTATAGTACAGAACCCTCAGAGCACGAGTGCTACTTGCAATTGACCGGTATATTAAATGTAACGCGAATAAAATGTGCATTCTCTCCTGGATAAACATAAATAACGGGTATTTTATCGTGTTCACTAATAATATGTACTTTTAAAAATAGCGCAGTCTGACCTGTTAATAGCACTTGGAGTTGTTGTAAAAAACACAAGGCTGTCTTTTGTAAATAACTGTACCTCTTATATTCCTATTGAGTTCTTTTATTTGTTACACCAAACAGCCCGCCTAATAATTTGTCTGGGTATGCTCATAAAGTTTTTCATATTTGTTACCTACATCAATTTATACGTTATTACACCTTTGTTTGGTCAACGTTTGGCATCGTTTTAGTACAGTTCTTTAATAATGTTGTTTTTTAAGAGCATGACGATAGTTAATTGTTAGTTATTTATTGCTTTATTCTTCAAGTGTTATTAGCCACAAATACTAAAACTCGATTGTGGCCTATAGCCTCGGTAAACGATTACCGAGTTAAGCAACTCTTGACGCGGTCAGTCTATGGATGGGTGACCGCTTAGTGGTATTTTAACTAGGCATCTCCGTGCTTCGGAGGGCATGTATAAAGTCGATCCTGGATGTTACCAACTGATAGCAGTCGTTAAACCAAGTCGAAGGCCTTCGAGCGGCTTAATAACTCTGGCACTAGGTTAGTCACTAACCATTCGATGTAGAATACTAAAACAGAGTTATTCGTCATTACGTTTTCAATGGCCATTATTGAAATGTATCGGCACAGCAGAAAATTAGTAAAATTGAGAAGACAACAGGCTGTATAGAGTATCTATCATATAAGTCTAGGTTGCATTAATTTTCGATTGTACTGTACTTTATGATAGTGGTATCTTTCATTGTTGTAATATAGTTCACAATGCCCGGGAAGAATTTTTAATTCATTTAATCTTCTGCTACGTCTTTAAGTTCATGGATTTCTCTGAGTACTCCCTGGATATCAGTGAAATGTGGACTATTTTACCCGAATTATAAAAATCTACATTTTAGCCTAATCTCGAAGCCTATTGTAATTTATTTTACCTAATAATAGCCTTTGTCTGCAAATTCGCTTGCGCGATGAAGTTTAACGGTACTCTAGGGGAATATGCTCCGTATAATAAATAAGTAAGTACCCAAACCAACATTTTCGTCCAAACATAGATTTTCCTCGGCGCGAGAGGCGAACCCGCTACCGAGATAGAAAGTACCATATACTTTCATCCGGTCCATGGTTTATTTGTGCCCCATTTTATTCAAATCGGTCCTGTATGTTTTGCGTGACGTTCGAACACACAAGGAACAAATACTTAAACAAACTTTTTTGTCAAAAACCATTACACAAGTGCTTTGCTAATAACAACTTTACAAAGTTTTAACTCAATCGCGACGACATAGAAGACGAACACAAATAAATAAACAAATACTCAATATATATTACTGAAATAGCAGAAATTATGAATGATCTCTAGTAAGGATAAAACGTAGAAAAATTACAAAAGATCATCTGTGCATTAAATTATTGCGTTATATAAATGTAGATGTACTAAATATAATGGAATAAATTATAACGTTATTTACAGTGAATATAAACACGAATGATTAATGATAATTTTTCGTTGTTGCACATTACAAGGCGAAATACATAAATTTTAATTAAATACAATAATGTAAGCTTATACATAAAGCCTTGCTACTTCTAATATCTCGTTATTTATTTGTTATCCTTGTTGTTTAGTACTTAAATTTGTCAACTGACTACAAAAAGAGAAGGTTCTCAAATGTTACGTGACATCATCGCCAAATGCGGGGTGATTTTGATGATTCTTTTTGTATACGATTTTACTCTCACGACGGTCCCACATAAATTTGGTTAAGATCTGATGACTGAATTCGAAAGATTATGTCGTCAACGGCAAACACATCGCAATTCGGGTTTTGGGCTGCTGCCCAGTCAGTATAGGTAGACCATGAGTTGGATTAGGATAAAGGTTCTTTATTCCGCCAAAAATACTTTCATGTGAGCGAAGCCGCGAGCATAAGCTAGTTGCTAATAATAAAGAGCAAGCAGCGCAGACAATATGATTTATTTAATATCTACCTTTGTATCATAACATTTAACCACATAATTTGTTGATCTTACAGAAAACCAACGCAAAGTAGAGGCTTGCTGCTGCGTTTCGTACTGTGAGTAAGATATCCGTAGGCCCAAATCCCCCTCCCCTTCCCAACCCCTTAATTATCTCTTTTGCTTTAAAGTCGGCAACGCGTCCATTATTATTCAGTAGAGATCACTTAGCATCGGGTGACATACTTGCTCGTTTGCCGTACAATGCCATAAAAACAACCTTTTACTTATAGTCCACGATTGTCCATAAAGCTTTAGAAAATTGGAACGTTGAAGTTTCACTGACTGCATTAGCACGTGTACAATTGATTGAGGAACACTTTATTTCATTATATACATGGAGCTAATTTGCAATTGCAATAGAGTTTAACATATGCCTATATACGAAAGCATGTACACTACCTATTCACTTTGTAATTTGCAACATGCTTTCTGTGTGCATAAATACATCAGTGCATTAGAACTGCACTCACAGCTTCCTCCGATGTCTATAATCAACATTACCGACAGATACGCGTACTGAATAAGCATTAGCCTCGCTTTTCTGGAGTCAGATGGTCTATTTGGTCCATCTGGCCGCGTCATGCTTTCCTATTGCGTTAGTGCAATGTATGTTAGTGCGTAAGTTATTGTCGCAGATTCATTGGTTATATTCGATAAGTACTAGTATGTTTAAACGTGATGATATAAGAGGCTGATGCAGAACTGAATAGTATAGTTACCAGATTTGACTACAGAATTATGATCAAAATACATTATTACTTTTAAACGTTTTTCAGATATCTTAACATTCTCTTCATAATTTATACTCGTAATAAGCAAAATAGTCCTCCCGCTCTAAAAATACATATAGGCAAATAAAAACATAGAATACCAAACACAATTAAGCAATTAAGCATTATACCTTGTAACATTGTTTCAATAAATTATATAGTTTGGGCTACCATTACCTGATGATAGCTCTCCAGCTGGTAAATTATGATTCTTAGATTTATTATTAAAATGGAATCGTCATGTCCAGTTTACTTCGACTATGCGGTTACATTGTACGTAAACTATCAATATTCAATCAATAAATCGATCGTAACAAAACAAATTGTGTGCAGGGGCCTCAAGTGAATGCTCACGTCCTGCATAATGCTAAAATAGGTTATTTTATCGTTGTGTAAGTTAGATTTCCCTAATGCGCGGGCGCAGCTGAACACGGCCCCAGCGACGTGGCGCGATGAACGTGTGCGATACCATTCATTAGGCGGCGGCGGGCTACTCACGCGTCAAATTAGCCTGAGACGCGGTTAATTAACGAAGAGCTAAGCGGGCTGAGAGGGGTTAGCGACAGTATGGCTAAGATATATCGTCGCCAACTCCCCGCACCACGTTATGGCCGGTATCGTCAAATGCCACTTTACATAAAACGCTGGTATAAAATCGCTGCAGCATTAAACTCTTTAATAGTCTTCCTGTTGTAGTTTGGACTACCTTTTACACTATCCGAGTATTGTGTGATGCTTATGAGGATTTATATAATGGCTGTGAATTGCTTACTTCGTAGTAGTAGTTTATCCCACTATTTATAAGTGTGAAAGTTTGGATGTTTGTGAGTTTGTGAATTTTGATGTTTGTTAGTCAATCAGGCCGTAACGGCTGAATGGTTTTGGAAAAAAATCGGAAATGTATGCTCGTGGGGCTGGCGACCTGCGACTTTCGTCTCGGTAGTCCGTATAGTCTGATAGGGAGTAGTGGTCCTTATCGCTCCTTTTTTTAGTTCTGACAAAAATATCCTTTACTTTTTGCGTCTTTTATTTAAAACCTCCAGCATACTGCCGCGATTTATCGATCGTTTCAACTGATGATAAAAAAGGAGGAGGTTCTTAATTCGATTCGTGTACCTTTGTTTTTTTGTATGTACAAGAACGCATAATTCCACAAAATGTGGATCGATTTTGATGATTTTTTTTTAATTGCAAAGAATTAAAGTTCAAAATTTCTATTTAAATTCTAAGTAGAAATTATATCTCTAAGACCCCATACAAAATGTACTAAAAACAAATGTCATAAAATCGCGAAACACACGGATGCGTAGCGTCCCGATCTTCTGTTAACGCTGGCGTTTAAATCGCAGCAGCGTCTAAGATCACGCGCGTTCCCATTCAAAATGTATTAAACCATTTATCGATCGATTATGACAGCCGATAAATCGCAGCATTGAAGTATCACGATTAAAAATGTCATGCATGAATTTACTCCTATCGGCTGAGTAACTTAACGCGTGTTATGAATTCAAAATTGGTTCACTAAAATTATCCAGAATTTTGAATTGCAATATATTATAGCATTATATGCAATAATATTGCCATGACGAATACATATAATTATAAATAAGACATCTCCTGCCGCTGACAGGAAGGGCATTACGATTCACGAAGGCTAGTTAACAAACATATAACTGTCGACATAAGTTTTATTAGTCAATATCATTAGTGTAGATATTAAAGTCAGAGATTTCACAATAACTTTCACTTAATTAAATTCCACTTAATGTGAAAATCGTATTTTATGTTAAAAGTTTATTACTAGATCATGTTGCGTTTTACAATACTTAAATATTACTAAAGTGATTCTTAAATGCATGCTGTCCATATTTTTTAGAACGTGTAACTACCACCAGCATGAGTTTAAACAACACGAACTCAATAGTGACGTTAGAATACTGTGAAAACATACACTAGGCATACAGAAGTAAAAAGTGAAATCGTGTTGTCAACTGTTGAACAGCAATTTAAAATAGCTTTTAATATTTGTCTTCATTACTATAAATATCTAAAATAGTTATTGACTTTAATTAAAGGACAATGGTGAGGATCAGCTGCTGGGACCGTTAAGCGCGGCGGCACGCGAGAGCCGTGCGCCTCGCGACTCGCGCGCGCCGCCGCGCCGCGTCGTAGGCCCGCGCCCGTCCGCGCGCCACACACCCGTCTTACAGCGTGACTTAGGTCAAGATCGACGGACGATGGTGCCAATTACCAACTTGACACACAATAATTGTAACGCCTCGTCTGTCGTCAATTAGTTACGACTAGCTGCCAGCATCTTGTCGGTATTAAGGAACCTGTTAGACAACTGGGCACGCGATAACGACGCTATTTAAAGATGAATATCGATAATTACTTTGGGTTGTACCGTGTAATAAAAATGTAATGTAATTTCTTCGCCGATATGGATGTTTGGTGCTACCAAGTATGGTACGCTTGTTGCTAAAATTATTCAAACATCTTAATTGGGTATGGTTGGTATTTATGCAATGTAGAGCTTTACATTTACACGAGTGTACGACATTCAAAACTTATTGGCAAAACATAATAAGCATCTAAAGTTATAGAATGTTTTTACAAGAACTTTTTTTTGATAATTTTCTCAAAAATTTGGTTAGTTATTTATAATGAAAATTTTAAAAGCGGATTAAAAAAAGGATCGGTATGTTTGAAGCTACAGCTCTTTAATAATTATACAGTGCATACACAATTTCACTTAGATTCATTAAATTGTTAGTTAAAATTATATACCGTAAAATACACATCTTCTGATCAATTAATTTGAAAAAGCATGTTACATAAAAATAGTATTTAATTGTTTCGCCGTTGTTACATCGAATGAGACAAAAAGTTTCCTACTTATCTATAGACATTCCTGTATAAATAACTGATAAAATTTCTATGAACGTGTGTATAGTTGAACAATTAGCGTAATTACAGAAACGGTTTCCATAGGCAGGTGTAAAACACCGACATCCACTCATAATTCCTAGTAACGGAATCGGCTTTAGGCGGTACTAGGGAAACGTGCTAGTAGGCTGCAAAATTACTGGTTCGATATAATAGATCCTCATGCGATCCTAAGCACCTTTGCCTGACGATTTTGCTAGCAAAAATTACACGTCTTGCATAGAAAAAAAACATTTCATGAGTGTGATCAATACACAGGTGGAAATGAACCGGATAAATTGATGTACCTACAAGGAACTCAAGTATTATAATAAATACAATCTAATAGTAGTAGTGTCACGCTGTAGACAGTTTTGTCTACAACGTGAATGGACCGGTTGGACTGGGTTGTTACCGCTGCCTCACAGAAAACCGACGTGAAGTACCAGCTTGCTAGGTATAAATGCCCTCCCCTTCCCAATCCTTTAATTCCCCCTTTCCTTTAAGGTCGGCAACGCGCCCAAGATTCTTCTGGTATTGTGAGTGTACATGGGTGGTGGAGATCATTTAACATAAGGTGACGAACTTGTTCGTTTGCTGGCCTATACTATAAAAAAATGCCCTATGCATTTGATTCAGTATGAATTCGATTCGACAGCAACGGAATTACATAATTTAAGATTCGTCACACAATTATTTAAAATCTACATCTAGTTATTCTATATCCAATGGTTAGTGGTTACAAACATCTTAGGCCCAAAGCCAACCTCACTTACACGTATACTCTGCTGATTAACGTATGAGGCAATGTCGAAACTTAGGGGGTCGATGGCGGGTCGCATCATATAATACCAAATACCGTCAAATCTTACAGTACGAGAAGGTAGACCCTAGCATTAAACCGGGATAACGCCAGGCATCAAAAAGACGCCAACCTAGTATCAACGTTTTCCAGCCGCTCCAAGGCCACCGACTTGGCTTAACGACTGTTGTCAGATGATAACAGCCCAGCCCAACTTTTTACGTGCTCTCCTAAGCGCAGAGACGCTCGTTCGAAATACTACTGAGCGGTCACTCATCCATAGACAGACCGCGCCAAGGCAAGGTTATCCCATTAATTGTTTATGTTTACTGATTAGTGAGTGCTGTTGTCTGTATCCACGATATTGCACTCCGTCTGTTTGTAGTGATTCGACAAAACTTCAAAAATTGCCGCGACGAGTACACTTGTAGATTGCGTCTGCATCCGTGGCTCGGGTCGCAATATTATGCGTTGTTCATGTACATCAAATTAAATTCACTTTTTATACTTTTACTAGCTGTCCCTCGCAATATCAACGCAGGCATGTTCCTGCCCTGCTCCCCTGTGTCATAACACAGGGGAGCAGGGCAGGAACATGCCTGCGTTATATACTTATAAACCTCTGGAATAAAATAAATAAATTATAGTTAAAGTGGCATCTAAATTTGTTGCATAATTTTGGAGAAATAAGCGGACAGACAGATGAAAATAGCGACTTTATTTTATACCTACTATGTAACAATGATGTTTGATTCCCCAATGACGCATTAATGCAAACTATTTTCTGGCATCATTTAAAGTACAATAAAGAAAATTTCATTCATTGATGCAAACATGGCGATAAAATATAGCCTAAAATTCAATTATAGGAAAGCTAGAAGTGTTTATTTGTTGTAATGTGTCTGCGTTATTTATTTACAGAGGTGTGAGAAGCAGGTGCATTCGGCTTGTGGTATTGCTTTGTTCTCGTGAATCGTTACCAGTGCAGTGTTGGCAAAATCTCGCGGCACATAAATTTGCCAGGTTCCGTTGTGAAAGCCAATATTCTTTGTGGCGCTGGCGAGGTCTATTTCTAACATTAAATAAATTACACCGATATTACAAGAACGAATCGGTAGAACTTGTTTTAGTTGGACGTGTCTAGTCTCGGAGTTGCATCGCAAACATCAATTTCGTGTTACCTACTTTTAATATTAAAATGGAGTTTGTTTTATTTATCATTGTTGAATGCGTGCATTGTTTTCGTTTGTATTTTTATGTTCTAAATTTAAATATATAAACTTTATTACAGATTGCGAAACGAAAACGTTTCACGTCTGAGAATAAATAGCGTTATTTATTTTGGCACGATAATATCGGATAAAAATACAATGGCCTGCAGGTGGGGAGGTTTTGCAGAATTGAAAAATACGTTGCTCCTGTTATATACAACATTTAATTTCTAGATATTTTGCGTCAATCAACCGACTGCTGATTAGATCTAGGTTTAAGTGCATTTATATGTTTAGCGGTTGGCCAAATTAATTTTGGGAAGGTAAATCATCATTGTATGATACCAAGTTGCATAAACTTGGATTAAAACACCTCGTAATGCCTCCAGGCGAAAACTGATAAATGGTTTTTATCAAGGCTGGTTAAAGGTAACTGGTTCGGTGAATCATAAATCCATAAAATCATTTCTGGTTTTGTCGGAAATTATATTCTTTAATAACTGGGCTTGATACGGCTTGTTATTCGCAAATTTGTGCTAGTTGAGCTGTTCAAAGTTCTAAAATACTCATCTATTGATATAAATATTCAGCTCAAATAATAACTGCATTTGAATAAACATATCTATTCACATTAGTAAAGCAAAAATAAATATTTACAGGTTATCAGTTTCATATATCCACATACGGATTCCACGTTCAGATTGTTAAGTATTAAATTTATATTTTAGTGGGCAGGTTATTGAAAATTGTGAATTCTAGGCGCATAAATAACTATTAAATTTAATAATTAACTTTATCATATTTATGTATTATATCTTCGGGTGTTTCCAGATCAGCGAACATGCCTCGAACGCGTGCGTGCGGTATCCTTATGGGATATCCCTATGATTATGCGTAAAGGTAAACGTACACCTATCGTACCGCAAGAACGGCAAGCGCAGCGCTTGCCGTTGTCATCGTATTCTAGAATTCTTTGTACAAAGTTATACCTTGCACACCTATCAGCAGCACACAAGCCCCGTCGGCGCGGCGTGCAGTGCGTCAGCACGTTTAGGTGTACGTTCACCCTAAGGCTTTGTACATCACTTGTCGACCTTAAGTAGTTACTCGCGACCTGCGTGCGATCTACTAACTGCTGTGCAGTTCTGCTGTTTCAGGAATCGACATCATAGTCTCACAATTTCCAAGCGTTTACCTGCTTGCTGTATCATTAAGCCGTCTAAAGAGATAGCTAATTGTTTGGCGATTTTATGTCACCATGAGTTCAAATAATTGTAAATATTTTTAATACTTACTTATTTAATTTTATCGTCAAGTGTCTAGATCTAAAGGGAGGATGAAACCGGACTGATTGGTAATATCACATATTTTTATTAGTATTCTTAAAACGGAGACTTGATTTAACATTAAATTTATGACTCAATATCTGGTCAATATCAAACTACAAATCATCCTCAAACAAATAATAAAAATACACCTAATCAATAAGAGTACATAATGGATAATATCAATAATGCCAATGTATAAATTGTTATCAGCCGAGATTGGTATTCTGCATTCGTCCCACGTACGGCTAGAGGCTGTGGAAACTATGCTCTGTTAGCGATAAATTTATGACTCAATTCATAGAGAGGAATTATGCGTTTCGATCGTACATTAGTACAAACAGGGCGCTTCCAATTATTGACGACGAGCTATTCCGTCGCGCCTTCGAGCTGGTTGTTTCACAACACTTTATTGGACAGGCGTCAGTACCGACGTGTTGCTTAAGTTTGACGCTTTTCATTATTCCTCGCAACAAATTACTTTAGGTAACTACATTTAGGTGAAGTGAAATGGATACTGCCTCAATCTTGTTACTGTCGCGTCAAGTGGCTTTGAAACTTGATTATGTTACTGTAAGATAACTAGGTTTGATAATCGACGATACGGGTGAAAATAATTTTATAATAAAATATTTACAGTATTGTTAATTCGTAACTTTCCTGAACCAGTGGCACAATGATGTATAAAAACATATTAATATTATTTTATATTTGCCTTTTCTATTACATTTACTTATCGGCATATTTAAAAAAAACGTTTTTTTACGTAAGTATAAGAAATAAATTAATATAAACCGTTTCTAAGAAACAAAGCTCGCACATATTATAAGTAGGCAAAGCTTAATAGTACGGTTCATTTACGTCGTAAGCGCTATTCGTGCCAATGCTAATGAGCACGCTAATCACGGATCTTGTACTCGTCAATTACAAACTATAAGATATAAATTACATAGTGACAACATTACCTCATTACTGGGTAGATCTTTACTTAGTCACTGACCACTTGATTAGAAGATGGATTCTGATTTGCAGTATATCATTCAAAGTAAGATATTATTGTTGTTATTTCTGAATATTTAAAAAACAACAAAGCTAGGAAGTGCATCAATCTAATAGCGTGACGAATGTTACTGAGCAATTTTATTCTTTTATAAATAATCTCAGTTTCGAATGATTATAAATAACCAAATTTAAATAATGTACATATAAATAACAACTGCCTCAGTGGTTGTAATGTGTACGCGGTACGACTGCAGTGCAGGGGTTTTGGTTTGATCCCCGGTCGGGTAAATGCGATGTTGGGTTTTCTATCATGAAATGCTCAGTATCAGCCCGGAGCCTGCAATTGTGCCTGGTATGGCGATAGCCTCGCCTCCTATTACATCATCAGACGGTAATCAGCTCGGCGAAGTATGGGTGGTACTGGTTATACCTTTGCCTACACCTTCAGGATTGCAGGCGTGAGTGTGTATGTATAAATAACATCTTATAGATTCAATAATTTTGTTCATGTCATTTCATAACCGTTGCCTAAGTTTACGATCAATGAATTCGTGTAATGTTTATTGTTAATGCATTTAATTTTCTGACGACACCTCGCCGTCCGTTTTTTAATCCTTGTCTTGTAATACGTGGGAACAAACGTTTAGAGTGAACATACTTAATATTGTGACTCTTTCATAAATATCATTTTTTCAGGATTCATAATTCAATAAATACGTGTGATATCTCGAAATCTGTTTTGGCTAAATCTACATCGAAAGAATATTGCCGGAAGAGCACTACACTAATATAATAAACACAATAACTATATAATAACTAAAATCCTTTTTTCATGATTGCTTTTATATGCACACACCTATAATATTTGACCAAAGTTTCCCAAGGACTGCACCTGCTTTACGTTGCGATTTATGTTTGTGAGTAACCACAGAATCAATGGCGATAATTGCGCGCGGTACCGACATTCGGTTACCGAAACCGCGCTCCACTTCAGCGCACGTGTTTAATAAGCATTAAAATAATTGTGAGGCGGTTTTATATGCAGTTAATTACGATAATAAGCCAAAAATATAGGGTCTTTGTGGCCACGCGTTATGCATCAGTGCTTTCGACAATTTGTAATGTCCTGTGAACCGCTCTACATCACATATTTTATTCTTGAAACCAATTTGTTATACACCAATTAATAAATTATTTGTCTAATTTAAAACAAATAACTTTTTTCTTCTTTTTTACCGATTGCTTTACAAACTTCTTCTCCACTCGATTTCTCTTGGTGCCTTTATTTGTGCTATCTATCAATAATACAGTAATTATCAGGATTTATATGTTCATCCACACTAGGTTGTTAAGCTAGCGTATTTGGGTCTTGCCGCTGCAACCACGTCAAGGATACATTATAGGTAGAGTAATTTAATATCAATTAAATGGACAAGTAAATTCGTAATGCAATATATGATGTCTGATTACGATACAACACTCGGATGCTCATGTACGCAATAGTCACTTAATCATCATTTCGGTAATTTATCAGAGTCTTGCGACGTGTTTTATCCGATGCCGCATATGAATTTAATTTGGTTTTAACGGCGTCAGTATTCAAATTTATGTAATCAATCACCGGATTGTTATGAAAGTGTGCGATACAAGACGATTTCTTGGCCAAATTTGCATCATCATTGCAACTAGTTTGAGCGCTCCATAAGCTAACTTAAACTTCAAAGGCCTTGTTTCAGTTCTAAGTGGTTGAAGTCTCCTCGTCAAAGACGCTGCATCGCGTAGGCAAGTCTAAAACGTTCACCGCTCTCTTGATCTGACCAATAGGGCCTGCAGAATTGACTAAACAGTACTTGTAGTGCTTCTAGCTCTTGTCTAATGAAAATGTGTTTATTTATGCTTTTTTTTCTATTTCTCGGAATGAGACGACCATAATAATTACCTAAACTGTCATCTAGGACACCTAAGCAAGAAAGAGTAGGTAATAATTTTATACAACAAAATTTTAATCACTGCACGACCGACAACATGTTTTATAATTAGGTATTCTTTTATTTATTTATTAGATATAATTTAATTTACTTGTACTCGGTAGAAGTTTAACTCTCTATTTTTTATTGTATAGAGTCTAATATAATAACTCCGCTTTTTCATGCGCGGGTGTGAAGTACAACTACCAGTCTGTAAATTCCTTATTTCAAATAAATGTTTTCTACGGAAAAAAGTTTCTTCATATTTGATTATAAATTAAAATAGGTATCCTACAGTTATTGTTCTTTTTTATGTATAAACATATCTTATATCTTATTATTTTATATTAATTTCGAGACTTTTTCTAAGAAACCATATATGGTTTCGTTACATACGAACGTTTGCTTATTGTCGAAACTATATTTATTATAAATGGTATTTTTATCCTAGAATGGCCAAGCAACTACACGAGACCTAATTTTTTTTATTATTTTTTTTGCAGGCCAAATATAATGTAGGCCGTCAAGAGACATTGTGTTCCACAACGGTCAGCAGAATTATGCCAACCTGTATTTACTGGATATACCTACTCTGGCCGGAACGCGACGCGCCTAAACGAGCCACTATGGCGGGTTTTTCACCATATGTACAGTGGTTGATATCCAATCGGGTACAAAAATGATCAGGTACCCTCCCACCAGCAAGTTCTGTATGTATTTTTTTTTTTATTGATACATTTATTTCAGATTGGGAAATCTATGACTTAAAAACTAGACATTAGAAACTATGTTAGAGTACAGGCTTTTAAATTATTTTATTTTTCCAATGACCCTCCCAACCCAGTTCTTTTGAATAGGACAGTCTTAACGTGCTGCAATCATCTGTAGAATACTGTTGGAGCTACCACGAAGTCGCAATAAAACTGATGCGGCTTTTTACGCATTGCAGTGTGACAACCATCAACTCGCGCATTTGCGCATATGTGACGCACTACAATGTCGCGAAAGACCCAACAACATCCTTAAAGCATTATTATATTGTATTCGCAGGGCATTATATAGATTTAAACATTAGTACCTCAGTCTTTTTAGGGTTGTACCTCAAACCGTATTGTGAACGATATGCAAGTTGTTTATTTGCTTGCAGAATTAATGTAGCTCATTTAAAGGCTATTTTTTTTAACCTTTTGTATTCCACTGCTGGGCAAAGGACTCCATTTCCTTCCACTGTTCCTTGACGTGAGCTTTTACTTGCTACGTGGTGTCGTAGGCGTAGGCCATAATATCCATATTTTATTATTAATCTCATATGTGTCGATGGCTTTTAAAACTAATTACAAATTATACTATTAGCTTGCGATTATGATAGTGAATATATTCCTCCATATAATGAACTTTAATATCATAGTAGATTATTCGGAGGACGAAACTAACCGTGCACCCCGTCACCCATAAGTGGTCAAAACAATAAAGCATTAGATTCTAATTCACGAGCTACGCAATTACTTAAGTTTTAAAAATCCTAATAACATCGGCTGATTTTGTCTTATTTCTTGTTATAATGACACGAGAAACTATTGAGCAAAATCATGACAGAAAACATTAGATTCTCCCTTTTGAAAATAACATTTTTTTTTTTAATAGTCATGTAGTTCAATATTTATAATATAACCTAACCTAATATATAGGTAGCTCCATTTTTTTCGCAATTTTTTTTTCGTGTCGTATCTTAACAACAACATAAAGCACAATGAAATAATATTTATTTTATTCCGTTCATAATTCATGCAATAGATGGTTAAGGTTTTACCAGTTTACGTGAACATAAAGTACCTATCCTGATTGATTCATTATGACGCGGCCGAAACAAAGAAAATTTAATCAAGGTAAGCTGCTTTCACAAGGTAAGTAGGTATTCACGGGAAAGGTCTTTTAAATAAGCTTCATTTCGCCGAGATATGTTTCTTGTGTAATCTGACATAATATTATACTTATTTTATAGAATGAGGCATCAATAATATTATATTTAAGGATGTATTACAGCTAAATAACGAATGCGCAATATGTTTAATTAAAAACGTCAAGTTATAAAGACTAACCCCTATTAATAGATGTTAATCGTTAATTTCCAGATAGCGACGACAAGGTATCACATCAAAAAGTACTAATAGAAAGTTTAGTGCGCCTTAAGTGATCGGACATACCATTAACACCGTTCGAGCCTTCTGTGTACGTCTTTGCTTATCATTTTAACATTCAATTAAATGTTACGAGAATATTCTTGTGCATTACACATTTGACGTGGTTACAGTTACTGATAAAAGTTATTACAGCATCCTAACAGATAGATTCAGACCAGAAAGAAATCTATCGCCTCTAGACAACTTACATAGACCGTGGTAAGCCAAGAGTTCCTAATTTCAATTTCCAGAATTGGCAAATGTTAGAGGAGCTGATTAGATTTAATTTTATTATGTGCACGGGATCATCTTCATGATTCCTACTCTATTCTGCAAAGATCGGCAACGCACCATTGATCCTTCTGGTATTGTGGGTGTTCATATTCAGGGGAGATCCATTATCTACTTTCTCCTTTGGCGGCCTCTGGTATGGTATTTGTTGTATTTATGGTGGGGACGTCTGCGAGTAGCACAGACGGGTGATCAGCTCAATTAAGTTGAATCATTTCACCCTTAATCCCAGTAATCCCATCTGGTATGGTAACAGGGTCGCCGAACATCACATGGGACAGGAATACTTTAGCGAATCGAGGGTGTAATCCTGCTGGATTCTGTATGGCATATTATATTGTTTTTTTATACAATAAAGCCTTATTTAGATGTAGAGGGTTCCCCAAGTCGTGAAAATATAACAGAAAACCGGCGTTCTTCTCGTTCATTCTTTTTCAAACTGTATTACGCGGCCTTCTCGACTGTATCGTACGATAAACTCTCTCCATTTAAATGGGATTAAATTCTCCGCAGGGCAGCGTCGTTCTCAACGGTCACGTAAGCACTAACCTCGCCTAACCAGTAAACAACAGGTGGCTCTCTGCGCATGTGCAACCTGCGGGCTTTCTTATTGCTGAAGGCCGACATGTTTGTCACGTGACGGTTTGGAAACACCACCGCCTATTATCGACCACAAATCCAAATGTAAATCCAAATCTCTAAAGTAAAGAATGAGTTACTTGAGATTTGGCGGGATGGCGGGTCTTAGTTCTCCGGCACATCACTGACCGTACGAAACGCAACAGCAAGCTGACACTACGCATTGGTTTTGTATGAATGGTACCAACGCGAATGGGCCGACCCATTCGCGTTGTAGTAAAAGAAATACTACAGCAGGCCAACCATGAGTTTGTCACGGTAAGATCGCTAGCGACGACGTAAGATATTTATATGAAAAACTCAGTGGCGCCTCTAGCGGATACGTGACAAACTAAATTTTGTCATACAAATATTTTACGTAGTCGCTACCGATTTTACTGAGACAAACTCATGGTTGGCCTGCAGAATACTCCTAATACGAACTCTAATAATATTGCATAGATAAACATCTAGTATTAATATTTTAAACAATCAATGTTTGATGCTTGATTTCAAATCAGTAGCGGTCAGATATAGGAAATTATTATATGAAGTCTCTTGATGTTATTTATTTCAACGTAATGTAAATACTCGAATTATGATTTTGAATACCAAGATTACTGTACTGTGTGTAGGTACTGTATACATAATAAATTCTTCAACAAATTAGGGAAGTAAACCTTATGACGACTACAGACCGATTGACACCAAATAGTTACAATGGATCAGGAAGCGCGATTTATTTCCGAAATTTAATGAGTTGCATCTCTAAATGCTTACAAGCAAAAACCTACTTAAGATACGTAACCATGAATCGACAGTTCACTTGTCATTCTTACATCCGACTGGGTGCTTAATGATCTTTCTAAATGCTTTGAATAGAACGTAATATATCTTGTTTAAACTAATCACCGACGACTATAGGCAGATATCTAAATAATCGATATGTGAACGTTCAGTGTACGAGGTAATATTTCACTAAGCAGACATAATAACAAAGGAGTGTGCGTGACGTTTAAGTAATTTGTAGTATTGTGTTAGTTAATGACTTTGTGGGACGATACCCGATGTCTAACATACCTACACAAGAAAAAATTGTTGCACGACAAAGACGAGAACATACCAGAAATTTCTCGTTTACGAGGCCGCAGCATGCGATTTGAAAGCAATCATTGTAGATGCGGCCGTGTAAACGAGAGTTTTCTGAATTCTCGCCTATAAAATCAGACTTGAATAACATTTTCTTTTCCATATTAAGAGTTAAAGGTAGGTAAATCTTAACAAACCTTTGAACCAACTGTTACTCAGTATCACAGAAAGCACCAGTTTTAAATAATTGCCTTAATAAATAAATCGTGACAAATTTCATTTTTTTTACTCCGTATTCCTTTATCAGATCTTTACCAAATTTATATGGGACTGCATCGTAGCAAAACTCTATCAAATGATATTTTTCCAACAAAATACGTCCACAACTGACGGAGAAATAAATGTACATACATAAAAAAGCAATAAAAATAACAACCGAATGGAGAACCTCCTCCTTTTTTATGTCGGTTAAAAAGCTTGTATAATACTAGTAGTCCATTCTTCCACGGATAAGTAGGAGAAATAAAAGATGACACACATACCAACTAAATTACAGTGTGACCACTTGATTGTACCCATAAACGTACTGTTTACGCTATGTCGCTATTTACTTGCAAAATGTACTAGTAATCAAATACCAAGAAGTCGGTAACTACAGTGTGATAAATGATAATTACCTTTGCACATTACTTTATGCTAATCAGTAGGCACGTTGTGGAAACGAAAATGAATCTGTTCTTTAAAATGCGATTGGATTAGATGTCGTATAAAAGTGAATGGGTCTTCTGTATGAGAATTATTTTATACATAATTTATGTGGCATAAAATAGACAAAATATATTTTTATCTATCATATTTATTGGTACCTACTTAATTAGTCAGATATGTGTAATATGCGTCATAAATTTAGATTGCTTAATTTACGACTAACACCTAGAGGTAAATCCGCTGCGAGCTGATTCGTAAGTTTGCTTTAGATTCTCATAAGGACTAGACATTTCTCCGAAACGATACTTATGTAGTTAACATTGACACTTATCTCAATAAATGAGCTATTATGTGAGACGAGTAACCCTGTATCTGGCGGCGGACGATCTATTACATATTGTCCCATGCATCAGTCATTCGCAATCTTATCTATGTATCGTGGGATCGGACACTCCCAGAGTACGATTTATCTGCTACATTAATGTGCGTCAAATGTTCGAGCGCGACGAGTTGACCGCGACGGTGACGGCATCAACACACTTATTTACATATTTTATAGACTTGTTTGATTACTGTGTTAGCAAATTTTACTTTTAATAAATACGTACCTAACTAACTGGTCGATAATTTTGGTAATATGGGCGTCTGGATTACTTCGATATATTTTATATCTCTATTAAAACCAATACAGGATGTTCGGTGTGTCTATATTCATATCCGATTAGGTTTAGTATTAGTTGGTCGCTTCTGTATTCCACGTATATTAACGAGATTAACAGCAAAAACGTTTTAAAAAATCAATTTGAAGGAATTTTATAGCAACAAGTAATATCAACAATAGCACAAATGTCTTTCGTATGAACCTATTTCAATTTTTTTTAACATATACCTACTAATTACTGAACCAGGAGAGTGATAGCTACTGTTGAGAAATTCGATCATCACCAGTTTTAGTCTTGATGGAATTTACTTTTACCGTCGCGTCATTAGATTCTTAAAGTTGTTGAAATGCGTGCACTGAGTTCTGTAGCATGATGTGTATATTGTGTAGAGTACAATCGAGACAGTTACTTACCAACATCAGCGACGCCACGCGGCTGCGGTAGCAACTAGCAACTATTGAGGAGGCGCCCCACGACCACTCACGTGAGAACTATGTAATTGATCGTAGTAATCTCATCTATCGACTTAATACTGGTTTTCGTTAATACAAGTCTAGACGATATGTTCAACTTTAATAGATTACGTCCGAGGACATAACATCGATTTTTTTATTCACCATTCACCTCGAATATATTCTCATTTAATTAATATTATTCATCAAAATTATAACACGAGAATGTTAGACATCCTTAATAGCTTCCCTAATGATGACATTGAGGCGACTTTATATTTTTATATTATTACTGTTTTTGATACTTTTTTAAATTACCAAGTTGGTGGATGGCAGACGGTGTTCATAAATAGCTCTAGAGCATTATTCATATATTCATTATGAACAACTACTTGTTTATTGCTAAGGTAATTAAAGCTCAAAATGTCATAATTACAAAAACAGCAGACTATGAAATATTTTTATTAGCAATTTTTAATTGGTACATATTAATACAAACCTTTATTAATTGATTCATATTTTATATTAACACTCATTTAGGTGTGTAGAGCAAATCATAAAAATGTTATCGCATTGCAATCATAAAAAAACTATTTTATTTCCTTGTTAGTGTAAAACATATATACTTTTTAACAAAAAATAAACATACATACATACGCACTCACGCCTGGAATCTCCGAAGGGGTAGGCAGAGGTGTAACCAGTACACCCAAATTTCGCCGAGCGTATCTCCGTCCCTTATGTGATAGAGGGCGAGCCTATCACCATACCGGGCACAAATTCCAGACTCCGGGCTGATACTGAGCATTTCGTAATAGAAAAACCCAATACCACTTTACCCGACCTGGGGATCGAACCCGAGACCTCAGCGTTAACTTCAATCGTAACGCGTACGCATTACAACTGCGGCACCGAGGCAGTCAATAATAAAAAATTAAATCGACACAAAAAGCTAAAAATTAAAATAAACAGTTTTAAGGTGGTCAATACTACCGCCTCAAAATTGTAGTATGATAGTCAATGGCTGATACGATGTTTTCATCCCCAATTTCACACTTTAGGGATTGAATTATTTTTTCTAATAAATGGGACTACCACCGCACTAAACCCTATCGAATACAAAAAGAATCATCCAAATCGGTCCACATTTGACATAGTTATGCGTGAACATACATAAAAAATATACAGATGTATTGAGAACCTTTTGGAGCGGTTAAAGCCGCTACTTTATGTCAGTTTTCTGTGAGACAGTGGTAATGACCCGCTCGAGCAGGCCCATTCGTGCTGTAGACAAAACTATCTAAAGCGAGGTTCTACCACTCATAAATGCATTTTACTTGGTAGAGCCAAGCTGTGCACACTTTCATCTGCAATATGAATGGCCGGCTCAACCGGGTTATGTTCATTGTCTTACAGAAAACACACGTGAAATAAGATCGTTTCGTAAGATGAGTGAAATTATCGGAGGCCCAAGTCTCCCTTCCTCTTACCAGATCCTATACCTTTTCTTTAAGGACGGCAGCGCATCCATGATTCTTCTGGTATTACCATCAGGTGACCCACTTACTTGTTTACTGACCTTTATCACTTCGGTATTTACGTTTTAGTTAAAATTAAGATTTTTCTACCATTGTCTGTGTTGATTAATTGGAATTTATGCAATACTCTTAAGTTTAATTAGAGGAACTTTTCACTAAAATAATACATAGGGATCAAACAAAATTATATTTTTAATGTTATTATTATCATCGCAATTATATTATTCTTAGTATGGACTGGCTCGGTGGCGCAGTTATAATGCCTACGCGTTACGACTGAGGCTGACGTTGAGGTCTCTGGTCGATTTCCAGGTCGGGTAAAAGTGTTTGGTTTTTCTATTACCAAATGCTCAGTATTAGCCCGGAGTCTCGAATTGTGCCCGGTATAGCGATAGAGTCACTCCCTATCACATCATGGGACGGAGATACGCTCGGTGAAATGTGGGTGTACTGGTTACATATTACATACACCTTTGGCTACCCCTCCGGGAATTACAGACGTGAGTGCGTATGTATGTATTGTTTGCCATGTTTTGAAGGCCGTGTAATTAAAATACACACATAAATGTCATCTATACGATTTAAAATTATAAATGTAAGCAATTTCACTTCCAATAAATACGACTTAAAATCGTTAAAATTTATTTATTGTGATTGCACAGGCAAATCACAAATATCTAGAATTAATGTTTTCAGCGAATTTACTATCGGCCACGTTTAAAGGTGATCTTAGTTGAGGCATTAGTCATTAGATTTGATGTTAGACAACTTATTAGCTTCGCAAAATGTTTTCGTTATGTAAGGTCATGACGGCGATAAGCTACACTTGTTTTTATGGACGTTTCCTTTCCTTTAAGGTTGGCAACGCGTCTATGATTCTTCTGGTATTGTGGGTGATCATAGGCGGTGGAGATCACTTATTTTGTATTTGATCCACATTTCAAGTATAAGAAACTTAGAAAATACGCGTCAAATTACGCTCCTCCTCCTGTTTCGAAATCGGATAGTATCAATTAAAAACGTTTTTCTTTTCATTGTTGGGTTTCAGCAGAATTTAATTCGTTTTAGTTTACACTGTTCGATTTTACTTGATCAACTGACTTGAATCAACAAAAGGTGTATGGTTTTGTTGACTTATTCGAGTGAAAATCTGTTCAGACGATTAAAATCGCATGCGATTTAGCAGTTGATGAACTAAATTGGAACCATGTGCACCCGCTTTAGCTAACCTACATGGTACTTCAATAACCACATCTAATAGAAAATAAGCAGCATGTTTACAAGACGGTAATCCTTGCTAGTAATGGTTTTGGATTCTACTGTCTTAGTTATAGCTAAAAGTGACAATTATAAGTTTAAAAGTAAAATATCTAATAGTGTTAAAGGATAGCTTGCTTGTGGTATACTTATCCGAAATTAATTATCTTAAGACACGTTTTAAGGTACAAGACCGAGACAGGATACAGCGACACACGACGTCAGTGCAATTGTATTATGTACGGTTTGGGGTATGCATCCGAGACAAGACACCGGCAACACGTGACCATTTTCATACAATTTCATACAAAGAAGACTTGTCGCTATTGCTTGACTCAGGCCTCGCGTCGCCATCTCCCTGTCTCGGTTGCGTACCTCAAAACGTGCCTTTAGTACCTACGTTTGTATTAGATTAGCTTCATATCAGAGCGATGTTCTCGTCAAGCATCAATGCTACCGTGTCTGCTGTTTGTACTGTGTACAGCAAATATCTATGGGAGATAAATCGACTACCGCACTGGGTACCTTCAGAAGGGCGTCAACAGACGACCATTGAGGCTAGACACGACCATTGCAAGTATACCTTTCAGATTGCTTCAATGTTGGCGGCGGATATCAAATACTCCGTCTCATTTTAACCACTAGCGTCATTACTGGCTCGCCTTGGTTCGTCCGGCGGAATGAAGTGGATTAGACTGTAGATTTGTTTATTTCCATTCATACATGCATTTTATGTAAAATAATGGAAAAACGAATTCGATATACCTAAGTCTTTGAAGTGCGAAATGATGAACCTGAAAATAAGATACTGCGAATTACTACATCAAGAAACTGTATTTTAGATTATTATTATTCTTTTTTAGCGTAGGGCTAAAAATAAACAAAATACAGTAAACTCTAAAACAACTTCTTCAATGAAATTGCTTGCGATAAATGCATTGCTTACTAATGCTTGTAAATTGCGGTAGTGGCACAGAATAATGAAACATAACGCAACTCGGAATGGACGTTCAATGATAGAAATCATCCCACTTCAGCTTCGTTGATTCATGCTTCGAGCTTATTTGTATTTAAATGACTTACAACCATCAATCTAAATCAATCTAAGCAATATACTTTTTTATTTGCAAAATACTTGTTTTTCTATATAAAACACAAAAGTAAATCTCTTACTTACGTGATATATCTTTTATATTGTCTTAAAACGTTATTTTATACAATAATAGTATGGAATAATCATCGTATATAATTTTATAAACCTGGCATATAATCCTTCATATACATATATGAAGGATTATATTAAAATATTTTTATACAAATTCTTGCTATTGGAGCTTTTTCCCTAAATCCCGAGAATGTAACCTGATGGATGAGACGGTATCTAGATATTAAGGTATAAGTACATACAACCTAACAAGTGTTGCAAAGAAGTAATTGAAGGTAATTTATGTGCATGAAGATGCTAATCTCTGAAACTGGATTTTAATGAAATCTTAACCAACACAGCTACTACACGTCTTAGGTATTTCATCATAACATATTCATAATATAAAATTAAACACCTCTTTCATATGGTACCAGACGATTAATGATATCTTGTAAAAATAAACATTTCGTCATTTATTTAAGAGAATGGAAATTCCTATCAAGTTAAGTAAGACGGCATACCTATACTTGTATAAAATTTAGAATATAACGTTATATTGGTCTAGCGTTAACAAAAAAAAAACACAATTATGATATAAGTCGAAACATAATCAAGGATATCTTTTAGTTTAAGGCTCTAGGAGTGTTACTGTTAAACAGCTGAACATATTTTAATACATCCCACCAGATAGTCCTGACTCACAAGGGATTTACGGTCCCACAACACCCAGATCCAAAACAAATATTAGTGGATCACACAAACATTTGTCTTGGTACGGGAATCGATCCCATAGTCTCTCGCTTCGCAGCCGGCTATTCGCCCACTACACTACGGAGGCTGTCAACATTTTCTTTAACATAGCTGCAGACAAAGCTGTTAAACTTAAACCACACCTTTTTTTTGTCGGAGGTAAAAAAAACTACGAACTCCAAGAAATTCTTGCAACCCTCTTATATTTTCACGATATATGAATTTATTAGGAGCCTCAAGATATCACACTTTCTGTATGAAATGCATCAGGAAGCTGCCAATTCACATCAGTTTTCTGTGAGACAGTGGTAAAATAAGTCGAGTTGGCCCATTCATATTGTTGTAATTAGGTGGTAGGTCCCTCGTCCCCTTCTACCGCCAAACAACAGTGTGTAAGCAAGGTTGTGTTTCGATTTAAAGTATAAGCCAATGGAATTACTAGGCATTGTGAGACTTAACGTCTTATGTCTCACGGTGACGAGCGCAGTGCAATACAGTGCTTTGTTATTCAAAGTTCTGTATGGTGTTGCTTCTGTTTATGGGCAGGTGCGGCGCTTACCATCAGGCGAGCGACCTGCTCGTCTCATCATTCAAGCTAGTAAAAAATGTTGAGCTGCCCCTATTCATGTTGTTGACAAAACTATCACCAGTGTGGTTCTGCCGCATAAATCGAAGGTCATAATGCCAGCAAACAAGTAACACTCGATTACACAAACAGTCCCACTTATTAATTAATAAAGCAAGAAAGTTAACGTCTAGGGTCGACGTGGCACAGCGGAAGCTATTTTCAGTGGATATTCGACGTGTAAGAGTAGATTTACGATACCCATTCAGAGTGGATATCTAAGTGCAAAGGTGCAACACTCACAAACTTCCTGATTGTGTGGCTAACAGGTTAGGTGCGTAGAAATTAAAGTTAGGTGATATTGATTAGAAGAGAGGGCGCAATGACGCGCTGTTTGACTGATAATTAATCTAATCTATGTAACTACTTCGTCATAATCTAGGCTCGGCGAATCGGCGCGGCTCCATGAATTTAACTTACGATGATACCAGTTTTAAAATGTTAGGTTAGGTTATTAATTTTTTATAATGCTTATTTGAAATATTATAAGCGCTTGCGTCGCCATCTCTGAATAATTGTTACATAATTACCAATTAAATATTACACGTTCAAATACAAAAGTCACTGATATATAGGTACCTATTACTTACATATTATACCAAAAAAAACTCTACTAGAAACTTTGCAAAACACCTGTCTTAAACCTTAAATTTGTGAGTATATTTTACTTATACTATATACTTAGGACCTTAGTCATTAGAAACAGAAATAGAAATTATTTATTGCACACCACACCATCGCACATGAGTACAATTTACATATGACTTTATTACAAAAATACAAAAATAAAAAGAAAAAAAGTTATAGTAGCAAAATGGCGTGCATTGTACCGAACGATATAGTATGAGTACAAATGGGGCTCATTCAGCACATGAGCCGTGAACCAGTCGCGACGCTGATCTTCCATGAGCTCATCGATTTGAATTTGATCAAATCATGTAATAAATCTGGCCAATTTTTGAATGAAAATGCTTTACTTCCATAACATTGTTCTTGTGTAGAAGGACATTTTCGTTTGACATAAATTAGCAACCCAAAAAACGTTTTAATAATATATAAAACCGACTTAAAAAAATAAACTAAATAGCTAAAGATATAACTACACAATTTTGAGTTGGTAGTGTAGGTAATAGTCAATGATTAAAGTTAATGAACACCAACTCAAAGTTATGTAGATTTATTTATAGTTTTATGAGTATTTTTTTAAGTTTTAATAAAAAAACTATAAGTTATACTTATATCTATCTCTGCCAAACTATATGTAAGCAGTGTTGTGTTTCGACTTTTGATATGACATTGAAACCAGTAAAATGATTGGTCATTAGAAAGAAAAGGAAACAAAGAAATGGTTTATTGTAACAGTAATAGATACACATGCAACATTAACACCTTATAAATGAATTGAAAAATAATAAATAAATAAACCAAGGAGCTGCACACCTACGACAATCCCGTCAAGCACGGTGCGTTTCCAGCGTTTACGTCTACCTCGCACATGCATGCTCAGGAATGAACTCCCTGCATTGGTGTTTCCCGAACGCTACGACTTAAGCGAGGCTTAAAAAGAGTTATCCTTTAACGGTAGGCAGTGGTGGCTGTGCTCTCGCATTGCTGAACTCCATGATGGAGTTGATGGTGCGCCACCTGCTCGTCTCTTCTATTGCCCAGCTAGATATCTGGATTATGAGGCATAATATTGCATATCATCATCATCATCAGCCACAAGTCGTCCACGGCTGAACATAGGCCTCCCCTAATGCCTTCCAGGCCGACCTGTTGGAAGCGGCCTGCATCCATCGGCTTCCTGCAACCCCTGTCAGGTCGTCGGTCCATATTGTATATTGCATATACCTATTATTATTGTCGATTTAAATTTATACTCGTAGCTGATACAAGATTGCCGTGACATCAACTGGCGGCTAACATAATGGTTCTTTCAGTCAATTCGTGTTCCGGGCTCAGCCAAGGTATATCCAGTAACTTCAAGGCAGCATAATTTTGTCAAACTTTCACAGATATAATGTCTCGACAAGTCAGAGGTATGTGCCCTGGGGCTGAGACCAAACCAGCGATCTCTGTCGCGATAGTTCCACTTCTTGCAAGGATATCACCACATTCTTTTATTTACGGATTGGTAATTATTCTTCGGCAGATGCCGATATAATTATCGACGCAGCTTCCATCGTGGCAAAGAAAGTGTGCGCGGATCCGGCCGACGTAACAGCGGTGGTATCAAAGCCGCCACACTGAAGTCCGTCTCTAATCGCAATTATCCCTTAAATACAAACACGCACATGACGACCAGCATGCCGCCGAATAACAGAACCGTTGATTCAATATTAAAATGTTTAATCGATTGTTAGAATATCTCATACGCCCGTTGAAAAAATATTTTTGATACTGGCTAAAAACGAACGTTAGTTATCTATATTTAAATTGCCCCGAGATAATTGTAAGTCAATTTTCTTTCTGGGGTGTTTCATGTGATATACTAATTTGATAATGAGTTTCTTTTAAAGTGGACTTTGCAACATAGAAACGCCATGTTTTTATGGTTCCTTACACAATGGTTGCAAACAGAACCGAATTTTTTTCATAACATAGGCCGGCAAATAAGCAAGTGTTGGTAAGTAATCTGCACTGCAAAATTATGGTGCGATCGTTCCGCGGATCACAGTAAGGTGCCGGTGAAATGATGTTACAACTATATTGATGAATAACTAAAATATTTGAATGTTCAGCTTAGAAAACTTGGAGAACAATAAATGCAACCTTCACCTTTAAACACATTCAGAAATTTTGTATCTAATTACGCAATCAGAAATAGGTATCAATTTATTTGAATATGACAGACGTAAGGTTATGATTCCGCAGTTATTATGAAACTTAAAATAAGTACCTAGGTGATAGGCGGCGGTCCCAGATGTACTGGATTTACACAGACACGACAGCCTCCGTGGCGCAATGGGAGAGTAGCCGGCTGTGAAGCGAGAGGCCGCGATTCTATTTCCGTGCCGAGACAAATGATTTTGTGATCCACCAATATTTATTTCGGGTCTAAGTGTTTTCTCCCACGCACGTTTTTTCAGTCACGTTGCCGGTCGTAAAAACTAAAGCCAAGTTTTTTTGTTGAATGTGTTAAAAAGCATATTGCGCCAACGCCACTGCGAGTAGGGCGAGTGGATAAGACTATGTACTGGATTTATCTAATGTATTGTTATGGACTTGCCATTCTGTAATTTTCTTAAGCATCATCTTTCTGCCTGGCATTATCCCAGCTTCATGCCAGGCGCCGCCTTCCTTTCATTGGTGGATTTGGTATTAAGTGGGGCGACCCGCCATCTAACCCCTACAACCCGCAACAGGAACCAAGTTTCGCAATTGCTTCGCCCGAGTGTAGAGTGTTCAGCAGTGTAGCTAGCACGTGCAGGTGAGGTTTGGGCCTAAAATGTTGGTGACCAACTTACACTAAAATTTTCTCAAACATAATCCAGGAATAAATTAAAACAAGTACTAGCGTATAAAGCACATATTATGCAACATAGTTTACATATTATCATATCAAATGTCGTGTCGCGTCGTAAAATTAATAAACACTGCCTTCCATTAATGATTAAATAAATATGTTGGAAAGCGCGTCATGTTAGTGAAATGCAGACGGAAATGCATTAACCGCAAAGTACATCGAGTTCTAAAAAGGCCCGGCCGCAGCGACCACACAGGACATGGCGACCGCGGTGACCTTGTTGTATTACTGCACCCTAATTTCGCCGACGTGAATGCGCACCAAAAAACTGGCATGTCATTTTGTTTGCACGACTTGCCGATAAATTAATACTGTCCGAGTGCTCCTGCCAATAAGACACGCACGAACGTCGCGCAAGTCATCCCGGCTGCGCGGCCGCAGCGCGACACGTGCAAAGCGGCAATCTTTCACGGTCTCGCAACAAAAAGTCGCTACCAGGAATTCACTTAACGCGGGTCACATTTTCACCGATTAAATCAAAATGACACTCGGAACGAATTTCTCATATTTTCGTGAAAGTCAACAGCTATCGCAGTTATCGGTGATTGTTGCAGCGGTCCGATTTGACCCTATTTATCTCCTTTGTACTGATGGTCCGCACACTGTGTACGGAATAGAGAACTGATTGGGAAACGATCAGATCTTGGGCCGAAGGGCAGATCGACGATAAACCGCCAATGTTAGCAGCGCATGCGTAATTAGAGATAAACAGAAAATAATTGGCCGCAATCACGCGCTATAGGCTAATGTGCTAGGGCGGCTATGTAGCTGCGCCGCACACGGAATGCCGCCATTCACACTGCGGAAGCTCTGGCAGACGCGAGATGTACTCAAAAGTTTAATAATTTTCATACTTACAACGTGTCTATAAGTTATTTTGAAATACTTCTGTACTCTTTAAGCTGATGTGAATGATGGGAAATTTTCTAATAAATCTATTTAGGCCCGTATTACAAAACGATACTTGAGTGAGCTCTTTGCTAAGTGTCGATTTCTGTTAACGTGATTGGTCTTTTTTTGGCGCCAAACAAAAACGGACCAATCACGTGTACAGAGAATCGACACTTAGGAAAGAGCTAACTTGAGTATCGTTCTGTAATACGGGCCTTAGTGTTTTAGTAGGCACTTACTCAGCTGGAAGACATTCACATATCTAAATGAGTAAGTATATTCATTATTATGCCTATTAATTATTTTGTAAGATTAAGCGTTGTTATAACTACTTTGAATTTTACTTATATTACTACTTTGAAATTAAATATTAGAGGTAACAATCATGATTGTCTTATGACACCACCTAAAAATACACATATCCACCAAGACTATAATTTTAACGTCAAATAATTTAATGTGTGTATGCAATATAATTTCATAGAACCGGCAATAAAAAATATTTTAAACAGTAAACATAATTTTTGCTACGTCGGCAGTCGGCACATTGCCTCGACATATTGGTAGACGCAGGTCACAGCCATGTCTAGAAGGTCCAACAAAACATGCTTCGCTTGACCTGACTTTTGACCCGAAACCTTGTTTTGTAAGCTTAAAGCGTTCAATCTTTAATGCAACAATACGAATGTTATGAAAAATCGTTTACTCCAACCATAGAGTTTCGACATAAGGACACGTGCACTCGGTCGATATACCTCTACATAAATATACGAGCGAAATGATTCACTAAAATGCAGACGTACAAACTACAAGCAACGTATTTCTCTTTATTGTATAGACCGGTAAACGAGCAATTGTGTTACCTTATGGTAAGTGATCTCCACCGCCTATAAACGCTCATAATACCAAAGGAATCATAGGCGCATTGCCGACCTTAAAGGAAAGGAATAATTAAGGTATTGGGAAGTGAAGAGGATTTGGGCCTCCGGATATCTCACTCACCATACGAAACACAGCAGCAAGCCGCTACTTTACGTCGGTTTTCTGTGGGACAGTGGTAACGACCCGGTCGTGCCGGCCCATGCGTGTAGACAAAACTGTCTACAGCGTAGCTCTACCACAAAAAAATCGTCTACATGAGATCAATATGTTTTTATACAAAACGTTTATACTTATGCAAGAGTTACATGCGAGCACATTAACTATTAGTTTTTTTAAAGTTTACGTTACAATGCAGTTATGATTACACGTCGTTATCTGGCCGCAGACGTGAGGTGAGGCGTCAGTGTCGGCCAGTGTCGGCTCTCACCTCAGCGGGGACGCACTCTTAGATTAACAACACGAAATCGATGTTTGTACACGTCCGACCTCTTCCAATAATAACAGCTGATCGAAACGCGAGTCTGTAAATTGCCAAGACATTTGGGAAATAACGAAGCCGCTGTATATCATTGTACAGTTTAAAGTAACAAACGTACTTTGCACTGCAAACACTGTAATTGTCAGTTGTTACAACGCAAATTACACACGTGGGTTTTATATTTCGTGATGTATTCACGTACTAGCCGATATTTACATCGTGCACCAATTTAAATAACTTACTCTTCACATTTTGTAAGATATATGTTGAAAATATAAAGTTAATTATAAATGAGTTAATATTACCACATCTCGATGTAATAAATAGCATTATTCCGGATTGATGGAGCCGTGAATCAATCTCATTGATGAAGGTTTTTCACAAACATGTCCAAGCACTCAATCCACGCCTGGCGGCGGAGAGCACCTTAATTGACATGTGTCAGAATGTGTGCGGTTGACCCCAGGGTCATGCGTGAACTCAGTTTGTACCATTCCACCTTTACTTTCGCCAATAGTCGGTGCCACGCCGTCACTTATAAGACGATCTCGTTTAGTGCTATAGACGACCTACTGACCTCGCACCAAGTCCCTTACTTATTGTTAATTTATTAATACTGACAATAAGATAAGTGTTCTTGGAATTGTTCGTACTAGAAAATTACATTTATTAATCCCCTTTAGGTTTCTTAAGCTATTATTTCTGACTATTGGTCGCCTGCGGCTTTGTTTGCTTGATTGACAATCATTCTATACTATGAGTACCGTCTGCGGATTTAGACATTTTTGTATACCTGTGATATGCATTACATCCGTCAAAATATAATATTCATTCCCCTTAAATTTAAGTGGTATTGTATATTTTTTCCCACTTAAATAGGATGAGGTTATCAATACTGATAATACGCTTTTTTTATGTATACTAGCTTTTGCTCGCGGCTCCTCCCGCGTGAATGGCCCTTTCCAGGATAAAAGTAGCCTATGTCCTAATCCAAGTCATGGTCTACCTGTGTATCAAATTTCATCCATAACCGTTCACTTGTTAAGGCATGATTGTCTAACAAATATCCGAAGTCACAAACTCACAATCTTTCTTAATTTAATAGTAGTAGGAAGTAGCATATACATATACCTAATATATAGTAATATAGGGTTACGAGATATCTCTGCCAAAACGCTCCTCAACGATTAACGACAAATACATTTGAAATCGATCGAATGAATTCCATCCTGGTAACATTTCTGGGTTTTTAATGTACCTACATACACATACTTAAGCTCACATCTGTATTCCCAAAGGGGCAGGCAGAAGTACAACTAGTGCTGCACTTACCTTTCACCGAGCCCATTATCGTCCCATAATGTGAAAGCTTATCGCCGTACCGGGTACAAATTCCTATCCAGGGCAACTCATGTGTAATTTCTAGTATCGAAATCTTAAATACAATTGTGATTGCCTGACTTGGGATTCGAACCCAGGGCCTCACAGTATCCCAGCCTAAGTGTCACTAGAAATTTGAGGCGATACTAGACCAATAAGGCGACGAATGTAATTAACCAATTAATACAAAATATTTATACGATACAATTTACTCATTAAAAGATTGACTGGTACCTGCTTTATTTGCTATATCAGGTTAATCGTTTCCCATACTCGTACATACATAATAGATTTGAGTGAAGTTTATAAATGTCGATATAAATAGTGCCTAATCGTGATTTTGTAGAGGTTAGGTACCGTAGCACCTTCGCAAACGCTCACCCCGCGCCTCCGCGTCTCCGCGCCTCTACATTCCTATAGAGTCCTGAACCTTGCTGAACTTTGCTCTTATTGTCAATTCGTGCTCACCGGTGTGCGTCCCGCTCTTTACTTTATACCCATTTAAGAAGTTAGACAAGAGATAAACGGCGCGCTTCGAGGGGACGTCGCCGCAGTACTTACAACGAAAAATATGAGACACTAGAACAATGAGAGAACCTCTTTAATGGCCAATATTATCAATACTATTAGGAATTCTCAAGTAAAGTTTTTCTACGGCATCTAAGGAATGGTGATTATGCCTAATCGAGCAAATATGCGTCCCTTTACACGTATTGTGCTATTGTCTTTTATTGCCATCTGCCTTGTTCTATTCTTATGTTAGTATACGGTATCAGTTCTTGTCTCAATATTTCACAAAAATAATATTGTATCTCATGCAATAACACCGCATATAATAATTATGAGTACCGCAATAATTTGCTACAATAATACGGTACAAATTGAATTCATTGTACCCCGAGGCAGACGATACCTTGACGCAACGCAAAACAATGGAGTTTGAGTTCAGCGACCTTTCGGGATCTGTGACATAGCAACGAAAATATGGGCACAACTTTACATACGTATCATTGCGTACTCGATCAGTGCCTAGCAGAGAAAGATGACGCGATTGAATGGCGCTGCTCGTGCCGCGATACGCCCCTAGATTAATAGGCAATACTTGTTGAATTTGAAATGAGACTACTTGTGTAATTGAAATGACGTTATCCATTATCGTTCAGTAATAACGTTGAGGTTGGCTATTACATTGATTTATAACTAATCATATTTTAAGTCACAGTTATACGTACAAACTTTCACAGCCTCAGTTTTATCAAGTTATCCAGAATTTGTCTATCCGTTTCGTAGTACCTATTGTATAGTTACTTAGCTTTCTAATATCCTAGTCCGCACTTTATTGAATATATATATATGTATAAAAGAGCTCATGTTTTGGAATACAATCTGGTTTTAATCTTCTAATATATAAAATTCTCGTGTCACAATGTTCGTTCCCATACTCCTCCGAAACGGCTGGACCGATTTGTATGAAATTTTGTGTGCATATCGGGTAGGTCTGAGAATCGGCCAACATCTATTTTTCATCCCCCTAAATGGTTATTACGGGTAAATTACGGGTGGTCCAACCCTAAATTTATTTTTTTTATTTTTTGGACATTTCTTTTTGTTTTTATTTGTTTATGATACAACATTAAAAAATACATACAATCCTACATTTTCACCCTTCTACCATCAACCCTTATTTTTTATAGTCATTTTAGTATTTTTGTTTAGCGCGTTTCTTACCGCGGGCGCCCACTAGGCTACTTTAATCCTGGAAATAGGCATTCACGCGGGCGGAGCCGCGGGCAACAGCTGGTATTTGTATAAAGTTGTACTAATGTATTGGTTGTACTTTGTTTCGATTCTTAAAAAATAAAATAAAATAAATAAATAAATTTATATTAAGACAGTAGACAGATAGTTAGTACAGTGCTTCAAGTGCATGTCGACCGTTGAAAGACATTTCGTCTCTCGACGGTCGCTAGGATTATGCCGACCTGACGTTACTGGATATACACTGGCTAACCCCGGAAAGCTACGCGCCGGAACGAACCACTATGGCAGGTTTTTCACCATGCGTTGTTTTTAATTTTTGAAAATCTTTGGTGCGTCATCTACGTATAAGTTACGTCTTCCTCTGTTGCAAGCATGTCTCAATGATGCATGCCATAGCACACGTGTGGTATTGAATGACAACACACAGCGCATGCAACAAATACACGGTGTTCCGAGTATTTGCTGCATGTGCTGTGTGTTGTGAGGTATACGATACATTCAAGAAGAACGCGAGTTGAATATGCCGTGTGGACATCTTCTAAGAATTGGGACTACCTTTTTTATTAGCTTTAGATAACGATACGAGCAAGTCGCTCGCTTGAAGGTAAGCGTCACGCCTGCCCATAAATAGAAGCAACAACAATCAGAACTGTATGGTATGGTATCCACTGTATGGTACTGGACTGCGCTCGTCACGCCGAGACATAAGATGTTAAGTCTGATAATACCCTGTAATTTGACTGGCTTCAATGTCCTTCAAACCGAAACACAACAGTGGCTACACACTGTTTGGTGGCATAAATAGGTAAAGCCTACCTAACTGAAAGGTTTGCGAATTAGGACCTTATTGGATTATGTCTACATATTCTTGTGTTGCAGTTAAACGACGCGTGCTAGTATGAGCCGAGCCACGGCTGAAGCGCAACCTATTACGTTTACCTATACAGATGCCTATATGACGCCTAACACTGCTTAGTCATAGTGCTTGTCAAAATTTTAATACGAATAGATGTGCAGAGTTACATAAACGTAGTAATAGGTTGCGCATCGGCCTTAGCTTTGCTCGCGCTAGCACGCGTCGTTTAACTGGACCATTAAATGTTATACCACCCGTATACTTTGGTTATAGAATCTCTACATATTGTATCCTTTCCCCGCAGGGATAGTCCCATTTACGGATTCTATCACAACCTCGTGGGAGGAGAGATGGTCATGCCGGACTCACTAGTCCGATCTGATTTTGTACCTCGTAATTATCTACCAATATTAAAATTGCAACGTTTTCTTTACATTCAAAACAAGAATACTCTTTTTCGAAGAATTACCTAAAAGTTATAAGCTTATTAGCGCTAGAAACTATTTCGCCAACAAACAGTTGTATTCTAGTGAACGTTCTTTGTAAGTACGTAGGTAATGCTGGCCGCGGGGTTCAATAAGAGTAATGCGGCCTCTTAACCACTCCGCGCGGCGACGTCTTATTTAGACACAAACGCGTCTCAAATTGAGGGCTTTCAGCGCAATTACCTCCCTGCACAACGGAGCACGTTTAACACTTGACTATCAAATCGGTTACGGATTCCTGCACACACCAAATTGCAACTTGCAGTATGTATCGTAACAATTTGTTCGTTGTTTCAATCAGTTGGACTGTCTAACAGTGATTTCCAATATTTTATTTACAGATAGATTTGCTTAACTATCAATAGGACCTACTTTGACATATTTTCCACAGAAAATATGTCATAAATGCAGTAAGCAAATCCATCTGTAAAAACAATATTGAGAACGACTCTAAGCGTAGATATAACTGGTATAAGGACGTGTCATATTAAATCTAATTTTAAGCATTTTTGTCGGTTCATTTGTTTTTTGTGTTCAGCATCTCTAGAAACAAATATTATAATCGTTAGTGAATATGTGAATGTATTTATGATTTAACTAAAGTTCGTATTTTCTAATTTAAATGTACAACAAAACCAATCAACCACCAAAAACATTAACAGAAAACATTGAAGTTTTTGTGCCATTGTTAAAAAATATTGTAGTGTAACTAAATTGCAGGCTGCGGGGATGTTATCTAAACGTTTCACAATAGTATTGTTCGCCGTTGGCACACAATGGAACACCAAGAGCGAACCTGTCTGCAGAAGTAGGGCGCGCGTGGAGCGTCGCCGCAACCGTGGTGAAATGTGCGGTGGGCGGCGCTGTGCACGCCGCTCCGCCCAGCCCTTTCACCGCCCGCCCGCGGCGCCCCACCACGCCCCGCCCCCCTCGGACCTCCTCCTACCCTCATCCACCTCATAAATGAACATTACGCAACCCCGACCGAAGCCAGAATAGACTGGCCTCAGGGCTTGCCCCATTCAGCTGCAGAGTATTATTATTTTGTATATTTATTTTGACACCAATATATTTATTGGCAAATGTCAATTGACAAGGGATACATTGTATCTACCAAAACGATTTTTGCATCTGATTGCTACATCAGTAGCTTATTGTTTTAACACTGTCATAAGTAGTATGACAGATACTTCATTGACCACCACTGTTAGTAGTATTACTAAGATAAATGTGGTGAATAATTTAAACAATTAAATATGACAACAGAGAAGTGTAAAAATTACCTAGTTTTATCTCATCAGAATATAAATCGCTTCTCTGGCAAAATTTTAGAAATAGAACTTTTTAATAACAAATTTGAAATTGATATCTTGTGTTTTACAGAAACCTGGTTGAAGGCGCACCATATGCATTTTAATGTCAATGGCTTCAGGGTCGCCAGCTCGTTCAATAGGGTGTCAGCAGAGGGTGGGGGATCGCTAATATTAGTACGAGATAATATTACATTTAAGGAAAGAAAGGACATCTCTCACCTTTCTGTTGAACGAGTATGTGAGGTCGCATGTGCAGAAGCCGACTTATACATTATATTATGCGTATATAGACCTCCTTCATCTAATCTATTAAGTTTTATTTCTATAATGGAGGATATTCTTAAGAAATTTAAAAATGATAAAAAAATTATAGTGTGCGGTGACTTTAATGTTAATACTCTGGTTGATTCTCCAGACAAATGTAAATTTATATCATTATTTGGCTCATTTAATTTCAATTGTTTGTTTACTGAGCCAACTAGAATTACATGTGCGTCGGCAACATGCATTGACAATATATTATCAAATTTTAATATAAAAGATAGGTGTGTAACAACAGGTGTTCGGTCAGATCATAAATGTCAGATGGTCAAACTTAATAAAAATGTATGTAATAAACATAAACCCATTACATTAAGGCCTCTGTCAAAAACCAATTTACAGAAATTAAGTAATAATTTAAATTCATTTTTGTATTCTTTTACCCCAGATTCTGCCAGTCCTAATGATATGTATAATGCCTTATTTAGTAACATTTGCAATGAATTTAATAAAACTTGTAAACCAAAAATATTAAAATATACCCCTAAAATTAGCTTTGCAGCTTGGGCTACTAAAGGCATACGGCGTAGTAGAGATGTTTTATATGACTTGTACGACAGAAGGTCCTATACACCTGATGTCAATTTTTCTAACTACGTTAAGAATTATTCTAAAATATTTAAAAAAGTATGTAGGCATGCTAAAGCCGCACATATTAGTGAAAAGTTAAGACAATCAAATAATAAAATAAAAACTACCTGGCAAATAATTAATACTGAAACTGGTAAAAATAGATTATGTGACAACTCGATAGCTTTAAATGTAAATGACGAACTAGTTTCAGATAAGCTCTCTGTTGCCAATTATTTAGAGAACTTCTTCACTAACATACCTATAGAGACAACAAAATGGTTGCAGTCATCAGCGACTTTAGCAAAATCTTTATTAATTGAAAATGTTAAACGAAATATGCCTAATTTTAACTTTGTCATGGTATCTCATAGTGAAATAATCAAAGCATTTAAGAAACTTAAAATAAAAGGTACTGAAGATTTATGGGGGCTATCTGTTAAAGCTATAGAAGCTATTATAGTAAATATTGCTCCCATATTGGCAGATATTTTTAATTCTTGTGTGAGTGACGGTATTTTTCCCGATTTAATGAAAATAAGCAAAATTGTGCCAATTTTTAAGAAGGGCAGTGTAAACAGCGCCTCAAATTATAGACCTATATCTATATTACCAGCTCTTAGTAAGGTTTTTGAAAAAATCATGCTGGACCAAATGCTGGCGCATTTTGATAGAAATAGGATATTACATAAGAATCAATTTGGGTTTACAAAAAATCGGTCTACTCAAGATGCTGGATCAGCTTTAATGACATCTGTGTTGGAGGCCTGGGAGGGATCGCAGGATGCTCTAGGGGTGTTCTGTGATCTCTCCAAGGCATTTGACTGTGTCGACCACCAAACCCTTATTGCTAAACTCAAATATTACGGAATTTGTGGCACATCACTTGATCTTGTAATATCCTACTTATCAGGTCGGGAACAAAGGGTATATATTGACGGTGTCACTTCAGTAGGATCTTCAGTCAAAATAGGGGTTCCACAGGGTTCCATTCTGGGCCCTTTTCTATTCTTAGTTTATTTAAATGATCTCCCTTACATGGTAGAAAAAATGACAGACATAGTGTTGTTTGCTGACGACACGTCGTTAATATTTAAAGTAAACCGTAAGGAGGAAGATCTGGTTACACCCAACAATATTCTTAATTTAATCTTAAATTGGTTCTCTGCAAATAACCTTTTGTTAAATGCAGGGAAGACAAAATGTATTCGATTTGCATTACCAAATGTTGCAAAAGTAAATTCACGCATAGAATTAAACGGAGAAACATTGGATCTAGTCTCATCAGTTTTCTTAGGAATCACTTTAGACAGTAAATTGCAATGGGATCCACAAATAGAAAGATTATCTGGTAAACTTAGTGCTGCAGCTTTTGCTGTCCGGAAAATTAGACGCTTGACTGATGTTTCAACGGCTAGGTTAGTATATTTCGCATACTTTCACAGTATTGTGTCCTACGGCATTCTATTGTGGGGATCAGCTGCTGATATAGACACTATATTTATACTACAAAAAAGAGCAGTTCGTGCTATTTATGACCTGGGTAGCCGCGATTCCTTACGATCTGTATTTAAGGAAAGTAATATACTGACTGTGCCGTCTGAATACATCTATCAAAATATTATGTATGTTCGTAAAAATCTTTGTAAATTTTGTAAAAATAGTGACGTTCATAATATTAATACAAGAAACAAAAATAAACTCGTAGTACCCGCTTTTAGAATAGTTAAGACTAAAAAGTCATTTATGGGTAACAGCGTTAAATTTTATAACAAGCTCCCAAATAGTGTGATCGATATGCCCGAAAAAATGTTCAAAGCACACATTAAACGTGTGCTTATGACTAGGGGCTATTATAATGTTAAGCAATATCTAGAGGATAGAGATGTTTGGCGTTCGGTTCCTCCTTGCATACTGTGACCTCCTGGGGCCCTGTAGCTTGTAGACAATGTAGGGAATAATTTAATTTAATTTAATAAATGTAAATAATATATGATATGTTCAAGTAAGTACGTTATACATAAATTGCACAATAATATTAAATACCTACACTAAAACAATATATTAAATAAATGTATCAATAAAATTTAAATACCTAATAAAAAAGACGACCGATCACGTAAAATAAAAATTGGCAATTTTAAATTGACAAGTCATTATTGTTGAGATTATAGAAATTGGACCAAAAACAAGCCCACTGAGTTTGTTTCGCCGGGTCTTCTCAGACAGGGTCGCGTTTGGATCCGGTGGCAGTTTTAAAACTACAATTTAGAGGTACACATGGTCCGTATCAATCACCTTAAAATAAAAATAGGACTTTTTATTTCCCTAATTTATTTTGGTATGATAAATCGGACCAAAAACAAGCCCACTGAGTTTGACTAGCTGGATCTTCTCAGGACTGGGTCGCGCCGCGTAATATCCAGTGGTAAAGTAAGCCCACTGAGTTTGTTTCGCCGGGTCTTCTCAGGTTGGGTCGTTTTGGATCCGGTGGTAGTTTTAAACCACGTGCCGTTTCGGTAATGCCTATGGTCCATATCGACCTTTAAAACAGAGAAAAAATAACAATAATAATAATACTTAACAATCCTGGACTAATATAAAACAATAGTAAACTTTATAGTTGCCCAGTGTATTTTGACGATGCTATGTATGTTATGTATATATTAGCTGATATGATTTCTGTA
Source organism: Mimas tiliae (assembly GCA_905332985.1). Classification (NCBI taxonomy): domain Eukaryota; kingdom Metazoa; phylum Arthropoda; class Insecta; order Lepidoptera; family Sphingidae; genus Mimas; species Mimas tiliae. The sequence goes on from HG995241.1 coordinate 8,770,375, forward strand.
CTTACATAAGTTTCTTTATTTTGTACTGACTTGTCATAAGCGCTATTTTAATTGCCTACATGATGAATAAAACTATTTCATTTCATTTCATTTCAGAGTTACAAAACATCTGAAGTCTATAGCTTCCAACCTTTTGATGTTTATGAATTAGTTTGTAAACATTGTGATTTGATTTATTATCAACAGTATTACTTTATTATAATCGAAAATGAGGAGAAGAGAAGTAAAGAGAGATTGACTACTACGTTGACAACATTGGTTTTTTTCTATTACTTACTTATTCGAATCTTCATTAGGCTGCGAAATAATCTATTGCGTTTTTAAATTTTAGACGTTTCAGTTGTCGAATATGAAAATTTCAATGATATATGAGATAATAACTCTAGTTATTATGTGTAATGTGTGTTTTAATGTGTATGTGTATATGATAATAGCCGTGGACTATGTAAGCCTTTTGTGCTTAAGTCGGTAAATATCTGGTAAATTTTAGTAAATAGTTATCATCAATACGAATATTACTATTATTATCAGAATATATTCAAAAACAATGAATGAAATTTCATAATAATTAATGCATAACCTGTAATGGTACGATACAGGAGACAACGCCGCGTCACGCGAAAACGCGAGTCATGTAATAACGACACATCCGCTTTGTATGAAATTGTGTGGAAACGGCCGTTCCTGTCTCGGTCGCATACCTCAAAACGTACCTATACAAATGCATACGAAGCAGACATATCAGTGTTGTCGCGCGTCGCAGTCTCTTATATCTCAGTCGTGCACCCTAAAATGTACCTTAATGAGATAATATTACAGTGAAGTGAAGGTAGACCATAGGTGATTATAGCTGTGGATAAGTTAAGTTTAATCAGAAACAATGACTACTTAAATATTCCCATTATGTTTATTGTCCCTCAATGATCAAATTGTACAAGATGAAAGGTTAAAAAGCTCAAATAAGCGTGCATTAGGAAAGAGGTGGCCTGTTGGGTCGCGGTTAGAATGCAAACTGCCGCCCATACATTAAATCTGCTGCATTGGAATTGCAAAGTCGTGATTTGTCAAAGCATATTCTAAGGTACCGCAATATTCGCACATCGTAATTATTATCGATGGTAAAATGGCATCCAAATATCTGGTTGTATCTACGTTTACATCAATCTGAAATACCTTTGATGTTTTGTAAAATACTATGGAAATATCAATATTATCCAAGCACTGTGCATACTAGATGTTCAGTCGCATTACAGACGACCGTGTTAATACATTAAATTATTTCGCCATACAGCTGCCATGTAACTATTTCTACAACGAGCTCAGATAAAGCTTTGATTTATCACTTGACGTATTTAACGACAACAAGCAATTTAAATTTATAAGGTCCACCGCTTAAGGTAATATGTTACAAATAGACTCCACTGTTAGGATTACCTTTAGCATACGACTAGAAGCTTACAATGAGAGATTCTCGTAGCTTTCCTTTGTATTCCATGCGGGTATCTTTATTGGGGGATAAAGTGTAGAATGCACAGGCGTACATAAACAAAACACGTTGTCCATATACGTCCCTACGTGTATGCATTGCGAATAATTCAACAACAAATTCGTAGAATTATATTCGCTTTGTTACAACCACTCATATATCGTACACTTAGATATTATTGCCATCTTGTTGTCTACAGCTTAAAGATATTACATATTATTATTTAATGAAGGTACGATATTGAAGATACTTGTTATAAAACATTTTGACAGTAATTTCAGTTTCTTCATTCAATTGTACATGTTTGTGTTATATGTATGAAATTAAATATTACCTATAGTCGTGAAATAAAATGAGTTTGAAAGTAGATGCGATAGATTTAAGTGGCGAACTAATTTAATAACAGGTCACATAAAGCTATTACAGTAATAATTGTAAGCGTGAGAGCGAACTACCCTGGGCGAACCATTCTAATCGAAATTACAACGAGCACGGAACACGACCGCGCCAATATCGCACTGTGGCGGGACGACGCGGACGGTGCCAGCGATGCAGCCGCTGTTAACAATTTATTGTTCAGCTCGAGCGACGCTCCTTCAATTATTAAGCATTTAATTATAGTCAGCACTCGAGATAAATCGCTTACAATTATTTCTAACCGCTAACGACACAGCGGGTTGCCCAATGGTCGATATTTCGCGCTCGCGTCTTCTACTTCAGCTAATAATTGAATTTCTAGGAGAACAATTGCTTCGATTACAACACAGGCCGACACGGATCGACGCCTAATGAATCTCCCCGCTGTCTAGTTATTTACCGAGATAAACCCTGTGTTTACTGGGTACATGCGCATGATTGCACGAGCTACCAATAAATTAGATTTATCAGCTACCTACGTATTTGTGCTGTAATGTTTTAAATTTATTTCAAAGTATTTCTGTCAAAACTGATGACTGGATTAATGTGGCAACGAAAAGTTATTGAGGTGAAGGAAAAAACATACGTACACACATATAATATTACCTACATAGTTACAGAAGTAGTGTTATTCAATTAAATGTAAATGGTATTCAATAAAATGTCTTAATTTAATGTTCTAATAAATGAAATATATCTTGCCTCCTACGATATTTCTCTATTTCCTGAAAAAAAAAGAAAACTATTTCCTTTATCTTAAGAAAGTTGAATTATTTTATATAGAAATCACTAACTGTGATAAGGGCGAGCCTATCGCCATACCGGCAGTACTCCAGACTCCGGGCTGATACTGAGCATTTCGTAATAACCCAATATCACTTTTATGCGACCCGGGGATCGAACCCGAGACCTCAGCGTCAGCCTCAGTCGTTACCCGTACGCATTACATCTGTGCCACCGAGGCGGTCTTATGCTTATGTTATGATTTGTATAATATTATATAATTCAATAACTCATTGTATAAATAATTTATTCACAATTGTGTTGTCAAAAACACCACATAAGGAATTAATGTAGTATAATTTGTATTAATAATATTATTATTAACGTTGTGCCACACGCCAATGACCGTGACGATTATTTTTGCCATGCAAAATACTACCACGGAGGAGGAAGTTTCGTGCGACCGAGATACGGTATAGTACCAGCGTTTTTAATAAATAATGTTATTTGATATTTTTCGTTTTTGTTTCGAATGTTGTGAAAGTAATAAGCCGCGTATTTTTGATTGATTTGATTTTTTTGATCGCAAGGTTTCGTGCGCAAATAATAGTAGTTTAGGATTCAAATGAATTGATTATTCGATTCAGTAGTAATTTTAGCTTAATTAAAGATTACAAAATAGCTTAATAAATAATTAAAATTACTTTCCTTAAGTTCCCAATACTCGACTAAATTCTACTTCGACTGAAATTTCCGTGATGAAACTATATTAGGAGTTATATATGTTTTTTTACAGCGGCAGACTACTCAGAATTTTCTTGTAACTCAACATCATTTTTACCATTTTGCCGTCGTTACACCCGTAATAAAATGTAATGTTTTTAAGGGCACTTCACGACAAAATTATGTAAGTATATACTTATGTAGGTATTGGTACCGGCTACCATTATCATATTGGCATAAGTCATTCTATTATTTTATGAAAGTTTTTCATAGTACTAAAGCCGAGACCCAGATAAGAGTGTATGCGGACAGCTGATCGGCGGCGAGTAGAACAAATGCTTGATATATATGAGAAATTGCAAAGAAGATGCGCGGATGTGTCCTAATCGAGAGCGGATATTGAGCAGCAAGGAGAATGGGCGACGAGCGGGCAGCGGTCCGCCGCGCCTTGTCATACCGTTCACCAAGTGATGGATAATTTATAGTACCAATATCAGTATCGATTATAAACGATGCATGGATATATTACTGTACTAACATGCGTTGCTGACTCGGTCACGGAGCCATGTCATGTCATGACGATATATTCCAAGTATGAACCTATATTAAAATAGCAGCTTGCTTGCGTATAGCACGGTTAGTGATGCTATGCTAGTGGTAGGATACTTGATACATTTGATAGACTGGATAGAAACCACCGTCCGCAATATAATGAAATATCAGCCATATCGTTTTGTTCAGGGGCCAGCCGGTGTAGATCTAGTTACTGATACATGGAGATACATAGCATCGCGAATGGAAGTAGGCTACTTTTAATCTAGGGAATTATAAGCGTTTCCACGGGATAGATCTCGACTCCATAAATATCAATTGAACGCGCGGTTATCAACAAGGGAGATAAACTCATATCAAATAGTCAATATTAAACTTTCCATTCAACCGTGAATATCACGCAGGCCCAGCCTCGAATGAAAATAATTTTTTAATAATAAATAAGACACACCAAACTTAACACCATCGCATAACGTGACCAGCATTCAGACAGCCCACCCCGCTGTACGAATTGGACACGTTTTAAGACACACCCGCTTCCCGCCCAGCTGCCCGCATCCGCTCTTAGCTGGGCCTCAACCTTAATACTGTAAATAGAGACATGAAATCAAATCAACCAGACATTTCGGATGCAGAGCAATTTCTTGTTTATCTAATAAAGACTTGTAGACTTTACACTGAGTTTAATTTAAGTTATTGGTTAAATTATATTGAATCAAAGTTTTAAACATTTACTTTGAAAACTTTAAGTCCCGAAGTTTTGTCCATTTTATAGGTTGTAGCCAATAATCTACTACTTTCGTTAGCAAATGTTTATTATAACTCCTATAATAAAAAAAGATTAATGTTAGTAGGCTTTCCATACTAAAACTTGATTTTTTTAATATATTTATTAATCCACTACCAAATAAAAACAATCTGCAATATTTCCCGTGTGGTTTTTTGATATAACGTTAAATATTATATCAAGAAACCATATGACGGGATAATTTTATCAATTTAATGTGATATTTGCTGAATCTTTAATGCACTGTACGTACATCAAGTAAATTATACTTATTCGAGTTTTATAGACCGAAGGCTTGAAGAATCTAGACTGATTCGTACACACATACGAGCCCGCTTGCCATCCAGTGCTACGAAGTAGGCCTACGCTGCTTCGTTTTTAGCAAAAAGCCGAGCACGAAAGCTCGACAAATATTGGGAGACCCTTATAAAACCTTCGAGCCACTCTATCGAGCCAAACAGCTCGAAGTAAATCCGGTTCATTCTATAAATATTATTCAAACTTGAAGAGCAAGGTGCGTACGAAGCATGTGGGATAAAACCCTTCATTAGTTAAATACGCCTTATATACAGTCATAATGATTACAAAATATATACTTATATCTCAGCTTCTGTAAGTACGTATCTACTTATTGATTATAAACTCCGTCCGCTGACATGAACCCTAAAATCAGCGACAGTGACACAACCTACTTTTTCTGAATTACCTATCAAAATGTAAGTATGAGATATTTTAATCATAATACCGTAGCGATACTAAGAAACGTAATAATCCCTTTCGTAATATGCAACGGATCAATATAAAGTATTGGTCGAAGCACGCGCTGGCGGCGGCCTCTACTCGGCACCAATCAATGGGAAGCCCCATTTCACGATTTCAATATATTTTAATGAAATGTCAGCACTTAGTGAAACCTACATTGTGTAAGCCGAGCCGTTCTCGTCCTTCCCATCGATATAATCAAATTGTTCAAATTAAGAAAACAATAGCAAGTGTTGCGTTAGGTTAATTTATGACTTTTATAGTGAAATACATTCGCGAAATACATTATTGAAATATAACGAATACAAATTATTCGATTTTAAAGAATTACCATGACACAATAGCGAGAATAATTTAATAAAATTAAATACAAATTGCAACATAGCAATTATAAACACCAGATTGAGATTAAAAAGCTACAACATTCCTCATATCGATTTTAATCTTCCCATTGATCTTCCCTTTGATGGATTTGGAGATGTCAATAAATGTAGATTTGTTTCGTACGTCTAAAATTTTCTAACAGTAATCTTTAATAAACCATGTTGTACATCTACATTGTATCAAAGCAAACACTTTACAAACATGCTCTACATTTTTATGTTCTGGATGAAACAATCCTCACTCTATTTTAAACCGCTAAGACAATGACTGACAAAACGAAATGTGAATTGAAATGATTTATATCTTTTAAACGTCTGAACTGAAATGTAGTCACAAATACAAACATCATTCAAATCCAGCAACATAACGGGCAATTGACATAGCGGGCGCCGATCAGTGGATAGTAGCTGGGCCTCGAATATCTATTAGTAATAATATCTTAGCAGAGAGATGGCTCTGGCCCAGATCTGGAGCCGGTCGGACCAGTTTCCCGAGAATCCTTGCGTAATAGCGTCGCACACCCAGCCCGCTTGCAAAAATGCATTACTAACCGCCAAAAACAACGCCTGTTAAAAGCATTTCAAGATTCGTATTTAACAGATTACTCCCGCGGTACTCGCCGATTCCACGACTCAGATTAAATTCATGGACATTACTTAACTTGCACCGATTTTCGACAGGGAAAACGCATAAAGTACGGTACCACGGCACGGCGGCTGGCCGGGGTAATTCGGTAACGTTAATATAAATCACCGAATTCATAATTACGTATGTCTCCACCACGCCCTAGAATGACATGCAATTTTGTGTCGGAAATTATACACGGATGGTTTATTTATTGCGCTTCACAATAACGAAACTTGTATAACTACAAAAAATATTCTCATTTAGGAAAGTAGTCGACCTCCGATGTATTTTAAGATTATATGCAGGAGAGGAATATTTAAGCGTATCTAATTTAAATAATATACATATTTTATATAAAACAAATCGATTGTTTTACCACCTCTTTTATAGCTATAAATGATGATTACTTATGAAAACACTTAGTAATCGAACACTTATAAACAGAATTAATTTGCAATGTTAGGATTTGATAGACCCGAGGTCGGTGTGTCTAGTGTACTCTTAGATATAATGGACACGATTTGGTTCCCATAGTGGCCGTGTAGCGGCAGAAGAGTACAACATTGGGACATGATTTCCGTGATAATTTATTAGTAACGGCGAAGAAAGCGTGCGCCCAGCCTGCCCATATTAAATGATGCATGCATCAAGAACGCCACTGTTCGTGCCTGTACTCTCGTTTAGATTAACGGTCGGTAATAATGGTAATAATGAACTTAACCGTCTACATTGAGTATAATACTACAAAGAATTTTAAGACCAAAACTAGATACCGCGCGGCAATCTAATGAATTTTAATATTGTTTGACAAATTTCAGATGTATTCTTTGTAATATCAGTCATTATATATTTTGAAGGTTATTTTAGCAAATAATTAGAAAGTCGTAAACCAATTTTCCCTCGAAAACTATTGAATAATGTATGTCCCTATCCACTATTACTATAATCCTTGTAAATAGAACACACGACTAGGTAAATAGGTAGCAGTGCATATAATATACATACTACCTATCTTGCCAATTCAACCTTAACAATTTTTTTTTAACATCATACTACATGCAGTCTGCATTGGCTGTCGAATTAATTAAAGATCAATTTGAACTAAAAAACAATTCACAAAATGTTTAATGAAATAAATCTTAAATACTGTAAAGGTTTTTTTAATCCTAGCACGATAAAGAGACTGTTGCACGTCATGGTAGGTAAACTGCAGTCCAGTAGTTGTTTGTTGGAGAGATTGCGTCTCTCGTCGATGGACAAAATTATGCCGGCCTTAGTTACTGAATATATACTGGCTGACCGCGGAACGCGACTCACCGGAACGAGCCACTGTAGCAGGTTTTTCACCATGTGCACGATGGTCGGTATCCATTTGGGTACTAATGTGTATTAACCTATAAAGCATCTTGTAATGCATTTAGGTACTTTAAGTGAAACGTCAGGAAATTATGAGTTCCGGTAAGTTAGTTACTGCACCTAATTTTGATCTTAGAAATATTATAAATTCTAAATCGTGTCCTTAAAAGAAATAACACGACTCACGATAATTTGAAACCCGACGTTACAGGTTTGAAGACACATACAAGCACACATTCACGAACACTCACACGCACAAATAGACAAAAGGGTCAAACTTACAACACCCCTCTTTTTCGTCGGGGCTAATAAAGTGTGTATTTGTTACAGAAGTGGTTGAAGTTCTGCTCTACTTCTATTGCATGTTTTATTAAAATAAGAGTAATAGAATAAAATCTGTATTTTCTTATGGGTATATGATTTAACAGATCAGTGCATTGAACGTGGCGTGAAATGGCCAGTTAGTGAGTAATATCATGTTATTTGGAGTGGAGGCGACGAGGGCGAGGTCGTGACGGTACTTCGTGCGCGCACGGCCCTTGGTCACGAGTCGCTCTGCTGACCCTACCGAACCTTCCTTTAGCACAAACCTTTATTTAGTACAATCACATGAACTTAGAACGATACCATCATAACTTTATTATGACAGCAAAAACCCTGTACAAAATATTTATAAACAGGTGTCTCGAACGAACGTTAAACGTCATATTATTAGCTTTTAATGGCAGTTATAAACTAAATGGAACACGAAGGTTTTAGTCAAACTGTTCTTAAGGCTTGCCCGAATGCATTCAATGCATTATACTGTAATTTTATTAACATTTTAGTGGAAGCAAACTATAGATGTTGTTACGTTGGGCTCGAGTCAGTGAGGCACAGACTGCAATCACCTAGGCGGTAAATTGAACACGTAATACGTTTAAATTACCTAAGTTTCCAATTCCAACACCTGATATTACACGGCGCATTGGCAATCATACATCAGTTTATATCTAACATTGTCATCAATAGATTTGCCTATGAAATGCCGTTCTGTACGAAAAAGTATTTTTTTCATCTTGTACGATTTAAAACTATAGAATAAGATGTCATGTAACGAATTGTAATGAACTATATGGTATCCTTATTATTTAGGTCGTATTTTAAACCGTTTCATGGCACTAAATCAAACGTAATACTTTCGCACGAAATCACAATTTACAAATATTACCGCTGGTATCGATCGATCATCCTTTGAATTGGTGCGACTTAATATCTTCTGATCGATTCATATATCATTAATCCTTTGAAAGCCTTGGTAGGAACCTAATCTGATTACTTTAACGAATATCTCGCAGGGATTGAACACTTCATAAAAAAGTACCGTCATTATTCAGTAAGTAGGTTATTTTTTCCTTGACAATACGTAAGTATTTAATCAACCGTTTAAAATTCATTTTTAAACGATGTCTATTTTTGTAGCGTCGCCCAATACTTATACTCAATTTGATTCATTCTTTTGAATCATGGAACTATTTATTCTTGGTAAGTATTGTCAGGTCAGGTCGAGAAACAAGGAAACAATTAACATTGCGTTCATCGTTCAAAAGTTGATTCTTAAGAAATTTTAGGGCTTCCGCTCGGTAAAGGTTTCGAAATTATTAAGTAATAAAGATTTATAAAAAAAATTTGGAGTAATTGAACTTTATACTATAATACATTACCTACTTTAAGAATGTCTTAAACGAACTGTACACGAAATTATGTTCGCATTCGATTTAATCAATGTGAAATTCTCACTTTACATTTTTTTCAATGTCTCGAGAGACTTATCGATAAATTGACCTGTGGAGTACATAAATAAAGTTAATGAGGCGAAAATCGTGACATACAACAAATCAACCTGAATAGTCACGTGATGTTTGAGACGAGTTACCCAAGTTGTTATAATTAAATAAAAATATTAATTATTTTGAGTATGTAAATTAAGAATGTAAAGAATAATAAAGCTACATCATTAAATTCGTAAGTTAGAATTGATAAAGCTACGCTTATTCTTGTCTACAGCATGAATGGCTCAACCAGAGTAGTCGTACCACTGTCGCTCAAAAAAAGGGCATGAAATGGCAGCTTGTTGTGGCCTCGTATCTTCTTTTTCCACCTGCCTTTATCCCACTCGTAGTGGGGTCGGCGTAACATGCTTTTTAACACATGTTACAGAAAGATTTGGCTTGTAGTTTTACGACCGGCCGCCTGCCTGACATCAACCCCTCTGCGGCATCTCGTGTCGTATATCACTAAAAATATTTATAGTTAACCTCTACTTACTACCTAATAGAAAATGGCACTGTTTAACTTATACGACTGGTACAACAAAGTAACTTGTTATTTCGCATATTCAATTAGTATCCGCTTTGTTTTGATTGAAGATAGCTGCGCGCTATTGTTTTGTGACAATGGCGGAGCTGTGTAGGAAGGATCGATGGCGATCATTCACCAGTTGTCAGGTGGTAATGGCCGGACCCTTGGCACGTTAGCCCGGCCACTCCATCATCGGGCAGCAATTTTATTAAATGTTTTCTGATAACACATCGGAACCACGCTGCATCGAGGCCCACCGTTGCGACATTTTGTTACTTGTCGAAAAACATGAAGTTCTGTCACGTGATTATCATTATTATTTATCATTCGCGCCTTAGAATATAAAATAATAGTCGTTGGGCGTTAGACTGTGTGTGTGACTGTGCTTTTACATAAACTTATATGACTTGACTTGACCCAAAATATCTAATGAGATTTTATGTTTCTAGACAAAGATCTGTCTTTTGAAGATGTACGCATCCATCACAACTGTAATACCTAGTAATGATTATTTGTAATGACTAACATCAATTGCTAGTCAGCAGTTAGCGCACTAAAAGCTCAAGCCTTAAGCAAAACTCTGTAGTTAAAATTTAACGTTTATAACCTATCGAGGTTTATATTCCAAATTATGTTAATTAATAATTAAGGTAAAGTATTTTGTATGTTTTGCTATTTGGCACCAATACGCTTACTTACATGATAATTCGTAAAGTCGCCACAGAGCCGGTGTTATCATCGCAAAATATTCACAAACAGCGCCGCCCACGGGCAATTCATCCTCATTAGCTTATTCATGACAAAATTATAAAATTATTCCCAAATTAGTGTTACAAAATTCAAACATCGAGCAAACGAGTATTTTACATTGTAAAGCTAAACGACTTTCGGTAAAGCGAGATGTCGCAGACCTTGAAACTACGCGTGTTTACAAAATGCATTTAAGTATAAAACGTGGACCTCTCCATCTGCAGAGAACTATCACATTTGAATTTTGCATAAATAGTTATGTACCTGCACTCGGCATGTATCGTACATGTAGCCGATAATATGCACCTGGATAATTTTATTTTATAATCTATAAAATGAAGCTAGGTATTTAATTTGTAAAGGCGCCTTGGAAATCATTTTTATACATTCACATCTAAATAATTCACAAGATCTTTATATCGACTTCCTCGGTGGCGCAGTTGTAAAACGTACGTGGCACGGGTTCGGGTTCGATCCCAGGGTCGGGTAAAGAGATATTCTTTTTTATCCCGGCTCGGCAAAGTGACTACGCTAGATCTGATGTTAAGTGTATTATGGGTTTATCAACATGAAATGCATAAGCTCGGCGAAATGTGGGTGTACAAGTTACACCTCTGCCTACACCTTCGGGGAGTACAGGCGTGAGTGCGCATGTATGTTTTTTTTATACGTTTACATACTTTTATACTTTTTTTATATTTTATTTATGTACGAGCAAGTCACCTGATGGTAAGTGATCTCCACCGCCCATGTACGCCCACAATACCAAAATAATCATGGGCGCGTTGCCGACCTATGTAAGTACGTATCTTTATATCGCCAATAGTAAAAGTTTAAATATCATAAAATATTAGACTGAAGTTACGTATTAAGATTTTTTACATAATATACACTGAATAAGAATAAGATATTTGTAAGCACCTCAATTAGTTTTAACAATATAAGTACGTAATAAGACAGTGAGTGAGGCTAAGAAAACCAATGAAATAGTAAGACAGCGATTGTTCCAAAAGGTTAGTATTAGATAGCTTTTATAGCATTAGCAAACGAAGTGGGCGAACATCTAAGGCAGTTTAAACCTAATTAAACCGGATGACACTACGTAGTTCTAGAGTCTTGTAAAATGTATCCATTTAGGGCAGTCGATATTTAAATAACTTCCCAATTTGATTCCTTGTTTAAAGCCTGTTTTACAACCTACGTTATTTTTGAAGTCTGGTTCTGGTCGAACATCGATCTCTTAATCAACTGTTTTTGCATTTGCATCGTAAACATATCGTATTTTTTGCAATAGATTCTGTAATCTACCACTTGATTATCAAGTTTTTATTCTTTATGTAATTTAGTTGCTAGTTTGGCCTCTAGATAATTAGTGGCTAAAATGCATTGGTGGTTCATATTTTAATATGCATTCGGGGTTATTGGAGACTTTTCATTTGCCTCCTTAAGTCAGACCGATTTGTTTCGGATCGATTTGTCGCTTTGATTTGATATCCTTAATTATTACCTAAATACAATTTCGTTTAAGAGGAAATTGATCTGTATGATTAAGTGGAAATGTCCTGAAATACGTTTTCTCCTTGTGACCTCTAGAGGAGACAGTGGACAGTGATTAAGTTTTTATAAATATTCATTATCAATTTCGTATACTGCTCGTAATATCCGTCCGAACTGGTCTGTTTTCTCTTTCTTCGAAATCAGGCAACTGTAGGACAATAAATCAGAAGTGTAAAGTTGCCTCAATTTACGCTCATTATTTCAGTATTTACGTGCAATTTGCCGTCGGCTAATTGTATTAATTAATGTCCATTAAGTTTGGATGCGTTAACACTGTCGTTAATTCATTCTTTTTCGTTTTGACCTCGTGCCGTTTGGACTCATGTACCAACAGGTACCGTTAATAGCGTATGACGTGTATCTTGGTATGTGTATGTATGTTAAATTTAATTTGAATCATAAACAACGTGCTATCGATTAGTACAAACTACCTAATACTAACAACCAAAGCTATCCAAATTATTTATTTTTAAGGTCATATTTTTTTATTTGCTAAGATCAATACAGTTTATAACAGTGGCAAATTATTTTACTTCGGTTCGGCAACTTTAACGTTAAGAAAATTCACGTAATATTAGGTATTAGACTGAAAAAGCGTATAATTCAAGCTCATGTTTGCGATTCGATAAGAAATTATTTAAAGTGCTTCCAGAGGCAAGCAATAACATATTGCTTGTAGGTAGTAGTGTAGCGTGTTGCGAGGCCAAAATTGAATGTAATTAACGATTTTGCACAGCGCTGTCGGCGTAGCAGCGACGGTGAAGCACGGTGACCCCTCAGCGCGGGTCACGCGGGCTCGCCCGGCTGACCGCGTTGCACCACTTGCGCCCTGTGCAATATTATCAATCTAAAACATTAGAAACACTTAACACTGATCGTCCTAACCGTATAATCAAACATTAGACCTTTAGCTTTATCTTTAATAGGTTTCATGCAATGTGGGCATATAATTATAAGGCTAATGTGAGTGCCTTACCTTACTTACTTAATTTTCACTTTACATTAACCCTCGTTGTTTTAAGTGATTTCTGAATCCTATATCTAATCTGAATAACGTAGAATAGGTATCTACGAAGTCCAATCGAGGTTCACAGAAAGATCTGAGTAGCTACCTACATTTTGTGGGAAAATTGAATGCAGTGCTATGCCATTCGTCCTATCATTTGTCATAAATCTCTAAGCACCAGCTTATTGTGGGACAAAAGCATTGTTGTGGCCATCTGGGCTGGAGACGGCGTACGCCTTTGTCATAAGGCGGGGCTGCACGCTTACCCATTGGTTACCGGCAGAGCGTGACAAGTTCCATTGGACAATCCGACAAACTGTGAAAGTGACGAAACGTTTCCTGCTCGTGAATCTTTGTACAAAACAATTGTATTAATATTAAATTACTTCATTTATAACGCTCCCCTGGTATTGTTATGAATTAAAGACCGTTATAAATTAATACATACATACGCACTCACGTCTGTAATCTCCGAAAGGGTAGGCAGAGGTGTAACCAGTACACCCACATTTCGCCGAGCTTATTTCCGTCCCATGATGTGACAGGGGGCGAGCCTATCGCCATGCCGGGCATAATACCAGGACTCCGGGCTGATACTGCACATTTCGTGTTTAACAACGCAATATCACTCTTACCCGGCCCGAGGATCGAACCAAGACCTTCTTAGCACAACAGTCGTACCGCGTACGCATTCGAACGCGTAGGTACGTATAAATTAATCAATAATGAAAAAATAATCATACCTAAAGTCCAATTAGCAATCTGCTAAATAAGTACGAAAATTACTTACTTGTATTTACAAAAGGTTGATCAATTAATATTTTTACAATACATAGAGAACTTGTTTAATCACATAAATAACTAATAATATGTAGAGTTAAAACCAAGGTTCATAAACATTAGATTCAATATCACATTTCGATACATTTAAATCACTGTTTAATTAAACTTGGTTCACTATTAATATCCGCGTAATATATGTTGTCTATTTCACGAATAAAGCAATTTAAACAAATAACCCCACAATGTTATAGTTACAAGAAAATGTATTAAAATGCAAATTGATACAAGCGTAACGAGAAATTAGCATTACGAGCGACAATATTGAATGGTGACTCAGCGTGCTAGTCCATCACCGGTTATGCCTACCGGAGCCCATTGTGATTGAGGCAACAACATCGACTCGACAAGTTGATCGACAAGCCCGCCCAAATTTTCAATCAATAGGCATCAAGGATGATAATTTAGGTCGTCAGATCGCAGCATTTCGCTACTGCATACTTAATGCAAGCTTTGAATCATAGAGAATAAGATTCGATTCCAATTATGAACAAACATAAATCAATTACCTACTCAGTACAAATAACCAACACAATCTAACTGCAAAAAATAACGCTGAGAAGTTACAAATAACAGTAACTTCTCAAGCATGCGCGCACACATGCACACATGCGAACGCACGCACGCACGCTCGCACGCACGCACACACACGCACGCGCGCGCTCGCGTTGTAAAGCACTTTTACAAAGCACAAGCAGTACAAAAATCTCCATTTAAAATGTTTAATCTAATTTAAGTGACTACAACTAAATCTCTACATTGCTAATAATTTCAATTCGCAAGTCAGTGGCGGATCCAGGATTTTGGTTTGGGAGGGCTTGACCCAAAACTAGAATTAAAAAAAGAGAATATACTATAACTACATATGGAATGGAATAAGTAAGGTAAACCGATGAAAATTATATTGTAGGTAGTACTAAGAAAGTAGGATAATATCAAGATTAATTTGCTAATCTTGTACGCCACCGCGTTTCGAATAGTTTCGATCTCCGTTATTCCGCAGATTCAAAATTATTGGAGCAGAAGTCAGAATCGGATGAGTAAAATCTATCGGAAGTTCCGACCGATTGCGGAGTCGGTGGCGCAGATCCGTAACATAATAAAAGCGAAAGTGAGTTCGTTCGTTCGTTACGTTTTCACGCCTAAATCGCTAAACCGATTTTGATGAATTTTGGTACAGAGATAGACGGACCTTAGAGACGGATATAAGCTTTTTATCCCAGAAAAGGCTGTTCACGCGGGTGGAGCCGAAAGTGGAGGTGAAAATTTGGATTAGTAGCGCTATCTACTTACCTCAAATAAATAATAAGTTATTCGAAAAGTTAATACAAAAAAATGTATTTACTTACTGTACAAACATGAATTTACAAATAGATAGTTTTTATTGAGTCTACTGTGAGCTATACTTATATCCTCTTTGCTGTGCGCTGTCTCTATTCGGCGCCTTTTGACAGCTGAAAATAGTGATTCCAGCAACGTAACATTTCAATTTTCAATTCGATTGAGATTTTAACAGTCTGTAAGCTTATTATCGTTTTTTTGCTGGCGAATAAAATATGTGTCGTTTTTAATTTACATGTCTTTCTTTTGTTATTGAATACAAAACAATTTTTGATGAATAAATTAGACTACAACTAAAATGACACTACAACTAATTAGACTAATTTTAAATAAAATTTTGCTGGTATTTGAGTACATGTTCTAATGATTTCATCACAATATAAGAAATTAACCGCAATTATTATTAATACCTTGCATTAAATTATGTAAGCCAATACAGGGCTAATCGATAATATGAATACGCTATGCCGCATTACTAAGCGCAAAAACGTCAAATTTGACAAAAGCTCAGGGCTGCCAGATTGTATGATGGGATACAAAAAGTATAATATTGGGTTGTCGTATAAGTCCTTTTGTGTAGTAGAATCAAAAATAAAATCAACATAAATTTAACTGATAAAACAAATATTTTATATTGTTGTATAATATTTGAGTTTTTTACTGCTATTTGTATACTGAAAATCAATTTTGTAGAATTTCATGGACCCATCGGTATAAAATAAGTTAGCTCTACTGGCAGCCCTGCATGAAATTGTTTTGACTTTTCGTCAAATGATACAATCAGCTACGAGTTTTGGCGGGAATTCTTACAGTGCGGTGGCTCTCTTGTTTTAATTATTTCCTAAACTGGTTTAAAGTTGTGTTTGTTGTATAAAAGTGGTGTGGTTTTGTGCAATAATCATTAACGATGATGAATAGTGTATGGAAACATTGAAATAAGTGGATTTAGGTGATTTTTGATCAAGGGTATTGTCGACCTTGTGCTTTCGATTCGCTTGAAGAAAGTCGTCTAAGAAGCATTGAACTGAAAGGAATTATCACCAAAACTCCAGCAAGACCTTGAAATCGGCCACACCCCTGTTTCATCGTTCTTGGAATATAAGAAAAGATATAACTAATGACTTGGCAGCATGGTCTCTGATCTTAGCCGGTTCCTTATGGAACAAACAAACAAAAAAAAAAAAAAAACAATCAGCTACATCTTAATCTCAACTCTGAGCTAAAGCTAAAATAGAAGACATTTTAAAGACTTTACCATGATAACAAATTTTGATAAACTTTGTGGGGATCTAGAAAAACAGGAATTAGAGGTATGTAATGAGTATCCTATGTGTTATTGTAAATAAAATAAAAACTAGGTTATACTTCATTTAGAGCTTTTTTCAGCTGATTCTAATACAGCTTCTGTTGTTTTATTCAGGCTCCAAATGGTATTGCCTCTCCGTCAACATACGCACAACTTCTAGCTATATATTTGTATCAAAACGATCTGTAAGTACTAATGTTTGTAATCATTAAACTATAAAATATTATTTACTCATTTACATATTCTAATAGGTTATCTGAAAGAGTATCAGTAGATTGTTAATATTATTTAGAGTGTATTGATGGTCCCTGCATAGTTCTTTATGTAAAAATATATTTTTTACCATAGAATATGATGTCAATGAATTAATTTTGTATTTAGAGGATTGGTCTTGAATACTTAGCTGATAATTATATTTATTTACAAGTCGATAGTACCATATTATCATTAAAAGACTATAACACAAAAAGTGACAAGTGGTTGTCTCAAGTGCCACATAGAACTATATATAGGATATGTCGATGTGAGCTTAATAGTATGGAGAATATGGTAAAGTATGCGAGAGTTTTATAATCAACTTATCCTAAATTACACTGTATTATTATTTTGTATTTTATGGTTACTACAGTACACTGAGACTGATATTCTAAACCTAATACTATTATTATTTTATTTTCATAACTACTTATTGTCCACAATCCCAATCACTGCTAATATTATGAAGTAATTTTCTCTTCTTATTTAATTTAACAATTCAATTCATCCCACAATTATTTGTCTAACCAACAGTGGTATTGGGTATTAGTAAGACGTCACTTTGTAGTTCTGAATGTACAAAAAAGGTAAATCAAACTTTTCCAAAATATGTTGAATTACATAAACAACACCATCATTACACAGGTGTAATGCAAAATTCTTATGGAAGAGGATACCACAAAACATAACATCTAGTAATCCTGAAATAACTGCTATTTGGACTGTTGGTCAAATGCTATGGAGGAAAGATCTCCCCGATACATATCAAGCTTTGGCAGCATATAACTGGACTGAACCAGTTGCAAATATCATCAGAGCTCTAGAAGGTGAGTTTTGTTATATATATTTTGATATATATATTGCCCTGAAAGGCAGACGAGTGGCATTACCAATTTTTTTATCTTTAAAAATACTTATTAAGTAAGGAAGATTGTGTTTTAATAATATACAACAGACTTCTTAAACACTAAATACAAGAAGCTAATCATACCCTCATTGTATTGTTTTGCCATTGGTCACCTACCTGACGTTAACCCTGCTGGGAAGAAAACACCCAGAGCCGAAACAAATATTTGTGAATTACACAAATATTTTTGTCTTGGTGCAGGAATTGAACCCGAGGCATCTTGCTTTACAGCGGGATACTCGCCCACTGCGCCACGGAGGCTTATGGCGTATATTTTTTGTATTTATAGTGGGGACATCTGTGTGTTGCATGGATGGGTATTCAGCTTATGTCAGTGGAACTGTTTTACCCAATGCCACATAATACAATAAATAAATATATTTCATATTTACAATCATTTAAAGAAGTACTTCTTCTTCACTGATTAAGTAATGTTTCGTTGCAGAAAAGATAAGAGAAAGAACATTGAATTTGATTGGCCGCTCATACAGTTCCATATCACTTGACACGGTGGTGTCAATGACTGGGCTTAGTAGTGATGCTGCCATACAAGCATGTAAAGACAGGAAGTGGATCATCACCACCGATGGCCTTACCATCAACCCTGTACCGCCCGCACAACCCGCGCCACTACACACCTCCAGTGAAGATCAACTCTTCAAGCTTACAGAATTTGTCTCATTCTTAGAGAACTAGGTAAACATTATTTATTGTAAGGCCTCAAAAAGGAATGTGATTCGAATGTGTATTCGAAAACAATATTTATTATTTTATAGGATCCTTGTTTCGCATTAATATAGCATTAAACAAGACAGAATGTCTTTATCCTATGGGGGCACCCTGGGTACTAGCTCAGTAACTATAAATATATTTTTAAAACAAAAACAAAATGCTACTCTTTATTGGAAAATACTTTTTTACTGTGTGCCCAAGGCCTTGCTTGGCCAAGACCGGCCTTGCATTCAAAACATGCAATTAAAACAAAATTCAATTTAAATATTGTTTATTAACAATTTTGGAAGTGTATGTTGTTAAAAATTGCTTTTTTATAACTATCAAAACTAAGGAGTATAAAAGAGTATAAATTGGCAGTGTAAATTATTATTACGTCTATCTTATAATAAAGCTGTAATTTCAATAATGGTATTTATTCTGTGACTGCTAAACAGTAAAAGTCCCTGTCACGTCGAAAAATAAAATATCACAAGCATACATTGTTCGTATAAAAAAGGTTTTTCGATGTTTTACTTATTTCTACAACTTAGGTCATTATCTACAAAAATCTCATTAATTTTGACACATATCAGAATCGTCCTTGGAACGAAACTTGGTTCTGTCTTGGCTGTAGTCTCATAGTATTGGTGTCGTCGTCGTCGCCCAACGATGCTTCGTATGCGCGGTTTATTTGTCCCCCATTTGGTTCCGCGAACACATCTTTGACTGATATATTTGCGTTCGATATCCTGTGGCGTTGAGGTCCTAGGTTGTTATTAAGCTGCAATGTGAACAAATCACTTTTAACCAACTTCATCCATACTTCCATACTACTACTAGAATAATATAAATTTGAAAGTAACTGTCCGTGTGTCTGTTATGTTTCATAGCTAAACCATTGAACTGTTATTGATGAAATTTGGTAAGTACAGATAAATTTTGAATACTAGGGAAGGGCGTAGGCTACATTTTATCCTATAAAAAACGCAGGATGGATAACCAAAAACCCAACAGCATAAGCTAGTATTTAATGCAAACATAAGTACACGCCTGTACCCGAAGAGGTAGGCAGTGGTGTAACCAGTATATCCACAATTCGCCGAGCTTATTTCCGTCCTATGATATGATAGGGGGCGAGCCTATCGCTATAACGTGCACAATTCCAGACTATGCACTTCATGATAGAAAAACCCAATACCACTTTACTCGACCCGGGGATCAAACCCGAGACCTCAGCACAGCAGTCGTATCGCGTACGCATTACAACTGCGCCACCCAGAAAATGTTATTTTATTTTTTAAGTTTTTTTTATTTGTGGAATATTATAGTTTTGGACCATCTAAGTCCGTACAAACCATGCCAGTAACTCCATATTCGTTGTTAGCACCTAGTGTCTGCATTTGTGATTTTCTTCTCTCCGCCATTACTGAATTACGTCTTGTCTCTAAAGCTTTCAATGTTTCTCGTCGTAATGTCATTTTGCGATTAAGAACCGGTGTACCTGAAATACATTATTTTAATAATAGATAGCTATTTGAAACGTATTTCGATTACAATTTCAATAGTTTCTTAATGCTTATTTGACCTTTATTCAGCAGAGTCTTCTATCAAAAAGTAAGTATTCTTATTATGAATGACGAAATAAGCAGGTCGTTCGTCTAATGGTAAGCGCCACGCCTGCCCATAAACAGAAGCAACATTACACATAATTTGGGTATACAAATCACTGCATGGTATTAGACTGCGCTGGATGTGCCTAGTATGTATTGTTTTATTTTCAGACATGGTTACATAGCTAGAAATAATTGATATTACCTCAGCTTTGTGTTATCGTAATCAGTGAAATGGGCTCTTTGTTACAAACAATATCATCAAAATTTACTAAGCTATTTTACTTCTAAAATAAGAAGTGACAATCTTTTATCAAATGAATAGAACTTAAATCCATTTTTAACTCCCGAAACAGAGGGATATTATAAGTTTAACTCCGTTGTTCGTCTGTCAGTCTGTGTATCTGTCTGCCCTGTGACATCGTAGCGCTTAAACCAATGGACCGATTTGAATGCTAATTAAATCGAGATGGTTTTAAAGAAAATCAATCAGTTTTATTTCTAAATGGCTGATTTTATATTTTTTTGTAACATTGCACACGGAAAATATTTCATGTACGATTTTGCAGAAAAATTCTGAATTAAAATTAATTTGAATTAAGGAATTTAGGGAAATTAATACATTTCCTGTATTTGTATTTGCTGTAGGTAAAAAAATTGTCTAAATTTTGCATAACGCTACTTCCAATAGGCGTTAAAGCGCACAAACGTATCCACAAACCAACCACTAGAAGTTAAACAAACAATACTCGAAAAAAGACGTTTAAGAAGAGTATGGCATCAAAGTAGACATCAATTGGATAAAACTGCTCTAAACAAAGCTGCTACTGAGCTTAAGATTATGATATTTAATATACATAACAACACTCTTCAGTCAAAGCTAGAATCATTAACAGCTACTGCTGCCACAAACTATTCGCTTTGGAAATTTACAAAATCTTTAGACCGACCTCAGGAAGCAAAACCTCCGATAAGATCGACAGCGAATAGCTGGGCCAGAACGAAACAAGAAAAAGCAAATGTCTTTGCAGAACATCTTTCGAAAGTGTTCACTCCGAATGATGTAGGTAATGTGGATTTCGAAAGAAACGTGGAATGTATTCTAAATCAAGACCTACAATTAGACCTACCGCCGAAACCGGCAACGACTAAGGAAGTATGGGGAGCTTTGAAAGACAAGAAAGCTCCGGGGCTTGATTTAATCACAAAGGAAGTGCTTAAACAACTTCCTAAAAAGGCCGTAGTTTTCATAACTTACCTTATCAATGCGATCATACGCGTACAGTACTATCCGCAAATATGGAAAACATCTCACATTATAATGATACATAAATTGGGAAAACCGGCTCATGAAGTCACATCCTATCGACCTATCAGCTTATTGCCAACTCTGTCGAAAGTATTTGAAAAAATCTTATTGCGTAGGATTATGCCAGTACTTTCAGAAAATAACATAATTCCTGAACATCAGTTCGGGTTTAGACAACAGCACTCTCCTGTAGAACAAGTTCACAGAGTTTGTAATGTCATTAGAAATGCATTCGAAGAAAAGGAATACTGCTCGTCAGCATTTCTGGATATCCAGCAAGCTTTTGATAATAAAGTTTAGCACGTCGGATTACTCTGTAAGATTAAATCGCTAATATCACACAGCTATTACTTACTACTATCATCATACCTGTCAAATAGACTCTTTCAGGTGAGGGAAGGTAATCTGACATCAGGATGTTATGAGATTAAGGCTGGTATACCTCAAGGATCAATCCTTGGGCCCGTACTATACACGATTTACACCTCAGACTTGCCGGAAATACAAGGAGTTACGACTGCCACATACGCTGACGACACAGCTATCCTTGCTGCAAATAAGAACCCTGCAACTGCCTCAGCACTGCTACAGACGGGCCTTGATGCGATAACTGTTTGGTTGGACAAATGGCGGATAAGAGCTAGTGCCACCAAATCTGTACAGGTTACCTTCACATTGAGACACGGTGACTGTCCCCCCGTCAGCCTGTGTGAAAACGTACTACAACATACTGACTGCGTAAGATACCTTGGGCTTCACCTGGATCGACGCTTGACGTGGAAAACACACATTAAAACTAAAAGAGATGAACGAAATATCCGTTACAAAAACATACATTGGCTGATGGGTCGAAATTCAAAACTATCAATAGACAATAAATTACTAATATACAAAAGTATCCTGAAACCAGCTTGGATGTACGGAATCCAGCTGTGGGGAAGCGCCAGTGATTCCAATATTAATATCTTACAACGGCTTCAAAGCATTATACTTAGAAATATATCGGACGTACCATGGTTTGTCACAAACACTGAAATTCATAAAAATTTACAAATGAACACCATAAAGGAGGAGATTCGGAGTTCTAGTATAGCCTACAAAAAGAAGCTTATCAATCATCCCAATGACCTAGTAGCACAGTTGATAAGTGCCAAGCGTGAAACACGGTTGAAGCGACGTGTTATCTTAAACCTAGACCAAATGTAGATACTGAGTTATGAGCAGTTGTCTTCAATGGGGGACACGCTCAGCATGCCATGTCGCGCCCAAAACATATCTGATCGCAGATAAAAAAAATAAAAAAAAAGGCGTTAAGGGTTTCAATATACTTGTAGTAACCGTGCTTCTTACCTGGTCCATCATTCGCATTCATATTAAAGAATCGTTTCTTGAACGCCACATCGAGCGTTCCTATATTCCTCTTCTTCTGTCTAGCTTTCTCCAAGTTGTGGATAGTTTTCCTTCTACCCACGTTGTGTGGTCCTGACCCTGAGTCGTTATCATAATCATCATCTAGACCGTTCAGTTTCTGTAAGTCTTTTACTATTGCTATTGCATTCTTATCTAGTAGAGCATCCTGGGATAAGTCATCCGACTGAAAAACAGAGATTGTGTTGAAACAATTATTAATCAATTAGTATTTAATTCATTGCGAAATTAATAAACAAAGTATTTTTAAAACTCTTTAATGAGAATTTTGAAATAAACCAACCAAAGAATAAATTCGTTAGTTTTATTTCGATGCGTCGTTAATTTTCAAATTAGTTCCGAGATTTCAATTCAAATCGTTTATTAATTTCGGTCAATAGGTAATATTTCTCCTAGTATTTACCTTTTTCGTACAGAACCAGTTCAGTTCTGTGGATGACAATATGTGCGAAATGGTTCCAAATCTATGGAACAACATAGCGGAAAACTGTATTACCAAGATCAAAGCGAAGAAAAATACGAAAACTAGACCAATAGGTTCCAATTGGAGATATTCTTTAGATATGAGCACCTGAAATAGCAAACGGAACAGCTTTAGACAACTATAATGGGTTATATAAATAAATATTAATTTCACAGTGCAATTTTGTTAAGTTTACATATAAACACAATGAAAGTAGAAAATGAAATTACGATCGCAGTGAATTTTGTTTCTAAATATCCATTTAGATAATATGGAAGGATATACATTATAAATAATACATATTTACATATTCGTAGGTGAAGAACTCAACTGATATAAAGAAACAATACTGCTTAAGTGACGTGTAATGTGTTGGTGCATTTTAAATGAGGTTCAACTCAACATTCGTAAATGTTAAACTATGAAACACTTAGTGCATATTGTGATATTTATGTGTTAAAATGCACTTTATGACTGAAAAGTGAAAACACGACTTGCAGTTATACACAATACCGTCAATAAATAGTTATTTAAATGAAATTGAACAATTTCGAATGAATATCAACAAATAATTGAATACAATGTTAAATAAAACATCACCACGTTTCTGACGTGTATGTACAGAAGACACCGGTGACCCTGCAACCTTGTTTAATCGAAAAAAAGAAATTCCGCCACCTTAATAGACAGAATAGAAAAAGAGAGAGAGAGAGAGGCGTTAACTCCTCGTTGTATCGGAATGGAAAATATGCATCAGTTGGACATATTATAAAAACTTACAACAGATGGTCCCACCCCAATGATAAATAATATATAATAAATTGAGTTTAATTTTGCATTTTAGGATCAGAAGAAATAATTTTGTTATGTACTCAATCGAATTTAAATACCAAAGTTAAGGATATCTAATAAGGGTTTGGATATTTATTAGAATGTGAAACCAACAATGTGCCGCCACAGTTATTAAGTTTCTGTGTGTCCGAATCTTCATGCTGGTGTGCCATCCCAAGACAGACCGGTTAGAAGGAGGTCGTTAGACTTGTGAAGTGACACACATTCTGTGGTAACATTTAATTTTGGCTATACCTCGCCTGTGTCCTCGATGTAGGTAATGTTTGTCTTTACTCCCAAAGGCCAAACCACGTGGAGTTGATCTTTATTGAGTTGTAATAAAAATACTATCAATATAAATAAAGCATTGAACATAACAAATGCAAATACTGATTTATTGCGAAGTTCAAGCAGATCGCCTGCAATGCGAGCCTGTAAAATTTAATAAAACACGAAATATTTATTATAATTGCATCAACTTTCAAGGGTGACTGGGATTGTTTCTCGTGGCGAGAGAGCATGTGTAATGGCGAGTGGTCCCTAGTCATCGTTGAAAGTCGATCGCTGTATAGTGGATTCTCACGTTACCTCTTGTGAAACCTCATCATATGTAATGTTAGTTTTAACTCCGAAGGGCCATTTAATGTGAAGGTTGTCCTTGTTCAATTGTAGTAAGAATACAATGAGAACGAAAAGAGCATTGATCATGAAAAATGAAAAAACAGACGAGTCTCGTAATTCTTTCAGATCTCTCGAAATACGTGCCTAAAATTTTGGGAAGATAAAATTTTAGTAATATAAGTCATTTTAAATGTCTGTTTAAACCTGGAATAAACACTCATTAGTATTGCTAAAAGATAATATATATTATGACATTGATGCTGTAACAAGACTGATATATATATTTATGGTATCCATTTCAGTTTCTGTGATTTAAGTTATCTTTGAAATAAAATCTTTTGTAGAGTGGTAGTCTATTGGTTCGTATTAAGCACGTAGCTCAATACGAAGTTTCAACAGAAGTTTGTTGAAATCAAAATATTTGAAAAAGATTTTTCAATGAAAAACCGTGATAATTCTTCTGGTATTGTGGGGTATACATGGGCGGTGGACGTCACTCACTATCACCTGTGACCTGCTTGCTGATTTGCCAGCCTATGCTATATAAAAAGTGGACCAAAAATAATTTTATATTTTTCATGTAATTGCCCTCTTACTATCATCAGCCTATAACTCAATTTCAGTAGCTTATTTTACCTTTTCGGCTTTATCTTCGTCAATAGGGTATAAATATTTTTCAAGGAGATCTTTCCAGAATACAGTTTCAGCTGGAGTCAAAAAGTCTACTTCTCCTTTTTTCAAATCGGGGTCTTCAATCCAGTAAGGGTTTATGAGATCATCTCTCCTTTCCTGAAATGGATAAACACAATTAAAAGTAAAACTTTGGCGTAAAGTTCCGTTTTTTGCATAATGGATATACAGTACTACGATTATAGTTGTGTGCTTCAGTGACCTTAGCCTATTTAGTAAACACGATCGCGTAATGATAATGACCTAATACAGACCTGTTACAACATCATAAAATAGGTATTTACCTATGAAATATCCGTTCTGTACGAAAAAAGTTAAAGTATTTTATTTATATTATTCAAAGTAACCACCTATGCTATCGATGCATCTTTGCCAGCGCAGTAGTAATTTATCAATGCCCTTGAAGAAAACGGTTGGACGGGAGACAAACGCTTCAAAGTCATTTTATACTGCCTCTCGGGTATTGATCCCCCCCCCCCCCCCCCTCAAAAAAAGATATCCAAAAAGTAGGTCTGGTGAGTACGGCGGATGATGGAGAGCTTCCAACCCCAGCTCTTGTAGCTTGGAGATCATCTGTTGTGCAGTATGAGGTCGTACAGGAGTAGCGGGGACGAGCGATTGACCAAAGCTGGCTGCAGATGTGCGAGCTTGCGAGATCATTATGTTTTCTTCTACCTTTTTCAGAATTTGGACTACTTTTTGGAGGGAAAAAAAATTAATACCCGAGAGGCAGTACAAAGTACCTTGAAGAGATTGTTGCCTTGTCGAACCGATTATTAAATATCATATTAAAGAAATATCCTAATACGTACTCGCACGGTACATCATTTGAAATATGACCATGAATGGAACCGATAACCAGTAAAAATATTTTCCTTACTCTTGGTTCCGTAGACAGGGTGCCAGTATCAGAATCTGAATCATTTTCCTCCTCGGGTCCTTCAGCAAGAGCGTCAAGTTGGTGATCACCATTGGTACTGCTACCGCGGTGTCCCAAAGACAACTTTCTACTTCGAGTTATCCCGTGAGGATCTACAGCTCTACGAAATAAAAAATATTTATTATAACCTTGTACAATAATCGTCATAATAATATGGGTAATACATAAAAAACTTTTTCAACTCACTTTTCTACGATTTCTAATTTTTTCTCTAACTTCTCAAGAGTAGATGCTATATGCAAAAGTTGTACTTTCTCTTCATTTCCTTTAGGATGCGTACACAATAAACATTTGAAGAGACCCGCAAATGAAAACTCTATGGACCCTTCTTCCTCATTACTATTCACTCCTTGAAGGAAACCCAATAATGATTTCTGTTTTACTTTCTTCTTTGCTTCCTCTGCATCTTTCTTCTCTTGCTCAATTTCCTAAAATGTGTGATATGTTAATAGCTTTCTTATAAAATAAATCTCAACTAAACGATTGCCAATTGACTTACCTTCTTTGTTTTCTTTGTCTGGACTTCTCGAGTACCCCATGATACTACGTTCAGATTTATGATAGAATATAAAATCAAAAGCAAGTACATAGACGGTATAGACAATAGGTAAATAATACCAGGAACGATACACCAAAACTCTTGTGGATGTAAGCAAGCTGCTATAAAGAATGAACTCGAAAGTGATATTAAGAAAATGGCCGATGGTGATCCTATACCGTCCTCGCCTAACTGAAGAGCGGTACCGACGATTACAGCCATCATTATCATAGCGTATGCTGTTGATAGTATTTGTGCCACCAGAAGCTGAAAATTAAACAAGTTAATCACTCCTTCCATTAAAGATACACAATACTTGATATTTGATCGTATTAATTATTCACGTACCTGATATTCTGATTTCATAGTGAAACAAACGAACACGAAAATCGCAATGGGATACAGATTGTATTCGAAAGAGGTCCAGTTATCGATTCTAAAAGCCGCCACGAAAGCACCCACCAACATAAGAAATATCGTACCGGGGCCCAGGATCGTACCACCCATCAACATCATCTGTAACGATTATTAATTATTATTTACCAATACCTAAATAGGTAAAATTAAAATGATATATAAATATTCATTTGCAAAATTAAATTGAATCTCATCATTGATTGGCATTGCCCTATGATTAGCAACCAGTTAATGTAATACTATGAGTATCCTTAATATCTACAACCATTTTAAGTAAAATATTAGTTCAAAGATGAAATCGATTAAATTTAAAACTGGCACGTACTTGGTAAGCGATATACGGCGTAGAAATATTGTCGTTGATTTTGATCGTGTGTTTGCAGTCCACAAGCAAGTCCATAATGTTAGCTATAGTCGAAGGCACCCATCTACGACGTTGGTTGTAGAACTCGCTGAAACCTTCCGGACAATGGGTGTAAGCGTCGGACGCAGCTGAGTATTCTACTCGATAACCGCGTTGAAGCAACAGCGTACACAACCATCGGTCTTCTCCTGTAAAAAATAAAGCGATATGAGAAATATTTCAACTGGAATAACAACGATCAACCTTATGTGGTCCTACGAACCTTGATCGTACTGCACATAATGCCGGGCCTCGTCAGATCGCAATGTGTATTTCTTCATAACGTTATCGTCCATAAGAGCCTTTCCTCTGAAGAGAGAAAAGCATCCAGGACTACAGAGTACGCAGCCAATCATGTGTTCAGTCGCCTTTTGCAGCCAATGACCAATAGCGTATTCGAATAGCTGGTACCATACCATAGGACCTGAAATACATTTTTAAGCATAAATATAGATCCATCCATCCATCTCAGTTGGAAATCCGTACAGATATAAACAATTTACCGGAACCAACAGGATGAATACGTCCACAAGCAGCTCCCAGATTTTTGTTCTTTTTCATCAAATCAATAAGTAACCGAACGGCGTGGGGTTGGAAATCAATATCTCCATCGAGTGTCAGCAAAAATGTGTTTTCAGCCATTACTTCCTTACGGTCTACTGGTATCGGCAATTCCATTAGGCGATGGCCCAGAAGGTAGTACATGTACATCACCTAAGAAATTAAAAAATGGTTATGGTAGTTCCTTTTTACGCAAGGTTTCTTTGAAAAAAGCCAGTTACTTGATTTCAAAGACTACCTGAGACCAACGTTTCCTGTGTCGAATTTTTGCCTTATCTTTTAAGTGACAAATCATTTTAGTTTTTCCTGGCAAGACCCATGTCAGGCGGCCTCCGTATGGTGCGGGATATTTCTTCGGGGGACGAATTCGAATGATTGTCTGGTGCACATTCGATGCGGCTTCATCAATCGTGTCGACTAGAAGTTTAACGAAACGATTCACTTGAGAATCGTCGTCACTGTGATCTGATATTTCGAAAGCGTCGTCCAAGTAGATGTGAGCTGAAACAAAACGAGACATTTAGTTTTTAGAAAATCATTGTGAGTAGTATTTTAACAGACGAAAAAACAAGGAGGGAATTTGAGCCATATATTCTGTATGTGTGACCACGGATATCTTTTCGCTGAGTGATTCAACTTTTAAGATTATCTATTAACCTTAACATACTGTAAAAATGGAATTTAAAAATTTTAATAAGAAGAGAATTATTTAACAAATCGACAAATACTAAAATTTCGGCATTTATGCACCGATGTTGATAATTATTTCACTAATGGCCTATCTTCACAATGCCCAAGTAAAAATTAACCAACTAACGTATAAGACAGCTATTTTTGAAAGTATTAGGTAGTATTTGACTTCTTTCTTTCGGTATACATCAATGTCAACGTATGATTCGTGTATTTGAACGTGTGATATTTTTCATTGAAATAAAACTAATTTATACGGATTTTATCGCGGTTTAATTTCCGGTGAAATTAAACCGCGATAAAATCCGTATAAACTAGTTTTATTTCAATGAGTAATATTCGCGTAAACCTAAGAAATCACTGTGTGATATTTTATTTGGTAAGTATCATTTACTCAGGAGGTGAAATATCTGCTAAAATTTGTAAAACTTTAAAATCAAAGCATAAGTAAAATTAGCTTCTCATTTAACAAAATTTTGCATTTTCAATCACTCATTTATAAAGCTTCAATAGCATAACTCAAAATTGTTTAGATTAGGTGCTAAATTTAGTTTTGTCTTTTGGGTCGGTTATATTTTTATTATTTTTCATATTGTAACTACCTAAAATATTAACTTGCTTAGCGGAACTTACTCTCAAATTCATAGTAATCCGGATCGACCACACGCAAATATTTCTGAGCCACACGTCGAGCGCACTGATCTTCGTCCAACCGAAGGATAGACTTCAAGAACTCCATCATTTCGTCTTTAGTTTCGTGCCACATAGTAGCGCAAGCGTAGATCCTTGTAATTTGATCAGACGACTTTACTGATTTTGGTGAAGAGCCTGTGTTATCCGTATGAACAGAAATGGTTTCGTAGTATTCATCTCCTTTTTCCTTTTCTATTTCTGCTAGATCCTGAAAATGAAAAGGTTTTTTATAGCCTAGACAGGCAAACGTGGTCAGTCACCTGATGGCAAGTGATCTATACCGCCCATGAACGCCCACAGTACCACTATAATCATAGACGCGATGCCGACTTTAAAATAAAGGAGTAATTAAGGAATCGGTAAGAAAAGAGAGATCTGAGCCTCCAGATCTCATTCATCGTACGAAACGCAACATCAAGCTGCTACTTTACGTCTGTTTTCTTTGAGAAAATCCTGACAAACCAGTTGTGCCAGCATATTCATGCTGTGTCTACACCAAACTGTCAAAAGCATGCCTTTACGCTTTCTAGAACATGTTACTAACCTCAGTCTTTACATCCTTATGGTCGTCTCTCTTTCTATTGAGTGCCATACTTTGGTCAATAAGTAACCCATTGTACATAGGAAGGACGTACAATTTCTCGGTGGAAGCTAAACGTTCAGCTTTTGGTGTCCAAATATGTATCGTAATCCAGGTTTGTGATAATAGCCATAACAACCATACCCACGCCATTTGACGGGATATAAAATCACTGAGTGTAAATACTGAAATTAAATAATTTAATTTAGACAAAAATTATAAATCGTTAATGTAATCATACACTATACAATCATGATATTTGTTGTCGTGGCACAGCATACTGACTAGAGTCTAATCACTATACTTTGTCCAGAAACGTAAATAAATAACTAACCACTTTCCAAATAATTCCTTTGTTATGAGTTGTCCATTAATCAAATACAACAGAGATAATTGAAAAATGGGGAGATATTTGTTTACATTTCTTAAACGATCGCCAGAATTATGCTAGCCTGTAGCAACTGAATATAGGTACACCAGCTGACTCCGGAAATCGCCGCGCCGAAGCGTGCCACTATAGCGGGATTATCACCTTGTGGGTGTGGTCGCTATCGGTACAAATGTGAATCAAGTACCCCAGCATACAATGTAATTTTTATTTTGTACATTGCTACATTTAAACAAACTGCTAATTTTACAGGAATAAACAAACCGTAATATTAAATAACAATAAAAAATATTATGTATACAAACTAACATGCAGAATTTATATAACGAACCAACATTCATACCTGGTGGACTTTCAAAGAAGAGGTAATCGGGTATAGTGCCATGGAAGAAACAAGTATCGCCATTTTTAATACCGCAAGCCGCTATCAAGAAATTCACAACCAGTGGAATGATCAAGTTGATAGGGAATGCGTAGCTGAAGCCTTGGATGAGGATCTTGCAAGCGAACTTGCCGAAGATATAACAAATGTACGCTGCGAATATTTGAATCAGCATAACATACACGGGCGAATTGTAAGCTGCTGCCACTTCTACGGAATCACCAGTTAATGTAATGTTCGCAAGATCTGGTATCACTGTTCCGCCCAGTTGTATTTGTACCTGAAATCATGGAAAAATAAATATATTAGATATCTATCTATTTTTACTTTATATTGTATTTGGATCTTTATTGCTTGTCAGGAAATTTGTTTGAATTAAATAACAATTTCAAAGGTGGTAGTAGTAGTCCCTAGTCCCTATACGAGAGGTCATTTGGGTTGGTACCGCCACTTTGTCTATTTCTGCCGGCAAGCAGCAGTGTGTAAGCACTGCATTGTATTCTGGTATGAAGGACATTAAAGCCAGTGAAATTACTGGGCATTATGAGACTGAACATCTTATATCTTGGGCTGACAAGCGCAGTCCATGCAGTTCTTTGTAATTCAAAGTTCTGTGTGGTATTGCATCTGTTTATGAGCAGGCGTGGCACGTCAGGCGAGCGCCCTGCATGTTTCGTCAATCAAACTAATAAAAAAAAATAGTAAGGGCCACAGAAGGTACCTACACAAAATATAGCATCGGTGATCAGCGTTTTGGAAAATTGCTGCACTGAAATCGAGCGATTTAGAATTCACCTTATGAGATCCTCAGATCTAGAGATAACAGTTATTGGTTTTGTAACTTATTCCCATAATATGATAGAAATAAATAATTGAACTTACCTCTTCGACAACAATGTTATGAGGCCCGAAGCCAGGATTGAACAGTTGGAAGAACATGCTCGGTTCGTCGCCTTCAAGCCATATAAAGAACAGGTTGCACATCATAAAAAGTAAGATTTTCCAAATGGACATGAATCGATAGTTGTAATATCGTGATGAGTTTAATCCGTCTTTAATTCTTCCTAAACTTTTTATTATTCCTGAAATCATAGAACAAAATAATTAAAATTTCATTAATTCTCTCTACATTATATTTTAAGTAGGTATTTGTACAGTACTCTTTATTTTTAGTTTTTTTTACATTTTTAAATATTAAATTACTTATAAAAAATAAAACATTTAAAAATATAAAAAGTATCACCCTTCAATGGCGAGGCCTAGGACCCAAGCCATCGGTGGTTAGGACCCCAGAATGAGGAACCTCCTCACAATGCGTGCCGTGTCCAATAACACTGCTTTCTGAATCTGGCTCTTGACCCAACAACCAATTGAGAGCCTCTGGAGGTGTTGATCGAGGCTCTTTGGTATCAACCCATTCGCAGAAACGACTATCGGGACAATCATTGTTCGAGTCCACATCCCACATATCAGTAACTTTGTGTGCCAGGTCTAAATATTTCGATATTTTATCTTTTTCCGCTTTAACGTGGTTTCATCAATAAGTATTGCCCGGCGCGCTAATCGCACTATCACAATATCTGGCTTATTGGCAACAATAGTCCTGTTTGTGATGATAGATAGAACAGGAATATTCCAAGGATATGTTGGGTTGTATAAACCTCTTTAATCCATATATTTTTTCTGTATTTCGACAGATATTATAATACATACATTTAATTCAAATAAATAGGTACAGCATTGATAAATAATAAATATAGAATATATTACCTATAGGACTCTGCCGTGTAACGTAATTTTCCCACCATCCCAAGGATATGCAAAGGGCTGATACTGGAATCAACCATAATACCGGCTTATTTTCCAAAAGTGGCCACACCAAGAATCCTGTGACTTGCGCAACAATCGCAGCCATGTCGATAATTACTTTGACAAATCTTTTAGAATCTCTTGAGTTTCGTGAGAGCAGTCCTAAAATAGCAGGAATTATGCAAAGACAGTTCGTTATCATTGCTCCTTTGATAACATCTAGTTCTGGGAGGATTTTGAAAAATAGGAGACCCATGCCAATAGTATGTAGAGATTCTGCGATGAACACCTGAAAAAAGGAGAATGAAAATAAATATTAGGTACCTGTTATTTACTTAGAATTTAACCTTCTCCCAGCTGTGGGACGTTTCTCAAGCTGAAGAAGAGTCTTTCGAAGCTCTTACGAATCATAATGTGTGAGTACCGAGCAGTAAGTGAACATTTTTCAACATACCACCATGAATTGCACGAAGGTCGGCCTCTTTGAGGATTTGAAGAAGCATATCCTGATAGAGCGAATAAATGTTCCTAGTTCAGGGATCGCGAACGCAGCGAGAACAGCCCACATCCACGCCACTCGCTCCTCATCCGGTAAACTGACTATGAATTGTTTGTCTCTACCTGAAAACAAATAAAGATTTGGATAAATAAAAGCAACAAGTACACAGAAAAATTACTTAGTTTCATTAATTGACTGATGTGTAGTCCATAAATCTGATTAAAGACATTTACTTCTCCAATAGAGACAAGAATGGGGAAAAAGTATATGTTACCATATATTTACTTTATGTAATGAAGGTATATGAAGTCTACCAACTCGCATTACCTCAGCGAGATGGATTAAGGCCTAACAACTCATTATTAAAGGAGGCCCACATGTCACAAGACAGCAGTGGAATAGTTTTTAATACAGCACTCATAATATTAATATTATTTTACCGAAAAGTTGCCTATGATTTTAAAACTTACCTAAATTCTTATTACAATATTCGAGTCGCCTATCTTTTTTGAGTTGTGATGTCATGAAAAGCATGGTGCCCTTTGCGAGGACTCCAGAACCGAGAACTACAACGAAGACCACAAGGTAGGCTAGCACCTTCAGCATGCGGACTGTGAATTCCAGCCATTTCTGAGTTTCCATGGAAATACTGTCCTGCTTTGGAGGGAATTCTCGGAACACATCCCATCCTTTCGTTTCTTGTACTGTTCTTTGGCTGAAATGATAATAAGGACACTTTAGGACTATATGTGATCATAATGAGAATATTAAAATTATTATTATGTAGTATAGTATTATGTTTCCTACAAGTTTATCTAAAGTGCTAGAAAGAATTATAAATTCTCGTCTTGAATTTCCTTCAGAAACATAACATATTATCAAAAAAACAATTTGGTTTTAAGACTGGTAAATCGACTGAAAATGCAGTAGCATCACTTGTGGATTATGTTGTGGATAAAATGGATAAGAGAAATAAATGCCTTGGTGTATTCCTCGATCTTACAAAAGCTTTTGATACCATCTATGTGCCCCATCTCTTGGCTAAGCTAGAGGGGATGGGAATTCGAGGACATGCACTTGAAATTTTCAAAGACTATCTCTGATTAAACCCAAAACGTCAAAATAAATTCATGTGTCAGTGATGAGGAACCCATCACTTTTGGTGTCCCTCAGGGATCTATCTTAGGTCCCACCCTTTTCTTAATCTATATTAACTCACTGTGTAAACTCCCCCTCCCTAACTGTTCTATATTTACTTATACCGATGACACTGCCCTCATTGTACATGGCCATAACTGGCCTTCTACTTTAATTTATTAAAGACTAATTATTTAATGTTTTCTCTAACCTCACCTAGTCAGCCTTCATCTGATACTTATACTCTAAAAGCATGAGCTTAGTTGAATCAATGAATGATCATGTACTAGGAACTGTTCCTCTACTTCACCCGACTCTCCTATTCCCTGCAACTGTCCGTCTATAGTTAGATCCATAAATACTAAGTACCTTGGTATATACATATATATTGATAACCACTTAAATTGGAAGCCTCAGCTTATAAATCTTATATCGCGAGTACGCAAACTCTTATATGTCTTTAAAACACTAAGAAATTACGCAGATGCCACCATAATTAGGACAGTTTATTTTGCTCTCTGCCAATCAATCTTGGGATACTGTATCTCAGTTTGGGGAGGAGCCGCCAAAACCAACTTATTGCAGCTGGAGCGAGCCCAGAGATCTATCCTCAAAGTAATGTTACGAAAACCTTACCTATATCCAACTACCTTGCTCCATAATGAATCCCAGATACTTTCTGTTAGACAGCTGTTTGTGCAGCAAACTGTTTTACGAAAGCATACTACTTTATATTATGATAAGAGCAAACTTGCTAAGAGGCGATCTTATCAGGTGTGTCCTCCACAAACCTATAAGATAACGCTCGCTAGTCGCCATTTTCAAGTACTTGGAGGGCACATTTATAATAAAATCAACAGATATTGCAATATCCACCCTCTTTGCAAATATATGTGCAAATCTGCTATTAGTAGTTGGCTCCTATGTCAAACTTACGATGACACTGAAGAATGAAGATCTCCTTAAAAATATCACTTTTATAAATTGGTTATTAGATCAATATTATATAGTGTCGCCCATAAATATACACACATGCCTTTTGTTCTTCTCTTTTACAGTAAATATTTAGAGCATATCATATTATGATACCTCTTTATTATTAGTAAATAATGCAAGGTGTGTATGATATTTATTGTGCTTCTATATTTCTTATATTGCATGTCACATAAACAATAGTTTACTATGTTATTGTAAACCACACACTCGTAACAACACAAATGTAATTGAAAGCTTTTTAGTAAATATGTAACCTTTTATAGTTGTTTTTAACTCTGTTTAGATAATAGTTTCTTTATGTTTGTGAGAGAGCCTTAGTAGTTAGTACCTATAACACAAGTTAAATCAGTGAGTTAAATGTTACAATGGGTACCAGAGTTTTTCCTATGATTATGCTATGAATATGACCAAATGATTTGTGTAATAAATAAATAAATAAAAAAAAATATAAATAAAAAAAATACATCGGCTTTTTACCGCATACTACCGCTAGATGTCGCTAGTTTTCCATCACTTCCTGTGCCTTCAGCGCCCCCTACCTAAAATATACTCGAAACTACCTTAGTTTTAAACACAGAAGCCGCCATGTTGGTTCATTGTTCGACTCTTATTGATGTTAAAATTAGCTCAGGAAGAGCTTGCCTGGACTTCGGGCGTCTTCCTATTTAAGTAAGTTAACTATGTCTTAGGAAACATAATACAAATTTTATTGGAAGGTAAAATTTTAATAGTATGTGTTCCGTTTGACGCCCGAAGTCCATGAGCGACGTGTTTGTTATCGCCTGGCGGCTTGTAATTGCAACAATGTGAGAAGAGTATTAATTATAATATAAAATAATAGAGATTATATTGTAATCCCATATTGGAACTTTCTGAGTTACAGGTTAAGCTAAAGAAATTGCATTTAGAATATTATGTTTTACGATATGACTACTAGAATTTTTTACGTCTGAGATAGTTTCACAAACAGACGCTATTGTTGACTTATGGACAAGAATTGAACGGTAAGCTAAATTATTTGATGAGAATAAATATGCTAAGTATCTAGCTACTTATACAGGTTTTGGCCTATGAGCTGTAACATTATTATTAAGATACCAAGCTGACCATTTGACCCAAATTGGTGCATAAGTCTTTAAAGTAGATGGTCTCCAGCACGATGCGAGTAGATTCTTCTCTTCAGGAGACCAAGCGATCGTTAACGTGTCCCACCCAAAATGTGCCAAGCTTCTAGTTGTAGATTATTCATGTGAGCTGGGGGTCGACCGGTTGCAGTGTCCACCAAAGTCAATTGTAGGTTCCAGATCTTCATTGGTCGAGTCATAGCGCGAAGTTTGACGTCTGGTCTCCAAAACGGGTTTCTTCCACTTGGGGGTTATCAGTATATAGTGTCCTGATGCTGTATGAGGTGCTGCAGTATTCGTGGGATGAGTCCCGGTGAAGGAAACACCCAAGCAAGGTCGTATTGCCAACATCTGCTGAACGCGTTGTGATAGCAGGCGGTTAAGTCTAACAACTCTAGCGTAAAATAGCTTGGTACGACGTACACTGTTCTCGAGGCGAACAGGTCGATGGTTGGAGTTCCCCATCGTTTGAAAAACTTTGACGTAGCCTCGCCTAGAAGGTGCCACTCGGAGCCGGCGCGAATGCGCGATTGGTGATCGTATCGGTATTGTACACTCCCGGAATGTGGTGAGGGTAGAGTACAATATTGAGTTTATCCACCAGAGCCAGTAGATCCTTTGTCAACTGTAGCAAGAGCCGAGACTTTGTTCCGCCCTCGTTTCTGATGTATCCTACTACTGTCCTGTTGTCGTTTGTAAAATTACTGTGGAGTGTGCGAGAGCTTCTGCTTCCTTTGATATCGCTGCGACTACAGAGTACATCTCTTTTTGATTGCAGTGCCAATCTTTCTGGAAACTGCTCCAACTCCCTTGTATTTTCTTGTCGGTTACTAGAGCTCCCCATTGAATATCTGAAGCATTTGTCATGATTTAATTCGTGGGTATCACTTTTGAATGTATCGGACTCTTTAGAGAATCGGACTCTTTAGAGCGATATTTTCTAGCCACCATTGAAACTCCCTGCGGACTGCACCGGGATATAGAATGAGCTTGCGTGGTGTTTTGCGAAGCAAATTGCTCTGGTACTGAAGATAACGGCAATGACTAACCCCGTGGGGTGATGAAAGTCGCAAAATTTAGGTACTCTAAGAGGCGTAACGCCTGCTTGAAGGTCCAATTGCCGGTAGTAAGGAGAGTTGGCAGGCTCTGGTGTATTTTGTCGATTTTGTCTTGTGGTAAAGACTTTGTATTGTGACGTGTCTCCCAGTCGATACCCAGATATTCTATCGA
Source organism: Mimas tiliae (assembly GCA_905332985.1). NCBI lineage: Eukaryota > Metazoa > Arthropoda > Insecta > Lepidoptera > Sphingidae > Mimas > Mimas tiliae. The sequence continues at coordinate 8,808,547 of HG995241.1, forward strand.
TTTTGTTGGAGTAACGATCGTTTTTCTGAATTTACTAACCAACCCTGACTGGATAAAAAGTTTATGGCAGACTTCACCTGTGATTGAAGTATATTCCGGTCCTGATGAGCGATGAAGTAATCGTCCAGATATGCCACCAGCCGGATGCCTTTGGTGCGTAATATTTCGGCTGTCCAATTTGTGATTGATGCGAACATCTTTGGTGCCGTTGCTAAGCCGAATGGCAAGCAGGTCATCTGGAGCAGACGGCCGTTGTAACTGATACGCAAGAATCGGCGATGTTGTCTTTTTATTGGTACGTGGTAGTATGCCTGGCTGATGTCTAGTTTCACCATCCAATCGCCTGGTTGTTGGAATTTCGGCACACGATTGTGATGGAAAAGATGAAAGTTTTGTGGTGCCATGAATTGGTTCAAGGCTTTCAAATTGAAAATTACGCGGTTCTTCCCAATGTTTTTGGTTATCAAAAATAACGGGGAAATAAAAGAAGGGGTAAGAGAACTCGTTCAGGAATCGTTTGAGCCACCGTCGGTTCTTTAATTGAAACACTTAGATTGGTAATTGTGGCATTTCTACCTGAAAAAGACGCAACAATGAACCAACATGGCGGCTTCTGTGTTTAACTAAGGTAGTTTCAAGTTGAGGTAGAGGGCGCTAAAGGCACAGGAAGTGATGAAAACTAGCGACATCTAACGGAAGTATGTGGTTAAAAGACGATGTACTCTCATAATGGACTTCGGGCGTCAATCGGAACACAGTCTCCGTGGCGCAGTGGGTGAGTAGCCGGCTGCGCACCGAGAGGGCGTGGGTTCGATTCCCACACCGAGACTAATGTTTGTGTAATCCACAAATATTTGTTTCGGGTCTGGGTGTTGTGGGACTGCAAGTCCCTCGTAGTTCCTGATACCCACGATACAGGTTTACCTAGTGTGGGGTCGGGACTATGTGTCTGACCGTTGGGTGTATTTATTATTATTTATGTACAGTACTCTTATTCTTCTTCTTTATTTTAAAAGGATTTTTCATATTTATAAATATTACATTACTTAAAAAAAACATTTTAAAAATATAAAAAGTATCACCCTCCAATGGCGAGGCCTAAGACCCAAGCCACCGGTGGTTAGGACCCTAGAGTGAAGAACCTCCTCACAATGTGTGCCGTGTCCAATAATACTGCATTCTGTATCTGGGTCTTGACCCAACGACCAATTGAGAGCCTAATAATAATAGTAGCCCTGTATTTTACACATTCCACTGCTGGGCACGGGCGTCCATTACTGAATAAGAGGGGTTAGGTCTTAGTCCATCACGCTGGCCTAATGCGGGTTAGCAAACTTCACATCTTCAAAATTCTTATAGAGAACTTCTCATGTATGCAGGATTCTTCAAGATGTTTCCTTCACCGTAAAAGCAAGAGATAATTAAAAATTAAGCACATGTAACTTAGAAAAGTTAGAGATGCATGCTCTTGGGGCTGGTTTCAAATCTGTATCCGTACCACTTACCGCTGACCTATCGCTGTTAGAACGTGAATATGGGTCTATCCGAATCAAATTGTTAAAGATGGTTTCATAGGAATTCAAAGAGACCTCAACATGATATTTCTGCTTTACTTTAATATATTTGTATTGATGAGCTCGCTGTTTAGAGGTTGACAGCGTAAAGAAACACGACATTGAAGCGAGAAAAACAACTTTCACACAGTAGAAGAGAAATCTCGAGCAGCGTTCACAGTGTTTTGCTACTTTTGAGTTCCTTCCGTCTTGTTTCTGATATTTCATAGCAAGTGTGACCTTCGCGTGTTAATTACATATGCTTTGTTATTTGCGCGGATAGAAACGGCTACACCGTTCATTTCAACACAGTCCACGTACTTGTTGGCGTAGTGGTTGTGACAGTAGGGCTTACGTAAGGCTAGGTACTACCTCGGGTGGGTAACCGGTAACCCAATTAAACGTTGCGGCCGTCGCACGATCATTATCCGTCTCTCATGAACGACTATTGGATGAAACTATAAAGTGCGAAACATGTTATTAGCATTTTTGATGCTTCCACCTCAGAGGTGCCCTCAAAACATGTTTGGGTTCTTCTAAGTTTAGAGAACGCTTTTGAAAACGGATATAATATATTGTTTTCAACGATTTATGACTCGGTAGGAAAGTAATAAAGGAGTTTTTGAATTTTATGCAAAACTTTTGAATGTTTAGAAAAGTAGTGCTTGAATAAAAAACCGGCTTGATTAATTGAGTGCTTACTTTTTGTGCAAGGAGAATGTTAATCGATGAATTTCGATGTTTGTATATCAATTAAAAATAAATAAATAGTGAATTAAATAGTGAACAGATTTAGATAAAATTTGGCATTGTCATGCCCATAAGTAATGACCTGAATTAGGACGTAAGGTATACTTACTATCCATATCTTGTTTAAATTTTTGGAAAATTTGTGTATGCAATAAAACCCACCATTTATCGTACACGTTTAGTCATTATCTACTTACGATATATACCACAAAGTTAGAAATAACAAGCAGAGGTTTATAGGTGAAACCGCAAGCAATCCAGGTAGTTATGAATGTAACGCTAATGTTGATAGAAAGTCGTTGATTGAAGAATGAAGACTATTTAATTATGCGTAACGTGTAGTAATATATACTTAAATACAACAGAACCGTTGTAGACTTCAACATTTGTAAAATTTAATCATCATAAAGTATTTTAAGCAGTTTAAACCGTCTTTTAAAAGGATGATCTAAAGCGAGAAAATAAATACAAAATATAATTTGCGAATAATACTATAAAAAACATTTTTCAACTCTCCTTTGAGGACTTTTGATAATTTTAATTGATTCAAGACGTATTTTCGTTGCACTAGTGTGAAACAATTGGTAGCGTATGCGTATGCTACCAATGAAAGTTTCTAACGGTGATACTTGCGTTTAAATCGCGTTAACTATGTCGTATTAAAAATAATCAGTACCTGTAAATACTACAGTAATGTAATGTTCCATTGCTATAAATAGAATTGTTGTTGTTTGGAATATAAACAGTCTCTTCCAATTCCTCTTTGTCGTAGTGACTTCTGCGATCTGGGTCATTCATTGTAACCAATTTCACAGCACTCTCATTTTGAAACACTACTAATCCAAGTGAAAGTTGAGGAAAATTAAAAAAAATTAACACTATGTGTCCTGTCCGTCCGAATATTGTTCAATAACTCATTGAGTTGTTATGAGGACAGCGAACGGTGCGATCGCAATAACGACTGCTGTGGGACGCGATGATGTGAACACCACACTGACCACCGATTCGCTATTGTTTCTACTGGACAAAATGTGAATATTAATATCCATTTGATGAACACATTTTGCATAAAAATCCATTTATCCAACAATAATAATATATTAAATTTGTATGTGATCTAAATTTTGAAATCGGAAGTTGATGCATAATACCTACTATTTACTTATACATATCCACATTTGATACAAAGAAAGTTTTATCACCATTTAGTTTAATTTTAACCGATTGTAATGTAACTTGGCACAGTGCTACCAAGTGTCTAAAAAGGTATCAAAGTACTTTATAAATCATAGATTTCATTCTAGATTTTTACCGCAGTACTGTTTGCATGATTAGGTTTACCGTTAAACTTGTAGAGGTATGTGCTCTGTATACAATAAATACGAACATATTCTCAAAAAAAAATCTTTGACGCGTGAGTCGAACTCACTACCTAGATAGAACGTGCCTACCCTATGTTTCATTCGAGGCCATAGTCTACCTGAATGCCTAATTTCATTCAAATCGGCTTTGCATAATGCTCGAAACAATAAACAGACATCCTTTTGCACTATTTGTTTAGTACAGCAAAACTTTTTGTGTGGTAGAGCCACGCTGTAGACAGTTTTGACGACAGCATGAATGGGCCGGCTCGACTGGGTTTTTACCATTGTCTGACGTAAAGTAGCGGCGTGCTGCTGCGTTTCATATGTTGAGTGAGATATCTGGAGGCCTTTCCCTTCCCAATCCCTTAATTATCTTTTTCGTTTAAGCTCGGTAACGCGTCTATTATTCTTCTGGCATTGTGAGTGTTCATGGGCGGTAAAGATTACTTACCATCAGGTGACCCACTTGCTGGTGCCGGCTTATAAACAAGTTTGTAGTTGTATTGTACAACTATAATATAAAGTCTTCTATGGATGAACGATACGCGAACGCATAAAATACGAACAAACAATTTCCTTTTGTATATTATTATTAGATTTGTAATCGATACTTAAGGACTTCTACACAAATAACTACGAAACTAAGAACTGATCTATCGTTTTGTGCTAATTTCAATTTATAAATAGTTATTGATTCTTAGATTAAACAATAGTAAGTATTTGTTTTTGATTGTTTTGTCCAGTCCGTGTGAATCGGAGCAGTGCGTAGACTCTACGTTCTGCAGCAGTAAGCACGTGAAATTATATCGTCAACTCATTACTCGCTAATGCCGTCTCTTACTCTGAATAATAACTAGACTTTCTAATTAAATATGCATTTATTGTTCTAAATTTATAATATTTTAAATGCCATTTGTTTAAATGCCAAAGCCAAGATATATAAGGTAAATAATATACGCAATTTATTTTTTAAATAGTATATAGAAAATATAACGAGGGACCTACCACAAGATGTGTTATGTTTTTTTAGATACTGCTCACAAAAATGACAAAAGTGTACAAATTTCTGGCAATGTATATTTTCCTTATAATGGAGTGTCAGTGTTCACGAACATCTTAGGCTTAAAGCCAACTGAACCTGCACGTGATACACTCTACTGATTAAAAGACGAGGCAATGGCGAAACTTGGTTCCGTCGTGGGTCAGACGTCAGGTCGCTCCGTATAATACCAAATACCTACTAGTATAAAAATAGTGGATTCTGGTATTAAGCTGGAAAAACGCCCGACAGAAAGAGTCTGATTTGTCTTTAGGTATATATAACTAGCTGGTAAGTACCTCGTAAGCGAGAGGCCCTCTGCTTCACACCGCTTCATATATATCTGCCAAAGCAAAAGCGTGTAAGCACTGTTGTGCTCTTGTTTGACGGTAGGATGTTGAGCCAGTCAAATTACTGGGCATTATGAGACTTAACATCTTATGTCTCAGGGTGGCGAGTGCAATGCAATACTTTGTAATTCGAAATTCAATCTTATGTTGTTTCTGTTTATAGGGCAGCATGGCGCATACGATCAGGCGAGCGATGATAGTTAACAAATATTTTACTAAATAATCCCAATTCAGACATATTCTTCCAATCCAATATCCGACATAAGCTTTTGTCAAACTTAAGAATTTCAATTTGCTCATAATAAATATAACAACCAACAGATACACAATTTAATGAGAGTGAATGAGGCCAAAGAGGTATGCAAGGATCGTAGCAAGTGAAAATCCGTTGTCTCTGCCTACCCCTATGGGAAACAGGCGTGAGTCTATGTATGTATGTATGTAGATACACAATAATCCTGACTCTCGACCCCATAATAAGATACGATTGTCTCTTGTAGTGTGTATCAAGAACTACGAGAGTCTCACAACGCCAGGCCCGAATCATTTTTAGTACTACAATTACATGGCTCATAGCGGGAATCAAACCCGAAATCTTAAACCTCATTAGCGTCCACACTGCCAAACATAGGGAGAAGTTTTATGTATTAAACGATTGTTTTGCTTGAATGTGATTAGATGGAAGATACTTTAAGACATTGTAGAACAATAGACCACTCAATGTCGTTTGAACACACGAAAACTTGCGAAAGCCTTCATCACGTTAACAATATACAAAGATGTATTTGTAAATATATATCTAACTATATATGTTAAACGATACTATATATGTATAGGAGTGGTAGCGCCACGCTGTAGACAGTTTTTTCTTCAGCATGAATGGGCCGGCTCGTCGGGGTCGTTACCACTGTCTCACAGAAAACCGACGTAAAGTAGCAGCTTGCTGCTGCGTTTCGTACCGTGAGTGAGATATCCGGAGGTCCAAATCCCTTCCCAATCCCTTTCCTTTAAGGTTGGCAACGCGCCTATGACTTTTGGTATTGTGTGCGTACATGGGCGGTGGAGATCACTTACCATCAGGTGACCCACTTGCTCGTTTGCAGGCCTATGCAATAAAAAATAAATAAAAAAAAACTTTACAATGTTCAAATTTTCACATACACATCAATGTTAATGTTCAGGTTTAAAAATAAATCTTCGCATTAATTTTATGCCTACTTAGGAATCTGTGAATATTATACATGTTTATCTCTGCATTCCAAATAATTCATTGTCTATACTGTACGAACGTCATCACCAAGGACCATAGATGATATATTATAGATTTCGTACGTACCTATGTAGACACCTTTCCACTAGCGTATCCAGGTGGGGCCCCAAAGCATTTGGGTCCACTGACAAATCTCAAATTAATCTTGATATTATCCTACTTTCTTAGTACTACCGACAATATAATTTTCATCGCTTATCCTTATATTTTAAGTAGTATAGTATATTCTCAATTTTTATAATTATATATTTGTGTCAAGCCCTCACGTTCGCGTGTCGGGATTAAGCGCAACGCGTACTACAAAATATATACGCACTGCTGTCAGTCTACATAGTATAAAAAAACAACTTAATTTATATAAACATCTGTAACTTTTAAACGACTGAACAGATTTTCTTCAAACATAGTTAAAAGTTTAAATAAGCCACCTTAAAATTGGTTCATTCGATTATGCACTACGATGCCATAGACAGACAAAGGGTTTAAATGTATAACTCTCTTTTTTTTGTAAAAAAAATCGCATGTTTGGTTTCTATGCAGATTGAGGTATAAATTACATTTAAACTGTCATCGATAAAGTTAAAGTCAAAAGTCAAACAATGGCAATGGCAATGGTCTATACTATAATAAATAAATAAATAAAATAAAATTAAAGCCTGTTTATTCCATACCCAAAGAAAAGATAAAATTAGATATGACTTACAAATGAGAATAGGTACTATTTTAGTTCTATAATATACTGAAACATAAAGTAAGCACATACTATTTGTTATCCAAATATGTAATTTATGTGCGGTTTTAACATTTGATATTTACGTTTATTTTTCTTTCTCTTACATTATTATTGTGGATACGTTATTTAGTATGCCACACGCTACTTCCAGTATACCAGCAGTCAACATCGAGGGTCAACGACCATGTCTTTCGGGAAAGAGCATGAACATTTCTACTGACTTCCATATCTGTTGTCACATTATAGTATACGTGGAAATTGCGTCATATCTAGACATAATATTTTTATACTATGCACGTCTTTATGTTCAATTTAACTTTATAAAACATCTCTGTCTTATAAAATGCTTAAAAGGAATAACATAAAAATGAATATGGAATTTTACCTATTTTGGAAACTTTGTGTTTTATTTGAGGAAAAATCTGAATATTATGTTGTTGATTTGATGTTGTCCGACAGAACCGGTAAGTGGGCAAAGCAAAGTGACTAGAAGTAGTTAATGGTTCGAGCGTGTACCTATCTTATATTCAGCTCACGCCCGACCCCCAGTCCCCGACAAAGCACAGTGCCTTTGCATCCTACGCGATACCGTTTTACTATTAAAAATCTAGAGCTCTACTTATTCAAGTAAAATAACGAGTTATAATTTTGTAGTTCCTGTCTAAATTAAGAAGATTTTTGTAGCTGTATACGAAATATCATCTACACTAGGACTGTTATATAAATAGAAACATACATAGGTAGATTATTGAATAGTTTATAAATTAAACTTGTATACGAAGAAGTTTTTTATTAGATACGATGACTTTTGTACGTAAATTAGATAAAGAATAATCATATTATTGTATACCTATATCATGTGTTGTGAATGCATATAAGGAGTTAGCTATCACTATATTACTATCCCGACTTTATTGAAACAAGCGCAAAAATGTGGCGCAGTCGGCAATCGATCGAAAGTTGTGTCGTCAGAGTTGACAACCTTGGCATTTGAGCGGGTTCCGGGCCGCGGTGACCGATCGGCGAACACGCATCGAACCGACCTCTGAATCTAAAAACTTATAACTATTGTTACTTATAAACATTATACGCCTCATTGGTATAATGGCAGCGGTCACAAACTTAGAAGTATGAGAATCACAATCCAATCAGATCCAGGACGATAAAATCCCTAAGGATATAATCCTTTGTCAACCCACTTAAGTTCCTACGCTAGCGTGGTGGACTAAGGCCTCACCCCTCTCATTAGTAGAGGAGGCCCGTACCCAGCAGTGGGGCGTGTATAATACAGGGCTAGTATTATTATTATTAGTACTGATTATATCTGCCGAAAAAATCATAACATTAAAAAGCCATTTTTAGCATACGAGCAAGTGAGCCAAATGATGGTAAGTGACGTCCACCACCCATGAACACTTATAATACCAGAATCATGGACGCGTTGCCGACCGTAAATAAAAGGGATAACGGGTCACCTCTTTTCTTAGTATATCAACAAAATACTAACAGTTTCTAATGGATGTAGTTTAAGATCACAACTAAACCTTTCTAACACGCGTAGCAGCATATATTTTCTATATCAAACCGCGAGATCCAAGAAATGGACCTCTGCATTATCAGCAACGGCTACATTTAAATCTTTCGGTATTTTGCAAAAAATAAATATTTATACTGCTCCATGACACATCAGAGAGCTAAAAACTGTACATGCAAACTGTCATTTTAGCAAGAGTGGGCCACACTCGATGCTAAACAATTACTTTTTGCTTTGTTATTGAATAAAACATAATTTTGGTCCGTTTTATAATTAACGATAGGTATAAAAAGTTATACTATGACAGTAATGTTTGGATTTTGAGATAATTTTTCACTGAATTACGAAATTGATAGAAATACTCTCTGTTTATAAATTTGCCTGAGGATACAGTCTTATTAGAATAATCAAATTAGCTGAAGGTGCCATTGAAATCTGGGTTATTTGGTCAGGTTGAGGCCTTGAGGTGACGCGCGCGTTATTTCCGCGCGAACCTCTCGTGAGGGGAGTAAAGCAGTGGGTGGATAATTCCCCCAAAATCCACCAACCGTAGAGGCCCTCTACAAGGACCGAGCCGTGGAAGAACACAAAAGTGTATCCGTAGCCTCCATCAAACAAACACAACCGGAGAAATATCGCTGGGTTTAGTACGTAGGAGTCAAACATAACCGCCCTGGCCGGCCATGCAATTGAGCGGTACCCATAAAGGGTTACCCAAGGTACAAAAAGGTTATTTAGTTAGGTGCCCGTTTTTTTATAAAAAGTTATATTTATATCTTAGATGCCTATAATGGTTTGTGGTTACCTCAATATTTATAAGTATTACATTTCATCAAGCAAGGACGATCTCAGACCAAATAGAGCGACAATGTGCAAAAAGTGGTTGCATTACCAGGAAACATAAATCCTATATATCGATGATAACCGTAAAATAATCGTCAACATAATTACATACATTATTGCTCGTTCATATAAAGCGTTTTATTGACCCTCAAATCCCAACTCTAACTCAGAAACATCAATTAAAAATAGTATTTTACTAAGTTGTTTCATAGAATTCGATTATTTCCACACATAGACAGTTAATGCTTTATGCACTCAGCATGTTTTTTCTGTACTCAGTACTGAGTACAGACTTAATTGACGACTCTGAGTACTGCAGTATGTCCGAAGGTAATATTTCTATACATTCCTGATTCCTTGATGACTGTTTGATCGCTTTGCGGTTGTAAAATGAATAAGGCCAGCAAATCTAATTTTATTGTCTGCCATCATTTCTTCACGCTACGTTCAAGGCACAAAGAGAAGGGATCGTTACCATTTATATTTATAAAGGTGTTAAGCAGTTTATAATGATGTTTAGCTGCTAAAAATTCCATACATATATATATGTTCAATACTACTTAATTGGTACTTGTAAACGGACAAATTCCTTATAATTTTAAAAGCACTATAACCCCACGGTAAATGAAGTGATCTAGCAAAAAAGAAGCAATATTGCCTTTAAGTACTTAAGATATACCTAGAATTTATAAAAAACTGTAAAACCATCTAAAGTCTATTTTAAAAACACCTACCGTAAATATTGCTCAAATGCTGCGCTGTTTAATTAAAAAATTCTGCCAATAATCTATTCTGCTTTTTGATGAACAAATCGCCTAGATTAATATAATGCAAGTACGGAAAGCATCCAGTTAATTGCCAAATAATTATATTTAAGAATCTAACTATACCTAATAAATAATAATAATTAATATAATTTTCAACCGACTTTGTAAAAGGAGGAGGTTCTTAGTTTGACTCTATTACTTTACATAAATTGTTTGTTGTGTGTGATATCTCGAATATATAATTTTTATGATTCTTTTTAAATCTAATATGGTTTAGCTACAGAGTGGTTCAATGTCCAACTTGTGGCATTCCTAATATTTAAGTTTTTTCTTATGTTTCTGTCTGTTTTTATTTCAATTCATTTGCATCTTATAGAACATACTTTGTTAGAAGATGCTATAATATACATATACGGAAACTGATTGTTAGCAACATTGTCATTTTTAGTTGAGATATACAATATATGTTATTAATCTGTAAGTCTTCCCAAAATACAATAAATAAATAAATAAAAAGTTAAAATTCATTAATAATATTATTTTACCTGCCGCCATAGATCTCGTTGGCGAGGGGTGTAAGCTCGTCGTCGGAGTTGTCGCTGGCTTCATCGCGCCGTTTCCCTCCGGACGCCGCCATTTTGATTTATTTCTGTAATAACAAAAACATTGACATTGTAAACTTACAATTCTTTAATGAACTTAAATTGCACTTGAGGATTCCACATCACCGACAAAGCATGCAATATTTTACATTCCTCAGATGCAGAATATGGTAATAGGAAATAAGTGGAATATTCAACCTCATACTTGCATCGTGAGAACTTCTTCATATGGATTACGGCAATTAAGAAAAATAGAAAACAACGATACAATCTAGTATTGATCAGGTACAATGTTAATTGGAAAGCATGGCGGTAAGCAGTAACCTTGATCAAACTTATCGATAGCCAATTTTTAATGAGTCACAACTTTCTATTTTTAAACAAAACTCTCCATTCTATGGGTAGCAATTTAAGTCGCTAAAAATCTTACAAACATCGAAATGAAATATTGTTGCCTTGATGTATAATCGATATTTAATAAATATGTAATTCATTCGTTTTAAAACTCGTGAGTCACACGCTAATAGCGTGATTGAAAACAAGTTTGTTATAATTTTAATTACTTTAATGTATTGCAAAGTATTTTCGAAGACTATTTCTTCATAAGCAATATTGCTGGGTATATTATACCTATAAACATACATTCATACATAAACTCACGCCTGTTTCCCTGTTTTCCCTTTTTATATACCGATAATAATTTAACACAAACGTGTGCGTCGTGACTTGTTAATCATGCAGTTAAAATTTCTTATTAGAACGCATCACTGTGGATATGCTTGTTTGAAAAAAGTTACTAGTTAATTGCAAATCTCGCGATAGAATTAAAATCTTAGCACCAACTGAATACCTACTAGCTCCTTTACATAGTAGAGGTGAAACGAGCAAGTAGGTTACCTAATGGTAAATTATCTCAACCGCCCTGAACATCCGAAATACCAGAGAATTATGGATGCATTGCCGACCTTTAAGGCAAGGACTGGGGATTGGGATGGGGAGAGGGGATTTGGGCCTCTGGAAATCTTACCATACGAAATGTAACAGCAAGCTTCGACTTCACGTGATTTTCTGTGCGACATAGGTAGTAACTAAGTCAAGCCGACCCATTTAAGCTGAAGACAAAAATGTCTAATGAAATTTTGCCTTAGATATGAAAATATGAGTGTACGTAGACATTTATGGCTTGAATATATTTTTTTCAGTCCTAGTCGGTATGAAATATACATGAGAATGTATTAGTCTTACGATAAAATATATAGATGATATCTCAGCAATATTCTAAAAGCGTTGTTCGATTTTTCATACATTATCTCGTTTACAGCGTCCCTGGCGTAGTAGGCGAGTAGGCGGCTGTGAAGTGAATTCTATTCCCGCACCGAGACAAAATATTTGTGTGATCCACAAATATTTGTTTGGGGTCTGGGTGTTTTCTCCCCAGAGGGATTGACGTCAGGCAGGCGGCCGATCGTAAAATCTACAAGCCAAATCTGACTGTAACATGTGTTAAAAAGCACATTGCACCCGCCCTACTGCGAGTAGGATAAGCGCAGGTCGAAGAAGAAGAAAATCTAATTTACTTGGAAAGTATATAACATTAACAACTCATGAATGATTGTCAGATTTAGAACAATGCACGTATAGAACTCTAAAGTTTTATAAGTTGATAATAAACGTTATAGATCAATAGAAAATCCTATTCTTCATTCTATTCTCAGAAGTGATTTGCTTGGAACATATGAATCACATCGCTCGCAACACATTCTTCGCGAGTGAGCCTTCGACCTTGCCGGTCATTCGTCCCTTCCAGACTTACCAATCGCGTAAGAGTGCACATTCTTTTGTTATGTATAAAATATAAGTTCATTCATTCTCTCTCCAATAAATTAAACAATATGTTTTAACTAATATCTCTGTGTCAACTTACAGGAAATAAATTCGAAGGACTTGCGACAGGATCTTAAATACGGAAATGAACTAAATTTACCCTGTGCGTAACGTTTTAGTAATTTTAGAAAATATTTTTATTCTCATGTACAAGATTTATAGGTAGGTACAATATACAAAAAAAATATCCAGAAAACAACCGAAATAGTTGTACTAATTTGTATTTATAATGAATTAGACCCCTGTTTGTTTTTCTTTGTAACACCCAAAGGAAAAAGGAAGTAGAAAACACCTCAGGCAATAAGTCCGCTTATACATATTTATGCATAGAATATTAAAAATAAACATAAATACACATAATAATAAAAAAAACATACCTATTACAAAAAGTAGTAGTAAAATTAAAACAATTTTGCATACAACCTTTTTCAAGGAGGCCCTAAAAAGTATTACTACAAGAATAGATAGTAAGTATACACAACTTAGTAGAGCGAATCAGAGAAACAAAGCTCATGCGGGTGCTTCGAAAGCGGAGGTGTGCAGGGCACGCCGGCGCGGCCGTGCGTCGACGTCCGCAAGGTCAGCGACTTCCGCGACGCTGACTGGACACTGGGCACTTCCAACGCTTTTGTGCTAGGATTTTATTGTGCACAATAATAGTATTAAACTTATTTTGGCAATGTTTAGTATTGGTACTTTCACGAATGAGAGCAATCCATATATCTTCATGATAAGAATTGTATTTTATTCCATCAAAGTATTATGTGATCTTATCCCATTTAAGTGACTATTTGTATATAAATCTATTTAGCCTTTTTTATTATTTCAACTTAAAACTTTTAATAGGATACTGGTCACTTAAAAATTATATATCTACAAGTACCAAAATTAATTCGATCTTAAATTTTAATAGTTGACTTGATGAACTAGTTATAAATGGTAAATAGATTTTGTTTTATTATGTGTATATGTGTCGAATTTTCGAATGTGTGACGTCACTATTTATTACGGATATATTTATTGTTACAAAACTGTTTTTATATAAGCTGTTTTGTAGATGATATCATAGAGTTTATGTTCTTTACACGCACACTTTATGATTAAAATAAATATTGCCATTGTTAATTTAGCTTTGTATTCATATTTACCATTTACATAAGTAGTAAAATTTAAATAAACTTAACCCACAAATAATCCAGTGTTATATGTTTGAATAGTACAACTACCAATAACAATAATGACCTCAATATAGCTCGAAGTCTCATTTAATAAGGAAATTGAGATAACATATTTCTACATATAGCATGCTTAAAAAGTTATAGACAGCAACGCGTAGAGGGGGTGTAAAACAGATGATAATCATCCTCGAGTTCTTCGTATAACAAGTGGTAAACATTTATTTAGGGACTCGTAAGCAAAGACTATCGCCTTATTAGTCTAGTATCAGCGTACTTAAACTGACAACCATGAGGTCACAGGTTTAAATTCCAGCTGGGGCAATCACAATTTGTGATTGAGTTTTTGATTCGACAAACCAGCCAAATTTGCTCGGGGATTGGATTTACTGCCCGTTATGGCGATAGCCTCACACACATAGCGTCATAAGATAAGATAAATATCATAAAATCACAGAAATAAGCTTGGCGAATCGTGGGTACAGCAGTTACACCTCTGCCGACCCCTTCGCGGATCAAGTCGTGAGCTTATGTTGATGTTTTCGTACGGTTTAATGTGTTTCACGTGATAATATTGCTCCCCTCGTTGCCCATCGCCCCCGAGGATTGTCCTGGCTACAGGCTTTCTACAAACGTTAAAAGAGACATTTGTGTCAGGTATTAACAACTGGTCTCAGCGCATCAGCCTGAATAAGACATCAAATGTTTAAAATATTTGCTTGTTATGGAATGTGGTTGTCACACAGCCGCAAAACTTCGCATACATATAATATATTAATAATGTTTAGTAACGTACAAGTAGAGGCGGAGTGGTGGCGAGCGCCGGAACAGGCTTACTTTCACTATTGACGGCCACCAGCTGGCCGCCCTGTCCCCCCACCCCGCCACCTTCGCTCAATACTACGCAACACTGCCTTAAGTATTGTATGTAGCTAGTTAGCTAAGCTGAAACATTGTATGACAAACATATGATCGAATCATAGAACATCACTACATATAAGTAGATTTCATGATTTGCAAATTGGCAGTAATCGTAGCTTTAATATGCTAAACTGCAGAATAGCCATCACATGGAACATGATAGCAGCGATAGCTCAGCGGGTAGTGGAACGGACTCCAGGTCGCAAGTTCGAAGCCAGCCCCTCTGGGGTTTCTAAGTTAGGTGTGCATTAATCGTTAATTATTGCTTGCTTTAACGGTGAAGGAAACATCGTAAGGAAACCTCGATATCTGAGAAGTTCTCCATAAGAATTTCGAAGGTATGTGAAGTCTGCCAACCCGTATTAGGCCAGCTTGGTGGAATTGGCCTAATCCCTCCCATTCAGTAGAGAAGACCTGTACCCAGTAGTGGGACGTGTATTTTACAGGGCTAGTAAATTATTATGGAACCATAATAAGACTACATTTATTCATGTTTTTGTATGTATTTTTAAGGAAATCCAAAAATTTTATGATTATTAAATTATCCAACACAGATTAAAATTATTTCAAAACATTCAACTCAATTAGTTAATGTGCATATTTGGACTAATTTGTGAATCCAGTATGCACTCAATCGTCCGAAACAAGCTCTTCGTGGCCAATAAGAATACGCAATATCGTTTATGACGTAATTATTTGTGATTATCTTATACATTGGCCACAGAGTGAAAAAAATGTGTAACTATTTATTAAATGCTTGATACGTCTACTTGTCACAGAACAATTTTATTGAATTTTATCTAATAAGTAGTAGGCTGGGATTACGCACAATGGCCCGACATTCAACGGGCTAAGTGCGGAGAAAAGGAGCCCACAATCAAATCAAATCAAATCAGTAGGCTGGGATTCTAAAGAGTTTCAAATACTGTGAGGTCCAAATACCCCCTTCTCAATCCTCACACCTTTCCTTTAAGACCAGCAATATATTCTGGTTTCTTCTGGTATTAAAATAAAATACACCCAACAGTCACACACATAGTCCCGACCCCACACTAGGTTAACCTGTATCGTGGGTATCAGGAACTACGAGAGACTTGCAGCCCCACAACACCCAGACCCGAAAAAAATATTTGTGGACCACACAAACAGTTTTCTCGGTGTGGGAATCGAACCCACGGCCTTTCGCTTCGCAGCCGGCTACTCGCCCACTGTGCCACGGAGGCTATCAATTGTGAGTATTCATGGACAGTAGAGATCACTTACCAACAGGTGATCTACACTCGTCAAATCAAAAATCCAATGCATAGCTGCTAATTCTTCTCACCATGAATCTTAGCCATTCATATGCTAGAATGACATCGATTCGTGGAAGGATTGTTGGGTTAGTAGTTAGTGCCTAAATGATGTCACCTACAGCCCTAACGATCTTGACTTTTTAAAAACCTTTGACTACAGACAGGATCGACGTTTCATCTAACTAGCTGTATAGAACAATAACTGTATTGCAAAACCTTTGACATTTCAATTTTAAGACCATGAGCTGAAACATACGTATATAGAGAAAATACGGCGCGTAAAGACCTTGCAAAGGTTACGAAATTGTGGTAATGAAATAACAATAAAATACACGAGATAAAAATCGTATTTGTTTAATATGTTCAAGTCACGGAGTTTACCACCGAAATGAGTAAGAAAAAAGCTGATATCTATATAGTTTGAGACACATGGGACAGTTTTAGAATAAGTAACAAGGAAACAGCGTATATACTTATTTAACAGCAACATTATTCCCTCATTATTGTTGTGCAATACAATGACAGACTTTATGATGTCTACTTTAAGACATTGATTTTACAATACATACCAAAAACAGCATAACAAAATTAGGAAACGTTAAAATCTTTATTTATTTAAAAAAGCACTGCCACGTTGTACGTATTTTTACAATTACGAATATTATTATATTAAAATGCAAATGATAATGACTGATACATACAGCAAGTATGGCGTACATAGCATTCAACATAGTACACAGTAAAAATATATATTGTTAGACTTAAAAGTAAAATAAAGATTTGAAAACTAACTACGACTAAAACTAATAATAAAGTTAAACATTAAAAGTAGAAATCTTTATCAATCTACATTTCAGCTACATCATATGCAAACACCCATGCAAATACAATGTACCAATAAATCAAGCAAAGACGTAATTCATAAATGTAACAAACTAGCGTGCCAGAAATCCGCTAGAGCGTGAACAAGACGTCGACAGCCGACAACGGCCCGCGGCGACCTCGGGAGCTCGCTTACCACTGCTAACCTAACACTTTATTCTCATATTCGACAAGGCGATTTAACAAGGAGATGTGATTTTGACTATACATTCATTTTATGTCGCAAATATTATGACCGGTCTATCAAACCGAATATAGCGTGTTAAATGTAAAGCAACACTGAGTTTATGCAATCGTTGCATATCATGACATAAGCGAAGATATTACATGCAACTTATGTGAGATGCTATATGAAATTAATTCTAAATATGTATTCAGTTAACTGAATGTCGAATGTGAACCGATAAAATCAATTACGAGTATTAATATTTAATTTGTTGTTAGTAATAATATATACTACACAATATTTACAAATATTGTTTTATTAAGAAAAAAAATTATACTCTGTCTATAAGGTTAGGTAACAAGTAAAAGATGTGATTGCAACGTATCATTTAATTGTTACTTAACTACTCGTAGGTCATGAGCTATAGGCGCGAGAATATCTGAATAAAAAGAGAAAGTGGGTCTTATTAACGCAAACTATGCCACGATTGTACTTGATTCTTTGTTTTCTACTAAATTATGCGTATAATCTCTACGTTTTAACTTGTTTGAACGATACAACTGTATTTTGGAATTTGCAGTATACTGCATCGACGCTGTGGGCGTGCGTTGAAGTCTTTTATAGAGCAATTACACTTGACTGACATTGAAGCTACGGCGCGGCGCGCGGTGCGGTGCAGCGCGGTGTAACCGTGACTTATTTTAAATCGAAATCACATTACGGTGATCGATCTAAAGTATTATCTGGAATGTGAAAGTGAAATAAAATTTTGCGTGGTCTTTTTATTTTCTCAATAGTCAGGTAACAGCTGTTACGGTTGCAATAATTTAGAAATCATTTCAACAACATAATAATATTATGATGTTATATTTCATAATAACTAATGAAAAACAATATTTCTAACTTTGAAATACTTCCAAATATGGGACAGTTTTTTCTCCATTCTATTAAAACTTGGTGCAGTATGCGATATTTCTTTGAACCTTGTTTAAAGGGATGTCTCAAGTTATTTTTAACCGACATAAAGAAACAAAGAGGTACTCAATTTTTCTGTATATACATATATTTTCATGAGACGCATATCTCCGCCAAATGTAGACTAATTTGGATGTTATTTTTTGTATTCAATAGGGCTTATTGCGGTGGTGATCCCATTTAAATTTGGAGAAATAATTCCACCTCTCGGGATGAACTCGAGGACCCAACACTAAACCATCTTTATGCACGGATATACCCACCGAATATTATGACTATTACCAAAAATGTGTAATTATTTGGTTTTATTTTAAGCTTTTAAGTTTTTTTGAGACTTATTTAGTTTTCCTCAAAAAGTTACGAGTACTGCCTTTAATTTTAAGTGCCTACAATTTTTATGTTGACATGCGTGACGTGATGTGGGTGTGCGGCTCAATGTAACAATGACCGCGCGGATGAGAAGGTTCTCGAGCGCCTATGTACCGGAACACGCGGTTTGGGTTCGCAACCTAATTATTTAAGGTCGATGAAAGTCGACGACGGTGTAACAAAATATTGACCACTAAAACTCCTATCTGGCATTAAGTGATATAATCTACTGACATATTTACCAATTATGGTTTCCTCTTATATAACAACTATCTGCCCTTCCCAGTTTCACCGCAGGCATGTTAATGCCTTGCTTCCATGGGTCATAACGTGATATAGGTACATACAATAGCCAAGTCATCTACAATCAAAGATCTAGGTGTCACATTCGACCGAAAACTTACCTTCCACGACCATATCGTAACGGTGGTCAAAGAATCTTTTCTGCGGTTGGGTTTTGTGCTCCGCAACTCGAATGACTTTAATAACATAGGAGTAATCAAGCTGGTTTTTGCTGCATTAATCCGAAGTAAACTCGAGGCGAGTGCTTGCGTCTGGCATCCTTATGAAAGTACGTACGCGCTTCTACTTGAAAAGGTCCAAAAGGCCTTTTTAAGATATCTTTATAAGCGGATCTATGCATACTATCCACATATGTATCCCACTAATTATCTGTTGGGCTGCCTTGGTTACAATTCCTTAGAGGTTTGAAGATGGAAAGACCAATTGGTAATGATGTGCAAGATCCTCAGAGGTATGGTAGATGCTCCTGATCTGAGCGACGAGTTGTGTAGGCTCTTTGTGCCTAACAATTATTGTCGGAGCAGGACGCACAAGATGTTTGCTGTTCCGACGTGTCGTACCGTAGCTCGCTCTAGATCCCCGATACCAAGAACTCTTGCTGCCTTCAATGCTCTCCTGGACAGCGCGCCACATTGTGATTTATTTACAGATGAATGGAAGGAGATGTCTGCACTATTGCGAAATTAATGTGTGATGTATATTTGTTTAATTTTTACCATATAATTGCCCTTTTGGCTTTTATTACTATTATTTTACTATATTCTGTTATCAGTATGTCTTTTTGCTGGTATATTCTTTAATGTATTGTCTAATATTGTGTTTAATAATTATTATCGTTATCATAGCTAGTGTTATTTGACTTTAAATGTATACTGTGGATACATATACATACGCACTCACGCCTGTAATCCCCGAAGGGGTAGGCAGAGGTGTAACTAGTACACCCACATTTCGCCGAGCGTATCTCCGTCCCACGATGTGATAGGGGGCGAGCCTATCGCCATACCGGGCACAAATTCCAGACTCCGGGCTGATACTGAGAATGACTGCCTCGGTGGCGCAGTTGTAATGCGTACGCGTTACAATTGAGGCTAACTCTGAGGTCTCGGGTTCGATCCCCAGGTCGGGTAAAGTGGTATTGGGTTTTTCTATTTCGAAATTCTCAGTATACTCTGGAATAATTGTAATATTATGTAGGTAGTAAGTGTAATTGGCTTCTAAGCCGTTCTTATTACTAAATAAATAAATAAATAAAATAAATAAATCTTCCGGAAGAAATTGTATAAATGATACTAAAATCCACATCAAAATCCTTTGCGTGGTTTGGCAGGAGTTAGCGGATAAACAGACATACGCGGGACGACTTGTTTTATACTATGTGTAGACAAGTTTTAAAGTTTAGCATAGTCGAGCTGCAATAAAATTATGTAGAGTCTCATTTCCACATAGATAGTATAGGTAAATCTGAAGACTGACGACTTGACATGCTCTTCGAAAAATATATTTAAACCATTGGACCAAGATTTACTCGAACACTATCTCGTATAATAAATATCTAAGAAGTACATCAGGATTAAGAGTCAGACGCAGCGTTAAGCAACAAACCCTTTCGCTTTACAAAGCCATAATAAAATAAACGAGGGCACGACAAATTTGGCACGGTTCACGACAGAGATATATAGAAGATACAGAAAGCCTTCCGTCTGTTGCATATCTTTATACGTGTTTGTGTTTACAGGGAAATTGTAACTGTAAACATGATAGTCATAAATTTTCGTGGTACGTTAGCTACATGCTAATTGTAATCTACTTTCTTCTGCAGCGCACAGTGAAGGCCTGTCGACGTGTAATGGCAGCATACGTTTTACAATTTCACGGATGACCACAGCCTAATTACACGCGTATTAATCATTGTTACTCAACCACTTTAGGGCCAAATAAATTTTGACATTTAGATGCTGTTAATATTTTTGTTGTATAATATTTAAAATTTGAAAATGGGTAAATGACAATCTGTGTTTTCAATTAACAGTAAATTACTCAATATTCTTAGTATTAAAATCGATGATTCTTCGTGTTTTAACTAAAATATTTCTGCCATATAATGACTTAATAAATTACGTACGTAGATACTTTACAAAAGATTTTCAACCATTACCGTACATAAACCCGATTATTGTCTTTGCAATAAGTAATATCTGATTTAGCAACATTAAGTTCTACATTCAAAGCGTGATCTAGGTTTCACTGATATCCTTGACTATTAAAACAGCTTCACCTTTAAACAGTGACATTCGATTACACTTATATGCCACAGGCTTAGTGTTAGCTTCAATGTTTTATATTGTGTTAAGAGCTCATTATTGTTTACAAATTATAATCTCCCTTTGAAGTATATTAACATGTGCTAAAGCAAATCATCTTTTACCATTACCTTTTATCTAATCGTAAAAAAGCCCCTGTTTTAAGTCCTCATTTTAAAATACAATACGTATGTTACTAATATTAAAATTTCCCGCTTCATTTTTACGTATAGTAAGTAATCTTGATAATTACAATCGTTACGAAAATTATACGTATTTCATTTAATTGAACAAGTCCCACGAATGCGTAACAAACATCATTAATAATTAGGTAATTGTGTTAAATTAGATAGTCAGTTGCATTTACGGAAACCGTATATGTCGGTAACGAGGCTTTTTGAAACGGATGCGCTAGAGGTCTTGGAGCATACTGGAGTACGCACACATACGCACTGATCTGTGTATACATGTAAATCGGTGTAATCAAGTCGAACTATCATTTGTATAAGTACCATTCTTAGTATTCATCTGACGCAGCCATATCTATCTAACATTTGGTCTAGCATCGTGACGGATTGTCTTCCTACTAAAACTATTATACTACGGTTGAATTCAGCTCCTGCGGTTTGTGACGTAGTTTCGAATGTAAGATGAGGGCTGGGTTAAATCTTGAGTCACAGTTGACTCGGATAACTCATTAGATTGGTCTCAACTTTCAAAATATGGCAGTGATCATTACAAGCTCTTTTAAAAAAATGCCGATTTCTAATAGGAGGAGGATTTCAATATATTAAGAATCTGCTTATTTTTTGCTTTTTATAAAGTTGAACAACCTAGCACGATATTGGCCATGCACATACCTATTATAGGTATATAAAATGTTACCAAGACTTCTATTAACCAGTATATAGATACAATATTAACCTTTAACATTATAAAGAAACAAAGGAGATCGCGTATAACAGAGCAAAGTAGGAATGCGAGCAGAGAGCTTACGGTGACCTTTACGAATATAATCACCTGATTCTAAGTCTAATCTTTAGTCCTTTAATGATTTTAGTAATACGTATGTTTATGTTTTCCATTCCATTAAACATCTCTGTAATTATTTCTGGAATTTAAGTCAACTATTTGCCTTTTAAATAAGTTGGTTACTCAAGTTGTCAAGACCTAACACAGATAAGCTGCCTTTCGAATTTATAGACATACATTCCTATTTAGTCAAGTTACAAAATCACTAATAGTTAGCAACAGTAGTAGAAGTATTGTAATATGAAACAAAATTGCTTGCATTGCTTCAGAAATAATTGATAATTCTTATACCGGTAGTTTCAATCGGTTACTTAAATATTTTAGACAGTGCAATATGATACTGAGACATGGATAAATTTAAATATATTTTGTGTACTAACTTAGTCTGGCGCAATTCAAGTTGTTTCGTGAAAGTGTTCTAGAAATTCTTGCAAATTGAAAAACTTTAACCGACTTCGTAGAGATTGAATCATATTTCTGGGCCTTCTCTACTCATGGAGGATTTAGACCTTAGTCGGTAATCATAGAAAAACCATCGTAGAAACTGAAGGTAAAACTACATGGAATAACTCTTGCATAATTTTAGTTACTAGTTACCTTCCAACATATTATCTTTCAATCGCTATGTACATAACATTTGGTAATAACTTAGAGGTCGATCGTTATATACAAGTTCGTAGGAAATGACGTCTTTGTTTCCCATTCGAACTCTCCCATACAAGCCGCCCACATTCATTTTTGTTTACCATTGCAATAGATGTCTGCATACATAACGGTTAAATGAAGAGATTCAAGTCATGATTTATAATTAAATATAGATTTTCGATTTGACACATGATTCTTTACATATGGTTACGAAACGTTCGAAAGTGAAACTAACAGCTGCGCGTGTTCTAGTAAGATTTCAATAAGAAATTTATCTTCAAGCAGTACCTATTTGTGTACTATGATGCTAAGCAATATAGAGTTTTGGGTATCTTACGCATATTTTAAATAACTTACCTGCGCGAACTTATGCAAGTATAGCATTCACCCTTGCATACTTTTGCTGATCATGACTTAGCCTCTAAAAGTACGGGCCTCGCGAGATTAAAATTAGAATGCAAAAACTTAAATTTAGTTTGTACGTACCGTTAGTAGTGTATATTACTATGTGAGTATGTAAATCCTGAGTCACTTCACAATATTAGGGTGGTTATGCACTCGCGGGGCGTCGTCGGTGCGTGGTCGGTGCGCATGTTGCGTGTGCGGTGGCCGGCGGGCGGCGGTGGCGCGCGCTCACTGACTGTGTGTCTGTGACTCTACAGTCTGTGCTGACATCACTCCGCACTCCGCACTCCGCATTACATGACCACGCTCCCCAGACCCCTCACTCTCGATTACTCATTGATACCGCCAAAAATCAACATTTTTATTTAAGATTTTTGTGAATCATTGTGTTATGTCCAGTATTTTTTTCTTTTTTATTAGCTTGAATGACGAAACGAGCAGGTCGCTTGCTTGATGGTAAGCGCCACGCCTGCTTATAAACAGATACACTACACAGACTTTGATTTACAATGTACTGCATGTCGCAGGACT
The DNA here is from genome assembly GCA_905332985.1 of Mimas tiliae. NCBI lineage: Eukaryota > Metazoa > Arthropoda > Insecta > Lepidoptera > Sphingidae > Mimas > Mimas tiliae. Next base: position 8,832,238 of record HG995241.1, read on the forward strand.
GCGCTCGTCACCCCGAGACATAAGATGTTAATTCTCATAATGCCCAGTTATGTTACTGTCTTAAATGTCCTTCAAACCGAAACACAACAATGCTGAGACCCTGCTGCTTGGCGGCAGAAATAGACAAAGCGGTGGTACAGTCAACGCCATAAGTTAATGAACATGGATTCTAGCTTCAAGTTTGACTTTTGTTAAATTGGCGTGTTCATGAGATTTTGTTGCTTTTATTACAAGTATATGATACGCGATATCTCAGCCAAATCTGGACCGATTTTTATGATTATTTTTATATTACTTAAATAATTATTTCATTCAAATTTGGTTAGGATCTGATGACGGTGGACCAGGTAAGAAATAGAAATTCCTTAACGGATGACAACAAACACGTCGCCGTAGGTAATTGTATTGAAGAATACATACAATACATGTTCCCAGCGCTAAAAATTGTAAATAACTTAAGCTCGCACCTGTATCCTCAAAAGAGTAGACAGAGGTGCACCTAATGCTGCATCCACGTTTCTTCAAGCTTATTTCTGACTTATTATTACTACTTGTGAACTTGAAGCTAGAATCCACATTTTATAAAAGTTCACCAAATTATGTATTATGAGCGTGTTCAGCAAATTCGTTACTATGGCGTCCACTGATATTTGTAACCGCGTTATGTTGTAGTTTTTGATCAGCTACTTTTGATGCTTAAGGAGTACACGATTTGTGGAGTTTTGTCCACGTTCATCGACTTTTGGTGTTGACTGTACCAACCCAGACGGTCTGTCGCACACGAGTGACGTGGTATGTCTTCTAGGTTTTAGTCTAGTCTTTTAGACTTTAGATTTTTAGTAAATACTGAATATTAACCGTAGTGTGATCAAAATCTATGTATGTCCTTTTTTTGTAATAATCCAGTATAGAATATGATCTTGGTAGAAAGATTAAAAACATTAGCATGACAAATATAAACATATCTAACTCTACCTCAAATAATAAACCATTTAAAAAGCAACACTTTATTAAAATCCGTAAAAAAACAATAATTTGATATTACGTGTAGTTTTCTCTAAACCGTACAGTACTTCTACGAGGACGAGGACCTTCGTCTTCATCACTGTCGAATGCTGGCTCATAACCTTTGTTGATGTAAGCGCTGGTCGTCGAAGCTCGCCCGCCCATGTCGGTCGCCTGAAATACCACAGACAAATTAGTCGTAACAAATCTAATACTTTTTATTACTCTAGCATCTTTTATTACTCTAGTACTTTTTATTTATTAATGGCAGTGATAACTCAGCGGGGAGTGGTATGGACTGACGAGACGAAAGTCGCAGGTTCAAAACCAGCCCCAAGAGCATACACCTCTGACTTTTCTAAGTTATGTGTGTATTAATAATTGTTAATTATTACTTGCTTTAACGGTGAAGGAAACATCGTGAGGGCACCTGCATACCTGAGAAGTTCTTCATAAGAAAGGTATGTGAAGTCTGCCAACCTGCATCAGCCCAGCGTGGTGGACTAAGGCCTAACCCCTCTCATTCAGTAGAGGAGGCCCGTGCCCAGCAGTGGAACACCTACAGGGCTAGTATTATTAGTACTTTTTATTACTCTAGTACTTTTTATTACGCTAGTACTTCATTTTTTAATAGCATTGGTCGGCTAATGAGCAAGTGCCCACAATACCAGAACAATCATAAGCGCGTTCCCGACCTTAGAGTAAAGGGATAATAAAATTAAGGATTGGGAAGGGATTTGGCTCTCCGGATATCACTAAAATATAATATACTTATACACTCACGCCTGTAATCCCCAAAGGGGTAGGCTGAGAACCGTGAGGTCCTGGGTTCAAATCCAAGGTCGGACAATCACAATTTGTGTTTTAATTTTCGATTCGAAAAATCACATGAATTGCCCAAGATTGACGATAGGCTCGCCCTTTATCACACTTTGGGAAGAGAATAAGATCAGCGAACCTACTGTCTACACTTTTGGGAGATAAGCTTGGGACGTGAGCTTATGTACTCGTAAACCGAAAATCCCTTACCCTCCATTAAACGAAACATTTCAAAATATCTACATAAATTCCCGATTCTGTATCACATAAAATAATATGAAACATTTTAAATACAAACAATACATACCTCAAAATACCATAATCATTAAGATCATTTTCACGGTACTCTTAATAGATAAAAATTAACGGCAAAAACCGCAATAAAATTTATCAATATCTAACCGCATTTCTAATCGATTGTTATCGATAACTTACCGTAGTGCTTGACAGGTCATAAAGATAACCTGATGCGTCACCAGCCGCTTGTAACTGCGACCGTCGTTTTTCAGCCAGTACTGAGTCTCTCCTAGTTTTCAACGCACGAAGAGTCGCACGACGAGTCATCTCATCAGCGCCCAATGACGATAGCCGACCTATCACATCTGGAGTAAAAAACATTGATTTTAATCGTCCTCTTTAACAGCCTATATTTGTCCACAGCTGAACATATGGAGGTTACCGTCATTCAGGTGAGTCGCGTTCCTGGGTTAGCAAGTATATATCCAGTAACTTTAGATCGACATAATTCTGCCGATTGTCGAGGAAGGCATTGTCTCTGTACTTAAGTACCTGATATTAATATCAGGTCCAGTGTAGTCATTGCCGTGCAGCTGGATTAAAATAATGCCTCTCAAAATGTACACTATTGAACTGCATCTTTCGCTGTTTGCAACCAGACGTTTATTACGTTGACAGCGTCCGTGGCGCAGTGGGCAAGTAGCCGTCTGCGAAACGACAGGCCGTGGGTTCGAATCCCGCACCGAGACAGATGTTTGTGTGATCCACAAATATTTGTTTCGAGTCTGGGTGTTGTGGGACCGCAAGTCCTTCGTAGTTTCTAATACCTACGATACAGGTTAGCCTAGTGCCTAGACATTAAAGCCAGCGAAATTTTATAGCTCGGTGTGACGAGCGCAGTCCAGTGCCATGCAGTGCTTTGTAATTCAACGTTCTGTATGGTATAGCTTCTGTTTATGGGCAGCCGCTTACCATCAGACAAGCGACTAGTGTCTCGTCTTTCGAGCAAATAAAAAATGGTAATTCTTAAAAGAACTTGTAGCTAAGTATCTATTTATATATGTGATTGGTCCCTTTTTGTTAAACGTCAAAAACGGATCAATCACGTATACAGAAATCGCCGTTATGCGTTCGCGGGCACTATATTTGTGCATAAACTGCATAAAATATATAGATTACTACACACACCCACTAATATTCAAAGTGTGGAAGTTTATGAAATTATATGTTTGGTATTCAATCACGCCTTAACAACTGAACAAGTTTTAATGAAATATGGACCTCATGTAGACAATAACCTGGATTAGGGCATAGGATACTAGTTCTTAATATTTTTTTCTATAATCTGTAATACGATATAACATACACAAAGGACATATCAGTACTTACTAGAATCACCGTTCGCCAGTATAGTCAATCGTCTCTTGAAGTTAGCGTCAAGGTTCATCACGCTATGCTTAGTGTCGCGTGCTTTTTCTAGATTGTGCAGAGTCTTTCGTCGCGATACGTCGTTGGTGTCGACCGCTCGACGATCCAAGTCATCCGTGTTCAACTTCTGCAGCTCCCTGGCTATCTCTACCATCTTCCTTTTCAATAGATTTTCTTCTGTCATCTCGTCCGGCTAGATAAACATTTTGTTAATATTAAGGCACTTATAAACTTGGTTACGTTAAGCCAGGTGACGGATCTCCTGCAGCAAAAGGTATAACACAAACAAAACACGATGAGATATGAATTCGTAACGGCAAATCATTTGTAACGGCCTATTTGTATGAAAAATATGTTGGTAAAACTTAGCTTTAAGCGACCCGGCTTTACATAGTCTAATAATAATAATCAGTAAAATTTTCTCTTTAGAATCGTGCATTTGATCTCCTGTTTCATTCGGCGTCTACGCATATTGCCACGAAGCCCGACAAATAATACAATTTCTACTATTGTTACTATGTAGAAAAAAATACTATTGCTATATTAATTATTCACATGTACTAATGTAATAATGTAATAATGTACCGTACTTATAATTTCCTATTGATGTAATATTTTGTGTATAAAATTACACAACTTTTGTTACGCCAAATACAATAAAACCATTAACAAATCATTAACATTAATTTAGCCTCAAAGTTACCCATTCATAAATAACAGGTATATTATTTTAAGCAGTTAATTAAGCAACTAAACTAAATACTTTTACGTGTTTTGTAGCCTTCAAAACAGGCAAAAAAATTAAATGGTCTAAATAACAAACGTAGAACACGTAGTGTAAAAAACATAATTAGGTTCGTTCGTTACACCTGTTAATCACAACATTATCTAAATTATTGTTAAAAGTCAAGTATTGACACTAGCTTCAAAGTAGGTCCCCAGCCTCCACATAACTTCTATGACCAGGGGCAAATCCACAAGAAAATCAATGCGGGCATGGGCCCTGTTGAGTATGATGTAGACTGCTTACTACTACATACTCACCGGCGTCTCCGTCTGATTCTATTGCTAAAGTCGTGGAACGCCGACAGTGTTCACAGAGTAGGGCGAATAACAGACAATGTTTTGCACCGGGTGATTATGTTGTGTTCAAAAAGTATCAAGGGAATAAGCAATTCACTTGGAATCGGAATCGAGGTATTGTTGCCAAACGAACAGGCAAATTGACTTACCTGATCACAGATTGTATGACCTCGGTGCAAGTAAAGAAACACAAAAATCAACTCATACATTACAAGGGGAAGCTTCAAGATGTCACTACGCCCGACGACGTGTTGGACTTCATGCCTGACGAAGCAAACGGATCCTCTAGTGAAAAGCAAGTGGCTGATCCGGAAAGTTGTGTCCGAGAGGAAGAGTGTGATAAGGAAGTGGCATCTTCTGAAACTCAGCTTACTGAACATCCATCTATGTCGCCGACCGGGATTTTAGGGGATGATGAGTTCTTTGAGGCTACATCAGAACATCAGGTCACCCAAAATACTGGGTTCCAATCTGAGCCTGTTCAGGATTCGGGGCAGTCGAAGATATTGCGCCGAAATCCAAGAGTAGATTATAAACCGTTTTTTGTATGGACTTGTAGCTTTAATTTTATTTGTGTGTGTTTTGGTTAATATTTATTTAAGAGGGAGAAGTGTTGAGTATGATGTAGACTGCTTGGTAGAGTAGCAGCTACTGGCCACGTTATATGTAAATAAACGTCAGTGCGTAACCAACTGCCAAACGTTTGCCTTATTGTCGATATTATATTATATTGAATAATATAATATAATCCATATTTAACAGGCCCCAATGACAAATCATAATTCTTCGTTACGTTCACATTATATGAGTATAAAATTTTTAAAAAAAATGTACGATTTTATACTACAAGCTTTTATAAATAGTCAGTCTCTACGACGGACCAAAGATCTAAATAGACTGCGTATTTACTTCAATATGTATTAAAATCAGCGGAATTAGCACATGCAAAACGACATATCTCGCGCGCGAGAGAGAACTATTGACGACGAATATCTCGGGTAAAAGTGTCAACATTCAATAAAATTACATCGGCATGATAGAATTCCTAAATAAATAAAGAGTTGCGTATTCTATTGAACGATGTTAGCGTCGATTGACATATAGAGATAACCAGATAAAACTGTTTTTTCTAAACAAACCAAGTCTTCAAAATCATCTTGTGTTGTATATGCTACGTCCACTGGGTGCCTATTATCACTACGTACACTGGCGTAACTGCGATTCGTCCTAGGTCTCACAGTACCCTTGGCAACATTATCCAAGATGTCAGTATGGGAAGTAGTAGGACATACTACGTCTACTTAGTCCGTTGATTCTACTACCTGATCGAAATTATACTTTTAATAAAAATCACATTTAGTTCATCAGCTCTAAATCAAAGTTTTTAATTAGTTAATAAATATTCTGAAAAAATATGTACCGTGTTATTTATAAATAAATAAATAAATACACCCAACAGTCACACACATAGTCCTGACCCCACACTAGGTAAACCTGTATCGTGGGTATCAAGAACTACGAGGGACTTGCGGTCCCACAACACCCAGACCCAAGACAAATATTTGTGAATCAGACAAACATTTGTCTAAGTGCGGGAATCGAACCCACGGCCTCGCGCTTCGCAACCGGCTACTCGCCCGCTGCGCCACGGAGGATTTTCATAACATATTCTCATTTTCAATATTTTGATGACCTACCGTTACTGTAGAATCTGAATCCGTACCTGGCTGTAGTTGCCTAGCTCGAAAGAACGCGGTGTCGCAACAAATCTACCGGCGCCATTTACTATGGCTCATGAATGCGTATCGAAAGATAAATCAACCATTCGGCATGATTTAGTTCAATATTCTTACTTGTATCTTCAATTCTACAATTAATTAAGATTATCAAATACTAAAATCTATGATTGTTGTGACGTCGTAAAATGATTTGACATTTAAATATCGCTGAACGAAATTCTGATTAACATAATACAGGAAATGTAAAATGAATTTATTTTATTAAGGTATACAACATTACCTTGAAGCATTTTATAGCAGAAGGCAGGCAAACGCACAAGTGGGTCATCTAATGATACATGATGACCGCCGCACATGAACACACACCAGAGTAATTGCGGGATTCAATATTTTTTTTGGACCTCCGTCAATGTAACTTTACGAAAAGCCGTAGAAGATACCACTTCACAGCAGCTATTCAGCTATTTATAAGGATAGTAGTGCGTGGAATCTAGACACACGGTAGTGTATCAGCAAAGATCGGAAAAGAAAAGCACCACGCGACGTGCCAGCAGTGTGGTTATTATATTACAATAGGATATTCTGTGATCGCTATCTTACTGTCGCCTAAACTTGTTACAGTTTGGCTTTACAATATTAATTTTATTTTACGATAACTGTATCTATTAAAATAAAAATTCCACAGATATAGATCAAAGCAGATGACGAAAGTACACATATTTCGCTTTTCGATGGAAATTGAAATAAAATCATGAGCACGCGTACCCTAATTTAGTCTGCACTCGAAGTTATCTAAGTAAGATGTCAGAACACACAAAAATTGTCTAGTACCGCCGTAAAGTATTTTAAAAAATCTTTTAACGGTGGCTGGCATGGGGGTTTTTCAATGATAAATTTCTCTATGACGTCACTTCTTTCGTTTCTTGCTTTTTGCCTGATGTTATCCCGGCTTAGTACCAAGGTCTGCCTTTCTACGCTTCTATTTCACCCAGTACATCCTCCGTAGAGACCATCAAGGTTAAAAAAATGTGGCACGCTTGGTTTTCCTACACGATTCTTTTTATTAAGAGCCTATTCTCAATCTCAAATAAAGGTTATTTAACGAATAAAATATAAGACGCCAAATAAAAAAAATATCACGCCGTTAAAAAACACGAAGAAGCGTATGTCAAATGAATGTATGAAAAATTGGGCGTAAATCAGATGTGCCTAGTTATTATGAGACATGAATGTTATCGCACCTACCCTCTGGTAGACGTAGGTGTCCGACCTACCCTCGCCTCAACGGAGAAAAGCTAACAGTATAAAAGATGTCGCACTGAACGGACAGGGCTCAGTGTTTATTTGTAGTTTTGACAGTACAGTAGCTGCGGTTGGTGTGAATTATTGGCATAAGTCTAACATGCATTACTCACTCGTTTAGTAAAGTACCAGTGTAGCTCAGTGGTGGAGAGCAAATGCGTCATAGTGTACGACCGATGGAACAACATGCCCGTGAACTGTATCGCCATCACAAACCCGAAGAATACCAGGAACAGAGAACCGATCGGCTCCAGCATCAAGTATTCTTGGTCGACGTGTACCTAGTATGGAAAATTTTAAGTTAATTAATAAGGTTCATAGAAAAAACAACTTTGGTCGACGTGTACCTAGTATGGAAAATTTTAAGTTAATTAATAAGGTTCATAGAAAAAACAACTAACTACCAATAGCTTAAAAATAAAACCCTACTGGAACATTATTACATTTAAGCCAGAATTTTGACGTTTGCGGCTGAATATATATTTATTCCATATTTGGTCTTATGTCAAACCGGATTCCATCAGTGATTACACATTTTTGGCGACAGAAATATATAATGCGATGGTATTGTACCGGCCCACGCCTCCAGCATACGATGGACTACATAGTGAAATACCCGCCATAGTGACTCGTTCAGGCGCATCGCGTTTCGGGCCGGCATAATTCTGCTGACCGTCATTGGACGCAATATCTCTTAATGGTTGACATTATTTAGAGTGCACTATACTTAACATCAGGTCTAGTGTAGTCACTTTGCTGTACCAAGATTCAAAGATTATTAGCGTGGTAGAGCCACGCTGTAGAGTTTTTCTACATCATGAATGGGCTGGCACGACCGGGTCGTTACCACTGTCTCACAGAAAACCAACGTAAAGTAGCGGCTTGTTGCTGCGTTTTCTACGATGAGTGAGATATCCGGCGGCCCAAATCCCCTTCCCCATTCCAATTCTTTAATTATCCCTTTCCTTTAAGGTCAGCAACGCGCCCATGATTGTTCTGGTATGGGCGTACATGGGTGGTGGAGATCATTTACCATCATGTGACCTACTGACTCGTTCGTCGACCTATGTTATAAAAAAGTGAAATAATAATACTCACAACATTAGCTCCGTCGTCGAAAGAAAGCGTGACTTTCTGACCGAAAGGCCATTGTATGTGCAACTGATCCTGATTGAACTGCAGCAGGAATATAACCAACACAAATATCGAATTTAACATCACGAATGCGAACACCATTGTGTCACGTAGGTTCTTTAGATCAGTTTTGATGCGTTCCTATGACAAACAAATACATCAAGTTTTATATTTGTGAAGGTAACGGATGCCTCAACAGTAAAATCTATATAAATAAAAAGAAATGTCCTGACTGACTCATCATCGCCCAGCCCAAAATCTAGGAAAAAAGGTGAAACATTTCAGCAAAGTTCGTTTTATGATGTATAAGGAATGATATTTCCAAATTGAACCCCTAATGGGGTTAAATAAAGGTTCAAAGTTTGTATGGAGAACAATATTAAACAGACATTTCGAATCGAACCTTCGGAAGTGTTTAAAGTTTAATTTTAAAAACAAATAAGCAAATACATTATTTCGCGATTATTCGAAAATCAAACCATTAGAGGTTGAAGTGTATTAAACGGGCGGGGTTATTCCGGATAAAAACATTAAAGGGCGGGCGAAGCCGCTAGTAAAAGCTAGTTAAGTATATTATAGAAAAACTTGGTGTAAATAATTCAACTCATTGTGCATACGCGATTTCTTTGTATAGACTATGTCTATCTGTCTAGATACATTGAAGTCTGAAACGATCCTGCCACACAAATGTAAACAAATACATATTTACAAGCTCACGCGCAAAAATAGCAAGAAATCTAAAATTAGCCCTATAAGTATTATCTATTACAAGGTTTAAATGTTATTGAAAATAAAAATAAAAAATAAATTACAAAGATCGTAATCATAATTTGAATTCTTGACTTGTACGACTCCCAAGTTCCTAAATAGCGACAATATTTCATGGTCGACAAATTATCAACATTCTATATTTCAATGGATTCATAAGGAAACTTGGAAACTTGAACTATGAATTTACCTGTTCTTCCTTGTTCTCATCAATAGGCCTCAAATAAACATCGATCAAATCCTTCCAGAATTCTATTTCGGCTGTTGTCAAAAAGTCTACTTCGCCTTTCTGGAGATTGTGATCCTCCACCCAGTAAGGGTTTATAAGATCATCTCTTTCTTCCTGCACAATTTGAAATACATCTATGAGTCCTTTAAAAAATGTGAACCACCAACGTGTCACTGTCGCTACAGACAAATCTAATAGATGCCGCAAGTGTATTTTCGTCGCGTGCCGAAATCAAAACAAAATCTCATTATCATCATTAAACTGTACTTGTGTCATTAGATCAGGTACAACAAATGTAGCACGTTGGATTTAATATAGATTAAAGTACTTCCGGCGTCTATTAAGATCTATGTCTGTGATCTTCTTACTTTAGTAAATCAACGAAATGCAATAAATAGTTATGACGCTAAAAAAACTTAGTAGAAAGCCATTGTCATTATTTGATAGGGCCGAATTAGCAGGAAAGTGTCATTGACAGAATTATCTTTTGTAGACCTCTGCACTGTCCCTTTCAATATTGCAAAAGTACGAAGGACTTTCTAATTATATCGTAGTTGTTTTTGCTAATTTTTTGGCAGCGTTATTTCGGATACAGAACCGGAAGGAATAATGTTTTGGTTTTGCTTTTTGCTAATGATAATTATGGGTAAAATTATTATACCTACTATCATTATTTTTGTAATGGTAGTATGGTTATTAATTAATACGTTAAACGGTGATGGAGTTTACAATGTACACTGTAATGTACTTACGCGTGGGATATCAGTTGAAAGTTCGCTATCTGAATATGCTTCAGGCATCATGGCGAGAGAATCTCGTCGCAGACCCATAGACGAGCGACGGCGAGGCGGTAATGGCTCGTTAATATCGGTGGCTCCGCTAAAATAAAATGCAGGTTATGTAAGTAATAACCGAATAAATAATCATTCTTTTAATTCTCTTGTTGCCTTGTTATGTGTTTTTTTTACTATTTCTAGTGTAGGTACAGTTCCTCTATAATCATTAAGCGTAATATTTAGAGCAACGCGCCAACGTGCACTATACAGTATATGCGCAGCGCAATGACGTTAGCCTAATTAATACATACAAATTGACACGCTGCGTTTTTATACAGATCAACGTAAGTATAATACGAGTATATCATATCTATGATATTATCTCAATAGAGCCATAAAATAAAATTATAATAGAAATATTATAATAAACGTCAATATTATTGTACAAAAACATAAACATTGTTAATTTATGTATTGTGACCAGGACAATTCTGGTATTTAACTGACACTGCGGCTGAATTTTAACCGACCTGAGATTAGATTCTACGCGTCTTGTAAGTTCAGTGCGGTGTCAATATGATCTCAATTCAGTTACTATTTTGAAGTTTATATAAGGACATATGTCATTTAAAAATGTTATTTAATATGTTTTGGCTTTAGTCAACTTTTATTGTATTTTTGATCTCATTACGATCTATATTCATATTTGTCATTGATTATATTGGTTTATGAGAATACCATTTGCAACTTTCTTGACACTAAAACTAGATCGGAATGATATTTTGAAAATTATTAATTACAAGGCCTTCAGGTCGAATATATTAGTACTTGTTTGTTCAATAACATAGAAAAAAAGCAATTCGAATCGATATATTCCTGCAATTAATTCATATACACCTTCCAATAAACTCACAGAGCTAGTAATCTCTTTTCGATCTTCTCGATGGAGTTAGCTATCTGCATGAGATGCATGTCATCCTTATGGTCTTTGGGGTTTGTGCAGCACATACATCTGAACAGTCCGGCCACGCTCAACTCCAGCGAGCCGCTCGTCTCATCTGACTTACCGAACCATTTCATTAAGCTCTGATTATCCATCTTTTTCTTGGCTTCTTCTGCCGCTTTCTTCTCGATTTCTATTTCCTGAATTTATTATTAAATAAATAAAAGATTTATTTATAAAACTAAATATACTACGACCTATTTGTGCACGTCTTGGTATGTGTGCTTTGTTTGTATACATAGAACATACACAAATGTATGAAACAGAAAATTAATGGTCAACCGACTGCAATGAGGGGGTTCTCTATTCATCTGTATTTTATGATGTTACGCGATATCTTCGCCAAATGTAACCGATTTTGGTGCTTATTTTTCTTGTTAAGAGTGGTCCCAACATAATTTGTTAATATCTGATAAGGAAATACGAAGGAAAATGAAAAACTCCTCAACAACACTCAGCAACCGCACCGCGATTCGGATTATAAAGCCTATTTTTGAAGTTTTTTTATAACATAACCCGGCAACGAGCAAGTGGGTCACCTTCAACCAAGAGATCTCCAACACCCGTGTACGCCCACAATACCAGAAGAATCATGGGCGCGTTGCCGATCTTAAAGAAAAGGGACAATTGAAGGATTAGTATGTAACTTATAATGGCATTTATGGATTTACAACAAACCTACCTTAGCGGTCTTCTTCTGGGCAACTTCTCGAGTGCCCCACGAGACGTTGTTAAGATTGCACAGAGAATAGATAATCAACAACATGTACATGCTCGGGATCGTGATGTAGTATATCGGTATGTACGCCAAACATATTATTTCTTGTGGATGTAATGCCGCTGTCACGAAGAATATACCAAATGTAGCCACAGTGAACATACTGGATGGCGCTAGCCAACCGTCTTCTGTTATTTGTAGCACGATACTGACGATTACGAACATCATTATCATCGCGTATATACACGTGATGATGTTCGCGAGCATTATCTGAAAAAAAATATATGTGCAACGTGTTAAGAAAGGTATCACGCATTTCCAATTTAAGTAGGTACTATATAAGTATTTCACCTCCCCTAAGTACCAAATCCGATACATTGCTAAGACATTAATAATGCATTTTTTCTTTCAATAGTATTGTGATCGATCTTATCTCTACATCATATCATCATTCCTTGAAACTGAACCTTTCTCTCATTTGACAATTCCCCTTCCACAAAACTTGAAATGCCTTTGATTTATTACTGGCCGGATTAATATTATTTTTATCTTATACTTTAGGTAACGTAAATTATTGATTAAAATAGTTTAATAAATCAGAACTCTAAGGTACTGGTTACAAATCACGGATAATATGATAGATGTCGTGAGTTGTACTTCATCACTTACCGCCATTGAGCGCAACGCTCATTATATACCTAATTTATGCATAACGCGATTACGTCAACCTATGTAGCTACATTTGGCACGCTAGGTGTCCCTACAGTTTCTAGTACTTACATGATCTATTATATTATCCGTGATCTATGGTATTGACATACAACTTTCTAATATTTATAAAAGTTACACACCTGCGTCTCGGACTTGCATGTCATGCACACGATCAAGAAGGTAAGAACAGGTACCAAGTTAAGAATAAGTGCGTTCATATTACTCATGCCTGTTATAGCATTTATTGCACCGATCATCATCAGAAAGATTGTTCCCGGACCCAAGATCGTGCCCACCATTAGCATCATCTGAAATTAACCAGATTAATATAACCTTTACCAAACAAACAGCAAACCGATGGTCTGGCGAGGCGTTTTATATGGAGTCGTTTGAATCTATACTCTATTCATCTAGCAGAGTTAATATAGTTCTTTTTCATCGGAAAAAATCGATAGTACTACTAGTCAAAGAGTGTTGTCTAGTCCTGTGGACACTACTTCCAAGTCAGTTGTGTTCATAAATACTCGTAGGTTAGATTAGAACTGAACTAGAACTGTGACAATAAACGCGCGACGGGAAATAAACTTTTCTTAAAGTACTACTAGTAGCGCCAAGTAATTGCATCACGGGGATTTAGTTTTAGGCGATAATTATAATTATTTAGTAATAAAAAGTCCTGATAGCGCATTAATGTATGACCCGCAAGTAAAAGCCCTTAATTATTTATATTAAATATTTACTGTATACACCAACCACACAATAATCCTTTATCCTATGACTTGTTATAAAACCTTACCTGATACAAGATATACAGCGTCGATATGTTGTCATTGACTTTGACGGTACGTTTGGAATCAGCGAGCAAATCGAATATGTTGGCCATCGTGGAGGGCACCCACCGCCGCCGCTGGTTGAAAAACTCATCGAATCGCTCCGGACAATGTGTGTAAGAGTCTGATGCTGCGGAGTATTCCACTCGGTACCCACGCTGAAGGAGTAACGTGCAGAGCCAACGGTCCTCGCCTAAAAGTATTTTTTTGTTATCCTGGCACGACAAAGTGACTACACTGGACCTGGTGGTAAATACATTTTAATCCATATGCTCGTACAATGGCGACTCTCGATGGTCGCCAGAATTAATAAGTAGGTGGTCCCGTAGTGTTCGAACTTCGACCTCTATGATCTTAAAGTTTTTGTTCTATAACATCAGCTGCGGGATTTGACATTCCGACATTGACAATATTAACGTAAACAAATGCACAAACAAACACTTCAAAGGCATTTTGCACAGCCCTTTCAGGTATTGTTTTTTTCCCGCAAAAAAGTCGCCAGTTCGTTCGCCTGATAGGAAACGCAACACAAAGCATTTATTACTACCGCACCCCAGGGGGAGGCGGGACGGTTATATAGGACTTTACCGGTCTTACGACTCAACGATACGTCCCGTCGTCGCCCGAGAGAGATGGTAAACATCCGGACGGTCGCTGGGCCGAGTCCCTATAGCATTGTACCGCGCATGCATTACAACGGCGCCACCGAGGCAATCCTAGTCAGAGTATGTACCTAGTATATCTGAAAACCTACCTTGATCGTACTGCACGTAATGCCTAGCCTCGTTGGGAGTGAGCGTGTATTTCTTCATGACGTTATCGTCCATAAGAGCCTTTCCTCTGAAGAGAGAGAAGCACCCAGGACTACAGAGTACGCAGCCAATCATGTGTTCAGTCGCCTTTTGCAGCCAATGACCAATCGAATATTCGAACATCTGGTACCAAGCCATGAAACCTGCAATAACACATGTATTGAAGTAATTTAGCAAACGTATGCAATTCAGCGTTCTATGAATATTTATCGACTAATAGGGTAGTTGACATGATATTTTTTATAGTTTCAATAACAAAATATATTACAGATAGAATTTTATAAATCCGTCCAAAATTAAATAAGTTAGACGCCGCGCCGTTTAAATCTGATGGAAGGGATTGCCAAATGGCAGACAACGAACCTTGACGTCACCATGTAAAATGGCCATTACGATGCACGCGTGTGAGTGTGATAGCGAGATATCTCCACTAGATGCTAAACTTTGCTCATACCAATATTTAAATTTATATTTGCGGGCTCATTTTAGACCAATTTTAAACAAAAACGTTTTTTTTACATACATGCATCCAACCTATACGAGCAAAAATTACTAAACATATTTTGAGAGAACTTTATCATTCATGCTGTAGATAAAACTGGCAATAGCGTGGCTCTACCATTTGCACTTACCCGAGCCGACAGGATGAATGCGACCACAAGCGGCTCCCAAGTTCTTGTCCTTCTTCATGAGATCAACCAACAACGTAACAGCACTCGGCTTGAAATCGATGTCACCGTCCAAAGCTAACAGGTACGTGTTCTCTGCTATCACTTCTTTACGATCCACGGATATTGGCAGGTCCATCAAACGATGTCCAAGGAAATAGTACATGTACATTACCTGTAAAAAGAGTATTTTTTATTTATTGGCGTTAATGATGAGACGTGCCGCCTGCAAGTCGCTCGTCTGATGGTCACAGTCACGCCTATAAACAAAAGCAACACCAATGAGAACTTCGAATGTTGAAGTATTGCATGACACTGGACTGCGCTCGTCACTCCGAGACTTATGATCTTAAGTCTCATAATATCCAGTAATTTCACTGGCTTCAATGCCCTTCAAACCGGAACACCACACTGCTGCTTACACACTGTAGTGCGCAGCAGAAATATGCAAAGCAGCGGTACTTTACCGGACGGCCGCATCTCGCATACGAAGGACGGTACCACCTATTAAGTTCTAAACGAATGGTCTTATTCATAATGGAACAGACTGAACTTTCAGAAAGTCAAGAAAATATGTCGATAAATTAATGCTCATTAAATATATAAACTGCCTCGATGGCGCAATTGTAATGCGTACGCGTTACGATTGAGGTCATCTCTGAGGTCTCGGGTTCGATCCCCGGGTCGGGTAAAGTGGTATTGGGTTTTTCTATTACGAAATGCTCAGTATCAGCCCGGAGTCTGGAATTTGTGCCCGGTATGGCGATAGGCTCGCCTCCTATCACATAAGGGACGGAAATACGCTCGGCGAAATGTGGGTGTACTGGTTACACCTCTGCTTACCCCTTCGGGGATTACAGGCGTGAGTGCGTATGTATGTATAAATATATAAAAAAGAATAAGAAAAATATCAGAAAAAAAATTACCTGCGACCATCTCTTCCTGTGTCGAATCTTAGACTTATCTTTCAAATGGCAAATCAACTTGTTTTTTCCAGGCATAGTCCATATTAGCCTACCACCGTATGGCGTTGGATATTTCTTGGGAGGCCTTAACCTCACGTTAGTGAGATGCACTTCAGACGCCGCTTCGTCGATCGTATCCACTAGACACTTCACGAAACGATTCACTTGTGAGTCCTCGGCGCTGTGGTCGGATATTTCGAAAGCGTCGTCTATGAAAATATGACCTGAAGAGGTAGTTTATTTTTAGGCTTTTTTATCCTAGCACGACAAAGTGACCACACTGTACCTGATGTTAAGTACAGTGCAGTCTAAATATAATGTCTCGACGTCAAGAGACATTGCGTCCCTCGAAGGTGTGCAGAATTATGCCAGCCTGAAGTTACTGGATATACACTAGCTGACCCCGGAACGCGACTCGTCTGAACAAGCCACTAGGCGTGTTTTTCACCATGTGTACGATGATCGCTAGCCAGTCGAATACACAAATGATCAGGGACCCCTACCACCAGCCCACCTTCCGTACTCAAGGGTGCCAGCGATATTGAGTCTCTCCATCCTACTTGCTTGGTCTTTTTATATGCAATATTTAGATGACCTAATGTCAGCGAAAGAGTACTTTGATTTTAAGATCTGTGTATTAGCGGCCACTTATCAAAAAATACGTTGGATAATATTTCGCCTTTTTGAGATTTTGTTCACATTCATGGCTCTACCCTTTCGACTTCTCTGCACGGGATAATATAATGTACAAAAAAATTATGCAAAAAACCAAACCGTTCGATGTATTTCGTTAATAATCTAGTATGTGTGATTCGTTTTTGCACATATGATTAGGTTTAACGGTACCCTAAGCCCTAAGGGACTGTGCTCTAGGTACACAATAAATAAGTACGTACACCCAACATTTTACTATATTTTCCTCGACATGAAAATCGAACCGGCTAGGATGCAAATATCCTATGTCCTAATCTAAGTCATGGTCAACATGTATACCAAAATTTGGTCCGATCTACCAGCCGTTAAGGCGTGATAGATTAACAAAAATCTAAATTTCCAAAGTCACAAATATACAAACCGTTACATTTAGAATTAGTAGGATTATTTGAGAAGGCAAGGACACGCAACATTTTTTGCATCTATTGTTTAATGTTGCTATATGGATTGCGCTATTTCCTTGGTGGCTAATAAATTTTATTTTTTTGTTTCTGAGATAGTATAAGACTTACATTCAAGTTCGTAGTAGTCCGAGTCGGTGACCCCGAGATATTTCTGCGCAACTCGACGGGCGCTCTGATCCTCGTCGAGTCTGAATATCGACTTCAAGAAGTCCATCATCTCGTCCTTAGTCTCGTGCCACATCGTCGCGCACACTTGGATTCTGCAACCAATATTTTGTATATTTATAAAGCTATATAAACAAATTTATTTGGACCATATTCTGCGGCAAATACAACCATCAAATTGCGTTATATTAGCCTGTAAACCGTCTATAGCGATTAAACCGCCATCCAGTGGTTTTTTCTCTTTTTTAGTATCATAAAGAGTTAAAGGAATAATATAATGAATCGAAATTCAATTATATGAATCGAGTTTTGTATGCACAAATATCCTGTCAATATGATGTCTAAATGTCATGACAAAAACTCAACTACGCAAAGATACCATACATGTTCCGATAAGGACTGAGTATTAATCTAAGGGGCTGAGTGTCCCGAGTTTTCTTTTCTTCTTCTAATCACATTTACTCGAAAGTTACAAATTCGGTAGAATCTTTTCCGAAAAGCAGGTTCCATTTAAAATTGGAAAACAAAACTTAAAGAAAAATGTTTCTAGGCCTTACTTTCCTTACATTCAAATTAGTTTCTTCCGATATATTTTTTTACATTCAGCATCACTGTTATTATTAGACAACTATGGGCAATATTACTAAGAAATTAAATTTTAGACTGAGGTCTAACTGAAAACTTTCAGAATTGGTCGAGTCGAGCGCAATGGCCGAGTTGCTGGCTATAAAATAAGAGACTGTTGGTTCGTTCCCCGCACTTCTTCCCTTATCCCACTTGCTGTAGGGTCGGCGCAACATGCTTTTTAACACATGTTATAGAAAGATTTAGCTTGTAGTTTTTATAACCGGCCGCCTGCCTGACGTCAACCCCTCTGGTAAAGAAAGATAAAGTAGTATACCTGGTTATAGAGTCGGATGGTTTGATATCTTTGAATACGTTCTGGTCACTTCCAATAGACGAATCTTCACCAACACCTTTCCTTTCCAGATCCTAAAACAAAATACAATGTTATTATTATTTTATTTGTTTGTGCAACTTTTGGCATCGGATATTTTAAAAATATAAATTATGCTAGCTTTTGCTCTTAACTTCACATACGTGAAATAAATTGGATAAAAAAATATTTCCCAAACAATCTTTACAACCCTATTTCGAGAAAATCTCTGCGATGATGAGTCACTCAAGTATTTGGTTTTATAACAATTATAAAGAAATATATGCCATGTCGTAATGCGTATACGGTACGACCGCTGAGGTCTCGGGTTTGATCCCGGGTGGGGTATATTGGGGGTTTCTACCATGAAATGCTTTGTATCAGTCTGAAGTCTGGAATTGTGCCCGGTATGGCTAAAGGCTCGCCCCCTATCACATCATGGAATGAAAATAGGCTGTGCGAAATGTGGGTGTAATTACACCTCTGAGGATTACTGGCATGAGTGCGTATGTATGATCGCCGATCTTCTGCAAAAAATGCATTCAATACAATTTTAAGCTTACCTCAACCGTTAAATCATTATTCAAATCCTTTGTCCTATTGAACAGCATCGACTGATCGATCAGCGGTCCGATGTACCACAGTCTCGAGAACAGTTTGTCGGTAGCAGCGAGCCGTTCGCAGCGCGGCTGCCAAGTATGAAACACTATCCACGCTTGAGATATGAGCCATAACAACCACACCCACGCCATCTCGTGTCCAATATATTCGCGCAAGAAATACACTAAGGATATAATAAATCAGTTCTATATTACATGCTGTCTCAAACGTGCAAAGGACTCTCCAATGAGAGTGCTAGTTAGGGTTTTGTCTACTACGTTGGCTTAATTCAGGTTGGTAGACTTTACATGCCTTCGAATTTCAGTTACGCAGGTTTCCTTGTGAACAGTCCGTTCCACTCCCTAATATGCTATCGCCACTTATAAACTATTGGTATAGTTTGTTCTGAATTTGAATGGCTTGGAGGTGAAGATTCTTTTAAAATTATATCTTCGATTCTCTTTAAATGTTATACAAAAAGATTTTGCTAATGAGATTTCGACATTATACTTACGAGGACTACGCTATAACAAGAAAACGAACATTATGACTTTAGACAAGGGCATAACAATAATTAAGTCATAATATATTTGTAATACTTTATTAATACCCGTACCATTTTATACGAGACTATCCCGCCCACACATCCGCACTGTAACTACTGTAAGCAAGTATCGACAGTGGCAGTTGACACGCACATTTCGACACCGAGCAATGAAGCTAGGCGAGTCTCTGGGAATGCGAATGTCTTTATCCGTTAATACCCGTACCATTGTGAAAATATGGCATATTCCTTACAAACAAAACAAATAATTCACTAATTTAATCTCAATGCCATTTTGTTGCAAATAATCAACATGACATCAGTGTTTTTCATCCAGTAAAGTTCGTAGAAATAGCAGATAATATCAATAAATAAAAATAAATCATATCGGACGATGCTCTGATAATACACAAAACAGACTTTACTATATCTTATTTGGACTTAATTTTTAATGCTGGTTGTTATCATTATTAAAAAATCAATGAAATTAATTAAAACCATAACGCTCATTATGATAATTAAATGTTGCTCCTTTGCGCCTATGCTAAATGACGCAACAATAAATACAGTGCTATACAGAACATTGTAATGATATAGTGTTGTTTATGTGCAGGCGTGGAGTGTGGCGCTTACCATCAGACGAGCGACCTGCTCATCTCGTCATTCAAGCTGCTAAAAAAACTTACCCGGTGGTATCTCATAGAACAAATAATCAGGTATTGATCTGTGGAAAGCGCACGGATCCGCGTTCCTCATTCCGCAGAAGCTAATAAGCAGGTTGACTGTTACTGGCCCAACAAGGGTCAATGCGAAGGTAAAACTGAAATTTTGGATGAGTATCTTGCACGCGAACTTGGCACTTCCAAAGCAGAAGTAGGCGGCACCCACTTGTATCAACGCGACCCATAGGGACGAGGTCCATATCGCGTTCAAACTAAATGTGCCCCCAGTGATGTCATAGCCTATAGTTTCATCGTCCCGCAGTACTATTAGGACCTGTGGTGAAAGGAGACAATGCGTCGCTTAACTACTTATATCGTGCTGAGGTGTCAGGTTCGATACCCAGGACGGGTAAAAGTGATATTGGGTTTTTCTATTACGAAATGTTCAGTATCAACCCGGAGTCTGGAATTGTGCCTGGTATGGCCATAGCCATGGCACAATTCGAGCGAGCCTATAGGCGCGCCCCCTATCATATCAAGGGACGGAAATAAGCTCAGCAAAAGCCTCAGGCGTGAGTGCGTTTATATGTGTAATAATAAACACACCCAACATTCACACAAATAGTCCTGACCAGAATGTATTATTTAGTGCAGAATATAATACATATTTTTTTTCAAAATATGGATAGTGACAAAGACTTCTATGTATAACTAGACGGGCTGTTTAGAAGTAAAATTGCGCCACATAAATAGTGACTTTGACAACTAAGGCGGGAGAGCGAGAAAGGAGCTATTGCAGTGAATAACCTAATTGTATAAAAATTGGTTCGTTTCTATGTTTCGAACCTGCGTTTTACGTCTCAACAGTCCGTACGACTCACCACTGAGCGCTGCATTTTCCATGAGTATTGCCTATGGCATAATTATTTAACACAAAAACATTAACGCCTCACTCAGGTAAGGCCTATAGTATCTAATTGAAAGATGCCACAGTTATTCGATTACATAAAAGAAACCTTTATAAGGTTACATACCTCGTTAACCACGTATAATCTCTCTCCAAAAGCTTTTGAGACGTGAGTGAAGAAAGAAAACGGATTATCGTCTTGTATGAACAGAGATATTAATATGCATACTATAAACACGAAGATCTTCCAAAGAGAAAGTACCCTCTGTGTGTAGTACCGAGTCCTTTTAAGATTATCACGTAACTCCTGTAAGACTGTGAATACTGAAATCAAAACAAAAACCGAAATAAATTAAAATATCCGAAAATGTATTTTTATGTGCGATCAGTATAAAATTCCACGGTCGAATTTGAGTCTTGTTTTATGTGGAAAGTAAGTCATCCACTCTGTGGTATTTATCTCCGAACTCTAACATGACGACGTAATTTTATTGAATGTTGACAGACAGTTTCACCCGAGATATTTGTCGTCGACAGTTATCTCTCTCGCGTGCGAGATATCTCGTATTGTATATGCTAAGTGCACTACGACATATATCATAGTGTTTACGCTCAAAATCGTTTACACTTTTCAACCGATGAAAAACAGAGGTTTTTTTTGTATGAATTCAGAACTCCGCCAAATATGGACCGATTTGGATGATTCCTTTTTCATTCGAAATAGTATAGCTCAAAGTTGGTGCTATTTTAGTTTCAAGAAGAAATTCCACCCTTAAGGGGGTGAAATCGGGGATGAAAGGATCAAACTTCAAAATCGATTATATAAATGTTCATAAATGTTTACCTTATCAACTCATCTACAAAAACTCACCATAGCTCTTATTGTAGGTGTCAACATAATTCTCCCACCATCCTAAAGACACAAGCAAACATGCAACTGGTATGGTCCAGAGAATTGGGGTCCGATCCAAAAGCGGCCATACTACAAACGCTGTGATTTGTGCTGATAAGGCCAGGACATCCAGTATTACTTTTATAGAAAACTTAGAATCCACTCGGTCTCTCGTGAAGATGTTTAGAAGGCCAGGCACTGCGCACATGGCGTTCATCAACATTGCTCCTTTTACAGCGTCCAGTTCTGGTAGAATTAATAGGACTAGTGTTGCTACACCAATTGTCTGCAGCGTCTCTGTTATGAAGGCCTGTAACATAAATGGTGGTGTGAGTGTTAAGTACACCATACAAAATTTATTCGACTGGATAACGAACAGTCGCCGAGTCAGTTTCCGAGTCGCGTTCTGGGGTCAGCCAGTGTAAATCCAGGTCGATTTAATTCTGGCTGAATAAAATGAAGTTGCATTTTTATTACCAGCAGGTGCAGTGTAATCGTTTGCCATGTAAAGATAAAAACGATAATTGTTGCAGAAATCAAGTGGTAGAGCCACGCTGTAGACATTTTTGTTTACAACATGAATGGGCTGGCTCGACCAGGTCGTGAAGTACCTACCCGCTTCTTGCTGCGTTTCGTACGGCGCGTGCGATATTCGGAGGCTCAAATTCCCCTCCCCTTCCTAATCCCTTAATTATCCCTTTTCTTTAAGATCGGCAACGCGCTCATGATTCTTCTAGTATTGTGGGCGTACATGGGTGGTGGATATCACTTACCATCAGGTGGCCAACGTGCTCGTTTGCCGGCCTATGCTATAAAAAATTAAAAACCATAGGGAAGACAGAATCGATATGACCTTCTTGGGATAAAATATAAAAACCATATGACTTGGTCGATTGCTAGAAAACACCGAAACCCTGGTAGAAAATATAATACTTACGATTACAAACTGCGTTTTTGTAGGTTTTCTTGCGGTTTTGAAGAAGCATATTCTGAGAGACCGTAAAAATACGGCGAGTTCCGGTACTCCGAATGCAATAAGAGCTGCCCATAGCCATGTTATCCTTTCCTCTAAACTGTGGACCGTTATGAACTGCTGATCTAAGGCTGAAGAGCAAAAATTATAAACATTATGAATTATATAACAAAACATAGTCTTGACCCCACACTAGGATACACCATATTATGAAGATCAAACACAACAAAACAAACTACAAGAGGACTTTGTGCCACAATATACTTATTTTACTAGGTAGGTAGGTCCCTCGTATACGAAAGGCCGTTCGGGTAACACCGCTTTGTGTATTTCTGCCGCCTAGCAGTAGTGTGTAAACACTGTTGGCTTTCGGTTTGAAGGACATTGAAGCTAGTGAAATTACTGCGCATTATGAGACTTAACATCTCCTGTCTCGTGGTGACGAGCGCAGTGCAGTGCAGTGCAAAGACTCATTTTTCACGACTTTGGACACGCATATCTCACAAAGTAACTTATGTAA
Source organism: Mimas tiliae (assembly GCA_905332985.1). Taxonomy (NCBI): domain Eukaryota; kingdom Metazoa; phylum Arthropoda; class Insecta; order Lepidoptera; family Sphingidae; genus Mimas; species Mimas tiliae. Next base: position 8,855,783 of record HG995241.1, read on the forward strand.
AAAGTAATTTTGCAACCTCTATATAATTTTTAAGGACATATCCAATGAAACCACACATGCCTATGTGTAATGACGGTCTCCGTAGCGCAACGGGCGAGAAGCCAGTTATCAAACGAGAGGCCACGGGTTCGATTCTCGCACCGAGACAAATGTTTGTGTGATCCACAGATATATGTATCGGATCTGGGTAGGACCGTAACAGCCTCGTAGTTCCCGATACCCACGATACAGATTCACCTACTGTGGGGTCAAGACTATGTGTGTGACTGTTACATGTATTTATTCAATTTATTTAGTGGGGAAAAGAACATCCTTCAGTTACATGCATCATTACCTCCATCCTTTTATTTCTTAATTTCACTACACCTTTGTGTAGCGGTTTATAGAATACATATTACCATTTAAAATTCATCCATACAGTGCTAATAGTCTCAAAGTAAAATGGCTGTGACATACAGACGGACAGACGGACAGACGGACAGACGGACAGACGGACGGACGGATGGACGGATGGACGGATGGACGGACGAACGGACGGACGGACGGACAGACGGACGGACGGAAGGACGGACGGACGGACAGACGGACGGACAGACGGACGGACAGACGGACGGACGGACGGACAGACGGACGGAAGGAAGGACGGACGGACGGACAGACGGACGGACGGACGGACGGATATGACGAAATTATAAAAGTTCCGTTTTAGCCATTTGACTATTGCATCCTAAAATGCTATAACATTTATACTTACCAAGTGCTCTATTGCAATGCGTAATTTGTCGATCCTTCTTCAGTTGTGATGTAATAAATAGAAGAGTCCCTTTAGCTATGACCGCAGACCCAAGCACTGCGCAGAACACTAATATGTAGGCCAGCACTTTGAAGATTTTCACGCTCATGTCTATCCATTTTGTAGAGACCATAGATCCGCTTTCTTTCTTCACGGGTAACTCTCGAAATAGATTCCATCCTTTAGTTTCTTGGGCAGTTCTTTGGCTATAATAATAAAATATTATATCGCTTTTGTCTGGTAACACTATAACTACATGAGTGAAGAAGACCCAGACTGTATCGTACATTGGGTCATTGTTCGTGTCTTTCAGGATACCGTAACCTTCCCTAGATAAAACTCGCCCAGTATCGCATTGCAGAATGGAGATACCGTAGGCAAAAAGATTGTGAACTCTATGCAGCTCCGTATACCTCTTCGGAGATACAGGCTTGAGCATATATAGGTATCTATGTTTAATAATCTCATGACTTCTAATGTTTTCGCTGAGTTTATTTCCATCCTAAGATGTGATAGGTGACAAAAGTGTTGATGTCAGGCAGGCGGCCGGTCGTAAAAACTACAAGCCAAATCTTTCTGTAACTTGTGTTAAAGAATGTTGCACCGACCCCACTGCGAGTGGGATAAGAGCAGGTGGAAGATGTGATAGGTGACAAGTCTACCGCCATGTCGTACAAATGCCAGTCCCAGGCACCTCGTATGTGATTTTTTTAAATAAAACCCTTATTTGTTTGTGATTGCTTGACCTCGGATTTAAACTCAGAACTTCGCCGGTCTCACAGCTTATGTACGGAGTCACTAAACCAATGAGGCGATGGATTATAACAAGCCATTAAACAATGCCGCTATCAACAAATTAAACGTTATCTATTAATAACACTATGATTCGACGAGTAAATATTTGCGAACTACCTTGTTATTTGTTGCATTATGACGCCACCAAAATAATCTAATCGAAAATTGTAATTAAAAAATAAACGAATAAAGAAATTTATATTCCATCTTAACCGACATTTGGGCAAATATGGTAGGTACCTACACGTATATTCCATTAGGTACACGTATATTCCATTCTATAATAAGCCTATAAATTAGGCATTCATATTGAAGCTAAATTTTCATCGTATTTCTAACCCTATATCAATTGGCATATTTTTATAAATGAAAAATATTGCTCTATTTAATATAACATTAAGCATTTGAATAATTGAAACGTTGGATTGAAACCTCAGATCTAAGGTAATTGTTATAGTCTACGCAAATCATACAAGCGCACGTAAAACTAAATCATGGAACATGGTTTGGTAAAACACAGGGCTTTTTGCAATTATTGGTTTTATAGGGCTCTTAGTATATTAGGTAGCCGGGGAAGGGCTAGCACCGTTAATAGTGGACTCAATTGCAAAGTATGCAAGCATAGCATTACCATCGCAAGACCATGGATTTCAGATATTTCTAAAAATAGTTAAGGACGACGGAATATTTTTATGAGGTAAACCGTAAAGGGTAAGCAGTAGATTATTAAAATGTACATTTCAATTACCACTGCTACCCTATTCATCATTACCAAAATAGAGATATAGAAGAATAGTTGGCGTGACACGGGTTGGGCCACACCCACCCCCTTGCAAAGTCAAACCGACGTTGCATTCATAGCCGTACCAAAGTCCTGGCTCGCCCTAGAATCTTGATGACTCACCCAAGAATCATGCAAGCTACCATCAGTAATGATTTCAAATCTAGCCCACAACAGAAAAATGCTTTTTCCTACGCCGTTGTTTGCTGTAACCATGGCAGGGTATCAAAGATCCATTTATGAAAAATTGTATTAAAATTTGTTTTACAGAAAGCCACTTACTCTATTTCATCACCGTCGTCATAAAGCGGGGTGTATTCTGTTTCGGACTCATCAGAGTCATCCTCCAACTTCTTAAATCCTGGTGTAGTTGTGGCCATTATGCCTTATCACCTAACTGGAACAAAAACACTTTCGATACAGTATTTATTCCAATAGTATTAATAGGTAATAATGTCTTGAACGCTATTTCTATATAACCTAACTGCTGTAAACCCCGACATCAATTATAATGCAGCTGAGTTTCTGTGACAACCTTCCTGCTCCATAAGATTCTGATGTATCTATCTATAAGGCAACTACTCATCGAAAACTATTCGATGAGCCCCAACACGAGTTAGAAGCTGCAGACAGTTTGGTTATATCATCAGGCCAAGGGTACTTAGCTATGAACACTCGGTTAAAATTCTCTTTTAAATGGAAAACCGCATCCAAATCGGTCCATCTATTTTGGATACGATACGATTTCCCAGATAAATACTTAAACAGACAAAGAGGTCACTTATTTTTTTTAATGGCATGGGCCGGCAAATGAGCAAGTGGTTCACTTATCTTAAGTGATCTCCACCGCCCATAAACGCCCAAAATACCGGAAGAATCGTTGCCGACTTTAAAGGAAATGGATAATTAAGATTGGCATGTGGTGGGAGATTAGGGTTCCGGATATCTCACTCACTTTACGTCGGTTTTCTGTAAGACAGAAAACAGTAACAGCCCGGTCGAGCCGGCCCATTCATACTGTAGACAAGTCGACTGTCTAAAGCGTAACTTTAAAAAATTACTTTATAACAACCCTCTTTATTTGTCGGTGTTTTTAAATAAATTTCTGCTCTTCGATGCATTTATATCACTAAATTGTAGCAACTTTTGAGTCGGCACATACCTTTGATATAAAGACACATATTTTTTTATTTCACAAACACATCACTGTGCACGTATATTTTCCCTTATTATAATTTCAACAAACAATAACAGATACAGAAGTGTTGTCGGCAAAAGTATGACTGAGTAAATAAGCTAACAGTATTCTCAAAGTGGCAGCTCGAAGCATAATCCCAATATCAATCGACGGTCATTATGATATCGCATTGATTAGTTGTTTATCACTGATCGCAGATCATTCCAATCAGAACTGCGATTTAAGTATTTCAACGTAAACGTTATCTATAATAATCGCATCCTTGATTTTAATAAATAATTATTTACTATTTAATTATTCAAAAGATATAGCTACTAGCCTGCATGGGATATTTTATTTCTTGACATAGTGAAATGTACGGAATTCGATGATATTTCCGAATATACTTTACCCATGTTTCAATGTAACCATGTTACGCAATCATCTTAAATTATATCGAGGATGATGCATTATACGTAGTTTTTGCTCGCAGCCCACGTGATGCCTTTTCCGGGATAAAAATTGTATCTATGTCCTAATCTAACTAATGGTCAACTTGTGTGCCAAAGCTCATCAAATTATGTTCAGTCGTTAACCAATCTTATTTTCCAGTGAAATAATGAAGTGGAAGTACCTAAATACCACTTACCTATACAATTACAATGATAACACAAATCCTTTAAAGTATCAAGAAAATACCAGGTATATAATCTAAATTTAATTAATGATAATAAATAATACGCTTACACAGAAATACTGTCAGTTCTTAAATTGATAACTACATTCTAAAAAATACATCAGTCATGTCTCCGCACAAAATAAACAGAAGGTGAACATAAGATTGCAATTACAGATCTGTCGCATAGTTTATTATTGTAAATAAAATGGCTAGTAACCACCCACATTATAATTAAATAGAGAAAAATATACCAAGGACAATAAAAACTAAAGCACTAGCAATCATTGATAAAAAAATATATAAATAAATATAATAAATACACCCAACAGTCACACACATAGTGCTGACCCCACACTAGGTTAACCTGTGTCGTGGGAATCAGGAACTACGAGGGACTTGCGGTCCCACAACACCTAGACCCGAAACAAATATTTGTGGATCAAACAAACATTTGTCTCGGTGCGGGAATCGAACCCACGGCCTCTCGCTTCGCGGCCGGCTACTCGCCACGCCACGGAGGCTGATATATATAGATCGATTCATTTTGGCACGTTTTTCTGTTTGCGTGAGCTTGTAAATATGTACTTAAATTTGTGACAGTAACGAGTCAGCCGCCACGAAGGTAGAGTAAAGTTGGTGACAACACATCTAATAATATTTTGAAACTCTACTCTGTATTGCTATCTCACTGTCTGTTTCATCCGTGAAGCCCAAGGGTATCTGTGCTACTCTAATAGAAAAACATCCGACCACAAACTGATAAAATTGAGCTCCAAATAGGTATTTTAAGTGTTGCCTCCACCTTTACTCTAGCTTCGTGCTGACATCCTATTCATTGAAGTCATCGTCTCTATACACACAGATGACTCATACATCGCAAGATTTATAATAATTAATTGAATTATTTAACTTAGTTGTGACTACCTTAGCTTATATAATCTTGGTAATTAAAGGCGCATAATGCGCAGTAAATGTCGCTAATTATAGAATATGTTGTAACTTTGAATTACATAAAACAATAGAAAATCGTGGCAATTCTCGTTTTAAGTTAATCAATAAGGAGGAAGAGCTCTTTTCAAATATACATTGATCAAATATTATTATTTAACATTAATAATTATGAATTAATGATAATAAAATTGTAATCACATTGTATTCTAATGCAAAATGTGATTGTTTGGTATATTTTATTAATAGAAATGTTTCATGTTAAGTACCATAAATTGATCTTGTTACCTATGTGCAACATTAGGGTAATAAATATGTGCTACTTATACAATACACATAATATAAAATCAGATCTGTCATAAACTCCACCGCGCCTAGCATTACACCTCACGTAAAATCTCGCGCGCGAGAGGGGAAGTTATCGACGTCAAAATATATCAGACGAAGGTGTCAACATTACATTACTACGTCGTAACGTTAGTGTACTTAGACCGAATACTACAAGGAACAAAGAAATATTATATTCTCTATATTTCACATTAACATAAAAAAATAATTATGTCTAGCCCTGTTAGCTTCGATAACGAAAAACAGGTTTTGCAAGACAAAACGAGCCGACAAAAAATACTCATAGCGTATAATACTAGGCGGGCAAATTTTCAAAACAAACAGGTTATAAAGCAAATTACAAAATCAATAGATCAATAAAGTTTACTGTTGTTTTATATCACAAGTAAATAGCTACCAAGTCTTGAAAATAAAATTTTGGCATATTGCGAATTGCAAATGTACAAACGAATGGCCTGTCACAAACGAACGAGTTTAACTCACAACTATTTTAATCGATCTAAAATTAGATTAACTAGCAAACTGTTAACCAATTACTGTCCGTACTATAAGAATTCAATTACGCTTGGAATACACATGCTACATATAACCACGGTTAGGATCTACGGGCCTATTGTATGTCGAAACTAGCCCTAAGATATGCTAATTTATCCGCTTTAAAAAATTGCGAGTCGCCAACAAATTATCGCCCATCTCATTAGTGTAGGAGAATAGCTAAGGAGACGGACAGTAATAACTCAGATTTTCTCGACAAGATGTAATAAAAATAACAAGTACCGTATTATGCTTTTTACCCTCTGAAACTTACACTGGCATTTATTGAACATTAGTGCTTTTAATGAATAATCGGCTTACAGATGAGTGTCGGTAAATTCGACAAATTTATAAGAGGCCTACTAATTATGATCGATCTTCAGAATACCTCCATTAGCATGCTATTAAAAAGCTACTAAACAAAACTTGTGCATAAAGCTTAATTCTCGTTGTCATTAGTGGACATTTTATTTGTACTGTAATCTTGTCCTTTGTCATAGTCAGGTACGTCTTCGTGTTTTGAAAAGTTCCCCAGTGATACTTGTGCTATTGTGTCTACTATACTTGACGTACTCAAATACGAATGGCTAGACGGTGGTACTGATGTCACCATATCATCAGATTTAGATAGTTTCAGAGCTTGTTCATAATCTGACATATAATCTGGCAGTGTTGTCTTTTTAGTCAATTCTAACATTTGATTCAAAAATGATTCACCTCCAACTCTTGACGGTAAACTAAAATCTGTTGCTTTCATTTCGCCAATATCAGATTTAGATGTGTCCACTTTAGAACTAGTTTCTGTGTGTTTTGGCATATCTGTGTGCTCGGGTTTATCAGGTTTTCCTTTGCCCACACTACCAAAGTCCGGTGGTAGATAATCTTTATTATTTTTTATCAAGTCATGTGGTGATTTTAATAAGTCGTGCGGAGATTTCATCATCACGTTCTGATCAAGTCCAGCTTTAGTAGATATTGGACTACTGCCAGACAGCGGTTTTAACAACGACTCTTGCATTTTCATCAGCGACGGCGACAAAAACATGTTATTTGCGGCCAAAGTGGACTTAGACATCGGGTCAGGAATTCCCAAAATACCCGCACTGGAGTATTTACTTGCTGAGAACAGAGCGTTAGCAATGTCAGCAGAACTCATCATGAGATTAGAAGCTATGCTGGCTGGTATAGGAGTTGCTGAACTTGTACTGGTAGCAGTACTACTTGAGGTTTTATCAAAACTACCAATACTGTTAGTTAAATTCTGCAATGAGGCCGCATACGATGGCGGATCGGGGAGTTTGGTACCAGATAAACTTGCCGCCAAAGTCGGCGTCATACTCGGTGTTAAACCAGTTAACATGCTATTAGCCGCTGCTAAACTTTCCAAGCCAGTAGGGCCCAATGGGAGAGACATGTTTGCAGGTCCAAGCCCTAGAGCCATAGTCGTTAACATATCTAGACCAGTCGGATAAGTTGACGGGAGTGTGGGTGTTGCCGACTTCGATGATGATTTTGACGAAGATAAAACCGGTATGTTTAGAGGAGGTGTTTCAAACTTATGCGGCGAACGCGATCCAATACCAGATGATACGTTTATCGGCGGGACGCCTGCTGGTCGACTAACCATTTGCTGTAAAGTACTGACCGACGGGAAGTTAGGTACAGACGTAGTTTGGGTGGGTTTCGATACGGGAATAGGTTGTGGAACTGCCAATAACGCATCCAAATCCATTTTATCGTCGTTCTCTGACGAACAACCCAGTTCGTCGCGTATGAAGTGCCACAACAACCCATCACTCTGTTCTCTTGGGAATTTTGCAGTCAGTGTACATTTCAACTTATCTAAATAAGATATGTCTGGTTTAAAATTATCTTTGAAATCGACAGATGCTTCATCTGAAAATGTTGAGTAATATTTAATACTTTTCTTGATTTGTTCCATGGCGTGTGTTGATAAGTGACTATCATGAATCATGTTGTATTGCAGTAACAACGGTCGAGGATATTCGGTAGGCCTCTGTTCTGGAGGGGGCATCACCCAAAAGAAAGTCAATGATGATTCTAATACTGGACTCTCTGGATTATATGGTGCTGGAATAAAGACAAAAATATGAAATACATTTTAATTAAGAAAACATACGCCCGCATACTGAAACATAATAAGAAATTTGACTCGACATTATTATGACTATTTTTAATCAATTAATTAGTTTATTCAAAATCTATTATAGAATTAATTTCAGAAATCCGTTTAAAAAGAAATACAATTATTTTAATCAGGTGGCCTTCCACCGTCGTCGTCGTCGTCAAATGGCAGAAAAAGGATGTACAGTGCGATAACTGTAAGCGCTGTCGTCAAACTCTTAATTGGTGAATTTACGTTATATTTCTAATTTTCACCGATTATTTGTTCCAACATTTGCCAGCGCCTTCTGATGCTTATTGCACTATAAGACTAGTGATTTTACGTCATCACCCGCCATGGTCTTTGCAGTGCATGCGTGCGAGGGAGATGGTGAGATGTTTCCACACATAGCATCAACACATTTTAAATCGTGTTAATAGTCAAATTGTAATGTCGTGTTGCAAACTAATTATTAGATACTGAGCCGGCAGGTTTAGGATATGCAACATTACATATTTCGCGCGCGCGAGTGAGATAACTATCGATAACAAATAACGACAAAATACCAGAACAGGGTTGAAAGTACTATTTTCTCTACTTTTGACATAATGAGTCGAATAGGTATTCTATGCTACGGTGTTAGCTTCGATAGACATATAGAGATAACCATACAAAACTGTTTTTTCACGACAATACAAGTCGACAAATCATCTCGTGTTGCATATGCTAAGCCCCCACATGAATAGCGTTTCAGTATTTGGCCGTGAGTATAATAATGGTTTGTACATAAATACGTACAGCAAATAACACCAATACAAGGAATGTACAATATTTCAGATGGTCCGCGCAACTTTATTTGATATTCAAGTTGATTGTCACAGTCTCGGAGACTCGGCATCGCGGGATTCGTGGGATGTGAATGGTACCATCCGAGCAGTGTCAGACCAAGTTTCTCAATCTCCATTTGTATTTCAAGCTCGACTAGCACGCGAGGTCTGCTATCAGTTTTACTAACCAGACATGGAAATGTGTGTGTTATCATCAAGTCTGAAAATAAATAAAGCTCAGTTATTACATACACTACATAGTAGGTCCTTCATATGCGAAAGGCCGTCTGAGTTGATACCAACCGCTTTGTCTATTTCTGCCGCCAAACAACAATTTACATGCAACTGTTGTGCTTCGGTTTGAAGGACATTGAAGCCAGTGAAATTATTGGGCATTATGAGGCTTAACATCTAGGTATATGTAATAATTATTATTTACATACGCACTCACGCCTGTAATCCCCGAAGGGGTAGGCAGAGGTGTAACCAGTACACCCATATTTCGCCGAGCGTATTTCCGTCCCTTATGTGATAGGGGGCGAGCCTATCACCATACCGGGCACAAATTCCAGACTCCGGGCTGATACTGAGCATATCGTAATAGAAAAATCCAATAGCACTTTACCCGACCCGGGGATCGAACCCGAGACCTCAGCGTTGGCATCAATCGTAAAGCGTACGCATTACAACTGCGCCACCGAGGCAGGCATTATTTGATTATTATTATGTCACATATTGCTTATCATCACATACATCATCCAAAATGTGATGTTCTCTGTGCATAATACCAATATACCTGCGATGCTATATATGCGGGAGCTTGTGAATTGATTTGTGTTGGGCAATGACGCATCAGCCGTCCTCCTATACCTATTGAAGCGGACGCACAGTAATTGTCTATACAAACATATCACACAAACACAGCACCGCGCGAACAAATGAGTTGAATATAATTGGTAGAGTCAAAACTGACTATAGCATGAATGGCGTGAAATAGCAGCTACCTACTGTTTCATTTTCTACTGTGCGTAATACATCTAAGGCTCAAATCCGCCTCTCCTTCCCAATCCCCTTATTACCCCTTCATTTCAGATCGGCAATGCATCAGGTGTCCACTTGCTTGTATGCCAGCTATAAAAAAATATTGGTAAGGTACATACTGTGATTATTTAAGTCCCAAGTACCGGCAAGATAACCATAAACCTCTTCTTTTTTTAAATGACAATGTATATCAAGAACTAGACTTGCATTTGAACTCGCTGACACCAAGAATGGTTGGATTTTTCCTGCAGATGAAAATGACACTGCTTCTATCAACATATTTGCATCACTGGAAAACACAGATAATACCAAACAATTATAATATGTACCACTTAGTACTACAATTAAACTGCAATTAAATTAGGTATGCAAACACATATTTTTTCGGATTTTAATATTTTTTAATTATGTATAATAAACTGCATGTACACCACAATTCATTTTTGTTTTTATGAGTTCTAACTCTTTGTTTGTCTGTGTGTGAGAGTGTGTGGTATCGTAACGCTTAAACGAATAGACCGATTTGAAAGCGATATTCATTTTTTAAAGTAGGTTTAACGTAGAACATTCTTAACTATGTAATGTTTGAAGAAAATCCATTCAGCAATTTAAAACTTATAGGCATTTTTCTAATTGCCGGCGATCTATTCGACACGGATAATCGCGGCCAAAAAAGCTGACCCAAATATAGCCACCATCAAAAAACTAGCAAGAATTATGGTAGGGCAACACTGCCATGCAATGAAGAACTGAACTGAATTAATAATTTGTTCTTTAAAAGTCAAATACAAATAACTCGAATCGTGTTATTAGATACAACATATTGATTGTTATTGATTATTAGGTACAACATATTAACTACGCGGGAAATAACTTGGCCAGACTGAAGTTCACCGCAAGCGCGTTGCAACAATTTTTTATAAAGACTAAAAGGGTGTCGGGAGGCTTGGAGGGAGGGTGAAGTGAGTAACTTCAGACTGGGTAAGTTATTTCGCGCGTATTGTACAATGTATGTACTTACTGTTGCATCATTCTATTAGGTACAGTGTTGTGCTTCATGACTATTCTTTGCGGTGGTGGTTCTGGTGGACTTTCTACCTCCATTTCTGTCTCTTCTGTAAAATAACAATATGAAATTAAAAGTTAATACACGTCCCATTGCTGGGCATGTGCCTCTTCTACTGAATGAGAGGGGTTACGCCTTAGTCCATCATGCGGGTCTAATGCGCGTTGGCATACTTCACATACTTTCGAAATTCTTATAGAGAACTTTTTAGGTATGTTTTCTTCACCGTTAAAGCCAGCAATAATTAATCAAAAGTACATACGTAACTTAGAAAAGTCAGAGGTAAAGGGGTGGTTTCGAACCTGCGACTTTCGTCTCGGCAGACTGTACCACTCTCCACTGAACTATCGCTGCTTAGAGCACTGCTGATTTACATATTATTATGGTTGAATCATTATTAATACAAAAAAAAATGGGGGATCAGTGTTTATTACTGATGACATCAAAGTATATTAAACTTGAAAAAAAAAGGACTAAACAATTATCCCCAAAAAAGGTTATGTATTAAAAATGATTGCTGATTTATAAGTGAGTTGTGTTACATACGCACTCACGCCTGTAATCCCCGAAGGGGTAGGCAGAGGTGTAACTAGTACACCCACATTTCGCCGAGCGTATCTCCGTCCCACGATGTGATAGGGGGCGAGCCTATCGCCATACCGGGCACAAATTCCAGACTCCGGGCTGATACTGAGAATCTCGTAATAGAAAAACGAGTTGTGTTGTGTTGTATACAAAAAAAAGGAAATTCCTATTTATTAATGATTAACACATATTTTGTTTTAATACATTATCAATAAAAAAAATAACAGCATTATTTGTGATTCAATACAGGGGGTATTTGGATGGTATTTGAGTTACAAGCTCATTTCAAAAGGAGCTAATTATATTATCAAAATAGTAAACTACACAAAATCTTCTATGGGAAACAGGCGTGACGCTATGTATGTATGTATGTAAAATCTTCTCAAAATTTTGCGATCCTCTGAAACCCCAAAAACTAAAAGAATCAACAAACCATCACTGTGCATATTTTCTCTTTGAAGCTGTTTCTTGCGAAGATAAGTAGCTTTTATCGTGTCGAGTTTTTTGCCTCTATATTTGACAGATGCCCAACCGCAGCCAGACCTTTTATCAGGGTTTATTATGCGTTTACAATGTATAGCCCATGCAGATGGAGAGCAGAATATTGTTTCAGTCTCATGAGATTTAATTTTACCATCTGGCTGCAAGTCTCCAACAAATTTTTGACCCTGGAAAAGTTATAGAATGTTTTTTTTATTAACTGAGTTTTTTAATCTATTTCAAAGATAGGCTGCTTAATTAATGTCTGTATATATATAAATATACATTGTGTTACAGAAAGGTGTGGTCATATTTTAGGGTCATTACATACAACTTACAGTAAGTACTTATATACCGGCTCTTTTCAAAACCGAGACATCCTAAATTTTACGTTAATCTTAATCACACGTTGACAAGATAGATAAGATCGATCACATCGCTATTAATGTCAACGACACTCAATTTTTAATATACGTGAATAACGAGTACGTAATTCTACAGGCATACGTACTTAACTTGTAATATAAACATAAGTTAGCACCTGAAAGAGCCTGTGCTGAAGACGATGTTCTATCTTCTAGAAGCACTTTAAAGACATCATTCTCGAGTCTTCCATCTATGAACTTTGCTTAATAAAGCCGACGAGCCTCTTATAACCTATTATCATCTGGACCAACACGAAACACCAATTCATAATACTAGTTTTTAGTCAAATAAATACATACATACATACGCACACACGCCTGTAATCCCCGAAGGGGTAGGCAGAGGTGTAACCAGTACACCCACATTTCGCCGAGCGTACCTCCGTCCCGTATGTGATAGGGGGCGAGCCTATTGCCGTACCGGGCACAAATTACAGACTCCGGGCTGATACTGAGCATTTCGTAATAGAAAAACCCAATACCACTTTACCCGACCCGGGGATCGAACCCGAGACCTCAGCGTCGACCTCAATCGTAACGCGTATGCATTACAACTGCGCCACCGAGGCAGTATAGTGCAGTAAATACAGCATGTTTTAAACCTATAATCATACTTCAAAAACGTAGAAATTGCTGAACTGACGGCGTCTAACTACTGTTTTAATGTGTTTTAATAATACAACATTGAAATGAAAGAAGATCTGTAGTATCACTTTTATAATTTAGTGTTGTCTTAAGTTGAAAGTCACTATTGTCATGTTAGTTAATAATAAAAATATCTATAATTATGTCCTATGTTGATGTACGGATTTAGTACACTACACATATCTTAAAAAAGGGACATTGATGCCAGTGAAATTACTGTGAATTTTGAGAATTAACATCTTTAGTTTCAGGATGATGTAGTGCTACGGCATGTAGCAGTTTTTTAAAGCAGAGGCAAACAAGCAAGTGGGTCACCTGATTGCAAGTGATTTTCAACACTCATGAACACCCTCAACAGCAAGATAATCATGGAGGAATTGCCGACCTTTAAAGATAATTAAGAGAATAGGAAGGGGATTTCAGCCTCTGGATATCTTACTTAAAGTACAAAACGCAACTTATACTTTACGCCGGTTTTCTGTGAAACAGTGGGAATAAATACCCTGGTCAATCCAGCCCAGTCATGCTATAGACAAAATTATCTAGAGTATGGTTCTATGACTTAAAAACTTTTATTTATTGTCCTGATCAATATTGTTTGAGTAAATGCACTAGCATACCATCAGCCAAGCCACCTGTTTGTTCATCATTGAGTTGTATAAAACAAAAAAAAATATCTTACTAAATATTCAATGGTCATTGCAGCTATGCCTGGCTCGAGCATTTTATCTTCCAAAAGCATCTGCAGGGTGACTCCTCTTCCTGGCATAGACTTACTTCCAGCATGTGCTTCAGAATCCTGCATCATAGAATGTTACTCATTACTCATTGTATATTAATTTTTCACAAAATATGTACTTGTCAAGATAAATATCTAATTACAAGCTAGTTATTGAGATTTTAAACAATGGAATCAATAGTGATTTCTTAGGTTTACGCGAATATTACACATTGAAATAAAACTAGTTTATACGGATTTTATCGCGGTTTAATTTTTATTTTAGTCCCGATGTTTTGAAAGCTTCAGCCTTCCTGGTCATGGGAGAGACCGCGAAAAAATTAAACCGCGATAAAATCCGTGTAAACTAGTTTTATTTCAATGGAATCAATCTAATCCAATTTTATATTGTGGCTTTATCAGAGTACACTCTTTGGGAGTACAATGATTTTTCCAATGACTGTGTAGGAATCTGTATATTGTGTTAGTTTTCTTATACTGTCAATGTGAAGTGTTTCTTCTAGTTTCATTAATTACTGCCAAACGATATGTATAATTTATTACTGAACAGTTGTTACCCGGGGCTCTGCCCGCGTAAATGTCTTTTTCTGGGATAACAGTAGCCTATGTTCTAATTCATGTCATGATCTACTTGTATGCCAGTTTTTAACCAAATCCATTCAGCCGTTAAGATGTGATTGATCTACAAACAGCCAAACTTTCACATCTACACTAATATTATAAAGAGGAAGGATTTGTATTTTTTTTTATGTAACGAATAAACTTAAAAACTACTGAATAAATTTCAAAAATTCTATTGCCGTTAGAATGCTACATTATCACTGAGTAACACAGTTTACTTTTTATTCCAGAAAAGGCCATTCACGCAGGCGGAGCCGCGAGCAAAGGCTAGTAATTAATATACAAAATTCAACACACCTCTCCTCCTCCTTAGCGAGTGGAATTTTACAAAAATGTAAAACATATGATACATTATTTTTAATAAACAATATTCACGCTCAATTTCACTGTCGTATTCCATTCCATAAAAAAGTTTCATACAAAGTTCAACCTATAAACTTCGCACAAGTATAAACAAAATTAATTAAAATTATACCACAATCGGATGAACAGTATGGCAGCTCATAAATTCAAACAAACAAAAATACACACTCAAATACGTAAATAACAATAAATAGGCAATGAGAATGGGATATGTGAACGATTAATAATTTGTAAAAACATTCCTTTGTAGGTATAAAAACCTAAATACTAAATAAATTGTAAGAAAGTAAGGGAAAAATGTACAATGTGATTAATAAACTGATGACTGTAACATCATTCTCATCCTCAAATGCTACAACTGATGGGAATGATTTATCTTAGCCAAGCGCAACTAAGAATGATTATAGTCGAATTATTCGACTCTGTAAACTATTCGCTTGTTATCTCTGATTTATCTATTTCTGAATTCAAAATATAATATTTATCACTATAATTTTCAAAATAACTATCACTTCAAGATCTAGCTATTTCATAATTTTTTCAACATGCTCATTTTAAACATTAATTATGCTTTATGAGTATAATATGTAATAATTATGGATTATAGAGAACAGATGTTTACAAACAAAAAAACCTCATCAGTGAAGTCTTCTCCACTCGCCACATCTTCTTTATCATCCTCCACGGTTTCTTTAGGAGGTGGTTCACTAGGTTTGTCGGTTTTGTTTTCATCACCAGGATTACTCATTGCAGCTTCAGGTTCAGCAGGAGTATTGATATAACTCGAGCCGGACATTAATGCAGCTGCCAAATGGGACGATTGCAGATCCATATTGACTACTGTTTACTATTCACCACACATTTAGTACACAGAACACAATACCCTAATTTGGTACAAAAAGATTTTTTAGAATTAATAAAACAGTCAAGTTTTGCAACTCCAGCCTGCAACAAACAAACAGACAAACAAATACCAAGAGTTTAAATTCTCTTTGATACCAAGCTCTTTGATACCAAGAGGTAGAGACACAGATTAACTATTAGTTACTACGCAAGGTAGAGAGTATAATATTCTTTGTACCAAGAGCCAGACAGTCCAGGGCTGCATTCAGGCACTCGGAAAATTATTGTCTATGTATACAAAAAAAAAACTACTGTGACAAAAATTAAACTACATCTTTTCCCCGATAGTTATCTGATTTAAATAAAAAAAATGTGGATAATGTATTTATTCATAAACATTTTTCATCATTTATTCATATACGTTATTAAAACAACTACTATATCAGCTAAATCTTCAATGGGAACCTTTATCGTCTATAGCTATGATGCGACGACGTATTGATATCGTCATAGCTAAATTCACTTTGCTGAAGACTCTTTCGTAGTCGACATTTGCGTGTGGTAAGTTGGTAGTAAGACAAAGCAGTCGAATGCAAACTTACATACCTCATGAAATGCCTTCTCAGAGAACTTTGTTATGAATGCCTTATTTCCACTCGTCACACCATCTGCTAAGGTTTAACAAGTGCAGTATTTCTTTAATAGTCTGTGGGTCTGATGCCGGGATACTACGCGAAAGTAGTATCATTTCATCTTTAGATTATTTCGGTTTTTTTAACTAAACTTGTTTTTTAAACCTTCAGTTTTGGTGTTGAGTAGGACACGATTTTTAAATGAGTTTGTAATAGAATACCGTCTCGTTGACGCAGTTGTAATGCATAGTACGGGTTATGGCTGAGGCTGACGACGAGGTCTCGAGTTCGACCTCGGGGTTTGGTAAGTGATATTAGATTTTTCTGTTACAAAATGCTCCGTCATTTAACAGAAAAATCAGCCCGGAAATAGGGTAGTTTCATATATGGAATATACATTATTTTATAAGCAACGGAAAATGATACGCAATAGAAACCCTTTTATTAAAACACAATAAAAAATGATGCAGAAATGTGCCCGCACTTATGACTGTAAATGTTCGTATGAGGAAAAGTGGGTGCGTAGTAGGGATATCTCACTATCTCGCTTGCATGCGTGCACCATAATGAAAATTTTACACAGTAACGTCAGAGTTTGCGTCGTCTGTCATTTGACAATTACACCTTCTACAGGATTTGAATGGCTTCTAACCGTTAATTTAGTTTTGGTCCGATTTATAAAATTCTTTCTGCAATAGATGTTGAGTAACGTAACTTATTGATTTAAATATTCTCGTGTCTTAGCACACCAAACATTTGTGCTACTGCTATATGATAAAATGACACAATAGTTTAGTGTTCCCGCAGGTGCGTTGGATAGCACGTTGCTGCGTCAGGCTAATACATGAATTAATACGTGGTGAATGAATTGATACTTCACATAATTTAGCAATTAATTTGCTAAATGCTAAATTATACTTCGCATGCTAAAAATAAAAAAAACTATACAATAACCCATATGAATAACCGTAGAGGGAGAATATCTATCAATGGAATAACCGTAGAGGGAGAATACCTATCAATGAAATAACCGTAGAGGGAGAATACCTAGAGAAATTCATAGCTTTTGTCGCATTCGCACAAGAAAAAGAGCTACTTATGGTGATATCGTATAAAAGAATGAAACAGAACGATCATATTTCTTGTTTCATGATGAATGCTTAGTATTCGAAGTATATCAAACTACTTGCATAAACAAAGTTTGACAGTTGACGTATAGTTGTCTATTGTCTTCCTGGTAAAATAATTTAAATAATTAATAATTAATGTAAAAGTAAAAATACATGCGATTATTTGTTGTTGATAACAACGTCGACTTACTAGTTATATAATTTTCTAAGTAACCATGGTGCGGTGTAGTATTTTAGGGTGTAAAAGTGATAGTGGATGGAAAATGCCGGACTTATCTTTTCATTTGTAAGTATACCACGCTTTATCAGTAATAAAGCTGTAAAAAAAAATATTATTGTTTTCAGAGTATTCTTGAAGTAAAATTCTTCGTTGTAAAGCACAAAATATCAAATATAAAAATGTATACCATGAAAATTAACCCTGTTTGGTGTTACCGAAATTTCAATAAATTATTACCCCTTATTATGGGAAATATGAATTTTGGAGTATGTTTTTTTTAAAATAAAATATAAGCAGATTATTAATTAAGAGTAATAAAATAACTCGTTTCAGTTTTCCTGAAGATATTATTTTACGACAAAATTGGATTTTAACTACAGGACGGACAAATTGGACACCAAAACCGTATTAAAAAATTTGCAGCAAGCATTTTGAGAAAAAATTCTTAATTAAAAAGAAGAAACTAATTGTACTGTTTCCTAATGCTGTACCTATTCTGGTAATTTTTTAGTTTAAGCAACTATAGCAATAATCAATAAAAAAGGACCTAAATTAATTATATTTTCATATAATTTTATTTATTAGGATCACCAACCCGACATATAATGGTAACCATGTTGCATTATTTACTCACAAAATAAGTTGTATAATTTACTCACAAAACAAAAACAATGAAAAGTCAAAAATAACAATTTCTATAGGTCTCATTGGAGTCGGTGCAATTTTATTTGACTGGCAGCGACACAGGCACTAACTCTAGGGAGACCTATAGAAATTGTTATTTGTGACTTTTCAGTGTTTTTATTTTGAAGTCTGTTTAAAACTTTATTAAAACTTATTTTATTTTAAAATTTTAGTGGAAGTTACAGCAATAGCATGTAAATTCCAAAACAATAGCCAATCGCGGTGAGTGTAATGTTGTCCGTTGAGGAGTTTCATTTTTTTACTCCATATCATCAGATCCTAACCAAATTTATATGGGACCACATCGCAGCGAAACTCTATCGATTGAATTTTTTTCCAACAAAATCGGTCCATAGTTGGCGGAGAAATCGATGTACATACAAAAAAATAACGGAAACAAATTAATTAAAAATCGCGCTGAATTGAGAACCTCCTCCTTTTTTGAAGTCGGTTAAAAAGCAAGAATATCATTCAAGAAATTGTAGTAGATACATGACGTCACGTAACAAAACAAATTGTGGGATAATTTGTTTTTGACGCGGTAACCCTCGAAATTGTATCCTTGTCTCTTTCTGCGACACCTTAATTATGAGTCTATTAGATCCTCAGTCAACAGGAATAACCCCATTTAGACTACTGCCAAATTAAATCATATACATAGACAATAATTTTCCGAGAGCCTGAATGCAACCCGGAGAAGAAACTTATTGTGAAAAAGGAGTTTTGGCGGGAATTCTTACAGTGCGGTGGCTCTCTTGTTTTAATTATTTCCTAAACTGGTTTAAAGTTGTGTTTGTTGTATAAAAGTGGTGTGGTTTTGTGCAATAATCATTAACGATGATGAATAGTGTATGGAAACATTAAAATAAGTGGATTTAGGTGATTTTTGATCAAGGGTATTGTCGACCTTGTGCTTTCGATTCGCTTGAAGAAAGTCGTCTAAGAAGCATTGAACTGAAAGGAATTATCACCAAAACTCCAGCAAGACCTTGAAATCGGCCACACCCCTGTTTCATCGTTCTTGGAATATAAGAAAAGATATAACTAATGACTTGGCAGCATGGTCTCTGATCTTAGCCGGTTCCTTATGGAACAAACAAACAAAAAAAAAAATATTGTGAAAAAAATGCGTGTTTGACGTTTGTCTGTAGTAATCCGTATTTCGACTCCCTCATAATTAAATTTTTACTACTGGAATACTTGATATAATGGCTATTGTAAAAACACCAGTGCTTAAAGTAATATTATGTGGTGAATATGGTGTTGGAAAAAGCTCCTTGTTCCGAAGATTTATTAATAATACCTTCCTTCCAAACTCTGATAGAAGGTCGACATTGGGATTAGATCACTTCGAAAAATTATATCAAGTTGCGGATAAAGACGTCAAGGTTAATATCCAATATAATAGGGCGGAGTGGTTTAAATCAATAAAAAATGTGTAAATACCTATGTAATAATTTATTATGTGAATAACTTTACTATCACCATACATACCAGATGTTATTAGTTGCGATTTATGGAACGAACAATATAGGATAAAAATATTAAAAAAAAATAAGCCTTTTTAGGTAGTACATATTATATGCTTTCATCTAAGGCTTTCATTTACCAAACAAAGGAAGCATAGAATAATAATATATGCCATACATTCATATTTTACATCCTTGCAAGGATAATGTATTACTGCTCCTTATTTATTAGTTAATTATTATATAAATCGAGTATCTATAGTAATATTCAATAAAAAATATTTAAAAACAGAATCTCATTTAAACAATCACAAATATATAATGCTGCCTATACTTTCTAACATAATCAAAAAGAAAATGCTTGTTTATGTTTTATCACTATGTTCATTACAGGCAGTTCTTGATAACATATTGAGGCATTGCTCCCTGTCTATATTTAGATGATATATAATAAATAGTGAAAATAATATAAATTTAGACTGTAAAAAATATATTCTTTTTATTTTAGTTACAGCTATGGGATACTGGAGGCATGGAAAGAATTGCATCTGTTACATCTAGTTATTACAAGTTTGCTGAAGCAGCAATTTTGGTGTTTTCCCTGGATAATGCCTCATCATTTCATGTGCTGAGCCAGCATTTACTTGATATAGTGACATATGCAGAAAATGCTAAAATATTTCTATGTGGCAACAAATCAGATTTGGAGGGCACATCTCCCCAAGTAACAGATGCTGATATTGAGACATTCTGGTATTTTATTTTAATATTTTTGTGTGGCCTTAGTATTTTTTTTTCTGAAGTTCATTTTATTTCAAAGTCAACTTTTTCACATTATTAACTAACTGAAATTAAGCCCATTAAGCATTGTTTAAATCTTTTATTATCAGGTGACATACACACATTTGACTGGATTTAACAATTTTTAGTTTGGTATAGTTCAGTAAACTGTAAATATACTAGTTGCATGTCTGCCTACCCTATCAGGGACTGACTTGGGCTTATGTTGTTTTATTTTAGTTGTTGATAACATTGTTTAAAATATATTTTTTTATGCTTACAGTGAGCAATGTCACAATCTCATCAGCAGTACATACAAAACATCTTGTAAGAGTGGTAAAGGTGTTGAGGAAATGTTTGCTGATATAGCTCTGCAGCTGGTTGAGTCAAATAGATCAAGAATTGAGTTACAGACTCTGGATCATAACAGTTTCAAGATATCAAACCCTGATCCCCCTGAAGAGCCAGCGTGTAATTGTTGATTTAAGTATGACTAACTATCGGTGCCCTTAGTGATTTTTTTTAGATTTTCGATGGCTCATAACTAGCGAAAATCCTACAAAAACTTACACTTAGGGCACAGTATAAGATCTGTCGAGATTATGCATGGAAGCTTTATTGACTGTGTTTTAAGATGGGTTTTACTGTTGTCCAGGTTTAGCTGGAAATGTGTGCTGGCTTGATTATAATTGGTAGAATAATTCATATATTAGTCTGACTAATTTTAGTCATTGTGTAAAATTTTACAATCTAAGTTTTTAATCTCAGTAACGGCCTAAATATTGTAACTTTTGTATGACATTTATATATTATTTATTGCAATCATAACAGTTCATATACTTTTAATAATTTATTCTACACTAGTTTTAGTTTACAACAATTCTGATAAAAAAGCTTTAATTTAATTTAATGAATTTAAAAGATTTTTAAAAAGTATTGACTTATTTAACCGAATTTGGTATGCATATATGTTGCTTTCCCAGATGAACAGAGTACTGACTCAAAAATTTTGTTTTTTTTAGGAGTGCAACTTTGTTTTAACATCTCAATGAGTTAATCAGTATTTGGTTTGGTTTTAATAACATTTGCTCCTTGTTATTATTATAGATTATATTAAGCTTGTGATTATAATTAAAGATAAATAGGTATAGGTACTTAACAGATGCAATTTTTGAGTTATAAACCTGTTCGTCCAAACAAGCAATTTGTTGATGCTAAAATGTATTAATTTTTACTGTGTTTGTGAGTGTTTATATGGTACCTGTATTGCTAGTATTTCATGTTTGCATTCCAATAACATTCGTGAATGAGCCAATTGACATGTAAACTTAAATAATTAACAAATAAACAATTCATTTTTGTTTCATTATGTTTTATTTCCTGTATTTTTTGTCTTTATATCAGAATACAAATTGTCTTAATTTGCAATTAAGAACTTATGTTCTTATAAACAAAATACATTATCACACTACTGTCCAGCAGATTAGTTATAAAATAAACTACATGTGTAATACGCTAAGAAAGTTAACAAGCAAGCTATAATAATTACTTTGGTTTATTTACAGATTGAAAACAATAATAAGTAACGAGACTTGTTTCTATCTAGCGGGACCACTTGAGCCAGAGCGACGAAACCGATGTAAACAGATAGCTAGTAGCTGTCGAAATGATCGTTGCTAGCAGTTTACACCAGTTTCGCCACTGAAATAGTTGTTCTGCTAGATCGAAAAACAAAATATAGAAATGAAAATTTTAGTAAAACATTTTTGTAATTATTCATCTATAAACATGGCTGCTAATAATTGTGTCAATATCTTAGGATTATATTCCAATTTTAACAATAAATATTTTTCCTATGCCAGATCTCTTTACTATAATAATATAATATCACATCCTAGAATCTATGAATTGAATCATTCGCAGCAATGTTAAATTCACATTATTGTTGAATTTAGTGTTGAGACCACTGAATAGTTTTGATGTCTATGCCTTCTTGAACCATTTCCCACAGTGGACTCATTTCCCTAAGACGCTCCACATGTCTGATTGTTTTTTCAGCTGTATAATCTATTTCATCGATTGTTGTAAATCTTCCCAAGCCAAACCTTAAAGAATTTATGGGAATTAAAACATATTGGAAATTAATTATTTTCATGCAAATTTTATTTCTTTAATATTCTTCATATCGATAAATTTATAAAAGAAGGGTTAGGCCTCTGTCCACCATTCTGGCCTAATGTGGGTTGAAAGACTACTCATATACTTTCAGAATTCTCTTGGGAGCTCTAAGGTATGCAGGTTTTCTTCACTTTTAAAGGGAGTGATAATAGAGAAGAAATACACACATAGCTTGAAAAAGTCAGATGTGTATGCCCTGGGGGTTGCAAGTAAACCCGGGAGTTCTTTGGTAGTCTATTTCTATACCTGCTAGGCTATAGCTGAAATAAACTAGTTAACCCATGTGTGAAATAAACGTTTACCTAATTGAACTGTGTGCTAAATCTTCATCAGTACCAATAGCTCTCAATACATATGATGGTTCAAGTGATGCTGAGGTGCATGCTGAACCACTTGATAATGCAATGTCTTTTAGGGCCATAAGAAGAGATTCACCTGTAAAAAAAAATAGTCACAGTGGTGGGTATATTTCAATCCACTCACAAGGTTTCTGTTGCTGTGTGAAATCACATTTATAATAATAGTAACTAGTATTTATAGATTTACATGGCAAGTTATTATAAGAATACACAATATTAGTATAGTAGGTATACACAAATACGTATAAAACGACGGCTGCCATAGTCAAAACAACATAATATTTTCATGCTTGCACACATATCAACTCTTGCATAAATGAGCCGAGCTATCTACGAAATTTTAATTAAGTAAATTTTTAAGGAATTAATTAAATTAATACTTGCCTTCAACAAAGGCGAAAGATAGATTTATACATCCAGGATATGATTGTATTGCATCTCCATTTCGTATGACATGTGTTAATTTTGAGTATATTTTGTCCAAGAACCGTTGTGATAATTTCTGCATCCAAGCATGATCATATGCCATTTCACGCTCTGCTAATTCACAAGCAGCTCCTAAAATAATACAATAAGAAATGTATTATCTATCTCAAACATTAATTTATTAACTTTTTTAAGCCATCAACCAAATAATAATGTCACGCGTATTGTGTTGTTAATTAATGTGATTTACGTAATGGTAAGTAATCTTCACTGCTCATAAACACCAAATATACCAGACGAATTGTGGATGTGTGGTCGCCCTTCAACAATGGGGGCGTGATTTGATTTGTGTACCTGGTTATGTCACACCATACGAAACGCAACAGCAAGCTGAAGGTTTTCTCATGTTGTTTCCTTCACACACGTAACTGAGAAAAGTAAGAGGTACATGCTCTTAGGGTTTGTTTCGAACCTGCGTCTTTGCTCTTGTATACCCCTGCTGAGCTATCGCTGCTCATTCATGCTCAAGACAAAACTGTATATAGCATGGTTCTAACATTTAATTATAAAATTATATTTTTATTCGATGTTTTCAGACTTTCATTTATATACTACTAGACGGGCTGTATAGAAATAAAATTGAGTCTTGACAGCAGAATTTGAATTTTGACAGCTCACAGGCAGAGAGCGCGATAGGGTTTCTAGTTGGTAGTAAGCGAGATGGTAATATTGAGTTACGGCCAATTGACCGTAACTTAGTTTACAATTTCTATGTACCCTGCAACTTGTCTAGTAGTATACATTAAAGTCTTTGGACGTATTACACAGAAACAAAATTACCGAGTCCAACTACTAGGGGAGTTGGAACAGTCCCACTTCTCATTCCTCTCTCTTGACCGCCACCACTCTGTATCGGTTCAACCCGGACCCGAGGGCGGCGTCTAATATACAAAGCTCCAATGCCTTTAGGCCCATAAATTTTATGCCCAGAAATAGACATCAAATCTATATTCATTTTATTCACATCTAGTGGTATTTTTCCAAGTGCTTGTGCTGCATCAGTGTGAAAGAATACTTTTTTGCTTTTGCATATTTTACCAATTTCTTCTATTGGCTGTCTTACACCTAAAAATTGTTAAATTATAATTTTTTATAATGGCATGGGTAGAAAACGAGCAAGTGTGTCACCTGATGGTAAATGATCTCCACCACCCATATACACCCACAATATGGGCGCGTATAATAATAATAATCATAAGCGCGTTGCCGACCTAAAAGGAAAGGGATAATTAAGGGATTGGGAAGGGGAGGTAGATTTGGGCCTCCGGATATCTCACTCACGTCGGTTTTCTGTGAGACAGTGGTAGTCCCGGACAGAGCCGCGAGCAAAAGCTACTACTAAAATGTATTTTTTGAAACAATATCTTTTTCATATGATGTGAGTTATTTCAAGAGTTTACCCAAATTTAACCAAATCAAAGTGTTTTACCCTTGAAATAAACCACATCACATAAAAAATATGGCATATATCATATATTTGATAATGATATTGACTTGACCAAAATTGCTATCAAAATGATAAAAATCAACACTATATTTATTTTTGTTGTTAAGAGCTTTGTGTCAAGATTATCTGTAAATGATATTCTATATACCTGCAAGGTGGCAGATAAATGACAGGAATATAGCTTAAGATGACTAGGTAACATTTTGAGGAAACTACAGGAGTACATCAGTTGCAAATTAACGATCCCTTGGACGACATAAAACGTGTTGGCGTGTCGTATTAGAGGAAGACATGAAGGCCAATGGTCTCTCTATGGAGGAAGCTGAAGACTAGGCGAAGTGAAAGTGTCTGAGTAGGAAGGTGGAATCTGATGAATAGCCGGAATAACTCCAGGCAGAACATTACCTATTTCATTATTAACAGTCATTATTGACACAAGACTTGTTTCAGGGGTGAGGGCTTTTTCTAGGTCTTCCAATCTGATTATTCCATTTTCTTGCACAGGCAGATATGTGATTTTGAATCCTTCTCCTTCCAAAGCACGGCATGAATCAAGCACACATTTATGTTCCTGTAATTGACAGATTACAGTTAAATAATCAGGTTTGGGTGACTAGCCGCCTGTGAAGTGAGAGGCCACAGATTCGATTCCCGCACCAAGACAATTGTTTGTGTGATATACAAATTTTTGAAATATTTATTCCGGGTCTGGGTGTGTTTTCTACCCAGAAGAGATGTCAGGCAGGTGGCCAGTCTTAAAAATGACAAGCAAAAGTTTCTGTAACATGTGTTACAAAGCATCTTACGCCGATCCTACTGTGAGTGGGATAAGGGCAAGTGAAAGAATATATATTTGGTTTGTGATAAATTCTTACAATTTGTGTAGTCACAACATGCTTTTTCCTCGGTCCATAAAAACGTGCAACTCCCTTTACTGATATGTTATTTGACTCTGTAGCTCCAGAGGTGAATATAATTTCTTTTGGGTCAGCTCCAATCAAATGGGCAACTTGTTCCCTGGCCTTTTCAACAGCTGCCTCACTCTCCCATCCATAGGCATGAGTCCTTGAATGTGGGTTGCCATAGTAACTAACCAAGTACGGCAGCATAGCGTCAAGTACTCTAGGATCCTAAAATAAAAATGTAACTCTTGAAATGTTAATATAAAAACACTGACAATATAGTATAAAATTTGTTTTTTAATCATTACCATTGATGATGTAGCTTGTACGTCAAAATACAGAGGACGGCCAAAATCTTCATGTTTCAATGAATATTTATCATCAACTGAAAATAATTTCCACTTTACATACGTAATTAACAAATATGAAATTAAATACTGATAAAAATGATGCAAGTTTTTGTCATATCATGTCTAATGATTGCTCTTAAATAACCTTAATTACATTATGATAAGGGAAGTAATTTGTAACTTCCTGATAGTAAAAAGTTAATACAAACAATGTTATTATAAAGTCGAACTATAGTATAAACAGAATACGATAATGATTCGTGTTGTTTACCCGCATCAGAAAGCAGCCGGGGTCCTTGAAATAATATTAAAATGTTGTTGTCCTGAGCTTGTAATGATCTTTTTAATAATGTTTTAGAAAGCAAATGGGTTATATTTTTTGTTAAACGAAACATTTTTAAATATTTTTTATTTAATTTATTTTTACTACCACTCACTACCACTTGTCCAGAGTCTGACAACAATAGAATATAGATTATAGTAGAGATGGTAAAATCGATTTAAGTAGAGTTGCGCTTAAATCGAATTGAATTCTCCCTAACTCAAATTAGATTGCTGGGGTAAATGAAGAAGCGAGTACGCGATTGACGCACTCACTCTGTCTTATTCTTATGCGTGCGCAGCGATAATTTTGTGTGTGACTATTCTTCTTCTTTCTTGGTGAATGGCGACGAGCATAGAGTGTAGCTATTCCGCCAAGTGTGTAACTATATTCATTAGGCTACAGCATGGAGTTAATATGTACTACGTACAACTGGAGTGCTTACTACGTTTTTCAAAACTAAAAATATACTTTATCCGTATCTCATAAAGTTTATTTTGCATTACCAATAGATGTAAGGAAAAACGGTCTGGAAAGAAAATGACTTTTTGGTAGCGGTGTCACACATTGCCAATGTTCGTTGGTTACTAAATTAGTAACACTTACAACAGTTCTTGTACATAAACGAATACATTTACTTAAGACTAGAGTAATAAAAAATAAATAAAAAATATTGCCTGTTCCTATATTTTATTCCTAATCACCTACGATTCTATATTTTATAATGTTATTAATTAGAGTTACGATTTATTGAAATATTCATAGCACAGAAATTCAAAAATCATGGAAGTTTCAGTGTAATCATGGTGAATACTTGTGTTGTAAGTGGGCGTAAGCGAGAATCATATCCAGTTTGTGGAATATCCTTCCATAGTAAAGATTCATTGATTAAGTGTTAATAGTGTGAGCATATTTTTTTTATTGTGGGATAAAATTTTCTTATAATCCTATATTTCATATCGTTTGTCTGGTAATTGTAATTAGTCTATGCCGTATGCTAAATATGAGAAATCAAGCGTAAGAAACTAAAACTTGGCAATGTTAATGTAAGAGCCGTCACGTGTTTTATTTGGACTGGATTATGTAAGATCAAATAATATATTTGATTTGGTTTTTAACAGCAAACTGTCGCTTTACGTTGTTTTTTTGCTTCTTCACAAAGTGTATACATACCACTAAACTAATTGGTTGTTATAGCATTTTCAAAATTTCTCGTCCTGTTTTCAGGATTCCAGCTAATGCAGAGCGGATGGCCTTGTGGATTACTTCCATGAATGTTGACAGTAATGTGTCAAAATCTGCATGCGTTTGGAGCTTGCATTTTAATAATGATGACTATATAACATAAATACTTGAAATAAAGATTTTTGACATTGAGTTTGATTTCTCGCACTTGTTATTGTATGTTTTAGAGCTGATATTTTTCCATTTGGTATTTGATTAATTTACTCAATAAAAGATATACGCGTTTCCCAAAAAATACCTATTTTACCTAAAATTAAACAACACAATCTTTCGCAGTTAATTTCCCTGAGTTCAGTGTCGTAAGTACGTCTGCTGTATTTACTTAGGGCTCCCCGGAAATACTATAAAAATTCTATAACATTTACAATCTACATGGCAGTCAAGAACCTGTACAAATATCTGTAGAATTTTGTCTTATATTTAACATTTTAATGGTCACCATATTAGACAAGGACACCGCTACCAAAAAGTTTTCTCTTTCGTTTTCCGAGCATCAGTCAGCACTCCAGTTGTACGTAGTACATATTAACTCTATGGGCTACAGACAAATATCAGTGTCACTTAAAGTCATTTCAATGCAGATTTGAGGTTAACTTTGGAGTGCCGATAATGCCGGTTTCTTTTTGGAAATATTTTCTTGTTTATTTAAATTATACTTATTTTAATTAATTATAATTGTCTAAATACATGTTTATTACGACTCTGTTAATTTTTTTAATAATATGGCAAAATAGTCATTATATTAAAAAAAAAAACAAATAAAATAATTCATTCAATTTCATCCAGTTAACTCGAGTTACATGTATTTCAAATCGATGCGTGTTTTATGCCGAGTTGGCACATCTCTAGATAATAGGTAGGTTACAGTAGGTTGGCATTTGACTGACACTAATTGTCCAGACACTTTTTTTTAAAATCCCTCTATAATCCGTAGAGGGAGAATACCTAATTCATAGCTTTTGTCGCATTCGCACAAGAAAAAGAGCTACTTATGGTGATATCGTATAAAATAATGAAACAGAACGATCATATTTTTTGTTTCATGACGAATGTTTAGTATTTGAAATTATATCAAATTACTTTGATAAACAAAGTTTGACAGTTGAGGTATAGTTCTCTATTGTCTTCCTGGTAAAATAAGTTAAAATTAATGTAAAAGTACAAATATATGCGATTATTTGTTGTTGATAACAACGTCGACTTACTATTTATATAATTTTCGAAGTAACCATGGTGCGGTGTAGCATTATAGGGTGAAAAAGTGATAGTGGAAAGAAAATGCCAACTTATCTTTTCATTCGTAAGTATACCACGCTTTATCAGTAATAAGGCTTTTAAAAATATGATATATTGTGTTTAAAGTATTCTTATCGTAAAATTCTTCGTAGTAAAGCATTAATCAAAGTAAATATTATTTATTAAAATTTTTTTTTTTTTTTATTTTTTTTTTTTATAATTTATTCATGTCCATGGATACAAGTCCTTCAGACGCATACATTTTGTTTTCTCAAGAACGATGAAACGGGGTGTGGCCAATTTCAATGTCTTGTTGGAGTCCTTTCAGTTCAATGCTTCTTAGACGACTTTCTTCAAGCGGATCGAACGCACAAGGTCGATCGATACCCTTGGTCAAAAATCACCTAAATTCACTTATTTCAATGTTTCCATACACTATTCATCAGCATTAATGATTATTGCACAAAACCACACCACTTTTATACAACAAACACAACTTTAAACCAGTTTAGGAAATAATTAAAACAAGAGAGCCACCGCACTGTCAGAATTCCCGCCAAAACTCCTAAAATTTATTACTCCGTTTGGTGTTACCGAAATTTCAATAAATTATTACCCCATATTATAGGAAATATTAATTTTGCAGTATGCATTAATAATAAAATTAAATAGAAGAAATGTATTAATTATGTACAATAAAATGACTCGTTTCAGTTTTCCTGAAGATAATGTTTTACTGTAGAATTGGATTGTATCAACAAGACATTGATATTGGACACCTAAACTATCATCAATAATTTTTAGCAACATTTAGAGAAAAATGTATTAATCAAAAAGAAGAAACTGACTGTACTGCTTCCTAATGCTGTACCTATTCTGGTATTAAGCATGTATAGCAATAATCAATAGAAAAAGTACCTAAATAAATTATTTTATATATTATTTTATTTATTAGTATCACCAACCTATATACAATGGTATTTTTATCAGAGTAAAGGCTTTTTAATATAACAATGGTAATTCTTGTCACAATAATAAGTAACCACAGAATTCAAATATTCAGAAAATACAGTTAAATTAAATACGCACTCACACCTGTTTTCCCCAAACGGGTAGGCAGAGGTGTACCTAACTAGTATACCCACATTACGCCTAGTTTATATTCGTCCCATGATGTGATAGGAGGCAAACTTTATCGCCATACCAGGCACAATTCCAGACTCCGGGCTGATACTAAGCATAGCATGATAGAAAATCCTAACCCGGGGACTTTGCCCGACCTGGGGATTGAGCCCGAGACCTCAGCACAGCAGTCGTACCGCGTACGCATTACAACTGCGCCACCGAGGCAGTCGAAAATTACACATACAGACCACCGTATGCGAGAAGCCGTCTGGGTGGGTACCACCAGTTTGTCTATTTCTGCCGCGAAGCAGCAGATTGTTAATACTGTTATGTTATTGTTGAAGGACATTGACGCCAGTGAATTTACTTGGCATTATGACCACCCAGACGGCTTCTCGCATACGGTGGTCTGTATGTGTAATTTTCGACTGCCTCGGTGGCGCAGTTGTAATGTGTACGCGGTACGACTGCTGTGCTGAGGTCTCGGGCTCAATCCCCAGGTCGGGCAAAGTCCCCGGGTTAGGATTTTCTATCATGCTATGCTTAGTATCAGCCCGGAGTCTGGAATTGTGCCTGGTATGGCGATAAAGTTTGCCTCCTATCACATCATGGGACGAATATAAACTAGGCGTAATGTGGGTATACTAGTTAGGTACACCTCTGCCTACCCGTTTGGGGAAAACAGGCGTGAGTGCGTATTTAATTTAACTGTATTTTCTGAATATTTGAATTCTGTGGTTACTTATTATTGTGACAAGAATTACCATTGTTATATTAAAAAGCCTTTACTCTGATAAAAATACCATTGTATATAGGTTGGTGATACTAATAAATAAAATAATATATAAAATAATTTATTTAGGTACTTTTTCTATTGATTATTGCTATACATGCTTAATACCAGAATAGGTACAGCATTAGGAAGCAGTACAGTCAGTTTCTTCTTTTTGATTAATACATTTTTCTCTAAATGTTGCTAAAAATTATTGATGATGGTTTTAGTGTCCAATATCAATGTTTTGTTGATACAATCCAATTCTACAGTAAAACTGAAACGAGTCATTTTATTATACATAATTAATACATTTCTTACATTTAATTTTATTATTAATGCATACTGCAAAATTCATATTTCCCATAATATGGGGTAATAATTTATTGAAATTTCGGCAACACCAAACGGAGTAATTTTGTTTGGATATAAATTTTAATAAATTATATTTTGTGCTTTACCACGAAGAAGTTTATGATAACAATACTATAAACACAATATCTCATATTTTTAAAAGCCTTATTACTGATAAAGCGTGGTATACTGACGAATGAAAAGATAAGTCCGGCATTTTCCATCCACTATTACTTTTACACCCTAAAATGCTACACCGCACCATGGTTACTTCGAAAATTATATAAATAGTAAGTCGACGTTGTTATCAACAATAAATAATCGCATATATTTGTACTTTTAAATTAATTTTAACTTATTTTACCAGGAAGACAATAGAGAACTATACGTCAACTGTCAAACTTTGTTTATCAAAGTAATTTGATATAACTTCAAATACTAAACATTCGTCATGAAACAAAAAATATGATCGTTCTGTTTCATTCTTTTATACGATATCACCATAAGTAGCTCTTTTTCTTGTGTGAATGCGACAAAAGCTATGAATTACTCTAGGTTATACTCCCTCTACGGAAAATACAGTAAAATTAATTACGCACTCCCGCCTGTTTTCCCCAAACGGGTAGGCACAGGTGTACCTAACTAGTATACCCACATTTCGGCTAGTTTATATTCGTCTGATGATGTGATAGGAGGCGAACTTTATCGCCATACTGGACACAATTCCAGACTCCGGGCTGATACTAAACATATCATGATAGAAAATCCCAACCCGGGGACTTTGCCCGACCTGGGGATTAAGCCCGAGACCTCAGCACAGCAGTCGTACCGCGTACGCATTACAACTGCGCCACCGAAAGACAGTCGAAAATTAAAGTAAAAAATTCTAATTTACATTACAGATCAATAATATAAACTTTTGATATTAATAAGTTATAATCCATGTTTGGTCCATATGTTTTGAGTTTGACATTTTTAAAACTACTATGTACATTGATACTGTTATGATGTATATTTTATAGACAAATAAATTACTAAGGGAGATTTCTCACAACCTACATACAGACCAACGTATGCGAGAGGCCGTCCGGGTACCACCGGTTTGTCTATTTCTGCCGCGAAGCAACAGTGTGTTAATACTGTTATGTTATTGTTGAAGGACATTGACGCCAGTGAATTTACTTGGCATTATGACAGAACACCTTATGTATCAGGATAACGAGCGTAGTTCAGTGACATGCAGTACTTCATAATTCGAGGTTCTGTTTGGTGTTGCTTCTGTTTATGGGCAGGTGTGGCGCTTATCACCAGGTGAGTGACTTGCACGTCTCATCTAAAGCTAGTAAAAATAATATATCTATAATAAAAGGTAATTGAAAATAACCATGTTGTATTATTTATTCACAAAAGCAAGAACATAATATTTCTCAAGAAATTGTAGTACATGACGTCACGTAACAAAACAAATTGTGGGGTAATTTGTTTCTGACGCGGTAACCCTCGAAATTGTATCATTGTCTCTTTCTGCGACAGTAGGAGTAGTTCTTTAGTAGGAGTCTATAGATACTCAGTCAACGATTTATTCATGATTGTTTTTCATACAAAATAAATAAATAATTGTTATGGTACATGGCAAAGTAGGCAGTCGGAAAATTGAAAATATTGTGATGTAATTAAAATGGTTTATCTCCATTTTCCGTCTAACTTAACAGAAGAGGAGTTAATGTTGCAAGCTAAGTACCAAAAGTTAAAGAAGAAGAAGAAAGCTCTTCAGGCTCTGAAAGCTCCCAAACAGGAACCTGAGAAACCTATATTGCCTAAAAGACCAACTGAGGCGCGAGATGCCCGTGAAATAGCGCGTAAATTAATAAAAAGTGGTGCCATTCAAGCTATAAAGAGTCCCCCTCCTCAACCGCAGAATGCTACTTTTAAACGACCACGCGCAGGTAATTATATCATAATAATAATACCAGCCCTGTATTATACATGCCCCACTGCTGGGCACGGGCCTCCACTGCTGAAGGAGAGTGGTTTCTTAGGTTATACATATAATTCTTTATTAAATAAATAAATACACCCAACAGTCACACACATAGTCCTGATCCCACGCTATAATATATTATTATTATTATTATATGTTTAAACCATACTAGCAGCTATTTAGCTATATGTTAACGTTTTTTTTTATTTTTTATTGAACATACAGTGTTGCAGAAAACAAAACTTATTGTGTGCTATCAGGAAATTACAGGGACTTATTTTTGGATGGATTTATGAAATTCTTTCTGCAATAAACTTTGGATACATAACATAATATTTTATTGGTCTAAATCTATACAAATAAATAAAATTGAAGTGTCTGTTTGTAATATTCAAATAACCGCTTTTTACTACATGCATATGAATGTATATATGGTACATATATCAAAATAACATTTTTAATTTTTTTGTCTGTCTGTCTGTTCCACCTTATCTCTGGAAAGGCTGGACTGATTTTGATGGGACTTGCTGATGTAATAAGGAGTAACTTAGGCTACTTAGGTAATTTTTTCCTGGAAAATGACATTAACGTGAGCAAATGCTAGTAATAAAATCAAGGCCACTATCCTATTGTTTCAAGGTTAGGTAATTTTTGCACTGATACCTCTAATTTATTTTATATATATTAAGTAGGCAGGGTTTGAAGCATAACCAATACATAGACTCACGCCTGTTTTCCATAGGGATAGACAGAGATATCCATAATAAGCAATAATTCGTTATCAATAAACTTGTCTATGTGAATGTCTTTTTTTGCGTTATAACCCATTAGAACTTGTTTCTAGGCAGAGAAAGGAAGCTAAGTGGTTCAGCCGGTGGTGCAGGAGGAGTGGCATCATACCAACCATTCAGTGCTTCACAAGAACCACCACCTCCAGAGGAAAAATCAGCACCACGGGTTAAATACCTGTATGACTCGTTTGTAACAAGCAGGGACAAGTGAGTTAATGTTTTGGACATTGCGATTTGTATACATATTATAGTATTAAAAATGGGTATTTAGGAACATAAATAAATTTTCATTTATAAGTTTAAATATTATGCAATTAAGACCAGTTTTAAATATTATAGAAAGTGAGTTAATATTTATGTGTAAATCTTTGGTCTATAAAAATCCTATTTAATTCTCTGGAGTAATGTATTTTTTCTTATGAAATTTTTTATAATTAACATGTACTAAATATAATGTGATTTCAATTTTGTGTCATTAATCTTCATGTCGTATTGTGAGTTACTTGCCTCAGATACATAACAGTACTATTATTATTAGAAGATTCACTCCATAAAACATACATATACATGCACACATACCTGTAATCCTCGAAGGGGTGGGCAGAGGTCCACCTCTGGAAAGGTAGGAAATTCAAACTCCGGGCTGATACTGAGCACTTCATAATAGAAAAACCCAATATCACTTATACCCGACCTGGGGATCGAACCCGAGACCTCAGCACATTAGTCGTAACGCATACACCTTACAACTGCGCCACTGAGGTGTTACCAACAAATATCTACTTTATAGCATAATTCTTATCTTAATTCTAAGTTGTCTTGTATTGTTACAGAGATGAGAAAACTCCACGCCCACACAATCCTGGTGGCGACACTCCAGCACCAGTTGTGAATCGTAATTGTACACTTCAATTGATTGGAGCAAAAATCACTGAAGAAGTACTAAGGCGACGCCTTGCAACTTTTGAACCGTTCGTATTTCTACAGGAGCCTGATGATGAAAAGTATGCACTATTTTGAACATAACATACTGTCACGCCTAGCGTGTATTCTCGAAGGGGTGGCAGAAGGGGTTTTACTAAGTGGTAGTGTCAAGCAGCAATGTGTAAACACTATTATATTCCACTTTGATGGACATTGAAGCCCGTAAATTGCAAAGATTTACTTATTATTATTAATTTTAATTCATTATAGTTCCCACTAGTGGCTACTGATACTTGACATATGGAGAGAAAACGAAAACTTTCATCGTTTAGGAAAACTATTAAATCTTGTACTAGGCCTACTGTAATTTTGGTGTTAACCTTATGTCTCAGGATGACCAGCATACTTCAGTGCCATGCAAAACTTGTGTGGCTTCTGGTTATGGGCAGCAGTGACGCTTATTATCAGGCGAGCGAACTACGAGTACTAGTCTCGTCATCTAGAGCTAATAAAAAAAAAGAGATTTAACACATTCACAATTCATAATCGACATTTTCATCCCGAGTGTAATAATAATTATAATAATACTAGCCCTGTATTATATACGTCCCACTGCTGGGTACGGGCATCCTCTACTGAATTTGAGGGGTTAGGCCTTAGTCCACCACGCTGGCCTAATGCGGGTTGGCAGACTTTACATACCTTCGAAATTCTTATGAAGAACTTCTCAGGTATGCAGGTTTCCTCACGATGTTTCCTTCACCGTTATAGCAAGTGATAATTAACAATGAATACACACATAACTTAGAAAAGTCAGAGGTGTATGCACTTAGGGCTGGTTTCGAACCTGCGACTTTCGGCTCGACAGTCCATACCAATCCCCGCTGAACTATCACTGCTTACATCCCGATTTCCGAGTGTGCGAGCGAGATAAAGAGATGTCCAGTGTGTCGTACGTTTGCTCATATCATTTTTTTTATTATAACTGCGGGCTCATTTTTGAAGTAATTTTGATTGTGTTTTACCAAAAAGGTAAAACAAGGTTTTTCGTAAAATACTTTTATAAAATAAAATAGCCTTCCCTTAATTTTTATAATAATATCTTCCCAAGATTTACTTACATAAAATAATTTTCTGTTTAAGGATATTCCTGACATTCGACAGTGCAGATATATGTGGTCATGCGCAAGCAGCTATAGAAACATTTGAGGAGGATTGGCGTGTGACGTCATCACGGAGACCTCCTCAGCCGGCGGGGGCTTGGACCCCGGGACCCAACACTAACAATCGCAGCGCACCACCACCTAAGGACTCCAAACGAACACTACTCACATACGATGATATGTTTGAATAAAATAATTGAAAATTTTATTTATCTTGTTTAAGTTAAGTACTAACAATTATTATTTCGCTTTAATCATATTGTTTGGTTTAAAACTTTAAATAATACTAGCACTGTATTATATACACGTCCCACTGCTGGGCACGGGCCATCTCTACTGAATGAGAGGGGTTAGGCCTTAGTCCACCACGCTGGCTGCTGCCACCATTCTTAAGAATTTCTCAGGTATGCAGGTTTTCTCATGATGTTACCTTCACCGTTAAAGCAAGCGACAATTAACAATTAATACACACATAACTTAAAAAAGTCAGAGGTGCATGCTCTTAGGGCTGGTTTCGAACCTGCCAATTTAGCCTCCACAGTCCGTACCACTCACCGCTGAGCTATCGCTGCAAAATATATACAAAATATTTTACAAAACCTCATAATACACATTATATTTTGTACTATTAGCATGAGCATTTTTTCTCGCGTTATCGCGCACCTTTCTACATAGACGCTTCACGCTTCTACCTCGCCAGGTCTTAGCATCCTTCGTAGTGAGATTATTGGCTGTTATGTAGCCCTGCAATACGCCAAGTCAACGCTTTTTGGACCGTTCACAGGATTGTATTTATGGTAGAATCTGACATAGGCATTTGCGATCGACGAACTATTGCGGATTCCTCAAAACGTGAAGACACCACTTAGGGCAACATTTTTAAAATTTATAGAATATGTCGCGGCTGTATTTGGTATCTATACCTACGATTGTATCGGATAATATTGCACATCACCGCAGGATCTTCATATTCACGTTGTTTTCGATCACGTCTCACACCCATACAGTAATACTTACTTACATATAGGCCATATTATGGTACTGTATAGGTAGCAATACTTCTGTTCAGCGCAAGCGCCCCTGCGGCCAGCCTCTAGTTCGACGCTGGGCGGTGGTACAAGCGCCTCAAGCACTTAATTGCCAAATCCATTGAATAAAATGGGTATGAAAATTACCTACATATCCATGGTAATTATACATTGTCTAGCATAACTCATTATTAGGTACCTATCCTTCAACCGAACTGGATCAATATTTAATTATTCATTAGAATAATAAATTAGAAGTAAGTAGGTATGTGTCATTAATTTCTTATAACATTTTATTTATTTTCTTCTTTATGGGAAAGGGATTTATTTACCCATAAGTAACTACAATTCCCTAGTGCGTGTGCAGTACATTTCTCAATGGGTGTTTTGGGCCAGTATGTTTTGGGCCGATCCCAAGATCGGGATCCCCATATCAATGTACTACGATTCAAGTTATGCATTTCAACAATCATCGTTTTTTACGAATTAGTACGAACTGCGAATATTCAGTTTTTGTCCAGCTGTCCGAGCCTAATCACGTCATTTGAGAGAAAAAAAGTACTTAGATACATAATCTAATAAGAGGTCTATATCAGATGATCTATCATATTTTTTTTTAATAATAAACAAATAAATAAATACACCCAACAGTCACACACATAGTCCTGACCCCACACTAGATAAACCTGTATTGCGGGTATCAGGAACTACGAGGGACTTGCGGTCCCACAACACCCACACCGGAAACAAATTTTTGTGGATCACACAAACTATACGCGCTATACTTACCATCAGGTGTAGCGTAGTCACTTTGCCGAGCCAGGATAAAAAAAAAACATTTGTCTCAGTGCGGGAATCGAACCCACGGCCTCTCGCTTCGCAGCCGGCAACTCGCCCGCTGCGCCACGGAGGCATAGTCTAAATTTGACGAAGCGCGTAACTTAATTCGTATTAATGACACAGAGTCATTATTCATTTGGACCTAATAAGTCTATTTCAAGTAAATAATTCGCAGGCATTACACAAAGTACCTATGTACACTGCGTAAACCCCAAAAATAATCCTTACCTACTTCATTGTTACTCAGTATTATAATGCAATAATATCAGACGCAAAAAACCTACATAAATAATTCCTGACATGAAGTAATACCTAATTTAATAAAATTTATCTGAATAAAGCTTCATTCAGATGGAGACATTTTAACATACATAAACACATATACATAAAGCATACATACGTTAACCCACGCCTGTTTCCCATAGGAGTAGGCAGAGACAACGGATAACCACAGTTAACAGTGACAGTTTAACGAATGACACATATGAGAATATAACCAGAAAACTCTTATTTACGTCTGCGTCTGTTGTACGGATGCGTCATATAGATGGTACCTGAATACCTATAAAAAGAATCGTATGATACCGTCAATTACAGTTTTATGTTTTTTTCAGGCCTATATCATACTAAAAACTCGCTCCATCTACTTACATGGTGCATAATTCGAGAGAATTTTACATAGCGGCCTCAGCACAATTTATCATGTACGCAATAGCCAGCCCACCTTATCAGGCGTTTATATACTTTTCAACCCACTCAAAAAGTAGGAGACAAACGACCAAATGTTAATTGATTTGATGCTTTTTTATGTTTGATGATTTTATTCCGAGGGTGGTCTCATATAAATCTGATGATAGAGTACGTGGGAATAATTGAAAACTTTTAAACAGATGCATTGCGATTTGGATTTTATGTGTTGATTTTTAAAGTTTGTGTTTAGGTTTGTCGGAAACTTATCATATTTACATTTCAATCACCGATTTAGAGATCTTTTACCTCTTCATGATATGAGGAACTCTACCAGAACTCTATGTTCGATATTCAAAGGGTGGTGTCATAACAACCCTATTAGGTACTAAACTTACGCCGATTGTCTGTCACAGAATATATGTTAGGCGGTTATTCTTACAACAAGTAACATTTTAGGGACTGGTAAGGTGCCCCCTTGGTGTCCAACTCTCACTTGGCGGGCTTTTTATTGTTCATATAGGTAGAATGCGTATTGCCACTGCTCTATCTACTATATATCCATGATCCCGGAGAGCTCTGCTGGCACTGGGTTATTGATCGCTAGTTTGTAATATTCATCTCTAGAGTGGCGCATAGGCCGTCATTACATCAGGTAAGCGAACTGCTTATCCTATTACTATTACTACTATTATAAATGTGAAAATTTGGATGTTTGTTAGTCAGTTACGCCTTAAGGGCTTAACGGTTTTGGATTAAATTTGATACTCAGCTAGACCATGACCTGAATTAGGAGATATGCTGTTTTTTATCCCGGAAAAGCCCGTTCACACGGCGGAGAGCAAAAGCTACTCTCGTCATAAAATTCAGACGAATAAACATAGATGATCTGAAAAATTTGGAAGTTATATCTAAAATGGCTTGTGCATGTATGCAATGGTATAAACAAATGTCCTATTGTTCCAATGATTTTACAAGAAATCTGTTTGAGTCATATACGCGGAATTGACATGTTTTGTAATAACCAGTCATTACTCAGTCGCGGTGCAACGGCCAACGGTACCTAATTATGCATTCGATAACAGAATTACTTAGTGTCCGAACGCATATATAAATCCGCTCCTGCTGACCTTTAGTTACTTTATATTCGATTCACCCACGTTCATTGTCTTTAAATAATAGAAATTGAAATAAACAATGAATTCTAAAGTTTATTTCTTTGTTATGATGGTTCTATCACTTTACGTTGTGCAATCGTTTGCGTTTCCGAGAGATGGTACGGCGTTTCAAAATCAGCACGAAAAAATTACAAATGAAGATTCAGTGTTACAGAAGGCAGTAAGTCCGGCCAAAACTATTGCAGGTGGGTTTATTTGTAAATTAAGGGTTTATTAAAGTATAAATGGAGTGTAAGTGGGCCACCAACATCTTAGGTCCAAAGCCAACCTCACCTGCCGGTGGTACTTCCTGCTGATTAACAGACGAGGCAGTGGCCAAACATGATTCCTTTTGCGGGTTGTGGTGGTCAGACGGCAGGTCGCTCCATATAATACCAAATACCGTCAAATCTATGGTATGTGAAGGCGGACCCTGGCATTCAGGCAGAAAGAAAGATTAAAGTATAACTTGTTTCATCTGTAATGGCGCACTGTATAAATTGTCACACCACTTAATTATGTGTTCTTTGTTGCTGTATTTAAAGATTCACTAAAATACTTACATGATTGCTTAACTTGAGGACTCTATGTAAAAACCTCGATAGCGAATATCATTACTAGAGTGTATTATGTGTTGGAACAACTGTGTTGTTTACTTTTCTACTTACGCCATGATTGATTTTTACAAAAATAATGTTTTGCTCATTTTTTTATTATTTACTTAGTTATAATTAAATTTTTCCTTCTGTGATAATTACCTAGATAATTATTCCAACTGCGTGGTATACACACTGCGTGGTGGTAAACACATTTTAGCTTAGCATTTTAGTGATAGATATATAGTAAGACAGGATTTTGTCACAGAACCGACGACCTTGTCGAAAGGCGGTCATGCACAAGTGTAAAGACGTGAAACCGGTAAAATGTAGCTGGGTGACGTGTTGCCTGAGTTAACGGAAATTAGAAATTAGAAGCAATATAAAGAAAACTTTTATAATATAAAACGAATGAAAAATCCATTCCATGTTTTGACAAATATTTTTTTTCTATTAGTTTGAGTGACGAAACGACAGGTCGCTCGCCTTATGGTGGGCGCTAAGCCTGCCCATAAACAGAACCATGAATTAAAACAGCCGATTACCCCCCGAGATATAAGATGTTAAGGCCGATGGTTAAGTCTAATAATTCCAGTAATTTTACTGATTTCAATGTCCTTCAAACCGAAACAACAGTACTCACACACAGTTGTTTCGCGGCAGAAATAGACAAAGCGGTGGTACCAACCCAGACGGCCTCCCGCATACGAAGGACCTACCACCTTGTTACCTATCTATTGTTCATACAATTATTCTGTAGTTCTGTCATGGTCATGATCATTTTAGTAATGATCGGTGCTTAACTGATTAGTATTATAATTGCTTACACAACTAGTTTTAGCGTGTTAACTGGTGAGTTTGCAGGATAGTCTTATACCTGTAAAGTTATAGGTAGGTAAATATGTACACGTCTAGCATATCGCATCGGCCTTTGATTCATTATTATCTAAGCACCCATGCTCAAGGGTGTAGCCAGGGTTTGCTGTAAGGAAGGACAAATCCAGGGAAAATACATAATAGAATCAGAATTATATGACCATGTACACCACGCGGGGGTATTTCGAATTAGGCGCCGATTCGTTTACCCAACGGCATCCAGGCTGGGGAGCATCTACAACTCAATATCAAATATAGATTTACAAAATAATTATTTATTACGAAATAATTTTGATCGGTCTCGCCGACTTCCTGAGTATATCAGTTCTTAATTCAATTAGTTTTATAAGATGGTTAAAATTCTTTTTCGTCAATAAAGCATTTTACGATAATGAATAAGGTAGGTACATTAGAATGTTTGGTATGTCTATAATTTGATATACATAATACTTGCTGGACTACATTGTATATTTATGACTTTCCAGAACCAACGGTCCCTGGACGGATAAGCTGCCAGTATGAAGAAGCAACTGAAGATATAATTTGTCAAGAGCACTGCGTACCCAAAGGATATTCTTACGGCTTATGTATCAGTAATACTTGCAGTTGTGTATAGTCTAAGTTACTGATAATTAACTTAATAAATTTATTGATAAAATAAACTATTTTGAATTATATTATATGGCCGCGCATATTTCACACAGTGATATTGATGTTTTATTTTATTGGACTGAGGTATAATAATGCACTATAGCTCAAAGTTGGTCCTATTTAAATATGTACGAAAATACAGGTTAAAAAACTGAAAATTTAACATAATATGTTCATTTATGATTCATGACCTTGATGATTCCTCCACGAAAAGTTATGAAAAATATTTTAAGCAAAAAGAAAATTGACTCAAAATTGGCTAATTTAATTTTTTTGTTTTCTATAAGAGTTGAAGTTGGTTTTACGGTTGTTAAAAAGACTAATTTTCAATTTTTATTGAATCATCAATATCGGTGCACAAATGTCGAAGTTTTATTTTTTCAGCACCGATTTCACCCCTTCTAATTCGATGAGATTTCTTCCTGAATATAAAATGGGACCAACTTGGGCGTTATTTGCAAACGAAAGATTCCAATGAAATATAAAGGCGTCATATAGATAGATACAAGACCATCATGCGGCCTGTGCTCCTTCCTCTATGGATGTGAGACCTGGCCTGCCTTTATACGTCATATCAAGAAAATCCACATCGCGGAGCTGAAGATGCTGCGATGGATGTACAATGTTATACGACTAGATTGTATTCGTAACGAGTACATCCGCGGCAGCGTTGGTATCCGCGATGTGGCAAAAAAACTTCAGTAATGTTGCTTGAGGTGGTTTGGTTACGTTTTGAGGAAACCACAGGAGTACGTCGCAGATTTTTGGGACAGATCAGAGAAGTTGAAGCTATTGCTTCTATATAAACGTTTATTTTATTTTATTTATGATAAAAAAAATAAGTTTGGA
Source organism: Mimas tiliae (assembly GCA_905332985.1). Classification (NCBI taxonomy): domain Eukaryota; kingdom Metazoa; phylum Arthropoda; class Insecta; order Lepidoptera; family Sphingidae; genus Mimas; species Mimas tiliae. Next base: position 8,898,832 of record HG995241.1, read on the forward strand.
TTCTAAGTTGTGTTAATTTATTTGTATTTTAGTGCTACTATTTATGTAAACTAGTTTTAATTTAACTCAGTTTTAGATACTTCATTAATATTCTCATTTAGGTAATATAAGATCAGCTACTTCCTTGATTCTGTTCCAACTGTAATTTATATCTTCTTGAGTTGTTAGTCGTGAACAAATTGCAAATCGTATGACATACTTGTTTTTAAAAGATCCCGCTACCATGAAAACTTTCTTTCGTTTAGTTAAGGTTTCTAACATTTGCATGGTGGAGTCATCTCCGTGTTTGAGTCTGCAGCATACGAGGCCCATGGACGGCTCTGGTTCAACTACAAAGCGGTCATCAGCACGAACCAGATTCGCGAAATATAATGCTAATGAAATTTGAGTCCTGATATGATTTCTGAGCCCTTCCGCTCCGTAGATTCTAATAACTGTCCATAATTACAGCGATCGAAATCGGCGACCCAGAGATATTTGCCAGTGCCTGTAGTCTGGGATTCCAGAAACGTTTTTCATATCATTTAAGTAAGTCCTTTGTACGTCGAACGCACGCATTATATCGTAGGAATTTCTAACCCACATGAGGGTACAGTCAAAGTGGATTGGTAGCCCCTTATTAACGTTAATGACTATAGAATCCACAAATTCGATGACTTTCATCAAATGTCTGTAATCAGGACATAAGAATGCGGCGCCAGCATATGCTGCATCCACATGCAACCACACATGTTCTTCTTTACAGATAGGCCCTAATTCATTTAAGGTATCAAACGCACAAGTAGTTGTAGTACCAAGTGTGGCAACAATTGTACTTTATCTTCGTCTCTAATTTTCTTTAGTATTTCACCTCGTAGACATCCGTCGGCAACAGACTCAAGTAATCTCATCTTCATTGATCCTAAAACTCCAGCCTTTTCGACAGGAGAATTACATTGATCAGACGTGTAAGCAATTAGTTTTGATTTCACTGACTCTTCATCAAGATTCTGGTCATTTCTTTTTATCCTACGAATAGTTTTATCTTTTGCTATTAGTAAAGCCATCAATGTTGCCTCGCTTGCTGATCCCTGCGGGTCCGAAATGCAAGTATTATTATTCATTTTCAGTTTTAAGGTGTAATTAATTAAAATATATTATTGTAGATACCTGAATAATTCCACCACCGCGGCCTGAAGAACAATTTAAAAATTCATCAGGTAGTCCAAACAATTTAGCTAACCAGTTTAGGGTTACAACTTCTAATTCTGTGCAGGCTGGACTCGCCAACTAGAAATATTAAATCAATAGAATAATTGGTAATGTACCAAGTGATTTAACCAAAGATATTATAGACATACTATTGATTTTAATAAAATTACGACTGCAGTTTGACTTGTTCATATTTACTAAGGGCCTATTTCACAATACGCATTTAAAATGTTAACCGCCAAATTACCGATACACAGACAATAATTTACTAAGTACGAATTTGAAATACTGTATTGACAGTGCAGCATGGTTTTTTTATCATAATTTAGTATTACCTATGCTGTCTTATATTTTATATGACAAGTACCGTATACTTGGGAGATAGTGAAACATGGGGAGTTATACAATATGTAACAAAAACCCTGTTGGGCGTTTTAACTGTCATATCAGAAAGGATATTCAAATGTAATGAGAATACGAAAATGAGACTATATTCTGATTAGTTTAGTGTCATTAACTCGTATTTTGGTAAATTGTGGGTTGGTACGCTTTGGCGTAATGTGGCCCATTATTTATTAATAGGTATAAATAACACCCAACAGTCATACATCGTTCAGACTCCACAGTAAATTACGAATTAATAAATTACGTTGTGGGCAGGTTGTGGGTATTACGAGAGACTTTCGGTCTCATAATATCCGAAACAAATATTTGCCGATGACATAAACATTAATGGCCGTTCCCAATATTAATCTTCAATTTCACGATAGATAGCTATCGTCAAACATCCGTATTGTTCTATCTACTGCTTGGAATCGTCCCTATTTTTTAGATATGCACGTCGGATACTATGATAGCAATAGATAGGCAGTCTATCTGGGCCCTCTTGTGCGTTATGTTCATACAAGCTGAGAAAGAGGAACTATTGTTTAATTTATGTTAGAAAATATGAAGATATGATTTAGATTAGAAATATAAGTTTTAATTTAACATTTATCTATAATTCTTATTTTTTACCACTGTAAATGAAATAATAATAACGAGAAATACTTATTATGTTGCAAAACACAATGTAATAACGAAACGTTTTACTGTCAATACATTACGGCTCTGAATACAAGTCCTTTGAACAAAAATCCCAAGCGAATTTGGGGGATTTTACTGAAGTGGGGAATTATTTTGTTCGCATTAACAAATATTTATATGTCTCTTGCACTTAATTTAATTATCAAAACGGTGCATTATTTTAATTTTTGGGAATTTTAGATTTTTTTTATATTTTCTTTTAGATTTTTACATAATTTATTTAGTTTTTTGTATTACAGTGCAAGTGCCATGTAAGCCTTGTATACTCATGGCTATTTCTTCAAAATGCGTTATTTATTTCGTTTTTTTACAGCCGAGGATATCTGTTTATCGGTCAAAATCTACCGATAAAGAAAAAACTAAATAACTTTATCGACAGATAGCACATAAAAAATATTGGGACGCTTGAACTGTCATTTTCATAGTGTTGTATATCTGTAGTCAGCTATCAGTCCTCTCATCAGTAGACAGCAATGAAGAATAGGATTACCTATCATTAGTAAGTTTATTGGGACGGTAAAACGGAAAATAGATAACATTTTCTATCGCCGGTATAGCAAAACTAGAGACAGACAGAATATAGGGAACGGCCATAACTGTCTTGGTGCGAAGATCGAAACCGCGGCCTCGCGTTTTACAGCCGGCTAGTTGCCTACTACTCTACGGAGATTGCTGAGGTAGAATATGTATGTAGTAGTTTGTAGTCTAATAATATGTGTAAACTGTATACCCCTTTCATTATTTGTAACAAATGTAATAAAGCAATTACCCAGTTAAGTCTAAGGATAGCTAAACCGTCACTAATGGCCGTTCCCAATATTAATCTTCAATTTCACGATAGATAGCTATCGTCAAACATCCGCATTGTTCTATCTACTGCTTGGAATCGTCCCTATTTTTTAGATATGCACGTCGGATACTATGATAGCAATAGATAGGCAGTCTATCTGGGCCCCCTTGTGCGTTATGTTCATACAAGCTGAGAAAGAGGAACTATTGTTTAATTTATGTTAGAAAATATGAAGATATGATTTAGATAAATATGAAGATATGATTTAGATTAGAAATATAAGTTTTAATTTAACATTTATCTATAATTCATAATTTTTACCACTGTAAATGAAATAATAATAATGAGAAATACTTATTATGTTGCAAAACACAATGTAATAACGAAACGTTTTACTGACAATACATTACGGCTCTGAATACAAGTCCTTTGAACAAAAATCCCAAGCGAATTTGGGGGATTTTACTGAAGTGGGGAATTATTTTGTTCGCATTAACAAATATTTATATGTCTCTTGCACTTAATTTAATTATCAAAACGGTGCATTATTTTTATTTATAGGAATTTTAGATTTTTTTTATATTTTCTTTTAGATTTTTACATAGTTTATTTAGTTTTTTGTATTGCAGTGCAAGTGCCATGTAAGCCTTGTATACTCATGGCTATTTCTTCAAAATGCGTTATTTATTTCGTTTTTTTACAGCCGAGGATATCTGTTTATCGGTCAAAATCTACCGATAAAGAAAAAACTAAATAACTTTATCGACAGATAGCACATAAAAAATATTGGGACGCTTGAACTGTCATTTTCATAGTGTTGTATATCTGTAGTCAGCTATCAGTCCTCTCATCCGTAGACACCAATGAAGAATAGGATTACCTATCATTAGTAAGTTTATTGGGACGGTAAAACGGTAAATAGATAACATTTTCTATCGCCGGTATAGCAAAACTAGAGACAGACAGAATATAGGGAACGGCCATAAGCATACCGCCTAAAATACTTGCAAACGAGTGGCCAGTTGGAAAAAAGGCATGAAAGTGCGGAGAACTGCCAGTGAGTAATCTGAATTTTTTTGAGATATTAATTCATACAATATATGATACTTATAAGTAAAAAAAATAACATAAAATTAAGTATTTTTACGTGGCTCTACATGAACTCTACCCACGTTACAGACAGTTTTGTCTAGAGCATGAATGGGCCCGCTCGGCCGGGTTGTTGCTATTGCCTCACAGAAAACCGATGTGAAGTAGCAGCTGATACGTTTTGTACGATGAGTGAGATATTCGTAGGCCCAACTCGCCCTCCCCTTCCCAATCCCTTAATTATCCGGCAACGCATCCATGACTCTTTCTCTACTACCTAGAGGCGTTGACGTCAAGCAGGCAGCTGGTCGTAAAAACTACAAGCCATACTGTAACATATTTTAAAAATTATAAATTTAAAATAATATAAATTCTTTATATTACGTAGGTGTACTAACACCTGTGAGGCAATTCTCGCGCAATTCGAATTCGAGAAAAATCTCGGATTCGAACTTTTTTCGATTGAAATTCACGTTGAGCTATTCTCGGAATCTCGGGCTCGAAATATCTCGTAGGTTGCTGATAGAGTTACTTCGAATGGTAGAGAGCGTTCGAAACGTAAATGTCGTATACAAATGACAATGTCAACTGTCAAAATATTTAATTTAATTTATTTATAAATTACAATTTTCTTTTTACATTCGCTTTACGATCATACTATGTCTGAAAATGGATAAACAAAGTAAATATTACAAACAAGTCGCCCCCCCCTATTACAAAATGGGACGGAAAGAATCTCGGCGAAATGTGGGTGTGGTTGCAACCAGTACATTAGGCAGTATTCGTGTGGGTGTCCACATTAATACAGGTACAGAGGTGTACTTCTGCCTACCCCTTCGGGGAATACAGGCGTGAGTGCACATGTGTAGGTATTACAAACAATAAATAAGCTAGCTTGTTTGCGTGTTTGATATTGATGATGATTGCAATTGCTTATGACTAAGCTTGTGGTACGAGTGTGTCGGGAAAAGTGAAGATGGCAATTTAACAAATAATAAAAGATGTATTTATAAACCTATTTATTTCAGCACCACATTCTCGGGGTTTTTTTTATGGTATAGGCCGGCAAACGAGCAAGTGGGTCACCTGATGGTAAGTGATCTCCACCGCCCATGTACGCCCACAATACTAAAAGAATCATGGGTGCGTTGCCGACCTTAAAGGAAAGGGATAATTAAGGAATTGGGAATTCGAGATTTTTATTTTGAGTGAGATACTCGTATAAGTACAATACTAAATTCAAACTTTACGCGTCAATAGACCGTGAATTTACAGACAAATAGAGCAAGAGTGTATAGAAGTAACTGTAAAATTTGTTAAAATACTTACGATTAGGTACTTGGTGCTAATATTTAACAATCGTGTGCCTCGCGAGACGAAATCCGACTTAACACTGTCGACGGGTCGCAGGGGATTGGGGACAGCGTGTTTGTGATTATGACGCTGACGCGTGACGCGGCACGAATGTTCGTGATTTTCATGTTTGCGTGTATCTTATTAGCTGCCAGGTCTTAATACCCGCGGGTACCTTAAGTTTATCTTTTTTGTAATACACCCTTTAAACAATAGAGTATAAATACATGACTGATAGTTTCATTCAAAATCTCATTCTTATTTAGCGCGTAATTGCTTTCGCTGACACACACATAAGCGCATAATAATGTTGCAAGTAAATTAAATTTTTCTAACAAAAAACGGAAATTGAAACTGTTCTAATAATGATAAACCTTCATTGTTACAGACTCAGAACTATCATTTATGTTGTTTTCAGAATAGTGTAAAGAGTTGTAAGTTGTCTAGACAATAATAATTTTAGACATCAGATTTTTATTGATAAGCATTACACCACTCAACAATCTTTTAACGATCCAAAGGCTTTATATTTCTGATATATATATAACTGCCCTTATTAAAAACCAATGTTTAATTTGTTTCTGCCACGTCTAGTTTTCATGGTTTAGAGTTATCAATATTACTGCACTTTTTATGCCGTTTATCCGAATTTTTGAATGAATGTAAATTTACACGGATAAACGGTCACACGGACATGATGAAATTATAAGGGTTCCATTTTTGCCATTTGGCTACGAAGCCCTACAAATGATCATAATTAGTCTTATAGTGGTAGAGACTAACTTCTAAGACTCCTCAAAGAAATGTCACGCTGTTATCGAGAATATTAATATGAGTTACTTTTTTTTTATACCATAGGCCGGCAAACTTGCAAGTTGGTCACCTGATGGTAAGTGATCTACACCACCCATGTTCAACACCTAAATAATCATGGATGCGATGCAAACCTTAAAGTAAAGGGATAATCAAGGGTTTGGTAAGGGGAGGGGGATTTGGGCCTCCGGATAACTCTTTCACTGTACGAAATACAGCATCAAGCTGCTACTTTACGTCAGTTTTCTGTGAGGCAATGGTAACGACCCGGTCGAGCCGGCCCATTCAAAATTATATAAAAAAATGTAAACCATTCCCCAATCCACTTCCTAATATCTTAATAACCAGAGGCCTAAATCTCTCCTCCCCTTACTAATCCCTTCCTTTTAAAGTCGACATCGCGTTCATGATTCTTTTGAAATTGTGGGTGTTCATGGGCGGTGGTGATCACTTAACATCAGGTAGCATCAGGTCAGCCACATGCTCCTTTGCCGACCTAAGCTATTAAAAAAAAATTAGGTTGTGAATTGTATGTTAACGTTGTGCTTTTTACATTATATTCTTTTAAATTTTCACACATATATTTTGCAAGTATTTCTTACATAGAATATATTTGGGGTTTCGTATACATTTTATTTGTGTAGATAAAATTTGTTTCTGCTTTGATCATGTTCCAGCTGAAATTGATATCTTCTTTTGTTGTCGTTTCAGAACAGACAACAAATCGTATAACGTAAAGACCTCTAAATACACCAGCTACCATGAAAATTTTCTTCTTATTTGTTAAGTTTTCTAACAACTGTTGCGTAATGATATCTCCGTCCTTTAATCGGAAGCACACCAGCGCCATGGAGGGTTCTGGTTCAACTATAAAACGATCGTCATTACCAACTAACTTAGCAAAATACAACGCTAATGAAATTTGTGTTCTGATGTGCTTTCTAAGCCCTTCAGCGCCATGAATTCTCATAACTGTCCATAATTTTAGCGATCTAAACCGCCGACCAAGAGGTATTTGCCAATGCCTGTAATCTGGGATTTTTAAACTATTTTCAGTATCATCTAAATATATTCTTTTTACTTCAAAAGCACGCTTAATATCGCGGCCATCTTTCAGCCACATAGCAGAGCATTCGAAGTTAACAAGCATCCACTTATGTGGATTGGTCACAATGGAATCTGCATATTCAATGCCTTTCATTAAATGTCTATATTCAGGACACACGAAAGCAGGTCCTGCGTATGCTGCGTCAATATGCAACCATACATTTTCTTTATTACAGATAGGCCCTATTTCGTATAAAAGATCAAACGCACAAGTTGCAGTAGTGCCGAGAGTAGCGGTAACAAAGCAAGGTATAAGCCCAATGGCTTTGTCTTCGTCTAACGCTTTCTTTAATGTTTCACCACGTAGTCTTCCATTGGCATCACTTTCAAGTAATCTCATTTGTATGGATCCTAGACATCCAGCCTTTTCTACAGATGAATTAGCTTGATCTGATGTATAAGCAACTAGCTTAGGGTGAACATCATCTTCATTATCAATTAGATCGAGACTCTTTAGTCTGCGAATAGCTTTGTCTTTAGCAACAAGTAATGCAATTAGTGTTGATTCGCTTGCTGATCCCTGCATGTTCAAAATAAAAAGTTAGTAACCGTTTACATTATATGCGTTACGTAAAGATAGACTTCCTACAATATCATCGCGTCAACTGTGACTGATAATGATGTCTATGCTTATTTCAAATCCAGCGCTAGTCATTTGAACGCCGGTATTTTAACTGAATATTTTTTTACTCTAAAACTAAAAGTCATGTTTAAATTACCTGTATTACTCCGCCTCCATGGCCTGAGGAACAGTTTAAGAATTCATCTGGTAGACCAAGTAATTTTCCAAGCCAGTTCATAGTTACGACTTCTAATTCTGTGCAAGCTGGACTCGCCTTCTAGAAATTAGGAATAAAGAGTATTAGTAGCTACACCTATATGCGATAATTGCGTATCTAAGTAAAGTTTATTGCGGTACTCAAAAACCAATGGTTTGAATTTCCCTCAAATAAGTTACGCTTACGGTTTTCTAAGTATGACGCACACCTACATGTCACTTTTTGCTCATACAATGTTGCTTGCAAAGAGATAATTATAGTTGCTTGTGTGAAATAGTGTATTCTGTCTACGCTATGGTCGAAATATATGTTCTTGTGATCGAAAATTGTATTAGTTTTTCTTAAACTGAGTTAAAATGTAAACAGACGAGACTCCTTTTACTTATTTCATCATAATTATAGCTCTACTAGCTGTTGCCCGCGGCTCCGCCCGCATGAATGCCTATTTCCAGGATTAAAGTAGCCTAGTGGGCGTCCCCGGTGAGAAACGCGCTTGACAAAAATACTAAAATGACTATTAAAAAATAGGGATTGATGGTAGAAGAGTGAAAATTTAGGATTGTATGTATTTTTTATTGTATCATAATAAAATAAAAACAATTTTTTTTGTCTAGAAAAAAAAAAAAATGGTGTGGACCAAATGACCGCCCTTAACATTTAGGGGGATGAAAAATAGATAGTAGCCGATTCTCAGACCTACCGAATAGGCATATAAAATTTCATAAAAATCGGTCGAGCCGTTTCGGTGGCGTATGAGAACGAACATTGTGACACGAGAATTTTATATATTAGAAGATTTTCAAAAATTGCTTTGTATAACTTTCTGGGTTCTTTTTTCATCAATATCTATGCAATGCTTAAAGTACTTACCCAGCTTAGTCCAACGATAGACAAGCCGTCATTCAGCATACTTCCTAAAACACTGGCATACGAGTGGCCTGCCGGATAAAATGCATGGAACTGCGGAGACTGCCAATGAGTCAGCTGAAAAAATAATATACATACATACGCATTATGTATGGCTAATATTGATACGGGCTAATATTGATTTCATAATAGAAATACCCATTATCAATTTTATCCAACCCGGCGATTAGGTAAACTCGAGACCTCCGAACAGCAGTCGTACCGCGTACACATTACAACTGCGGTAATACAATACAACTGATATGGACTGTCGAGACGAAAGTCGCAGGTTCGAAACCAGCCCCAAGTGCATACACCTCTGACTTTTCTAAGTTATGTGTATATTAATTGTTAATTATCACTCGCTTTAACGGTGAAGGAAAAACATCGTGAGGAAACCTGCATACCTGAGAAGTTCTTCATAAGAATTTCGAAGGTATGTGAAGTCTGCCAACCCACATTAGGCCAGTGTGGTAGACTAAGGCCTAACCCCTCTCATTCACTAGAGGAGGCCCGTGCCCAGCAGTGGGACGTATATAATAAAGGGCTAGTAAAAAAAAAAAAACTCTTAATTGTTTTTGTTACATGCTGTATATATATTTTTTTTAAGTCATAGGTCGGCAATGCGCCCAAGTTTTTTGGTATTGTGGGCGTACATGGGCGGTGGAGATTACTTACCATCAGGTGACCCACTTGCTCCTTTGTCAACCTATGACATAAAAAATATATATATACAGCATGTAACAAAAACATCGGTGGCGCAGTTGTAATGCGTACGCGTTACGATTGAGGCTGACGCCGAGGTCTTGGGTTCGATCCCCGGGTCAGGTACAAGTGGTATTGGATTTTTCTATTACGAAATGCTCAGTATCAGCCAGGAGTCTGGAATTTGTGCTATGTGTGGGACGGAGATACGCTAGGCGAAATGTGGGTGTATTGGTTACACCTCTGCCTACCCCCTTCGGGGATTATAGGGCGTGAGTGCGTATGTAACAAAAACCCTATTGGCCCTTTCTAGGTCATGAAGAGAGACATATAGACAGCTTGATAAAAATAGTTAAAATAAAAAATAATAAACAGAAGCGAGATATTATTCTTACCGTGTAGCTTAGAAAAATGAACATATTTAAAAAAATATATTTTCATCTGAAAACTGATGAACAGCTGACTCATGTTAGGTGTTGACGAAACCGTGTACACACGCGGCACGTCGCCTTTGATGAACGTAGACGCCGCAACTTGCTATCTCGCTCTGGCTCCAAGACCTCTAGACCTCTTGCAGAGGTAATCAATCGAAATACGGTTCACAGACAATAAAATGATTAAAGTTTTAAAATTAAATATAATTATTTGTATAGTCCCATTTTTGTATGCGATTTATTTCATACGTTTGAATATCGATTCTGATATCGCGGTTGGAACGCCCAACAGGGTTTTTGTTACATATTGTATAATACGAATTCAGAACCATTTGTTTTTTTTGGTCGGCTAAAAATATGACACGTTCCAATACAAAAGTCATAGATACTCTGAAGTATTTACCGAAAGAAAGACTTCTATTAGGTACTTTAAAAAATAGCAGCTGTCTTATAAGTTATACGACGCCATAATTCATACATACATCCAGGTGTAATTTAACTAATAATCATCCAACATATTACATTTAAAAGATTATCGGAAAGTATATATATTATCTGTATAAAGATTGACTTATTCTGAGTATTATTGTAACATCCCTATAAAAGGGGCCAAATTTTTATTCATATTTTTTATTAGCTTGAATGATGATATTACTTTTGTTATTAGAAACATGGTTATGCATAAAAAATGGATACATACACCTGGCAGTATCGCATTATGAACATCCTTTATGACGTCTTTCCAATCCTCCGGTTGTTCCGGTGCTTCCGCTGGGAGCATTTTGATAAGATATCCAGGCTCTACTGATGGCAAAACATCGCTGAAAAAATCACATTTATTAATTATATTTTATAAATTAGGGTATACCTCAACGTTGATCCCATGTCAGTTTAAGAATGTAGTAGAGGGGTGAAATCGGAGAAAAAAGACAAAACCTTCGGTATGTATGTACCGATATTTTGGTCTGGCTGAATCATAAGTCAAAATCAAAACGTTTATTAAGTCTACCGGAGAAGCACCGAGATACTCAGCTGTAGTTATTTTTAACACGCTTTTATTAGCATCATACGTATGTAGGTATGTATGTATGTATGTATGTATGTATGTATTTAACGAAAACTTTGAATATCACCACCACCGCCACCCCCCGACTTTTCTACAATAAAATATTTTAAACTATTATTTATTTTACATTTTTTGTTGGATTTTCTATAAAAGTGTGTTTTTTTTTAACTATTATTTTTTACTAGTCATACATTATTAGAACAATCATTGATGTCGCGAAATAAGTAATATAATTAGACTATGTAAATGTATGTTTTTTTTTTGTATTACGTCCCACCGAAACATCAATAGGATAAAAAGTATCTTATGTCCTATTCCCGTTCATGGTCTACTTGTGTGTCAATTTCATGCAAATCTGATCAACCGTTGAGCGGTGATTTATTAAAAATATCCAAATTCACAAACACAAAAGAGACAACCATAAATTTCACATTTATAAAAATGGTAGTATCTATAAGTAGAATTTTCATGATTCTTAAGAATTCTTAAGGTTATGAAAAAAATTTAAAATGGGAAGAAATTCGTGTACATATTTTTCTATATATGTAGTTTTAAATGTATTATACCTATATATCTATTATTTGTCGTTGTGCATAGTTACTAATCATAAAGATTATGACTGCGGATTCATGATTGTGTAATTGCTACTTACTTATCAGTTTTATTCATATTTTTTGTTTTTTTGTCCACACACTACTAAATTAAATGTGGGTGATATGTTCATAAGCTTACTCCGCACATTTTATAATTTTCAGTATTTCCAGGTCCCAGAAATACCCGCGAATGCGATGATTTTATTCCTGGGCCCCGGGGAACTTCACAACGCGTTTCGGTGTGACGAACGCAGTCAAGTGCGATGTCATTCTAGGTAATTCAATTTTCTGTGTGGTGGTACTTCTGTTTATGGGCAGGCGTGGCGCTTACCATCTCGGGAGCGACGTGCTCGTTTCGGCTTTCAGGCTAGTAAAAAAATAAAACATGAAAAAACAATAAAATTTAAAATGCACTTACTGATCTCGTATGTTTTCAATGTAATCAGCTATTAGGTCTATCACTTCTTTCCCAAATATCCGAAATTGTTGAGCATCCATTTGGCGATTTGATTTTAATGGCCTAAGAATTACAAGCTGGACCCCTTCTACCGCATATATTGTAGCAAATTTATTGTTTATAAATGTATGTTAAATATTCTTGTTTCGTTGTGCTTTAAGTATGTATGCGTGTAGAACAAATAAATGGTTACAAATATAATATGTTTTAATTTAAATAATAAATATATATATTTTATAGTATTATAACAAGAAAACCACCCAAATTACGTATCGAGAAAGATAAATCAGAAAGGAAAAATCTCTTAAAGTTAGAACAACCGTGACACGACAGCCAGGGAGATAATGAAGACAAAGTTTGGCGCGTGTTGTCTTTTTAATATGCAAACGTCGTTATTTATTATATGAGCAATCAAAGGTGCTGTAAGAGTTCGTCCACACTTGTACATACGTGCCAAATGTGCTGCCTACATGCATCGTAAGAACATAGTATGGAACTTTAGAGTGTAGACGTATTTGTCGTAATATATTCGTGAGTAATGAGCGTTAGCGTTCTACCATACTAAATCAATAAATAAATAACACCCAACAGTTACACACATAGTCCTGACCGCATACTAGGTTAACCTGTATCGTGGGTATCATGAACTACAATGGAACTTGCAGAAACACCCATACCCAAAACAAATATGTGTGGTTCACACAAACATTTGTCTTGGTGTGGGAATCGAACCCGGGACCTCTCTTTTCACAGTCGGCTACTCGCACACTGCATCACGAAGGTTGTTTCACAATATAGGTTTATTTTTACAATTTTCATATAAAATTAAACAATGTTACCCGTATTCAGTCCATGTTTATGTGGACACGTGCTGAATATAATGTACTGTGAGAATATAACTAAATGAGCAATTGACTAATTGCACTATGCAATAGCAAGAGCTTGTTCTCTCTATGCATGAATGTGAAGTGCTAGTGAAATGTTGGCGTCGTGCACTTAAAAAAAAACACCCAACAGTCACACACATGTCCTGACCCCACATTAGATTAATCTTTATCGATAATAACCTGTATCGGTTCAAGTCACAACTTGCGTTAACGAAAAGTGATGCGTCCATGCGTTTGCTGTACTACGTTATCATAATTAATGTGCGTGTACAAGTGTGGATGCGACTTTACAATGTAATGTATATAAGAGACCTTTATTAGCAACTGTCTGACAAATGTAAATTTCATTGATTCAATATTTGGACAATAATACTAATAGTGTGTTGAGACTAAGTTTTTTTTGTTTCTTTGCCTGTGGTTCCTTCGCTAAATATAATAACAGTGACTTATTATAGTGTAAATCAGATGATATTTTATAATTGGTAGTGCCACGCTGTAGACACGCTGCTTACTAGGTGGTAGGTCCGTCGTGCATACGACGTATAGGCCGTCTGGGTAGGTAGCACCGCTTTGTCAATTTTTGCCGCCAAACATCAGTGTGTAAGCATTGTTGTGTTTCGATTTGAAGGACATCGAAGTTAGTGCAATTACTGAGCATTACGAGACTTGACGTCAGATACGTCTCGGGGTGACGAGCGCAGTCCGGTGACATGTAGTGCTTTGTAACTCCATGTTCTGTATGGTGTTGTATCTGTTTATGGGCAGGTATTACGCTTATCATCAGGCGAGCGATCTGCTCGTTTCGTCATTCATGCTAATAAAAAAATACACTTTTGCCCACTAGATCTGGTTATTGCCAATGTCTCACAGAAAACCCTGGAAGAAGACGTTCTGACTCAGGCTCCTCGTGTCCGACAGGCCGATACGGATCCAGGAAGAGGCGAAATGGTTCGGGGATACGATGTCGAATGTCTGTTACGCAGCCATGCCTCGAGACCGACGCCTCCTTGAGAAGCGCCAGGTGTACTGGTGGTCAGCGGAGTTAACACGTTTGCGCGCGTTCTGTGTGGATGTGCGCCGCTTTCTTGCCCAGCACCGTCGTCGCCGTATGCACCTGCCTGGCGACGAGGACCAGGAGCGGCTGCTTCATGGCCTCTGAAAAGAGGCTAAGAGAGCGCTGTAGGTGGAGATAATGACGTCAAAGTCAGCGGCACAATAAATGGCCCGATGCACTCTCGACAGCGACCAAGGGGGCGGCCGTAACATATGGCTATGAAGAACTTTGTTTCCGGCTACTAAGGAGGCCATTCCTCCACCGATGGCGCCATGCTTGTCGGCACCATAGTCCTTATCAAGTTCGGTAGGAGAAATCCCAGAGGTTTTGCCGGAAAAACTCTACCCCGGGGCTCGATGGTATCCCTGGTCGAATGTGGGTGTTAGCCGTCCAACACCTAGGTATGAGGCTCCGCAGACTTTACTCCACGTGTCTGGAGCTGGGCCTTATTCTATCACGATGAAAAACTGGAAAGTTGATTCTAGAGAGCCGAGTGCGGGCTTGAAGACCGTTCCGGGCGAGGTTCCTGTCTTCAGTGAATGGCACAGAGCCAACTGAGAGAACTAGTACTTTCATATAGGATTTTAACTCTGAGGTAAACCCTATCGAACAAAACTTTGATCAAAATCGGCCCTCACTCGGTGGAGAAATTTGTACATATGATATATATATATATCCATAAAAGCGAAAAGAAATATGCGTCGAATTGAAAACTTCCTTAGTTTTTTTAAATCATTTACTTAAAACTTAAAACAGATGACAAAACCATAAACATTTTTATGGGGAACGTCAGTGAGTTGTGTAAAACTGATATTTGTAAAGATAAATGAAAACAATGTTGAATTTTAAGATTTCGTCATTTAATAAGTTTGCCATCATATCTAGAGCTGTATGCGGCCATTTTTTTGTCATATCAGTTAGGCGAGTTATGCATATTTCCCTCAGATACGCCTGCTTTAAAGTTGCAGTTGGCTATGGAGAAACATTTCTGGTGGTTGCCATTTCCGGGATATAGGCGATCCATTCGACGATCTCAAATCCAAATTCACAGGTCTATACGCTAAGCGTAACTAACTATGGTGCGTATTTCCAACTAATTACCAAAGCCAACCTGCCTACACGTAGTATACTTTGTTGATTATTATCGGACCAGGCAATGGCGAAACTGAAGTACTTAGCTCCCGTTGCGGGTTGTACCCCCACAACCGGTGGGGCGCCACATATAATACCAAATACCGTCAAATCTATGGTATGTGAAGGCTGAATAATACCAAAATTATTAATGTAATTGGTGTAAACCGTTTTAATTTTTAAATAAATAAATATATAATAAATAAAATAAAGACATATTATAACGAAAAGTCAACCAATTCAATCCAAGTCTTTTGGCTAAATAATAATTCATATTGTTCTATATAATACAAGGCTCCGATTTACTTAATAAATATGAATTATATTTTTTTTTGAAATTAATGTTCAATATTGAAAATTTTAAAGCGAAGAAGGTGAGAAGCTTTTAATAAAATAATATAATTAGAAAGAAAGCCTCGTCTGCTACTTAGAAGGAAAATAACGACACCAAACAAAATTTTCACATTTATTTAATTTAAAATTCTTTATTAAAATTGAGGGCTTAGTATTATAACCCAAATTATATTAAAGTGGTCTTATCGAATTGAAAATGATGTGCCTAAATACGATAAAAATTACACTGTTTTCAGGTGTATGACACACCAACATGTACCTATTTAAACTTACTTCCGAAAATATTATACATTGTGTCTGGTACTCAGCAGAACAATATTACTTTTACCCATCTACACCTACTTATATAAATAAAAAGTGTATCACTATTAAATAAGCATGGTTTGTTTACTTCTCTAAGATATTAGGTACTACTATAAAAATACTGGTAAGTATTACTGGTACAAATCTGTTTGATAAGGGTTACAAATTGCATTAATGTAAAGATTTAGAAGAATTTACTTGACTATAATCGTCTTGGTTAAAATTTTGGTATGTTTTCTATAGCTACCATTCGAATACCGGAAATGAAGCTGATGCGTTTTCAACACGATCCGCTAGGGACGCTACAGCTCTGTGCGGATCTGCATACATATTTTTAAACATGGATGACGTGACATATATCGAATAACTCCCTAATTACTTTAACTATGGGCTCAGTTTGCTAATATATACGAAACAATATAAAAACCATAAAGTACAAATTACAAAATTGTAAAAAAAAATGCAAAATCCCTTTGACTTAATCTCATATGCCTACTGGGTACATCTTCTATCCTTAACCAATCACCATCCTTAATCTTATTTTTAAGGCAGTAAGTGGTTATTATAAGACTTATTGACCAAATTATAAATTTTTAACTGCAGTACATGCAAATTATAAATATATTTTCTGAAACTCGATTGTAGAGTGCGACAATTATATAAGTTGGCGGTGAGTATTGGAACTAATTGTAAATATCAAAGTAAAAAATCTACCAATCAACAATGCCACTTATCACGCCACGACACGTATAATTATCGTACTGTATGGTTTTTGTCAATCTTTGTGGCCCCTCTATACTTAGTCACGAGCGGCGTAGATCTCAAGAGACTAATGGTAATTTTCGATAAACTATCTTAGTTTGATTCACTGGATAGATCGCACATATTAGCCAATCAGAATACAGTTCGAAGGTTACGGACACAAATTAGTTAGTTTGATTGGTTGATTTTGAGTTTATTATTAATGTCGTAAAGGCTGACAGGAGGTATAAAGGGCACGTGAAGTGACTAACTTCAGACATTCAAAAAGTTGGACAAGGACTATAGTTATTATAAGTATATTGTATTGTATAATTGCTTACAGCATTGTTGTATATTGATTGTTGCAGAAAGGGAGTATCAATAATAGGTCCACATACAGGGAGAACGATTTAAAACTTAATGGTAAAGTCAATAAACTAAAATTGATCTTATTTTTTTGTCAATTTTTTTGTATTAGGATCTCAAAATCGTATTGCGATCTGAGGCCGATATAGTAAAGTATCATTCAACTGTGTATGTATTAAAATATAATTAGTTACGGCATAGGTAGTCCGTTAATATGCAGGAGCTAGCCCTTGGTCCATAAAAGGATTTTGTAGATATTGATTTTTAATTCGATTTATTCAGAAACTACGTATTACATTCATGTGATTTTAATTCATACGGTTATGTTACTAGTTACTCGCCCTAAAGTGTAGTCTTAATTGATTCCCCTTTTTTGCAACACCTGTATTAAAACTAGATTTAAGTTGAGGGGTTCTATTATATTAATTAACATAATTTTAATTTAGTGTTTGCATTTAATAATAACCTTATTATAAAATTACATTTATTATCATAAGTTATTTTCTATTTATTTCTAGGACCACTTTAGTTTAATTATTTAGATTTTTCACATATTTCTCTTGAAAGTATTTCCTTGATGGCTGGTATTTGTGGTTTAGTATGTACTTTATCTGCGTAAATAAGGTCAGCTTCTTCTTTGATTTTACTCCAACTGTAATTGACATCTTTCTCGGTTGTTAACCGAGAACAAACCACAAATCGTATGACATACCGATTTCGGAATGCCCCAGCTACCATAAAAACATTCTTCTTTTTTGTTAAGTTATCCAACAATTGTTTAGTGATGATATCTCCGTCTTTAAGTCGGAAACACACTAACCCCATAGATGGTTCTGGTTCGACCAAAAAACGATCATCGGCACGAACCAACTTTGCGAAGTGCAACGCTAATGATATTTGAGTCCTGATATGTTTTCTAAGACCCTCTGCACCATAAATTCTCATAACTGTCCATAATTTCAGTGATCTAAACCGTCGACCCAAAGGCATTTGCCAGTGTCTATAATCTGGAATTTTTATATTATTTTTCATATCGTCTAAATATATTCTTTGTACATCGAATGCACGCATTATATCATATCCATTCTTTACCCACATGGCCGAACAGTCAAAATTAACAGGCATCCACTTGTGGGCATTAATTACAATAGAATCAGCGTATTCAATATCTTTCATTAAATGTCTGTATTCAGGACACATAAAAGCAGCGCCTGCGTATGCAGCGTCAACATGCAACCACACGTTCGCTTCATTGCAAATAGGCCCTAATTCATCTATAGGATCAAACGCACAAGTTCCTGTAGTACCCAAATTAGCAATAACGTAGCAAGGTATAAGTCCTTGGGCTTTATCTTCTTCCATAGCTTTTGATAGTGTGTCACCTCGAAGTCGTCCATCAGCATCAGCTTTAAGTAATCTCATTTTCATGGAGCCCAATAGCCCAGCTTTCTCAACAGAAGAATTACATTGATCAGACGTGTAAGCAACGAGTTTTGGTTTGACTTTGTCTCCATCTAGTTCAGGATTGTCTCTTTGTAGCAAGCGTATGGTTTTATCTTTAGCAACAAGCAGTCCTACTAATGTTGCTTCACTTGCTGAACCCTGTAAAATAAGATTTTAAATTATAGCATTAGCTATAAATATTTTATGATTTCAATTGTATGTTTTATTGATATAATACTATACCTGTATAACTCCTCCACCAGGACCTGAAGAACAGTTCAAAAATTCCTCAGGTAGATCAAGAAGCTTTCCAAGCCAGTTCATAGTTATCACTTCTAATTCGGTACAAGCTGGACTCGCCATCTAAACAAATTGATATTGTTATGATTGTCCATTATCCATATCTACAATATTAGTCAATCCTTTGTATGTATATATAAAATGTTTCAGACATTTAAATATATGTAGTATATATGTTTTTTTACTAGAATTATGAGACGAGCAATTTCACTGGCTTCAATGTCCTTCAAACCGGAACACACCAATCCTTACACACTGGTGCTTGGCGGCAGAGATATACACATCGGTGGTACCAGCCCAGACGGCCTCTCGTATACGAGGGACCTACAACCTAGTACCAACAATATAACACGAATAAAATGTTAATGTTGAATTTACCCAGCTAAATCCAACGACAGCTAAACCATCACTCAGCATATTGCCCACAATGCTTGCATATGAGTTGCCTGTTGGGTAAAACGCGTGGAATTGTGGAGAATGCCAATGGGTAATCTGAAAATTAGAGGATTTTTTATGTATTCTGTGGAGTTAAAACAGGAAAATTCTCTACTCCTGACTTATGCTCTAACATACTACCTAGCTTATTAGTAGTAGCAGTTTCAATATATTAAATAAGATGCGCTTAATAGGCACCAGTAGAGACTCAAATGAAAACTGTATCGATACATTGATTGAATTGAATACTAAGCACAACAGAATGAAATATTATCAGTCTTTTTATTCTGCTTGGAAGTACCCATGTAGGTACTTATATTTGTCAGTTATATTTGAAAGTTAGACAAAGAAGTGCTTACTAACACCGGGCATAATGGCCTCGTTGAAATCTTTTATAATTTCTTTCCAGTTTTCTGCTTCTTCGGGGGCCTCTTCTGGTAGCATTTTCTGGAGGTACCCGGGATCAACTGATGGCAGTACATCTCTGAAAAAAGAAAGACATAGTTTTACGTGACAGTGTAGTGTATAAGTAGCTTGAGATTTTGTGCAACATATTAAACATATTAAACAATCTTAAGCCAACCACCGCGTATCAATTCGCCCAATTCCTCTCCTTTCCTTCCCTTAATTATCACTTTCCTTTAAGGTTGGCATCGCGTGCATGATTCTCTTAGTATTATGGACGTTCATGGGTATTGGAGATCATATACCATCACGTAACCCACTAGCTCGTTTGCCGCCTTCTGCTATAAAATATGACCATATATTGTGGTATAAGCAAAGGAAAATGACAATAATATTATTTATCTTTATTATATCATATAAATTTTTCAATCCATATAAATTGAATAATTGCAGACTGTAGATTACCACCCGATTAGCATACCAAGCAGTTTCTATTAGCTATTAGCTATCGAGTGTTGGTGGTCTTGAATTAATGTGTAGTTTAGAATAAAGCTAACTAAAATGTACTCGGCTTGACAGGAGTCTGTATGGGTGTGAAATTGTGGCTTGCTCTAAGAGTCCCCGTCGCGGAGATGTAGAATGCTGCTCCGTCGATGTTCAACGTTACGCGATTAGAGTTTATACGTGACGCATACATTTGCGGCAACATTAGTATTCGCGACAAGACGGTAAAATTGCAGGAATGTCACTTTAGACTGTATATTACACCAATAATTTTGACATCATATAAAAATAACCGGAATTGAGGTTTCGCGCGAGTAATCCCCACCGCTCACGTACAGCCACTATACCCGATGAATCTAGGGCGCGTTGCCAACCTTGAAGGAAAGGGTAATTAAACGATTGAGAAGGGGATTTGGGCCTCAAGGATATCTTACTCCCATACAAAACACGGCAACTTTACGTCTGTTTTCTGTGAGACAGTGGTAACAACCCGGTCGAGCCAGCCCATTTATGCTGTAGTTAAAACTGTCTACACTGGGGCTCTACCACACAAATAATAATAAATAAATAATAGTTTAAAGGTATATACACTTCAATGAACCTTTATGTCGTTTAATCGTGTTAGGAGGCCATGTTTGTTTTTCAAAGCATTCGTTGAACAATAGAAGGAAAATAGCGTTTATTAAGACAATCCCATCGGTGCGTCCGTGACTATGTTATAATCAGTGTAATAACATAATTGATGGAAGGTTTCGTGTTTTAAGTGTTTTTTTTTTATATAAACAGCCATTTAAAGCGTTGGTAACCCTGCGTAATGCAAATTTTATAATTCGTTGATAATAAATATTATGGTAATTTGCCTTATACTTAGTTTGCTTTTGTCAAATATGTTTAACGTTTTGTTTTACCTAATAATAAAAAGTATGAATAACTTTTTTTTAGTTGCTTGATGAGACGAGCATGTCGCTCGCCTAATGTTAAGCGTCACGCTTGTCCATAAATACAAGCAACGTCACACAGAAGTCTGGATTACAGAACACTGCATGGCACTGAATTGCGCTTGTTATTCCGAGACATAAGATGCTAATTCTCATAATGCCCAGTAATTTCACTGACTCAATGTCCTTCAAACCGAAACACAACAGTGCTTACACACTGCTGCTTGGCGGCAGAAATAGACAAAGCGGTGGCCACCACAGACGGCCTCGCGCATACGAGGGACCTACAACTTTGTACAACTCATTGGTTCTACTCCTTCTATCTTCGGTGCGGCAATCAAACCCGCGGCCTTTTTAGCCGGCTCACCGCCCACTGCACCACGGAGGCTTTCATGGAACTACGGAGATTGATTTACATACACGATATTATATTAATTCAACAAAGGTCCTTGCTAATGACTAAACAAAGGGTAAACTTACAATTTTCCTGTATTTTTGTAATGTGTTCCGACGTTCAAATTTGATATATAATCGGGTTTTGCAAGACTTAACTTATGGTATTATCGGCATCATCTGGTTCATACGGCATCGTTTTTTTAAATTTTATTATGCGTCACGTTTTTATTAGAATTAATTATAGCATTTTAAAAACAATTCTTATAAGATAGATCGTTATGAAGATAGGTATTATTTACTACTTACTTATTACTACCAAAAAGCATTAAAACGTGATATTTTTATCTACGAACGAAATTTGGTTTCATTTCATTTTATGTCATTGATCTATAATATGGTTTTTTACTTATTTAATTATATTGTTATTTTAGCCATACCGAATATACAATTTTACGTGAACTGTAATTAAATAAAGAAATCCGAGACGAATTCAGTATCGTTACTATCAGAGATTAATTTGCTTCAAACTAGGTAGCATGATATATTTGTTTTTATTTGCACACCCACTGGTGATCCAAATAAATAAATAAAAATAAATGAGCGATAGAGCCATGTTGTAGACACTTTTGTATACAGCATGAATGGACCGGCTTCACCAGGTTAGTAGGTTACCACTGTCTCACAGAAAACCGACGCGACATGAAAGGGCAGCTTGCGCGTTTCGTACTGTGAGTGAGATAAGATGAAAACAATAATTATATTTAAATAAAATAATAAATAAGTACATCCAACAGTCACACACATAGTCCTGACCCCATACTAGATTAACCTGTTTATGACCATATATTCGGCCGTTCAGAATTCAGATGCTGCATTAAGCCCTGTATAATATACGTCCGACTGCTGGCCACCGGCTCCTCTATGAATGAGAGGGATTAGACCTTAGTCCACCACACTGGCCGAATGCGGGTTGGCAGACTTCAAATATATTTCATGAAGAACTTCTCAGTGCATGCAAGTTTCCTTATGTTTCCTTCGTCATTAAAGCAAGCGACAATTAACAATGAATACAGGCGTAACTTAGAAAATATTAGAGATGTATGCTCCTGGGACTTGTTTCAAACCTGCGACTTTCGTAATTTCACTGAGCTATCATTGCTTCATAAGCATTGATGCTGCATAAATACGTAAGTCATAAAGATAAGGGTGAAAATATGTTGCTGTGGCTGTCGCACAACTAGGCAGCACTATGTTTACAATGAGTATATATTTTGATCAATAAATACTACTTATGAACTTAAATATTTATTTTTACTATATTGACTATCTAACAAGCGAAATAACTTTTGTTATAACCAAGTTCAAAAACACTGACCAAGGTTTAGGTGAAGGTCCGTAATACATTTATTCCGAAATAACAAAACAAGTTGACGTACCGGTCTCGTATGTTTTCGACGTAATCGGCTAGTAAGTCTATTACTTCTTTGCCGAACTCTCGGAACTGCTGAGCATCCATATTGCACTTCTGACACAAATCTATTCACTGACTTATCAAAGTAATGTAATTTTATTTTGTTATCTGGTATTACAGTAAACACATAATATAAATTAAAGCGGGCTAACGGGCCGATGTCAAAGGACACTAGAAGTTAAGACGATCTTTAAGACAATGGAGGTAAGAACTGGCGAGAGGTGGATTTATAGGCGCAGACCAGCTTTCTACAACGCTCGAGGCGCTCGCACGCTAATATAATGTATACGCACAACCAGGACGGTGCTCGACGTGCGTCACTGCAATTGCTCTTTTTTTAGTGTTTAATAATTTTTTTATAATAAATAAATAAATGAAGTATTTAATAGCAAATTAATTTATCTTTATGAAAACATCAAACTTGATTCGTGAAAAAATACATTCGGATGGCCGCTTTAGTAAAGTTGGACTGAATAAATAATTTGTGGACACATCATTCTTATGATTGTAATTGATTCTAATGATAAATATAATATGACAATATACAAATAAGCAAATTATCGTCAATGACATGTTAAATAAAAATAGCTTTTCTATTTCTTGCTTAATGGATTCACAGAATTAAAACTACACAATCTTTACTTACAAATTATCTATTTGACTCTAAAATTTGTTTTTCGTAGTTTTTCAGTACATAATAAGTTACTCTTTTATTTATAAACTTTATTAATCTCAAATTTTAATAATCATTTTCATAATAACTTTATTTTTTTTTCCTAACATCAACCAATTTTAAAATAAAACAGTCAGATAGACATATTACATAAATGTAAATAGAGGTATTTTTTAATTCTGAGTTTTTTCATTTTTATATGAGTAATTATTTATTGAATATTTGTCAACGAAATCGTTACAATTCGAACTAATATCTATCAATTACTTTATGGCAAAGAGTGTTTTGTTATATACAATTAACGTAAAGTCAAAGTATTCAGTTCGTATTGTTTCCTTGCATTTGAAAGAAAGAAAGAAAAAAGAAGTTTATTGCCACCATAAGACATGCAACATACACAATACAGTGCGCAATAATAATTTGATGGATTTTATTGTTTCAGTTGTGTCTATTAAGTTTGTTCGCATTCAGTATGCTTTATGACTCAATATGCTAGTTTCGTTATTATATTATACATATGCACTCACGCCTGTAATCCCCAAAGGCGTAGGCAGAGGTGTAACTAGTACACCCACATTTCGCCGAGTGTATCTCCGTCCCACCATGTGATAGGGGGCGAGCCTATCGCCATACCGGGCACAAATCCCAGACTCCGGGCTGATACTGAGCATTTCGTAATAGAAAAACCCAATACCACTTTACCCGACCCGGGGATCGAACCCGAGACCTCAGCGTTAGCTTAATCGTAACGCGTACGCATTACAACTGCGCCACCGAGGCAGTCATTATTATATTATATTATATTATATTATAGGTGGCATTTCAAGTTTTTATATTTTTACGATCAGTGTGACGAGGAGAGTCATGGAACACGCTATGCTCCTTGATTGGTTCCCTAATACGAAAATTCGCAAGAGGACTAAAGTTCAAACCGGTACCACGAGTGTATTGGGACTCAAATGGACCTGAAGGCCAATTCTCGTAATTTTAAATGTTCAAAATATCATTCCGATCTAGTCTCACGTTGATCATTGGTATAAGAGAATGCCATTTGCAACTTTCTTGACGCTGATACTAGATCGAAATGATATTTTGAACATTTAAAATTACGAGAATTGGGTTTTTGGGCAGTACACAGCCAGACTACGTGACGACAAGTGGATTAAAGTACTGACTGGGATAAGATGTTGGTGGCCCACTTACACTTCAACTATAAAAATGATCCGTTTGTTGATAAATTAAATAACGTATGTTTAATTCTTTTTTGTTATACTACTCAATGACGAGATGAGTAGATCGCTCATCTAATGGTAAGCGTCATGCCCGCGATGCCTTATACTACGGAAGTATCACCATTCAAAACACTTAATTTCAAAGTACTGCAGGTGGAACTGCACTGTGCTCTTCAAATTGTGACAAAAGTTCTTAAATATTAAAATGTCCAGTAGTTTCATTTTATTGTTCCTCAACTGTGCTAACGCTGTTGTTTGTCGGCAGAAACTGACAACACGTTGGTGTCTACCGCATAGGAGGGACCTACCACCTAGTCTATTTATCTACGCAATGTACTGTGTACATCCTGAATATAATAACATAGACACTTTTGCTAAATAAAATAAAGTTTAGCCATAAAGTTTGACGAGGACTATAAATGATTTCCAAAAGTATAGGATTGCCATTGAGAATAAAACTCAGAATTTCACGGCATGTGCTGAGCTACGGTGTGGCGAAACTAATGTGGAATTACGTCACGATTGTTTGATAATATTTTGTTGTAAAAATCGCGAGCACGGAATTCTATTTTAGCCAATAATCGGGTACTCAACTGGTTTTTATTACTAAACGTGCGTTTTGATTTCTTCCTTATAGGTACAACGTACAAATGCATAAAAAGGTGAAGGACATTATATAATAGCCCTTACCGATTGGTATACAACTGTGGTACTACAACCATGCACAATTTATATAGAGTTGCATTGGTTTTGTTTTATTTACGACGTTTATGAACAGGAGGATTTTAGTGCATCTTTCTATCTATGTAGATATATATTACTATGTAATTTTAATAATGTTTGGATTCTATTAGTACTTAACATTTATAGAAACTCAAATAAAATAAGAGTGCTTCTTATTTTATACGATTTACTTATAGCATAGGTACTTTTATTTTATCCTCAAGGGTTCATCAAAATATTCAGAATGAATGATATAGTTCTTTATGTAAAGGCGTGTATTTAACAACGAGTAGACCTTGTGAGCCTAGAGTTATTTTTTTGTGTTTTAAAAATACTTTCAAATTACTTAGCCCACTACGTATACCACGTTCGTTTTATTATAATAATGTAAAAATGTGACGTAAGAAATAAACTGAATAACATACAATATAATTTAGATGATCAATCAAACTTGAAGACAGAAAATTAATATTGCGGATCATTGATCGCTTCAAACTTTACATAACTCAAAGTATTTGTTGACTTTTAACACACTAGTATAAAATAAACAGCACTTCCAATGATTAGGTTTTAAAATACCTATCTATACAGTTATCAAATATTTGTAAACAATTACCATTGTAAACAACGTTGTTTGTAATTAAATTTTTATTTAAATCGGCGGAAAAATCGATGTACATAATACATCGATTTTTCCGCCGATTTTATTGGGAAAAAAATCATTTGATAGCGTTTTGTTTAGTGGTCGCAATGATTAATTTAATCCCATTGATTAAGATCTGTCAGCGGAATATGGAGGAAAAAAAATTAACTCCTCAACGAATAACATGCTATAGATGTGGCTAGCACTGAAAAGTTAAAAATCACGATTTATATAGAGTCCGTGCAATTTCATTTAACTGGCAGCTGCACTGGCATCGATAGAATACACACAGAAAGACTGAAAAAACTTATTTTTTGTCGCGGGTTAAAAAAGGAGAAGAGAATGATGGCTAAGTAGAAGTTTTTGGATATTTATCCATCATGAGGCCTTTTTTCGTTTTGTTTCGTGAAATAATGGTCCTATTGGACAAATAATAAGTTAAATAGACAAAAACCTTCAATATGTATAGTACATTAGCTTTATAGGTATTGTTATTGTTGTGCATGACGTAAAAATGTAGAGTACTATTGGTTCCGCCGTTAAATGGATAATTATTTTAGTCCTTTTGTGTGGCCGTACCACACAATTATTTGGCCTTTTGTGTATTCAAGTTTGATTTATTTTTTGCCACTTTAACAGACTTTCAAATAATGTTTATAATATATAAAGCAATAAAAATATTTTAGTAATTATTTCATAGTATGCCAGGATTTCCGGATATGTTATATTTATATTACACGATTACTAATTTATATTATATTTTAGATTTGTAGCTTCTATTCCCAATTAGAACACAATAAGCGGAAAAGTGCTGGATTATGCTGTGGGATTTTAAATTCAAATTTTTTATTGAATTCATAAAATGTTATATACTTATATTATTTAGATTCCGTCAAAACTTTACTGCCAGTTCGGAAAGATGTTTCGCTAGAGAAGAACGGGTAAGAAATTCCCACATATTTACGTATGGGATTACGTACGTACTAAGTTCCAAATACATATACATTTTGGAACAGAACACTTCCTAAATATAAGCAACAAAACGTAATGTTATAAACTGATTGAATTATAATACGATTTATATTGTTTGAGTGTTGTTATTGTTTTACATGTCCCCGAAGATTTTGGCGAATGTTTTGCGGAGGTTTTTCTTGGTCTCTTCAGCATCCTTGATGATTGTGGCGCTGAGGGATCCTTGACGTGTGAACCCCGCACGCCCCCCACCGACGACGCCATCGCCCCCGTACGCGGACCCGCGCCAGAACCACTCGCGCTGCTAGGCAACGCTGACGATACAGTCGATTACTGTGATGCTGCAAGAAATTAACTTTGACGTTACTAGCTTTGACATACTCATGTGGTTTCCTAAAAACGTGATCAAGCCATTTTACGCCATCCAAATCGTATTTCTAACACATTTTTATGTCGTGACTGTATCTTTATGACCATTCTAAAGCTAGTCATGAGCTGCGCAGCAGTTATTGTTTTCAAGAGATTAAAGGATGACAGCCGACAGGAGATGTAGCGGGCGAGTGAAGTGATTAACTTCAGAGCGGCTGTAAAGATTGACCAGAACTTAAATTTGGTGACCTTCTCAGATGTGGTTTAGTTCCACTTAGTTTCCAACTGTATACAGTTGTTCACACTTTATGGCCGCTTTGAAGTTATTCACTTCACCCACCCTCTACAACTCCTGTTACTCTTTAAGCTCTCAAAAACCCCAACTGTTACGCCACTCGTAAGTAAGAGCGGCCATAAAGATTACCGAGATCTATAGAAACACATAAGCTCACGACTGACTCTCCGAGAGGGTAGGTAAAGAAAGGTATTACCAGTACAGCCATAGATGGCAAGCCTATCGCCATATCGGATTTGAATCTTGGGCAAATCATGTCAAAACTAAAACACAACTTATGATTGCCCGACCTCAGATTTGAACCGGTCTCGCTTGTAGTCTTTAGTATGCTGTCAGTACATAATTGAGACGTCAGCATATAAGACAATAGTTATGACCGTTCTAATGAAGGTTTGTTTTAACAAGATTTTGAGTGCATTGCTGGAGTGTATGGATTGTCCCATTTTCAAGTATTGGCTTTCAGTGCACCGGGAGGCAAATAGAAAATAAGTACCTACTTCGCCATTCTTTATGACGCTTATTGAGTACGCTTATGTTTAGAGTGAAATTATTCCATTGTATTTTTGTTTATGTACTGTAATAAATAATTATTAATTTTACGGCTGCATTACTTAAATGGGTCGACGGAGACGAGTCTCGCTTGCGATCTATATATACATCGCTCATTGAGTTTTCGCACATACTTCAAAGTAATTTATAAATGCCGAAACGAATTACCACGCCGTACATAAATTACATACGATATTGAAAATAATTACACCTGTGTATACAACACTCAATATAAAGCCATTCGTTGTACTCAAGAGTTGGTCTATCTCAAGCTTAAATTAACCTTATATCTTTATCATTCATATCATATTAAATTTCACAATCTTTAATATTTTTACCAATTTGAAAAAGGAGGTGTTTTAATTGAAAGGTTAAGGGCCTCAACACACACAATACTTTTAGCATCGGCTATTGGTGATTTAGTTGCTCAAATCCTCCCCCCTTTCCAATCCCTTTCCGTTAAGGTCGGCAACGTGTAAATCTTTAGGTGTTGTGGATATTCATGGGCGCTGGAGATCACTTATCATCAAGTGACCCATTTGCTCGTTTGCCGGCTTCTGCTATATAAAAAAATTACATTATAAGGATAAAGAGTTGGTGAACGGTTAAATCTTTAGCTTCCTGATACATTTTCTATATAAATTACCTGAAGGGTTTTTGATCATGATATTGAGTATACGAGTAGATCTTAGCAAATTTAAAGCAGCATGATGAAAACAATATAAAAAAGATACATAGAGCAAGAACAGAAGAGTGTAAGTGGGCCACCGAATATATAAGGCCGAAATTCAACCTCACCTACACGTGCTGATAAATGGATGAAGCAACGGCGTAACTTGGTTCCCGTTGCGGGTCGTAGGGGCAGACGGCCGGTCTCCCTATATAATACCAAATACCACCAAATCATTATAAGAAGGCAGACCCTGGCACTAGGCCAGGATACCGCCAAGAAGAAAGAAACATAGAGCGAGAATAGATAAACTGATAGGGCGCTTTTAACGATTTTAGCCTGTATCTCTTTTTAATTCAATATTGGCCATGCGTTATTGTCCGGTAAACACTGCCGCTCGATACGGCTGAGTGGCTCGGTCAAGGTGACTAGTGGTTACCCAGCCGGCGCGGTGCCCACCGCCGACATCTCAGGATTGAGATGCTCGCGGTTCACTAACCAGATACTAGCTTCCGCTGCCAAATTGATAAGCATCAACCGTGGCCCTTTTTGGTGTACTCACAGTCTGCAAGTGTCATATTTTATTACAACATCTTATATTATAATTTTTAAATAATTTTAATTTTAAAATTAATGTAGCCAATGTAACATTAACTTTTCGAGACGACCTACACCTCAGTCTCTCCCGTGACTACGAAGGCTGGAAAGCTTTCGAAACGTCGGGAATAAAATAAAAATTAAACAGCGATATAAACTATCCGTATAAACTAGTTTTATTTCAATGCTTAATATTCGCGTAAACCTAAGTAATCACCTAAGATGTTTCTTAGCTATATTCGTAGAGAAAATCTGTTCAGTTTAAAAGTTACAGATGTTTTTCTAATTGACGTCGGGGGTATTTATTAAAGGTTATATTATTGTTCATTACAGCCATCACTGCCGAGTGCCGACTTTATAATTCAATTAGTCTCTTTTATAAGGATTGTAACTGCCTATTTCTATGAAATGGCTTAATAAATTTTATAAAAATGAGACATAAATGCAAGTCGTCGAGTAGACTGGGTACGGTTGAAACGGTGGACGGTTGAAACAAAGCGAATATCTCGCGAACCGTGCGTGTAGAGGTGAGGGATCCAAGGGGAGAATGAAGCGGGTTACAAGTCGAAACACGAATTTTAGTGATGCGTTGCTCTTCGCGCGCTGTACTTGTGTATAGGAGGCCCCATTGTGTTTTTTGACGGGAAAGTAAGTATTTTTAGTCGTACATTTTTGCAATTATTATAGTTTTGATTAAAGTTGGAGTATTGAGTGTTTTGTATCGTTTTAATTGAAGTTTGTAGAATATGACAGTATGATAAGTTTTTATTTAAATTTATTATCTTTCTTACTATGATACGTTATATACCTAGAAGGGGGTTTGCGACAGTTGAAACATTATTTGTGGGTACGGTTGAAACAGTTAATTTATTTAATTTTCTTGTTTCTTAGATGTCAAGGGTCCGCCAAAGGAAGACTACGAGAGGTCGGGCTGACTTATCAACGTACAAAAAAGCATATGAAGATGTGAAAGAGGGATCTTCGTTAAGAACAGCGGCAGAAAAAAAAGGGACTGAACCACTGTTCCCTGTTGAGGTCTTCTCCTTCCGTCGTACACTCTTGACAGAGTGGTCATGGTTTATGATGATCGATGCTGGGTTATTATTAGGTAGTTAGTCCTTCGTTACAGAAGCCTTTGCGATGCGTCTCCATCGACTTCCGTTGGTTGCGCCGCGCGAGCATTCCACAATGGAACTTTGTGTAACAGCTTTGATGTGATCTGTCCATCGTGTTGGAGATCGGCCACGGGACCGTTTCCCTTCCCTGACACCTGGAACCTTGGACTCTTAGACGGACTTTTGTGTTTCTTGCAATTGCGCATATCCTTCTGATCTCATCCTTACAACCACTTGTGTTAGTAATAGTGGAACTGAGGTATACGTAACTCTGAACAACATTAGTTGAAGTTTTTGTTAACTGGAGAGCTATAATCTAGTTAATAGTTAATGCTGTTGATTTTTAAGAGATATAATAGCTTGCTAGTACACAAATGTTCAAAAAAAAATATCGTTACCAACATTTGTTTATTATATAGCTTAATTTGCACTTAATATGAACATTTGAAGGCTGATTAAAAATAATGTAGCATTATAAATATTGTGTTTCAACCGACCCCGGCATGGGGACAGTTGAAACAAATTTATTTTATTTTGGTATTTGATTTTACACATAAAATACAATACATTTATCCCAAATAACATAGCACATTAGTGGACAGATACACGGTCTTTTATATAATATGTTTCCGTCATCGCTCCCTTAAATAATCCCGATGCTATGGACGATAAACGCTAAAATGTTTCAACCGTACCCAGTCTACCCTACTATTTGACGTCTTTACTTATTTTACCACATATCAAATTAGCCATCTTTTTAAATAGAGTTTATACGGGACAATAAAGTGAACTTGTTAGAGATGAATAAAAATGAATATTTGAATCATAATTAATTATTGTATTAGGTACACAAATATAATATAGAAATACAATTATATATAAGTAAACAATAACAATATATCATACTATAAAAGTAATTATTAGTATTATAAAACTGTAAAACACCTCAATTTTAACATATATGTGAAAGAGCATCCAATACAAAGGCATTCGAAGTCACCTGACCATCCTCTATAAATAAAATCCGGTAAGTACGTATATCCATGCCGCAATCTGACGTAAATGTTATAGAATATTTTTCTGATTTATCATTGGCGGGTATTGTGACCGGTAGAGGTAAGATAGCTCCAGTGTGTTGAGAGAACGTCACATGGTCTAACCGAGGCTCAAGAGCACGAGATGCGATTCGAAACGTTGTCTCACTGCGTAGAATATGTTGAATATCCGACATATTGGTCCCACCTTCTGTTAGTAGCATACCAAGAATTATTTTGCCTGTTGTAGTTTCTGTGGGGAGATAAAAATTGTTATCAGACATTAATTCACATAAAAAGTGCAGTTAACGGACAAATTGGGCAAAGTTTTACAAGGTGGTAGGTCCCTCGTATGCTAGAGTACTGGGTTGTCGTTTGGGTACCCACGGCTTTGTCTATTTCTGCCGCCAAGATGCAGTGTGCAGTGCAATGTGTGAAGCTCTGTTGTGTTCCAGTTTGAAGGACATTGAAGCCAGTGAAATTACTGGGCATTATGAGACTTAGCATCTTATGTCTGGGTGTGACGAGCGCAGTTGAATGCCATGTAGTGCTTTGTAATTCAAATTCTGTGTGGTGTTGTTTCTGTTTATGGGCAGGCGTGACGCTTACCATCAGTCGAGCGACAGGCTCGTTTCGTCACCCAAGTAAAAAAAGTGTTTCAATAAGAATCGTTTTAATACCGCCGAGTAGGTACTTTATTATTTATTATATGCATTATTTAATCGTGTACCTATATTATATTATACAGATACATTTACGACCTGCAAATTATTTAACTCGTCTTTGGTTAGGAAATTTTATTAGTATAATATTTTTCGGACTCCGCCTAGCATAAATTATATAACAATATAAATTTATGCAAATGTTTAAGTATGTACCTATTAATTGATCAAATATCTGCATCATAATATGAGACGCATTCTCGATTAAAGCGTAACGTAATGATTTCACCATTAATTCGTTGCGATGAGGGATCATCAGGATGGTTGTTCTGTAGCATTCACAATCTTCGCCACAGCTACAAGGATCCTTTGGCCAAGTTTGTAATTTAGCTTGGAGTGTGTCTATGGCCAGATCCCAACGAGGCTGTGTAGTCACTCGGATAAAGAATTCCCCAATACCGCTTCTAAACCAAAGCCATGTGTTTCCAACTTGAGTACTAAGACAAATTAATTGCAGGTATAGTTTATGTTCTTGAACTTCTTGACCACTCTCTTTGGGCAAACCACTTAAAGTTATTTCTTTATCTATGAGGTTTAGTCGCCTTAAGAAAAACCTATGTTTATTGGAATCTTCAAATTCTACCGGAATTGCAGGCTCATTGTCACTGATGTATATTTTAAAAGTGGTAGAAATGGCAAAAGGCGAAGATACCAGTACATCTACTTTGTTAGGCCGGTAAAGAGGTCCTGTTACCTTACATTTTCTTAAAGGATTTAATACGCCTACTTGACCCCGAAGAAGAAAAATGATGTATGTATCAAAAATCCTTGTTTTGTTGTATCCGTGCACAAGAAGGATACAATTTTCTTCATGGACGAAATTAGCTATGTATTTTACACTTAAAAACATTTTCTTGCCGTTGTCACCAGATGCAGATTTTTCAACAATAAAATTATTCCCATTATAATTAAGTATCATGTAATTGAATATTAATGACTCTTGACTCGATGGGCATAGAGCTACTTGGCGTGTAGAACTTCGCAGTAAAGGAGGGTTAAATTGTATGGTATCTTTGGGTTTAAACATAGGGAGCGTGACGTAAAGGTGAATGGACAAAAATAACATTTGCAAAAAATTCGGACGTATAAAATCTTTGCTCACGAGTGGAAAATATAATCGTAGTTGATTCATCGCTTCAATAATTAGGCACGCGTTGTTGATAATTGCTCCCTCTTTCTGATCTTCTTCACAAAATATAGAGAAATGGTCCTCCAAGAAGGGGCAATAATTTATAATTGTAGACGCTATAGCAATGCCATCTGACAAATCTGTTGTGATGTTAGTAATAACTTTCACGGGTTTGTCTTTCCCACGTAGCTTATTGTGTTGTATCATTATATGCTCGTTATACCAATCGACAATTACCTTGACTATGTCCCTGGGCTGAGAACTCTCACAAACACATTCAAAGAAACAACTGTCCATAATAAAAACTTTGTAGCTTTGTAAAATAAAATCAATCCAACTTTGTTTATTCAAGCGATTGAATAAGTTATTATCTCTTAAAAGTTCTTGCGTTAATAAAATATCGGCATTGCATTTCGGCGTAATATTTTCAGAGTATACAACAAATTGTTCATAACTCAGAAGAAATTTAGCTTTTAATACCCATAAGTCAGCTCCGCGCGATTTCAACAAATTTATAATTTCTCTGTATGTATCATGAATTTCTTTCACACATTTAAAAGATTCATCTACACTATGAACCCTGTAATACAAAACAAAGAAGATATATTATAAGTACTTACATGTTATTTTATATTTTAGGAATTCAATAAATGTAATGAACATACGAATTTTTGCGAATATGTTTCATCAGAGGTCCTGCAATTCGCCGAACAAAATTTAAAAACGACACATTAATTCCTTTTGTTTTAGTTCCACTTGGCTGTGACGAAATTGCAGAAGATATAGCATGGAACGTATCGGGAATAACAGGATACAAATCTCTGCGAAAACCTTGTTGAAACATCCATTTCTCCAAAAATGTTGAGCATCTTTCCATGTATTCATAAAGCACGCCCTGGGAGCTTAAAGGAAAATAAGGATAAGGGTTTTCAGCGGGCTTAACAAAAGAGTTCGCGTGTAAAGTTAACGCGCAATGTGTATAACAAAAGTTGACTTCCACATCGCAGACCGAACCGCATTCATGGTGGAAACCCAATGTTAAATTTCGCATGTAAGTGACTCGGCAGCAAACTTTAATTTCCACGGTTAATATTGTGTATCTTTCATCATGTTCTCCTATAACATCAAAGTCGATAAATTTAACGGATAAGTTAGGCTCCTCTTTTGAAACACATCTAAAAGAATCCATGTCTGATTCGGCTTCCATTTTAATACTAATAATCCGTTTGACCTCTGTTCCAAGATAACAAGGTGGAAATATTATGCGAGCCGTACTAGGTACCATGACGGGAGCTTGTCTTTTTCCAAAGAAAGTTAAATTGTAATAAGGTATAGTCATTTGTTTATCCAGAAATAATAATGCAGTTGAAACGAATTTTCCATGACTTTTTGGGTGAAATTTCAATAAAAATAATGCTTCTTTGCTTCGATCCAATTCAAATTTAATATTCGTTTCATTTATTATTGAACGGTTGTCTTCTGTGTTCAAGTTTAAGGAGAAATTTGGTGATATCTTTGAAGTTAATATTGTTATGTAAAGATAGTATTTTGACACGTTAGTTATAGTGAATTCTATAGAATTATTCCGATTTGGTATGTACTCTATTTCAAACTTGTCGATAGAAAAGATTATCCATGGCACTGTTATGACTCCTGCAATACGGCAGTAGCTAATTTCTTTATTTACTGTTTTAAGTTTCACCTTAGAATTGTTTTCATAGCACCTGAAACATTTATGAAATTTTAAAGCTATTAATATCCGATACAAATAGTATAGAACAACAATGAAACAATAATAATTAAAATGATAATTAATTAATATGCAACGTTTTATAATAACTAAATTGTATTGTATTGCATGTAGAGAGGATGGATGAAAGAAGATTGACGAACCAAATATACCTACATGGCGAGTGTGAATGGTACAGTTGGAAGGGGAAGGCTTCGGCGAACTTTCACAGATTAAGTTGGAGATATTCTCGAGAAAGGCCAGGTCAGGAGTGCATGTAGGATTTTTTTTATAAGAGTGAAAGAGGCCAAAGAGGTGTGCAAGGATCGTAGTAAGTGGAAATCCGTTGTCTCTGCCTACCCCTATGGGAAACAGGCGTGAGTCTATGTGTATGTTTTATAATATTTCGTTATCTTTACTGGATTATTGGCTTAAAAATTTACAAAAACGAACTTATAAGTAAAACATATTTTATTTTACACTAAGATTCCGAGCCTTGTGACTATCAGAAATTAGGAATGATGGAGCAACAACATTGAATGGTAGAAAATATTTGGCAATTCACAAACATTAAAAAAAATCTTATTCGAGATCTCTTTGCCGTTAATGTATCTTTTTAAATATTGATTGCATTTAAAATCACTCACTGTTCATATTCACGAATGTAATGTTGGAATTCTGTAGTCCAAGAATTATGATGATCTGGAGGTCCTAAAAAACCATTTATTCGAAACGGCATATACATTTCATACTCTCTGCGAAATACATCGCAAACCTTCACGAAAACCGTTTTCGCTTGCCCGCCATCAACGCAAAAGTGAAATACTCTTTGCTTTTCATTGCCTAGTGCAATGTATACCTCAAAAACGTTCTCATCAATTGTCTCTAACACGTCCACTTCAGTTCTCAATGTACTAATATTTTGGAATGTAAGCGGAACGTATGTTATCATAAAGCAGGGGATTCGTGCCATATAAATGTTCTTAGGGTGTATTATTATTTTCGGCTCAATTACGTTACCACTTACAGGTAGTACAACGTTTTCTTTATTGTTTATTTTTAAACAAATATCAAAGGCGAATTCTAAGACACATGCAATTTTAACGATAATTTCAAACGTTATTATCATTTTTGGGCGTACGGTTCCACTCATGGGCTCTATTTTTAGTCCTGGGATGAGAGGTTCCACAACATAGAAAAGAGCAATTTCTCTTGAGGAATTTTCTAGTTTAACTCTTTCTACCTTTTCTAAATTAAGAGCAATGTCCTTAAATATAACAGCAGGTTGCAAAAACTTTATTGAAAGTTTTCGAGTTACTATGCTGAGTTCGATTGGAACAATTTTAGTTGTTTTACTCTGCGATACAAAATCGACTTCATGTGTTTTTGTTTTAGTAGGTTTGCAAATATATATAACATCACAAATTTTACATCCGTGTTTGGGTATAGACCCAGCATTCGGAATAATTTCAAACGGAATATCTGATTGCAAATCTTCCCATTTAAAATCCACAGTAATATTGAAATAATTAAATATTTTAATTGGCACGGATGTGATGAAACTTTCACTTGTAACCATGCCGAATTTCAAACTTTTATCTTGAATCATTAATGTGGGGTTCCCCACTTGAAGACAATATGGCTGTGTTTTGTGATACTTACTTTCTATTATATATTCAAAAGTGCCACTATAATTTCCTTCAACAAAGCCCAAACAAAATATGTTTACTTTGATCTCGGCAGAAGCCTTTACTTTTATCATCGTATTTGTCAGTTTCTTATCTGTGTATAAAACGCTTTCATCTTTTAGTAATTGAATTGTCACATCAAGATATGTATTGTTTTTAATTATTAATTCCTGTTCACCATATGTAAACAACCCTACTCTCCCGAAGTTTATAGAATATGGCAGAAACAAGATATCGAAAAGATCATAAGGGGTAAGTTCTTGACGAATTCTTTTACAAAAATCTTCAGGCACTCTCTTTGGTTTTATTTGTGTCCCTAAAAAACATTTATCTTTGTTTGTGCTGAACTTTTCTTTTAGCTTTACCTTTGAATATGTCGATTTACAAACTTGTAATTGGTGATTAGCAGTTTCTTTTCTTTTTTGATAAATATATAGTTCTTCATTTACATATGTGTATTTTTTATCTTGTTCTATTAGTTTGTGCATTGACTCTATTTTCAGTTCTTTAAGTCGCCTTAGTGCAATTACGTTTAATTGCACACAAACAAGATACTTAATAAAGTTGCTGTCATTATCAGTTTGAACACAAGATTCATTGAATATGCTATGCGGATTTGTTATTTTAAATAGAAGAGTATTACATACTTTTAGGCAATTGGGTTTTACTGAAACACATATTCTTTTAGAAGAGTTAGGTAAAATAGTGCATTTTTCAGGTGCCACTTCAAATCCTGGCATTCTCACATATTTTACTTTGGCTGCCATTACATTAGATTCATTTCGTATCCGTAAATATTTCTTTACCGTAGTATTCATAATTACATCGCCAAAATCGATGACTTTAGGATGATGAGTAATTTTACAAAATTCATATTGTCCACTTATGTAATATCTTCCAATTTCTGAATGTAATTCATTGTCACAACACGTAGCACCATCCACTTTAATTAGGCGCAAATCAAACACAAATCTATTATCCGAATGTTTCATGCGTTTTGATCTAGATATACATTCAGTTTTAGGAATAAATGTAATTTTTATTATATGACTATTAATTTGTGCAATATCAAAAGCTCTATGAGAAGCAGATATTTCACGGGCATCTTTCAGTTTCTGAAAAAATATATATTTCGTTATGCAAATTTCAAGAAACTGCTGATCCTAATATTACAAAGCCAATAAGTTTAATTTTTTTCTTACTAGTAAGGAACCATCGTGCTTTGTTTTGAGATAAGCACAGGTATTAAGACATACTTCTACATCCAAATCTTGTGTTGTAGACAGACCGACAAACGATATTGGGAACTCTAGTACTTCGAATTTTTGAAACACATTATCTGGATTGTAAAGATCGCACATATTTTACATTGAAATATTTAACACGAAGGTTATTATATTGGACATATCAAGAGTAATGCAAACTGGAGACAGTAATAAAATAAAAAAGTATATTAACACCAATTATTATTAATCAAATACTTTGTTATATATAAATTATTCAAAGAGCTAATAATGTCAATGTTTGTCACTAAAAAATAAATACTTTCACTTTCCGTATTCAGTATAATACTCTTTGCGTCGACAATAAAACACCCCATAAAAAGGTTTAGGTAAGTATCTAAACGAATTTTTGGATCTGCATATTAATGGCCGTTCCCTATATTATATTTAAAGATAGATTTGCTCCATATGAATCGTAGCTATCAATAGTATTTTGACAAATATTCCATACAATTTGTGTCAAAATTTTACTGCCAGTAAGCAAATCTGACGATAAACAGAATATTGGGAACGGTCATAAAAGGTTAAAATATATGTAGATAACGACAGATAACCAGAGAAATGTGTTAATAATGTTATAATCTTAAATTTTCTTTTCTTCAACGCGATGCTAGATGACTAGAAATAAAGTGCTCCCGCGAACGGGATAACGTGCTAGAGTAATATTGTAGATGGATGTAAGTACCCGGGGTGTGTCGTACGACTCCGGCAAATTAGTTCGGGGCGGGGGAGCCCCTCTGGCTGCCGCTGCACCGCGCCGCCCCGCGTGCCCTGGGGTTTATCAGATTCAGGGGGTAAAAAAATGACTTCTGAATGGGAGGCAGGAGGGCGGCGCGCGGCAACCGTGCGGCATCGAGGGGCGGGCGTGGGCGGCGCCGCCACGTGGGCCCGGCTTTCAGCGACGTCGCGACGCCCGTTACACTCACTCCCGGTACAACAACGCTCTGGAACTATGTACAGGTGTTCGTGTGGCTTTGTTTACGTGGTCTGCGCGGCATGCTAACCCGTGAATTTGGAGTTGAATGTTTACAGAGTGCTTTTCGGACGTTGTGTTGAATCCATGGAAACAGGATACGGTGACGTGGTACCGGAGTGCGATCAGAGACGAGAAGGTCATATGGATGTTACGCTTGACACCATGCATCAGCTAGACCCACCTCCTCCTGACGTGCTGCTCGCGCTGTTAGCCAGAAACAAAGCACTTGAAGGTAACGTATGTTTATTTTACTAACAGCGAGCAGTTGCGATTGGCAGTATTGAAAGTGTGTATTAGTAAAATCACCACTGGTTTTTATGGCCCGATATAATGACTACATTGGACCTGATGTGCCTACAGTGCAGTCCAAATATAATGTCGACCGTCAAGTTACATTGCGTCTCTCAACGGCCGTCATAATTATGCCAATCTGAAGTTAGTTGATATACATTGGCTGATCCAGGACCGCAACTCGTTTGAACGAGTCACTATGGCGGGTTTTTCACGATGTGTACGGTGTTTATAGTTGCGTGTCGATTGACAAATACATATACTTCTTTCTTGACATAATTTAAATGACAAAAGTTAAGTCGCTCAGTGATTTTTCATAAAACACAGCATACATCACATATTGTAGGTATAAAAAAAGGCTTTCAATGCTTTTGTAATAACGTACATTGAAAGCTAC
Source organism: Mimas tiliae (assembly GCA_905332985.1). Lineage (NCBI taxonomy): Eukaryota > Metazoa > Arthropoda > Insecta > Lepidoptera > Sphingidae > Mimas > Mimas tiliae. Next base: position 8,939,016 of record HG995241.1, read on the forward strand.
AATTACCAGCGACGTGGCACGTGGCAGGGCTTGGTGAAGCAACCCGCCACACGATGGGGCGGCCACCGTACTGTTTTGTGGATTAGAACTCACACTTTGCACACGGCCTCGTATAATCAAGTTAAGTGCTCTTCATCAGGCCACGTACGTCGATCTGTTTGTTGATTTTTACACTAGACAAGAGCTAACAGTACGTCAATTATGTTTCATTTAACATATTGATATAAGTTTATTTTTGTCGTAAATTATTTTGATTTCATTTTTACATGTTCCATGTAAATTATATATGCTATATTTTGTAGTCAGTTTTATGAAATTACGCTCGGGGAAAATTATTATAAACTAGTTTAAAAGCGATAACTTTCCGCATATACCTACTTAGGAGATATTACTTTTAATTAAATAAAATAATAAATGCAATTTACTAAAATAAATAAATAAATAATAAATACACCCAACAGTCACACACATAGTCCTGACCCCACACTAGGTAAACCTGTGTCGTGGGTATCAGGAACTACGAGGGACTTGCGGTCCCACAACACCCAGACCCGAGACCAATATTTGTGGTTCACACAATCATTTGTCTCAGTGTGGGAATCGAACCCACGGCCTCTCGCTTCGCAGCCGGCTACTCGCCCGCTGCGCCACGGAGGCTGTCACTACTAACTGCTTGATATCATCATTTATAATAAAATGGATCAATTAATTAGAATTATTCATTCATTCAATATAGGCGTTCTTCGCGGCATACCGACGGGCAACGGTATCTGGCATGGAAATTCATACAAAATAAATTGTAATAAATACTCATAACCTATATAATCTGTACTCGCAATAAAATACTACCTTAGATGTCCAACAAACTTTTTTAATCATATACGTCAATAAGTTTTACTTTTGGTGAACTTACTTACTTGTTTTACTAACAAGGTGGTAGTTCCCTCGTTTGCGAGAGACCGGCTGGGTTGGTACCACCGCTTTGTCAATTTCTGCCGCCAAGCAACAGTGTGTAAGCACTGTTGTGTTCCGGTGTGAAGGACATTGAAGCCAGTGTAATTACTGGGCATTATGTGACTTAACACCTTATGTCTCGGGGTGACGAGCGCAGTCGAGTGTCATGCAGTGCTTTATTTAAAGTTCTGTGTGGCGTTGCTTCTGTTTATGAGTAGGCGTGGCGCTTACCATCAGGCGAACGACCTGCTCGTCTCGTCATTCAATCTAATAATAATAAAAAAAAACAATACAATTATAGGCATTACATTTGTTTTCCGACGGTCAGGGACGGCTCGGGGCTTTATTTTTATTGTGGGGGGCTTATATTCTAAACCATTTCTAAATTTAAAGTTCATTAGGAGAAGTAAAGAGTATATTAGTATTAAAGCTATGCGCTTCGGCAATTTTCGTTTATCTGGGAAATAATAATGCGTGATTATGATGATCTAATACAGACGTGTTGCAATATTAGAGTAGTTCTTAAACACCACGACTGCCAGAACGCATTACTTTAATCGTAGTTCTGTAGTTATTAACAGTCAATCCTAGATAATCATTAGTGGTGATATAATACAAATGTGGGTGCGTGGGTTGATTGGACTCCAGATGTAAGAATAGTGTTGTGCCAGATATTTTCAATCTTCCATGTCACAGATTAATTTGTCCTGGCTAAACTAATGAGGTGATCTATGTTTAATGATTGATATCTGATCGACTTGTCAAGGGCCGCCCAATATTCCATCTGGTGTCAAGTGGGTATTGCTTTTTTAGCCCCCAACAAAAAAGAAGGGTGTTATATGTTTGACTCTTTTGTCTGTGTGATAGTCATTTAAAAATTAAAGTTTTTGTCCTAATTTTATTGATGTAAGGGGTTTACAATGGTAGGGTCAGAGGTTCTAATTGGTTATTTAATGTTATCGTATTAAATAGTGTCTTGTCTTCTGTATCTGTGATAAGTATTTATTCAGTTGGTATTCTGATAATCACGTTGTTATTTTTTTTTTAAATATACAGTCAAATGAGGGCACCACCGTGCTGCTTGCTTGTTGGTAAGCGCAACGGTGTACATATGCAAATAAACAGTAGCAAAACCACACAGAACTTTAAATCTCGTCATACTGCATGGCACTGCGCCCATCACTCTGAGACATCAAAATATCATAATGCTTGGTACCTACTTAGTTTCAATGGTATAAGTGTATTTTAAACCAGAACACAACAATACGGGAAAACTGCTATTTGGCAGCAAATATAGGCAAGGCGGAGGATACTTATTTTTTAGAGCACAGGCCAGCAAACGACCAAGTGGGTGATGGTATGTGATCTCCACCGCCTTTTAATTTCCACAATACCCAAAGAATTATGCACACGATGTCGACCTTAAAGGAAAGGCATAATTACTGGGTTACGAAGGGGAATGCGTTTTGGGCCTCCAGATATCTCATTCACCGTACGGAACGCAACAGCAAGCTGCTACTTCACATCAGTTTTCTCTGAGACAGTGGTAGCAACCCGGTCGAGTCGCCTCATCTATGCTGTAGACAAAACTGTCTAGAATGAATATAACTGTCTGTAATGCACTAAAAACTTCTTTATTCGCCTACACCATAACCTTTTTAACTTAATTCATTAAAAGGTGTGAGAAAGGTCTGAGCCGCATGACATTGAGGAATCTACTAACTACGGGAAGAGCATGGTGATGTCTCCTATTATGTTATTGCATTAAAAGCGGAAATGGTCACGTGCGCGTGGTGAAGGCGCGTGCACGGCGAATTGTTGACATCCGGTTTTTGGCGAGCGCCTCTCTGGACTTTATAATTGTTTAATATATTTACTTTCACATAATGTAACCACATTATTGAATGTTGCTTTGCACTTATATGGATTATAATGCGCTTCAAGTTAAATAATATCAGATCAAAATATATAGGTATTGCCGGTGATTTTTTTTTCAGTTGTAGAGGCACGCTGTACTGTTTTGTCTACAGCATGAATCGGTCGACTCGACCGGGTCGATACCACTATTTCACGGAAAACTGACGTGAAGTAGTGGCTTGCTGCTGCATTTCGTAGTTCGTACGGTGAGATATCCGGAGGAACAAATAACCGTTAAGTCGTTAATGCGTGATTGACTAACAAATATCAAATTTCACAAACATACAAACTTTAACATTTATAATAGCAGTAAAAATAATAGTTATTTACAGATAAAACATGAAGCTTATTGCCGTCCTGAGATAGGGGCGAGCCCTTCGCCATATTGGGCACAATTCCAGACTCCAGAACCCACTCCAAAAACGCAATATCACTTTTACCTGACCTGGAGATCAAACCCGAGACCTCAGTACAGCAGTCGTGCCGCGTAGGCAATGCAACTGCGCTATCGAGGACGTCAAATTAAAATCACGTAAAGTCATTGTTTCTGAATGAGTCAAATTTAAAATTTATACCTATCCAAAAACAACTTTTTATGTCTCTTTGACTAGCTACTGCAAGCTAACGAACTAACTACCTATGCAGTAAGTAGGTATATTTAATATATACACAATTGAATGATACATATTTAGATTAGTTTAGGCTGCAATAAAAAATTTAAGATTCCATTGCTAAAACATTGATCAAATTAATATAAACTCAACTAGTTTAATATTTTTGACTTTACCGTTAAGCTATTATTACTAGGTGGTAACTTCCTCGTATGCGAGAGGCCTTTTGGGTTGGTACCACGCTTTTTCCGCGGCCAAGCAGCAGTGTGTAAGCTCTCGCTTTGAAGTACAAATTGAAGCCAGTGAAATTACTAGGCATTATGAGACTTTAACAACTTATGTCTCGGAATAACATGCAGTGCATTGCATTCAAAGTTCTGTGTGATATTGCTTCTGTTCATAAGCAGGCGAGGCTCTTACCATCAGGCGAGCGACCAGCCCGTTTCGTCATTCAAGATCTTTCTTTCTGCCTGGTGTTATTCTGGCTTAATGCCAGGGTCCACCTTCTCGTCTGACCTTCATATCAAGCAACGGGAACCAAGTTTCGTCATTGCCTCCGAGATAATGATGATATTAAAAAAAAGCTTTATCTTATCATTTTATACGTATCTATTATTGATACTAACTTTAAGCAATACCCAATACATTTTAAAATAGGCAATTCCTTAATGTAGGTTATGCTTGACTTTAATAAGTATGTTTTGCATCTTATATGTATACGTACAATCAATACAGTTCTCTGCATTCTCTTTGTGCCTGTAATCTTTAGAGCACGAGTTATACTCGTATTTGGATTTTTTGTTTTACCGATACCTACGTCATATACCTAGGTAGTCAATACGTGTGAGTGTGTGTATTACTGGTAGGTCTGTTGCTTAAACAAATGGGCCGATTGAATTACGATTTATTGTTTGCAGGCTTGCTTAATCGAAAGGGATTTTAGATATGTTTACAGAAAATCTGTTCCATTTAAAAGTTACATACAGTAGGCCTAGTACAAGTTTTAATAGTTTTCCTAAACGATGAAAGTTTTCGTTTTCTCTCCATACGTCAAGTATTAGTAGCCACTAGTGGGAACTATGAAGAATTAAAATTAATAAAATTATTAATTTAAAATCCATTCAGCCGTTCAGGCGTGATTGATGTACAAACTTTCACATTAATATATAAAATTCAATACATTTCCAAAAACCCTTTCTTAAAATTACACAAACTATCTTCTGGTCCCAAACATTACCCTAGCTTTAGTAGTCTTTTTAAATATTTATCTTTGATATACATATATAGGTTACTGCTCCGCTCCCATGGGTCGTAGGGTGATTATATATAGTTATAAACCATTGTCACCACCAAATAAATATACGGTGTGAATATGCCCCAATCGGTCAAGTTGTTCAAAAGTTTAAATAAATACTTTCATACAAAGTTCAAACCCCCTTTTACCCCCTTAAAATGTAAATTTCCAAAAATCCGTTCTTAGCTGACGTCTACATTACACAAACTATCATATGACCAAATTTCATGATCCCAGCTTCAGTAGTTTTTGAGAAATCGTGATAAATCAGTGAGCGAGTGAGTGGTATCTCGCTTTTATATATATAGATTAGTCGAATATGAAATTTGTTTTCAAGCGATTCTTTCCTTTATTACCGGATGAATTTCTAGATTGGCCCTTCGGTAGTCATTTTATAAGAATTCAAAAACTGTGAAAGTATTTGTAACTCGTACTAGGCATACAGAGGTTTTTTCAATTTATGAAAAAAGTTTTTAATGTATAGGTTATTCATATTTGAGCTTTACAAGATGAATTACAATTGTTTTGAGTTGGATTTAAACAATTTAAGGTAGCCAAAGTATTAGACACTATCCATGACAACAAAGTTTATGGCCCGTTATAGCATTGTTTAGGGCTGGTGGACTCATCATCCGCACCGCAGGGGGCGACATCTGGCGGGCTATGACCCCTCGACTTACTGTCTGCCATTAACTTACCTCTGCCCACCTGATATTAATGTTAGGCTTAGAATATGTGTGGTTTGTGCATTTTTAAAACGAAAATAAAATTAATCATATATTTGCAATAAGTTATCTATAGTTAACAGATAACTTAACCGTTAAAACTTTCGACGCCAATAGAAAAATATATGTAACTTTTACATAAGCTTTGAAATAAAAAAATACGCACTTTCGGTCCATGCCTTAAAGCGCTATGATGCCACAGACATACCTTTTTTATCGGTAGTTAAAAAGTGATATTTCAATGAATGAAGTACTTTATGTTAATCAGGAAAACATGGGTGCCGATTCTGTTGTCACAAAATTCTCTAAACTAGATATACATATATAAAAATACTATAGATTAAAATGTAATATGGTCTTTCTAAACGATATTTCGTTTTTTAATAGTATAGGTTGGCAAACGAGCACCTGGGTCACCTGATGGTAAGTGTCCTCCACCGCCCATGTGAAAATACCCACAATACCAAGAGAATCATGGGCGCGTTGAAGGAAATAGATAATTACAGGATTGGGAAGGGGAGGGGATTTGGGCCTCCGGATATCTCATTCACCGTACGAACCACAGCAGCAAGTTGCTACTTTACGTCGGTTTTCTGTGAGACAGTGGTAACGTAACACTCGGACGAGTCGGCCCATTCATGCTGTAGACAAAACGGTCTACAGCGTGGCTCACCCAATCAAAAAAAATATTATATTATTGTATTTTGAATGTGTCTTATTGTTTCTAAAATCGAGTATGCACGACCGGCACGCGTCGCAGTTATCGAATTTTAGACATATATTTTAAAAAATAACTATGTAAAAAATAAGTTGTGTTTGGGCTTGTTTATCGAGTCTTTTATAATTCATAGCAATTTATTTAATTATTGATGCCAACCAGGATAAAATACCGGCGTGGAGGTTATCTAAGTCAATAATTATTTTATAATTTTCTAGTTTGTCTCATTCTGCAAAGTTCAATTTACCAAGGCATAATCGGTATTGTCGGGTATTCCCTCTTCGTCAACAATAATACTCGTGTTAATATGACAGAACTCGTATACAAAATAAAAAATAGTTAACCTATAATGTATTTTTTTTGTTTTCAAGGCAACGATACATTCATTGCCTTGAAAAACCTACGTTATTTTTAAATAAAGTCCAATAAATAGTAATATACCTAATTAATATATTAGTGTAGCCAGTCGATTCATATATAATAAAGTCTATATGTTTATTAAAACAGTCTGCTGTGCATCACGTAAAACTTGCTGGACGGATTTTGATGCAGGTTTTACTATTATGTTAAGCACAAATTTCAGAAAACATATTATCTTCTATTATACTGGTTATAAGGGGACCGCTTCTGAAACAGTAATATAATACTACCTTAATATAAAAAAAATACTATTCTTTTGCTGTTTGCTTGCCATTTTGGAAACGTAAACCCGCAATGTAAAGCGTACTAATACTAAAGTCGGGGTCAATGACCCGCGCCTACTACCGCGCTTCAATACTCAGTAGGTACATAGCGCCGTGTACCACGCTGCACAGATAATTTCAAGCGTCATCTGTTTTTAACCGACTTCAAAAAAGAGGAGGTTCTCAATTCGGCTTATTTTTGTATCTATGTACACTGATTTCTTCGCCGATTGAAGACCAATTTCGTTGGAAAAATTTCATTCGATAGAGTTTAGCTACGATGTGGTTCCATATAAATTTGGTTAAGACCTGATGACGGAGTACGGAGTAAAAAAAAAACTCCTCAACGGACAACAATACACTCGTCCCGATAGTGTTATTGTAATTTCTACCAGGCGTAGCCAAAGGGTGGAATGAACTTCCCTGGATATTTCTGTAGCGCTATAACAAGGCTTAAAACACGTATTTCACAATAGAGAGCGTGTCCACTGTGTCCCTGGTATTACTGATACCTTTGGGCGACAGTAACCACTTTCTATCAGGTAGACCGTCAGCTCGTCGATCTTCGAGGAATAATAATAATAAAACTCACTTGTACGAGGCCCCATCATACAACTTTCGGTTTCAAATTGGATGTTGCAGCCTCGTAAACATTTTTGATATATTCTCGCCTTTGTCGTGCGAAAAAATGTTCTTGTGAAAATGAGAGATTATAGTAAATTTTATCTTATGACGTGTTAATTTACATACATTATATAGAAGTACTCATATAGTCATCTCTAACGCGTGTACTCATCCAAAAGATATAGGGTGAGCGCTGAGAAAAATTATAATTTTGTGGGTGATTTTTCATAGAGGGTTTCTTTGATTACATGAACATAAAGGGGCTTCTCTGTACAAAGCTCCCAATGATCAGCTTTATCCCTTTGTTAGCGTTTTAATCAATCAGAGAAAATACCGTACCGACTGTTCAGTTTGTAGGGCTGGGGTTGTTGGTTAACCTACAAGATAATTACTGGTTTGCAACTTTGTAAAAGAAATATTAATGAGGTTCAGTTATATTTCCAGCTTGTGATAATTGTTCCTGTCAAGAAAGAAAGATGAAAGATTTGGCTTGTAGATCTTAGGATCGGCCGCCTGCCTGAAGTGTTGACACCTATGGGGAGAAAACACCCAGACCCGAAATAAGTATTTGTGGATTACACAAACATTTTTGTCTCGATGCGGGAATCGAACCCGCAGCCTCTCGCTTTACAGCCAGCTACGCGTATACTAAAAAAAAATAGTTGTAATTACATTATTTTAATATAATATGTAATTTATGAATAAACTTGATGGTGCATCCGATTCCCAGCGTTTTGTAAAAAGCTATTTCAAAAACAGTGCATGAAGTTACTATGAATTATATATAACTAAAATAATTAAAACTGTAGACAATGTTCACGGTGTTTTGATATGTAGTCAATTACAGCGATGAATGAATTTTAACTACACGAGTATATTTCCCTACTTAATTCATATGAAAACAATGTGGGCGCAGCGTATGGGGCATTTTATAGGGGAGTGATAGCTCCGCAATAAGTTATGAGGTTTTTTGACTTCTATTGATCGCTTTTAACGAGGGAACTAAACCCGTAAGTCAATCTTTATAATATGTTCGTGGAATTGGTATTTTATGTTGACACCAGTATTATGTGCTCTTTCATTCTAGGTGACTCGTAGTAGTTACCTCGTATGCGAGAGGCCGTCTGGGTTGGTACCATCGCTTTGTCTATTTCTGCCACCAAGCAGCAGTGTGTAGATCCTGTTGTGTTTCGGTTTGAAGGACATTAAAGCCAGTGAAATTGTGAGCATTATAAAACTTAACTTCTTTGTCTTGGGGTGACGAGCGCAGTCCAGTGAAAATTTAAATGCACAGAGTTTTTTTCATAATTTATTCATTATCTATTCTCACAGACTCATTATATATGAAGTCTTTATATAGACTAACAGTAACGTCCCCTCCCCCATCAAATTCTAAAGTGAATTTACCTTCGTGAACCAATTAATAGAGACCAGCAATTTACCTGAATGGGCCGGTAAAGAGAAAATTAAGGAGATAGTCGACCTCGGCTGCTCATTACGGTGCTGTATTAAAAGCTGGGGCCCTTTCTGCTTGAATATGCATTTTTACGAGCGCACGGGGCGAGCTATCGTGCATGTTTGATGTGTACAATCACAGCAAGGGCCCGCCTTGCCAGACGCCCGAGCCACCTGCGTGACTTGAGGGAAGATTTCAAGCTTGCAAGCCACTATTTACGCAATCTAGAGATGTGTTTTTAAAGAATTTGGGTTTTAAGTTACGGATCTTAGTTTCCTATGTTTTTAACGGCCTTAATATTAGTCACATTTGAAATTAAAGTGGTATTTATTAGTTGGATATAGAAGACTGTGTTCAAACGAGAAAATGGTTGTTAAATGTATAGTATCCCAAACTATTATTGTAAACAAAATATATTTTTCTTACGCATCAATTTAAACAATTACGTAAATAACAAAAGCTGTATTCAGCGCCATTTATAATCTAACTCAGTGCCAGTTATACGTGACTATCATTGCGTAGGCTTATGTGTATTGCAACAGGGCGGAGTAATGCCGGAGGTACGGTGAGGTGGGGCGGGCGGGGGTCGGAGGGAGTGCTGTAATCAAGAAGAGTACCCCCGTCCCCAGGCGCGGGCGAGCCTGCGCTCCTACGCCCCTGCGCCCCTGCGTCCCACTCTACAACCTCGAGGGCAATGCCTCAAAACCTCTATTGACTTAACGTAAAGAAATATTTTCACGTTTTCTTTGTTGATATGAAAAGTCAATACCCTCCAGACAGCTTTATAAGGAAAGAAAAGCTTTGCAGTTTTTACCCGACTACGGCGCAGTAAAAGCAATATTTTTTACAGTCCATTTATTATTTTGTGTTCAGTATGAATGTATCATTTGGACTAGGAACAGCCGTCCGGTTTTTCTTTCCGATAGTCGTTTTCAATAGTTTGATCAGATTATCCGAAGGCACTCGTGCCAAACGTTTGTTTTTGAATATAAATACAATACACAATCGATCCGATAGATGGATGACAGATGGATCGGACGTTCGAGTCGATAACAGTCGGTCTGGTCGGTATTTCTCAATCATGTATTGTTCTAAATAAGAAGAAATTCTTCAGACCTCAGCATGATGGCCGGATTTGAATGTTTTTTTTTGTGGAAACAGGGTCCATGTATATGTACATTTGCACATTTCAAAGATATCAGCTCAACTATTATTTAATTGTGCAACCAAACTGAGCTATAATTATCAAAACGCGGGTTATAATAAATGCTTCTAATATTAAAACCCTACCGGAACACACTAATGAATCACAACTTGAAATAATCGTAGGCAAACACAAAACGCTTTGTAATATCCAACATTTGTGCCAACAATCGAACTGTAATGCACGGCTTTTATAATACAACAAAAGTTAACCTGTCGGCTCGTCCGGTTGATAGAATAGAGTGATTTTAGGGTTGCGAGGGAAGCAATGACATGCGGGGGTCCCCACATTGCATTCGCTCTTTCCTATACTGCATGTATTGAGCTGGGTATCATGGTAAAGGAGACTTTAATATTATGTAGTTAAGATTTACAAGTTTCCTAACTTTCAGCAATTTAGTAGTCGGTTCTTAGAAGTCACCATGTGGATTGTGAGCCGCATGGCGCGTTGACAGCACCATGCGATCATTATTACACTTGCACTTACTGACATTGACTTACTGATTTATTTCAATAATGACTATGATGGTAGCCGAGTGTCGTGACAACCTTAGCTATAAAAGAAAGAAAATCAATGGATGACTTGACATGTAAATTGAAATTTCAAGGTTATACCTACTAGAAGGGAGAACTTAAAAATTCTAAATGATTCAAAGAAAATCACTATACTATATACTATATTAGAAATTATAATTGCTAAATTTGGTTACTTAAGTTATCTTTGACTTGAAATACTGTTAAACGGATTTCCCTTTAAAAATGAATTAAAATCTTAATCATTTTGTGCATTTATACACCAAAGTTGTTTGAGACAAAATCTGTGTAAATGAATTGAATTCATTCAAGTTAAACTTGAGCCCATAAAGTCGCAAATCGAGCGATTAAACGGTCTAATAGCTAATACCATTACGTTATAAATGCAACGGGCCGCATATGAATAATTCCGCTGGATGGATACAATGTACGGCTTTCGCTAAACGGCTCCATATTTTCAAAATCCCTATAGAGCAATAATATTCAATGAGTCGAGCGAGATGGATATATTTTGAGCCGCTTAAAGGGAAAGGGATGGTTGGCGAGGGACATTGGATGGCAAATCCTGGAGATTAGCGCGACGAGAGAGACATGTGGCCCGTCGGTACTTAGCACTCTCTGTAAATGGACCCTCTTTGGGTAGAGCACATTCTGTAGTCAGTTATGTTAATCAACACTAAATGCTACTTTTGCAAAATCACCTTCTACTTAGTTTGGACATTACATACATAGTACGAGGAATTTACAATACGTCTTTCAATGTTTTGTACATATTTTGTGTAGTGTGGTGTGTGTATACGTTTGTATGCTCGAATACCCATTGCTGACTCCACAAACTGACTCTATCTAGAGCTTGGTGGTTCCAATGAGCCTGCAGGCTAGCAGAGCCTATTGTCCTTAATAGTATTATAAAAACTAATTAGGTATAAAATGTGAAAATGTTTTTTTATTCCAGTTTGCTAATCCTTTATAGTGAAACTTCACAACTGAACGCACCCATACACAACTTATTATCGATTTAAGTGAATTGGATGTGAATATGTAAGAAACGAGTTTTAGATTCAAAATAAAATAACTACATAACAACGTATCGTAATACCATGCGGGTAATTTGCAAATGGACATCGAATCAGATCAGTGAAACATTGATAGTACAATAGAACTTGTCACAAAAGGTGCTCAAAAGACAAGTGTTTGAGATTCGATCTTTATTTAGGCTACTAAGGTCGCTACGGGTCAATTGTACCGCGGGCACATTTGGCGGCATCGAAGCGGAACGCTTCATAACATCACAAGCGTTGCTGTGACGCCATATGTTGGGCGCATTATCGCTGAGCGCTCGCGCCGCACCCTATCAAGATTGATGACAATTTCTATAGAAGCATTGAAATGTATTAGGGCATGTAAATGTTATGCGACCACTTAGCCAAATAACTCGCGAAATTTTATATAACCACGCGTGTTATTCGTCAACTGCCTGAAATGTTTGTGTAAGAGTAATTAAATATCTCAAATATTTTTATATATTAGAATAAAATATAATATATGTATCATTGTATAAATAATGATGTAGTAAAATTATATGGTTTTACGTGGAAGGTATAAGACAAAAGATAGTTAAGTTTTTCCCACCGACTTCGAGAATGCGCAGATCGTTGTCAAGTCGTTGAGACCGTAATTTGGTTTTCACTTCATTCCATTAGCTTACTCACAACGGCTGAACCCTCAAGTGAGATTCATTTGAAGTAGATTTTATTTACTAGCTACAATTGCGTAATCTGTTCAAGACATGCAATATTGTATGTGTATATTACTTATAATAGAAGGTATAGATAGATACATAGTGGTAATAATGGTTTACAAAAAACCGATTTGTTTATTGAATTCCTAGTTATTTGACTATACGAGTATAGGACTGTGTGCTCACTGCTTTACGGCGTTATGTATTAGTTACAAAGAAACGTAAAAACTAGCACGTTTTCAGAATAATCGCAAGCTGCTGAATTGGAGTCTTTTTGGGAACATTTTATGTTATCAATATTATCATTGAACTTTATAGTTAACCCAGGGATCTGTATAAAATCTTTTTATCTTAATGAAATATCCAGTATCTTATTATATTTTTAGTAAAACATTTTTGGCCGTCGATCATCACAGAGTTTGACATAACATACCAACTCAATATAATATATTTTTAATGACTTCAAGAAGATAGGAACTTCTTAATTCAACGCATATTTTTAACCACCTAAAAACAATGGTTCGCAATTCGTCTATAAGTATATACCTATATATTTTATATATGTATAACGCATAAAAAATATACCTATATTTTTATGTATATCACGCATAAAACTCCGCCAAATATGAACTTATTTGGATTATTCTTTTACTAATAAATAGTAAATAATAACTTATTAACAAAAAATAAAATGTTCTCAAAAAGCTAACATAAAACTAAAAAAGCTTTTGCTCTCGGACCCGCCTGCGTGAACGGCCTTTACCGGGATAAAAAGTAGCCTACGTTCGCATTTATGTCATGGTATATCTGTGTGCCAAACATCATCCAAAACTGTTCAGCCGTTAAGGCGTGTTTGACTAACAAACATCCAAATTCACAAAAATCCAAACCTTCACATTTATAATAATAGTAGAATAGTAGATTGATAAGTTTTAGATAACAAAATTTCTTTGTTCTAAAATTCTCTACATATTTTCTACAGATTTTCCATAAAGTTTCCGAACAAAGCGGATACTCTATCCACTAACACATGTCTGGGAAGCAACAAAAAATAGGTTGTTGAGAGCGTGTCATTCGTTTTGTAGGGTCGTTTTCACCCTTGTTATACCACCAAAACACTTGGCACAAAAAGTGTAATGGAGTTTAGTAATGACCCCCTCCCGAAGGAGAGTAAATACAAACTGCGCCGACCCGCTGTGAGATGGGACTTTTGTTTTCATCCATGTTTTTTATTTGCTTGGATGACGTGATGAGCTGGTCGCTTGTCTGATGCTCAGCGCCACGCCTGGCCATAATCAGAAGTACTTAGATCTTCGACTTATAAGATGTTGCGTGACATTTTACTCACTGGCTTCAGTGACCTTTATGTCACAACATCAGTGCGTATGCACTATTGTTTGGCAGCAGAAATAGACAAAGCGGCAGTACCTACTTAAACGGCCTCTCGAATTCGAGAGACCTATCTCCTAGTTAAAAATATGTGATGGGGACACTAAACAGCGCTATGATTAAAAGTATGCTCTTCGGCAATTGTCGTCTAATTCGTAAATACGAGAGCGTGATGATACTTACCTAATACAGACTTTTTACATTAGATTATACACTTTTTTAGCAGAGGCCGCAAATGAGCAAGTGGTGACCCCACTTAAAAACATAAAATTATATAAAAAGTTAAGATGACCTTAGAATTATTTATTATAACTCTTATAGTATATTTTATGGTCTTAAAATAGAATTTTAATATTCTAACATTTTTGTATAGCAGCCATACAATATAACTTATGAAATGAAATATTATTAATCATGTAGGCAATTAAAATAGCGCTTATGACAAGTCAATACAAAATAAAGAAACTTATGTATAGAAATCATATCAACTAATGTATACATAGCATACATAGCATCGTCAAAATACACTAGGCAATTACACTAAATTGTTTATTTGTTGTCTTTTTATTTTACATTTTATATTATAACAATATTTGTAATATGGAAACACCCATTATTAATTATTAAATGTTTTGAGTCGATATGGACCATATTGTTATGTAAACAAAATAGCCTATATCCATCATACAATTAAGATGAATGAAAGACACCTTATTTGTTAAAATCGGTTCACTAGGAGCAATGCTAGAGTAGAACATTCATACTTACATAATACATGCATAGGGTGTCAAAATCATTACCCTTCCTTGCTTCGCTGTAGTTGGGTAATAACGAAAATTGCCGAAGCGTTTAATTTTAATCATAATAGGTAGTATACATTATAACTAATTTTATATTTTTGTTATATTATTGAAATTAATCCACACACACACACACAGTTGTTCCACAGAGTAGATTTAGATCTATGTCTGCGATTGAACCCGTCATGAGGCTTGAGCTTTGTGACCTAACAGCATAATAGCTAGTATCACATTAAACTAACTAGCTGTGACGCGTGGCTTTGCCCGCGTAAATGTCTTTTTCTGGGATAAAAGTAAACGGTGTTTTAACTCACGTCTTGGTTTACTGGTATAACAAGTTTTATCCAAAAACCTCTCCCACCCCTTTCGCGAGTGGAATTCTACAAAAATGTGTAATGTGTATTTTTATAAGCAATACTTGTACAATTTCACAGTCGTATTTCATTCCATATGAAAGTATCATACAAAGTTCACCCATTCTTTTCCTTAAAATTCTAATATCCAACAACAATACATTACACAAATTTTCATCTGACCAAATGTGATGGTCAGATGAAAATGATGCGTCAGTAGTTTTTGAAATTTCGTATTCAGTCAGTGAGTGAGTGGTATTTCGCTTTGATTTATATAGATTACTGCTCCGCTCCCGTGGGTCACAGCGTGGTATTATGAACTATGATCTCTTCAAAACGAATGTATGATGTGAATATGACCTCAATCACTCAAGTTATTCAAAGTTAAAATAAATAGTTTCATGCATAGTTCAACATTAATAAATATAATTTATAATATAATAAAATATTAATAAATAACAATTAAAGTTAATTAACGTGTCTGAGTGCGATAGTTATATTATAATGCGTTATTTTTTATTATAGTAATAAAAATGCGTTTTTAAGAATATTACGCATTATTTTTTACAGCTTAACTCGGTTGTTTTTTTCGTTAATGCATGAAAAATAAGGTAATTGTTTTATTAAATAATTACGTGCTCCTAAATGTTGTTAGTATAGCAGAGGCCGGCAAACGAGCATATAGGTAAGTGATCTCCACCGCCCATGAACATCCAAATAAACAAATAAACAAATAAACAATAAACAAACAACAATACTAGAGGCATCATTGATACTTTCCCGACTTTAAAGGAAAGGAATAATTAAGGCATTGGGAATAGGAGGGGGATTCGGGCCTCCGGGTATCTTACTCATCGTACGAAACGTAATAGCAAGCTGCTATTTCACGTCAGTTTTCTGTGAAACAGTAGTAATAACTCGGTCAAACCTATTCATGGTGTAGACAAAACTGTCTACATCTTGGCCTTATCAACTACCTACTAAAAGAAATATTTACAATTTGAAATTTATATCGTACTATATGAAATGAATCAAGACAATAGTTATACAAAAAAAATGTAACATTAAGTGTGTCGCCCGGGGTCAGTCGGACCCTCGCGATTCAATTATCATGCGGGGTTTACACTGATCGGTCTACGGGTGAAAACGATACGTGTGAGATATTGCTTTATTGTTTTTTCTCGCGGTTAAAAAGTCGATGCCACGCGCCATAGTTTTGATAAACATCATAATGGAATGTTTACGTTATGGATTTTATAAAAATCATATATCTACTGGGAATTGATTAAAAATAATTAATCCATGTCTTGATTAGTTTGGACTCTACGTAATATTTTTTATTACTAAGTCCTATGACTAAGTCCCTACGTTCAAGATCGTTGAGTCCTATTTTAACGGACTTCAAAAAGGGTAGAGGTTCACAATTCGACTGTATTTTTTTAATATAACATTCATACGCACTCACGCCTGTAATCCCCGAAGGGGTAGGCAGAGGTGTAGCCAGTACACCCACATTTCGCCGAGCGTATCTCCGTCCCTTATGTGATAGGGGGCGAGCCTATCGCCATACCGGGCACAAATTCCAGACTCCGGGCTAATACTGAGCATTTCGTAATAGAAAAACCCAATACCACTTTACCCGACCTGGGGATCGAACCCGAGACCTCAGCGTTGGCCTCAATCGTAACGCGTACTCATTACAACTGAGCCACTGAGCAACATTCATGTCATATATTTGCCTAAT
The DNA here is from genome assembly GCA_905332985.1 of Mimas tiliae. Lineage (NCBI taxonomy): Eukaryota > Metazoa > Arthropoda > Insecta > Lepidoptera > Sphingidae > Mimas > Mimas tiliae. The sequence continues at coordinate 8,955,762 of HG995241.1, forward strand.
ATAGAATTATTCTGATGGTAATTTTTCATTCGATATGGATTATATCAGGGATGGCCCCATATATATATTTGGTTAAGATCTAAAGACAGTGTACGAGAGAAATGGGAAATCCTTAACGGATAAACGCACGATTCCTATTTATTGGAAGTAAAGTGTTTCAGATAAACTTGTGATTATAAGATTATGTACTCCATCCTCGTATTGACATTATTCTTAAGTACAATACAATAAGTTAAGCACAATAATTGCAAAATTACGTACCTAATTGAGATATTCTCAGATTAACGTAACTTTGGCTTCTTATTCTTCCAATACTGAGCCTGACTGTGTTTAATATCTATGCTAATTATCTTTTTAAGGTTATATAATCGAAGCCAGATACACTTTGCATCATTACTGATGAAAATTTTAAAACAACAGTTACCTATAGACAACGCCTATAGCCATAGTACAAGATTTTTCAATAGCTATCATGTCATACGCACTTAATTAATACGTTTCCAATACGATCTAGGGATACTGTAAGGATCTGCATGCATATTTTCTTACGAATGACATGACATGACAGCTAGGAAGTATCTCGCAAAATCTTTTATATATTAATAATAACACACACAATATTAATTATTTATTTATTTATTTATTTATTTATTTATTAAGAAACCAACGGCGTTACAAATGTAAGATTCCTTAAAGTACATAATACATAATAAGGCTAATAATAGGTTTCTATCTATAACAACTAGTATGTTGATAAGCGCAATAAAAAGAACATTAACAATTTAATAAAGTAGTAAGTGTGGAAGGGTTCAATAGAATATATTTACTGTAGGTAGTAAGAGGTGGTCTTTGACCCCTTTGACTGTATGTGCATGTATATGTGTGTATCTTTGAGTGTATGTGTATATGCATGTGCATTTGTATGTGTATTTGCAAGTGTAAGTGCATGTGCAAGCACATGCGTATGTGCATATGTGTGTGGGTGTGCGTATATGTGTAAATTTGTAATTAGTTTAAGTTACTATAAGGTACAAAAGTTATTATTCATTTCGGATTAGTTTTATGATATGTTTTTTAAATGTAGATTTAGAGTTACAGAAAAATAAATCAGCGTCAGCAAATTCAGAGTTATATATACGAGGCATTCTAGTTAGCGGGGAATTGGCAGCGTACTTTGTCGTACGACCGGGCACATTTAGTAAAGGCGTGTGGCGAGTGCGCCGCGACGGTGCTCGAAGCGCCACACGCGCCACCAGCTCTTCACAATCAATTTTGCTGTTTACAATATCGTAAAGAAAACACATGTCCATTAATTTACGCCTTTCCTCTAAGGTCAGAAGACCGTGCCGACGACAATCCTCTATGTAGGATGCTGTAGGTATATGTAGACGGTAATTGAGATGGTTAATAAACTTTTTTTGTATGCGCTCAATACGATCTATGTAAACGGCGTATTGCGGTGACCACACCTGACTAGCGTATTCCAAAATACTGCGTACGTACGCATAGTATACCGATTTAACAGCTGCAACGTCTTTAAATGGTTTGCAACATCGAATCACAAAACCTAGACTTTTAAATGCTTTAACTCCTATATTATCTACATGATCTCTAAGCAGCATTTTTTTATCAAAGTAGACACCTAGATCTCTTACAATAGTGGTCCTATCAATTATAATTTCATTGAAATTATAATTATAAAGTACAGGGTTTCTTTTACGCGTGAAACTAATACATTGGCATTTTTGAACGTTAACTGTTATTTGGTTGTCGGCATAGTAATTACCCAAATTATTAAGATCTGATTGTAAATTAACGCAATCTAATTCGGAATTTATTCTACAATAAACTTTTTTATCATCTGCATACATGAGATATTGAGAAAATTTAATGCTATTTGATATGTCATAAAGGTACGCATTATATAATAATGGACCTAAATGAGATCCTTGTGGAACTCCGGTAGGAATCTCAACAAAATCAGATCGATATCCCCCAATTACAACAGCTTGCGATCGATTTGTGAGATAGGATTTTATCCATCTTAACAAATCGCCATGAATCCCTAACTCATAAAGTTTCTTTAGCAGAATGCTGTGGTCCACCCGATCGAAAGCTTTTTCGAAATCCGTGTAGACCACATCAACCTGTCCTCCATTACACATATGTGTCAACACAAAGTCAGAAAAGTTAATTAAATTAGTTGTAGTTGACCGGTTTCTCAGAAACCCATGCTGGTGAGTAGTGATACCTTTAGTAATTGTAGGATAAATGGAATTATAAACTATTTTCTCGAAGACCTTGCCAATTGTGTTTAAAATTGAAATACCTCTATAGTTTTCAATTTTCATTCTGGATCCTTTTTTGTGGATAGGCATTATATGTGCTTCTTTCCAGATGGATGGAAATAAACCATAATTTAAGGATTTATTAAAAATATAAGCGATTGGAAATGCTAAAGAAGAAGCACACGAAGACCAGAATAAAGATGGAATACCATCACTACCGGGGCCTTTAGATGTATCAAGTGCCTTTAAAAATCTTGCCACCGTGGCTTCCGTGACGAATAACTTTGAAATACACTCATTACTATATGTTAAATTCTGGGGGGTATGTGCTATGGTGGAGGGTGTTCCAAATACACTTTGGAAAAATACGTTAAAAGTTTCACAGATTTGTTTGCCATCCGTGTATTTAGAGTCTCCATGAGTAAACACTTTTGGGTAATTAGAGCCACCGCGCATTTTTTTTACAAACGACCAAAAACAATTGGGGTTACTTTTTATATTTTTTTGGACGTTTGTAGTATATTTATGAAAACAGCTAGCTTGAATGGTTCGTTGTCTGTTACGCAATAATGAAAATTCGTCATAGTCGCGTTTGTTACCACTTTTTTTCCATTTACTGTGTACTTTTAACTTTTCTTTGATTATTTTAATGAGAGCTCGGCTATACCAAAATGGATATGAATAATGACTACATTTTTTCAATGGAATATATTTTTTGATCGCATCATAAATAACTTCATACATAGCAGTGACAACATCCTCAATGTCTCTGTTGGAAAATACCGATCGCCAATCAAAATTACAAAAATACTCATTTAACGAGAAATAATCTCCTTTTCTATAGTTACGTTTTGGGGATGTGACCTCCTTAAGTGACGACACCGAAAGATCGCTTATATCTATAGTAAATGTAGGGTGAGCTAGATCTAGTTGAACCAAGGGAAAGAAACATTGGGTTATGCTGAGTGGCAAATTACAAAAAGCTAGATCCAAAGTATTACCAGCGTAATTTTGTAGGGTATTATATTGAGTCATACCCAATAGACTTAGTTCTTCTACTAATTTCGCTCCGGCGTTCTGAGAATTAATAGACCCATTTTTATTATGTCTAGGGCCATCCGTAGTCCAAGAAATGCACGGTAAATTAAAATCGCCAACCAATAAATAATTTTGTTGTGGGTTACGGTGACTAATCATAGTATCGAGCTCATCAACTATAGAATTGATCTCTAAAGGCAGATTATCCGAATTAACATAAACAACGCTAATATGTAGGTCGGTGCAAGAAACGCCAGGTGTGGTAGCAAGCGCACGCGCCGGTACTGTCACGGTTAACATCTCGGATGGTGGCGATGTATTGCATTCCGCTCGTATAGCATAAAGTTCGCGTCGCGTCAGTATCATCACACCACCACCGGTCAATTTTTTACTAATTGTCAAGTCACGATCTTGACGAAAAACGTCATACCTGTCATCACTAAATTCACGATCGAATATTCCGTCATGTAACCACGTTTCTGTTATTATTATTATGTCGTATTCACAACTCAAAATACTTTGTTTGAAATCCGAACATTTTGTTCTTAGGCCGCGAGTATTCTGATAGAAAATGTTTAAACTAGGTCTCGCCATTATAACTATTGAGATAACAAAAATACCGATTTCTATAGTATCGAAGACCATACACAACTCTGATAAAACAAAAATATTGCAACCACACCATATTATACGAATACATAAGTACACACTTCATTTTAAGTCCCACTAAGTAAACGACAAAATGATAATGTGGATTAATACTTGTGAAATCGACACTTATGACACCCTCATAAACTATGTTTCGTATTATGCAGTCGAAGTAGGCAGGATATTTATTTATATGTACGCATAGATTATTGCCAATAATAAAAACTATGAAAAATGCTGACGATGTGCATGTTATGTATATATGTACATGTTTGCTTTGAATCACTAAAATAAGAAATACAATGGACATGAGAAAGATTTTTTTTTTAGAGTACCGCCATGCAATAATAATATAATGTGTGTGTGTAAAAGAAATAGATTGACTAGAAGTGCTAAACCAAAAGTTTATGACTTCCACACTTACTGTACAAAAATGTCTGAGTTTGATGAAATATGATGTTAAGTAAAATATTATAAAAAATTTTTTTTTTGAGATATTAAATAACACTAGACAAATTTCATTTTCAAGTCTTCTTCGTCCGATATCTGAATCATAGGGCTGGTATCGCACTTTCTTATGTATATTCTCCCGTTTTTTGACCAAACATACTGGTATTCCTTAGTTTTAGCCATTTCTTTAGTCTTCTTTAAAAGTTGTTTGTTTTGAGGCGTTAGATTGTCATTGATAAATACAGGTTTTATTTCACCACTCATGCCTATTTCTTTAGTAGTCAAGCGAAGTTTGCGAGCTCCAGCGATAATATTATCTTTAATAAGTCTTGACGACAATTTAACGATCAGGATTCTAGGACGTCCCGGGAATTTCTTTTTTGGTGTAATTCTATTTGCATAGATAATATCCGCAGGTACAATCTCAACATTCACGATTTTAGCAATCTTCTTAACAATCTCAACTGGTTGCTCGTCATTCACTTCTGGTATTCCTATAATTTCAAGGTTCATAAGCCTGTCTCTTTGGTCATTAGAATTCATTTGGAGTGTAAGCAATCTGTTCTGGGTTTGCAATTCCCTTAATTTGGATTCTAGGATGTTAATTTTCTTTATATCGTCGGAGATAACCTTTACTTTTGTATTAAACTCATCATATTTAGCTGATTGAAATTCTACTGATGATTTTATTGTATCTAATTCTGTATTTATTTTGCTATGTTCATTTATCACACTCTGCGTTAGTTTCTTCATTTCAATGTAATCATTTCTTATACCGTTAATTTCAGACTTGAGATCCTGAGATGCTTCCTTTAATTTTAAGAGATCTTCCTTTACATCCGTTATATTACCAGTGATTTTGGATACCTCAGCAGAAACATCAGTTTTCCAAACAGCTAATTTAGACGTAATATTTTCGGTAAATTCTTTAAAAAGCTGGAAGAAATCATCACCGTGCTTCCGTTTTCTTTGTGATACACATAATTCACTTATATTCGGGTCTGAATCGGACCTTCCTGGTGGTGAGCGCATCATTGTATGTCTATTCCGTTATAATAATGATCTTTGGTTGAGTGACGCGCGCTTGTCCGAGAGTGACAACAGGTAAGGAGAAATGAATATAGGTAGCATGCACCTTCCACTTGTGCGAACGAGATGCAGTATACTGAGCTATTCAGTGGATATTAAACACTATTAACTGTTTAGTAAGGTTTAGATTTAAAGAAGAGTTGGATTTAACATATTTTAACAAATTGCAATTACTGCGCTAAGCCACAACACGTCCGTCTACGACGACGAACGACGATATATCCCGACGATATATGACGATATAATAATAAATTATTATTATTTCACTTTCTTTCACCATGCATAATAGTTTATACGTGGTTAAAGATACCCGAACTTAACGCGATTACAATATGAGCATACCGTTTATCCTGTTTTTCTGTGAATGCTAGAGTGTGTAAAATTAGCTTAGGATACCACAAACAGACAAACAAAGGGGTCAAAGGTCAAACTAATAACATCCTATTTTATTCAGGAGTTAAAAAACACTACATAAAAGACACATGCCCATAAATGTCAATCACAGACAAGAGCAGAAAAGCAAAAAAATATCAAATTGATAAAATAAAATTATGTAACATTTTTGTTCCATTAAACATTGTTTAGCGACAAATTACTCCACCAGTAAATAAAATAGTGAACAGGTGCGTGTTCAGAATGTATCGTAGAGGAGCACCGCGGGAAACGGATTGTTTCCCAAATTCAATTACAACTCTACTGCAGACTTCTCCGCTCTGATTCCGGAATAAACCGCACTACATCAACCTGGATACATCGTGTGTGAAAGTTCATTGTTTTTACGTGGCCCCACACTACATGTTTCTTTCTCTCAGAGTGTTTATGAGAAATACTTTATGTCCGCTTTATTGTTTTGTCGTTTTTATTGTTACTTATATATTTTTTAATAGTAGATGATCGCCTTTAGTGTTACATTTTCATATTATTTTTCATTTTACTTTCTTATTATAATGTCTCTGTAGGTACATGTATATAATATGTGTGTGTAAAAAAGTGTGTCGTTCAAAAAGCAGCGATAGTTCAGCGGGGAGTGGTACGAACTGTCGAGACGTAAGTTACAAGTTCGAAACTGGCCCCAAGAGCATGAACTGCTCTGACGTTTCTAAGTTACATGTATATTATCTGTCAATTATCGCTTGCTTTAACGGTAAAGCATCATCTTGAGGAAACGTGCATCAACTTTAAGGCACTTGCGGTCCTACAACTCCCAGACCCAAAACAAATATTTGGGAATCACAATATTGATGTCGGTGCGGGAATCGAACCCATTGCATCTCGCTTAGTAGCTGGCAGCTCACCCACTGTGCCATGGAGGCTATTTACTACTACGACACACTATTTTTATAGATAGTATATTGTTGTTTAAAAAGTTTCTTATTATTGTGCACATTATACGATGCACGACTCTATGGCTTTTAGTAATCAACTAATGGATGACAGCTATCTCCCGATCGATAGTCCGTCAGTACATCCAATGAGTCAAGTATGAAGATTTGTAGGTACTGTTTGCAACCTCATTATACAGTTGTACTCATTATCCAAGAAATCATATAAATTGTGTCATAATAGGTTTTTTATGTACTTATTGATACGTTTACTTAATAATACTTGCCTACCTTTTTTAAGTACAGTATTTTTTCATTTCAGTTCAAGTAAAAGTTGCGCGTTCCTTTTTAAATGACAGAAGGTAATAGTAAAAGTAAAAAGTTAAAGACAGCTAGCTAGCCACTTATATAATTCGAAATATTATTTTAAATGAAAGTGGTAAATAATAATAATTAATACACCCAACAGTCATACACATAGTTCTGATCCCACACTAGGTAAACTTGTATCGTGGGTATCAGGAACTACGAGGGACTTGCGGTCCCACAACACCCAGACCCGAAACATGTTTTTGTGGATCACACAATCATTTGTCTCAGTTAGGGAATCGAACCCACGGTCTCTCGGTTCGCAGCCGGCTACTCGCCCGCTGGGCCACGGAGGGTAACCAATAACAAAAAAAATATATCCTAAGGAGGTTGTGAGAGGAAACCAATGGATTTCGTGCGCTATTCGGCTTAGTGGTAAGACAGTTGCACCCGATGGGATGGAGGTCTGTTCCATAGCCCATTTAATTTACAGGCATAAGCTAAGTACATCTTAGAGCCAACCAACCTCACCTGCATGCGGTACACTCTGATTAACTGACGAGGCAATGGCAAAACTTAGTGCCCGTTGCTGGTTGTGGAGCCACACCGTAGGTCACCTCATATAGTATCAAATACCGTAAAATCTATAGTATGAGAAGGCGGACCCTGGCATTAAGCCGGAATAACGCCAGGCAGAAAGAAATAAAGGATGACAACAGTAACAATAGTGGTTATTTATTTTAAATTCAAAGCATTTTAATAATACTGATGTTATTTTAATTAATGGATTGTTCGATCATAAAAACAATAGGGTAACTTCGAGTAATTATTGTTGCAAAGTTAGCATGTGTGCATTCAAACAGCATTATGTAATGGATTATCAAAGTACAAAATATTAATCAATAAAATTTAAGTGGTAGGTAGGTAGAGCCATGGTGTACTCACTTTTCAGCCGAGTTTAATAAAAAAGGAGGAGGTCCTAATTCTTTTTTACGTATGAACAGCGATTTCTCCGTCAATTATTGACCGATTTCGTAGGAATTTTCATTTGACATGATAGAGTTTAACAGCGATGTGGTCCCATATAGATTTGGTTAAAATTCGATGATGGAGTATAGAGTAAAAAATTAAACTTCTCAACGGTTCACACTCTTTGCGATTGTGTTATTGTATTGAAATTTATATTACATACAATTTACATTGTTGTAGCTACCACAAAAAATTTAAAGAAATAAATATTTTTTAACAAAACTTAAATACCGACTTCAAAAAAATAACACTGAAAAGTCAAAAATAAAAATTTCTATATGTATCTTTGGAGTCAGTGCCTGTATCGCTGCCGGTCAACTGAAATTGCATTATCTACAGAATGGAGAAGCTTGACTGGGTTTAAGGTCTGCAAAGCATTTTTTCTGGTATTGTAGCTATTCATGGGCGGTGGAGATTACTTTCCACTAAGTAACCCACATGCTCATTTGCTGACTTTTGCTATAAAACGTATATTACGTACATTCATAACTAGGTTCCAGGAATTGATTTAAATTAAGTTCTCATCTAGATGAATAAAAACAGAAAGATTTGTATTTTTTATGTAACAAATAAACTTAAAAACTACTGGACCGATTTGAATAATTCTTTTGCCGTTAAAAAGCTACATTATCACTGAGAAACATCTGCTACTTTTTATCCCGGAAAAAGCCGTTCATGCGGGCGGAGCCGCGAGCAAAGGCTTTTACTTTATAGTTCTATGAGTACAGACATGAATTGACGATAAAAATGTATTTGCGCCTCTTTCACCACGTATAACACCTTCAATCAAAAACAAGTCATAGTCTGACTACTCTGCTAGAAAGTTGTCACAAGATTATTTTACGATCTACTAGGATAATTAACTATTTTATTAATAAGGTGATAGGTCCCTCGTATGCGAGAGGCCGTCTGGGTCGGTACCACCGCTTTGTCAATTTCTGCCGCCAAACAACAGTGTGGAAGCATTGTTGTGTTTCGGTTTGAAGGACATTAAAGCCAGGGAAATTACTGGGCATTGTGAGACTTAACAACTTATGTCTCGAGGTGACGAGTGCAGTCCAGTGTTATGCAGTGTATTGTATTCAAAGTTCTGGGTGACGTTGCTTCTGTTTATGGGTATGCGTTGCGCTTACCATCAAGCAAGCATCCTGCTCGTTTCGTCACTTAATTTAATAAAAAAAGTTATGCAAACAAAGTAAATCAGGCCCTAAGTCGTCTTCTTTGACACTTAAGTAGCTTCTCTGACAGCTCTATTTCACTCAGACGGACATACCACGATTGTAAAAAATATAGGTATCCTGAATGTACGATATTACCTAAAATTACATTTCAATAATAATTTAAATACAAATTCTAGTATAACTTAAAAATAACACATGAAATGCTGTTTATTATAATAATAATTGACATAAAGTCTGCTATTATGGCAGAGAGTGAGTGTTTTTATAAAATTAATAGTAGTAATTACGTAACAAGCCAGATGATGGGTATCGTGGGCGTCAAATACGTGATTTCGTGTTACCGGAAAGTGAAGGTAGCGTGCGCGATGCGATATCATCTAGATGTGGTCAGGGAGGGGCGCCATCTGTTAGACAGATGCGGCTGACGTCATGCGAAGCCCTGCGCCCTGCTCACATCGCCCGCAGGGGCTTCTACGGGTACGGCACGCGCCACCGGCCCATCCTGATTTACTGCATTTTAAAATGTACATTTTATAATATGTGTGAAACTGTATCCTTTTTTTACATAGCATATAGTAAGTAAAACACATGAGACAAGAGAACCTTCGTGACGCAATGGGCAAGTAGCCGGTTGTGAAGTGAGAGGTCGCGGGTTCGATTCCTGCGCCAAAACAAAATGTTTGTGTAATACACAAATATTTATTTCGGATCTGGATATTTTTTCCCGAGAGAGGTTGACGCAGTCAGGCGGCCGATGGATTGGCGGCGTTTGGAGAATTCCGCCACGGTATCCCCTGTCTGTCGTAAGAGGCGACTAATAGGGGCCATCGGGGGTCGCGGGCGCGCAGCGGGGGGCTGTTGTAGCGCCCTTTATATGTAACATTCTTGTATGTGCGACCCCGGGATGGACGGCAGCACGGGTGGTTGGCCTCGTTGCTGCCGTTGACGCCGAGAGCGTCCTTCGGTGGCGGGGGCTTCTGAGCCCCCCATATTTGAAGGGCCGCAAGGCGGCACCGCGCAGGGACGGTACCGGCTGAAGCCGGGGCGCTTCTCGCCTCGGGAACCCGGGGCCGTTCCTAATGCGCCGAAGATGGCCACCGCGGGGTTTTTAGTTGGTATGCCGGTATAGGGTGTATATAGTGTCAGGGACTCGGTCCAGCGGTCGCCTGGATGTTTACCATCTCTCCCGGGCGGCTTAACGTTGGGTCGTAAGGCCGGTGAACCCAACATAACCGTTCCGCTTCCCCCCGGGGCGGGCGGTAGCAATAAGTCGCTTTTCCCCGCGACAACAAAAAAAAAAGGCAGGCGGCCGATCGTAAAAACTATAAGCCAAATAATTCTGTAACATGTGTTAAAAAGCATGTTGCGCCGACTCCACTGCGAGTTGGATAAGAGCATGTGGAAGAAGAAGAAGCAAATAGTAAGACGCAGTCTTAACAGATGTCGGCAAACGAACCACCTGATAGTAAGTGATCACAATACCAGAAGAATCATGATCATCATAGATGCGTTGCTGACCTTAAAGGAAAGGACTGCGGATGTAAGGGGAGGGGGTGTTTGGGCATCCGAAAATCTCTCACCTTACGTAACGCAACAACAAGCTGGCATGTCACATCGGTTCTCTGTGAGGCAGTGGTGTACTACCGGGAAAGAACCTGCCCGTTCCTTCTGTAGACAATGTCTACAGCGTGGCTCTATAACCTATAAAAATCTGTTAAAAGTGTTCGGGCGGAAACAGTGAAATAGAAAAAGGTACTATAACAAAGTTTGCAACACTTGTATTAGGCAAGGTTTTCCATGGGCTCTTTGCTAGATAAATTGTGGAGCCCGCAATATATCTCATTGTGCAATCAAATTCACCTGCATATTGTATTTAGTTTCATTTTATCTGTAGCTGTAAAGACCTCGGCCTATGAGGCGGTCATAGAAGTAGTTAAAAGATACCATATTTTTTTTATGGCATAGACATGGTCTTAAACATTAAACATTAATATTGAACGTTATTTATTGAATTGTTGTGAAAGGTATATCCGCCGTATATGTATTTTTTACAGCTCAGGCCGGCGAACGAGTAAATGGGTCACCTGATAGTAGGTGATATCCAACGCCCATGAACACCCACAATACCAGAAGAATCTTTTATTCTCTTATCTTTTATTTGTCCCAAGAAGATAGACAAACATATGTTTAAACATAAGACCCTAATATTTCGAACTATGCATTCATATTGTTTGTAACAAATCAATTAGACCTGATTAGCTGTCCCCCGCGGTTTCAACGCATGGCATGTTACTGCCCCCATGGGTCATAGCACAAGGTGGTAGGTCCTCGTATGCGAGAGGCCGTCTGGGCTAGTACAACCGCTTTGTCTATTTCTGCCGCTAAGCCGCAGTGTGTAAGCACTATTGTGTTTGAAGGACATTGAAGCCAGTGAAATTATTGGGCATTATGAGCCTTAATATCTTATGTCTCTGGGTGACGAGCGCAGTCCAATATCATGCAGTGCTTTGTAATTCTGTAAGTTCTGTGTGGTGTTGCTTCAGTTTATGGACAAGCATGGCACTTGCCATCAGGGTGGCGACCTGCTCGTTTCGTCACTCAAGCTAATAAAAAATAGTGATATACACATACCTTTCGGAATAAATTATCTAAATTATGTAAATGGCATCTAAGTAAATTCGTTGCAAAGAGTAGGAGAAATAAGAGGAAAAACAGGCAGAGGCAGATAGCGACTTTTTTACCCAACTTAAAAAAGGAGGAGGTCCGGTAAGTTTATTTTTATTTTTGCGTTTAAAAAAACTATTTGTTGGAAAATAAATCATTCGACAGAGTTTAGCTGCGATGTGGTCCCATATAAATTTGGTTACGATCTGATGACGAAGTACGGTGTAAAAAATGAAACTCCGCATCGGATAATAGCATAGTCACCTCGATTTTGTTATTGAATTTACATGCCATAGTTGTACCTACCACTAAAATTGAAATCTAAAACAAGATTTAACAAAACTTAACAACCAACTTCAAAAACAACACCAAAGATTCATAAATAATATTTCTATAGGTCATTTTGGAGTGATATTGTGAAGTCGGTTTTTAAGGTTTTGTGTAAACTTATTTATATACTATGCATTGAAGTTCAATAAAAAGAACGCTACGCCGCGCCGCACCGTTCGTATTGTATAAACGAATTCACGTTTTTATCTAGAGTAAAAAATAGAGTTAAAAGAAAATTCCCTGTTAGTAATTATTGTCTTACTAATTAAATAATGCTTGAATAGTGAACAATGAATATAGTCAAGGTTACATTAGATCAGGCGAGCGTTAAAAAAGTGCTTTATTTTTGAAGTTAGAAGTTAGAACGAGAGCAATTATTGCATAAAATGAATGATTAATTTAATCGCTAGCTGATCTTTTATTTTACCAGTTTTTGTTTAGTAGTTCGACTTATTAACTGTTTTGCCCTGTTTTTTTCCATGTAGTCAATGAAACGTAGTACATAAATATTAATAAAGAATCCCTCAAATAGTATATTAAATATTTGTATACCTAATTTAATCTTTAGTTAAATAAGAGTTTTCTTTATTTTCCTAAATTTCATTGGGTCATGTGGTGTGTGTGTTCAAATATAATGTACTTAAAAATAGACATTGATAACAATTCATTTTCAACATTTATTCTCACAGATAGGTACTCATACTTAGGAAATGCCGATGTCATCTAATAAAACACATATAAGCTCTCATCAACTGGTGCACACCCACATTTAGCGAATCTTATTTCCGCCACCTGATGTGATAGAGGGCGAGCCCATCGCCATACCATGCATAATTTTGGTATCCTGGGCAATTTAAGTGAGACTTTGAAATTGAAAACTCAATCCCAAATTGTGATTGTCCGACCTAGGAATTGACCCAAAACCTTATGGTTATCAGCCTTAGTACGCTGTCACTAGACCAGTAAGGCGATAATAACATCTTATATCAGATCTGGATTTTTTATACCTACTTCCCACTGCTAGGCACGGGCCTTCTCACTGAATGACAGGGATTAGGCCCTAACGTGGATTGGCAGACTGTAAAGTCTGCCAATCCAGTAGGTATGTAAATACCTACGAAATTGTTATGGTTAACTACTCAGGTATGCAGGTTTCCTCACGATACGATAATTCTCTACGTGTTGCTTTAGTCCGACGCACGCCTTCAAAAAGTCCGGGATTCTGTAGTCCCCAGATTATGGTATGAAAAACATAATAATTATACAGAACTGATTTTACTTGGCGATTTGATATGAGTAGCAGATAAATAGGTGCTCCGGTGGGCGGCAGCTGACACGCGACGTCACTCCGGTGCAATAAGCACAAGGGCAGGACGATCACCGTAATTGAACTGACGGACGTGGTATCAGACTTAGGTCAAGTCTACACAAAATTGCCATAAATTACACAAAACATGTGTTCATATCGCAAACAATTGAATGACCTTAACCAGAATGCCTTTGATTGTTCTATCAACATTTTGCGTCTAGTCTATAGGACACGGTATCCTTGACTATAGACATAATTAAATGGATCATTTATTACTGTAATTCAATTTTTATCGCTGTAACAAACTTCAATATTAATAGATTAATACTCTCAAACACAAATACAGTCATGGACAAATGTTTGTATGATATGCTAATGTTATTTTTCGGGTTTGGATGTTAGACCGAAAGTTTCAGATAATACCTAATACGCTAAAGCAGATGGTAGTACGTGCTTTGTATACCAATAAAATAGAAAATACATCTGTTGTAGTATCGTATCCTGGTACCTACTCTAGAGCATAATATTATCTTGCGCATTAAAACTGCACCATCGAAGCAGTCCGTTACCTATTTTCATATAATTTAATCGTAAATATTTATTTATACTACATTAAAATAAATACTTTTATCCATAGCTATTGTGAACGTCCAAGACTTATTTATACTTGTTACAATGTTATTCAATTGTTTTTCGTTGCATTCTTTGGACTCAACCAATGAGTATAGATATTATACTGCATTTAGATAATGAAAAGTTAATTATCAAGTTACGTTACAGGCTTACATTATATATTAATTTAAACTTCATATACACAATGGGTCTTACTTATAAGCTTTCCTAATCACTGATTAGTTAAACACTGTTTTCGTCCCTATCTAGCCAATTAATAAATCGTTGACAGAGAAAAACAAAAGAATATTAAACTAATCAATGCTTATGTAACGTTTATAAGTAAGGTACAATATTCATAAAGGCGGACTTAATGCTAAAGGCATTATCTATCAGTCTACCCCTGGGTGATTCAGAAACATACATACGCACTCACGCCTGTAATCCCCGAAGGGGTAGGCAGAGGTTGTAACCAGTACACCCACATTTCGCCGAGCGTATTTCCGTCCCTTATGTGATAGGGGGCGAGCCTATCGCCATACCGGGCACAAATTCCAGACTCCGGGCTGATACTGAGCATTTCGTAATAGAAAAACCCAATACCACTTTACCCGACCCGGGGATCGAACCCGAGACCTCAGCGTTGGCCTCAATCGTAACGTGTACGCATTACAACTGCGCCACCGAGGCAGTTTAGAAACGGGACATTATTATAATATAATTATAATACAATCCTTGTATTTTATACATTATATTGCTGCTACATGAGTCTTCAATAATAATTACAGGGATTATTAGGGTTTAGTAAATAAATAAATAAATAAATACACCCAACGGTCACACACATAGTCCTGACCCCACACTAGGTAAACCTGTATCGTGGGTATCAGGAACTACGAGGGATTTGCGGTCCCACAACACCCAGACCCGAAACAAATTTTTGTGGATCACACAGACATTTGTCTCAGTGCGGGAATCGAACCCACGTCCAGATCCAAGTCCAGGTTAACATTATGCAATGAAAAACAGTGTAAACTTTAGATACTCTTATCTCTATCGTAATTTAAGATACACGACTGCCAATGATATAACAATACTTAATAAGTATATTTTGTTTTGAATGAACTTTATTTTCTTGTGATTAGCGATCTTTGAAATTTTTATGCCACCAAAGTACCACCCGGTATATCATAACTTGTTTATCAATATCAGGTTTAAAAGTATCCATTCGATTATACGTATATATCTTGTAAAACATATTTAGGCGGTATAAAACAAGCTCGCGACAATATCGAGTCGTCATTTTGTTCAGGAGGCCAATTCTCGTAATTTTAAATGTTCAAAATATCATTCCGATCTAGTCTCAGCGTCAAGAAAGTTGCAAATGGCATTCTCTTAAACCAATTATCAACGTCAAATGCACCTAGCATTAGCAGTAGCATTATACCGTTTTGGCTTCAATCAACTTTTATTCTACATTCAATCTCATTACGATCTATGTTCACATTTAACGTTGATTATTGGTTTAAGAAAATGCCATTTGCAACTTTCTTGACGCTGAGACTAGATCGGAATGATATTTTGATCATTTAAAATTACGAGAATTGGCCTCCTGGTCTCTACAAGGAACCATAACTAAATGCAGAGCGGTGCATTCGGCATGCGTGCCAGATTCAATTTCAGCTACCGGACTCCTCGCCAGTCGCCACGTATTGTGGGTTAATGAGCATTAAAAAGAAAGTTCTTTTTAACCTCATTATCCGATGTAACTGCGACAATGCCGACAATGCATTCGACTTGCTTACGTGTAATCTGATTCTCACTAGGTACATATTTTTAATGCATTCGTAATGAGATTCGAAAATATTTTTGTTTTATTTGAATTCTGGCCACTTATTAAAAAATTCAAGGCTGGTTGCAGTCTTTCTACATTTTCTGCTTATATTTTTTATTGTATTCATATACCTATATTTTATGTCATCTGGCCCCTAATTGGTTTAGGATAACCCGGATATAACCATCTTTTTGTAAAATTTCATTAATAATATGAGTCTACATAGGTACCTACTAGTTAATAATCATGGACGTTATCAAGTCAAGATAACATTAAGTCCAGTGCCAGGATAAAAAATAAATATAATAAATCCACCCAACAAACTGTCACACACATAGTGTTGACCTCACGTTAGTTTAAACTGCATCGTGTAAAGAAAATGAAGTAAATTCAAGTTTGCTGAGATTGATACATACATCCATATTCACGTCTGTAATCCCCGAAGGGGACCAGTACACCCACATTTTGCCAAGCTTATTTCCGTTCCATAATATGCGAGCCTATTGCCATACCGGGAACAATACCAGGCTCCAGACTGATACTAAACATTTCGTGATAGAAACCCCCCGATATCGAACTGGAAACCTCAGCTCAGCAGTCGTACCGCGTACGCATTACAATTCCGCCACCGAGGTAGTCTACTGAGATTGAATCAATAAAAATACTCGCTTGTCTAACTAGTCATATTGAATTTGTTATACAAATAAAATGAGTGCGCTTATTAAAAATATTTATACCGCAAACAATTTGCCCCGTTGCAACCCTCGCGGAGGGCTGGTAGTGCTACGCAAACACAGATCAAAGATTTCAACCACCACGTACTTCACAATAAAGTGAAGATTTGTATTAAGTGTTTATTTGGATAATTATCGGTCCATAAATAAACACGTGAAGTAGAGTCTTTTGCATTAAATTACCCTTAAAGGATAATTTTTATGTAAAACTAGCTTTAGCTCGAAACTCCGCCCATGGAAAAGGCATTTTAATAAAATATATATAAGGATAAAATGTATAAAAAGTAAGTAGCATATAGCCTAATCAAAGTCATGGTCTACCTGTGTGCCAAATTTCACCCAAAACCGTTCAGCTATTAAGGCTAAATTGACTAATAAATTTTTCAAAATTCACAAACATCCAAAGTTTCACATATAAAATAGTACCAGGAAGTAGGATTAAGAATTATATATTTTTGACAAACACTTATAAACTTTTAATTTAAATGCATTTTTATGTTTTCCTATACTAGCGAATGTCTTATTCGGGATAAAAAAAACAGTCTATATTTTAACCCAGATTATGGTCTAGGTGCGTGTCAAATTACATCCAAATCCGTTCAATCGCTATGCAGTAGTCTATTAACGAACATAAAACTTACAAACATCCCAAACTTTCAATTGTAGGATTTTGCAAATGGCCGCTTTTTACTACGTAATTCCTTTGTACTGATGGAAGCCTATAACCGCGCTTCGAACATATCCACAGGGCGAAGGCCCGTATTATAGAATAACACTCAAGTGAGCTCTTTGCTAAGTGTCGATTTCAGTACACGTGAATGCTCTATTTTTGGCGCCAAACAAAAACAGACCAATCACGAGTACAGAAATCGACACTTAGCAAAGAGCTCACTAGAGTGTTGTTCTATAATACGGACCTAAGTTTATAAATCTAATTATAGAGGTCATAGAGGAGATAGATAAATTATATTCATTCATATTTTTATGTTACATACATACACATTCACACCTATAATCCCCGAAGAGGTAGACAGAGGTGTGACCAGCACATTTCGACGAGCTTATTTCCATCCCATGATGTGATAGCGGCGAGGCTATCACATTATGCTCTAATAGATAAATAGAAGTCGCTCAACTATAAAATGGCAACGAAAATTACATGTCTCAAAAATTGTAGAGTCAGCAACGATTGAGCTTTTGACAAAAATTGAGCAAGTATGTGTTAACATTATTGTAATGTAAATGTATACCACGTGCAGGTGAGATTAATTTTGGGCCATTGATATTGGTGGCCCACTTACATACTCGTCAAAATGTTATTAGTATAGCTTTCGTTGCTAAGGAGAGCTGAGCCCGTAATCCAACCTCAGGCTAGTTTATAAACCCACGGACTGGTTTACAATGTTTACCAAATATATTATAACGTTATTGACACAAGCCCATCATTAATACAGGCGAAGGGCCCACTTATTAATTTTAATAAATGGGGGTGACGCGCGTTTGAGGGGCGACGACAGTCCACCACGTATGTTTTATTAGTTTTGATTTTATGGTTTGTGACTTACTTTAATTTATATTCACCAATCGTAATTACGATCAAAAGGCATTACAGTAATTACTTTATATAAATAAATCGATGTTTGTATCATATAATAATAAATTATACGATACTCTTACGTCGCTTACATAAAGGCAATTTGCGAAACACAACTCATGAAAAGGTGTCTCTATGATGAGATTTCACCACAGATTACTTTATTAATCTGAATGACGTGACGAGCAGGTCACTCGCCTCAAAGTATGCACGCCTGACCTTAACCTTAACAGTAGCAACAAAGTACTGCATGGCACTGGATTGCGCTCGTCGTTCTAAGACATAATATTTTAAGTCTTGTAATTTGCCCAGTACCTAATTTGTTTAGCTTCAATGTCTTCACACCGGAATACAACACTGCTTAAATATTGTTGCTTGGCTGTTGAAATAACAAAAGCGATGACATCAATCCAGACGGCTTCTCGCATACGAAAGACCTAGGGTTGGATCATATATGAGTAGGTCGTTCTCCAAAAGTATCCATAAAGCAAACTGAGCACGTGGTCGCAGGAAATATTCTCTGCGCTGAACTAATCATTAGTTTTTATCGTCACTATCATTGTTCGTCATCACTTATTTTGTACATGAATAATAAATGTATAAAGTCATGTTTTGAATATGTGTTTTACATACATAATGTGTGTTAAAAAACATCAGAACTGTATCATTGTATTTCATGAAACCTATTTTGGCTAAGACAAGACAGTAGTTTCAAACGCCTTAAAGCGTTATGCGGCAAATGTTCACGCCGACGCAAGAAAAGGCAAGTTCGTGTTATATAAATCTTTCTTAATTTCTTTATTGTTCTAAAACTCACATTATTCTGTTTATCTTCCATACAAATTATAGAGCTATTTACCTTTTTATATATCTTATTAATCAGATAACCTATATTTAGCAAAATGAACATTATACTCGTAATTAGAGTCTTGAAACAAGTTACTTGTATGAGTAGGGAAACCCGAGGCAGTGATAAAACTCTACAAGGCATACTATATTGTTTATTTTATTAGAAGTTAGGGTTGTTCTACCCCAGCGCGGGCCAGCTGCTAAACTACCATAAAAGTGCTCGGATCGTTCGCGCGTGCCGCCCGCGGCGCATCTCTAAATTGCATTTTAACCTAATTACGATCTGATATAATTTTTCGGTTCTGTTATAATCAGATAACGTAGACATTATCAAATTATGCCCGTTTTGCAGCGGGCGGGATCTCTGCTGTGTCACACGTCGAAAAAATGCAAATGTTGTCATAGAATTTTGGTAAAATTAACTCTTTAAATATACGTGTGAAAGATGTGGTCAAATTTAAGCAATAATAATAACATAATAAGTAATTAGGTAAATATCCAAATGCGATCTTTTTACCTAATGACTAACATGTCGATATTCGACATGCAACTTTGAACAATACTAAATTATAAACAACTTGAGCTTTTCGTCTCACTCCAGCATTGTTATTCTCGTTCAGGTACTTCATTTAACTTATAGGGATATGATCGATCTAATCGATCCGGTACATAAACACTCACTGTCCGTTGTATGTAATGACCCTCAAATATGACCACACCTTTCTGTAACACGTTGTATACAGTATGATTTAAGTTATGCACTTCGTCAAACTTCATTTATCTTGGTAAGCAGACTGGTCTATTTCAGTATAGTGAGTCGTTAAATTATTATTTAGTGTTAGGTTGGCAGGATGTACTACCAGCCAGTTAG
Organism: Mimas tiliae; assembly: GCA_905332985.1. Lineage (NCBI taxonomy): Eukaryota > Metazoa > Arthropoda > Insecta > Lepidoptera > Sphingidae > Mimas > Mimas tiliae. The sequence continues at coordinate 8,975,913 of HG995241.1, forward strand.
GATGGTTTAGGGACCTACCCAAAATATATCGGCTGTACATACATACATATATCGCCTAGTATGCTATATCCCTTATGTCCGAAGGTCCAATTCCCTCCTTCCCTTCCCAATACCTTATAATAATCCCTTCCCTTTAGGGTCGGCAACGCGTCCATGATATCGTGGGTGTATAATGATGCCGTGTTCAAAAGATAGACCGACAAAAATTACAATAATGCTGTTTATGTCTTAAATTCCTATACTTATAATAATTTTGTAAATTTGCTTAATTGATTCATAAGATAAGGAGTTTGTAATATTAATCATTGAGATAAATAAGATTAGGCTTATCATAGCATTTGGAAAATGTATACATACGCACTCATACGCACTCACGCCTGTAATCCCCGAAGGGGTAGGCAGAGGTGTAACCAGTACACCCACATTTCGCCGAGCGTATCTCCGTCCCATAATGTGATAGGGGGCGAGCCTATCGCCATACCAGGCACAAATTCCAGACTCCGGGTTGATACTGAGCATTTCGTAATAGAAAAACCCAATATCACTTTTACCCGACCCGGGGATCGAACTCAAGACCTCAGCGTCAGCCTCAGTCGTAACGCGTACGCATTACAACTGCGGCACCGAGGCAGTCTTTCAGTCAGTATTTTATTTTTTATTACGGTTAATGACGAACCGAGCGGGTCGTTCGCCTGAAAATAAGCGTCACGCCTGCCCATGAACAGACACACCACCATACAGAACTTTGAAATACAAACCACTGCATGGCACTGGACTGTGTTCGTCACCCCAGACATAAGTTGCTGTCTCCTAATGTCCAGTAATATCATTAGCTTCAATGCTCTTCAAAACGAAACATAACAGTGCTTACTACTGCTTGACGGTAGCAATATATTATTTGGATGGTAGCAATAGACAAAGCAGAGGTACTAACCCAGACGATCTCTCGCATACGAGGAACCTGACACATAGTAAAATATAGATATATTATGTATTTATAGAAGATAAGTATGTCTTATGATAATTATCTAAAATTGCAAAACCAAAAAAAAGGTAGTAGTAATATTTTCAAAACGTTGCAACAACGAACACTTTGCCGAGCCGGTATAAACAAAATAAGGCGTAACATACAATGTATACGAAGAAACAAATAATATCAAACATAAAGCATTCTATATCCTAAATATCAATGTAATGTATAATAAACATTTTTGTAATGACAATGGGAACACGCGTGGGTCCTCCCATGCGATAATAGTTTCCCATAGTAATCCGATACTGCGGTCCCGACACGCGACAGTACCAACTACCAGAATAATATGACAGTACAAATTGTATTTGGGTGATCCATGATAAATGATAAGAACTATAATGCGGTGTTTAGTAGCAAAAACATAGGTATCTATATATCCAACATGGACATTGTTAAATAATTTGTTATCTCGTATGTAAAATTAATTGCTGTCGAAAATATATTATTTTCGTGTTTATAAATTGTAAAATATGTTACAAAGTAGTTCCTAGTTACGTAATTCACATACGAATGACTACTAGGTCGGGGCCCTAACCAATTTACCAGTAAGAACCTCGCGGTGGACTTCTTCACGGCAAGGTTTCGGAGGACCTTGGAATACCGCCCCTATGCTCTGTTTTTGTGGCCCATCTCCACTGCTTTATATTGGATCAACATCATCATCCTTCCAGTTTCTCAGGATAAACGTAGATTGACGAACGCATTTTAAATTATAGAACTATAGAAGAGTAGAGGAATTTATTGAAGTCAGTTACAAAGTATTTTTTTTATTAGCTTGAATGATGAGACGATCAGAAGGCCAATTCTCGTAATTTTAAATGTTCAAAATATCATTCCGATCTAGTCTCAGCGTCAAGAAAGTTGCAAATGGTATTCTCTTAAACCAATAATCAAAGTCAAATGCACCTAGCATTAGCAGTAGCATTATACCGTTTTGGCTCAGTCTACTTTTATTCTACATTCAATCTCATTACGATCTATGTTCACATTTGACGTTGATTATTGATTTATGAGAATACCATTTGCAACTTTCTTGACGCTGACACTAGATCGGAATAATATTTTGAACATTTAAAATTACGAGAATTGGCCTTCTGGTCGCTCGTTTGATGGTAAGCGCTACGCCTGCCCATAAACAGAAGCAACGCCACACAGAACTTAGAATACAATACACTGCATAACACTTCCCTGGCTTTAATGCCCTTCAAACTGGAACACAACACACTGTTGCTTGGCGTCAAAAATAGACAATGCGGTGGTACCAACCTAGACGGCCTCTTGCATACGAGAGACCTTTCACCTTGTAAAATGTAATGCTAATCACATAATTACTAGGTATTTAGACAAACACATTGATTGCATTTATTATGTTATTCGAATTATGTATCTATACCTAATACCGCTGCGGAAATTGGGATTTTCTATATGTGATAAACATCACATATCCAAGGATTGTACAAAATAAAATCTCAATTATGATAATTTCACTATATCCGGAAATACAATATCAATAAATTAGAATCGTACTTCAATGGAAATGTTTTTATAAGACAATAATCTTTATTCCTATACCAAGTGATTACATTTTTATTAATAATTCCTTTATCTGTATATCTCAATAATATCGTATGTATTTAAATTCAAGCGGCGATAACCTAGCGAAAAGATGAACGGATTGCCAAGATGGAGGTCCCGGTTTCGATCCCACCTCCAGAGCACACATCCAGGGAATCTCATATGCCTAAAGAATATGTAACATCAGCTTTTTTTGAACTACCTTTTCCGCGATACAAAGTAGCCTATATCCTAATCCAGGTCAAGGTCTACATGTGTGCCGAATTTTATCCAAAACCGTGCAATCGTTAAGGCGTGACTGACTAACAAACATCCAAATTCACAAACATCCGAACTTTTACCTTTATAATAGTAGTAAGATAGTATAGTAGGAATGGTGGAATAGGATTTCATATGGCATTTTGTTGGCTAACACACATATATAAGTGTTGTGACGTCGCGTCACGTCGCGTCGTGTCAAGCGGCGATTTATAGGTATAACGGGGCTACTGACGACTCAAATAAAATAAATCACGTATCTAAACCTCATGTTCTATGAGAGAACTAAGGTCGTAGTTAATTAGTATGACGTCACATAAACGTTGAATAATGCTGTGATATTTTTTCATAGCATAGTCCGGCAAACTAGCAAATGGGTCACTAATGGTAAGTGATTTACCACCATCCATGAACATCCATGATACCGCATTGCCGACTTAAGTAAAGGCGTCGGATCGAAAAGGGGATCTGGATATCTCACTCACTGTAGGAAACGCAAAAGTAGCTGTTACGTTACATAGATTTTCTATGACACAATGGTAATAACTCAGTCGAGCCGGCCCATTCATGCTGTAGACAAAACTGACTACACCATGGCTCTACCACTTCAACTTAAATTTGTAATGAATAAACTTTATGTGATTTTATTTATTTACTTGATATAAGACATATCACAGAACATGACTAATTCATTGTGAATTTAAAATTATCACTCAAAGGAAATATTCTTGTTTCGTGATAAAGATAATATTCGGTAACCATAATAATGAGAGATTAGAATTATGTTACAATCGCTACGTGATAATTACATAAGGAACAACAGTTAATTTTATCTATACAAATTTAACAAAAATATGAATTTAATGCATTCTATAGGATTACTAGTTGTTGCCCGCGGATCCGCCCGCTTGAATGCCTATTTCCAGGATTAAAGTAGCCTAGTGGGCGCCCCCGGTGAGAAACGCGCTTGACATAAATACTAAAATGACTATTAAAAATAGGGATCGATGGTAAAAGGGTGAAAATTTAGGGTTGTATGTATTTTTTAATGCAGTATCTTAAAAAAATATAAACAAAAAAAATTGTCTAAAAAATAAAAAAATAAATTTAGGAGTGGACCACCCTTAACATTTAGGGGGATGAAAAATAGAAGTTGGCCGATTCTCAGACCTACCCGATATCACACAAAATTTCATACAAATCGGTCCAGCCGTTTCGGAGGAGTATGGGAACGAACATTGTGACACGAGAATTTTATATACCTATTATGCTTTACACGACTGACATAATAAACTGATGAAATGTCTTTACACCGCGACCGGTTACGGTGACGGCGCTTTTGTACTTTTTTTTGACCTACTGTAGGTCTAGTACAAGTTTTAATCGTTTTCCTATACGATGAAAGTTTTAGTTTTCTCTCTATACGTCAAGTATTAGTAGCCACTAGTGGGAACTATGATGAATTAATAATTTTATTAATTTTATTTCATAATAGTCAAATAGGAAATTTGTTTTCAAGCGATTCTTTCCTTTATTACCGGATGAATTACTAGTTTGATACTTCGACGGTAGTAATTTTATGTGAATTCGAAAACTGTGGACGTATTTGTAACTTGTACTACTACTTGGCCTACAGTTTAATCGTCAATGATACCACCGACTCAAAATGATTGTTTAGTTTTATATTTAGCTTTTTATTTTTTTCGTCTTTATTTTTTGTAAAAAGATTTTACCTTTCCGCTAGAAAAATAGTCCTAATGTAGAGTTGCCACATTTAAATAAAATCGACCGGCATTGTGTAAAGCGTCCGCCGCGCGTCCAGATGAATGTAGTGTAGAATTGAATAGAAATGTGTAAACACACGAAATTCCTTAAACTTTCTATTAAAGAATGGTTATTTTTAGGTAATATTTAGTATTATAAAACAGGTGGCATGCATTTTGATAACTACGTACTAAAACATTATCGTATTTTCCATTGTTTGGAAAGATAAATTATAAATTCTTACCTAAATGTTGAATAGATAATGATAACATAATGTGTAACCATGAATTTTATTATTTCCACATAATTCCTCCACGGATTGCCCATTCAATGAATTATACGTCACTTAATTCCTCAAGTGGCGCTATTTCTCTAGATAACATTACTTTTTAATGGGTATAATATAAAGATTATAAAGTCGCCAGAATTATATCTTTACAAAAACATTTCCTAATAACTGCATGCAATTTTGATTATTGATATATCTAAATCGGAAACGGTGAAAATTATCATAATTTGGGGATTTACCTCGAAATAGTCATTAACAATGAATCTTGTAAAAACCCGGGGTATAGATCTAATATAAAACACCGAATAAGTATAGGTCAACGCGATAATATCAAGGGACCGTCCTGTATTTTTTTTTAATATAGTATAGTCCGGCAAACGAGCAAGTGTGCCACCTCTTGCTCACTGATCTCCACCGCCCATGTGTCATGATATGATCTCCAAAATACCAGGGGTCAGGATTATGTTTATGACTATTGGGTGTTTTTTCATTTTCATGTTTAGTGAGGTCACAAACTACTTTACTGGGTGATTGATCCCTCGTATACGAGGGTTCGACTAGATAGGTACCACCGCTTTGCCTATTTCTGCTGCCAATCAGCAGTGTGTCGGTAGAAACCAGTAAAACTACTGGACATTATAAGACTTAATATTTATGTTTCAGGATGACGAGCGAATTGCAATGACATTCAATTATTTTTATCAACTTTCTGAGTTGAGTTGCTTGAGTATATGGACAGGCGTGGGCACTTATCATCAGGCGAGGTACCTGCTACTATCCAATCATCATTTAAAAACTACAAAACATATGCAATAGTTACAGTTAATTAAGTAGGGAAGTTAAATTTTACATAAATAAAAATCAGAAATACTTACATTCATCATAATTCAAATGTTTTTGCTTACTAGTTTGTTACTTACAGAGTGAATCTATTTTATACCAAATAATATTATACCCCGGCCCGAGACGTAAAGGAACCGGTAATATCTACTTTCCGAGTGTTTCCGAGCGAGTTAGCGCCTGTCGCATCCGATGAGCAGATTTGCAACGAAGGGAAAGAAGCACCAGCAATGCCAACATAATTCCGTCGGCCCGGGATAGGCAACCGTCAATTACACTGGGACGAGCGCACGCGCCGCCACCCCTGGGACATCGCACGCGACCACCCTCGCCAATTTATGGAACAAAACGTGCACGAACTTTTGGGATCGTCGTGCTTAAAATTTATAAAAATATTTTTCGAAAGGGTAAATGTATAACAATTTATGTCGAATAACTTTTTATGGGAATCTACGAAAACATTGTTTATAGCATAGGCTGGCAAACATGTAAGTGGGTCATCTGATGGTAAGTGATCTCCACCGCCCATGTACGCCCACAATACAAGAAGAATCATGGACGCGTTGTCAACCTTGCTGATCGGCTCCTCTCCGATCCCGTGCGATGCTCACGCTCTGCGACATGACACGTTTGAAGAAGGCCTTCGCATGCCACGAACTCCATCTGCCGACCATGCCATCTAGCACAACTGGCAGACAGAGGTCACTACCGGCAACTATTCTTAAAGCCTTGCGCTATTCGTCCCAGGCTGGGCGGTTCTCAAAAGTGTGTTGGGCCGTGTCCTCGTGGCAGTTGCCACAGTGCTTGCACACGGTAGAGTACAACGGAGTTTTGGCGGGAATTCTGACAGTGCCGGTGGCTCTCTTGTTTTAATTATTTCCTAAACTAGTTTAAAGTTGTGTTTGTTGTACCTATAAAAGTGGTGTGGTTTTGTGCAATAATCATTAACGCTGATGAATAGTGTATGGAAACATTGAAATAAGTGAATTTAGGTGATTTTTGACCAAGGGTATCGATCGACCTTGTGCGTTCGATCCGCTTGAAGAAAGTCGTCTAAGAAGCATTGAACTGAAAGGAATTAACACCAAAACTCCAACAAGACCTTGAAATCGGCCACACCCCCGTTTCATTGTTCTTGGAATTTAAGAAAAGAATATAACTAATGACTTGGCAGCATGGTCTCTGATCTTAGCCGGTTCCTTAAGGAACAAACAAACAAAAAAAAAGGAGTTTTGGCGGGAATTCTTACAGTGCGGTGGCTCTCTTGTTTTAATTATTTCCTAAACTGGTTTAAAGTTGTGTTTGTTGTATAAAAGTGGTGTGGTTTTGTGCAATAATCATTAAATATGATGAATAGTGTATGGAAACATTGAAATAAGTGGATTTAGGTGATTTTTGATCAAGGGTATTGTCGACCTTGTGCTTTCGATTCGCTTGAAGAAAGTCGTCTAAGAAGCATTGAACTGAAAGGAATTATCACCAAAACTCCAGCAAGACCTTGAAATCGGCCACACCCCTGTTTCATTGTTCTTGGAATATAAGAAAAGATATAACTAATGACTTGGCAGCATGGTCTCTGATCTTAGCCGGTTCCTTATGGTACAAACAAACAAAAAAAAAAAAACAAAAAAAAAGGTACAGTACAACGTAATACTGATTGATTACTCTAACCTAAATGCGATCTATAATGCATCATCAGATCTTAATTTAATTTATTTGGCACCTGCAGATAAATTGACTTACAAAAACAATATACCTAATAGGTTTATAATTGGTGTTGATACCGCGCATGCATACACTCGTATGGTGGTCCTATACCTTATTAAAAATTGTATATAATAAGTTTAAGGAACAGCAATAGCTCAGCGGGGAGTGGTACGGACTGTCGAGACGAAAGTCGTAGGTTCAAGCACAACCAGCCTTAAGAGCATACACCTCCGACTTTTCTAAGTAACGTTGTTAATTATCGCTTGTTTTAACGGTGAAGGACTCGTGATGAAACGTGCATACCCGAAAAGTACTCCATAAGAATTTCGAAATGACAGCCTCCGTGGCGCAGCGGGCGAGTAGCCGGCTGCGAAGCGAGAGGCCGTGGGTTCGATTCCCGCACCGAGACAAATGTTTGTGTGATCCACTAATATTTGTCTCGGGTCTGGGTGTTGTGGGACCGCAAGTCCCTTGTAGTTTCTGATACCCACGATACAGGTTAACCTAGTGTGGGGTCAGGACTATGTGTGTGACTGTTGGGTGTATTTATTATTATTATTAAATGAAGTCTGCCAATCGGCATTAGGCCAGCGTGGTGGACTAAGGCCGAATCCCTCTCATTCAGTAGAATAGGCTGTGCCCAGTGGGTCGTGAATAATACAGGGCAGTATTATTATTATTTTAATTAGTTTTACAGTAACTTAAAAATCTACTTCAAAAATTACAACCGCGACGGGAGTCAAGCGACAGCGACACATGTACTATGTACAGTACGACGACACATTGTTTCACGAATTTGGACATGCATAACTCACAAACTGCTGAATTATATAGAAATATCATTTAGCAACCTTTCTACATCACATGCTTATGTGCCATGGCAAAATCACCCTCAATAACTTACATGCATGGAGAGCCATCCCAAAAAACATCTTATTTTTCACTTCACCTCTGTGTAGCGGTTTATAAAATAAACCTTCCGTCCAAATTTCATATACCTATATATGGTATGGCTAATAGTCTCCTAGTAAAATGGCTCTGACATACGGACTGACAGACGGACAGACGGGTTCCATTTTTACCATTTGGCTACGGAACCCTAAAAAACTTTATAGCTTAGTATGTTTACGTCAAAACACAAAAAGCCGTTTATGAAAACTTATTTGTGATTAACGTAGATCACAAAAAGATAGGGTTACATTATAAGAATTTTCAAGTATTTAACCAACTATAAAATGAGGAGATTCTTAATTCGTCTGTTCTGAGAGTAGTCCCATATAAATTCGGTTAAGATCTGATGAAGGAGTGAGAAGAAAAAATTGGACACTCCTCAAAGGATTACACACAGCAAACAAAAAATTTGACCTCTGCAAATTCTTTAAAAAAAATACACATACAGGCCGGCAAACGAACAAGTGGATAACATTACGGTAAGTGCTCCATCGTTCATGAACATCCACAATACCTGGGGAATCATGGATGCATTGCCAGTTAATTAAAGGATTGAGAAGGGGAGGGCGGAATTGGACCTCCGGATATACCTCACTCACCGTACGAAACGCAAAAGCAAGCTGCTACATAACGTCGGTTTTCTGTGAGACAGTGGCAACAGCCCGACCGAGCCAGTCCATTCATGCTGTAGGCAAAACTGTCTACAGCGTTACTCTACCACTTATAACCACTTTATACTTGATTGCAAGCTATCTTTTGATAAAAAAAAGTTATCTCTTTAATCATATAGTGAAGATATATTAATGCCTGTTGATTACGACCAGTTCCGAACATCCCGCTGACCCACTGGCGCGATCGCTGGCGTGAAAATTGAATTAAGCTTCGGCAAGACTCGTTTCATAATACATAACCTTGTAACCTGGACCCAGCAGAGTCGTTTAGGGTGGAAAGAGTGACGCTAAGCCGTGATTTATGTGGTCGTAAAGTTGCACACGCCTGTGCCCTCGCGTTCACTTGTATAATTTATGGTGGACGCAACGCAAGACCCGCGCAGGACTCGCTTGACCATTAGAATATCAATTTGAATGGTTGATTTACTACTAATATTTCAATGCTGGATTTGTTAGTTTGAATTCAGCATTGAGTTATAATGTCAAAAAATAACAATAGTTCTAGGAATAATCCTGTATTAAAGAAAAAAACGCCACAAGAAGAAATTAGATAGTCAATAACGATATAAACAGAACATGTGATTTAAATATTGCACAAAAAACTTTCATTTATTAATTTTAATGGCAGATAATATCTATGGTATTCGAACTATAAGAAACCATTTCTTTAGAAGTTCGAGTTGCTGCGAGATTGCTCTTTATTTGATTCCTTCAAATAATTTTGAGCGCAACCGAGATTATTTTTGCAAAATGTATTTACAAAGATATAGGTATTAAGTCATTGTTTATTTTGGTTAGAATATACTTTCCAATGTAAAGGCATCTAAAACATAGGTGTAATTTGCAATATGGTTCGCGGCAGCTAAATACTATTTCCATGGTTTGCCAGTAGTCTAGGAGCTCCTTATAACCTTTCTCTAACGTGTAAGTAAACAAGTTAGGTGTAAATGAAAATCAACCTTCATTAATGTGAATAGACTATTTTCAATTTTAATATTCCAGTTTCACCAAGAGAATTTGCATAATGACGTAAAATCAAATATAATTCCATTGAATGTCTATAACATTTGTTATACCGTAATATCATACCAATAATATCTTATGTATTTCAATAGTAAACAAAATTAAACCCGTAACTATCTATTTAGACTTCGTACTTTGTTTATTGCGAAAATGCATTTCCTTTTTAGGGCTATGAACAATAGAGCAGATTGTTAATTAAGACTGAATACACTTGGAAATTCTTTAAAAATAATTGCAATACAACAGTTACAGCCTTCATCTGCAAACACTTGGTCGATGTAATGTTCAGTATGGTGAGGAAATGCTGTGAAAATTCGTTAACAATCGATCGGTGGGTGTACACGATATTCGTGTGGATTGGTTGATGGGCGTAGTGATTGTTATCATCAAGGTGGCGTCGGCCAATGGCGTAAAAGCGGTGATAAGAGGGTTGGGGGTGCGTGGCGGGGTAGCGTCAGTGCGCCGAACGAAGCCAGCCAGGGCGGCCGCGTGACTGTCATGCTGGGCACCATGATGTACCCCGGAGCTGAGGACGCGGAGTTGGAGGACATGCGCGTGCCGCCGATACAGCTCGAGCACCTGCCCGAGGTGTTCCTATGTACGTAGTGGTGTGTGTGTGTGCGGTGGTTTACTGATGCTTCCTCTCATACTCATTTCAATATGTTGTTTTTATACGTCTAAAATATATCAGTGTTGTTCACGGTAAAGGCTTTTATTAATTGGCACGTGAGTTTAAGTTATTCTCATCACAATATGTCCCACGATGTGCTGGGTTTATGGAGTGTAATTTTTTAAATTATCTTAATGGTGAATTAAGGGTGGTTTTCTATTTAACATTCATTATGTGGTGTGTTACATTCATAAATTTACTAATTCAATTATTATCTAAATTTTAACAGATACCCTTTTGACATATTCAAATAACAAGTGATATTTGACGATTACGTAATTCGTGTTAGCCACTCATGATTATAAATCAACTGGACTTCCCTAAAAAAAGAAAAACATCTTTCACTTTACCAGATAACATCTCTATTTTAATTGTTGTATTAAATAGATCTAGCAAATATTTGTTTCATATAACAAACATATTTCGTGAACTGAGATTTTTTTCCAATTGAACTTGAATATGTATGTCGAGGTCAATAATAATAATGATTAAACAGAAAACAAGGAAATATTTCTGCGTGTTTTGTAAGCCAAATACTTAATTACAAACCAAGGTAATTTTTTGGGTACATAGCGAAACATATTACTTACTTTTTTTGGTACTTTTTACCTATTTAACATAAAACTTACGTAAACATATTTAGGAATCTATGCAAAATATATCCGACTATGCTTTTAAAAGAGTGATTATTATTAGTTAAGATAATTTATTTAACAAAAATAAAAGCACTAAAATGCGAAAAATAAAATTAATCAATTTTGATTCGGTGCTATCAATTGACCAAAATATGATAACAGTTTTTATTTTACTACTTTTTTGTGAAATAATCATAAAAATCCGTGCATAGCCGAAGTTGTAGTCTTGTAACTCCCCCGTTTCACCTCCTTAGGGGTAGAATATTTCCTTCAAATTTAAATGAAACCAATTTTTACCCTATCGAAAACAAAATAATCAACAAATTCGGGTCAATCTTTGAAAATAACAATAAATACAAATATATTACTAGGTGGTAGGACTCTTGTTTGCGAGGCCCCCCCTGGGTAGGTACAGGTTGTTGGTAGTTACAGCATTGTCTATTTCTGCCGCCAAGCAGCAATGTGTTAACATTGTTGTGTTCCGGTTTAAAGGACATTGTAGCTAGTTGAATTACTGGGCATTATGAGAATTAATACTTGTGTCTCGGGATGATAGAGCAGGGCAGTGCCATGTAGTGCTTTGTATTTCAAAGATCCGGGTCATTTTGCAATTGTTCATGGGCAGCCGTGTCGCGAGCAGCTTGATCGTCTCATTATTCGGCTGTATAAAATAAAAGAAAATACGCGTCAAATTGAGTACCACCTCAGTTTGTTTTATCGATTAAAAATAAGCTCATGGTACCTAATATCTTATAGTTCTTTAACGATATTTAATTATTACTCGTATTTCAGGACTTAAGGATTTAACTAAAATTAAACTAACTCGCAGTAATTAGGCAATGTAAGTCTGCTCCTATTGACAGTCTAGGAAGCTACGTTTTTCTACTGGTAACTTTAATAGGCATATGTATAGTAAAATAGTATTTTTATTTTATTTTATCTACGCTACACCTGATGGTAAGTATAGCGCAATCCATGAATACTGTCGACCAACGATAGACACTGAATCTATCGCAGATCGGCAGAATTATGCAGAATTATTATTAATTATTATTATTGTAAAATAGTCTCTTAAAATAATTATAAATACACTCAACAGATACACATATAGTCCTGACCTTTCTTTAGGTTAACTTATAGCGTAGGTATCAAGAACTACGAGAGACTTACGGTCCCATAACAATCAGACCCGAAACAAATATTTGTATATCACAGTTTTTTTCCACCCATGCTATCGATGCATCTTTGCCAGCGCAGTGGCAATTTATCGATAGCGATCTTGAAGAAATGCCTCTGGGGTATTTATGACTTTACCCGCCAAAAAGTTGGCAGTACAAAATTCTTTTGAAGAGGTTATTGCTTCCCGTCTAGCCGTTTTCTTCAGGAAGTTCATCCATAAATTGCTACTGCACTGGCAAAGATGCATTGATAGCATGGGTGGTTAAATATAGTGGTTCCCATTACCGCCAAGATCAAACTGTTACTTCAGACAGTTAAAAACCTACCCAGAAAATATATTGTAATGCACGTAAGCATTGACAAGCTTTTATGAATAGTCTGACTCTATACCATTGATTCAAAATATTATTTGCTACGAAGAAGAATGAGAAAGAAATTCTAGAATATTTTTTTAAAGAAAGGAATGGGGCTTGTGAAAGTATTTGGGCCTTCGGTAATCTCACTCACCGTACGAAACACCAACAGCGAGCTGCGACTTCACTTCGGTTCCTGTGAGAGTTTACCTATTCATGCTATAGAAAATAGTGTCTGCAGTATGGTTCTACCACTTGTATCCTACTTATTTGTCGTTTACACCGCACATTTTGCCTATAACCATAGGAATAAAGGACAATATTACTAGTATATTATAACTTAAATAAGTGACGATAGCCTAGCTGGGTGTGGACCGGATTGACAGAACAGATGTCGGTTTCGTCCCAACACATCGGGTTTTTCGAAGATACGTGTGTATTTATTGTCAACTAGCTATTGTTCCTGGCTCTGCTCGCCTGAACGGCCTTTGCCGGGATGAAAAGTAGCCTTTGTCCTAATATAGGTCATGTTCTATTTGTGTAACACATTTCATCCAAAATACAAATGATTGACTTACAAATATCCAAATTCACAAACCCACAGACATTTAAACTTTTACATTTATATAGTAGTAGGAAATAGGACTATCGCCCATTTTAACGGTGAAGGAAAACATCATGAGGACACAATATACATACTTAATTGTTTTATTATTATTTTTACCAGCCCTGTCTTATATACCTCCCAGTGCTGGGCACAGGCCCCCAGAGTAAGGAACATTCTTACATTACATTAAGTATCTACAATCGTGAGTTACCTTAATTCACTGGTAAACATTCGGCTCTATTTAAAAAAAGTTGTACTTACCAATTATGAAAATATGTGTATATTGGCAGTGTTCTAAACTTCCTTCTTTTGAACGTGTGGAAACGAAAATGCTTTATTTTTTTGTCTGTTGCGCAGCTAGTATCCCGAAGTGCGGCGGTTGTCACGAAATGATAGTAGACCGTTACGTGCTGAAGGTATCCGATAGAACATGGCATGCAGGATGTCTACGCTGTGTTGAATGCAGAGCGATGCTCTCGGGCAAATGTTTTGCAAGAAACAATCAACTCTACTGCACAGACGATTTTTTCAAGTAAGCCTCTATTTTAGATAAGTTTATGTAATTTTTTAAAGCAACGTTGACAATGTTTCAAAGCTAGCGATAGGATGTGGTACAATACGATGTCCAATTATCACTTAGTCATAATCACATTCAGATGATATATTCATAAGAATAAAAATTAGTTGCAGATTGCATGAACTACCGAATGCTATGAACCGTGAGACCCAGCTTTAAGTCCCTAGTCAGGCAATTCTTTAGTCTTTCGTTTCGAATACATGATTTGAGTATAGGCTAACCCTGTATTCTATCATGGCCAGGAAATATCATTCAAACGTTTGTACATTGTTTGAATTAACCCTTCAGATGCGAATACCAGTTTATTAATTAGATGAATGTACAATAAGTTAGAAGAACAATTTATCCTGTGTGACAACACTTATCACGTTGATAATGTTTTTGTGATTACGGCTGTTGTCCTAGGCGGTTTGGGACTAAATGCGCTGGATGCGGGCAGGGCATCCCGCCGACGCAGGTGGTTCGACGAGCACAGGCCCACGTTTACCATCTGCGGTGCTTCGCGTGTGCAGCCTGCGCGAGGACGCTCAATACTGGCGACGAGTTTTACCTCATGGAGGATGGAAAACTTGTGTGCAAACCTGATTATGAAGCTGCTCGAGCAAAAGGTTAATTCCGTTGTTATTAAATATCAATTCACTCATCCTTCTGCTAATTCCATTGTCATCCATCCATTGTCAATCAGGCTACGAGACAACAATTTAATTATGTTCTTCAGCAATCTCTGTTTTTTATATACCATACCCAAATGGCACCAACGGTACCCTATTACAGAGTTAATGCCGTCGGTCTATGTGTCCGTTAATATGTCGTATCTTTAAAGGACTCCATCTTTTGAATCATTATAGGTACCCGGCTAAAATTTTCATTGAATATGTGTTATTATGATAGATATGTTAACAAATAATAAAAACAGAAAAAGTATAACATTTAAAGGCGGTGGTACGGAACCTTCGGTGCGCGAGTCCGACTTGCAATAGGCCGGTTTATTTAAGATTTGGTTTTGCCGAGCCTTGTGGGGCACTAAAGAAAAGAACAAGTACATAATCTAATATTATAAATCTAATATACTGAATGATTATCATCGCTCTTTGTGTTTATCAAGATTAACGAATATTTCAGAAACGCATAATTTCTATTGAAGTATATACTATAAATGCTTTAAATTGCTTTAAAATCCCAGTATTAAAAATAATTTAATCTTGGTAAGAAATATTATCAGACAAGAATCTCATACAATCTACCTACATTTATAATATTATTATATTTACCTTGGGCCTCCTTTATAATTACATTTAAAATAATATTGTTGATAGAAATCAAATTTGTTTTACTTTTAAGCATATCTTGAAAGTACTCAAATCAGTGTAGATGTGCCGTGTGCAGGTGGTGAAGGGTCACTGGACGGCGACGCGGCGAGCAAGAGACCGCGTACCACCATCACTGCAAAACAACTGGAAACACTGAAGAGTGCCTACAGCAGCAGTCCCAAGCCAGCGCGGCACGTCCGAGAACAACTTGCACACGACACTGGTCTGGATATGCGAGTCGTACAAGTCTGGTTTCAGAACAGGTGAGTTTATGCTTAAGTGAGTAAAATATATCATGATATCGGCATATCTTCATATGCCGGAGGTTAAAAACAATTTGAGTAATCTCATGCAGTTTTGGGGACTAGTTAAGCCAAAGTTGAAGTAAGTCAACAATTGAAGTAAGTACAATGTGAGATATAGTCTTATGAGGTTTCTTCTGGATTCAGGAATATAGATCTTAGAATAACTAGATAGATAGATATAAAAACTTACCTGGCTTTGATACTCGGAACTAGGCTTTATTAGTTTTCAAATAAGTAAATATATGCCGTGTAGTTATTCACAAATCGGCTGTATATTTTTCAAGACTTCTCTTTAGTTGAGATCCACTGCAATTCTTAGCTCATCTTGCTCAACCTCCTCTTTCTTATTTATTTCTATCTATCTCTCTGATACTTTCTCTGGAGTTGTATTATATTAGCATTTGACCTAACTATCTCCATTGGTGTGTGTCGAATACTCGTTGGAATTTCAATTATTGTTCAACAAAATTGATCCACTTTCGATCCATTTTAAGGAATTTTAATTAAAGTGGCGTAAAAGATCTTACTGTGGCTTCTTAAAGGGGTATTTTCTAGGAAAATAGTGTTTAAATGTAACAATTAATGGATAATAATTTTCATTTAGGCTGCACGGTCAGACATTAGACATGCATTTGTTATCGTTAACCATACAAAATAAAGCGAGACATTCGGATATCATATAATCGATCATGCATGGAGTAAACGGTGCGGAAACAAAACCACGTTAAACAGATTTTGAAATGGTTAGTGATTTAACAAGACGTAAAAAGAGATTACAGGTTTTACGAGCATCCATCGTCAAACCAGCGTTTCTAAACATCATCAACGCAATATTGCATCAATAACAAGAATATATGATAGAGGGAGAAATAGAGAGAAGGGAGCCGTGTAGTTCGTAATAATAGCAGCATCACATCAATGACACTGCTGTAGAAAGCATTTTATGGTAGAGCCACGCTGTAGCCAGTTTTGTGTACAACATGAATGTACCAGCTTCGGGTAAGGACCCGGGTCCTTACCACTGTCTCACAGAGTACCAAATTAAGTAGCAGGTTGCTGTTGCGTTTTGTACTACCCTTCTCAAGTCCGATTATGTTCCTTTAAGGTCAGCGACACATCCATGATAATGTGAGTGTTTGTCGATAGATACCATTAGGTGACCCCCACCTCCTCGTTTCCCGGCTTGTGCTGTAAAAAATACTACGTTATGGTGATCGGCAAACCTCTGGCTACATCGAGCCAACATGATTAAAAATGCTGTATGTACTATGTATATATAGTGGCAGGTAGATAATAATATTAAGAGCAGAATGTCATCATTAGCACGAGAGCGTCAGAGAGCAATTATAAATATTATCTTGTCAACCGATGTTATCAACATAATAAGTGTTAAGTAATAAGTTTGTAGGTTACAGGTCACATTGATATAAATGTTTATGTAGTGGATATACCACACATTGCGTCGAAACTAATAAATTGCTTGAGTGATACCGCCACGCTGTAGACAGTTTTGTCAACAGCATGAGTGGACTGGCTAGACCGCGTCCTTACCACTTTCTCACATAAAACCGACGTAAAGTAGCAGCTTGCTGCTGCGTTTCGTACGATGAGTGAAGTATCCCGAGGCCCAAATCCTCCACACATTCCCAATCCCATAATTATCTCTTTCCTGTAAGGTCGGCAACGCGCCCGTGATTCTTCTGGTATTGTGGGCGTACATGGGCGGTGTAGATCACTTGTTCGTATGCCGATGCCCGGTAGCATAGCTCGGTATTTAGGTCGGTACCTATGCTATAAAAAAAGAAAAAAAAACACATATACTAGTTTCGAGTTTGAGTTTTCAACGATCAAAAGTCTTTATGGCAGTCTTAACGTAGCATCTTTAACGCCTAGCACCACTGACGCCACTGGAGTTTGATGCTTGACACGATCATTGGAATTCTGCTTTATGGACTACCTAGTGTAAAGTTAGGCAGAACTGATTGTGACTTTTAGGTGTATTCTTCTTTCTTTTTGCCAGGCGTCATACGTGCTCAGTATAAGGGTGCTTAGTGTATTATTTATAAAAAAAAATATATAATTATTGAGAGCCATCCGAGACTCACCATAACAATGCAGATTATATGATGGAATAATCACGGTGCAAAGTCATGGACGATATCAAGGTCAGTTACATCTCACAAAAGAATAACAGTATTCAGCTTTTGTGCTTTGTATAAAGTATTTTGTTGTATTTGAAGGTATGGTCCGCGGAACTATGTTTTGTGTCGCGTGAATGGCAACCGTTACGGCAGCGGTCACGCCCTGCATGGCGGCCTCGGCTCGTAAACCTGGCCGTATCATAATGCTCAAGTTCTTTATGTTCTAGAACCGAAGTCATATGCCCGCGTCATTCATTTAAAAATAATAATTACTAACCGATTATGTTTTCATTACGAGTAACTATGTTTGTTCAAATTTTTTTACAGAATTTCAGTCATTCGAGGCGACATGAATTTAATTTCATATGCTATGGGATTCTAGAACTACATATATTAATTACGGAATATGTATATCTCGTCGTTGGTGTAGTGGCAGTGTAATTAGGCTGAGAAACTGGCGAGGTTCTGGGTTCAAATCCCAAGTTGTACAATCACAATATGGCTATAAGTTTTTGATTCTAAAAAATCATACTTGAATCGCCCCGGGATTATAATTTGTGCGCGATATGGCGACAAACTCGACACCTATCACATCATTTTCTTCAAAGAGTGGAACGGAATTAATATCTTGATATATTAGAAAATTTAATATTTTTATGATTAGAGACAATGTTTACCTACAAATATCTATTCACTAAAGCTTATAAGCCTAATGAGTAAGGCTGCTGTTATAAAATTATGGCTTAAATTTATTAGCTTTATAAAAACGAATGATATAGGTACCACAAATTTTTCTTTGTAAAGACAAATTTTGTAACATAAGAAAGCATGAAATATTGCATTTTCGAGAAACTATGTAATTTTATTTTTATCTATACATTATAAAAATGTATATGCAGGGTGTTGGAATATTACAATGGTTCTTAGAGTATCCTCGATAGTTAATTTTCAGCATCAAAAAAGTATTAGCAGTATTTTAACCACTCTCTTAAAACTGTAACACAGGTATAAAAACATATTAGAAAATTAAATTGCCATATTTAATGCTTAAGTAATTTATGCGGCACCAAATAAAATGATAAATTGTAATTTATTATTTTAATATATATTTTTGTTATCAGAAATTATTAGTTGCTTTAGCAATAGCGAAACTTGATTCCCGTTGTGGATTTTGGGAGTCTGACAGTGGGTCGCTATATAGAATACTAATACCGTCAAATCTATGGCACGAGAAGATGGGCCCTGGCATTAAGCCGAGATAGTGGCAGGCAGAAAAAAATGATCATTAATATGATCGCAATCACGCATTCAACTTTTACAAATTTTAACACATTCGTTCGTGGTATTTACTCTATCTATACGGGTTCTACTCGCTCTTAGCCGGTTTTTCATGGAAGGAAAATTTTAACAATTGCTCGTAAGCGCATTAAAGTATGCGTCGGTAGTCGTTACATATCGTCAGGGGTCCCGGGCCAGCAGGCCGGGCGGAGGCACTTTAATTAATCAAGGTCTTTGTTGAAAGCCTGCATCGGCACCCCGCCGCTGCGCTAATAAAAACACACGCAAAACATGCGATGGGGTGTTCTGTTTATTCAACATACGTACTCAACATTATTTGTTTGAATTAAAACCGATTGAAGCGTTATGGTATTTTCCTGTTGTGTAATTTTCTCGTGAAGACTCTATATAGAGTCATTAGTGACTTATGCCCGTTTTCACTGATCAATGGTGTAAAATCTAGGGCTGTCGGGTAAAGATAGGATGTCGTTGCACTATATTTTTGTTATTTGGGCGGTAAAAAAGGATGTCTCGATTAACGCAATAGTGTTTTTGTATAGCATAGACCGGCATACGAGCAAGTAAGTCACCTAATGATAAGTGATCTCCACCGCCAATGTACCCTAACAATACCAAAAAAAATATGGGCGCGTCGCCGACCTTAAAGGAAAGGGATAATTAAGGGATTGGGAAGGGGAGGGGATTTGGGCCTCCGGATATCTCACTCACCGTACGAAACGCAGCAGCAAGCTGCTCCTTTACGTCGGTTTTCTGTGAGATAGTGGTAACGACCCGGACGAACCGGCCCATTCATGCTGTAAACAAAAGTGTCTACAGCGTGGCTCTACCACTCACACAATAGATGTAATATAATAATAGATGTAAAACTAACAATTTCGTTCCAGACGAGCAAAAGAAAAACGGTTGAAGAAGGACGCAGGGAGGACTCGATGGTCACAATATTTTAGATCCATGAAGAGCGGTGGCGGATCCCCTCGACACGACCGACTGCTTGATAAAGATGAGCTCAAGATTGATTTAGATTCCTTCAGTCATCACGGTACACGTCTTATTTTATTATACTCTTATTAGAATCAATCGCGATAAAAAATATTTGGTGGAATTTCTTCAGAGTCCCTCTGGGTAGGATGACTGCTTTGTTATCCACAAACCATTTCACAAACAAGGGAATTATTCTTTGAGTTTATGTTAATATAACATTTGCTCAGATTTTTTTTCCGAGAATAATGAATACAGGCAGCTCAATCATTTAAAGATGACTTTATACGTTTTCCCATGTTTCTGTCTAGATTTGCTTCAAAAAACAGATTATTTGAGTGTTTGCATGAGTAATTGTGTGAGTGACGTAAATATGATGACGTTATGTTTATAGCGATACCTTGTAAATGGCACCAATTTTACCATGGTTGATAGGTCATTTTAATAAAAAAAAAGGAGAAAGTTATAAAAATAAATAAAAAAGCTTTTGCAACGTCTGGACTAAAAGTAATAAACCGTGATAAAATCCGTGTGAGTTTTATTTCAATGTGGATTATTATGTTTTAGGTAAACTATATGTTACTATTGTTATGCTTAGTCAGGGTATAAAATAGACTTAATCGTGTTATTTAGAGTTAAGCAACGATAGCTACAGCACGGTGGCTTTGGGCGGTGAGGAAGGGTCGCCGGCAGGTGGAGGTAGCGTAGGCGCTCCCGGGGCTCGGTACTCCTCCACTCCGCCTTACTTGCGAGCGCACACCCCGCCGCATCCACACTACCACTACCCTCCTGACCACCTCGTCTATACCAATATTGGTGAGTTCTTTTTTAACATAACGTTTAATTTTTTGCGTTACCCAGAATACTATTTTGACTATTGACGTATTTAGATATGAGAACCACTGGTCTCTCTATATATGATGTTTAATACAGGTGAAGTGGAAACGTCTAAGTAGGAAGACGGATCCTGGCTGTAAATCAGAATAACGCTAGTCAGTAAGAAAGAAAGTATTCGTGTAATTTCAGTGTAATGACTATAAAGTTTTGTGGTTGATTGATTATAAGGTAGAACTATTTTCTGTGTAGGTAGTGTTGCTCGATTTATAAAATAATTAGCTTGGAATTGGATTTCTACTTGATATGTTTGTCTGATGGCGAGCAGACGATTTTTTTTTTTATAGTATAGGTCGGCAATCGAGCAGATAGATTACCTGATGGCAAGTGATCTCCACCACCCATGTACACCTACAATATCAGAAGAAACATTTTTTTTATATCATAGGCCGGTAAACTAGCAAGTAGGCTACCTGATGGTAAGTGATCTGCACCGCCCATGTACGCCCACAACACCAGAAGAATCATGGGCGCGTTGCCGACTTTAAAGGAATAGGTTTAATTAAGGGATAGGGAAGGGGAGGGGGATTTAGGCCTCCGGATACCGAAACGCAGCAGCAGACCGCTATTTTACATCGGTTTTCTGTGAGACAGTAGTAATGACCCGCTCCATTCATGCTCTAGACAAAACTGTCTACAGCGTGGCTTTACCACTCATTGTTCGGTTGAGCCTACAGACTAAAGATTTAAAAACGTCGCAGGTACTTCAATCTGTATGAAACAATGCGTTTCACAACCATAATAGGAACTAGCTTTAGCTGTAAAATCTATTTAAGCTAACATCACAAGTCCATTCGAAAAAAAAGCACAATTTAGTGATGAGTTTGACTTTTCCATTTGGCACCAAATTTCATTTTTGAGTTTTCGGCTAATGTTTTACTGCATTAACGTCGAGTGCAGACTTATCTTAGACTCAGATTACATGTGCACAAGATCTTCATAAGATCTCATAGTTCCTCTCGGCGAATAACGTATACGTATCTCCGTCATATATCTTTGGTCTGCAGTTGATCATTGTCATAATATGTATCGACTTAATTTAAATTTTCTATTTATCTCGTAACAAGAAATGCAACTTTACTAGAAGTTTTTAATTCAGCCACGTCTATAGGTCAAGCAATGAGCGGAGCCGGAATAGGCACGGGCGCTGGCACCGGCGGTGCGTCGGACCTGAGCAGTTCATCTTCACCGGCGGCGGGAGGATACCCAGACTTCCCTCCGTCACCAGACTCGTGGTTAGGCGAGCCTCACCACTACTCCCCGCGAGGCTTCCCCTAGCGGCGGCCGCCGCCGGCGCATGCGCACCCCGCGCCCCCGCCGCCCCCGCCGCACCCCGCACCGCCCGCGCCACCCGCACACTACCTACCGCACGCCCTCGGCCCACAACCCCTAGAGCTCGTGGTGAAACGCGAGCTATGATTTACCTCTCAAACCCATTCCCCAAAATGACTATGATAAATATATCGATTAAAAATATCATTGAAATCTGAAAGTACAATGAGCGGCTTTTTCAACGTTGCGAGTGTAATATGAGTGTATTCCAGTCAGAAAATTGATGTTTCAAATAATATTTTTATTTTCTTTGAAGTGTCTTACTGTCTATGAATAAGTTTTAGGTTTATGGTATATCTATGTACATATATGAGTGGTTATAGCACAAAGTCAACATTTTAACGCCTTAAAGCATTAAATATGTCAAATAATTGTAAATAATTTATAAAAATATAAATACATATTATTATTAGTTTTTTAAAGTAGATACAAGTACTTAAATACATAACAATGTATGAAAGTGATATGAAAATATGAATTACGTAGCTATTGACTATTATAACGTGTAGACCCTATTTGACAAAAAAGATATCACAATATTGTAAATATTACTATACAGTTATTATAATAAAATTATATTTAAGCTTAAATAGGCAAGTCCATATTAATTATACCTAATACTTGTGCAAAAAAATCTAGTCGGAAGATAAATGGTGTCTATATAAATATAAATACATGATTGTACATCTAAATAAAATGAAATTTTATTTACATATTAGACCATAATGATGTTATACTATTTACAGTTCCGTTGTGGCAACTCCCCAATATTGCTGCATGCGGCCTTCAAGATCAAGAGAATCCTGGGACTGTGAAGATTTTTCTTGTATAACAGCAAAATCGTATTCCAAATGATACGGCATCAGCCGTTGTAAAGAGCCAAAATAGGCTGCATTTGGCCCACCGTTGGGCATTCTGCCAGAACCGAAGCGCAAGTCGGGCTTCAATGTATTGCCAAAGGACCTCGCACTGCCAAAATGTTTTGATAAAAATGGTACTTTCGACGGTTTACCAGTCAAGTGGAGCTGTGGACTGCTGCCTGATAAGCCCTTTAGATTTCTCAAACTGCTCGTACTGGATCGCATTCCTTTCGACAAATTATCCAATTCCTTATCGAATAACATTTGAGTGTTTTGTTCAAGCATATACTCCCAGCATTTAAATTGTTCCTCTGGGTTTGAAAGTTCATCGTTTCTTCGGTCATCTTCTTTATCTTCTTCAACTCGAACGCGGATAGCTCTCGCAACTCCACTACGGTAACTTCTACGCTCAGATGCTTTATTATGAGATCGTACGCTGGCATAATGTTGATGACTAATTGCTTCGCTCGGAGGAAGATCGCTTTGTCCACTTGGAGAAGACCTATCACTACTAGGCTTCGGTGGGGAAATAGAATGGCAGCAAGGTTCTAATCGAGAACAACAACAATCCGACCTACATACCGATTTGTTACTGTTTATTGTTTGTCTCAATTCTCGCATCAACAAGTCTACATCAGATCTCCCAGAATCAAATCGTATAATTAAAACAGATATACAATCTTCGACTCCATAGCTTTGTGCGAGGTCTTGTAATCGTTTGGCTGCAAGTACAGGATTACGTTCAGTTCTCGCTTCTGTGACAGCTGTATCTATACTGATTGCGTTCCAAAAATTCCCGTTTCCTAAAATTAAAAATTCATCGTCTTCTTTCACCATAGTTTGTATTACATCCGGATCAGGTACAGTGTTAGGATATGTAGACGAACACCCGAGACGTTTGTTATTTTCAATTCCCAAATTCAAAAGTCCATTTCGTCTACTCAGCACAGCTCTGGTATTTCCCACATTTGCTAACCTTAGATTATACTTTCTATTAGTTTGGCCAAAAACGTTTTCAGATGGGAGAGCAGGAGATAAATGACACATTACTAATGAGGCTCCTTTCCTTTGTCCCTTTTCTTTTAATTCTCTATGTGCTGACAAAACTACGTACTTCATATATTCATTAACAGTTTCTTTTATTGATTTTTCCTCTAATAAAAGACCTGGTATACATGTTTGTAATATTTTTGGCACTTCTGTATCTGTTTCGCCATCAATAATCGCAAAAAGTCCTTCTTTATTACAAAACGACGGCAGCCGAATTTGAGCGCAGCATAATTGTAGATATTTGTTAGGACATTCGGAAAACCCCGTAATCCATGGCGTAAATCCATTCAATTCTTCATGGTATCCAGTTTTCTGTGTCCAAGGTAAGGAATGCCGACCAGTAACATCGACTAAGCTTAATGGCCGCTGACACCTATAGGCGTTAAATTGTGAAGGATCCACTTGCAATTTCTTATTACACGAAATATCAAGAAATTTGAGCTGTTTTGGTGCGAGCAGACGCAAATCTACACTGTCAAGTTCATTGTGGGCAAAGTCCAAGATTTTTATGGAAGGACTGCACGCAAACATTGGAACCGACCGCAGTTTATTTGAATGAGCTCTGACTATTTTTATATTATTTAATTGTGGCAAGATCTCAGGCAATCTTATTAAAGAATTTCCTGATAGAACTAGTTCCTCAATATCAGGCCAAAAACTTATACAGTTATCCGGCAGATTTGTCAAACAATTATATGCGATGTGTAGTATCTTCAATCCTCGAAACGCCATTATAACTTCCGCCACGTCATCAGATAAACAATTTGCTGTTAAGTAAAGGCATTCTAGGCTCTGTGACATCCCTCTAGCGTGAGGTAGCCTGCTCAGTCTGTTATTTGAAAGATTTAAAATGCATAGTCTGTCGCATACCGAAAAGAAATTGTCTGGCAGAGTCTGTATGCAGTTATCGTGCAGTAATAATTCTTTAAGCGGTGCTCTTAACCTTGGCATTGACGGCATACTTGAAATTTTATTGTGAGCTAAGTGAAGGTTGCTGAGGCTAGAAAGTTCGCTGCAGAATAAATGCTCCGGCAAGGACGTGAGTTGATTGTTGCATGCGTGTAAAGTAGTTAGATCGGAGCAGCCGCTGAGCCATTGCGGTAACAATGTTAATTTGTTGTACGATACGTCAATCTCTACCAAGTTGATTGGTGGTACGATGGTTGTTAGGGTTTCTAATTCTGAAATTATAGAAAAATAGAATATGTTAATTACTCATAGTTAACTCAAATATAGTTTGAATTAAAAATATGGAATAAACTTAAATCTTTGGAATAACCTTGTCATCCGGATATATTAACACTTTATACATGTATTGATGGTGGATGCTGTTACACACTACGATTTCAATATATCCAGCACCTTGCGAGTTGACGATTTGTTTTTTTCCCTAGAGGATGGCAAACGAGTAAGTAGGTCACCTGAGATCTGCATTGAACATAATTTCAGAAGAATCATGGTTGCGTTACCGACCTCATAGGAAATAAACATGGATTGGGACGGAGATGGGGGTTTGGCCTTCAGAAAAAGCATGTGTGCCCCATAGATCACATGTATTGGAAGTTTGTTGTGCCCATAGATTGTTATTTATATACTAGAGAGTTGTGCCAATATACAACACACTGTCTACTTATAATATTTTGATCATGAAAGCAAAACGTAAAATATGTACGACCGTACGACCTCTGGAACGATGAGCAATGGAAGAATGAACTTCATGAGTAGTTTTATACAATGTTGTTGCATAACAAGGGCGACACAAGATCATTTTCTCTGATAAGACTACTGAATCAATAGTATTGACGGATTTATAAATATAACTCAGTCAATGAAATTCGGATGTAGCGTTCTTTCCCCAGCCAACAGCGGGCGTTTCACTTTTCAACCCTAAACCAGTTTTATTTATGAGAGGTCTACATCAGTAAACTGATAAAAATTAACAATGATACTCACGGTTGTGTGGGGCCCGTAGAGTACGCAATGAAGCACCATGTAGAGCGATATGTTGCAGCGCGTTGTGTGACGCGTCCAGCTCGCGCAGACCACGCAGAGCTGACACCACCAACACTTCCACTGAGTTGTGTGACAAGTCCAACGATACTAGATGCTGGAAATCATAATCCAATAATTGAGTATCCAAAAGAAGGAAAATTAGCAAGTGGGCTACCTGATGGTATCTAAGTGATCGATGCCGCCCATAAACCTCCTTTTAAGGAAAGATTTTTGCACCTCCGATAGTCACATTGTCCGTAAGATACACTATGCCATAACATACGATACATCGATACCATTACAGTCAAGACCGCAATAGAAACAGCACTACAGCTCTAGTATAATGGTATTGACGATAAATAAAATTAAAATATAGAATGTAAGACAGGATTCTTAAATTACAGTAGGGATTTAAACTAAGCCGAACATGGATAAAGCCGTTTAGTTTCTCTATACCTCGGTGCTCTCTATCATTGACTTATTAAACTACAATAGACTTTATAGACTACAATCAGTTTATTTTAGTTAGTTTTATTTTTGTTAAAAATTGATTAATATTTTTTGTAACAACTATGATATTAATGTTACGCAGAATAATAATCTTCAGAGGTTGGAACTTGGAAGAAACGTGGTTAATGTATATAAATAAACGAATGCTATATTTCATTAGCATAGTAGAGAGGAGCTGTAGGTATAGTAGTACTTACTTCGTAATTACCAAGAATAATGCTTCCTTTTAGTCTGTTGTGTCGTAAGTCTACGTTTGTCAGGGGTCCACGATAATCTGAGTTGCCGTCATCGTCCGGGGCCATCTTTTTGTTGTTGAATGACTGAAATGGTCAAAATTATCGCTCAATGTAATTTTTTTTAAACTGGCACGGCAAAGTGAATATACTACACCTACGGGCTTAGAATATGCAATGTGACATATCTCGCGCGCGAGAGTTAACTATCGACGATCAGATATCTCGGGTAAAAGTATCGTATTCTATAAAATCACGTTCATGTTAGGATTCGTAGCCCAAATACCACAGCGAGGTTGAAACTATTATTTTCTGTAGGTACTTTTATCTCTACTTTTGACATAACGAGTATTCGAGTATTTTATGCAACTATGTTAGCTTCGATAGAAATATAGAGATAACCAGTTAAAACCGCTTTTTCAAGACAAACGAGTCGACAAAATCATCTCGTGTTGCATATGCTAAGACCCTAATTAATAAAGTGCAGACCAAATAAAATGACGACGGTTGAGGAAGATTGCTTCTTTCGACGCGACAAGCGCCAGAATTATGCCAGCCTGAGTATCTACCGGCTGACTCCGGAATGACACTCGCCTAAATAGACCACTATGTAGGTTTTTCACAATGTGTAGGGTGGTTGCTATACAGTTGGGTAAAAATATAAACCCGGTACCATCCCATTTGAAGGAGCTTTTTTACGATAGGCAGCGACTTGGCTGTGCCCAGGGATTGCGTAAATCTACCATCAGGTGGGCTCGTCTGTCTATCTAGGCAATAAAATAAAAAAGGAGAGCTGTTATATTATGTTTTTTTAATAAAGTATTAGTGGTAACGATTGATTTGCTATCATTTTTATCAGTATTATGAAAATTATTTATAGATTAATCATCTTAATCAAGGTTTTCCCAAACAACGTGTGCAGGTGGTCGCTTAAAATAAATTGATCATCTTTTTCAACTCATTTGGGACAAGTAAGTCGAAGCTTTATTTAGTATTCTCCAGCTAATCGATCGCAGGTAGACATGCAAGTAATGCTGCACCCACGGTTCGCTGAGCTTGTTTCAGTCCCATGATATGATAGGGGGCGAGCCTATCGTCATACCGGGCACAAACTTCAATCCCGAGTAACTTCTGCATTAAGAGTGTTTGTCTTTATATAGCATAGGCCGGCAAACGAGCAATTGGGTCACCGGATGGTCATAATATCCACTGCCCAAGTACACCCACGATATCAGAGTAATCATGAACGCCTTGTCGACCTTAAAGTGAAGGGATAATAATTATCCCCCTTAATGATTAGGGAAATTCGGGAGGGCCTCCGGTTATCTCACTCACCGCACGAAACGCAACAGCAAGCTGTTACTTTACATCGATTTTCTGTGAGACAGTGGTAATAACCCGATAGAGCCAGCCCCTTCATGCTGTTGACAAAACTAACGCACTACTACTAACTATTTAAATTTAACGCACCCCAAATCGCGTGATGAGATTTGTAGCTGCTGTGAGAATCCTTAATCTTGGCAAACGCAGTACACAATCTATGGATTGAAGCTCGTTGTTGCTGACACGAAGCTCTTCTAATCTGAAAATATACAAAATAAACAGTGTCATGACAATATGATAACTATACATATTAAATATATAACGTATACTATATTTTCTTAAATCCACTTCAAATCATTTTAACGTAGTAAATTCAAATATTTCATGGTTTTAGTTGACGTTTTGTAAGCGCAAACCGAACGCAAAATGTGGCTTGTTATAATTTTCACAGTAGGTTCATTGGTCTAAATAGCAATGTCCCTATGTACAGGACCTATGTCCTGGATTCAAATTACAGATCAGCAATCACATTTTTAACCGAGGAAATAAACGGAGGAGGTTCTCAATTCAACGCGTATATACTACGTGTTATAGAAAGGTGTGGTCATATTTAAGGGTTACTTATACCCGACAGTGAGTGGCTATGTACCGGATCTAATACAAATAGAAGATTTTTTCTTCACGCTAATTTTATTACTGCCACTCGTTTGTTACAATATATGACATCCTTTTGAATAATAACAATACTGAAGTGATTTATAAGCTCAGCTAAGTCATTTGGTGTTGTCCAAAATTACAAGTCTAATATCGACATGTTACACATTCGATAAAAAAGAAAATGCCTTATTTTAACAATGCAATCGGATTTGGTACTACAGGGGTGAAATATTTATATCTTACACTATACGTTGCTTAAATTCAACCACACCTTTCTGTTACACGTATTAAGCAGCAGTGTGTAAGCACTGTTGTGTTTCGATTTGAAGGACATTGAAGCCAGTGAAATTACTGGTCATTATGAGATTTAACAACTTATATCTCAGGGTGACGAACGCAGTCAGTGTCATGCAGTGCTCTATAATCCACAGTTCTGTGTGGTGTTGCTTCTGATTATGTGCAGGCGTGGCGCTTACCATCTAACCAGCAACCTGCTCTTCTTGTCAATGAAACTAATAAATAAAATATTTTGTTAATTGTGCAGAGAAGATCTCCGGATGCCCCTTTCCCTTCCCAATCCTTATCATCCTTTTCCTTTAAGGTCGACAACGCATCCTTAATTCTTCTGATATTTTGGATGTTCATTGGCAGTGGAAATCACGTTTACCATCCTTTACCTTAAAAACAATTGATTAATTCTTTTTTGCTTTCGTTCCTTTCACATTATCATTGCACAACGGGTGTAGTTAATGAATAAAGTAGTTATGCAAATAAATGTTTTTATCGTTTGTGTTCGACTTATTAT
Organism: Mimas tiliae; assembly: GCA_905332985.1. NCBI lineage: Eukaryota > Metazoa > Arthropoda > Insecta > Lepidoptera > Sphingidae > Mimas > Mimas tiliae. The sequence goes on from HG995241.1 coordinate 9,005,734, forward strand.
ACGATAGTGTTACCAAAGAAGATTCTATCGACACTATTACGGATGTGCTCGTATCGCAATCTACGTACATTCACTATCATGCGGTATAGAAGTATGTATTAATATGCTATTAATTGTTTTCAACAACGCTTTATCATATTACTGTGTTATACTTTTTACTGTTTTGCTTTAATTTCAATTAAAACTTATAATAGATTATAGCGATGATAGCTCAGTGGAGTGTAACGACTATCGAGAGGAAATTTGCATGTTCAAATATTTGTTTCAGATTTGGGTGTGTGACCGTAAAACCCTCGTTAGTTCCTGATACCCACGACATAAGTTAATCTAGTGTGGTTTCAGGATTATGTGTGAGATTGTTGTGTATTTATTTATTTTAAAATCATTCGTATGTTATTTACAACTAAGTTCTTTCGAATAAAACACTGTAATAAATATCTACGAATGCCCTCACGGCTATAATCCCCGAGGGGATAGGCAGAGGTGTAACCAGTACACCCACACTTGGCCGAGCTTATTTCCCTCCCATGATGTGATACGGGGCGAGCCTATCGCCATACTAGACATAATCCCAGAATCCGGGCTGATACTAAGCATTGCATGATAGAAAAGTCCAATACTAATTTTATCCGACAATGGGATCGAGCTCAAGACCTCAGTGCTGAACCGTACCGCGTACGCATTACAACTTCGCCAACAAGGCAGTATGGCAATTTTCAAATAAAAGAATACTCAAATCACCTTAGTCATGATGTATGTTTATCAAACGATCTTATGTACCTACGGAACCCCAAGTACGGATGCGGTTCGCGGTCATCTTGTATATTTGTTAATAGCTTATGACCCAGAAGTTCGCTAAGCGAGACTGGCGCAATTATTTTTTTTATATTTTAAATTTCATATAATTTACCAAGTACGAAAATGTAAGCGAAGTTATGCATTCATTTCGCTCAAATAACAGTGATTTAATTTTTTCTTTAAGCTTTCACTTAAAAAATAATTAGCAACGTTAAAAAAATATCTTATCACTTCTAAAAGTCAGAAGTCATCTCGTACGGAATGTCTACATCATGAAGAATCTATTTCCATAGAATGCCTATCTGATATTACTACGCTATTCCACATTACTTATACTGAATATACTGAGTATACTGAATATACTGTATATAATATTTCAGTATATACGGTATATACTGAAATATTGTCTTAATCTTCGATTTTTTTAATTTAATGTTCATCATAATCATGAGATAATACTTTTCTAACATAAACAAATTGTTAAAATTGCTCATGATGGAATATATAACACAAATGTGCAACTGTTACGATCTTTTTAGCAGATTTACAGTGACAACCGTAACCGGTTCTAATGATTGTAAACATTTAGTAAGTAACTTTTTTTATTGGGTTTTTCCATTACGAAATGCTCAGTATCAGCCTGGAGTCTGGAATTTGTGCCCTGTATTCGGTAATGGGCTCGCCCCCTATCACATCGTGGGACGGAGATACGCTCAGCGAAATGTGGGTGTACTGATTGCACCTCTGCCTATCCCTTTGGGGATTACAGGCGTGAGTGCGTATATATGTTTTTTTTATTGACTTGAATGAAGAAATGAGCAGGTCGCTCGCTAGATGGTAAGCACACACCTGCTCTTAAACTGAAGCAACTCCAAAGAGAACTTTGAATTATAAAGCACTGCATGACACTGGACTGCGTTCGTCACCCTGAGACATAAGGTGTTAAATCTCATAATACCCAGTAATTTCACTGGCTTCAATGTCCTTCAAACCGAAATACAACTAAAATAAAACTTTAAATAAACCCTAGTGCGGGGTCCGATGTGTATTTATATTTATTGTCTTTGGATAATAAATTATTAATTATTATTATTATATATAACTAACTAAAGCTACACTTACTAATAAGTGACGTACTTTTTACTATTCTAATATGAGATGAGCAATAAATTTCGATGTTTAATTGACGATTGGGTCGAGTTTTGCATGCTTTTGTGCTACCTACGTAGCATGTGTATTCCAAGCATAAAAGATGTTTACGTTTGCTGTTCATTTGATTATTATATGTACGTATAAACTAAATTATAAAGATTACAACATTTTTACTCGCCACATAAGGGTAAACAATACGTGTAGGTACTAATTGCACCTATGCCTGCTCCTTCTGGTATATAGGCGTGAACTTATGTACAATATTTTAATGTCAATGATAAAAATGACCCTAGCGAAGTATAGTAAATAGTAGATTTTAATCGTATTTAATAGTAGGTTTAGGCAGCGATAGCTCAGCGGGGAGTGGTACACACTGCCGAGACGAAAGTCGCAGATTCGAAACCAGCCCTAAGAGCATGCAACTTTTTTAAGTTACGTATAAATTCATTGTTAATTATTGTTTGCTATAACGGTGATAGAAATATTGCGAGGAAACCTGCATATGACAAGTTCTTCATAAGAATTTCGGAGTTATGTAAAGTCCTGCACTCCCATTGGAGCAGCGTGATGGACTAAGGCCTAATCCCTCACTTTCGTAGAGGTGGCCCGTGCACTGCTGTGGAACGTATATAATACAGGGATTCCAAGCTACTTGCTAGTAGTTTAACGCCTAGCAAAAAATATAACAATATCTCAAACTCACCATTTGAATACCTAGTTATATCACATCCATTCGTTCAGTCACTGTGTCACTTATTAATCCAGGTGTTAATTCACGGTCAATATATCTAATTATTTTTATTAAAATAATGATATTGTTTAAATACGAATACTTGTTGTGGTGTAGAGGCGTTTGGTAAGACTGACCGCGAGTCCGCGCCGCCCCACTGACCACACGTTTAGCAACAAGTAACACACAACGCCATCCACCATCGATGTTGCATACACGCATTGTTGTACTTTATCTATCAAGGAATCGAACACATTCACCAATCACCACAGACATAATGTTCTTTGTTGGTAAACATGCTTTTCTTTCTATTATGCACTGGTGTTTCTTTAACTCCAGCTCCACACGTCGGTGCCAACACTGGCCCCAACACTGGTCACCCAACGTGTGAATCGAGAAAATAGCATTGGCCCCAACACAACACTCACTCACACAACTTTGGGAGTTGGCCGTTCTGTGTCGGTTTTTCAAACTAATTAAACACCAATATTCGCGATGCATCCACACGTTGGTGATATGTTCAGTCTTGCCGCGAAACGCATTGATCGTGCACATGCTACATTGCGCCAAGATGTCATCTACGTGGATGAACGAATACGTATTATTTTTTTAGAGTAACAAGGAATAATGATATGTACTCAATACAGTAAAAGCACTTACAGCAATTTCTAAAACGGACATCTTCACATTGCCTTTACCTAGAATAAATTAACGTTGCGTTGTCTCCAACGTGTGGATGCCTAGCATATTTATCAACCAACGTTGGTACTAACGATGGCACCAACGTGTGGAGCCGGGGTAGTACAAGTTGTATTGCCTATGTGTATGATATTGCCACGAAATGAAGTATAAATTTTAAAGAGAGAGAGAGAAAAAGGGCTCAAACTTATAACACTCTTCTATTTTGACAGGAGTTAAAACTAGGCAAATATGATGTTTACAAACAACACTATTACTACAATCTTTGTGTTTAAAGCTCGATTATAGAATAAGTAAGGTTAGCTAATAGGGGTTGTACGATGCGAAGTGAACGTAATTCGGCACGGTCCGACGCACAGATGTAGATACACCGTCCGCACCCACCCGGCGCGTACGCAAGCGCTCACTTAAAAAAAATTAGCACACAACGGAAATATAATTTACTTTAACGAGCGTAGGTACTTGAAAAACTATGATAACGAACGTCATAGATCATTCCAGTAATCATTCATCACTGACAGACGAAGCGTCTGTGATTTTGTTATTATGATGTATGAGCTTTCTATCTGTACCGGACTTTGTCTCGCCAATCCCAATATGTCACGCACTTTTTTCGTTTTGCAGCTACTTCTTGCTTTCTATCCGATGCTGTCCCGTCTGGGGACAGATCCACTTTTACAGACGTTTGCGACGCACATAAGTTCTATCCAGTATGCTATCCATATAATTTTACGATCCAGTAAAATGGGCAAGTGCTAGATATAGTATATTTGAATACAGAAAATAAAAACATCACCAAATAGGGACAACATTTTGTGTCTCGTGTCACTTCAAAATATAATATACCTATTTCGCATACATGCAAAGGAAACTGTATTGGTAGTGTTTTACCTAATTTATAACCCTTATATTGAACAATTGAGTATCAAATGTACCAAACCGATCAAATAATTTGAGTGGTTAAACAGTTTTTAATCATTCATATAAAATTAGCGAATTGTGTTGTGTATTTCAAATTAACAAATAACATCGTAATAATATAAATAACTTTTAGGTGAAAAAAGTCATGTGAAATACACAGTCGCCTAATTGTTTTAGTGGCAGCATCCGCTGAGAGACTGGTGAAGACGTCGGTTGAATTCCCAGGTCAGTCAATCACAATTTGTGTTTACAATTCGAAAAATCATGGGACCGAAATAAGCTCAGCGAACCATGACATTGATGTAGGCAACTACTGGGATACAGGAGCTTACATACATACATTCATACGTATGAAAGTATAGTTAATATAACAGATTTAAATCTGTAGCTACTTACAAACGAGCGTTATTTTAGAATTAAAGCAAGGCGAAGATATTTCTGAGAGGTGGCGGTCTGTCATGCACCGCTGCCCGAGCGTTACCGAATGGAACTAGCGATGGCCTCATATGGTCATATGTATGCTTAAGTTTTAACTCATCTTCAAACTTAGACTCAACTTCTTATCTACTGTAGATTTCATAAAACCATAACTTGTTATTATTTTATTATGTAGTTTTTACATAGCTATGTAATGTATCTATATACATTGAATTACGGATCCATGATTTGAAATTGTCAATATTTTCTAGAACAATTAAGGAAAATTCTAAGTTCTTTAAAATCTTAAGTATTTTTAAATTGTTGTTTAATAAAATTAAATACTTTTGCTTGCTTGAATGAATAAAAAAAATTATAGTCGCGAACTTCTCCCATCCCAATTATACTTTTAACTGACAATGACAGAATCCCGATCCTTTTGCTGCACAGTAACTGTACGGTGGAATTACAAAGTGGAAGGTCCTCTTAAGCGAGAGGCCGTCTGGGTTGTTAAGAACCGCTTTGTCTATTTCGGCCACCAAACAGTACTGTGTAAGCACTTTTGTGTTTCGGTTAGAAAGACTTTAAAGCCAATAAAATTACTGGGCATGATGATCATTTTATGTCTCGGGGTGACGAGCGCAGTTCAGTGTTATGCGCAGTGCTTTGTAATTCAAAGTTCTGTGTGGTGTTGTTTTTATTTATGGGCAGGCGTGGCGTTTATCATCAGGCGAGCGACCTGCTCCTTTCGTCACTCAAGCTAATTTAAATAAATAAAATGTTACAATTGTTCTGATACACACTGTTATTTTGATACGTTATAGCTCCAGTAATAATTCTTTCACAGATAGTTGCCAATATTTACGGAATTTCATGAGCGTGCACACGACCCAAGTTCCATCATATGGTGCTGCTACTACATCTATATAGTGATCCACAATAAAAACATATATTCCCAGAAAAAAATAATTAAAACTTACTGCGTCAACTGGCATATTTCGTAAGGTAACTCCGTAATCCGATTGTTACTAATATCCAGATGCGTGAGGGCTTGTAGCGTCCACACTTGAGGTGGCAGGGTGGCGAGGGAGTTTCCGTGAAGACGAAGAACCCGCACCGTGAACATACCAACCGCATGCTCCGCAATAGCGTCGCCAAGGAACCCACGACTTCCACCACTAAGGTCCAGTACGTTTGGTGGCTGAGTACTCTGTGTAGCCTTTAAGAAACAAATATATTCTATTTTGAGTTGTTCATTATCAAAAGTTGATTCCCCTTGCGGGTTATGGGGGTCTGACGGCGGGTAGCTCCATTTAATACCAAATACCGTCAAATCTATAGCACGAGAAGGCGGACCCTGGTATTAAGCCAGGATAACGCATGACTGAATAAAAATTATCAAAAATATCATAATTTTAAAATAATTCTAAAAAGCTTTATAAAGTGAGCGCAAAATAATCGTGAGTCGCGATTGTAATTTTTATATTTGTGTGGAGATAAAAAATTATGCTGCGTATGATAATATTCGTGGGTACTTTACTTGTATACGTCGTTTAGTTATAGTTTTTATTTCTTTATATCTATAACTAATTCATTATTTACACATAATTCGTGTGAAGATTGCGTACGTATATATATTGCGCAATTATATATTAAACTTCACAAAAACCACACACCGAAGTTTCATTTTTCTTTTCAAACACGCTCGGCTCCAAGCTATCCAAGAACACATCTTCAATGCTTTGCTGCGCGAACACATCAAGACTGTCCACCTCCTCGTCAGATTTCATTGTATTTCTTTCAACCATAACAACTTTTCACTTCACATACTGCACTTAATTTTATGTTTTGTAATCATTACGATATACACCATCACAAAATATTTCATTAATTAAATTGTACGAATCAAGCGGTAAAATACTTTCACGGAATCAAAGTCCTTTGACAAGTATTGTTCCATTGCTTTAAAGATATTTCAAATCTGCAGGAAGGTAGCACTCGTCTGTTGCGGTGCGTAACCATGAGGCCGACGAACTTCGTTCATTGTCATTCCCTAAGACTATGGAAATATTTACGTTACTTCTTTATTCCGATCACGAAAATGCTACTTGCATAAACGACTATACCCTTGGTGATGTATTGTATTCTGGAAATCATGTTAATGACGATTCCGATAAACATCTCGTAGTGTTCATAAGAAGGCTTCGTGTTTTTTGCTTCACGGACAGTCGATGGTCATTCGTGTGTATTTAATAACGCCTTTATACGATCACCAACTGAGAATAATGTATACGTCTGTCACACAAGAATTTAAAAAGAAATGGAAAGCTTGTGTTCACTGCGGTTGCTCCGAGTGGCTTTTTAGTAGTGACTTGTTCGGTCGGCGGTCGGCGCGCTATCACTGCTAAGCGCGCACTCTGCTCTGCACATTTCAACCGTGACATTTCTTTCAGGGATGGATGCACTAACATTAGTTAAATAATTTCAATAATTTCTTAAATCAAGGGATTTTTAAAACGAACACTAACAATGACCGCAAAAAAGTCATTAGATAATACACATTTACAACACAGCAATATTTTTACTCGCGGATTCATTTGTGTGAAATTTTAGAAGTTTTACAACGTACATTTTAAGATGTAAGTACATAAATAATATACGCATGTATTATGGCTGATATTACAGATACAGTTAAAATAAAATTGCATCTAATCCACAACAGACCTCTACGTTACTATCGTTCATATAAAAAAATTGTTATTTGTGTCTGTTAGTGTTAGTTAGGTTCCAGTTATTTGAATTCAGGGACCTCCCATCGGTATTTAAAAATAACCTAACCCCTTTCCTCAAAGAGAAGGCCTTTGTCCAGCACTGGTACATTACATTATATCCATAAAAATACGTAGAGGTAAGACTATTATACATTCTGTAATAGTGTTCAATTACAGAAAGATTTTTTATTTTTTAATGGTCTCAAACCAAACGATTTCTCAGTTCCTTGTTACTCTCGAGACAACAACTAGTACATACTTGTATATTTTTCTTAAAGCTGTAGGCTAAATCGTAAAAATTACGTCGGGATACAAGACAATTCTGACAAAATTTGCTGATCCAATCCGTAATTTTATGTCGATGCAGAGTTTGTATACGTGCACTCAAATGATGTAAAAAAGTTTTAATTACTTCTATTTTGTAATCTTTCGCAATATTTCTAGAGAATCGACATATCCATCGGAATTTAATCCTTAACTAAAATAGTCCTTGTGATCTAATAATAAAGCAACGTATTACTTTTACAACATTCTGAATAAAAAGTTCAAATAACAAATAAAAACGTTGCCGCTACGCTGCATTTCGGTCGTGCGAAATCTCCATTCCAATAGATTTTTGTATGGTGTAAATAGCCAAAGTCATTGACGTGGGGTACTGTATTAATTACGAGGCGCCTAGTAAGGATCCTAAGTCACAAGCGAGAAATATTTTATAACCTGGTTAGGTTCCAGGAAATAGGTATAAATTTTTTATCATGATCATAAATTATGTTAATTATTGTTTTGATAAATTATTTTGTTCTAGATTTTGCAATGATGTTTAATGTTGCTTATTATAATATTATTATGTAAATACAAATTTTAATTCGCGTTTACACAACCCTGACGAGATAAGAACAAAATAGCGTATTGAAACGTCAAAAGCTTGATAAACTTCAGTTTCTAACAATTTGCTACTGTTATGTTGCCGGTTCGTTAGTTTGGGAAGTGTACCGGAATCAAATTCTCAATCATCTGCTAAGCGTCTGCACATTCCGTGAAGCGCACAGATGACATTAAATGCCATACTAGTCGAGATTTGCTCTGCTTCCACTCACGTAACTGCATTAGAAATGGTTTTCTGATGTAACTATAAGATTTTAACTATATGTATAACTAATATATGTGTAAGTATCTTGTGTGAATTAAAAATAATAGTTACCTCTTTTAACCAAGAAAACCACATATTTCTCTCCCAAACTGTGTTGAATCCCAGGAAGATGTGACTTGTTGTCGTCTCCCCGGACAGTCCTTGTGAAAGAGGTTTCACACACAATACCAGCTTCTGCGCTTTTGGTTGACAAAATTCGATGCTCCCTCCACTTAATTCCAACATTTCCCAGTCAGTACCTGAGAAAAACAGCACCAGGTTTAAATGATTCATAAAGGCTGATAATTCGAACATATTTTGTTATACGTACCATATGTGTATAATCTGGATCCTATAATCTGAGCAGGCTTTGGCTTCCATTGTGGAAAAACGTGTCCTTTAAGAACATACAAAGTTCCTGACCTCATCACTCTGCTGTAGAGTGCAGAGGGACCGGTGCACCATCGTAAAGTATGACGTAACTCAGGATCCACAGCCAGCCGCAATCTGCGGGCTTCTGACTTCCACCCACATGTCGCCAGAAATTGTTCCTGGATTCGCAGTGGAAACTCATCGTGCTCCAGTCGTCGAGACTTTTCTCCTCCAATCTGTACCCACAGTGATAACTCTTCTCCTAATCCCAAAATCTTGTTTACATCTTCAACGGTGGTGTTCAGCGCGACCTTCACTAGTTTGCTAGGAGCGTCAACGGCGAAAGGCTCGAGGCCTTCGAAAACGCGGATCCAGCCGTACTCATTGGAAGGCTTGAAGCCGCGTGTAGAAGCGAGCCGGCGCAGAGACTTGTGGCGAACGTGGGGCGATGATGCGTGTAGCCCATCGTCGCAGACCATGGCGTGCGAGGACGGCAGGTGGTCGCGAGGTGCGGAGGCCGGCGGCGCAATGCCCGCGCGCCTGCTCCGCGCCGGACTCGGCGCCAGCCGTTGCATTACAATTGGGTCGGAGATGTGGTGGGGGTGGGAAACATGTTGATCGGTCAGTCGGGAACATCGTTGAATACAAATTGTACTCAATAAAACTACTGTGGACACTTGTCTACATGTGTCCATAGATATATTTAGCATCATCAATCAATCTGTTTTGCAAACTTGTTTCCTATAAGTATCACCTAGAGAACTGAATTAGATATTGTTCAGTTTTATTTACCAATAACACCAAATATTTAAAAAATTAATATCTACTATTGTCTGTAAGTTCTCCATGAACTAAATAAATAAACTAAACAAACCGCGATTAAAACTGTTTAAAGTAGTTTTATTTCAATGTGTAATATTCACGTAAAAAAATAAATCAATAACTAAATACAAATCAACAAATTTTCTAATTAATAAAGACTGCCATGACTGACTAACATGACTTCTTTATGATTAGATTTTGCAACTAATCGATTAGGTAATACATATCTGATTATAGTTATTTAAGGTATAAGTATTTATTTTGATAGTTTTAGATCATTTGACTATTTCTAGGCAACAAAACGTAACACTCAAATGCATTAATAGGCATTTAGAAAGAAAGGGTCCAATAAACAATGTTCAGTTTCGCTCCAGCAACCACCCCACCTGCTGACTCACCTGCTCCACCTAAGCAAGAGTTTTCAACCATGCAATGTATTTCTTCCTTCTCAATAAATAGTAACCGAAAATTGGTACCGAATTTTGTAAATTAAAGAAGCATAAAAAATATTGCGATTTATTTTCACAATGGATTTAATACACTTGTGTATGTAATGTATTGAAAAACGCTTGGAAAGCTTTATATATAAATGTAAACTTTCACAGAACAAATTCACAGATATAGCGAACTATAATAGATTATTACGTACTTATATGTGTTTTTCATTATATCTTTGATGTTAAGTGCGTTACAAGGTGGTAGGTCCCTCGTATGCGAGAGGCCGTCTGGGTTGGTACCACCGCGTTGTCTATTTCTGCCGCCAAGTAGCAGTGTGAAAGCACTGTTGTGTTCCGGTTTGGAGGACATTGAAGCCAGTAAAATTACTGGGTATTATGAGACTCAACACCTCATGTCTTGGGGTGACGAGCGCAGTCCAATGACATGCAGTGCTTTGTAATTCAAAGTTATTTGTGGTGTTGCTTCTGTTTATGGGCTGGCGTGACGTTTACCATCAGGCGAGCGACCTTCTCGTTTTGTCAATCAAGCTAATAAAAAAAAAGTTATACAAATAATGAATAATTATTTAGAGTGATTTTTGAAATAGTAGGTACTAAAACCAAAATCTAGTTAATTAATTGATCTTTGAAACACTACCAAAAGTAGAGTTACGCAAATATGATTTTGTTCTGACTTTTGCCGATATCACAAATAACTATTCAACCAACAACACGAGACCAATATCGCAGTTTCTAAAATGCTTTAGTCCCATTACCGAATACAGTAATGGGTTTATGGTATAAAAATAATCTTATTTGATGTCTCTAAGGAATAGTAGAATTATGAAAAATGATTTAATTTCAATTATGTATAAAATCTAAACTAAATACCGTCAAATCTATGGTACGAGAAGGCGGACCCTTACATTAAGCCGGGATAACGCCAGGCAGGAAGAAGGATGTTTCTCTGTGTGCGGCAGTATGTATCTTAGTCAGGTTTGGTGCTAGATCGTATAAAACCTTATAAAATAAATTAATAATATGTATCCACATATTATCATTATCATATTATGTATTTATTTTATGAGTCCTGCTCGTATAATAATTAATAAGATGTTGATCACACGACAATTTGGCAGGATTAGGCCTAACAGAAACACGTCAAAGAATCGGCTCCATCCCGACATATTTATAATAAATATTTATTTAAAGTACATTTATTAAAATGTTCATACATACTGTAGGGAAATGAGAATCCGTCTATTAATCTGTCCATCTAGTAATAATCTGTCGAGTTGAGAATCTATCCAATTGATATGGAGACAAAGAAACATTCTGTCAAACGTACATCATTCTTATAGATAATTCCATCCATTCTTCCACGTTTTGCTATGTCTGTACAGGTACAATAATTACCTACCTGTGCCTATCAATATTTACCTAAATGCGTTACATGATTGTTGAAGCATCACTGTGACACAAATCAAATTGATTAAATTACTAGCTGTTGCTCGCGGTGTCATCGCTAGGTATATTGATGCTCTGCTCTCATGAATCATAGCGTGATATACATACAAGTCTTCCGGAAGAAATTGTCTAAATGATAGGGAATACCGCATCAAAATCCGTTGCTTGGTTTAGGACTTAGCGGATAAACAGACAGACTCGGAAAGCGACTTTATTGTATACTATATATATATAGATACATTTACAAGCTCACTCACACATTACCGGATCCGCAAAAAGGAGCCAATTACGTCATACTATCATATAACGAGTTCACTGAATCTAATCTTAAGTTACCTTAACAAACTAAATTGTTACAAAAATAAAACCTATAATATTCACATGTTTACAATTATTTCCACGGATAGTTCTTATGTATCCTTTTATCTCCACAAGAGCAGGTTGCGTTGCAGTACCCGTCGCGACAGAAGCTTGGCGAAAGATGTATAATCTCATCACAGTTGGAGTATACATCTCTCTTTGGGCATGTGTTAGTGCAAAGAGCATTGGAGACACATTTATCTTTACAGTCGGCGCATTTTTCACCAGTTTTGTAAGGATAGTGTGTAATTGTATCGTAGTTCCCACTGTAAAAAAATAATTAAATACAATAACATACATACATGCATACGCATTCACGCCTGTAATCCCCGAGGGGGTCGGCAGAGATGTAACCAGTACACTTACACTTCGCCGAGCTTATCTCCGTCCTATGATGTGAGGGACGAGCCTATCGCCACACCGGGCACAAATCCAGACTCCAGGGTTGATGCTGAGCATTTCGTAATAGAAAACCCCAATATCACTTTTACCCGACCCGGGGATCGAACCCGAGACCTCAGCGTCAGCCTCAGTCGTAACACGCCTTACTGCGCCACCGCAGCATTATATAAATAAAATAATTATTTCCATTGTACTAGTAACTCTGTATAGGTAGATGTAGCCCATATCAGGAATCGTGGAATAAAAATACTACACTAATTACAGCCGTTTCCAATATTTATTGACAGATTTGCTTACTGGTTTTTTACACATTTTATTTGGAAGATCTGTCAACTACATTGATGGTAAGCAAATCTATATGTAAATATAAAATATAGAGAACGGCTATTTGAGAGTATTGATAGCACATCAATATTTTATAGCAGAGGCCGGCAAACGAACAAGTGGGTTATCTGATGGTATATGATCTCCACTACCCACAAACACCAACAGTACCAGAAGAATCCTTTCTGCGTTGTTGTACATAAAGAAAAATAATAGGGGTTGGGAAGCGAGGGGATCAGTAGGCCTAGTACAAGTTTTAATAGTTTTGTAAAACGATGAAAGTTTTCGTTTTCTCTCAATACGTCAAATATTAGTAGCCACTAGTGGGAACTATGATGAATTAAAATTAATTACATGGTTTATTTTATTCCATAACAATAGAATTTGAAATTAGTTTTCAAGCGATTCTTTTCTTTGCCTCTCTCTGCCGTATGACACTTCGACGGTAGTAATTTTATACGAATTCGAAAACTGTGAACGTATTTGTAACTCATACTAGGCCTACAGTGCCTCTGGAAATCTTATTCACGGTACGAAACGCAACAGCAAGATGTCATTTTCTGATGACAGCCTCCGTGACGCAGTGGGCGAGTAGCCGACTATGAAACTTGAGGTCATGGGTTCGAACCGCGCACCAAGACAAATATTTGTTTGATTCACAAATATTTGTATCGGCTGATGTGAGACCGAAAGTGTCTCGTAGTTCCTGATACCCACGACACAAGACTCGTATCTTACTGTGGCTTCAGAGCTATATGTGTGAGTGTTGGGTGTTATTTATTTATTTTCCACTGTCCAAAGTTGCAATTCGAATATCGACAAAATATTACTCATAGATAAAAAAGAGAAATATTTATTTATATCCTAGCTATGTAATCGAATTTGGTATTACAAGTAGTGAAATACTGGTATCGTACACTATACCTTGCTTAAATTTGATCAAATGCTTTCTGTAACACGTTGTATATTTCTCGTATACAAATGGCATGAAAGCTGTAGAAAATACTCGCACTACACACACGGCTAAATGAATAAATGTCCAGTAAAGTAACGTTTATTGTACTGATAGCTCTGTAATGACGCCAGGCTGGCCCATTGCGATTGCAGAAGAATATTTGCATAGTAAATTATATGTAATAATCCAGGAAATAGTTTAGCTTTTTAATTATCACACAATAGTCTGAATGTACTAATTAATATCGTCAATCACTGTATGAGGCAAATGATTATAAAAAATCAAGGTTCAACCTATTATTATGTTCATAATTGTCAATTTCACGGCATATTATTGCATTTTGTATGGTAGCATCTGTCAAATTGATAACGAAGCCATTCAGAATAATGACTGCGCTAAATTAACAACTTCAAGTTAAGTGGTAGAGCCACGCTGTAGACAGTTTTGTCTTTTGACCTGAATTTACAGCTTGCTGTTGCGTTTCATATGTAGGTACGATGAGTGAGATATTCGGAGGCCCGATTCTCCCTCCCCTTCCTGAAATGTCCCGTATTTATCCCTTTCCTTTAAACTCGACAACGTACGAGTATCCATGATTCATCATCATCATTATCATTAAAATGTCAAACACTGCGGTGCAACCTGCTTTTTAACACATGTTACAGAAAGATTTGTCTTTTTTCAACCGACGAAACCAGAGGAGATTCTCAATTCGACGCGTATTTTTTTTGTATGTATAACGCACGTACGCAGAACTCGGCTAAATGTGAACTAATTTGTATGATTCTTTTTTCATGCGAAAGATTATAGCTCAAAGATGGTCCCATTTTAATTTTAAATTTTAATTTTAATTTATAAAAAATTGTCTCGCTTCACAGCCGGCTACTGGCCCACTGCGCCACGGAATCTGTCAACATATTCATATTGATTCGTAAATATCGCGTCTAATTATACTCGTAGTAGGTACTGTATATCTAATATGCAATCATTGTGGAATGGCTATCAAGCCCCTCAATCAGCTCTGTGCTTTTGGATAAAGATCACCTTCATCATTGATGAAATGAAGTAGTTTAACCTAAAACCTTGGTCGCAAATAAAATAATGTCAACAGATAAACGAGATGCAGTTTTATGACACCAGTTAAGATTCACTTTGATAAACTCTAATGGTTCTTAAAACTTATACAACGAATTCCTACAAACGCATAGTACTGTAGATAATATTTACCCTGGACAATAATGGCAGACGTAATTGTAGAAATGGCCCCATGGTCCGCCAGGGCAATGGGCCAATCCGCATCCGACCTTGTGACTCGTGGCCCAAACCATTTGAGTGTAGTGTCCAACAACTTTTAAATTGACCACTGGATGCCCGTATGTGAAATTACGATATTCGACGAACCACTTTTTTAAAGCGAAGAACCTGAAATAATTAAAAATTTCATACATAATGCGTTAATCTTTAGAAAACCGTATTTAATTGTTATTTATTACTAGTGTGTTTGTACGGAACTAAACTGACGAAATGTTACGGTCTTATCGTTTCTAATTCTTACGGCCGTACTCAGAGAGTCGTCAATGAATGTTAATTGTCATATACCATTTCTTATAATTCGATTATTCCTCAGAGATGTCAATTAAAATTATTTATGTACCCAGTAACGGAACAAAAAGCATTTTCTGTGTTCAGGAACGGAGCATACAGCTTTAACTGGCTCTGAGTGCGGAAATAATCGAATTCTAAGAAATTAATGACAATTAAGTTCATTGACGGCGGTAAGATATATTTCCACTTGAATATAGATTTTATTTTATAGCACTCTATGGTCTCACTACGCATGAGCGTCTAAGTAAGAAGGCGGACCCTTGGTGTTTATCCCGGCTTAATGATTAGTGACAGGTCACTAAGTCGAGATAATGCCAGGCAAAAAGTAGCTACAATAGTCCGACTCGTTCTGGAGACACATGTTCCGGCTTGGTACACCGATCTCGTGGGTTCGGAGGCGAACTTCTCTCGGCTACGGGAATTCGCGCACGGCTGGCATCGGATAAGAAACAACTCGCCGGAACGTCTACACGCGGCGCTAGATAGGTCAGCATGCATCAGAAGGGGGAGAATTGCATTAGGGACAATGGACATAGAGTAATAACTTGTAGGGAGCCCGAAGAACTCGTGCGGCTAGTGCACACTGCCAAGCAGACGCAAATTTGTGCGAGCGTCTCCCGAGATTATCGAAAGATCCCCATATAATCGAAAGATTGATTGGACCATGGGAAGGTGGTGAGATTGTACCATATTTGGTTGTAATATTAAATGCGGATAATGAATAGCCTACTTATGTTACTTAATAAAACTTACAGAACATTAAAGACCGGGTATCTAAGGTCTAAACGCCATACCTGTTACAAAAATGTAAACAATCTACCCAATTCTCGATTCTGTATTGTATTTAGTCGAATTGACAGGACCTAATTAAGGGATTCTTTCAATTAACTAGTCAGTTGAATAATCGTGTCCTGTGTACAGTTCACATGAGCACAATGTCCAAAGCGTTTGAACTCGTACATTGGAAATACAAAGGAAAATCAAAACGTATTACGTTACGTATAACCTTAACCTTATTAAGAACTGTCAAAACTATAGGTATATACATCAATGGTATATACTTACATTCAAAGAGAATATAACTATACTTACATTATAAAAAGCTTTGTCGCTGTAATGATTCCTTATAAAAGATAATTGCTATATGATAGACGTGGGTTAAATTGTGGGTTTATTGAGATAATTTATTGAAGAACTAGTTGTATATTTAGGACATTCAATTTTACATCAATTGGCTTCATAGGTAAATAAATATGTAGGTAGTATCGTAAATTCCGTGCACACAAACTACTGCAAATCGTGTTTGTACATCATGGAAAAAGGGCCAAGTTAATGCAACTTTATTGCCTGTAGGTATACGTAATTATTTCTTCACGACTTTAATTGTAAATAAGTGCAAATCGTGCTAGGTAGGCTTAATGACGGGACGAGGAAACAAAGTAAATAACAGTAAAAAAATAGAGAAACAAGATTGTTATTTATCGTCTTTAAATCATATGATTCACAAGAACGAATAATGATAGCCTCGGCGCCTACAGAAGGTCAAATTGATCAGCTGTGTTGCCCTCCGTATTCAGCCAGCAATTATCAAAACTATTTAAAAGTACAATGCCTACTAATTACAATAAATAAGTAGCTAATATACCTAAGAACTTATTATTCTAAGCCTAACAACATATAATCTAAAAGCAACAATCAATAAGATAAATAGGAACTTGTAGTGTATTACCACGTAATATTTATAAAATTATTGTGATTTTATATAATATATCGTTATGCAGAAGTTATATTATGAAGGTACGTATGTATTAATGACAAAAATACCGGATTAACTTTATCAATAGTATTTAGACCATACTGTAAGATCCAGGTTCAAAACAAAGGGCCAGTTGCGGGTTGAACCATTTCTGCACAACACGGTCCATTTTAAATTAATAATAATCATTGGATTTATTTCTTCACTTGTACCATAAGACCTCTCCTCATCACTCTTCATACAAATATTACCGTAACAAGTAACGATGACCAACAAAGATTCAAACGGAGAACAAAATGTTTCTGCAGGGGTGCTGTTTACTATTAAGATGTGGAAAAACTTTAATTAATGTGCAGTATTGTGTTAAAAACATACCACGGCGTCTTCTGTGCAGCTACAAATAGATTTTGCCCACACGTGCCTAGATGTGGTACTGTATTTTCATGAGGATCATTATGTTGTAAGAAAATACAACGCTCTGCATATCTCTGAGCCTGACGAGCAGCGCCAGCGTGCCATGTCTGAAAACATTTTTAACACTACCATTTACACCTTGTGGATGGTCACAGTGGCTGGTTCCGGCGATACGGAGTCAGCCAGCGTATATCCAGTAACTTCAGGCCGCTATAATACTGGAGAGATTGTGTCACTCGACGACGAAAATTTGGACTGCACTGTATTTGCGATCAGGTATAGTACGGTCACTTTGCTTAACACTAGCAATACTCAACCCGTAGTACTTATTCCGAGGTGGTCATATGAGGAACCAAGGGTGAAAGAGTGACCTGTACTGTTACGGTATATCCACGCTCTCCCTGGCTTGGACAATCATCGTGCATAAGATGAAAAGCCGGTCATGATAACATTTCTGTCTGCGTGTTCGAGTAAATAACGCAAGAGCGCGCTGGTGCTAAGAAATTTGTGGTTGGGAAATCATTATAGTTCATACATTTCACGAAGACGTGAGCACTTTGAGGCCTAACATGCGTTAGAAACATATTGCGCCGACCCCACTGCGAGTGGTATAAGGGCAGGTGGTAAAAATAATAATAATTCGGAATAAGAGAATTACAATACGGGTAAAATAATTGGCTGTGCTGAAGTCCATTCGCACTCTACGTCTTCCGTCACCCTTAAAAAAACTTAAACAACTTAGTCTCGGAAACCAATAGACACAACTCCAAAAGTTATTTTGCGCCTGTTGTACGCGCGTCTTCGACGAAATCACACACTTTAATTTGATTAACTACTAAACTCAGAGACTTCTGAGAATCCCATTAATAGTCATTATGACAACCTCTGTGGCGCAGTGGGCGAGTAGCCGGCTGTGAAACGAGAGGCTGAGGGTTAGATTCCCGCACGGAGGCCAAATGTTTGTGTGATCCACAAATATTTGTTTCAGGTCTTAGTCTTTTCTATCCAGAAGGGTTGACGTCAGGCAGGCGGCTGGTCGTAAAACTACAAGCCAAATCTTTCTGTAATATATGTTTAAAAGCATGTTGCGCCGACCCCACTGCAACTGGGATAAGGGTAGGTGGAAGTCGAAGAACATTCGATTATTCCTCAGAGACGGCAATTAAGATCAATTCTGTGTCCAGCAACGGAGCATAAAGTACTTTCGGTATTTAGTGAAGAAGCATACAATAGTATTAACTAGCTCTATATGTGGATATAATCAAATCCTAAGAAATGACTTAACGACAATTATATTGACGTCTTCGTGCGACAGTAAGGTTCGTAGAGTCGTATATGTATATCGAATGTTAGCTTACCATCAACAACATATTTGAAGCTGTAGGTCGAACTTTAGTCCGGAAGAAGTTATGATAAATCACAATTTTTCGGCGAACCACAGCCCTTTTTGGACTTAGAGCATCGTTGGGTATTTTGTTTGCCGGGAATAACTCTGAAGATATAATAATATTTATTTTCTATAAGTATATGAAACTTAATATAACATTTTTATTTCTAAGTTACTCACGTTTATCACCCCACGTCGCAGTACTATTCAAATGTGCAATAAAGTCTAAAATGATGAAAAATTTCAACCACAGCGCGGCGCGGATAAACATTCTACGAAAAAGATCATTATTATCTATCTGAATATTGTAGCTTCATCAATTGCTTGTTCAAATACAAATTAAGTTATGGAAAAAGAGCTAAATACTTCGTTAAATAAGCCATAGCTTATCGGACTTGTGAAATAACACTTGAAATATTAATTCTTAGACTCAAACTTTTGTCAGTGAATATGATTAATTGGATATAGGTAGTACCTCCGTATTTTAAAATACGTAGTAAATTAATGACTGATACACATCTAGGCATATATTTAACCCACTTTCGGAGCTATTAGAGCAGTGTCTGCATTCAATTGAACCACATGAATAAAACACATACAATCTTACTCATAATTTATAAATCAAATGCAAGCGTAATATAATTAATGCAGGCACACCAAAATATCAGCTTACAACATATGCAACACTTTTTAATATTGCAGACGAAAGGCAATATTTAAATTTCAGATCTACTTACATATTAGTGATAATTATCTCGTTTTTAAATTCATAACACACCTTTCTCACAAAAGGATAATCTGCATCGTCACATTCCACTAATACCACATTCTTATTCTGATTTAAGCCAATTACTGAATGTATGTCTCAATCATACCGTGTCTCGCGAATGTTTGAATTAAAATAAATAAGCATCGTTCGCGCCTGACCGTGTACTGCCATAGCTAGAAAATCATCCTTGATTAACGTGAAAAAAACTAGCAGAGCATGCACGAGTGACTAATATGGTTAATAGGGTTCTGTACCCATGACCGTTGAGGTTTTTAAAATGTGTTAGTCATGTCACAAGTAATTATTGTAGAGACAAAGAAATACAGGTAAACCTGTTTTGTCAAATGAAAAAGCAAATTTCTTTTCGACAAAGCTTCGTTGCATGAGAGACACGGACTCTCGGTCACGTTTCGGTAGAGAGTATATTTATATTCCTTGGACTTGAAAATTACAGGTGTGTTCGGGTTTAGATTCTATGACTCATATAGCGATAGGTAGGCTTCTGTCACATCACGGGAATGAATTAAGTTCGGCGGACAGTACCTACACTAGTTGCACCTTTGTCTACCCATTCGGGGATAATTTTATGCTTAGGTATATTATATTCATATTCTAAGGGCCCATTTCACAATATGTCATTAAATGTTAACCGCCAAATAAAGCACTACACAGCCAATCTACGAAGTACGAATTTGATGATATAGCCGATATAGGTATTGACAGCGTGATGATTTTGCTGTCCTTTACGTTTATTTGATAAGTAACGTTCACTTGAAAATGATGAAACAGGGTTTAATATGGTTACGTAGGTACATAAAATATATACCTACCTAAAGGTCTGTGTCAGGCAGGGTACAATTTTGCAAGGTTTGAAGCCTAAGTTTAAGCAGTCATGATGTTGGAACGATTTTCAAATTTCTTAATTAATTACAGACCCGAGCCATCAAGTCTTATAGCAATTAGGTTCTTCTGTAAGTAGTAACTTTTATATAATATTAATATTATAAACGTGACTTGAACATCGTGCTGTACTCTAAATATCGTTAAAATTATAGTTTTTTTACCAATCTTACATGACCTTTCGAGTTATATTTGGTGTGTATTATATGTTTACAATAGGTAGCCAGCCGCACACTAATTACTTACAATGTCGTATGCACAATGGACATAATAATTGAATAAATATGCAATTGTTAATGTATCCCACAGTAGAAATATGTTAATAGCAACAAAAATTACAATTATTTCATAATTAAAATGGAACAAAGAAACCAGTAATACTAAACTATAAAAACTTTAAAAAATATATATAACTGATAATACAGGGTATTATTATTATTATATTAAAGCCGACTCAAAAAAACTAAAAGCTAAAATTACGAATAAACAATTTTGAGTCGGTGCTATTGCAATATAATGTTGGATGGTAGATATTGGTGAACATTTTCTATTTTTATATTTTCAGTTTTTTGAGTCGGTTAAATGTATACGTGTTATAGAAAAGTGTGTTCATATTTAGGGTAATTACATACACCTCACAGTGAATACCTACGTACCGAATGATTTCATCATTTATTTTTTTACGTTTTTATTTACATTCACAATACTGCAGGCCAACCATGAGTTTGTCACGGTAAAATCGCTAGCGACGACGTAAGATATTTATATGAAAAACTCAGTGGCGCCTCTAGCGGATACGTGAGAAACTAAATTTACACATTACATTGCCCTGCTGATACATTTTTTTTACACGACGTACGTATCTACTCATGGTGAAAACCTTGCCATAGTGGCTCGTTCAGGCGAGTCGCGATCCGGGGTCAGACGGGTATATCCAATTACTTCATGCCACTATAATTCTGGTGACCGTCGAGGAACGCAATATCTTTTGACCTTTTTTGACATTACATTTAGACTGTAGTGACCTTGCCATCAGGTCCAGTGTAGTTACTTTGCCGTGCCAGCATGAAAAAATAATAAAAAGATACTTACTGCAACACAAAAAGGCACAATATTTTCAATCGTATAATAGCTGCTCTTTTATTTAAAAAAAATACCTATTAGGTATACTACGTAATACATAATAACGCCATCCGGGTACATTTTATTAACTTCGAATAGATCGTAACTAGGGTAACTACCGTACTCAAAGAAATATTTAAACAAATGTCATGATATTCAAAAATTAATGAAATCAAATTCTCTATCCAGCTTCAGGTTTAAAATTAATGTTTGCTCGTCGGCATCCCAGCTAGCTTTAGACAAATCTGGATTTATTCCGTGAGGAAGTGGTAGTTTTAGATGATATTGTGAAGAATTCACAGTCACGCTAGTGGCATCCACTGCTAAACCCACGTTTTCCATCTTATCTCCGGGCATCTTAATCTTTAATATTAGATTTTCACAACTAGCTGAAGATGGAGTTTTTGGGCCAATCTGAAAAAGTCATGATTGCGTTAAAAAACAAAACTGATTTCGGTTTTTATTCTACTAATCTTCGGACTTCGGAAGACTTTGTTTGGCGCCAAAAATAGACCAATCACGAGTACTGAAATAGACACAAAGAGCTCACTTGAGTGTTGTTCTATACGGGCCACGGGCCTAATATTTATAGGTTAGGGATTTATAAGATGTAAGTACATAATAATGCATCAATAGCTCAGCGGAGAGTGGTACGGACTATCGAGACAAAAGTCGCAGGTTCGAAACCAGCCCCAAGAATATATAAAACTCCGACTTTTCACAGTTATGTGTGTATTCATTGTCAATTATCGCTTGCTTTAACAGTGGTGAGGGAACCTGCAAACCTGAGAAGTTCTTCATAAGAATTTCATATGTGAAGTGTACCAACCCGCGTTAGGCCAGCATGGTAGAATAAGGCCTAACGCCTCTCATTCAGTAGAGGAGGTCGGTGCCCAGTAGTGGGACGTGTATAATACGAGGCTAGTATAATAAGTACCTACCTAAGTCGATTTATAGATAATTTCCCACAATCTTTTGTAGGTCTAATCACATTCGCATTTTTAAAACAAGTTTACCTATCGTACCTAGTATTTGCACAGATGCTTCGGTATATTAGCCTTTTCCAAACTTGTTTTAAACATACAAGCACGAGTTCATGCACATCGTTTAAATGAATTTGATACCGCATGCAATTATTTTGAACATAATACTTAGGTATAATATTTGTTTTTATTCCTTCGCGATTTGTATACATACTAGAATACGCACTCACGCCTACGTAATCCCCGAAGGGGTAGGCAGAGGTGTAACCAGTACACCCACATTTCGCCGAGCGTATTTCCGTCCCTTATGTGATAGGGGGCGAGCCTATCGCCATACCGGGCACAAATTCCAGACTCCGGGCTGATACTGAGCATATCGTAATAGAAAAACCCAATACCACTTTACCCGACCCGGGGATCGAACCCGAGACCTCAACGTTGACCTCAATCGTAACGCGTACGCATTACAACTGCGCCACCGAGGCAGTCTACATTGTATACATACTATAATATAAAAAACGGGTCTACTGGTCAACTCGTGACTACGGCCGATGCAGCTGTGTCATCGGTAAATAAATAAACTGATACATATGCATTTATATATTACGTACGCGAGTAGCGGGCTGTGAAGCGAGAGGCCGCGGGTTCGATTCCCGCACCGAGACAAATGTTTGTGTGATTCACAAATGTATGTTTCGGGTCTGGGTGTTTTCTCCCCCCAGGTGTTGAAGTCAGGCAGGCAGCCGGTCGTAAAAACTACAAGCCAAATTTATCTCTAACATGTGTTAAAAAGCATGTTGCGCCGACCCCACTACAAGTGGGATAAGGGCAGGTGGAAGAAGAATAATAGGAAGTAGGTAGACGCATAGCAAAACATGCCCTCAACATAATAGCATGGCATTTCTTTGTTTACCTGAAGAAAAACATCCTCAGCCGTCACAGACTGTTGGTAATTCATAGTATACTCAGGAGATTTGCGTCCATCAATACCAGCTCCTACTCGTCCCAATTCGTCAGCCTCCCTTGCCTCCTGCTCCTCGAATTCTTCAATATTTTTAGGAGCTTTTGGCGCTTGTGTTGCGTGTGGAATTTTGTCTCTTGTTGAAGTTATTTCGAATTCTAATGAATAGAATGTCCATTAATACCAAATCGAAGATATGGTGCAGTTAGACACCATTACCTGTACCTTCACTTTGTCTGTTATTAGAAAGTTACCTTAGGATTACGATCTACGATTTAAATTATGTGCTTCAGCAATCTTTTTAACGATCTAGCACGAATATGCAAGCGATGTCCTGATTTCCGACCCTTGTCAAGGACTGATATGAAAAAAAGTGCAATATGACTGCTCTATGTTGAGTCATCATCGTCCTTCGTATTTCTCAAAAGAAACGAAGATTTCCGATTATTTCCGTCAAAATATGTAATAATAGACATATGTATATCGGTAATTTTGTGTAGGTCATAACTACCTACACAAAATTACCGATAAAGTAACATTGGCTACATCATGTACCTACGTATTTTCAGTAGGTAAAGAGGAACTATTGGGGTCTTGTATTAGTAAAAATTAAACAAAGAGGTAGGTACATAAGCAAGAATAGGCTACACACAATAGTATTATGTAGGTACTATTATTTTACCAGACGATCGTAAATCATCTCCCTGCAAAACTTCTGGCTCAGGTGGTCTCAATATCTCGGCCAATTTTTGCATTGTTCCTGGAGTAAACTCAACCATTTTGTAAAGCGTAGATAGCAGAACACAGGTTTCTAAAATGAAGAATATAATGATAAAATCCCCGAAGTTCATTTTAGTTATGGAGTATAAGTGGACCACCAACATCTTAGGCTGAAAGCCAACTTTACCTGTACCTACGTGGTACACTCTGCTGATTAACGAACCAGGCAATGGCGAAACTGCGTTGCGGGTCGCCCCGCATAATACCAAATCCACTTTCAAATCATAATGGGAAGGCGGTATAACGCCAGTCAGAAAGAAAAATGTTTATATTTAATGATGTAGATATTTTTATGCGGTGTATGGATCATTATTTGTGGCACTCGATAGTCAGCCTACCCTCTTGAGATGCAGATTTTAGATATTTTTTAAATAAAAGTACCTACCTGTTACTCAATGTGAATGTTACCTACTTCTTGAGATTTTATATTATTATAGTTATTAACTACACAATGAAATTGTTAGTCGATTTAGGCGAAAATAATCAATATATGAAATGTGTCACCAAAGCAACTGTTGCCATGATACAAACTGATACAAACCATGTATTGACTAATTTTCAATAAACGATCTAAAGTTGTTTTTTCGGGATAGATACCAAAAATCAACCATTCCTACGATTCAAAAGAAGTAATTTGTACTCGTGACCTTCAAACTTTGTTTTGATTGGCTTATTTGTGCTATCAATCTGAAGGATCAAACAAAGATAATTTATTGAAATTGGGCGTGAAGAAATGGTAAACGGAAGAGATCATCGCATTCGTCAACAGATACAATCGCATTAGATCTAATAGAACCACAGAGCCAAAAAATACATAAACTATATCACAGAGCAGTTCGAAATCATTGAACACCAGTGGAGCCATAATACGGGTTTTAGTTGATCAATGGGCTTGAATCAACAAAAGCTGTATGGATTTTGTTGATTAGTTAGATTGAGTCTGTTCAAATCTCATGCACCTGCTTTTTAGCAGGTGATCTACTAAAATCTATGTGAACCCGCTATATTATTAAATTAGAACCACAGAGCACTTTCTTAGTAGGTAATGTACATGCAATATTCTTTATCACCTAAAATACCTATAGTTTGTCAACACATTTTCCCTCATTTTTTTTAATTTACTAAATATATTGATACCCACCCATAAGTCTAATTGTCGTAAGGTGCATTTGGATGCATCCCATGGAACTGTAATTATATAAATTGTAAATTTACTGAATACTGTTGTAGAATTACTGATCGAGTTGTAATAACTTTTACCACTATGACAAACTTCCACAAAACATTCTTCAATTCATCTTTAAATAGTAAGGTAGATATTTGAATTTATATGAGTTACCAAAATAATAATTCTCACTATACATAATTATGATGTGTTTTTTTTTAATATTATATCTTAGACTAACATTTCTTTGCTTTATCTGAAACTCTTTACATTATAATATACCATTACACATCGATGCATTACACAATTAATATTCTAGAAAAATGTCAAATAAAAAGGTTGATATTTTATAAGTAGTGTATTAACATTTCATATTCAGCATTACATCTAATCAATATTATGTTCCACAAATAAAGGTTATAATGTATAAAGGTAATTAATAATTTTAAACAGTTTAAGGGAAACCATCATCATCCTCTTCAGCCATTTCCTTAGCAAGTTCCAAATCCTGTTGTTCTCTTTCACGCCTCTCCTCAGCACTTTCTAATTCCTTACCATATGATTTTGGTGGATATCTCATAGCTTTAACGCTCTGGTTGTGCAATTCCAGGCAAAAAGATATGCGTTGGTGGAAAGCCAGCTGAGGCTCCCGAGTGCAATAGAGGTCAGAACTTTCCTTGTTGCTCATGTAGCCCTTTTCAGGGTCCAAAGTTGCTTCAATAACTCCATCTCGGATGGCCTTTGCCACTATAAATTCAGCATCTTCAGCAGAATCCAAGCCCAACTTTCTGGCAATGTCTTTAGGAGATATACGTGAATAAGACATACCAATTGAGCGGATTGCAGTCTTAATTACATTCTGTCTAAGACGTAATATCAGTGTAAAAGTGTGGTCACTGCGAAACTGGGGTCCAAAATTCTCTAGTACCTCTCCAAATCTTTGTAAATTACCAAGTCTTACTGCTTGGGTCAGTTGGAAATAGGGTGCCAATGCTTTCCTGAGAGGGGCTTGACGGAATATGGCACGTTCTGGAATGTCACCCAATAGCAGCTCTACTACTATAGCTAACTTCTGAACTGTTTGCCGGAATCCAACAGCAGCAGTTTGGGGTGCTTTTCTCAGGGCTTGCACCAAATGCTTATGTGCATCACTGTATTCAAGACGGGCAGCCTTTATTCTTCCCAGATAATACAAAAATCTTGCCCACTCATTATTACTTGCATTTTCAGGAAATACAGATTTACTCACCAATTTATCTGCTTGATCATACAAAGAGTAATGCAGATAATTGCGCAATAGGCAGTTGATGAGTACCGCTTGACCTTCGTAGTCGTTGCGAAGTGTAGAAGTACGCAGACGAGCATGCAATAATCCTCTAATAAGGTCCAGCTTATTTGTGAGTTCAAATACACGAGAATGGTAGAAATAACACTTGGCAGCAATCAAGTCAAGAGTTCTTCTATTTTGTGCAGTTACTTTGCTCATTAACTGCTGAGAGCAATCTGTAGCTTCTTCCAGTCTATTGGTATCTAGCAGACGTAGCAGTACTAAAAGATGCAAGTAAACGTCCGCTTCTGGAGCAGGTTGTTTAGGAGCACTTCTTGAGCGCGGTGTCTCGATTTCTACAGCGCCAGGCAATGGATTTTCGACAAATGAGAGCAGACCTTCTTTGTCCGCATTTGATGGATACATTTGGTTGATTATTGCGCGCAGAACATTACCGTTTAGCTTCCTGCGGGTGCTAGGCAGGGATCTCAGTACACGCATAGCAAATCTTGGTTCCTTCGAGCTCACAGCCTTGTCAATCTGCCTGATGTGCTCTCTCAAATCTTGAACAGTGAGCACATCAGCATCTTTCTTAACTTCATTTGTTTCTCCTTCACCAGCCGATGTGGGACTTTCTACATTCTTCATCTCGACGTCTTCTATCGGGGCCATTGTGGCTTTCTGTTATATTCTTAGTATTTTACAATGAATATTACAATAAACAGTGAAAATCAAATTGAAAAGATGAATGATATTCTATTTGTCAAAAAATGCCGAGTAACTATGATTGTGTTGCGTACCTCAAAATTACGTTTTGTAGTATAAGTTTGTCCTTGTCATACTCGTAGCGAAAATATTTTTAACGAACTGTCTATTTCAGCCATACTGCTAAAGTAGCACAAAACGGAAGTTAGAAGGTGACATTCTCAACATAACAACCAAGACCACCTTAATTAAAAAAATATTTTTATCCTGCATGCCGCCTTCCTCATAAATACAAAATTCTAGCATTTATTATATTGATTTATATGAAAACGACGTCTTATGAATTTTTAAAAATAAATTATTATTAGTAAAGATAGTTTTATCAAACAAAAACTAATTAAGTAGAACCCAAATTAGTTTTATTAAGATTTTTCAACAGACATGTCAACAACAAAAAACAAAATACAGAAGGAAAAAGACGTTGACTGAGTATCTATAGCCTCCTACTAAAGGTGTCGCAGAAAGAGACAAAGATACAATTTCGAGGGTGACATAACATATGGACCATACTTAGAGTGGTAGAGCCACGCTGTAGACACTTGTCTACAGCATGTATGGGCCGGCTCGTCCGGGTCATTATCACTGTCTCACAGAAAACCGGCGTAAAGTAGCAGCTTGCTGCTGCGTTTCGTACGGTGAGTGAGATACCCGGAGGCCCAAACCCCCTCCCCTTCCTAATACCTTATATATCCCTTTCCTTTAAGGTCGGCAACGCACCCATGATTCTTTTGATATTGTAGGCGTACATGGGCGGTGGAGATCACTTACCATCAGGTGACCCACTTGCTCGTTTGCCGGCCTATACCATAAAAAAACATGGATTATAACTTATTTAAATCAAAAGTTTATATTATTGATCTGTAATGTAAATTAGTTTTTTTTTTATTTCATTTTCGACTGCCTCGGTGGCGCAGTTGTAATGCGTACGCGGTACGACTGCTGTGCTGAGGTCTCGGGCTCAATCCCCGGGTCGGGCAAAGTTCCCGCGATGGGAATTTCTATCATGCTATGTTTAGTATCAGCCCGGAGTCTGGAATTGTGCCCGGTATGGCGATAAAGTTCGCCTCCTATCACATCATGGGACGAATATAAACTAGGCGAAATGTGGGTATACTAGTTAGGTACACCTCTGCCTACCCGTTTGGGGAAAACAGGCGTGAGTGCGTATTTAATTTAACTGTATTTTATGAATATTTGAATTCTGTGGTTACTTATTATTGTGACAAGAATTACCATTGTTATATTAAAAAGCCTTTACTCTAATATAAATACTATTATATATCGGTTTGTGATCCTAATAAATAAAATAATTAATTTAGGTACTTTTTCTATTGATTATTGCTATATATGCTTAAACTAAATATTTACCAGAATAGGTACAGCATTACAAAGCAGTACCGTCAGTTTCTTCTTTTTGAATAATACATTTTTCTCTAAATGTTGCTAAAAATTATTGATGATGGTTTTGGTGTCCAATATCAATGTCTTGTTGATACAATCCAATTCTACAGTAAAACATTATCTTCAGGAAAACTGAAACGAGTCATTTTATTATACATAATTAATACATTTCTTATATTTAATTTTATTATTAATGCACACTGCAAAATTAATATTTCCCATAATATGGGGTAATAATTTATAGAAATTTCGGCAACACCAAACGGAGTAATTTTGTTTGGTTATAAATTTTATTAAATGATATTTACTTTGATTAATGCTTTACTACGAAGAATTTTACGATAAGAATACTATAAACACAATTTATCATATTTTTAAAAGCCTTATTACTGATAAAGCGTGGTATACTTACGAATGAAAAGATAAGTCGGCATTTTCTTTTCACTATCACTTTTTCACCCTATAATGCTACACTTGCATAGAAAATGATATAAATAATTATACGAAGTTCTTATCAACAGCAAAGTATAGCATGCATTTGCACTTTTACATAAATTTTAACAAATTTACCTTATTAATCTAAGTTTTACCAGGAAGACGATAGACAAATATACGTCAACTGTCAAACTTTGTTTATGAAAGTTATTTGATAAACTTCAAATACTAAAATTCGCCATGAAACAAAAATATAATCTTTCTGTTTCATTCTTTTATACGATATCACCATAAGTAGCTCTTTTTCTTGTGCGAATGCGACAAAAGCTATGAATTACTCTAGTTATACTCCCTCTACGGAAAAAGAAGTCAAATATGAAATTATATAAAACTTATTTTCTTCCTAACAATTATTTTGTTGGAATTTGAAATAGGCGACTTTCCTAACAAAATCTAAGGCTCATTTAGACTATGTTATAAATTGTACGGTATAAAGCATAGTGTAGAATGTAGGTAAATATTAAAACCAGCCAAGTATGGTACGATACACATATATGGTGAAGGTGAAAGGGTCGTTACCGAATGAACGTTCATGGGCAATATTGAAAGTTTATTATTGTTTAATATCCCACATTATTATTTCAAAAACTACTCAAGTTATGGTAGACAAAGCGCCCATGATTCTTCTAATACTGTGGACGTTTATGGGCGGTGGAGATCACTAACCAATTACCATCAGGTGACCCTCTTGCTCGTTTGCCAGCATATGTTAAAAAAACATAAAAGGATTTCAGGTAAAACTATTTAAAGTCACCAAAGTCTGGAAAAATCTTGACTGACCTTTGTATTTGTCAAATTAAAATAAAAAAAGAATAAAATATAGGTATAAAAAGGAACAAATATGTTTAAATTCTATAAATGAAGACATTGTATTGTGAACTTATTCTTTTTTGGCGTTGTTTATAAACATTTAAAGTGTGAAGTTAACTGAAAAATATTAAAATTCAATCGCGGCACAAATATTATCTCAGTAATAATATATATATTTAATCACCTTTCATCCTGCATCATGTATGAAGGTGCGTTAATATATTGATATTAAATCTAAATAACTAGCTTGTGATGCCTATCACAAAAAATCTCTTAATTATGCGGACGTCAGATATGGCTTCAAATACCTACAAACTCGCGAAGTGTGGCACGGATATTTATTTGCGTATGTGTGCAAAGAACACATATTTGCACTTTGTCATGCCATGCCGTGTCGGTTTTTCAGCGCACATCAAAGCGTTCAAAGTACTTCAAAGTTCAAATGTTTGAGTAGCTTGCTACACTTGCGCAAAGTCCAGTTGCGTGTGCATTAGCTACTAATAATAAATTCATTCAAAAATCAAGGTGCGACTGGATCAACGAAACTGTCCTAGATTTTATTGAGTTGCTTCACGCAAAACCGTATATATGGAAATTACATGAACATATTTTAATATCCTATTTGTCTATTCGATTACTGTGAACGCACATGTATGCAAAGTATGTCTGACACACTTATTTACGACAAGCCTGTGCTCAAATGTGTGATGAAAGACGGTTGAAAGGTCTATAAACAAATGTTTAAACATTTGAAGCTATGTCTGGCCCGCGCATTCAACGTAGTTGTGTGCGTATTAGGGTGCCTACTGACATTACATATTTATGGAATTGATATCAACTTGTCTTTGCCATCTCTAGACCCTATTCCATCGACTATAGACAAGACAAAACTACTAGCATTGCCTGTAGTTGCTTAACCAATATACTGTACTTGGAAAATAAACGCTTATAATTACTAATGTTACAGTTGAATATTTTTGGATTACAACCATCACCTCATTATAAATACCGAGTGTGCCAAAAATTATAAGTAACGGACGCGCTTCGGCTGCAGGGGACCGGTTGATTCTTTACATAAAATTTCAATGTGTTCTGGAAATGGTTTGCAAAGAGGACGTGGTATCATGGTTTAAAGAATTGGAAAGCTATAAACGCATAGACGCAATGTGTACATTATTAAACATGTGTTTGCCGTTTGAACTGCGCTTTATCGGCACGTATTTGGAGGAGCTCGGCAAGCGGGACTTTCAGGAGTTGCGTGGTGCCGAGCTAAGAGCAAACAACCCAACAGATTTGGCTGCGGACATCGGTGGCGCCAACACAGATCCCAGGACACGGCGGAAAATGGCCTTGTACGTGTCGTTGTTACGCTCGTGCAACTTCGCGTGCGCTACCACATTGTACAAAGCCATGGTCAGTCTCGAGCAGAGCGGGCTGTTGAAGGGCCTGTACGGCGACTTGCTCGAGGAGATTCTGCTGCTGTACACGATGGCGTTACATCATCCCGCTTTCACGTTTGACCAAAAGTCACATTTTGGTGAAATTTTAGAAAAATTAAAACTGGAAGACCAGAGGATACACTATACAGAGCAGCAGGAACATATAAATGTAGTGCCTGTGAGTGGTTGCCTTACACAGTCTAATGTCACGGCTAATCTATCAGTGCCACCACCTAATTTGTCTAATTTGGGGCCACCGCCTGGTATTATGTTTGTCAAAACACCAGGGGTGCAGGTTAGTGTCATTTGGTATTATCATTGTACATTGCATGCTGGTAGAGGACCATATTGTTTACAATAATTACCCCATAATCCCATGTGTGTATTGTAACAATAAGAGAAAAGACATTATAATTCCTTTAAATGTACATTGTGCTGCATGTGTTGCATATTTTCTCTTCATTATAATGGTGCAGTTGCTTGTACTTACACATAAACATATTTCATAATTCATCTATGGCTTTCTCTATTTTTATATATGTTAAAAATAAAATACAATAAGAATTTTTCATACTGGAAAATGTCCAATATGAACTATGTACTTGCATTGTTTATTTATCATGTATTATGTAAAAAATAAAGGCAGTATTATATTTAAACAAATAATATATCTACTGCATATTTAAATAGGACAATTTATTTGGGTGATATGCAATAATATGAAATCCTACTGTGATAACTGACTATGTCCATTGAATTTATTTCCAACTGAAATGCAACTTTTAATGATGCTATAAAAAAAAAACAAAAAAATATAGCTAATTATTGGATGACATTGTGTTTTTCTATCACAAAATGTCAGCCCAGAGTCAGGAATTATGCCCAGTATGGAGATAGGCTCACCCTCCTATAATATCCTAGGAAGGAAATAAGCTTGGCAAAACATGGGAATTACAGGCATGAGCGCTTATGTATGTATGTATGAATATGGTTCTGCTTTATGGTCTATAAAATATGGCGATAAGTACTTTTAATTCAACCTTGGCCACTATCACATTAAACCATCACATAAAAATGATGAAACGTAATGAGAATATCTATTTATGAGGCAAGTTTGCCTGCCTGGGTGCCTTAAAACTGTGGAATATCCGAAATGTGATGAAGCACTTTCTTTCTAACTATCATAATTGTTTTGCATTTTGCATGCAATTCCAAAAGCAGTTGTAATGACACCAACACTAAACTCATTTAAAACAGATTGGGACAGAAATATCAGGCAACAAGACACGCATCAGCTGTAAGACAGCTGCTAGTTTGTGGTTGCTACATAATAATAAAAACGGAAAAACTTGTTTTCAATTTATATATGTACTTACAATTTATTATGATACATAATGAATGTGTAACATTCAGTAATTAATTTACACCTGGATGCCAAGAGGTTGCTAAATGAAAAATAGTAACCCAGACTTTATATTATGTTTTTATCATATCTATCTCAAATGAATAATAATTTACTTTAAAACCAAGTGAATGGAAATATTATATTGAAAAAACTAATCTGGTAGAACCATATTCCTCTATTTATAAATACCTATCTATACATAATAATATAATATTTTTATTCTAGTTTAAGGGCTTTATCGCTGATGCGATTGTGTCGCCCTTATAATGATATCTTTAGAAAGTGGTAGTGCCATGCTATACACAGTCTTGTCTACATACAACAAGATTGGGCCGGATTAAGCGGGTTGTTACCACTGTCTCAGAGAATACCGACGCGGCTTGCTGTTGTGTTTCATACAGTAAGTGAGATATCCAGAGGTCCAAATCTTCCACCCCTTCTTAATCCCTTAGTTGTTACACTATATAATACACTATAAAAATGTATTTCAATAAAAACAGATGGATCTAGTAATCATGCTGTGGGATCTTGGACTATAAACATATTTCTGATTAAATAATAAGATAATCAAAGCAAGAGAAAAGGGAAAACAAATTAAAATAATTACAAATTAAATAATATGTATTGTTGATAATTTGTTGATTTAATGCTTATCTACTGTTATTTATGGAATCAGTTGAAAAATATTATCAACATTCATTCATTTATTTGTATAAATTACATAACAACTTTTATTATTATCTTTTCACTAATAAAAATACCTACATTTATTATAATTACTGTTATAACCTAGGAATTGTTAAACCTTTAGTGAAAGTATATATTTTACTAATCAGTTGGATTAAGATATGTCCAATCATATCTTATTATAGATACTGTTATCTATGCTCAATTTCATCTTATTCAATATCTGTAAAACTAAAATTATTACCCAAGTGTTACATTTTAGCATTTTATTACAAATTCAGAATATTACTACACAAATATTAGGATATTCTAGTTTTCGCTTAAATTATATGTTAAACTATAATAAAATCTGCTTTACCTGTAAACTGAGTATTTATACAATATTTTTTTACATTTGCATTTTTGTTATTTGTATGTTTTTATAGCATTGGCCGGCGAGCAAGTGGGCCACCTGACAAGTGATCTCCACCGCCCATGTACGCCCACAATACCAAAAGAATCATGGGTCCTTGCAGAGCT
This sequence comes from Mimas tiliae, assembly GCA_905332985.1. Lineage (NCBI taxonomy): Eukaryota > Metazoa > Arthropoda > Insecta > Lepidoptera > Sphingidae > Mimas > Mimas tiliae. Next base: position 9,040,120 of record HG995241.1, read on the forward strand.
TAAAGGAAAGGGATAATTAAGGGTTTGGGAAGGGGAGAGATATTTGGGCCTCTGGATATCTCACTCACCATACGAAATGCAGCAGCAAGCCGCTATTTGATGCCAGTTTTCTGTGAGACAGTAATAATGACCCAGACAAGCCATTTATGCTATAGACAAAACTGCCTCTACCACTCAAATTGTATATAAATTCGCCATAATAACACATTCTGTAAAAAAATATCCTGCATCTCAGTTCAAACGGTAGGACAGATGAACAGATAGTGTAGGCTCTGTAATAGGGTTTCATTGCTCATGCCTTTGGGCACAGAACCCTAAAAATGTTACGAAAGCTACCCACTACTGCAACATAGAATATTGATTAATGTATAATATTTTATTGGTGTATTCCTTATATATGTAGATTTAGTAAATACATACGTATTATTTATTTATAAGACAATGTTTAGTAATAGCTTTTAACAATTTATATGATTCATCAGTGTGTAATTGTGTTCGTAAAAATAGAAATTAGTGTATTATGCCAGTTTAATTAATTTTTAGTCCACAGCATATTCAGTATTTATATGTAAATTCATATGAGTATACATGCTTACAGCCACCGAATGCAGACACAGTGTCTGAATTGAGTTCACCTCCAGTTTTGAGCAGTGGAGGGAGTGTAGTTCCAATACTGAGTGAGGTGCCGCATCCTCCTCCTGGCCTGCCTATACCACAGTACAATATAGGAGATTACATGGGCCAACATGCATGGCCTGCTAACATTATTGTCTCTGCTATCAATCAACCAGTTGAGGTAATTACTCATATTGTATGATTATTCTGTACATAGCTATGAAACAAAGCATCTCGAAAAACTGGACAAAAAGCGCTGCCTAGTTAAATGTCGCCCAAAGCTTTCATACATACACATTGAATGATTCTGGTCAGCTCTTCTGTGCACAGTGTGACAAGAGTTTTCAAAACTAAATTATAGCACATATATTTGGGGCAGAGGCTTGTAAGGATAAAGGTGTTGTCAAGATTTTTCATTACTAATTGATTACAAAGTTATTGAGGTTGTTTTGTATGCAAAATATACTAGAACACAGTTGTGAATATTTCGTTGTCACCAAATAAATTAACTATATAATTTTAGTTTGACAGGAGTAAAATTTTATAAATGTATTTAATTTTAGTTAATTGTGGAGAAAAGGATAACTTTCAACCAAAACTGGGCTAAACTAAAAAATATCTATATTATTCTTTTTTGAGATATTGGTTTCACTTAATTTTTCAAGTGTTAACTAAGGTCTAATCGCAAATAGATCGCGATACGCCAGGATGGTAACCAAATATCTACTATTTTTTCAGTGATCACCATTACACCATTATTATAAAAAATATGATTTCAAGTATTATTTGAATGAAACTTCATTGTATTTATTGGTCCAAACAAGACTATGTGGAAAAAAATTACAAATATATGTTGACTTATTTCGTGACTTTTATAGTGCTATCGGATTGTAAACACCAACACCACCTGTCGTCGTTTTCGGAAGCGTTTCCGTTACACCCGGTGTATGTATTTGGTGTAGTTAACAATAATTTGGAACATGAGTAGTTATTTGTTTACATTTCTGAAATAGGCATGGCAATTAGATCTTCTTTTATGTGATCAGTGATGAACACTGATAAACCTGCTCCATTATTTGAAAAAAATTATGGTGTCTAAATTGTTGCAACTGTTCATACATACATACGTACTCGCCATAAATAGCGATCGCCAAATTATTACGTGATCTTTTTCGTAGTCAGCTGGTACATGGTGACGGTGACACATTGGTGGCGATTATTGATGGAATGAAATAAATTTCCAGGTGATATCGTACGGGACGGGTGCAGGCGCGCCCACGTCGCCACTGGTGTCGTCACCGGGAGACAGTCGCGCCGCCTCACCACGTGCACGACGACGACTCTCGCGCGACCGCTCGCCACCACCGCCACCGCCACACGTCACCATCGGCCCGCCAGACCAACTGCCGCTACAGATCGCTGCTAATTTCGAAAATTTATCACTCACAGAAGTGAGTCTACACATCAGTTTGAGTGTCCGATGATCGGTCAGTTTCGTTATAAGACAACGTGAATGTTTCCGTTTTGCAGATACGACACAACATCGGCGACGATAGGTTACGCGACATCGGACTCCATCAGTACAGGTCGTTAGAAAAATTGAACGGTGTTCGGAGACGAGCCGGCATGTATTGTCCGCCGACGCGGTCTCCGTCCGACAGCGGGTCGAGCGCGACGTCGTCTCCGCCGGACACGCCGGCGCCGGGCCCGCGTCGCGCCACTCCGTCTGCGCCGCCGCCGGTGCCGTTCCTGCAGTATCCGCGTCCCTTCGCGTATCCGACGCCGCCGCCCGCGTACCGTCCGCCGCCGCCTCCGTTCGCCAACGGTGAGCCCCCGCCGTATCCGACGGCGGCGCCGTACGCGGGCTTCGTGCCGGTGCTGTACGCTCCGCCGAAGCTGTCGTGTTGGAACTGCGGCGCGACCGGTCACGCCGGCCACGAGTGCAAGGAGCCCAGCATGGAGGAGATGACTCGCGCCGGCGGCTATCAGCTAGACTTCGGCGGCGCTCCTCCTGACTCTACGGATAAATAGGTCGCGTACGCGGCGAGGGTTGGCTCGCTCTAGCGCCTCACGGCTCCGACGCCGAGGCGGCAGCTCCAGATATATTAATGCCGACTTTGAATGTCGCGTCTACGAGCTTCTCGGTCCTCGGCGTCGCTGTGTCCTCCAAATTGAGATCCCGGTAGATATTGGTGGCAGTAGACGTTCAATTGATCGACAGCATTAACCCAGTGTGCGCTTATTGAACTGGCACGTTTTGAGAGGAGAATTTTCCTTTGTGACAATTTAAAAGAGTAATTGCACTTTCAGATTTTTACCATTTGAACACATTCCAAACGATTTTTATGTTTCATAATAGTATCTGGCTGGCATAATGTGGTGGAGCTACTTTTGGCTTTTTTGGTTTGGGGAAATGGAAATTTAAACAAATTGACAACATTTTAGCAGACCTTAAATTATCTTCTCCTACATAAGAAAAAATGCGCAAGGTGAAGAGATATAGTTCTCAAAACAATAACATTTCTATGACAATCTGAATAGCAAATCTAATCTATACATCTGACAACTAAAAGTGCAATTACTCATGATCATTGAATACTGCTGTATCTATTGTGTAAAATTTTAAGGGAATTCCATGGTGTAACAACACAAAAATACAAAATAAAAAATCTTAAGATTGAATGGAAAAAATTATAGTAGGACGCTTTTCGTGGCCTGCATACCATATTGATTTGTAATATTTTAGGACCAGTTAAATCACATACTACTATAGCATGGTCTTATTAATCCGAATGTGCCATAAATTGGTTTAGCATGTTTGTAATAGAGTGAACAGTATGTAAGGAATTTTTGATAAGATTAGGTAGGTGGTGAAAATTATACAGTGGTAAGTCTATAATCCTTATTTATTTAAGTGAACAATTGATTGCTTAAGTTATGACATAGATAGTGTTAGTTGTTTATTTAGAAAAACTGTTATTTCAATTGCAATTATTGCAATATTGCTGTTATTTTTCAATGCATATCAATGTTCCATTTATGAGCATGGAAAAACGTAACATGTGTTTATCCGATTTAGTATTTTCATATTAAAGTTTATTATCAATATCAAAATTTACTCATACTGGACTGTCTCAATATCTCAGACTGACTGTCTCAGACTGGGACTCCCAGACAAGTGGATTCTAGGAGTCATGGTTTGTCTCAGAAAATATTATATTTGTGCCCATAACCATAGAAATGTCCATAGTCTGAAAAATGCACCAATGGCTGTACTCGGACTAAGAAATATTAAACTTATTTTGTATTAAAACCATCATAATTTCTTCATTGTTGTAATCTATCATTTATTGATGCTGTATTTAATGTTAGCGAATCAGAATAGTACACCAGTAACTAATATGTGCTCTATTTAATATTAAATGTTTTCTAGTATTTTCTGATGATTGTAAGCACAATTGTCTAAATTCACATAAAATCTATATTGTGCGTTTATGTGGACTATGATACAAGATTTTCGAAACAGTGTCAATTTAAATGTATAAAAAGAAAAAAAAAGCGGCCATTTCTAATACTAAAATTTCGGTTACATAGTACCAGCTGCTGAGCTGACAGTAGACAGCTACTGCCATCGGTAACTCACATGTCAGTAGGTCGACTCGCCTCGGCGGATCACATAATATCAAATAGCTGATAATATGAACATAACGAACTGCTTACTGCTAGGCAGCTGTCAAATCCCACGCGGGTAGGGGAAGGTAAAAATAAAGTTGTCACGACATTGACTCTTGTAATTTGGCCGTACGGTGAGAGTAGCTGTAATGCAAAATCACCATGTCGACTTGCACGCTATTTAGTACTATGTAACCAAACCATAAGGAACCTCGGAAGTTGGAATTAAACTATTACTATAGATTAGGGATAATTAATTTTGATATGATTATTTTGTTAATGTGTTAAAAATCGTAGTCTGAAATTTCAGTAGTTCATCAAAAGCCATACTCTGGAATTCCCTGAAATTCTTTATATTTCATTAAAATGTATGTTACCTACTCATTGAATATGTTTCGTTCAGTATATAGAGCCGAAGTTACAACGCAGTTGAAACTTTACATTGACGAATTTCGTAAAAAAAACATACTGAATTTGTTTCCTTTTAAGCTAAGACTGATTCCTTATCACTATTGAATTGGCTTCACACTGTGAACTTTGAGAATGTTTATAAAATTAGTTAAAGAAGCCTTACAATCAGCATTAGGGACGGTTCTTCACGATTGAGAAAGGAGCCGATGGTAAAGCAGTAATGACACAAGAGGCGAAATTGAATGATGTTTTGTGACTGACCACAGAAATGTGTACCTACGACAGTTTATGTATAGAACAAGGGATTATTTTGATCAAGCTCATGGAAATGCAATGCTCGTAATTAATGTTATATGATAGTCCTTGTAAATAGTTACAAGTGTGTAAGGGAGGTTACACGTCAAGTGCGATGTGTCCATATTTTGTAAATAAACAAGTTTATATAAATTAGTTAATATTTAGAGATTGAGTATATTTGTAAATTACTTTGTAATAATTTGAGTGTCCCTATAGACTATTCGATTGTTTCTTAGATCACTGTCACAAATCACAATTTTGCATTTTAAAAGTCCCAGTTTTTGGAGAAATGTTCAAATTAGTATGGTTGTAAAATAAAATTGTTTTTGCATAATTATAAAAAAAAAGTTTTTTTGCGAATCAGATGCGTCACGCGCATGGGTGGGTGCCGGGTCGTGGCCGATTAATATTACGTAGCTTGCCAATTTATATTATTGTACAATTATACCAGCCAGTCCATGCTGTGATGGAATTCGGGTGTTTTATGTGCCTGCGTACCAAGTTTTGCTTACACAGTACAAGTTGTTCAGCTGGCAGTGGACTGCTTCTGCCATTGTTAACTCGCATATCGGTAGCACAAATCGGTTTGGCTGGTCACACAATGACCAGTAGATGCTATAGGTATGACGAACTTCCAATCTAAATTGTCAAGTACATTGAGACGTGTTGGCGGAATGCGAGTAAATTATTTTCTAGTAACTCAGATACGAGCTACAGACCGACTTGCACATAATAGTAATTCGCATACGGTACGAGTAGTTACACTACAGTTACTGACCACACTGATTGACTGTAGCTGGGCTGACAGCTCGCACTGTGTAACCAAGCTATAACATTTAGCCAGTGATAGTCACTTTCAGACAAGGGCCGCTAGTTGTGCTGAGCTCTACGAGTGGCGATGTGGTGACGGAAGGTGTGAATTATATTTTAAATACACACAGTTATCACATATAACCAATACATAGGAATATGTTATTTGAGTGTAGAGCCAGAAGTGAAGGTACTGTTGTATGATACATTTCGGATACATTATGTCACTCCTTATGAAGGTTGTATGTCCAAGTAACGTAACTATTGTGTTATTTATATGATTAACAATTTTATTATGATATTTAAAACACCTTGGCGTGTGTTAGATTAAAAATAGAAAATGTAACTTAATTGTATATATATAAGTACCTATGCATATATCTTCAATCCCGACGTACATCCGCTGATTCAATACGGGCATAGCGACACATACTGCATATCATAGTACGAACAGTGTGATAATGGGGTAAGTTCACTTCATTGTCAGTTGTGTGCTCAACGCATTAAATCACAGACTACTATAGAGATGCTAAGTACATTTTCAGTAGAACGGAATAAAGTTTGATTTAAGTGTTTAATTATATGTACACACGCAACAGATAAAATAACAATAAATTGTAAAAAAATATTGTTGCAATCACGCAGCTTTACTAGTGGACTATGAAAATATTTTTTTACTTTGTACAGAACGTTATAAATGTGATAAATAATTTTTGACATACATATTTAATTAGAACTTGTGATTTAGTAAGGTGTGTATATAATAATATGAAATGAGAACTCGCTTTACTAAATAAATTTTACTATCCTACCGCTATGTATAACGTTGTTTTCTCACATTTTTATATTTGGGTACTTATGTATTCTAAGCTGTTGTACCTTCTGCTAGTGAAAATAAATAAAAAATCAGGAAAATGAGTGTTTCGGCCCAGATTGTCAGCCCTCTGTATCCCACCAATGCTGTGAATCATTTGCTTCCTGAAAAATAAACAACCAAAATCGATGTGATGTTTTATTTTTTATACCGCTTCCACGTGCACCTGAACTACATAATAATATTAAAGTGAAACTTTTATTAGATCGTCTCAATTTTTTTGGCCTGTGTGTTGCATGTCGAGTGACGGTCGGCCGCGGAGTAGGGATAAAGTGAAAGGCGCTCGCCAGAGCAGCCAAGGCCAATATGGCGGCGTCTATAGTTCGCACGCTATTTTGTTTGTTTGTTTTTGTTAGTGTTTAATGTAATATTATTCCAAAAAATTTTAGTTAAATGTCTATAATGTGAAAAAATGTTTCACTTTTAATGTGGTTTCATAAAACCACACAATCTTTTTTTTCTATATTTAATAATTATAAAACAAAGTTTCGTATGCCGAAAAGGGTCCAATCCACAGTGTCACTTTTGAGTAACTAAACATTAAAGTTTAAAAAATGTTTATTTGCATAAACAGCCATAAGGCTATAGTGTGAAGTTTCTTATTATTCTAACAAAATACGTTACTATATATATTAAAAACAATTTGAAATTCAAAGCTAGCTATCAACACAGGCATTTTATAAACTTTAATGTTTATTTACATACTCAAAAGTGACTGTAGATTGGAGCCTTTTCGTTAAAGGACATCCAATTAAGAAATTACTGATCATTGTGAGATTTATTGTATCTCGAGATGATGAGTGCCATGCCTGTAGCCAGTACTTCGTCAAAGGTCTCGGCAGTGTTGCTATTATAAAGAGTCGTACTTGGTCATCAGACGAGGCACCTTGTCTCGTCACAGCTGTATAAAAAAGCATATTATGTAGTATAATGCAGAAGTGCAAGTGTAACAACCAACTGGATAGAGTTATTGTATGTAGATTTGAAGTGGTAGAGCCAGACTGTAGAGTTTTGTCTACAGAATGAATGGAGCGGCTCTACCGGGTTGTTACTATTGTCTCGCATAAATCGATGTGAAGTAACAATTTTCTGTTGCGTTGCGTACGATGAGAGATACCCGCAGGATCAAATCTCCCCATCTCCTAGGTAATGGCTCCTCAGCCGCTTCCCCAACATAATATGATATTATGTAGGGAAGCATTCGTTTTTTTATTGAATGTACAGTATATTTTATACGGTGGTAACCCGCAGAATAATTGATGATTATAAGAGTATTATGTGTAAGTCTGAAGGACTTGTGTCCATGGATATGAATAAATAAATAAAAATATTTTAATAGTTTAAGAGTCGGCCAATCGTCTAATATTAAGTGCATCGTACTGAAAGTAGTTAACACTAAAACTCCAGCAAGACCTTAAAACCGGCCACACCCCTATTTCATCGTTCTTGGAAAATAAGAAAATAATAAACTAATGACTTAGCAGCTAGGTCTCCGATATTAGTCAGTTTCTTATGGAACAAACGAAAAAAAGAGTCCGCCAAAAGAACGCTCATAAATTAAAAGATAGTCTGTAGCTAAGGTCTGTAGGTAGGTGGTAGGTAGGTACTCTGTGCGCACAACCCACACAACTGTTGCTATACTTATATCCTCTTTGACTGTTGCGAAGTACTTAGGTACAACTTACGGCATATTTTTGATATAAAATTTACCTGTAGGCACCTACTTTCTTGGACCTACCTGTGATCACGTGATAAAGGTACTGTGTTGTGCGAGGAGTAAAAACTGTACACAAAATAAGCTCGCGTTACCTGTATCATTAACCCACAAATTGGTAAAGTTTACCTATACTTACAAGAAGCGTCAAAACATTAGCGATTGCCTACCAGAGAAAAATAGTCTTGCAATCAATCATCCTTGTAATTCAATATTCAACTCATATTTTATGTAAACTCAGCAGTGTGCAATTGTCAGTTATTCTGTTTCGCTGTAAGTCAAATAATTATTTGTAATTTTAAATTCTGGTACCCATAGTGGATCCAGGGGGGGGGGGGGGATCCACTGACAAATCTCAAATTAATATAATAATATTATCCTACTTTTTAGTACTACTACCTACAATATACTTTTCATCGCTTATTCTTACTTATTCCATTTTAAGTAGGTATAGTATATTCAATTTTTTTTATTCTAATAATGGGTCAAGCCCCCCTCCAAACCAAAATCCTGGATCCGCCACTACTTGTACCTACCTCCTTTTTATGTTATCCGCCTTGATCAACACAACCATGATACAAGTTATTTGATACATCGTGAGAAAACCTGCATACCAGAGAAGGTCTCCATAAGAATTTAGAAATACCTATGTATTTGGAGTCTGCCGAACTGCATTATTAAATTATTACTTACTTTCTTTCATTAGGCCAGCGTAGTGGACTAAAGCCTAACGCCCTATCATGAATGAAGCAGGCCCGTGCCCAGTAGTGTGACGTCTATAATACAAGGCTGGTATTACAATTAATAATCTCCATAGTCATAGATATAGGTACCAGGAGATTCATAGAAGCGTTGCGGACCCTAAAGGGAGATTAGGATTGGGAAGAGGAAGACTTAAACCGGTTTAGGCCTCCGGAGATCTCACTCACTATACGAAACGTAACAGCATTCTGACACTTTATGTAAATTTTCTGCGATACAGCGGTAATAACCAGGTTGCGTCAACCTATTCATGCTGTAAACCAAAGAATCTACAGCGTGGCTCTACCATACACTCTATATTTTGATCTCGCTTCATCCCAATATTAGCCTCAGGCTGTTGTTATTGTGAACTCATAAAATATTCGCTGAAAATATATAAAGCTGCCGTGACAAACAGGAAAAGTTCAACGGAATATTAAAATAAAATGATAAAAAAAGAATAAAAATCTTTGCCTCAGCTTTACTCAATTACCGCTTGTCAGCAACAATTCGTAATGTCGTCCTTCTATTTAATCCGTTTTACACTCCGCAATTTGTTTTTTTACTAATTGTTAATTAAAGTTAAATCAAATTGACAAATGGAAACAGATTTAACCCACCGCCGTGAAAGCAAAGGAAGAGGCGCCGGGTTGACAACTGACTGGCGACTCCTGCCTTGATTATAGACTTGAAGAATCCCCCCACGTATGCGCTGCCTATTCTACAATAGGCAAAAGCTACTTAGTTGAACCATAGAGAGTCGCGGATCTGCAACGAGATGTGAGGTCCACGTACCTACTTATTGCTGGTAGGTACATTTACTTACAATACCGCGATGTAAGGCGGCGCGATAACCTTGTGCTGTCTTAATCACGAGATATAGTCGAGATAAAGTTGTACTGCGTAGGGATGGAGCAGGCAATCATCCATACATACATAAGCTGACATTTTTATCCCCAGAGGTGTAGGCAGAGGTGCACTTAGTGCTGCACCCACGTTTCGCTGAGCTTGTTTCCGTCCCATCATGTGATACGTGGCGAGCCTATCGCCATATCGGACACAATTTTTTCGAATCAATAACTCAAGCACAAATTGAGTTTTGCCGACCTAGTCATTGAACACAGAACCTCACTGTTCTCAGTCTTAGTGTCAATCATTCAATTAAACTGTATACTCCGGATTCGCCCCATATGTGCCGAAGAAGGCTTCTGTTTGGTTTTAGTGCTGGCGTAGATTTGATTAGGGGCCTGGGTCCTGAACTTGCGGGCCGATGAGTCCGGCATAACCACCCTCCCTCAGGACAGTGAAGTTATTCGTCAACAATAATTAACACCTCATAATATGTTAAAATACATTCAGCTGTTTAGGCTCCAGAGCGCGTCAAAGAAATTGACAAACCTACATAGATAACTACACTCGAAAAACATTATCTTCTAGAAGGAGGGGCAGAAGAGGCATTCAGATAATAAGGTACAAACATCCTTAGTAGTCTTATATTTTAGTTTAATAATACCTAGGATTTGCCTCTTACACAAACATCTTGATACATTGATCTTTTTCACAGCCAGTTAATAACGCCATTTATGTGGTAATTTACAAGTGGTAGAGCCACGCTGTAGACAGTTTTGTTTATAGCACGAATGGGCTGGCTCGAACGAGTTATTAACATTGTCTCACAGAAAACTTACGTAAAGTAGCGGCTTCCTGCTGCGTTTCGTATGGTGGTGAGAAATCCGGAAGCCCAAATCACCCACCCCTTTCTGATAATTTTATCATCTATAATCCCTTTCCTTTTAGTTTGGCATTGCGTCCATGATTCTTTTTGAGGGCGTTCATAGGCGGTGGAGATCATTTACCAACTGGTGACCCACATGCTCATTTGCCAGCTTATGCTATAAAAAAATATCTTTCTTCTTAATTTGTTCCAATTTTACCTGTCTACACCAATCGTGTGTAGGTCCAGCAAGAGCTCCGTGGCCGATCTAGGTCATTAATCATATTTAATTAATTTATGAGGAACGTGCGAACGCATATCATACATTATTCCTAATCAATATTACTATAGTGTATATATATTAGATGTTTGTAAATGTAGAGGGTGCCAGTAGCGATGTTAGATAGTAGGCACACACTGCGCTTCCACATCAGTTTGCATAATTACACTAGAGATGAATGCGTTCTGTTCCGACAGAGTTATTTGTGGTTATTAAAGTCACAGGCTCTAAATTGACGTCACAGCACTGTCCAACTACCACTTTCATATTTGTTACTTAGCAGATTAAAATTATTTTTAGTTTTTCGGTCAAAAGAAAGAGTTTTCGGGATTAACATTTCCCGGAATGGCCGGGCGGTTGTTTGTAAAACCATAATCCAAAAGCTTGTCTCCGATACGTATGTTGGGAATGTTGCATTGACGCTATGATGATCGATGACGTATAATTGCAGTGAGTTGCCGCCATCAATGCCACCAAAATATAGGTTACGTACGTATTTAACACGCCTTTTTTTGCATAGACATTATTTCAGCGGTTTGTATGTGACGCGCACATCGATATAATATTGACGCGCAGATAGCTGAGACAACTGTTTTCTTTACATGTATAAATATACGAGTAGGTACTTTTAATTTCTTATGGTTTACACAGTAAATCGCGTAATTAAGCCGAAATTCACAAACACATAAATTTTAATAACCGTTTTATTTACATTAGCTAGTTGCAGTCAAAATTAACCCAGCCTCGCTTTTACAGATCGCTGGCACTTAGGATCTTTATAGCTGAATTGGTAGGGACATGTTGATACTTAACATTAGGGAACTTTATGACCCTTATTATGTTATGTTTTACTTATATATGACTTTAATTTTACAAAAGTTTCTCTAGGTTTTATCTCATCAAAAAAAATAGAGTCAAATTGAGAACTCCTCCTTTTTCAGTCAGTTAAAAATACATACATTCCCTGTACCTTGAGACTGGAAATCGAGTAAGTGGGTCATCTGATGGTAAATTAGCTCCACCGTCCATGAACATCCACAATATCTGAGGAATCAGGTATGCGTTGCTGACTTTAAAGTAAAGTGATAATTAAGGGGTTGGGAAGAGGCCTCCTCATATCTCACTCACCGTACGAAACGTAACACCAAGCTGTTACTTCACGTCGACTTTCTGAGATACAGTGGCAACAACCCTATCGAGTCGATGCGGCCTATTCATGCTATAGACAAAACCTGTCTACAGCGTGGCTTTACCACTTGTATAACCTACCTGCGGTTATTTTAGTAACGTGGTCGACAAATAAATAAATAAATTGAAATAAGTACATCATTATAATATTTGCGTGTATATAATTAGTGTGTATGCTTGCTATTTTTATACTATTGAATTTAAAGTAATTAATACAGCCTAGAATTTGGCGATAATACTAATTCCAGAGTACCCCTAAAAACAAGCTCACAAAGTCACTAACTTACTTTCAAAATATAATAATAATAAATAATAAAATCATTTATTATCAGGCAACTATGGCCCATAGATAAATATAGCTTACAAACTAACATATACATATAAGATAATTACAGAAAATATTAGTTTTCTAGAAGTTTTCCTCCTTGACGAGTTGCAAGAGACAATTTAGTACTTGCACCACAAACGCCTTGAAGTTGACGTTTCGATGCGACTCCGGCATCTGCACCTTCGGCGAGTACTTCGTCTTCTGGTGGACGTACTCCACGGCGTTTGCCGCCTTAATGATGTAATGCAGACCTGAGATGTACACCGAGTGTTCGGTTGCGCGGCATGCATGATGAGCTTAGGCTTCAACAGCAGTTCACGTTGATTCGCTGTCGTTGCTTCCTCCTTCTTTCGATTTATGAAACCGTCGTCAGTAACCCAATTCGGTGCCGTTTCTGGCTTGGGCTTCTCTGAGGGGGCAACATATGTTATTATAGGTAATACAGCCAGCAGTCATTAAAACAGATATGGGTATTAAGAATAGGTACATATTGTCGAACATTATGCTCTAATACTACAATTAGCTAGAAAGAAGCGAGATATGAATAGTACTGATTTATGGCGGGTGTTTGTGTTATAAGTACGGTACGTGCGACTTATTTATGACTCAATAAAAGTTAGCATTCCCTTTCCAGAGTCCACAAATCCTTTTATGTACTACTAAACAACTGTATATGAGTGTAGGTCATGTATTATACATTAACTTTAAGGAATTAAGATAGACTTGTAGATATATTTTTAGGTAATAGAGCCACTCTGTAGACAGTTTTGTCTACATTATGAATGGATCGGCAAGACCGGGTTATTACCACTGTCTCACGGAAAGCTGACGTGAGGTAGTTGCTTTCTGTTGCGTCTCGTACGATGAGTGAGATATCCGGAGGCCCAAATCCCCTTCCAATTTCTAATCCCTTAATCATGCCTTTCCTTTAAGGTCGGCAACGCGTCCATGGTTCTTCAGGTGTTGTGGATGTTTATAGGCGGTGGAGACTACTTACCATCAGGTCACCCACTAGCTCGTATGTCGATCTCTTCTCTACAATAGACATCCATGCAGTAAAGCTGATGATAGAAAAAAGTGGCGAGTTTAACCGGCCTTTGTTCATTGCCGTCGCGTCGTTGATTACGAGAAGGGATTCGATAGTGTCGAACACTGGGCCGTGTTTGACTGCCTGTATCTCTGTTCCATTAATGCCTGTTATGTGGATCTTGAGCTTTACGGCTTAGCTCGACTGGTTCAGGACTGTTGCAAATGGCATGATATGAGAGACAGGTTGTGGATGATGGATGATGATAGTCTATCTGGAAGTGGAACGGATTATGGAATCAGAAGCCGTTCTCTAACTTTTCGACATTACATACACACAAATAATAAATTATCTTAGCTTGATTTAACGGTTCAGTGGAGGTCCGTTAAACAGGTTAGGTAACCTGTCTCAAGAGGAGCATCATGCATAGCAGTGGGACAGTATATAATATATAGTGTCGGTATTGTTTATAATAAATAGGTACATACTGTGGTTTTTAAAAATGTTTGCTCATACAACATGTAAATGAAAAGCGCCATTAAAGTACTTTATAAGTTGAGTGAGAAAAAATCACGCAAAAGCAATAAAACACTCTAACGGGATAAATCGACAATAAAGCCATCCAAAAACTTAAATTTAAAGTCATTATAGTCTAAGCCAATACTGCCCGTATTGTGATAGATTGTGAGTACTAAAAATATTTATAAAAACCCGGTCAGTTTCGAGTCCGACACGTGAACCTCCGTATACGTACTTAGACGAGTACACTCTATGCCTTTTGGCATAGAGTGTACTCGTCTAAGTACGTATGTTCGGGATCTATTATATTATTTATCTATATCATATATTTGTGTTATCCAATACTGAATGTGATTAAGATGAGAAGAGTTTCTCGTTCAACTGAAACGAAAATATACTTAACAGAAAACTCTCATTGAAATAAAACTAATTTATACGGATTTTATCACGGTATAATCGGTTTATCCGTATAAATTAGTTTAATTTTAATGTGTAATATTCGCGTAAACATAGGAAATCACAGAAAACTCTCGTTACGAGGTCGCAACATATGATTCCTGCTTTCAAATTGCATGATACGGCCTCGTAAATGAGAGTTTTCTATTGTCCTCCTGTTATACTTCTGTCGAGCTAGAATCTGTTCGTGTGTAAATCATTGTGCAATGTTTTCATCACCGAAATCGGAGTAGGGACGATGTAATTTGAAATGAGACTGACGTCATACCGTTTTCATATGTGCTGGGGCCTGGGGGTTAGCAGTCAACTAAAATTAAGCATACTGCATAGGTCGGTGATAAGCAGACAACTATCATAAATCTCTTGAAACGAGTTACTTACGATATACTCTGAGAAACAATAATTCATCCGTTAGGCTAGGTTAGGCTACTAAAGCCTGCAAATCATAGTTAATTTCTTTTATGAACAGATTATGATTTATTCTGTGAGCGTTTTTCTTTGTTCTGTCCTCTAAAAATATTTATTTAAAGTCTTTTTATTTGTATTTATCGCATCTGAAAAACTATCAAATCCTTGAAATATGTTTTTTACCTTTGACGTAATGCTTTGCAGACACAATTAGGTATGTTTTTTCAAAATGTATTTCCAAATTCTATCTTCATACTTTTTAGTCGCCTAATTCGTAGCGATATCTTACATATTATGCTGTGAAATTGTGTGTCTTATGATAAAGATTAAAAAATACTCGTGAGTTGACTGAGGTTGGAATTTGTGCCCAGTATGGGGTGAACTCGCATGCTATCACATAATGGGACGGAGACAACTCGAAGAAAGTTTGTTGCGCATCTACATCTTTTAGGATACAAACGTAAGCATAAGCTCTTAATTAGTTACCCTGACAGAGTGTATCCTAAATAATATTATCAATGTGAAAGTGAGCTTGTTTGTTTGCTTGTTACGCTTTCACGCTTAAATCGCTGAACCGATTTTGTTGAATTTTGGTACAGAAATATATGGGACCCTGGAGACGGTTATAGGATACTTTTACCCCGGAAAAAGCTGTTCACACGGGCGGAGCCGCAAGCAAAAGCTAGTTTACTATAATACCCTATATACCGAGTTAAAAGCAGAATTTCGATGGCACGTCGGGGGCGTCACTGACGCCGCGTATGCGCGTTTGTACTACACAATGTAATTCTATGAGCTACTATTTGACGGTACGGTATCACTTGCTGTCAAGCTAAAGCCTAATATGTTGTTGACGTACAAGAGCGTCACTAGCGCCCGACGCCAGCGTCTGACGATTAACGCGACCACCAATCTGCCTATCTAACAATGTATTTATCAACATATTCGTGTTCCCATTAAATGAATACGGCAAGCAAAGTTTAATACCTTTGTGGTTTAGATAGAGGTAGGCCTGCGGGCTAGCTGGATAACTAAGGTAGGGCCGACCTAATATCTTAGTAAGGGGCGTTTGATGGTTAGTTTATCAGCACAGTATAAAGTCATTACACGCCGATATAACTTGTACCTACGTATAATTGAGTTGTATCAGCCATATTGGCAGTTGGCCGAAGGTTAATAGACTATTTTATACTCTACATTGTTAGATCCGTATGTACATAGTCTACGATTTTACCTAGTGTGTGAGTGGTAAAGCCACGCTGTACACAGTTTTGTCTATAACATTAATGGGCCGGCTCGACCGGCTCATTACCACTGTCTCACAGAAATCCAACGTAAAGTAACAGCTTGCTTCTGCGTTTTGTACGGTGAATGAGATATCAAGAGTCACAAATCCCCTTCCCCTTCCAAATCCCATAATTATCCCTTTCTTATAAGGTGACAAAGTGATTATTCTAATATTGTGTGCGTAGATACATGGGCGGTGGAGATCACTTACCATCAGGTGACCCACTTGCTCGTTTGCCGGCCTATACTATAAAAAAAAAAAAAAAAAAATATTCTACTCATTTATGGAGACATAGTAATAATAAATAAATACCCCCAAAAGTCCTAGTCACACATAGTCCTAACCCCACACCTATGAGGGTCTTATGGTCCTACCATACCCAAACCAAACAAATATTTGTATATCATGCTATTGTTGGTCTCGATGCGGGAATCGAAAATAGCTATTCGCCCTGTTAGTTTAAATATCAATCATACGACTGAACATCTCGTAGTCAAACATAGAAGTATGTACGTAAAAGTAAAACATCTACGTACTGGTTTTCACTCTCACACTTCCATACATAATATATAATTGCTTCTCACGTCTCCATTTAGAGAGTAATCAGTCTGTTAAGCTTATGCTGAGTCCTTCGCTCCAGTTCTATGTCTTACTATCAACAGTTTAGGATTATAAAAAAAATGTTTGAATAAAGTTCGTTTGTAGGTACTTGACAGCCTCTGTGGCGCAGTGGGCGAGTAGCCAGCTGCGAAGCGTGAGGCCGTGGGTTCGATTCCCACACCGAGTCAAATGTTTGTCTAATCCACAAATATTTGTTTCGGGTCTGGGTGCTGTGGGACCGCAAGTCCCTCGTAGTTTCCGATACCCACGATACAGGTAAACCTAGTGTGGGGTCGGGACTATGTGTGTGACTGTTGGGTGTATATATTTTTTGTATATTGCCATGGGCCAATGGAAATAGTCATATTCGTACCTAGTATGTCGACGTCTTTGGACAGTATGGATATGTCATTTTTACAAGGTAGGTCCCTCGTATTTTAGACTCCATCTGGGTAGATACCTTTGTCTACCAGTGATATTATCTCAGAGTAAGAAGCACAGTGCAATGCCATGCAGCACTTTATAATTTAAAGTTCTTAGTGGTGTTGCAACCGTTTATAAGCAGATGTTTACCATCAGGCCTGCTCTTCTGCTCATTAGTAGAGAAGGCCTGTGCCCAGCCATTACTGGGCATGCAGCCTCCATAAACATCCTGGTGAAGAGTGCACAGGCTCCGTCCGACCGTCTCTCATGGATCCCAAGGTTCCTCGTATGCTTTGTCTTTTTCTGCCGCCAAACAGCAGTGTGTAAGTACTGTTGTGTTATGGTTTGAAGGACATTGAACTCAGTGAAATTACTAGGCATTATGAGAATGAACAGCTCGACTGACTTGATTGAACTTGACTCGTCTTGGGGTGACGAGCGCAGTCCAATGCCATGCAGTCCTTTGTCATTCAAAATTCTCTGTGGTGTTGCTTCTGTTTATGGGTAGGCGTGGCACTTACTATTAGGCGAGCGACCTACTCGTCTCGTCATTTAAGCTAATAAAAAAAACCACCAACAACCCTTTTTTCCCCAGAAATAGATAAAGCGGTGAAGGAGAGCCAGAAGGAGAAAAGCGCAGATGATGACTTCAACACCACGAACTCCAGTATCACCCCCACAAGCGCCAGCCACCACCAAGAAGAGGCAAGAGAAGCCTCCGTCCAGCACGACGCAGATCCCTCACATGGACATGGCGAGCTTCTCCAAAATCATGTTTGAGACAGTGTTACGCTCGAAGCGCGGTAGTAGAGTCGTCCCTAAGAACGTATACAGGAAGTTTGGTAGTAATTGTAAACTTAATACTATTATTTTACTTTAAAAAAATATTAACGTGATAAAGCGCCCATAGCGTTACATTTGTAGAATAAATGATTTCAATTCGAACTTGAAGCGCGATAAAAAAATATTTCCATTAAACACTTTTATACTGTCATAAACATACAATTAATACTTTTTAAAGCGGCAATGACGTAAAATGAATTTCCGTCTATAGCAGAAAATTGTTACAAAGGGAACAAATCCTTCCTTAAACTCCCCGCTCTTTAATAGCGAGAGATTCGTTTAAGTTTGTTGACTAATTGTGTTCTTGCTTCTTTACTGCAGTGTAATAAACAAATTAGCTTTGGATTAAGATGAATTAAATCTGGTGTACAGTTCGCAACGTACTTTTGTGTTAGAAACGGAGTTTGCTGTTGTTTTCAAAGGAATATCTTTTATATTTTTAGTAAATCCTGCAGACAAATATACCTACTACTTATAGAAAATAATACTTATTATATACTAGCTTTTGCTCGTGGCTCCGCCCGCGTGAATGGTCGTTTCCAAGATAAAAAGTAGTATATGTCGTAATCCACGTCAAGGTCTACCTATATGCCAAATTTCATCCAAATCCGTTCATCTTTTAAGGCGTGATTGAGTAACACACATTCCAATTCCCAAATTCATAAACTCACATTCATCCAAATTGTTTATAATAGTATATTTAGTAGGATTAGTTCTAAGTCCATATTAATATGTTTGTTAGTATAGCGATAGATGTTTCATTTCTTACCACGTGACTTACATTGTAATATTAGGTTAGATTAATAATTTATCTTGTGCTACAAATTGCCTTTGTGCACTGCGCTTACCTTGATTTATTGGTACACTAACTTTAGTCAGCGATCCCGCTTGTGTTATCCTTAACCTTACGGTTAAATAACCCTGATATAAATTAGAAAAAGCTCTGTAATTTCTAAATGGCTGAACGGCCACTCTTAAAATATAGCTACGAATCATCTTTTTTATGAGCTATAGATATTGAGACGAGCAGGTCGTTCGTCTGATGGTAAGCCTCACGCCTGCCCATAAACAGAATCAAACCAACCAGAACTTCGAATTATGAAGTACTGCATGGAACTGAACTGCGATCGTCGCCTTGATATATAATATGTTAAGTCTCATAATGCCCAGTAATTTCACTGTCTTCAATGTCTTTCAAATCGGAACACAACATTGTTACACATTTTTGCTGTAAAAACGTAAGATAGACTCTCTTTCGCAATATGGATATACAGCATTCATATTATTGGTTTAAGTTTAACAAGCTGGTAACTATATCTAATTTAGATTATCCATTTATATTGTGTGATAAAAAGGTTTACTTCAAAATACGTTACGTTTCAGTTTTTTATGTTATGCTCCAATAGAACTAAATTAGAATACCCTTTCGTGTTGGAACTTCTAATTTGATAGACCTAAAAAGCAATTTTCTATGTCACATTGACTAATAAAATCGAGTTGTGTATATGATACACACTCACGCCTGTAATCCCCGAAGGGGTAGGCAGAGGTCTAACCAGTACACCCACATTTCGCCGAGCGTATTTCCGTCCTTTATGTTATAGGGGGCGAGCCTATCGCCATACCGGGTACAAATTCCAGACTCCGGGCTGATACTGAGCATATCGTTATAGAAAAACCCAATACCACTTTACCCGACCCAGGGATCGAACCCGAGACCTCAGCGTTGACCTCAATCGTAACGCTTACGCATTACAACTGCGCCACCGAGGCAGTCATAGTAGGTTTTATATTGCATTAGATTAGATCTGATTAGCAGTCGTAAATCGTAATAGGTCTTGGCGCTGGGCAGAAGCCTAGTCTATTACATTAGAGGACATTTACATTAGTGGGTTATTTTACTGTAGACCATCGGTCTCCAAATGGCACCGATACTTTTTTAATTTTTACGTACAGGTAGCTTGCCTCACGTTAAGCGTCACGCTTGCCGATAAATAGAAATACCACCACATAGAACTTAGAAGTAAAAAGCACTGCATGGCACTGGACTGCGCTCAACATACTAAGAAATAAGATGTTAATCTCAATGCCCCGTAATTTCAATGGCTTCAATGTCCTTCAAACCAGAACACACAGTGCTTAGATACAGCTGATTAGCGATAGAAATAGACAAAGTGGTAGTAACAACAGAGGCCAGCTATAGGTACGTATTTGTGAATTTGATTGAAATCTTATAGCGTCCGTCTTTATCACATTAAAAAATATAATATGTCGGCAAGTAAACATTAGATAAAAAGATAAGGAGCAAATTGCGAGCGCGGTGCGCGGTCACACTCGGCCGACTTCACAATAAATTAAAAATTTAATTAAACTAGAAGCTAGAGGGTGGTCACAACTGCTTGATAAACGTTTTTTACTTAGTTTGTTCTTATTAATTATCCATGGGGACTGCTAAGTATATTTTTATATAAAATGCAGCTTTATTTGGTGCTAACATGAGAGGTCTGCAAACTCATGTTTCCAAATACCTTTAATTAATTTTAGCCAATGTTAAATCAATAGTCAATACTTTTGTGTTTAATACAATTCTTAGTTTATTTAGGCTATACTCTGTATTGCTTTATGTCATAATAACGACATCTAATTTGATGACTACATTTAATTATAAATAATACATTAATTTTTATTTCGCTATCCTACTTTCGAAGACAATCTGCCAGATATAAGTGATATGATGAACCTACTAATTTTTTATACAAGTTCAATTTTGAAACAAAACATTTATTAAGTCCATAAAATGTCAGTTTGATTCTGTCAAAACTCTGCTGGTAGTTCGGAAGGCTGTTTCACTAGAAAAGAACGGGCAAGTAACTCTAAGGTTGCTGTTTTTAATACTAGTTTAATAGTAGTTAATTATTATTGAGAGCGTAAAGGCTTTACAATATTTCATTGGAAATAAAGCAGTTCAATTTATGTCATTAAACATTTAACAATCATAGAAATGATATCTACTAGAACTTAAAATTAACCATCGACGTAAGTAAACTCCATGCAATTATACAATTTAGTAAGTTCTAACAGTAGTCAATCTGGGCGGTAGGTCGCTCTTATGCGAGAGGCCGTCTGGGTTGGTACCACCGCTTTGTCTTTTTCTGCCGCCAAACAACACTGTATAAGCACCGTTGTGTTTCGGTTTAAAGGATATTGAAGCCAGTTTAATTACTGGGCATTATGAGTTTATTTTATATCTGGGGGTGATGATCGCAGTCAAATGCCATATAATGCTTTGTAATTAAAGGTACTATGTTGTGTTGTTTCTGTATATGGGCGGGCAGGAGCTGAACGTAGACACTGACCAGCGGACTGGTCCACAAGTTTAAAGTCGCGCAGCGTGCTATGGAGCGAGCAATGCTGGGAATTTCCCTGGTGAATTCGGAATGAAGTCTTCCGCCAGATAACCATGGTCATTGATATTGCTCACAAAATTAGCACGCTGAATTGGAAGTGGTCCTGTTATTTCTGCACACGGACCGATGGTCGGTGGAGCAGACATGTGCCGGAGTGGAGACCGCGCTTAGGCAAACGTAGTGTAGAGCGCCCTGCTGCACGGTGGACTGATGACTTTAAAAAGATGGCGGGTAGCGGGTGGATGCGGGCTGCCCAAGACGGGGATGGTTGGCGCTCACTTAAGGAGGCTTAAGCCCAACAATGGACGGCAACAGGCTGAGATGATAGGCAGGCGTGGCGCTCATCATTAGGCGAGCAACCTGCTCGTTTCGTAATTCAGAATTATAAATAAAAATATTTTAAGTAATAACTTCATGAAAGTACAGTATATCCTTGTTTTATTTTAGTTTCATAAACCGACTATTGCGCTAAGATTCATGCACATAAAAGGAGATTCTTTGGGAGATTTAAAACCTATTTTTGAAAATACTGAACCATAAAACATTAAGCGTCTATAAAATTTTCCCACAACGAATATATTTTCTTAAAATCCATGCCTGGATGCATGGAATCGACGAGTGAATATATTGAAAATCAACTTTGAATAGCTAGGTACTTATATATGAGAAAAAGATTTATGAAAATAGGAAAATGAAGTTTGTTAAATTTGCTTGGTATTAAATAGCCCTATATTATACACTGCTGGGTACGGGCCTCCTCTACTGATTGAGAGGGGTTAGGCTTTAGTTTACCACGTTGGCCAATTGCGGGTTAGTAGTTGGTAGACTTCACATACCTTCGAAATTCTTATGAAGAACTTCTCAGATATGCAGGTTTCCTAGCAATGTTTATGTATATGTGTAAAATTAGTGATAACTCTATTGAGTAATCACTAATCACAATAATATATATTTTCTGACATCGATAATTACAAATAAGTTAAAACTAAATGATCCTCTGTCATACTGTGTTAGAATGCTTTATAAATTCAAAACAAAACGCACCAAATTAATCACCTCCTCCGTTTTTAAGTCAGTTTAAACAGGCGTTTGCTGAATATTACCATTTCGTTGATTCTTAACTAGAACCCCTCTCCTGCTCCCTGTCTGTCAGCTGTCAAACTCCCGCACTTTGTTGCGAGACTGTCAAGCCAGCCTGTGGCCTGTCAAGTAGTAACTATACATTGGAAGTCTTTGGTTTCAGTCAGCCCTACAATAACTACCCACACACACACACACACACACACACACACACACACACACACACACACACACACACACAAACACACACACACATACATGGCGAGTGTGAATGGTACAGTTGGGAGGGGAAGGCCTCGGCGAACTTTCATAGATCAAGTTGGAGATATTCTCGAGAAAGGCCAGGCCAGGAGGACCCTAAACCGATGTGCATGTAGGTGCAACTAGGTCGGTGAGTCTGACATAGCTCCGATGAACGTCCTGACTCGAAGACATAGTCTGTCTACCTGTCTGTTCTACTTTTAAAAGTTATATCTTTTGAACATGAATTATGATGATGGCAGATTTCTTAACAACTAGTAAAAAAAATCGCCTCATTGGTCTAGTGGCAGCATATTAAGCCTGAGAACCATGAGGTCCATGGTTGAGGTCCATGCCAGGCAATCAACTACAAGTTATTGGTACCACCGATTTGTCCATTTCAGCCGCCAAGTGAAATTGAGAAAGCACTGTTGTGTTTCGGTTTGAAGGACATTGAAGCTAGTGAAATTACTGGGCTTTATGAGACTTAATATCTTATATCTCGGGGTGACGAGCGCAGTCCAATGCCACGCAGTGCTTTGTAATTCAAAGTGCTGTGTGGTGTTGCTTCTGTTTTTGGATAGGCGTGTCGCTTACCATCAGGCGAGCGACCTGCTCGTTTCGTTAGAAAGCGAATAAAAAAAACAATTTGTGCTTGAATTTTCGATAATCACACGTGAATTACCCGGAATTTGAATATGAGCCCAGTATGGTGATAAGCTCGCCCACTATCACATCATGGGACAGAAATAAGTCGGCGAGATGTAGGTGTACTGGTTACACCTCTGCCTACCCCTAGGCGTGAGTGCATATGTATTGTTATTTACGTTTACTAAAAACTTTTAGGAAATTTGTATAATAACTACATTATAGTACCTGCTACCACAACACCAGCTGGGTTACGTATTAGATATTTGCCTTTTATTAATGTGTCGAAGGTATCTTGTAGGAGTTTATTATAAAAAAAATATTATTGTTATTGAAGGTAGTTTTGTCACGCACGTCAACGTGGTAGGGTACTCTAGTGATCTTCTGGCACAACTTTAGTGGTGAAAAAGAGATGTTACGGTTCAGACCACGGTCAGGTGTAATAATTTTGACGTGGAAACTCTGTTCCTTATACTATTAGTAGCTAATTATCACAAGATGAAGTACTTTATAACTGTGGACTCTGTACTCGTACTGAAAAAGTTAAATAATTAAACTGTGCTGGCAATTTAAAAGAGTGAATACACCGGCATCATGTATTTTTCCTGTCCAACCGCATATTCGTAAGTAGTATTTATTTCATGACTTAAAGTAATTTTATATTAATAAATTATTCTTATGTACAAAATGTAAAAGGGCGTCAGGAGGGTTCCATATTGACACATATAAAACTATTAGTCATAATTTTAAATCGCATAACTGTTTTTGTTATAATCATTACCCCGCATAACCCTCAAGTGTCATAACCGATTTGGCATATTTTTGGTATAATGTCTGTTGTCATAACAACCTGTAAGCCCTAAAGGTTTCCGCCATAAACTTTTAACGCATAATGTTTTAGCATAACGTTAATAAGTCTAAAATATCACAATACCTACAGGTGTGGTACTACTGATTGTGTGGTGGGACAGCTTGTGGAGAATACTTTTGGAAATGGGTGTACCTAAACATCTCGTACGATTAGTACTTATTATATTTTTGTTTTGGTTTCGCGAGTTCGCGGGTCCCAGTGTTAAGCCGCCTGAGGGGGGGGGGGGGGGGGGGATAGAAAACATCCGGACGACCGCTGGGCCGAATGTAAAAAACGATGTATGATTATGATAGAGGCGAAAAAGGTGTCGGGATCGTAACTTGTGGCACTCCATATTCTCTTCCTACCACCCTTACATAGGATACCGGCGAGTGTATATGGATAAATCTATAGTTTAAGGTTCATTTTAATTAAAATTGGAAACATTTAATATCAGTATATTTAATGTCGCAATGAGAACACAAGCTCGTAAAATTATTTTAGCCCCTTGTCAAAGAAGTTTTGAAAATTACATTCACGGCTTTATACGCCGCTCACTAAAATTCAGGGAAATATTGATTTTCCGAATGTGCCACAAACATTTACAAATTCGTGGAAACCTGTGGAAATGTTACATTAGTTCCGAATTGGCATATTTATGTGAATTTCATCGACATTTTATTAACGTCGCGTCGACGTGCGACGACTGCGACACGTATGGAATTAGATACGTTTTCAGCCAGGACACCATAACGCGTGACTGTTTCCACACAGTTTTATACAAAGCGGACTTGTCACTATCATCTGAAAAGCATCACGGGTCGAGGTCTCCCTGTTTTAGTTGCGTAAATCACAATCAACGGCCTATGATACTCGAACACTCAACTTATTGATCGAAAAACCATCTAAAAACCTAAAAATATTAATAACCAATATTGAGTTGGTGATATTGTAGTTTATTGACAGAATTTTTCTAGCAATTACCAATACTACCAATTTTTTTTTACGTATCTTTAATGGGTACCGCCCCACCGCGTGGCCGGCTGGGGCGGCTATGTCCGACTCCCACGGACTAAAACCCAACGGTGTTCCTCTGGATGCGCTTGTTCGGTCGGGGCTGCAGGTACGCTTTTGTATTTTTCTGCGTCACCAATGGCGCTGGCTTTTGTAAAGGGCATCTACAGTTGGTGGATGATGGAGGAGTTATCCACCCACATCTTTGCTACGTTCAAGAGACGTTCGCGAGCGAATGTCACTCGCGTCACCTCCTCGAGGACTCCAATTTCGGACGATGGACTTCTACGTATCCGTCTCCCAGGCCTCTGTCAGGGGGGAAGAGTGCCTCCCGCATGCTCCTGTGTGCATCTATCTCCTTCGGCGACGGATGGCGAGCTGGGATGTGACTTCCCTCTCGCACTCCGCCGCTTCTATGATATGACTGTTTCACAGAAGGTGTTCATCGCATTCTACAACCTCTCCCTCTCGACCATGGTCATAACCATAGCCGGTAACGAGAGGGCGTCCCCCAGTTCTGCGACGAGTTCGCGATGCTGCTCTGCCCACGTAGGGCACTCCTCCAGAGTATGCACCGCGGTTTCCTCCTCACAGCTGTAATGGTGACATTTATGTGTCTGCTGTCTTCCGGCTATTTGGCACAGGCCCCTCTCAACGCAACCGTGCCCTGAGAGGACCTATACCAGTGGGAATGTCAGTAAACGTTATACACAATATATATTTCGCCTGTATACACAACTCAACTTGTACAAGGTGGTAGGTCTATCGTATGCGGAGGCCGTCTGGGTTGATATCACCGCTTTGTCTATTTCACCGCCAAGTAGCAGTGGTTAAGCACTGTTGTGTTCCGGTTTGAAGGACATTGTAGCTAGTGAAATGACTGGGCATTTGAGACTTAACATCCTATGTCTCGGGGTGACGAGCGCAGTCCAATGCCATGCAGTGATTTGTAATGCAAAGTTCTGTGTAGGGTTGCTGGTGTTTACGGCAGGCGTGGTGCATATCATCAGGCGAACGACATCCTTGTTTCGTATGTCGAGCTAATAAAAAAAAAGTTGTTCTGAACCGGACAGCCTCGACAGTTCTTGCGCCAGCCGAAGGATTGGCCAACCACTGCGTCCATTCCTGAAGCAAAGACTGTCGAGCGTGGAATCTACGTGGAATTTATTCGGAATCTGTTTTATTTTGTTAAAAAAAATATTTTATTATTTTAAGTGCCTATTTCACAGTATTCGATAAGATTTAACCACCAATTAACATATAGGAAAGGTAGGTATTTTTGGAAGTACCTACCCAATAAAAATCTTCCGGTATATAAGTCAAACAAACTTTTGCATATGAACGTGTCTTATTTTATTTTATAAGCAGGTGGTGAAACAGGGCTTTAGTGAAAGAATCTTCAAAATCGGTGTATAAATGACGGAAGTTTTAGTCTATCATTCCCGATTTAAGCTCTATAGGGATGGAATTTCTTCTTGAAATTCGAATGACAAAAACTCTAAAATCGGACCACTCTGAATGCGTGCTTATACTTTAAACAAAAAAACAAATATATGGGACGTATTAAGAACCTTTTATTTTTCTTTTTCTCCGTTTAAAAAAGAGTTGTGTTGCATAACGTTAATGTAAAAATATTTTGATTTTGAGAAGTGTTTGATTGATTTGCTGGCATACACATGCAACTAACTTAATTTAATGGCTAATCCTACTACTGTTTATTATAATTGTAAAAGTTTGGATGTTTGTAAGTTTGTGAATTTGAGTGTTTGTTAGTCAATCAAGCCTTAACAGATGAACAGTTTAATAAAACTATTTATCTAATTTTTTTTCTGGCATTGTAAAGATGGTAAGTAATTTAACCTGATGGTATGAATATAAATAAATCTACCTTCAAGAGACTTTTTATCTCTTGACCATTAGAATTATGCCGGGCTGAAGTCACTGGATATGCACCACTCTTAAATTACGTATACCTATAACTCCTTATAGAAGTAGAAGATAGCCATATTATTACACTTTCACAAGACTCTGACCTCTCTGAAAAGATATTTTGCAATTCAGGCGACATTTTGAAAAAAGTTTTTTTTCAACCAAGATAAAATATATCTTTGTGACGTAAGAACCTGTGAATATTTAAAGAAAGTAAGATGTACACTGTCTTAGAATTACAGAAATGACGAAGTATTATATTAACTAGACGAAGTATTTAATGCCACAAAAATGTAAATACCAAAAAATATACAATTCTAAAATGGATTATTCATCTTGTAAAACGAACGGTTTAAGTTTCCATTGTGACAGAAAAAGAAGCAATGCAAGCTCACAATTCCTCGTAGACTTGTAAAATATTACAATGAAGATATAGAAAACCGTCTCATATCTTGATTGAATTATGTAACAAAATATTATAATCGTCTTGGGTATTACACCCACTAAATGTAGTCGGTAGAACCACAGAACACAGCTAGGTATAACATTTTATATAGGTAGTTTCTAGACTTAGAACTTGTTGTGGGGTTAAAACTACCTTAGGTGTGTTTAATGAATATTTTATTTCTCGATTCTTGTAATCTGTGAAGAATTAAATTTAAATTTAATTTGTTAATTCTAAAGTGTAAAGTCATAGATCGAAATGCACATGTTGTGTGACATTATGTATGTACCAGAATTAATTAGAAAGAAGTCGTGTCTATGTATTCAATGTACCTTCATCTCTATTTATTACATTATTTGCTAATGCTGTCATGTGATATATATTTACATTAAAGTATACTACATTAAAGTCTTTGATACAGATATAATTATTATGTGGTGAGTGGGCGCCGCGCGACGCCCGTATTCCTGCCATTTGCAGCGTTGCACTACAGTCTTCGGATGCTTGTTGTCTCAACTAAGTATGATTTAGATGCAAAGTTCTCGGCTCCTTTCCTGAAATAACACAAACTTTGGTGTGAAAACTGTCCCGCCAAGAGCGAATGTCTGCGCTGATTTGTGGTTCCTACACGATAACTTTGATGGTTGCGGTCATAAGGCACATTTACACGGAAATAGTTTTTAATATATCAGTAGACTGTCATATACGAGGCCGCGTCATGCTATTTGACAATAAGAATAGTATGTTTCGACCTTCGAAAAAGAGTTTTTTTACATCCTAGCCTTTGTCGTACTAGAAAATTTCTTCCTCTAAAATAGGTCTTTAAGAATATCTCATTTGATGTTTTAGTATATATAGGTATATCAGTGTATTTTCGTTATAAAATATCGAATCGTAAGTCTACACTAAAAAGAATACTAATAAGTATCAGGGTTTTAAATCTATATGTTACCTAATACTTGAAGGGAATAGGTACTTAGAACCCATTTTAAGCATATTGCGCATATATTATATTTTATAGTTAAACTTTATACGGAGGAGGAGTGCAGAATGCTATTTATATATACCTAATATCAGTATCAGATATGTTTAGATTGACCAACTTAACTGTGAAATGGCAGGAAATGGAACTACAGACAGTGTTCCCAACTTAGTGGAATTATACCTAGATTTGGTGGGTTGGACCCGCCGCTAGTGTGTAAATGTTGCTAACTATTTAACTACTCAATTAGTGGAAAGGAATGTCTTAACTAAACAAAAAAAATACTTTTCTAGGTTTTCGGATCATGGATATAAAATTTCATTGATCATAAATATCTATTTATTATCACATTTTTTTAAGAAATGTTCATGTTATATATTTATTTGTAGGTATCATGAAAGTCACTTTCTGAAAATATCTGGAACTTGGCTGAAAATAAACCAATTCACTAACCTGAAATATCCCTCTTAATAAATGATAATTCGTAAAATGGCAATACTGAAACGTACTGAACGACGCTCTTCAATTCACAAATAAGTTGGTACATCTATACATTAAATCTATTATGTGCATACAGGTGTTCTACTGTAGTGTCACTCCTATTCAGCAGACTAATGACCGATTGCAATGAGCTATATTAGTTTGACTATCCGGATAGATCCCGGAAATCAATCAATGAAACTAAGTAATTTGTACGTGTGACCTTCAAACTGTATTCTGAGTGGTTAATTTGTACAAACTATCAATAGAATTAAACTAAGATCATTTATCGAAATCGACCATTAGACGAGATAGATTGGAACCATTTTTTTTACAAAAGTGTTATAACATTCTGAAAAAAAAGTTAATAAGTAAATAGGTATAAAAGATTTAATAGTAAGCTACAATCAAGCCTTAAGCCTGGTGTTGTCATGTATAACACCTTATAAGACAATTACCAATATTTCAAATAAGTATGAACTTGAGTGCGATGTGAAGTTTTTCATTTGTGAATACCTATCTTTTGTTTTTCGAAATATCTTGTACCTTGCCGTTGAAAACCGAAAAGTGTAAAAAACACTTTAATTAATTATAAAATTTTACATGCCTCTTGGACATAAATTAAATATTTATCAGCTGTTATTTACGTCATGCCCTTCAGACACGACTATTAATCATTCCAGATTAATGGACACGACATTGTATTTAGTTTTAGTTATCTTAGGAAACATTTTCGTTATGTATGATTTTACTAGAATTTGTTATAGGCTTGATAGAGTTTGACGACGGCATGTTATTATTGGAATAATGTGTTTGTACGTGCCCAGGTAATTTCATTTTGATATTATTGTAATATTTTTAGTACTAACTGGAAATAAGATCTTTTTGGTTTATTACACACGAATATTCCAGTTCGGCTGATTTTTAACCTCGTTCTTTATTGTTGTAGGTTCTAGTAATGAAATGAATATATACCTAACAATGTTTTACGTTAATTTAATTTATGGTTTTAATATATAAAATACAATTTAGTTGATTTATGATTTAGATTTAAACTATCTTAAATAATAAAATATGCTCACTGCGCAAGTACCTATTACATAATCTCTATTTATTTTCTATTGCTAATGAAATGACAATTTAAACTATTGTACTTTCTTTTGTAACAGTTTAGTTATAAAAATTGGTGACAAAATTGCCAACATTTTGATCTAAAAATATTATGTGTCATGTGTAAAATCTGCTCGCTGTAGATGTATGTTACAAAGGCACATACAAAATTAAAGTTTTATTACCCAGATGACGAGTATGCGGCCCGCCTGATGGTAAGCGATCACCGCTGCCCATGGACTTCTAGAGTACTGCCTGCCGTTTTGCGAGTACTCCATGATTATGTAAATATTATTTAAATGTACCCCGGCCTATCAGCTTGGCCGTCGCGTCGCGCCGATGACAAATTGGATACTTAAGGCCCGTTTTGAGATATGCGACCGAGACAAGATCGACCGCTACAATACACAACCATATAATATATTTATACAAATATTTCATACAAAGCGGACGTGTCGATATTGCCTAACTGACCGTAACGCGTCGCGATCACCCTGACTCGGTCGCGTACCTCAAAACAGGCCTTTAGTTATAATTGCATACATACATACGCACTCACACCTGTAATCCCCGAAGGGGTAGGCAGAGGTATAACCAGTACACCCACATTTTGCCGAGAATATCTCCGTCCCACGATGTGATAGGGGGCGAGCCTATCGCCATACCGGGCACAAATGCCAGACTCCGGGCCGATACTGAGCATTTCGTACGAGTACTAAAAAAACCAATACCACTTTACCCGACCTGGGATTATCAGCCCAGAGTCTGGAATTTGTGCCCGGTAGGGCGATAGGCTCGCCCCCTATCACATCAAGGGACGGGGATACGCTCAGCGAAATGTGGGTGTACTGGTTACACCTCTGCCTACCCCTCCGGGGATTACAGGCGTGAGTATTAATTAATGCAATACTTTTAAGCAATGTGCTGTTAACTTTATAAAGTTAATATATTCCATACTTTACTGCCAACACAGATTCAGATGCCAGATGGGTATAAAACGCAGGCATGCGACAAACATCGGTTCACTAGCTGCAAACGCTATTGTGATTGCTATGACTTTGACTAGATTTCACTGAAACTGACGTTCTCGGCCCAATCACTGGGTGGGAACAAACAAACTGATATTGGCATATATCACAGTAGCAACACAATAAAGTTTTTAACGAACTACGAAAAAGGAGGTTCTCAATTCGACGCTATTTTGTCCTCTACAAGAACGAGAGGTGTTATGAGTTTATTTATTTATACTTCTATACAATTTCGTATAAAGGGCGACATATTGCCTGAGGCATTCTATACCTGCCGACCTTTGGGTGCTGCAGAGATTAATTAAGTAGGTGCAAAGGATACATACAACAAATAGAACATTATAAAAATAAATATGTTTATATAATAATTATATGTAATACACAATATTATAACCAATATTTCAATACATATTACATACATGAGATATATAAAAATAATACAAATTTAGTTATGTATATGCATAAGTAAGTACCTATATGTAATATAAGTAGGTTTGTTATAAAATACATAAAACGTAGAAAATATACTAATGAGATGATTCTGCCATACTATTTAGTAGCTGCCGAACTCTCGCTTTATTTAACAAAAGTTTGATCCTTTTGTCTATCTTATGTGGTGTACGGAGTGTGGTGTGCGGTATGGATGGATGGTAATTAATCATGGATGCTATACCTACACAAATATCTATGCGGACTATAATTACAATTCGTTACTTATTCTGTCTCGGGAAAGGAGGTATCTGCTTTAAAAACATTTTAAAATGCAATATTATAGCTTATAAAAACAGCTATAGCGGGAAAAGCAATATCTACCAGCTAACCTCATTATACAAAAGAATCTGAATATGTAACAAGGTATGCAGGGCTGTCGCATTCCAGATTTATTACAATATACATAACATAATGTCGTGAATGTGCTTAATGTTAATATTTTTGTGTTCCATAATATTGAGTTCATTTACCTACCTTCAACACAATTATTAATTTTATTGCTACTATAAAATTAATAATTGTGTTTGCTCGTTAAACATTTTTTGATATCAAGTAGTGTCTAGATACCTACAATTAACAGGGTTCTGAACTCAAAATAATGTCTGGATTTTTGTTTATCTCTGAATTAAAAGGGCTGTATTGAACTTAACTTTTATAGCTTAAAAATTGCGTTTCTTGAAAACAACGATAGATCACAATGGGTACCAAAGTATCAATGATATGAGACGAATTCTAGTAGTACATGCCAACCTTACAGTTCGAAAGTAAACTTAAAATGTTGGTTATTTTATACTCCATGCGATTGACACTTTCACGCAATAGGGGTCGCTGGGAAAAGTGACAATACCAACTAAACTCGATTATCATATTAGTGATCCTATTGATCCTAATCCTATCTTATCCTACTTCTACAATTAACATTATAAAATATGTGAAAGATTTTATCTTTGTGAGTTTGGATGTTTAAGTTTGCGAATTTGGATGTTTATTACTCAGTCACGTCTTAACGGCTGAATAGATTTGAATCGATGCATAAATGACGAAGTATTAGTGTTTCGTCCCCGATAATTTTAAATGAGACAGACTCTTTCGAATCAGAGTTTCGAATGAAAAAGAAACATCCAAATCAGTCTACATTTGGCCACGTTATGAGTTGTTATACATACAAAAAAATACGCATCGAATTGAGCAAATACTCAATTTTTTCGTCGGTTAAAATGGTATTGATTTCGGTAACATTCGGCGTATTTGGGCGTTTATTTTGTTCGCCATATAAGTACGTGGATGCACTCACGTTCTTACAGCGCACTACGCGGCACTGAATCTCTCGGGCCAAATTAAATCTACCCGCACCATATTGGTGCACGCTTTATTTACTTTTACGACGCAAAGCTATAACACCCGGTAATGGAATATCTGATGGCACCTTCTAGTTATAAAAAATGCATTTTGAAAACATCCTACTTCAGTGATGTCATAACTATGTTGACTTGTGTGACGTCATAATTGTCGTAATAACAAATTCTCTTTGTCTTAAAATGATTATCCAGAACGACTCTAGAACATTGGTTTTTTTTTGTGAGTGAATTCAGCGTAACTCATGACGCCAGAGGTTCTTATTAAAATGAAATACGAAGTGGAACGGTTAAAAGACGCCCTACTTTAAGAAACAGTTTACTATCGGAAAGAAAGATCATTAAATACCAGTCAGTCTTATCTGGTTTTCTCTGTAACGGCTTACGTTTTCTCATCTAGCAGATATTAGTTAGGTACTTGTACGGTTCAACTGTTTGAGGTGACATATCAATTTTTATACGCATACGTTTTTTTATTACCTTATGCAATCAGGCCTTTACCCGAAAGGGTAGGCAGAAGGGCAACTAGTACACTACTAGTACTAATTATTACCTAGTGGTAGGTCGCACGTTTGGAAGAGGCCGACTGTGTAGGTACCACCGCTTTGTTACCTACGGTGATTATTGGTTTAAGAGAATGCCATTTGCAACTCTCTTGATGCTGAGACTAGATCGGAAGGATATTTTGAACATTTAAAATTACGAGAATTGGCCTCCTGGACTAGGACATATGCTACTCTTTATGCCGGAAAAGCCCGTTCATGCGGGTGAAGTCATGAGCAAAAACTAGTCTGCTATAATATTCTCTCCTTTATCGTACGAAAAACTCCCTCCGTGTAAATGGCGCTTAAGACTATTTACTACTTTTTGCGTGATTTATGAACAAACAGACAAAAACCTGTAGATAGTGGACACCAATCAGATTTCCCAAGCTTTAACAAATAGTCATGACCTCATTGTAATTTCACAATAGTAGGTTTAAATAAATTGTCCATTTCGAAGAGCAGAGTTCATTTGAAATAATTACACTAGGCCGTTGTTTGCCGCCACGCGCTCCCAAACAAACTTTAGTCTGCGGGCCATGTGTGTCACGTAGTAGGTATAACTGTGTAGCTGTATTTTGCTAAAAGTAGGTATACTTACTTTGTACTTCGATATGTTGGGCAAACTCGTACTATTTGTCATCTCACTGCCCTTGTGTCTATGAGAGGTCGGTAAAATTTATGTTTTATATGTTCCAAGCAGCAATAG
Organism: Mimas tiliae; assembly: GCA_905332985.1. NCBI lineage: Eukaryota > Metazoa > Arthropoda > Insecta > Lepidoptera > Sphingidae > Mimas > Mimas tiliae. Next base: position 9,074,639 of record HG995241.1, read on the forward strand.
CTCAGCGGGGAGTGGTATGAACTGTCGAGACGAAAGTCGCAGGTTCAATACCAACCCCCAAGAGCATACACCTTCGAATTTTATAAATTACGTTTGATTTAATAGTTAATTATCGCTTGCTTTAACGGTGAAGGAAACATCGTGAGGAAACCTGCATACCCGAGAAGTTATTCAGAAGGATTTCGAAGGTGTGTGAGGCAACCTGCATCAGGCCAGCGTGGTAGACTAAGGCCTAAACCCTCTCATTCAGTAAAGAAGGCCCGTGCCTAGCAGTGGGACGTGTATAATACTGGACTAGTATTATTATTATTATGTTCCAAGATAAGTTTGGGCCACACGACCCAGGTTAACCGTTTTGATGAATGTACCAAGAGGGCAACCCCGTATCGCTGAAATGGTAGGCAGAGGTGTGATTGGCGGTCACCTTCGGTTCATTGTACTTAATTCCGCTCCATGATAGGGGCAAAGAAATTCTTAGAAAATCCACATAAAAAAATACTAGACCTCAAACTTGAAAAGACCTCGGATATCAAAATCAATACACATTCGATTTCATAGGTACATCATATTTTAAAATTAACAAGATGAAACGGGCAAATTAAATATACATGCTAATTTCGATTTGTGTTAATATGCATTACAATCAAATATCTTCTTTTTCTACCACCTGCCATTATCCCACTCGCAGTGGGATTGGCGCAACATGTTTTTTAACACAAAATGTTTTTTTTTTAACATGTCATGTTAAAGACAGATTTGGATTTTTTTTGTTTTTACGACTGGCCAACCCCTCTGGTGAACACACCCAGACTCGAAACAAATATTTGTGGATCACACAAACATTTTGTTTCGGTGCGGATATAGAACTCACGGCCACTCGGTTCACAGCCCACTGCGCCATGGAGGCTATCGGCAATAAATTCAAATATGATAAAAGATTATACAGTTTAAGTAAAACTGATTAGGGAAATGCGCACTTAATTTTTTTAAACAATTCAGGTTTGTTTTGAATATTATAATGTTAGTTTACTTCTCGCGATTTTTTTGATTCGATATGCTGGTAGCGCACAAACACATTGATCAATTTCATCGGATGTATACGCACTTACGCCTGTAATCCCCGAAGGGGTAGGCAGAGGTGTAACCACTACCCCTACTACCCCCGCATTTCGCCGAGCGTATCTCCGTCCCATGATGTGATAGGGGGCGAGCCTATCGCCATACCGGGCACAAATTCCAGACTCCGGTCTGATACTGAGTTTTTCGTAATAGACAAACCCAATATCACTTTTACCCGACCCGGGGATCGAACCCAAGACCTCAGCGTCAGCCTCAGTCGTAACGCGTACGCATTACAACTGCGCCACCGAGGCAGTCATACATACATACATAAACTAGATGATATTTTCCAAGTAAATAAAATACAACAATAGTCACGTCACGAACTCTCACAGTAACTACTCACGTGTACTTTACGTTATTTCGGACGTGCGCGATTTTTCCGAAATTCGTAAAAAACTAATTTTGTTTGTGTTACAATTAGTGACAAATTACTCTTTTCAACTAATATTTCATTCTTTCAAATGTTTTGTATCTGTTGCTCGTATATTAAACCGACCACTGTTTTACACCCCCGTAAAAAGAGGAGTGTTATAAGCATGACCCATGAGTGCCATGCAGTTTTGCATTCAGAGTTCTGTGCGGTGTTGTTTCTGTTTATGGAGGCGTAAAGCTTACCATCAGGCGATCGATCTGCTCGTCTCGACATTCAAGCAAATAAAACAAAATATTGTTCTTAGCTATGTTTGAAGAAAATATGTTCAGCCGTTTAGAAATTTCACGTTAAATCACTATAATTTCACGTTATTTTCTAATTTATGTCGGTGGTTTTTTTAACGTTCAGGTTAGTTAGTTAAAGATATTTTGTTCTTTATTGTTTTTTCTCAAATCTATACTAATTTAGAACATAATTTGTTTCTGCTCTACACAATAACCAACGTCATTTTTGTTAAAATTAACTAAAATTAAAAGCGACTCATAACTTAAGATCACGCCAGACGGGAAGGCAGAAGTGCAACTCGTGCTGCACCGACGTTTCGCCGAGGCTGAAATGTTTACCTGTGATAAGGGGGAGTCTATTGCGATACTGAGCACAAATTACGACTCTGAGCAATTTATGTGCGAATCTAAAACTCAAACACAAATTGGGATTGCTCTACCTGGAAATTGAACCCAGAAACTGAACTGAAAACAGAAACGCTACTCAACGACCAACTGTCTTATCAGCTACTTAGCTTCATACAATTTTGTCAGATAAGAATATCATAATATGTTTAACATGATCTTAAATGCTTGAGTTGCGTTTCAAAAGAAAGTTTATAAGTAAGGCCCTTATTGTTCACACCGTAGCAATATAATAATGTAACCGTTGAGTAGCTAGCTAAACCCACATTGTGATATCGACATACATTTTCTACAATAATAGCTCAATTATTAATCGATCGTTACTCAGTTTTCCTTCAGGAAAAATATGTAGACTGTATTAGAGATAACACATAAGCTACCTATTTTGTTATTTCCGAACTCCCGACGAGAGGATTCTGAAAAACAATTTCTTGTTAAGGAATTCTTACAGTCTCGATACGATACATGATAAATATGAAAGGGTCATTAGCTATGTAGCTTGTTTATCCATTTTTCGTTAACTAAGTATTTATGCTACTTTATATAAGTGTATTTTTATAAGTAATAATTGGTGTGTGGCGCATTAAATACGCGTTTTGATAATTTCTGTGTGCTTATAAAAGGTGGCTGAAGGATTTTGAACGACCTCGTGCTCAGCTTGGCGGTAGAATTATGCGATCTCTCAGGATTGCGACGAACGTAAACATGGTGAAATCTCCCGACTTAGCGACTTAGACTAACCTAGTTGTTCTGACCAATAAGATCGATTATTGGTCTTAGATTGAGTATTGGTGGTATCGTACGCGGACTGAACCGTGCTTACCGTCAGATTGAACCATTCTATCGAAATCGGATAATAAATCCTTTAAAAACTACCAGATAAGAGTTGAATGACTTACAATGTTTACTAGTATGTTCGGTTAGTGAACAAACAACTAGTCGCGTCAAAATAACTGTTACCAAGAATTTGAAATATGCTGTATAAGTTATTACAACTTAATAGCTACACAGAAAGTCTCTCTAAGTTCTTGTTCTTACCAAATTGGTAAACAGAAACGTAAGTTTGTAGTTTCTTTGTTCTTTGTTTTATAAGTAATTCTTAATATATATTATCTTTATATATATTGTAGTAGTTTTTGCTTACATCGTCTCCGAGATAGAATTTAATAATATAAATACGTAGACAGATACCTAAAAGTTTTTATTTTGGCTACTACAGCACACCGAATAAAATTAACCAAATTAATCAAACAATCACTCTAAAACACGGTGTTCCAAATGGCTCACGGTACACATGTCGATTACATCCTTATGTGGAATAAAAAGACAAGACGCTAATGTGTTAAAACTCTGATAACCAAAGTAGGTAAGGGGATTAAAATAATTTAATGTTTAATCAGTCGTGGAGTGTAAATGGGCCACCAACATCTTAGGCCCAAAGGGAGCCTCACCTGCATGTGGCACCTACGCTCTGCTTATTAAGGACGAGGCAATGACCAAACTTGGTTCCTGTTGCAGGTTGCAGGCAGATAGAAAAAATGTTTATTTTGTTGTAGTAATTATAAATAATGTAGGGTGGATTGCTATTTTAAAGCTGACAGCAGTTGTTATCGATTTGGACGATTGTATAATCCAATCATGATACAATTGGATGGACAAAGCGATCTATGCCCTACGTATGCACAAATTTTTTATAGAATAGTTACGAATTTTATTCAAAGAATTTTTAGCTTTAGTTTTTTATGCCCGATTTCACGATTTCCTGGATTTTAATTGTTTTGCAGATTAAAAGGATCCATAAAAAATTAGATTACCTATACCTATATAGTTTTCATCCGACCGCTGGAGGCGTCATTCGGTCATTTACGTTAAATTAAAAAAGGTAGACAGAAATTTACATCTCATGTTTGAGGGGTAACTTCCTTTGTAATATCATATTTAATAGGAGCTTTAAAATCAGCCGTCAATGGCTATATCTTCGTGAAATTAAACATCTGTTTGGAGCAATAGGCGTATTAAATATATTTTTTATTCTGACACGGCAAAGTGGCTACACTGAACATGACGGTGAGTACAGTGTAGCCCTTGAGTAATGTTGATAGTCGAGAGACATTGCATCCTTCGATGGTCGACAGAATTATGCCGGCCTGACGTTATTGAGTTTAAACTGGCTGACCCTGGCACGCGACTTGACTGCCGAGCCAGTATTATGGATTTTTTGCTATTTTATGTTCGCTATCCATTTGCGTACAAAGTTATATCAGGTATATAATTATATCAATTAGGTATATCCCAAAAAAAAGTTTAAATCCTTCTTCTTTCATTTCTCATAGTACCTACTTCTTAGAACTGAAGACATTTTGCGGTCCTTTGTAAGTACCTTTAAATTATCGTATTATTTGATTAACAACTTTCGAATATGCGCCTTTGGGCAGTTTTAATACTTTAGAATTATATTGTTCGTACATAGCTGTTAAAACTTCAGCACCCGTTATATTATCTACTTGCAAATCTCAGATGATTTTATTTACATCAATATCTATAAACGGGTCGTCATGATTTGGTAGTTTGTTTATATACAGTTTGTGTGAATGGGTGAAAATTACGATAACCATAAACACTTTCATGTCCTGATAAGGTCCATAAACAACTGAACAGAATAGGTTATCTTCTTACAATAAAGGAAGATCTAGAGATTATTGGAACATGTTTATACGTTTAAGTTAATTTTATGCGCTACCTATTTTTGTTTACGACGGAGAGAAGCAGAGCCAAAACTTAATCCGACAAATTTATTGCCTTATAAAATGCGAAGATACCAAGCGAGACATTTTAGCTGCAGTTATGAAAATTCAAAAAATTTTAAGAATCGGATAGGCCATACAATACATGGGGAGTTCATTGAGTTTATGATCTTCGTTGTCCTCAGCTTATGTTTTGACATCCAGATTATGTCATCACGACCATCATACACAGTGCCGCAATCAATCTTCAATCCATCTAATCAAATTTAATGGATCAATAATTACAAACGGTAGTAGATCAGTGCGAAGGAAACTGGCAAAATGCAAGTCGGACTGTGAACTATAAACTATGAGGTGTTTTAAAGCTGGTAAATTGAAACAGTCACCTTTATCGAATGCTGTATTGCATGCAGGTGAGATATGACGTTTCATTGGATTATATCGAAAAATTCGAAACACCTCCCCATTTGGTTCAAGATTGAGCGGTTGCATTCATGCGGGTTAGACAGAGAATAAAAGCGCATGTTGTGATAAAGTACAAATCCTTTGTTACTACGAACTGTTTCAACCGTTTCGAGGATCCACTTTATGCATTCTATTTTTGAAACCGTTGTTTCTTTTTAATGATACCCCCGAGATTTATATTAGGTATTTTTTGTTGAAAATGTTGCCAGGCTGAAGAATATTTTCACGAATACTTTTTAAAGAGTCGCTGCAGCTTATCTTTTACGTAATGTATTCAGTGAGTCACACGTTTTCCTTGTCACGTACATATACGTCTTGAACACACTTTCGACGTGTAAAAGTCTAAAAAGACTTAAAGATCCGTTCGAAGAGTGCAATGTTGAAATATTGTTATTCAAATTATTTTTGCCATGTTATATACCCAATTGCAAGATCGAAGTCTCAATTTGTTTTGTATAAGTAATTTGATTTATTATTGACTGAGGTATTTAATTTTGTTAGTAAGAGCAATATATTAATTTTCTTAAAAAAACATAATAGTAAACTGTGAAACCTCGATCTAAATCAGTTTAGTAAATTATACGACGGTTTTACGTGAGGTGTGTTTAAATTATTAAGAGACAAACAGACATGAGAGACTCTACTGTTTCATTTAATTATGAACGTATAGATTTGGAATATTTCAAATTTAAATAAGTAATATCTAAATGATAATTAAAATATGAAATAAATGCCGGATTATTATAATACTCGTATATGTAAAAACCATCAGTAAAATCATCTATGAATGGATGGGAAGGCATCTACAATATAATAGTGAATTTATCTATTAACACAAGATTGCTAAAGGACGGATGTATCTTCATTCCCTTCTCTAAGTATATAATTAAATTTATTTTATATGTGTGATACGTTTGGTACATACATTTTCTTGAAATAGGTTTGTATTTTCCAACAAATCGCTTACATTTTAAATCTTAAAATACCCAATTAGGTGAGCGTAACAACTATCACATGACGTGACATTTTGGTCGCAATATAGACACCTCCTTATATTCTTATAGGAACCGATATTGTACGAGAAAATATATTTTCGAATCGAAACACGGTTCTACATTGTTATTGTATGACATATGTACGAGCTTGCAAACTTTTTCCGTTGTGCCGACACGGGATTCCAAATAATATTTTGCTTCTACAATTTCAATTAAAATAAAATTAATATTTGTTTCGGGTCTGGATTTTCTTTATAGGGAATGACGTCCGGCAGGCGGTTGGTCGTAAAAAACTACAAGCTAAATCTTTCTGTCACATGTGTTAAAACATGTTGCACCGATCCCACTGCGAGTGAGATAATGACAGTTGGAAGATATGAGCTTTAAACCCATCATTTTGTTATGGATGGTCACGTATAGTAACTTATGGAAATCGTTATACAATATATACCAATAAAAAAATATACAGCGGTTGAGTTTGAGAATTTTATAAAATAGGGTCCAATGCCAATAGTATGACTAACATTTTTGAAAATACATATAGCTACGATTTTTTTACAATTATGCTAAAAATAAATAGTCGATTAATTATCATTGTTTTAAAGTATATAATATAGTATAAGTAGGCACTTATGTTATTATTAATATCATTAAGTATTCAATTTAACTATATAAGCGATAGCGCATAGTTGTACATGGATCAAAAACAAATTGTGTCAGCAGAACAACATATTTGTATTGATATAAAATAAATTGAATTTTAAAGTACTAACCTGATGGTGGATAGTCTAACAAGGGGATACAATTTTCAGGAATAAAAATAGCCTATGCCCTAGCCCAGGTCATGGTCTACCTGTGAGCCAAATTTGAACCAATTGTTCTGCCGTTAAGGCGTGATTGACTAACTCCAAATTCACAAACATCCGCACATTATAGTATAGCGTTTATATATTTTTTTAATTAGCTTTAATGACGAGACGAGCAGGCCGCTCGTCTGATGGTCAAGCGTCACGCCTGCCCGTAAACGGAAGTAACACCAACCAGAATTTCGAATTATGAAGTACTGCATGTTAGAATGCACTCGTCACCCCGAGACATAGGATGTTAAGTCTTAAATGCCCAGTAATTTCACTGGCTTTAATGTCCTTAAAACCGGAACACAATAGTGCTTAGATACAGCTGATTAGCGGTAGAAATAATACAAACCAACTAACGTGGTACCAACGGCCTCTCGTATACGAGGGATCTACCAGTTATATAATTTCCAATAGGGTAGCGCCGTTGACATTTTTATCTACAGTATCAATGGGCTACCTCGACTGCGATGGCACCACTGTCACACATACAATTGTCAAGAACTGAGAACTTGTTGCATTTCGTATGGTGGTTTGGATTTCACAGGTCCAAATTCTTCGTTACCAAACCCCTTACCTTTTTTAAAGTCGCAACGCATCATTGTTTCTTCTGATGGTAAGTGATCACCACCGCCCATGTACGCTCACAATACCAAATTAATTATGGGCCCGTTTCCGACCTTAAAGGATAGGGATAATTATCTCACTCACCGTACGAAACGCAGCAACAAGCTGCTACTTTACGCTGGTTTTCTGTGAGACAGTGGTAACGACCTGGAAGAGCCGGCCCATTCATGCTGTATGCAAAAGTGTCTACAGCGTGGCTCTACCACTCATATAACTTTACATAAGGTAACCCATTTACCCGTACGCAGTGAGCCGCTATAAAAATTAAGAATTTCAAATAAATATACATGTGTGCTTAGTCAAGGACGTCACATGTTAATTGCAGGACTCATTAAGTACGGCTGTATGTTGGCCCCGATCCTAATCCGGAGGATCATAAAAGAGTGAAAATTCGTGAATATGACCCGGTTCGATATAGCTCCCACCGCTTTGACCGCCTTTTCTAAAGAAGTACAACGGCCAAATTATTTATTATGAAATTGTGCCGTAAATTTTCATTAAAGGCGAGCTTTTAGGGTGCTAAAATTGTATTTTCAACTTGGACAAATGAGTAAGATTAAGATAAAAGAGAATATGGTTAAAATGGTGAGAACAAGTTATTTTCTTTACTTTTAGCCTGTAGTAAAAACATTTTGTGTGATTAGAGGCCAGTTTCAGAAAGGATGGTCATTATGTCCCCAGCAACCAATAACGACCAATCGTATATCACTCGAAAGCTCTTTTTATACCTTTTATTTGTTATTATGGCAGTCAGACTCCAATCGTTTTGGGGAAAAAGATATAGGTAAAACATAAACTATGTAAAAGTCGTGAACTATAACCATGGTTATTTTTATTCTACATACGCATTCATAACTGTAATCCCCAAAGGGGTAGGCAGAGGTGTAACCAGCACACCCATTTTTCCCGAGCTTATTTCCGTCCCATAATGTGATAGGAGGCGAGCCTATCGCCATACCGGGCACAATTCTAGACTCCGGGCGGATACTGAGCATTTCGTAATAGCAAAACCCAATATCACTTACCCGACTCGGGGATCGAACCCGAGAACTCGGCACAGTAGTCGTAACGCGTACGCATTACAACTGCGCCACCAAGGCAGTCTAATTGATTTTTATTCTCTTCCACTACAACTAACATACAGCTCCCGGAGGGAGACTTATGAGTAGGTACTATTAAATCGTTTATTATAATTCCCCACTGCTGGGCACGGCTCTTTTCTACTAATGAGAAGGGTTAGCCTTAGTCTACCGCGCTGACCTAATGCACGTTGGCCGACTTCACACGCCATCGAAATTCTTATGGAAAACTTCTCAGGTGTGGAAGTTTCCTCACGTTGTTTCTTTCACTGTTAAAGTGAGTATTAATTCACAATGAAAATACACGTAACTTAGAAAAGTGCGCTCTTAGGTCGGATTTCGAACCGGTGACTTTCGTCTCGGCAGTCCGTAAGTACCACACCTCACTGAGCTATTGCTTTTTGGTTATGCTATATTTTTTCCACGATTTGAATCTGACTGCCATAGTACCAAATAATAGACACGAAAAAGCTTTCCAATAATATACGTGTGTTGTACAGTACCCTTTATTTTAAAAGGAAATGTCTACATTTTTAAATATTACATTTCTAAAAAAAACATTTAAAAATATAAAAAGTATCACCCTCCAATGGAGAGGCCTAGTCCCCAAGCCACCGGTGTTTAGGACCCCAGAGTGAGGAACCTCCTCACAATGCGTGCTCTCTGAATCTGGCTCTTGACCCAACGACCAATTACGTGTGTTTATTATTATTATTTTATTATATGTGGTCATTGGCGTCGGGTCATATATACTTCATCCATTAACTACTTGCACCTCTGCCTACCCCTCCAGGGTTACAAGCCCAGGTCTAATGTTTTATTATTTGTATTAATTAGAATTTTTTATCGAAGATATCCAAAATAACCATGGTCTTGTGTGAATAACAATTTATAAACGAGTACTAGTATAGTTTGTATTTTAGTTATATCTTTTTCCACCAAGATTTGAGTCTGACTGCCATAGATAACAAATAATAGGCACGAAAAGAGCTTTCTTATGATATACGTGCAGTGTGTGGTTTTTATTGGTTACTGGGTACAGGTCCATACATTTTTGACCATTTTCTTTGGTCTACCCATTGGATTTCGGTACCCAAAGTACTGCATGGCACTGGACTGCACTCGTCACCCCGAGACATAATTTGATAAACCTCATAATGGTCAGTAATTTCACTGACTTGAATGTTCTTCAGTGCTTCAGAAGAAATAGAACAAAACGTTGGTACCAATACAGGCGGCCTCTCGCAGACTCGACGAGGGACCTACCTCGTGACTCCTCAGCGGAAAGCACCGCGATTCGAGTCTTGGCTTTAGAAGTTTTAATTATTATAACATCCCATAATAAATAGAGCCAAAGAATAGCGAAGGTAAATCCCGAAATAATTTCGGTTAACGAGTAAGTTCTTGAATGACTGCGGCATAAAACTCCGGAATTGATGCTCGAATTGAAAAAAATGATTTATGACTTAAAAGGGGCATATATTTTCCTCAAGATTCTTTTCCTAGGTTATAAATCTACGATTTATATTATTACGCAGAAGGGCTATTGTGTGAACTTACAGTCCAATACGCACAAAAGATCGCAGATGAAAAGTAGGGCTTAACTCTTTGTGGGAATTTGTGTTAGATTGAAGATAAAGTTTAAAGAATAGGAAATGTGTGAGCGTCAGTATGGTTGGACCAAGACAGATGTTTGATGTTTGAGAAGTAAATATAAAGTTTTAGTACTATTTACAACTTTATAGCATAGGCCGACAAATGAGCAAGTGGGCCACCCGATGGTAAGACCAGAAGAACCATGGGCGCGTTGCTGACTTTAAAGGATAGGGATAATTAAAGGTTAAATATTATAATTAAGGATTAAACTATATTACATATAAAAATACTTTTACCTCACTATAGAGAAAGAAAAATACTAAAAGTGGACGCTATTCTGACGCTCACAAAAATTTGACGTAGGTACATTTGTGTGTTTAGTTCTATTTAGGTGTACTTTTATTTTATTGTGAGACTTTAATTGGGTTACATAGAGTAGTAGAGTTCGACTAAAATTAATAATAGGTCTTCTATGAAATTGCCATTATGTACGAAAAATATTTTTTTCCAACATTTTTATTATGAAACCGTCCACCCATGGTATCGATGCATTGCGATTGCCAGCGCAATTTATCGATGTTCTTCTTGAAGAACTTGAAGAACGGAGGCGACAAATTCTTCAAAGGCATTTTGTACTGCCTCTCGGGTATATATTGTCCAAATTATGGTCAAAGTAGAAGTCTGTAGGCGCAAGGTCTAGTGAGTACGGCGGATGTCAAAGAGATCGTCTATTGTGCACTATGTAGTTGCGTGTGTCGTGCACGAGCAGCGGGGACGAGTGATTGACTAAAGCTGGCTGCAGGTGTACGAGCTTCTCCATCAGAACACAAAGAACATAATGATTCGACAAATTGGATAACTTTTGGCGGGGAAAAATCATTACGCGAGGTAGTACAAAATGCCTTTGAAGAGTTTATTGCCTCCCGTCCAACCGATTTCTTCAAGAAGGGCATCGATAAATTACTACTGCGCTGGCAAAAATGCATCGATAGTGTGGGTGGTTACTTTAATTAATATAAATAAAAATGATGGGAAAAAATACTTTCACTTTTTTCGTACAGAACGGCAATTTCATAGATGAGGACCTATTATGCACCCTTATATCCCTGATAATATTAGGTAAGAAGGGGTGACAATACCTACAGGATAATGAAATGAAACATACTTATACATTTTTACATATTTTATTCATTTTTTATGTAATCATCATCAGAGTTGTACAACTAAATAATCACAGTTAAAACAAAACATAATTATGTTGGTATGATGTAAATTATTCCTAAAAATGCATTCATTGTGAACCGATGCGGCGCTATTAGCGACCTTTCATACTTTGTACTGGGGTTGTGTGCTCTGCTGTCTACTTAAAGTGTTGTGTGTAGGTGCACATGCGTGACAACCACGCCACTCATGTGGCGCCACTTGTGGCTATCCTGTTGTCAACAACTAAACGTAACTAAAACTAGTTTAATCCTGTCAATGGAGTTAAATTTTAGTTTGAGAGGACAGAACAGTTACTAATTTTAGTCCTGTAAATTCTGTCCTGTGTTATTTATCAATTAAATAGATTAGAACTGAAATAACTAATTGGCATGATTTTTAAAATTAAATCCAATAATTCTTTTCGCTTTTAAAATCTGTAGATTTAATTTAGCTGTCATTTAGTTATGTCACGTCTCAAGCTCGACGTGTTTAGGTTGACTGACCTAAAACTGGACTAAACTAAAAATTAAGTACTCAATTCTGTTTTAGTTTAATCGAATGACAACAAAATAGCCACCTCGTAAACAATACCAAACGGTGGGTACGAAGCGCGTTCGTGCTCAAATATATCACTTATCACTTAAACATCTTACAATTATTGTATCGATTAAAATTAGTGACCGTTGACCTCGCAGACTTCATCGTAGGCCCGCGAGCGTTAGTGCAAGCAGCTGTTTACAACCGCGTAATTATTTATAGTTTAAAAAAATATATATATATTATTATATGACGCGCAAAACATGATGACTTTGGAAGTAGGTAACACGGTATCACGCCACCTTAGCAAAATAGATACACAGAGACACAACAGAGCTTGCTGACGAGAAACCAATCAGAATCGATAGTATGAGAGTAACGCCGACATACGACGCCGTACGGACAAATGAAAACGTTGCTTGTTATAAAACAGTTCAAAAAACTTACAATACGATATTGTATAAGACAGAAATATAAAATCGGACCCAAACCACTATAGTAATTCGTCTATATGTATGATACTGGCAGTGTAATGATATTAAAATAAATAATAATATCTATGAAAGTTCACTTACACGAATAGTAATTAACGAGAATTGCTTTAATATTGATGTATGTACTTGAATAATATTATTATTTGTCTTTAGTGCAAACTAGAGGGTGAACTTACAAGAGGTAAGTTTATAGAAGTCTAATTAAACCGACACTACAAAAATCTTAGGCTTCAAACACATGATAAAATCAGTCATTTTAACGCAATTCAGTATTTATTCTAAAATGTACACTGATCGTAAGTCGACCTCGATGTCGAGACAGTGTCTGTAACTCGTATATTTAATTTAACTATAAATTCTTAAAATTAAGTTACAAATTAATGACTACTGCCGGCGTAAACGACTGTCTCACGTCAAAATCGATAGAAATAGTATTCTAGCACAACACTCTTAATAAGTTATTGATATTCTCCTAGGTGCGACTAAATTTATATTGTTATAACCATACGAATAAATAAAGTGCAAACATTTAACTCTACCGTCATTAGCTGCATCGAGGATGCTACGAAATTGGCACAGTCCCATTCATGTCGGCGCACCGCAGCTCCCGGTGTCAGAGCTGAGCAACGGGCACCGGGAATCGAACCCAGTATACCGGCTAAACAAGCAGCACAGCACCGGGGGAACCGGCGCGGCGCGGCGCCGACGCACTCGCTCGCTTCGTCCATGCCTTTGCAGTACGCTCGAGTCGCGCCACATTCACACTTCACGTGACGTAACCGCCACGCGTCGCTCGCTCACGCATAAATACATAAACTCATTCACTCGCACTACAATCACATATTCCGCACGATCCTTTACTATTATTACTTTACTTAACTACTGTACTTTACGAATAGCATTAAGTCGTTTTCAAATATTTATTCTATAATCTAGCACTACACGGAGACATTAGGAGAGGAACACCGGTTACTGTACACGTTACTTATACATACGAGTGTCGTCATTTCACATTTAAATTAAAATCGGGGGTGGGTGTTTAACGTTATCATTGTATATACAACCCCACGGTTTGTATGTCACGTCCGAATGAGCATCGTAAACTCCAGACCTTAAGCGTCTAATGTTATCATAATAATAAAATATAACATATTCATTTACACTAATTAGGGTGATTTCACGCGGAAGGGCCGACGTGTTAAGTGATATCACGTAAAGCTGCGGACTTACAAAATACTCGTATAAATTATTCACATTTATAGCACACTATCTACACTCACAGTCCAGATTCAAGTCTGGCCCTCCTGCCGAAATACGATTACCTTCATAATATCCAATGAAATACTGACTCATAATATGGCTAACCCGAATAAAAACTTATATCAAATATTTGGTGAGGATGTACGTTTAAATTTATAAAACCGACGCAATTAAATTAGGTACCTTAAACAGCACTTAAGCTAAACATTTCTACTACAAAATAAAGTCGTATAAAATTGATAAGAATTACAAATGAGGGAGAGGCGCCCGTCGCGTCGAAGAGACGGGGGCCACTTGTCTATTTACAAAATTAAGTTCCGCGGGCGTGTGAACGAGTGTCGCTCCCCAGATAGCAAGCTTACCGAAGAATAACTCAATAAGATAGTGGGAGACAATTGACTAAATTAGCACTGCGTGGTGCAGGGTGTCGCGTGGTGTCGCGCGGTGTCGCGGTCGGGGTCGGGTGCTTACAGCTGCTCGTCGAGGTCGGGCCCGTACAGGTCGGCCAGTTTGTCGAACCGCGGGCCCCACGCACCCAGATAATCGTAATCGTGCACTTCGTCGTCGGTACCTGCACCAATAGTAAACTGCATTAGGATTTCGTATGAATAATTTATTTCAACGCCAACACGAGAGGTGCCTCAATTTTCATCTTCATACATCATGAATGAAACTCCGTAGAATCGTCATAAATTTTTGTCAACTCTTCGGTGATGACAATATCTATTTATTTAAATTACTTTGGGCTCGCTCTAGACTGTATGAAGTTTTAAATAATTTAGTATGAATAAATTTTGACGAAAAAATACTGAATACAGATGTCGCGATAAGTTGCCTTTAGGTGAAAGCTAGGGTTTTTAGTATGCTCACCGGATGCCAGAGATGACAGGGAGCCAGCAGTACTGCCGCCGCCCTCGTATGCGTAGTTGCGCAGGTCGTCAAACGGCGGAGCATTAGGATCGCTGTCAGCCCGTCGCTTGTGCTCCTCGATGAACATACCTACGTTGGTCTCCCCCGGCAGGGGCACCCCAACGCCCGGTGGCACCCCCACACCTACCATAGGACCAACGCCGAGCCCCACGCCCATTAGCGGATCTAGTGAGAAACAAAATCATGTGTTAGCTGTCGTGTAATCGAAATTGTGTTATGACAGCCGCTCTACCCGCAGCTCCGTGCTGATTTAATGTAAGCAGCACTTTGAATGATAATTTATTTATAGGATAATATAGAACACATTTAATTCAACAATTGTTATTCTTATTAATTATTATTAAAGATAATCATCCATTTGAATACTTCGTGGGGCAGTGGGCGAAGATTAAAAAAAAAAACTATTACAAAATACATATATACTGCTCATAGCTGCCTTTATTGACGAATTATTCTCAAATAAAATATCTCAAACTTTTATCATTCGTGTGTATTGAAAATTTTCCGGCTATAGGGCACTCGTTTATCGCAATAAAGGTTATAATAACGCGCTCTCACTGCACGTGATGATGGGGCATAAAGCAATAAAGGGAAGTCCCATACCCATTACCAAGACCGTATTTGATATATTGCTCCGTCTGATAAACACGTTCCGATGAAATTCTCTCACATGTTCGATGATGAAATACGGAGGCAGCTGTCTTACCGTACATTTAATATCTCTTGTTCGTAACCCATGCCTGTCATCTTTTTGCGAGTTTTTTTCGTTATCTTTGAATTGCGCCGTATGTCGGGATGAAAACATTGAATTATATTCTACTTACGACCGACGACGTATAAGAACCAACATTGCGAACAAAATTTGTACAACACGCGTTGCCGTAAAGCATGCTACTGCATCAATAGATTGCATACAGTTATCGCACATTATTCACAGCTATTTGTATCACCTCATCAGTGGCAGCGTACTTAGTCTGAGAACCATTAGGTCCTGGGTATTTGGGTTTTATTAATAGCATAGGTCGGCAAACGAGCCAGTGGGGTCACCAGATGGTAAGTGATTTCCACGGCCCATGAACGCTCACAATTGGTACAAGTGTTTTAATGTCCCGATCAAGGCAACTACACAGATCGTTTAATGAAATCGGTCGTTAGTGATACATCATATCCTTTCGCACTCAGGGTACGGGGTCGACCGAGGCAGTTGCGGTGCTGCGCTGCAACATACGGCGCACAAATTTTCTTCTCAGTATACGTTCTAATATTCGTATCGTATCAGCCTGTGTTGTGCCATACGCACTCACGACTCTAATTCCCGACGGGGTAGGCAAAGGTGTAAAGAGTATACCCAAATTTCGCCGAGCGTATCTTCGTCCCATGATGTGATAGGAGCCAGCCTATCGCCATACCGAGTACAATTCCGGACTCCGGGCTGATACTGAGCGTTTCGTAATAGAAAAACCCAATATCACTTTTATCTGACTCGGGGATCCAACTAGAGACCTTAGCGTCAGCCTCAGTTGTAGAGCGTGCACCATTGAGGTAATTGTGCTGTCCAATGTTGAGTAAAGGCCTCTTTTTATGAATTACGATCCTGTGCTATTGTTGGCCAGTTGTTATTCCATTTGTCTAGTTCGTCATCTCCTCTTCGGGCTATTGCGACGTCTTCGAGCCCTATAAAGACCCCACTCAGTTGTAAACTTTGCTCACAGCTCGACATACAGATATGAGAATCTAATACGTTATATCTAGTATGTTAGTAAGTATATATACTTCGGAGTTTTCTTCTTCTTCCACCTGTCCTTATCTCACTCACAGTGGGGTCACTTTGTTGCTTTAAAACAGATGCTACAGAAAGATTTGGTTTGTAGTTTTTACGACCCGCCGCCTGCTTCAATGTCTACTCCTATGGGGAGAAAACACCCAGACCCGAAACACATATTTGTGGATCACATACAAATTTGTCTCGATGCGGCAATCGAACTCGTTCACTTAACAGTCGGTTACTCGCCCACTGCGCCACACAGTACCTATGTCAGTATTATGTAAATATACTTTAGTGTAAGAAACATTATAATCAAACAGCATCTAACCCCGTTCAAAGTTTTGAATCAATTGGTTCACCTGTTTACAGATACATCGAGCATCAAATTATAATTTCTGATTTATTAGGTTTGTGGTATCCAAATATAAATGCAATATTACTAATATTTCGAACATCGTGTTTGCGTTAGATCCAATTAATATGAATGTTATGGTTTATTCTTGTGGATTTTCTTAATAAGCCTGTCGTATGCAAAGATGTGGTCTTTGTAGTGTATGGTTGAGTTATTGTATATTTTTGTATTGAATGTACTTCTTATATTATAAATAATAAATAACATCCAACAGTCACATACGTAGCCGATACCCACACAGCAAGATACGATTATGTGGGTATCAGGCTCTACGAGAGACTTTGGGTCTCGCAACACCCAGACCCGAAATAAATATTTATCGGACAAAATAAATATTTGTCCCGGTGCGGGATCGAACTCGCGGCTTATGGTTTCACATTCGGCTATTCGCCCATTGCGCCAAGGAGACTGTGTAAATAATGAAGGAGAACAAAAATATAAAATAAATAAATAGGATATTTGGGTGTAATGGAACCACCGTATAAATACATCGGCAGCTGCTCTGAAATCAATCTTTTCTAGAGTCTTAATATAAATTTACATAATACATAGTGTATGTGTGTAGTAGTGTGCTAGCGTGTGTAAGCATGTGTACAGACCGACTATACAGGGATGGAGGAGGTCGGTTACACACACTACAGTATTGTAAAGGAGTTGCTTAGATGCGGGTTTCCATTTTTGCTCCTTTGTAAAACAAAAACGAGATGTGCTGAATAAGAAATTCTAATGTGTGAATAATTTGTATAGTAATTAATTATAAACTGCAATTGTGAGCGAATGTGAATATTTATCTGTTCAAAATACAGTTATGTCACGTTTACAAATTAATTAATAGCCAGCAATTTAATTTGCATCATTACGTTAATCAGTGAGAATTTGTATATGTATTTATATATTGAACATCAACAAATAACTTACTTCAGAATCAAATAAAAAAAAGCAGGAAACAGTGTCCCATAGTGAGAGATTTTCTATACCTGTCATGTTATTCATATACAAGAAATAAAGTGCAACAATAAAATTATTAGTTGACGTTGGCAATATTTGAAATAGGCTAGTAGACACATTTTTAAAATACGCTTTATTTTGTCAATGAGGCTTTTATAGACCGTTTTTTTATTTTATTGTATTTTTCTGAGACTTATAAAACAACAAAACTTTAATTTAAATTTAATTTTTTCATGAACATACGAAAACGCCGTCGGCCATGTTGGCCTATAGATTATTATCTGTGCAATGACGACACATATTAGTAAATAAACACGCGAAATAACCTATGCGAACTAGATATCGACTGAAACTCAAATTTATTTTTGCGAAGATCACTTCGATGTAAGTACTTACCTACATAATATCTTATTATTTTTGCTACCACAACATGCGATTTGGGAATGGCATTTAGTTGTTTACATAGTGACTGACGTCACGATCATGGCGGTAGCGTTTTCGAAGATTTCAAATAAAGATAAAAAAATATACCTATTTTGTAATTTGAATTTTAAAGACATCTTCTACTTTAATGTATTGAAATTTATATATTTGGGTCCCATAAACCAAATACTGTAGGAAATAAACAATTATTTATAAAATTTTGGTATAAAACTATCCTATTGTATTGGAATAATCTGCCCAAATAGAAAACAAATTAACATCTTTTAACAGCGCTACTCATCTTCTAATTGTAGCCAACTTGTAATAATTGTAATAATTGCTGCACTGTATTTATGAAATCAATAAATCAATACAAATAACGTGACGAATCAAAAAACTCGTATTAGACGCACACATACCTCATATAATTTTGCGTATAAACCTGCTATTTATTTTATTATATTACATCACATATCTCGATTTAGACCAACTCTATACTCAGCTTTTCCTAGTATTTACTAGTAATATTGTTTTAGCTTTTCTTAGTCCGCAGCAGCAGCATTAAGTGATTATTTTGACGTATGGTGTAAGGAAGCAATTACAATACTACATTTAACCGAGCTGTTAGTAAGCGCCTGACTCATCTAACAGCCTGTTTTTGGAGAATCCCTTTGTGTTTCGATACAGGTCAGTCCTGAATGCAAATACTGTTTACGTAGGTGAATATAGAAAAGTGAAACACGGTCGAGCGCTGTATTGAATGTGGGTATGTTAGAGTTTATCAAGCGATGTAATGTATCAAGTTCGCTCCAAATGCTAGATTACAATTAGATGCTACGGGTCAATCGACACCCTAATTTTCTTAACTAGATACGTACATGTACTACATGAACATAAAATATGAGATCACTTATGGTAGGTAGGTAGGTAGGTCCCTCGTATGCGAAAGGCCGTCTGGGTTGGTACCACCGCTTTGTCTATTTCTGCCGCCAATCAGCAGAGAAAATATTAAAGAATATATTATGGGGTATATGAAACTTAACAACTAATATCTTCAACGCACAACAGCGATCTAGCGAAGCTTTGTCCCGGGGTGACGAACGTAGTCCAGTTCCA
This sequence comes from Mimas tiliae, assembly GCA_905332985.1. Lineage (NCBI taxonomy): Eukaryota > Metazoa > Arthropoda > Insecta > Lepidoptera > Sphingidae > Mimas > Mimas tiliae. The sequence goes on from HG995241.1 coordinate 9,094,271, forward strand.
TGCAGTGCTTTGTAATTCAAAGTTCTGTGTGGTGTTGCTTCTGTTTATGGGTAGTATGTATGATTTTTTGAAATCGAAAACCTTTAAATCAAATATAAATTGTATATCTGTTGGTTTTTCAACTCAAGACTTCACAGTTTCTCAGCCTGAGTTTGCTACCTAGGCGAATGAGGCGCGTATTATCTTTATTCCGAATCTTCTTCCACCTGACCATATCCCACTCTCAGTGGGCTCGGCGAAACATGTTTTCAACACATGTTACAGAAAGATTTGGCTTGTAGTTTTTAGGAGCGGCCGCCTGCCTGACGTCCACCCCTGTGAAAAGAAAACACCCAACACCGAAACAAATATTTCTGGATCTCACAAACATTTGTCTCGGTGCGAATCGAACCCGCGGCTTTCACTTCACAGCCGGCTACTCGCCCACTAAGCCACGGAGGCTGTCCGTATAATCCGTAAAGATTAAGCAAAGCAATTTGTTGTTTAGATAGACGCAATAAATGTTATTCGCCACATCACACTACTATATTATTTAAAACCACACGTCATAAAACATGTTTAACAAATTTTGCAGAAGGAAAACGCTTCGTATGAAGTTCCCACACCGACAGTAAAAACGGCATAAAAACCCATTCGGTATTAATTTACAAGTGTGTAAAGAGAGGGACATTGCCCAGATAGAGGTCGAAAGTAGCTAATTTAGTATGTAATATATTTTATACATAAAAATACATTCACAGGTAGTTAAATAAACTTACGCCTGTATTCCTGATAGGGTAGGCAGAAGTGCAACTTGCGCACCCACTGTTTGCTTGCCTATATGCGTCTCGTAATTCTTATAAGAGGCGAACCTACCATCCTAACGGACACAATTTCATTCTCGGACAACGCATCTGTTTTTGAATTTTTTAAACTTAATTTTTAACTTTCGATTGTCTGAACTAGGAATCGAACCCAGGATCTCATAGGTTTCATAGCTTATGTACACTGCCACTTGACCAATGAGACCATCAAAATATTATGTATTACTAGCTTTTGCTCGCGGCTCAACCCGCGTGATTTTCTTTTCCGGGATAAAAAGTAGCTTTTCTATCTGGGTGTCTTTCATCAAAATCCTAGCAACCGGTAAGGTGTGATTGAATAACAAACATCCAAATTCGCAATCCCACAAACTTTTTTTTTTAATTATTTATATTTTATTTGGCCTGACTAAAGAAACGAGCAGGTCACTCGCCTGATGGTAAGCGCCACGCTTGCCTATAAATTAAAGCAACACTACATAGATCCTTGAATTACAAAGCTCTGCATGGCATCGGACTACGCTCGTTACCCCGGAGACAAGTTAAATATCATAATGTCCAGTAATATTACTGGCTTCAATGTCCTTCAAACCGAAAAACAACAGTGCTTACACATTGCTGCTTGGCCGCAGAAAGCGGTGGTACCAACCCAGACGGCCTCTCGCATACGAGGGCGGATCCTACCACTTACATTTATAATTGAAGTAGGATAAGCAATACTCAGTGATCACTTACATGGTAGTTTAGCGGGAGCGTGGTCCGGGAGAGGTCCTCCGATCGGTATCTGCAGTGGAGTTATATCGAAAGCAGTCATGTCGTCTTCACCACCGCCTTCATCATCGTAGTTTATGATGTTTTCGCGTACATCATCGTCCGGACCGGGGTACTTTATGTGGGCCTCGCGCCGCCGATTGTACACCACGAACACTAACACCAGAACTGGCAAACGAAAGAATGTGTTGAGATGGTAGCCAGTTTTTCGATAGCTGTCACGTCATTAGTATTTACGGTAAGTTAATAACTTCAAAAGTCGAAGAGTTTCTCATTTTCCCTCGTGCTTTGCATCAGATCCTAACAATATGTAACTAGCTTTTGCTCGCGGCTCCGCCCGCTTACGGGACAAAAAGTACCCTATATCCCCTTCCCCAGGATATAACCTACATCCTTACAAAATTTCATTAAAATCCGTTCAGTCGATTAACCGTAAAACGTAACAAACAAAGTTACTTTCCCATTTATTGTATCAGTATGAAATAAAGTGTACGAGACTTCGGAGTTAACCCTATAAAATACAAAAAGAATAATCAATCGGTATATTTTTTTTATCCTGGCACAGCGAAGTACACTGCACCTGGTGTTAAGTATAGTACGGTCCAAATATAATATGAACTGTCAAGAGATATTGCGTCCCTCAGTCGGCAGAATTATGCCGGCCTGAAGTTACTCGACATACACTGGAAATACATTACATTTGGAGATATCGCGTAACATACATAAAAGTATAGACAAATTGAAACTTTCTTCTTTTGAAGCCGATCTAAAATATGTATGCAGATTCGTACATCGCCTCTAGCGGATTGTATTAGAAACGTATTAAATTCATACATGTTTTGCGTTACGGATGACGTGACAGGTATCGAAAAAACACACTAGGCACACAGATTTCCACATAGCCGCTGTAAATTGTAAGGCGATAACAGTCGCACATATAGTCCTGACCACACACTATAGGTTAACCTGTATGTGGGTATCATGAACTACGAGGAACTTGCGATCCGCAACACCCAGATACGAACAAATACTTGTCGATCACAGAACTATTAGTCTAGATGCGGGAATCGAACCCACGGCCTAACGTTTCCCAGCCGGCTACTGGCCGACTGCACTTTATATAAAAAAATGTAAGTTACTGTTGTTAATGTAATGTCAAGGAAATTGCGAATGACATAAAGTAGATATCTTAACCTATTTTCATTTTCAATTTCCGGTAATGTTATTTACTAATAGAAGTGATCATTGGACCTGACCTGACCCATTATTTAATCCAATAAAGATGGGATAGAAGTTCAGAATTAATACAAAATATGTATTTATTATGATGTTATTGGATTATTTAAATTTAGATCGTTTACCCTCCAGTGAAAATTATTTACAAAACGAACGAGTAAGTAGTATCTCGCTCTCGATTACTGAAATTATATTTATTTCAAACCATTGACTTTTATTACAATTAATTTACATAAACACATCTGAACGGCGTAATATTAATTAATGGTGTCGGGGTTGTGGAATCGGGTATGCAATCGTCATTACAAAACAAATAATATATTATGAAATGATTTAACGTACTACTGTTGATGTGGAAATTAAATGTAATACTTATGGAAATGGAAATAAAAAATTGAGACATCAATTGAGGTTACGAGAACCAGAGTGTGATCTTTTATATTAATAACAATATTGTTACTCTATAATACGCAATATAAAAAAATGCCCCAATAATGCTCATAATAATTTGTCTCATATATACTCGTATGGTTAAACGAAAATACAGTATATACTGCAAAATTAAATAGAATATCAGATATTTTTAAAAGTGTAATTTAAATCACGCTGGTTCTCGTAGCCAGAAATTATCATGCAAATAAAACAATGAGTGTGCTCACCTAAAAGCATGAACAAACAAACAATGATAGCTATAATGAAATCCCTGGAGGGCGTGATGATCCCGGAGGCGAGCAACTCCAGTTCGCAGTCGTGTCCGGTGTAGCCGAACGCGCACACACAGTCGTAGCGACGCGCCGGCTCGCGGTCCACGCACGTACCGCCGTGCAGACAGGGCCTTTCCAGGCACTCGTTCACATTCACGCAAGTGCTGCCCGCTCGTACCGAGCCCCCGGGACACCTACACAACGTGCGCTCCAAACTTTACCTCGACTGTGGCGTGCAGCTGACGCCGCGCCATGCCGCGCGCACTGAGCCTCCCACAAAGTAAGCATGCACTACTGTATCATATACAAGCTAACTCTACCGCTATAGATACACAGATATGTCTATGATGAGGATGTGTGGACAACGTGTGCGCATGTGAGAGTGCATCGAGACGACCGTCTAGTGGAACACGCGGAAGCGTGGCTACGTGGTGCTCACTCATTATAATGAGGAGGCAGACGAGGATGGCTGCCAGCGCGCCCATGCTGAGCTTGAGGGTGCGGCCCTCTTGCACGAGCTCGCAGTTCTCTCCCCAGAACCCTTCAGGACAGTGACAACGGTAGCCCGGCTCGCGGTTGACACAGGAGCCGCCGTTGCGACACGGGAAGTAGAGACACTCGTTCTTGTCTACGCAACCTTTGCCGTCCGGCGACAATACCAAACCCTCACCGCAACTAAACATCATTCCAAATACATTCATTATTATATGTACATACTTATTTATATTTGTTAAAAGCTTATTATTATGGATCTAAAATAATTGCGATTAGTTATAAGATAAAAATATTATCCTTAAAGAAATATATATGTATGTAGATAAATATAAGTAGTATAAAAAATTTGGCATAAAACTCAGTGCGCGCTAAAAAGTAAATCACAAAGTATATTAGATCATTACCCATTTTACCTATAAACCTTTTAAACAGTATTGTAGCTATTACACTATTTTGTAACTTTCAGGGCTTGTTTCAGCATGTCTATTTAAAGTTACTCGTCAAAAAGGCATTAAACAACCAATATAGAAAGCACCAATGTCACTTAAATGTTTTCATAATGTTTGCTGGGACATTGTGAAACAAGTGCTTATAATAAAAGACAAAACACCGATAACTTAAATACCGTTTAAAAGTTTAAATGTAATAAGGAACATTATGTTAAATGAAATCCTGGACATTCGTCAAACATCCCTAATAAATGTCATTCATTATCAATAATGTGCTTATAAAATAAAAAATTAAAATTAAATTGACACCGATAGTACATAATTAACAAAAGGCAAATGGAACTTACGTGCATTCGTATTCATTCCACAAGTCAATGCAAACAAAAGGCTCTGTGCAGTGTACATTGATGCAAGGGCTATTGGATGGGCAATTTCGATCGAGGTTCCTGGCCATTGTCGCTTGTCCCCACTGTGTGCCATTCATAGCTGGTGGCAGTGGTAAGTGCTTCCCTTCCAATCTAATATCGTCTAAGCATCCTTTCTGGAAATCTGCGTACACTTCAAAGGTTCTCACACCAGTATATTCAGCTTTCCCACCAGCGTAGACACCTTCTTGTTTGTCCACTAGTAGCCATTGGTGCCCTTCAAACGTGAAAGTCTCATTGTATCGTCTTCCTTCGCCCCCATCAATTTCAAGCGTTGCAGCGCTTCCGTATCGGCTGACCCGCGCTATATGCCACTGTCCATCATCAACGGCAACAGAATTAAGCCATACATCACGTTCTTCAGTCCGTAAAGAATTGAGATTGTATCGGAAATGCAATCGTGCATCTTTCACCTCCAGTATGCCATATTCACGGTTGTGTTGATCACTTACTCTGAAGAGTTCGCCGTGAGGTTCGCGCGTTCTAAATCTTAATTGTATTTGGGTACTAAACCTGTCTGGTTCGAAACTCAAAGCGAATTTCACATAGCTTTGTGGTCGGAAGCTAGTTGGCGTAGTCGGTAAATTACACGATGGTCCCGTCCAGCCCGGTAGGCACTGGCATCTTGCTTCTGAAAAACTGCCCACGCAAGTACCATGTTCCCAACATCTTGAAGTAGTATCCGCTTGGTTACAAATTTCTTCAGTTTGTGGACAACCTGCCACTGAATTTCTAGAAAGCCCAGGATGAGCTAAATCGTATAATTTACTGTTATGTATTAAATTTCTTATACAACCATCGAATCCTTTTCCTATAGGCATATATTGCCAATGGTAATGAGTTGGGTCAAAATGTTCTATATACAAACCACCAATTTGTAATGGAGCATTAACGTTCAGATATTCGTTAAATGGAGGTATTGTTCCTGAGGCTTGACAAGTTGAATCATCAAATTCAGGAGGAGTTCCGTCTTCCATTTCTTGAATATCTGCTGATTTACAAAAGTCCACAATCATTCTAACATTTTCTGTATCCCAAAATATATCTATGCGATGCCATTCTCCGTCATCTAGAGATTTCTTCGTTTTAACTCGTAATTCCAGGGTACCAGAACCAAAATCGATTAGTAGTCTGGGATTTCCTCTCTCTAATTCGACAGAAATAAAATCCGATACCATTATTTCTTCTGATTCAGGTGGTACTATGGGACCGTTGTATAACAATACTCCCTCTGACTTTCTAGTTATAAATTCAAAGCTTAAATGGGAGCTGTCACACATTTCCAAAGCGGGATACCATGCCCATCCAGTACCTCTGAAGCTTCGAGATGTTTGCTGACATCTGGGCCCTGTGTAGCCAGGTGGACATGAGCAAGTCAAGCCATACTTGCCTTCTATACATCTGCCACCATTGTAACAAGGAGAATTACGACATGTTTCGGCCTGCGTAAAGTTTCGTGCACCACATGTACACTCAGAAATTACATCCACTCGAACGCCTACAAGTGCAGTTTTATTGGCGTTCACCATATATGGTAGATTGCTTATGTCTAGAACATTAGTGCAAGATCCTTCACACATCTGGTTTTCATAAAGACATTCGTCAATACCCACCATGGTTATGTTGATTCCGACTGCTCGTTCAATTTCTTCCCTATGCATCAGTACGATACCATTTAATCTTACTGGTTTATAATAATGAGCACCGTGGGCAGAAAAACGAATGTCTGTTACAGGTGGGTGCTTTTTTCTAAGCTGTACACTAAATATGTCGATGTTTTCGCGTTCTGTATTTAATAGATCAGCTAATTTGTCTTTAAATATATTCAGTTTACTTCTAGAAACGCTAAGAGTCTTGTAATTCCAGACTCTAATAAAGTCTTCATCTGATATACCGGATACTCTTATGGATCCCGAGTTTATTATTGCCTCATGCGATATTTCCTTGACGTAAACTGTAACATTTGCTGGAACATCCGTTTGAGTATGTTTTCTATCATACACTTTGAACTTTAAATGGTACTTACCTTCTCTGGTTTTATGTTTCATTTGTACCATACCGGTTTCTTCATTTAAAGTAAAGTTTGGATGTTCTGTGCTCTCCCAGAAGAACTTTTTATCCGGCAAATCCCAGTCATCAAGATCATAAACATAAACACGTCCTATTTCAGTCTCAGGTACCTGACCTTGGTAACTATAAACGAGAATGTCCTTAGATCCCGGTTGCATTTTATTATCATTGACATCCCCGATTATCACTGTAAGAGTGCTCGTTCCGGTCATAGCTGGATTTCCATGATCTTTAATTATAATAGGTATAAGATACTCTTTTTGTTGTTCTCTATCAAATGACCGGAGAGATGAAACTATAGCCATACCGTCACCGTTAGCACCTTTTTGGTCTTGCTCTACTTTGAAAGAGGCTCTAATGATATCGTCTGCGCCGGGATCCAGTCTGAACTGGAATGGCGGTCCATTACTTTTAGATCTGTCGTCGTCATCTGTAGCTAAAATTTCAGCAACTTTTTTCGGCGTGATGTGCTCAGTAAGTACAGGTCTGTAGTCTTTTAAGAATGTTGGTGCATTATCATTTATGTCCTGAACAATAACAGTAAGAGTGGCCGTTGCTGTTCTCGGCGGAACTCCATCATCGATAGCTAAAATCTTAACTTGATGACGTGGAGTATCTTCTCTATCCAAAGACCTTTGGATACTAACTGTACCTTCTTGATTTATTGAAAATTGTCTTTTTCTATCAGACGATCTATCAATGGCATATGATACTTTACTTTTACCACCTTGATCGGGGTCGGTAGCTTTAAATGTTTCTAAACTTTTTCCAACCTCCGCATTTTCATAAACGGAAACCTCTATATTTGCTCTTTCAAATTGTGGTTTATTGTCATTTATATCCCTAAGTTTAACTACTACCCATGAATAAGCTACATGATATTTATCGTTGTCGTTATCTTCTCCTTTATCATTAACTTGTATCCTAAACCTGAAGCCATTACTTTGTAATTGATCTTCATAATCTAAAGGCTGTACTATTTTTAATGAGCCCGTACCGTCATTATTTCTTACCATAGTAAACTTATCAGCACCGTAACCACTATTTTCGATAACTTTATACTGGAACTTATTTGTTTCATCTTCATCGTGTACAGTTACTGTGAGAATAGGCATTTCAGGTAAATTGGTTCCATCGGTTTCATCTACTTCAGTAAACCATTCGTCTTTGGTAAACTGCGGAGGCATGTCGTTAATATCTTTAACTCTTATTGATGCCGTACCTGTTCCCTTTAACCCCCCTCCATCTGATGCTACTATCTGTATTGAATAATCAGGTGTCCGTTCACGGTCTAAACAACAAACTGCAGTTTTTATAACACCGGTTTCTGGTTCAATTTCAAAAATAGGCGAACCTGTTTCTTCTTCAATTACATTTTTCTCTATAGAGTACCAAAGTTTTGCGTTATTACTTTCCGCCGGATCGTCGTAGTCAATTGCGGTCATTGTCATAACAACCATACCAGCTGTGCCATTTTCTGTGACATTACCAAAGTACACGCCTTGAGGAAATATAGGGGCATTATCGTTAATGTCTTTGAGATTGACTTGAACATCTGCGTATCCTACGAGCCCTTCACCGCCCTCGTCTTGAGCGAATACTGTAAACCTCCATTGAGGTCGTCCATTAGGTTGATCACGATCCAAAGACTGCAATAAAAGCGATACTTAAATAAATAACCGTACCTGAAATCTGAATACCGAAAAGTAAACTCAAGTAATACAATTTTGGGTATAAATCAGGTATATTTATTGCAGTACTGTATAAACTTCGATAAGGTTTAAAGAAAAGAGGAAATAAAATATAGTCCAATATGTCCTTAAAAATCATACAATAGGACTGCACTACTAATATAATATACTCATTAATAATTATTTAATGAAATATCGTACGATGTCCTTAATATTCAACGTCCATTTTTCTGTTCTCGTTACAGAAATATTTGGCTTCAGGTTATGACACAAATGGTATGCAATAAATGTGCGATTGCATTGTGAATGCAGAGCACTCGTTGCCTCATGTGTCTATGGCTATCTGTGGACTCGAGTTCATGCATAGTTCTCACTCATATGGTTCATTCATGATTCTGTTTCCGTGTGAGGAATTTCACAAGGCTACGATCATAATTTTATTGATTTATTTAACATATTACGTATATTTATTCGAAACGTAATCATGTCTTAGATATAAATCAAAGTGTAGAAACACATAAGTGACGTAAAATTTCACGTGAATTAGTTCAATATTGAATTATTTAATACGGTAAAGCGACATATAAGAGGTCGTGGGAAATTGCGACAGATTTCAATCATCGAAGTACATATGCGTATATGGAAACATTCAACAGTGTTTTACAAATTCACACCGCCTTGTATCTCAATATTAAACATATTGGCTCCGTTGAAATTTTCCCTCTGATCAACCCTCAACCCTTTCCTGCTCATTGGAGTTTGTGTATATTTTATAAAAAAAATATTAGTTTGCCTACATCTGCACATTTTCAAATATGATAAGCAACTAAAGTTAAGTACCATAATATAATAAGTATAGTTTTAATTGTTAATAATATCTGAAGTATAATGATATGTGATCACATAGGTAAGTATATCATTATTTAATTCACTCATATGTATATTGAACTTGAACTTAAAATAAATATTTATACTATCCAATATTAAACGTAGTGACAATTTTTTTTAATGAAATAGTTTATGCCATGCCATTTAGTATTTAAATTGTCTTTCACTACATATACTCACTTTAAGTACAAATATTTCCCCAGTGGTGCGGTTGATGTCAAACTTGCTATTTGCCGGATTGTCAGGATCAATTCCCTGTCCAGTTAAGAAATAAACGATGTTCTGTTGTCTGTCTTTATCCCCATCTGTGGCAGTGACCTGTACCCAGAAAAAACAACTTGAGCAAAACTGTAATAACTAAAAAGTAAACTATACATTGTTCAAATATTTTGTAGAGTCAATATCTGGATTATTAGTTTCTAAAGAGAAACAAACGATGCCAAATAATGGAAAATACATAAATCGTTCGAACTTGCATTTATTAAATATAAAGTTGATTTGCGAAACTTGGGTTTTATGTTTGATTTTTGCTGGCACAATACTAAGAAAGTTTGGTTCTATCGATGAAAATGTCCCCGGGGATACAAAAGGGCGACTTGTTATGCGTACAACAATACAAACAAATCCAGTAGTCAAACGTAGAAATATTTTTTTTGACAAACTTTAAATATGATTACGCAAACATGCACAGTAAAGGTAAAGGTATTAAAATAAGACATGTCACTTAAAAACTTCAAAAGGAGAGCTATTATATATAACGATTATTACATACAATAAAGTTTACTTCTCGGAAGATTTCTCAAGTTTATGAACTACAACAGCCTGGATTGTTCGTATCGCTGGAGGCCAACTATATTAGAAACGGTCGCCGGAAGCAACAAAAACTTTTTGCTATTTCATGAACAAGAGAGATATACGCTCTTTCTCACTACATAAAGTAGAAGGGTGACGCTATGATTTGTCACAACAATAAATGCGGCTTACGCCTGCCAGAGTTCTTTGCAATAAAAAAGTTATCTCAGAACAAGGTGGCGACATAAAATAATCTATCTCGTTTCAACACAATATATCAATGCAAATGGTGTGCTAAATGAAGAAATTCATCACTGTAAAACTGTGTAGCATGCCTATTCTTTAGTAAGTGGAATGTCCAATTACGAGAAGCCGTTTGGAACGGGAGCTATGAGGAGGGTAGACGTTTGCGTAATTATTCGGATCATTTGCGAATCTCACTCCAATTATAAAAAAATCTTGTCACTACAAGAGACTTGGGACGAGGGCTTCACTACCTCGGTAAAAGGACATTTCCACGAGTCAGTGTTAGAATCAAATAAACCTCACACAGCTCAAGTACCTACATGGTGGGTACTATACTTTAATTTTAAAAATTAACATATTTCATAGATTCAATAATGTCTGCATGGAAATAAGGCAAGTATTACTTATAATGCAATCCAGCAAAACCGATAAACACATTAACCCAAGTTTCGAATGAACATGATGTACCCAACGTTAATTTAACATGAAATAAGACAACTTACTTGTAATCATCAGAAGAAACTAAAAACATTTCCTCGCTCAAAAAGTTTCAAAACGGTGTCATGCAACAAGAGTGTAAATATTCGTAGTACAGAAATGAAGCGGATACTCTACTATAAGCTCTACTATCATCAAACATTAATTACTTACCGAAGAACCTGTGAAACCCGAGACGTTCAACAACAAATTACTGTGTTAGTTTAGAACCATTACAAAATCGATGCATTATACTATGAACGACAGAGTATAAAATGTAACGTTCTTTATTACATAATCTATTTTTATATGGCACGCAAGTGACAATAAAATTAGTGGTACTTTTGTAGTTTACTATTGTGTATTAAAGATGTCTGTGGCAATTACAATGATAAGAAAATACCTACGTATAATTTTAACAGAATTCTAAACCTTGTACCTATTGAATCACTGGGATTTGTGTTCATTACGATATCACACATATTATTTTACCAAGTAGAAGATTTTATATTCTACTCAATTAGAAATATCATAGCTTTGTAAAATAAAACGTTATGCTCTCGAGTAGTGTTAGAGTCCAGGTAACTGGTACATTCTAGGTCGCCTAGTTAACGTATAAAGATGTTTATTGTTAGTACAATTATTAGTAAATAGTCGAAGGTGTAGGGTGGAATAAGTTATTTTATACTTTGAATATTTGCATAAAGTTAAAGCTTTTATTCCAATTTCTGTTTGTAATCGGCATGTATGGCTATCAAAGCATTTATATGCTTATTTTATACGGATTTGTACGTAATTATTATTAATTATGTACAAATCCGCATTTGTACTACTTATTATTATTTATGTGGTTAAATAGCTAATTCAAATGTAATGTATTTATAAATGCTAGCCATGTTATAGTTTCCAGTTATAAAAAATAAAATAAAATTATAAATGTTAGTAACAGCGTTCCCAACATCCTTATAATCATCATTATTTGGTTAGTCTGTTAAAAAAAAAAACAAAATAAAAAAACCTGTATGAGGGAACGGGGGAAGGGTCCTGTTTCCTCGTACGCTTGCGTGACGTACACGTTGCGCGTGAACTTGGGCGGCAGGTCGTTGACGTCGAGCACGCGGACCAATACCCGCGTAGAGTTCTCGTTGCGACCGTCGGAAGCCACCAGCGTCAACTCGTACTGCGACACGCATATTACAACCCAACATGCTCATGCAATGTCACACACGGGAAATATAGTGGCCTAGGTAAACTTCCTTCCCATTATTTCAAGAGTGCCACAAGAACGGTGGGACTACAGAGTGAATACAGATGACCTGATAGTCACAGACTTGGTACTAACCAGGGCCGCCCCTCCCATATTGCGTACTGATCGGCAGTCCAGAAGCCGAACTAAGGAGAAGGCGTCTCCGCATGTCCGATCTCAGAGATCTGGCTATACGTTCTCAAAGAATAGGCATAGTAAACCGAACTAAATAAATGGGGCAAGTAAAGCTATATTTTAATATATCTCCATACTAATATTAGCCTCGGGCTCGTGGTTCTAACCACCCTCTATTAATTATATCGACGATTACAAAAAGTGCGGGAAACACCCAGCTATTTGTAGAAAGGAATTTCATAAAAACCTCCGCATTAAAAAGTCAATAAGAACTACCTATCAGATGCGAGTACCTACCTACCTACATACCTACAGTGAAGGCCAAATATAATATCTATCGGCGAGCATATGTCAACGATGGCCATCTGGCCAGAATAATTCTTTATTCTGACCTGCCTTAAATTTAACTGACGAGCATCTTAGTCATAATGACAATGATTAATAATGAAAAGCCCGTCATAATGACCATTCCTATGAATAGCGTTTCGGGATCTAGTATATCTTTTTATTTATTAAGGCTGTGTCAAGTTTGCGACCGATGAGATACTCTTTCGTTGTTTTTTTTGCACTACAGTTATCTACAAACGAGTTCGGCCGTGGTAGTGTATTTGTATGTGTATTTTGTAGAGATATGATAAAACACGCGTTATTAATTATTGTTGGTTCAGTTCTGTATCACAGCATATCCTCCAGGTTTGTCATGTTGAATTTTTACGTATTTGTTTTAATAATTTGAATGACGATAGGAACAGTTCGCTTGCCTGATGGTAAGTGTCACGTCTGCCCATAAACAGAAGCAACACCACGCAAGAACTTTGAATTACAAAACACTGCATGACATAAGCTGTTAAGTCTCATAATGTCCAGTAATTTCACTGGCTTCAATATCCTTCAAACCGAAACACACCAGTGCTTACACATTGCTGTTTGCCGGCAGAAATAGATAAAGCGGTGGTACCAACCCAGACGGCCTCTCCTAGAGACCTACCACCTATAGTAATACCGAAATTCACAGTGTGCAAAATATTTAATTTTTACGTGTTTTGTTGAAACAAAAAAAAGTCAACAGTTAAAATGTTCCACCAAAAGCCACCGCGAATTATACGCAATGAAGAAGTTAATTTATGCCCTACGAAGAACTTTGTGCGGTAATTGAAAAGTACAAATTTCAAACCGCTCTCAACCCACCGGCAAAGTTCTCATCGTTGAGTAACAAAAATGAGAAAACTCTAGATCGACCCAAAATTATTCTCAAAAAATAATCACCTTGTGGTGCGTAAATAAAATAAGCCGTTAAAGTGATGTTCAAAGGGTAGAGTAATAGTAGAGTATTACGCGACTCACTGAACGTCGGACGTAGCATTCGAATCTCTTGGGCGAGCGTAGTCTCGCTGCCAATTTCAATATCATTCAGTGATTCGAGGAAATGAGAGAAATATTGTATTGCACTATTAATCACGACAGACATCAAACAGTGGACATCTACAAGTGGTTTTAATAGAATTTAAAGGAAAGTGGCTTTGAAAAAGATTTACAATTAAAAAGCAGTTTGAGTAATAAATAAAAGAATAAAATTAGATTCTGTTAAATATTTAACATAGCATATTTTGTTATTTTATGAAGTTTCAAAAATGAGTGCTAGTAAAATAAAAAAAAGAAATTTCGTCCTTCATACTGCTCAAAACCACAGGTTGCTGTTGCGAATAGATAGAACGTAAAAAACAACAACAAAGACACTAGCAAACAACTGGCGCTACAACAAAATAAAACTGTGACCAAAACGAAAATCCCATGCCATGCAAATCAAAAAAAGGAAAACGCAGAAACAAAATCGGGTAACAAGAGCTAACGCTTAGTCCGATTCCTTTTTGAAAGTTTCAACAGTATTGAATTCAATAAAGAATCGAACGATCGCTATGGTTATCACAAAAATGACCTGGAGCACGCGTTTCGGGAGATTGCGGTCATCCTCTTCGGTGATTTGTGTACGGTAAGTGGGTCTCTCGAACACTGGGGGGTTATCATTCACGTCCTTCACGTGAATGACCACTGTTGTGTAGTTCTCCTTCAGGTTGTCCGATGCCGCCAGCTTCAACTCGTACTGTTGCCGACCAAAGCATTTCATAACTCGAACCTTTTATTGTATCGCTTAACTCTAAATTTAATAAATCGCCTACTCGTCAAAACAAATCTGTTTTGGTATAAGCAACAATACAAACAACTAACAGAAGTCACCGAAAATTTCCTCTCTTTGACTTTCAAAATTACGAATTAACAAAGTAATTTAAAAGTTTAATAGAAAGTGGTCCGAAGTAATTTAGGAACGTCTAATAATTAAAACGATTTCCATCTTCGTTATGATGTAAATTTAATGTTACATAGAGTTGTAAAAAATATACTGGCGAGTGGGATTAAAATAATCGATAATAATAAAGTATTATTGCGTTATTAGGTAGGGGACATATTACTTAATATATTGACACCGTAACCGTAGCAAGTCCACACTTGGCTTCGAAAATAGAGTGAGCGTGTTTGCGACCTTAGGGAGTTATTGGTGTCATCTGTCAGTGTCGCTCAGTAATTTCCTCACCCGTCGGGGAAATGTTTGTTCCGAAAGTCATCTCACGCATATTATACAACTTTGGGAATGTTTTCATTGTATTCTTAACCACGATATGATCAAAACTAGTAAGTGCTAACGATAAATGCGGTTCGTGAACTCCATTATGAGCTTAGCCGAAGCAGCCGCAGGTAAGCATGCGTTGCTTCGGGTTGTTGGCTATAAGCTTGTGAAATCCTAGTTCCCAATTTTCATAGACAGTAAGTAAGTACCAGAATACAAATTGGGTAGCTGTTTCGAACCGTAAGATTTACTCGACCTATTTTCACAAACTGTAAATATACAATCCACAGCTCACAACTTATAGGTGCTCAATAAATAAACAGGTTTTCGGTAGCGGAAGCGTAGAGAAACGTCACATAAGACGTTAGAAGGCAATAAGCCCGGCAAATTCAATTTTCCGGCGAGACTTTCTTACACTTTTCTTTTAGGAAGTAACCTTACTATATACATCTGAATACATAACAATGAACGTACTTTTGGAACATTAAGAGAAAACGCTGAAATGTTTAAAAGCAAAGGAGAGCTGAATGTAAACTGGTATACATTCATAAAAGCTCCGTGGGAATCTGCAGTTTGATAGCCTTCGGTAACAACTACGCCGGCTCGCTTAAGTGGGTATTAAAGATTAAAATATTTATCTCGCGAAAAGTTCGATGAAACTTTCTTGAGGCCATAACAAAGAGGCATCTTGTGAAAGCTGCGCGATGCGCAGCAGAGATCAACGCCGCGCGCCCCGACGCCGCGCTTTAAATTGAAACTCGCCAAAGAGTAAATAAGTGCACAACATACTGCTAACGTATAAAACTGGATATTGTACAACAATATTATAGTTTAAGTGCCACTAACTCTTTTTTGATCTAGTCCATCTTCTTTCCAATAAAGGTTTAATTAACGAAAATGGATATTATACTTTAATAAAAAAATCACGAATATTTTTCGATTAATGCTTTTAATTTGGCTCTTCTTCTCTTTATATGTTTTTAAATTGAAGGATTAACATAAATACGTACGTGTCGTAGACATAAAATGAAAAGCGTCGGTGTTTACCTGATTGGTTTATTTCTAATTATGTTGGCTAGCGTGGCCTTCCGTCGTTTAATTTAGGATTAAGTTGACGTGACATAATTGTTGATGAAATACTTAGGCCCCACTTAGACGGTATATTAGAGACACTTATTCCTACTTAACGGGGACTTAGGAAGGATTAATTTAATTGTTAGATTTAGAGTCTGTGTTTAACGTTATTATTTCTTTTATATAGATTTAAAGTTGTAAGCGTTTTATAATATAGACCTATTATAGTTCTTTATGAAATAAGGACGTGTAGTAAAAACCAATAAATTCCTTTTTTGAGGTCATTGTACGGAAAGGGCGTAACCTTAATATATTTAATTGAAGCCAACCGACCGTTTTTTCATAAATGAGTTTTAAAAAGGGACTATGAGTAAAAGAAAACACATTTGGGATGAAGGTCGGTTGCGAGACGATTGACATTACTTTTAGTTAAATATACTGTGTCCCACACGAACACACACACTTGTATCGTTATTGCCTTCAATGATTTGACCTACCAGAACTCTTGACATTAAAAACAATTTACTTACTAGTTCCAACGAGGGAAATTATTTATTAGAAGTATTTATTTTAGATTTCTTTCTTGATAGAAACAGTTAATAATTATTCTATCCGAATATTTAGAGGTGTTAGAGCACGTCTGTTGACAGTCTTGTCTACAGCATAAATGGGCCAGTTCGACCGGGTTGATACCAGTGTCTCACAGAAAGCCGACAAAGTAGCGGCTTGCTGCTGCGTTTCGTACGGTGAGCTAGATATCTGGAGGCCTAAATCAAATAATTAGCTATACAGCATATGAAAATTGCTTTTGAAACCCTTTTTAACTTCACGTACATGGCAAAGCATTTTCATTATGTTAATGACGTTCCCAACAATAAACAACGCAAAATATGTACTGTTACTGATCTTACTAATTAATTTTCAATATTGTGCGCAGACGTCTTTTAATATTGTGTTTCAATAATTAATAAATAAGTAGACAATACAATAATAAAATCTATTGAAAAAAAAACAACTGAAAAGACGAAATGTTTAAATATTTAGACCCGGCAGACGAGGTTACTAGGGCATGTGGGATGGGGACTCAACAGTCATGGTCCCGATAGTTGTTTCTGCTATTGGGTTGATATCAAAGAGACTCGACCAACTCCCCCAGAGGTTTTCAATTGGTCGTTGGGCAAGAGTGAGATTCAGAAAGCGGTGTTATTAGGCACGACACACACTATGAGGAGTTTGCTCACTTAGCCCAGGCCTTACCACAAGTAGCTTTTTTATATTTTTAAATTTTGTTTTTTTTATAAATGTAATATTTAAAAATCTTTTTTAATAAAGAGTACTGTACATAAACCGGTGAATATATAACGTTATTATTCATACACAACTTACAGATTTGTATCTGCTATTAATTGTGGCATATTTACATTTATGATTCGCAGCTCTTAAGAAAAAGCTGTAAAAACAGTTCACTGAACCGAAAAAATATTTTCTATAAATAACGGACAAAATGAGAAGAAATTTCCATTATTTACAGAACGTTTTAGAAGGCGCCTGTAGCGGACATTATAATCGCGTCGATATCAAACGTTATGGAATGCTGTTGCTATGAATAAAAAACTAATGAACTCTATTCAATATCTGCGACATATTTATTAGTAACCACTCAAGTTTCCAGTAATTTGAATTTTGTGAATAAATATGTAATTTCATTTTTTATGATTGCCTCGGTGCCGCAGTTGAGGACGTTAAGGTCTCGGGTTCGATCCCCGGGTTGAGTAAAAGTGATATTGGGTTTTTCTATTACGAAATGCTCAGTATCAGCCCAGAGTCTGGAATTGTGTCCAGTATGGCGATAGGCTTGTATCACATCATGGTATGGAGATAAGCTCGGCAAAATTTGGGTGTACTAGTTACACCTTTGCATAACTTCAGGGATTATATACGTAAGTGCCAGTGCCAGATCTTACCAGGGGTACCCATCCCACAGACGCCCCAACAAATTGATGTATTAGATATAGTCATGAAAGCAAAGGTCTTACTATGAAGGATGCTCAAGACTTGTTGAAATGCAATCATCTAATTAGGAAGACGGACCCTGGTACCACCAGCGCCAGATAGAAACAAGAAATGCCTTTATGCCATTTAAATGACGTTTGAACATAATTGTTCCGAATAAATCACATACAGTGCGACAACTCTTGATGAGTGGCGCTGTTATAAACCTTGAACCTTGTTCACCCAAAGGTTGACTGGTGGAGAATGTTCCAGGCGTCAGCCTGAACTCACTTTATGTATAAAACGTAAACATAAATAAATAATAACGCTCATTGGGCGACTTTCAGCTTTGACAAACAACATTCTATACATTTTCAATTAGGTTCAAAACTTACCCTCGCCAACATATGTTTGTTGCATTCAAACATGATTAGATTTCAAATTCCGGCATTACTTAATTCAGAACTTCGCGTCGTAGAAAATATAAAATTCATTAATACATGTTGATAAACAAAAATAGTGGGAAAAAGAAATCAACATACCCGTTTCCTAGTTTCGTAGTCGAGTGCCCCTGCCACGTAGATGGCGCCAGTCATGTTCTTGACAGCGAAAGCACCACCTATGTTCCCGCTCGTGATCTCATATCGAATACGCGACGCTGCAACAAAAATATATTATCATTTTATACATTTCGCCTTATACATCAAAAACATTCGCGAAACGTTCCCTCATTCCGCATTCGTATAAGATTTTATTGAGATTGTAGTCCTGGGATGGATTATCAACATTTTATAGACGAGTAAGGTATCAGGCCTTCCCGAAATATAAAATTGATATTGACTATCGATTTTTTCGTGTAAAAATATAATAATTATAATAAAGGACTACGAGTTGTTGTGGATGTACAGGCAAGACTCAGCATCTTTTCTTTAGACACGTATAGAAGAAAAAGCGCTCTCATTTTAGAACTGTCGTTACCTGGCAACAACAATTTTATATCACACTTGAGCAGTAAAACATAGGGTAGATCTGATTTCTTTTTCTATAACATATGCCGACCATCGAGCAAGTGGGTCATCCGATGGTAAGTGATCTCCACCGCACATAAACGCCCTCAAAACTAGAAGGATCGTGAACGTCAGTTTTCTATGAGATAATGGTAAAACCCAGTCGCGCCGACCAATTCATGCTGTAGACAAAAATATCTACAGCGTGGCTCTACCACTAAAAAATATTAGTTAACACAATAATAGCCCATACACGGACTTCTGATAATGAGAAAAGTTAGGCTTTAGTCTTTCACATACATTTAAAATTGTCATTAAAGAATTATTGGCCCAAATGATACTCTCGAGTTTCAGAAGGCATAAAATTAACGTAAAAACTTTATACCGAACTTATTGATTGACAGGCAATTGCTTTTCAAAGTATCTACTCGTATGCGAGTTAAGTGTTTCCACTCTAAAGTTATCTCCCCAGCCTTTACGAAGTTAACACACCTAGTTTAACAGCAGTTTCGGGTGTCGTTATGGTAAGAGCGTTTAAAATATAGCTTAGTTTTAAACAGCCGGGACATAATCTTAAGTTATAATAAGTTTTTATTCTCTGCCGTGTAGAATGGATAATTTGCATTTTTACCTTTGTTTATTTTCTGTTATATAATATGAATAAAAAGTGGGTACTTTTATTTATTAGCAATATTAACAAAGCTCGCTCGCCTGGCTATAAACAGAAGCAACACCACATGTATTACAAAGCCCTGTATGGCACTGGAATGCGCTCGTCACCCCGAGACATAAGGTGTTAAGTCTCATAATACCCAGTAATTTTACTGACTTCCACAGTCTTTAAACCGAAATACAACAGTGCGTACACACTGCTGCTTGACGGCAGAAATAAACAAAGCGGTGGTACAACTCAGACGGCCTCTACATAACTTAAGCTCAGGCCTATATCCTCGAAGAGATAGGCAGAGCTCCAACCACTACACCCATGGTTCGCCGAGTTTATTTCACTTCATGATGTGATAGGTGTCGGAGCTTATCGTTATTATCAGGCACGTATCGTTTTTGTCTGACCTGGTATTTTAACCAAGGACCTCAGTGATTTCTCAGACTAAGTGAAGTTTGTTTGTCTGTTATGCTGCCACTAGCGCTTAGAATAATTATACAATGCGATAAGAGTAGATCTCGACCTACATCGATTAGGGACACAACCTGGTAGCTCTCTCCATTGTATGCGAGCAACCTTCTGGGTAGGTACACCGCTTTGTCTAATTCTGCCAAGAATTACTATGTACCAACGCAATGTTATGTTCTTAAGCCCACGGAAGAAATAAAGATTTAGAAGTCAAGGAAATTACTAGGTATTATAAGACTTACCATCCAGTTTTAGAGTGACAGTACAGTAGTGCAGTATTTTGTAAGTCAAAGGTTTTTGTGGTGTACATATTCTTTATGAGCAAGCATGGGCGCTGTAACATCGAGCGAGCGACGTGCTCGTCTCTTCATTCAAATCGCTTACTTTTACTGTAAATATATTGTTAACATTCTGAAAGGTTCGGTACATAGATATACTACATATTTATCCTACTTCCTACTACTATTTTAAATTTGAAAGTTTGGATGTTTGTTAGTTTATGAATTTGGATGTTTGTTAGTCAATCACGCCTTAACGGCTGAACGGTTTTATATGAAACTTGGTACGTAGGTAGACCATGACCTGGATTAGAATATAGGCTACTTTTTATCCCGGAACAGGTCGTTCACGCGGGCGGAGTAAGAGCCAAAGCTAGTAGTAGATAAATTGCAGTTCAACAACAATGTCGATCAGATTTTGCATCACTATTTGGTCGTATAATCTTGCCAATCTGCGGAAAGGAGTTAATATTGTAGGGTAAACGGAATACGTCAGCTAGCAGACTGTTTCATGGCTTAATGGTGCGGCAAAGGTACGAACATGCAAATTTTTTCGACCTACTTGTTACAGGTTACAGAACCCTCTTATGATCGCAAAATCAATAAAATTTTACAATGTCACATCTTCATATGCAATAAAATATACTCATAGAACCTTTTTCAAGTACTAAAAGCGATAAAAAGGTCCTTATGAAGCAGTAAATTTCGACAATATTAAATATACATGTATGCACGAACGAATATACCTACTGTACTCGTAGATAACCACACATGGCTGATTTTTACAATATACCTACGTTGATTTAAAAAGTATGTAACTTAGTAAAGTAAAAAGTAAAAGTGTACGTTGGAGTGAACGAATCGATAAACCAAGATATACTTAACTTAAATTTTTAATAAAGCTAAAACTTCACGGTTCGCTTCACAATGACAGTATGAAATATCATAGCTCTTTCTTTAAAACGTGTGGGAATTTTATAAAGTTGAAAAGAATGGAGATTTGAAATACTTAGGAGTTGACGTCTAGTTTCAACTGAAATTAAAATTTATATTTTTTTAGAGTAAACTTTTTTGAAGTCATTATGGTTGTTTGTAAACAAAAATAACTAACTTTATATGCGAAAATCATAAAACGAATACTAGCAAATTCTTCTTAATAGTATTTAGTGGATCAGGTAGAATAGAGATACTATGTCGAATACTGCACATTGAGACTTATGCCAATTTATGCCGTATTTAGATGCCGAAAATGTACCATTTTTTTTAGTTATACAAATTGTTCGCGACCTTAACAACACCCATTATTTCACTCGACTTATTATTTTGTTCACTCAAATGCAACGCTCGAATTTTTTGCCTCTTTAGTTTATTCTCAAATACGTTCACTGCGACCTTTTGTGGAGGGCAGACATTCTGTTAATTAATTTCGATTTGTTTCTGCACAGTTTTAGTGTGTTGTAAAAAGTGAGCGGTCAAACCGTACATTTTGCGGTTATCTTGCCTAAATAGTAATTCGATTTCCATTACTAGTAATGGTTACGGTGAGATAAGCGCTTGTGCAAGTTTCAAGGGACCGGTCCCGATCACGATCGTCAGAAGATTGCTTTCATTCGGGCTTGGCCGTAATCTTAGCAAGTATTTTTGGGTAACTCTGGCATAGACTCGATTGGTTGATACGTATTATCTCATTACGAGGTTATACGCGTCATAAATAGCATTAATAGAAAAATGAGGGGGATGTCCATGCGCTGTAATAATCCCTTATGATCAAATTATCCTGTTACTATTTATACAGTACGTAATTATCTAAGATAGTGGCGTGGTACTCATATATGTGGATTTCCTGCCTCTAATAATGTATATACTTCTTACTGTTCCACTATTTACAGGATAAACCTATTGATAGATAACTTGGTTTCGTTTTTTTTTCTGAAACCATGCTTGGGTGATGAATCATGATTGCTTATGGAGAAAAAGGGCAAGGGACAAATACAAGACTCAAGATATCATACACGTAATAATAATAAGTAATTATATCGTCCTTATATACATATACTTTATGAGTGGTAGAGCCACGCTGTAGACACTTGTCGACAGCATGAATGGGCTGTCTGTCCGGGTCGTTACCACTGTCTAACTGCGTTTCGTACGGTGAATGAGATATCCGGAGGCCCAAACCCCCACCCATTCCCAATCCCTCAATTATCCCTTTCCTTTAAGGTCGGCAAGGCATCCATGATATTGGTATTGTGGGCGTACATGGGTGGTGGAGATCCATTAAGGTGACCCACTTGCACGCTTGACGTCCTATACCATGAAAAAATCTATTTCACAACTAGACACGAGCGTCCTCTACTAATAAGAGATTAAACCTTAGACCACCACACGGCCCAATGCGGGTTACGAAACTTCACAAACCTTCTATATTCCTAATGAAGAATTTCATGTATGCGGGTTTCCTCAAGATATTTTCCTTCAAAGTTTGAAAAGACATAGCAATGTGTGCCCTTGGAGACTGGGTTCCACCTCGCGACATCTGTCCCTACAGTCCACTCTGCTCAGCTATCGTCACTCTATTTAAGCGTAGACTTTTGCCAGTAATTCCAAAATTCCATACACATATTATTTGGCGAGGGTATTTCTTAATGTCTTCAAATATTATTTCAAGTAACTCAAATCTCTGTAAAACACACGCCTAGTAATGAAGTCAGTATAATGAAGTGTGTTATGGCATAACGCTCGTGCAATTATAGGGTGCTCAGTAGCTATTGCCGTACTGTTTAACAGGCGGCTAATCGTTCGTACACAGCGGTTAATGAACGTACGCCATATTCTTAAACTAATTGGCCCATAAAGAAGCGCCCTTTGTTTATATTGCGACAGAATTTCATTTTAGTGAATAAGACTGCTGTGTATGAATGTATGCATGTGTAATGTAAATTATTTTATTCATTAATATTAATAATTCTTGCAAACTGACGGTTGTACATGATTAATATCGTATGATAGCGGGTTCACACGATTCGATTTTAGTTGATCAACTGATTTTGAATTAACAAAATCGGTATGAATTTTGATGACCAATTCCATTGAAATATATTCCACTAAAATGGAACAGTAAGACCCCGTTATTACTCGTCTTCTTCTCTGCATAATGCGAAATATGTTTCTATATAAAAATTTAATATGCAACCTAAAAAGTAAAAGATATGTAAATTACTTTAAGATGGAAGCTCCTGTACTCAGAATGTTTTATATGCCATCCCAAAGGAGGTTAAATATCATGAAAATGTATGAAAAACCACATAATGCGGGAAATTTTGCATTTCTTTATCACATTTATTTAAAAACTGTATGCCCCTTATATGTTTCATCTAAAACATTTTTGTAGACAATAAGATTGCCTACCTTTTGGGCTATAGTTCTATTCTACATCGAATGGTTAGTGGCCAACCTAGTGTCGAAGTTTTCAAGCCTCCCAAATGCCTCCGACTTGGCTTAGCAACTGCTGTCAGTTGGTAACAGCCAAGATCGACTTTTAACGTGCCCTCCGAAGCACGGAGGCGCTCAATTGAAATATCCCTAAGCGGTCACCCATCCATAGACTGACCGCGCCAATGTTTAACTCGCTAATCATTTGCCGAACAGTGTGTGCAATTTTGGTTGCACTGTACTATTTTGATTAAAAATGTTTATTGTAGCCCTTACAATAAATACAATATTAACTAAAGCCTACAAGATAAGGGCTGAAAGTCGCAAAACAATTCATCTATCAGTTTAATGCTGTCTACTCAAAATGCAGGATAATGCAACTAGATTTATGCTTCACACATAATTATTTAAGCGCATTAGACTTTTAAACTTTTTAAGCGGGATAAGTCTGACAGACCCATAGTCAAAAGCTAGCTTATACAGCGCTGCTTATCGTCTAACAAATTTAGAGTTTAGATGCCATTTTTCTTCTAGATTTACTTTATTTCAACAAGGAACTCGTAAGTAAGCAAAAGTTGTTTTCCCTTCGATCGTTGCTGAGATTTTCTAAGAAAAATAGATCCTTGCAAAGTGTGCTTTAGCCAATTCAAACTTATTAATCCTGTTGAATATCCGACGACGTGGAAGACAATGCTGATTTTTTAGGTTAGCGATGTTACTCTGGTTATACTGGGATACTGGAATTGATAGCGTAAGATACTTTATCCATACCATCAATTTTAATATGTGTGTCTTTCATTACATATTTCATAGATTTGAATAATATACCCAGTTCATCTTTTGCTTGCAAAGTTTCTTTTTTATTAGTTAGAATGACGAGACGAGCAGGTCGCTAGCCTCATGGCAAGCGCCACGCCTGCCCATAATCAGAAGTAACACACAAAACTTGGAATTTTTGTAATTGCGCGGCGCATTGGACTGCGCTCTTAAGTATCATAATGCCCAGTAATTTCAATGGCTTCAATGTCCTCCAGACCGAATCATAACAATGCTTACACACTGCTGCTTGGGCACGGTGGAAACCAACCCAGACGGCCTCTCGCATACGAGAGACCTACCACTAGTACTACTATTAGTATTTCAGTGTACGTCGTCCGACACGCACTTGACCGGTTTTTTACTGTTTACGCAACGACCGGACAAGCGTTCACCGTTCAGTGCCCACTGCCTTAGTAGCAATTAATCCTTAGGGTCAAATATCCTTTCTGCCATACCATTAGTAGTTACACTACCAAAAAGATTAAAAGATAAAATATGGATTTTGCTAAACTTTGAAATGTAATGATGTATGTCAATTATGTGTCATAAACTGAGTACATAATATGTTACAGTAAAATAGCCGATTCAAATTCACCGTGTAAAAATTAGTTCAAAGCTTCAACGACAGTCATAGAATGTAGTGTTAATAACGTATAACCCGTACATACAGCAAAATCATTTCAAAAGGAATTTTCGTTTTAGAGACAATGTCGATCTGAAATCGATTACAAACAGGTTCTATTACGATTGTATAGATATTTGAATAGCTGTCGTTATATTAATGGTCATTATTACAAAAGTTAAATGGTCTGTGTCACATCGTCACAGAGGAAATCACCGGTGACTTTTAATTGCCATTTGTCAGACAAAATAAATGGCAGCAATAAATTTGACCGCAAGCCCGTCAAAATATACGATTTTTCTTTCATTGAATGGCGCGTATTCAATAAAACGAGTAGCGGCGGTGGACCGCGGTAAATCACCATTCACTAGTACCTTATAGGTATTCTGAGTGCCACTTCTTGACTTACAGCCTCATATACGAAAATATATATACGAAACGCATTCAAAAGGCAAATCCATATAAAATGCTACAAAAATATTAACAAATATGTAGTGAAATTTAAGTGCATTTTATTTAATAATAGTTAACGGTCTTTGTGGTGAAACGAAAAGTAACGGATCAATCTTAAGTGACATTTATACTATTGGACTCATATTATTATTATTTTTTTGCCTAGATAGACAGACAGACAGGCGGCCTGAATATGAAATAGCCTGATGGTAAGTCAGGTGGTTACCGTTGCCCATGGGCCTCAGCAATGCCAGAGCACAGCCAAACCGCTGCCCTGCTGTCTTTTATATCTTAATAAATACTTACTAAAACTTAAACACAACTTCTGAAATAATCTAGGTAACAGTTCTAGTTAGACATACTTTTACATCGCAATTTTATAAACAGCTAATTAATGCATACAAAACGGTAGTGATTATATTTATTTTTTATCTATCGTTTTTTTTTGTAAACTTTCACAATATTTGTTGCATTGTATTCGTTCTACTTAGATCTACGAAGGTGTGCGATCAGACGGCTTAAAATGTTGGCACTCAAATGCTTTCAGCGAACTAGTTGCACTAAGACCCGAACCATTTAAATATGAGAGGATTGTGCTATACCATAAAATAATCTACAGTGAAATGATAATAGTAGCAAGCACAGTAAATCATACAATCTCATATAATATGTACACGTCCCTTGATTAGCTCAAACTATAAAATTAAATTATTAATCATTGCATGAAGCATATTAGTGCTTAGTGCGGGGACTATGCAATGTTACGACAACAGCCGAATGAATTCCCATTAAATAACTAGCTTCATTATTCGCTATTCATCTGTCTTCATCCACTCATTACTTAGTATCTTATAAGCATCAATGATCGTTTTATGCACGAAATAACATGAACTATCGTCAAACGTAATCCTACATAAATCACACACCCCTAGCGTGCGACGCAGAAGCTATGGTGATAACATTGTAATAAGTATAATTATTGTATATACATGTCATGTTTACCACGGAAACGATCAAATGTTTACCGTTGTTATCTTTCCTCAATTAAGTTTGAATTAATATCATTTCCTTTATTCGGCTATTACTAGGGTATTATTATAAATTACCCCGAGTCAAAATCCAATAGGCAAACGTTTTTGTATTCTGGAATTTTGTATCATATTCGACGGCTATTATAAGGATAAAAAGGGGATTGGATTTGTACCCGGCATGGCGATAGGCTAGTTGTCTGTTACATCTTGGGACGATAATACCTTTGGCGAACTGTAAACACACACGCTACTTGCAATTTTGCTTCTTCGGAGATACAGTTTGTTGTTTGGATAACGCTTTGAGTGTGATTAAAATAATATTATTCATGTTATTAAGTATTAATATATATTTTCATGTACATTATATTACTCAAACCTTAAGCCCGTGAGTCAGCACCTGGATGCAGTGGGTAGTCATTAAGTCCCAAGATAAGCAGGGTTATAAAAAAGTAAAATGTTAGGGTTTCTCAGCGCGTTTTCATGGACAAAATCAGGGCCGAGGGTGTCGTTTGGAAAGCGGAAATTACAGTAAGGCGGCCGGCGCGCGGCGCTAGGTGGGCTTTAGTAGAAGTGTGCTCTCGGTCAAATGTCACCGGCAATGAGCAACGTGACCTTAGCGTCCCCTGGGCCTACTCATTTGTCTAAAGAATACAGTGGAACGCAGTTCCGGGATTAACGGTATCGCACACGCACACATTACGTCACTAACCCTTGACGACAAGCATTTATTATCTGAAGAATAATGTTTTTATTTCCACACATTTTAGTGTCGGTTTTTATTTATGATAAATGTGTTGCCAGACCAACGTTTCCTTACATGGGATATAAAAGTAAGCGTGGACGGATAAAGGAAAATAAAGAGTAGACTACACTGTACGCGCTTTCGCACTTTATTTGTGCTAAGTAAATGACTTTGAAAACACTTTTTTGTGTAAGTGTTTCAAACTCTTCTTTTATTTTAGTACGGTATATTTGTAGAGTCCTAAGACAAGTTGTAACCTAAATACAAAGAACTTTATCGCGGGGATAATTGAAATAGCCTTAATTGCAAGTCGTTGGAGAAAATGAAGGCCTCATTAAGTATTTATAATCTAGACACATTATAAGCGACAATAGGCGCCAAGTGTTTCACGGAACTTAAAGATTAAAAGTACTTTACATATTTTTATTGTCGTAATATGCCGTTTAATATTTCATATTTTCTTCATTATTTTTATAATATAATAAATAATACCTTATAAATAAATAACATGTTAGCTGAAACATCACTAATTCTAGTATTCGAGATCGTTTGATACTAGTGTTTTGAATGTGTAGTTAATGGTTTAGAATATGTGGCGACAGCTACGAGTAATAATTAGGTTTATATTGAATGCACTAAATACACTTAATCTAGAGATTATTCCCTAACATTACTATGGAAAATAACACTCACTGTTGAATGGGAAGCGAATGAGCATCTTCACAAAGGGCACGTAATGTTCACTATTTTTCATAAACACGTTTATGTCGTCAAAAAACTGCCTCTGCTGGGTTTTACAATAAAAAGTTTCAGCATTCGAGGCTGATGCTCGCATTTCATTACACGAGAAATGAATGCGGGAAACGAGACGTTTTTTGGATTCCGTGGCAAATGGCAAAAACAGAACCCTTTAGTCACCAGTTACCGTATCGTTATATACGAGTATATCCTTCCGCTACATTTACATTGATTTATTACAGGCGCATGTCTTACATGAGCCTTCACATGATTATAAAGCAAAATTATGCAAATTACGTACAAACTATTAAGTGTGTATAGTTAGGCTGCGAACATCTTAGGCCCAAAGCTAACTTCACCTGCACGTGGTACCATCTGCTGATCAACGGACGAGGCAATGGTGAAACTTGGTTCACGTTGCGGATTGTGGGAGTCAGACGGCGGGCCGCCCCATATAATATCAAACATCGTCAAATCTATGGTAAATCGGTAGAAAGAAAGACATGTATAAATCATTTTAACGAATTTTTTTTCTACAACATAATATCTACCTTAATGAACTTTGATTATATCTGCAATTTCAATGAACAAATGAATATAAAGTTACAAGTAATGGGCTAGGGCAATTAAATGACAAACGAAGCCGTAACTTTCCATGTATACGACACTCACTTGGCCAATTTTTTGTCTGCTTTTTTGTCGTACATAACGAGGCTTGGCAGACATAAGCACGGAATATACGGGAACGAGTATTTAGTGAATACTCGGCTATATAAATTGGAAGACGGATAGACTCTGCTCTGAATCTGAAACGTAGATCATCTATCACAATTTATCCCAGTCTAAATAGACAATAAAAGATTGTCCGGGGTTCATTACGCGTGTATCGAAGCGGGAACGGACACTCATCGCCTCCATGGCTTGTTAATGTCGCTATTACATAAGAGGGTCTCTCGGGCCCAATCTCCCTGGATAGGGTGGTTTAAGAAACAGGGAGTTAGGGTTCCAAACTAGGGCGAACGAGTGGACCTGATCTTCCTAGGTGCCTGCTACCTAGTCGACAGGGTAGTGTAATTAGGTGTCACGATAAACAGGGAGGCAGAGAGCTCAGCAGTATGCGCAACCTTCATACGTCAATATGTAATGTATATTGTGCGGTGCGACTCTGAGATGGACGGTAGCGCGAGGAGGGTTTCAGAAGTCCTTCACAATGCCCCCCTCCTCCTAGGGAGGAGAGGGTCGCAAAGCGGTATAGCGCAGAGGTGGTTAGGAACCCGATCTAGCAGTCGTTCGGGTAAAGTGAACTGGAAGACTGGTGAGTCACACACATGTTCATTTCTCTTCTCACGAGGTTGATAAGGTATCAGTAAATTGGAATTTCCCCACGTTTTCAGCATTTTATATGCTAAATTTGGCATATACATATTTGTGGCCTCCAAAAAATAAATCAAGTACACATAAAAAGGCTTCATGTGGCATAGGTTTCATCACAGTAAGAGGGTTGGTGGAGTCAATAGAAATGTGCCCGAGTATATTTTATTAATTCCAAATACCACTTTCGCGACACAAATTGTCTATTATTCTTTGACAATGCTTCACAGATCTTCATAAAAACTCTCCGACTTTATTTAAAACTACATTGCTTTATTGTGAATCCTACTTACTACTATTATAAATGTAAACGTTTCGATGGTTGTCTGTCAATCACGCCTTAATGGCTTAAGGGTTTTTGATGAAATTTAACACACAGACCTGGTTTAGGACATAGGCCACCTAGCAAAGACTAGTTGATTAACAAAAGCATAAAGCATTGGACAGTAGTTATAGTTGAATTTGTTATAAACATTTATTAGGATCACGTGAATTCTCACTGTCTTTGAAATCTAAAACCTTAAGATGATATTCTTATGATGACTGTTTTTTTCCAGGTAAAAATAAATTACTGAACAAAACCGCCTTATAACATATTAATTTAAAAATAAAATGAAGTAAAATCCATTTCATAACACTGATATGCAACTTAAACTTTCGTTTATCGCCAAATAAGTTTAAATTTTTTGCATAATATAACGTTTGATACTTTGCTGTTCGCAATTGGAGTCACGAGTTAAATGTTAACTAAGATAAAAAAATATAAACTCAGTTATCCCTGTAGGTACACGATAATAGGATGAGACTAATACTATATCCACATTAACTCCTGTGGTTGACACAGCACTATACAAATAAATACGTTGTTAGCCTGTACTATTTAGTAGTTTAATAAGCCGAAATAGAATGGTCTCCATGGGCCAATCGCAACACCAACCCTCCGTCTTCATATCGCTTATTGCGTACATTATTACGCATGTAATTCTGACTAGATTGTTATCAGGCTTTATGTGTTAAATTCAGACTATTTATATTGAATGTTTTTTGTATCATATGTAGTTCACCCATAAGTGGCGATAGAATCAGCACTAAGACAATAATACAATGAATACAATAAAATTACAAAACCAATTACGTACTAACTTATATTTTCCCATTATAACTTAATTTTTATCCTACCTGTAAATTCAAGTGGCGTCTGTTTGAATATTCTGAGTATCTAAGAATATTTAAATTAACTTTTTTCTAACTTGCGTAGGCATTGCCAATTGAGCTGCTCGAATATAACTTTAGATATGCGAAAAATAGATCCATTGAATCTAAATATAATATTCTTTCAATAGTTCCACG
Organism: Mimas tiliae; assembly: GCA_905332985.1. Taxonomy (NCBI): domain Eukaryota; kingdom Metazoa; phylum Arthropoda; class Insecta; order Lepidoptera; family Sphingidae; genus Mimas; species Mimas tiliae. Next base: position 9,125,360 of record HG995241.1, read on the forward strand.
GTATTTAAACTTCTTTAAAAATATCGAGTATTCAGATTTGACAGTAGATATTTAGCTCAATATTAATATTTCATCACAATAGTTTCGACTTTATATAAGGTATAAGGTAAATTATGTAGGTGTCCTTATTCCACATGATGCGTGTTGTTTCACCTTGATTTCATCAGATGACCCAAGATGTACTATATTTTGGGACTTTTGCTGTTGACAATATTTTTTCCTTGTAACAAAAACTGACTTCAAAATCCTACTTACGGTGTTTGCTATAAATGCTTATTTTGAGGTACGCGACCGAGACAGAGATATTTCGACACAAGTCACGACACGTGATGGGACTCAGGCGATAGTGTCAAACATAAGTTGTTAAGTCTTATAACGCCCAGTAATTTCACTGGCTTTAATATCCTTCAAACCGAAACACAGCAGTCGTTACACACTGTTGCTTGTCGGCAGAAATAGGTAAAGCTATAGTACCTACCCAGACGGCCTCTCGCATACGAGGGATCTACCACTTAGTAAAGTCTTGTCATTATCTTGTCTTGTCTTGTACCTTAAAACAAGCCTTTATCCGTTGAGAAGTCTCCGATTTTCCCTCATACCCCGACATTAGATCTTAACCTAATCTATATGGGTCCACCCTCAAGGTAACAGGTAAACCATATCGAATACAAAAATAACCACTAAAATCGGTCCACTTTTGGCGGAGATATCGAGTAATACACATTAAAAGTACAGTCGAATTGATAACCTTCTTCTTTTTTATAGCATAGTTGCATAACAAGTGGGTCTCTTGATGCTTTTTTTATAGTTCTTGATGCTAATTGATCTCCACCCATGTACGCCCACAAAACCAGTAGAATCATGGGCGCGTTGCCGACCCTAAAGGAAAAGGGATAATAAAAGGATTAGGAAGGGTAAGGGTATTTGGACCTCCGGATATCTCACTCACCGTACGAAACGCAGCAGCAAACCGCTATTTTATGTCGGTTTTCTGTGAGACAGTGGTAACGAGCCGATCGAGCTAGCCCATTCGTGCTGTAGATAAAACTGTCTACAGCGTAGCTCTACCACTCAATTTTTTTGACATAGCACGAAAGGAGATAGATACGCTTGTAGACGGAAACTACACGGCAAATTTTAATTAACACTGACTTAAATATATATAACAATTGGTGTACACAACAGGAGTAAATTAATTCAGCTCTGTGTTACAACTCCAAGGCTAGAGGACATCAGTCAAATCTTGTTGAAATTCCGAAGACAAGATTAGCGCGGGCCGTGTAAACAAACGCAATGTTATCGGATGATCAGATGGTTTGCTGGCGGGACGATTCCATGCATTATGCATGAGCATTGTCTTTGCCAGATACAAAAGCCGTGTTGAAAGTGCCGGCTATTTTCGCATCACTAAACTTACAATTCCCGAAACAATAGATCATTTTCAATTGAATTTACTATATACAATATGTAACAAAACCCTGTTGGGCATTTTAACTGTGATCAGATATCAGAATCGATATTCAAACATAATAAAAAATCTCGCATACGAAAATTGGACTATAAAAATAATCATATTTATTTTTTAAACTTGAATTAATTTATTGTTGTAAACCGTATTTCGATTGATTACCTCTGCAAGAGCGATGACTTACGAGCCACAGCGAGATAGCATGTTGCGGCGTCCACGTACATCAAACGTGCCGCGCCCCCGTCTTCGTCAATACACACAGAAATTCTGATGTAAATAACATTATTTATATATGTTCATTTTTTAAGCTGTGTAAGGATAATAAGAGAGATCTTATGTTTATTATTTTTTTATTTTAACTATTTTTATTAAGCTGGCTATATGTCTATTCTTCACGACACAAAAATGGCCAACAGGCTATATTAGAATCCGCTGTCACCATTGTCTGCGGCAAGGTCGAATAAATGTTGACATCACCTACACACTGTAATTAAGATTACGTGAAACAGGAATGAAATCCAAGTTACGGTTCTAATTAAACTCATCTTAATGTGAATCAAAACGGAGCATTAAATTTTTTGTTACATACTGTATAATTAATTCATTTAAACTAAGAGTTTTTTTTATATATTAAAGCTGTATGTTATGATAGCAGGGGGTCATCTATACCTATGTATTTTATATAATTGCTTGTGCCTTAGATATCGCTCACCATATACTCGTAATATATTATATTAAAAACAAAATTATAGGCAAGGTATAAAATTAGCCAGGTACTAAATTAAATGATGTTCTTTGCAGACTAGAATACCCAAGGTTATATCAAGTAGTAGGTATGTACAGTAGCATAAATACAGTAGGTACTAAGATATAATTTATGCGTCTCGGAAATCTTCGATTATCTTGGGACACACGAAGCTCGATGATAGTCCAATATAGAGTAATTTTAAAATTAGATTATACTTATTGTTTTTATAAGTATCTGACGTGGAGCGAAAGATCGGATTTTGTTTGCATATTTTTACTAAATACTGCCGAAGCGCATAGTTGTAATCTACTGTAATAATATTATACAACGTGTTACGAAAAAGTGTGATCATATCGATAAGATCGATCACATCAAGTAATATGCGTGATCGAGAACAACAGTGTTAGAGTGAGACAAAAGCTCAGCTGTCTTTCATATAGTGTTGTTTCATATAAAGTTGCAAGGCGAATATCGACATGTTTCTCATTAGATAAAAAAGATAATGCTTTATTTATTGCCTACCAACGTAATCGGATTTGGTTCTACGGAGGGTGAAATACTTATACTGTATACATACATTGCTTAAATTTGACCAAACCTTTCTGTAACATGTTGTATTTGTAGTGCCTGAGGGATTTGTTTAAGTGTCATGTACATAAATCGTTAAACATATTTATAAAAGCCAATATACATTTAGTAAATTCAAAAGCGAAGTTAAATTTAAATTTAGAATCAAGTCCAGTTTGCCAATCCCCATTTCATAAACATGCGTAGTAGGTATTGATTCTTCGTAACGCGTGTATTACATTAACAGATTCTAATAAATAATTAGTATCTACCACTAAAATTTGCACTTCGTCTATCTCAATAATACGAAAATATTGTGATGATGATAATTCAATATAGATCTGTTAGTAGATTTTGTACTACTTAATTGTTCTTTAGCGTGGTTGACCAGATTTACACCACCGTAAATTTGTTGCATAATATGTATTAATTTGGAAAAATACTCAGATTGCCATATATTTAATCGCAATACTGTATGTGTTAATAAATTATGTATGTTTTGTTACATTAACGGTAAAAGTACTGGGTTTTATGAGACTTAACATCCTATGTTTCGGAGTGACGGGCGCAGTTCAGTGCCATGCCACTGCAGTGTTTTGTAATTCAAGGTCCTGTACAGTGTTGCTTCTGTTTATGGGCAGGCGTGGCGCTTATCACCAGACGAGCGACCTGCTCGTTTCGTTATTTGGGCTAGTAATAAAAATGGATACTTTAGATATTAGATAAAAAAACATTCACAAATAAATAACGTATAATACATAAACATTCACGTATAATACTCAATCAACTCGAAAGGTTGTCATAATATTTATTATTCGATATATAAAAAAGGACTCAAGCCGCGTGAATTACCAGCCTGAGCTTTGAAAATATATTCACCTCAATACCCATATTTACATTTTAAAATATGTAATGTATGTAAGGCAGCGTTAAGGCGCGGGATTAGAATCCGCTGTCACCATTGTCTGCGGCAAGGTCGAATAAATGTTGACATCACCTACACACCGTAATTAAGATTACGTGAAACAGGAATGAAATCCAAGTTACGGTTCTAATTAAACTCATCTTAATGTGAATCAAAACGGAGCATTAAATTTTTTGATTAACTTACGTTGATGAAGCCGCGACGTCAAGGGAATAAAAGTAGAAACAAAATCCTATTTTTCTCGGCCGTAAATACAAAAATGTCAGAAAAATGCTTTTATACAAACCATAAATTATACCAGATAAATGAGATTCAAAATATATAAAAACGCAGTGTTTCAGGCAAGTAGATTCTAAATCACGTGAGATACTATATAGGGGTCGATTTAAATTCAGACGAGATGTGTGAAGGAAGGCTCTGGTGATTTATGTAAGCGGCGGGCCTGTGGTATTGTAAAAGTTTAAATATGAGGATAACAGCCTTCATGGTGCCCTGGCGGCTGCCGTCATAGGCCGCGATATCAGAAGGGTCACGCTAACGCACCGCGCATTGTCGACGTGACTCCATTTAACTTTCGCCCGATCTAATATGCTGGATATGTCCGCAGCGGCCTATTACTATATTTATATTAAAACTTCATTATACAATATTTTTTTGATGCTTTTCTTTTTATGTTTTATTTCTAATTTGTGCTTGTGCACTCGAAAATAATACAAAAATGAAACTTAGAATTGGTTAAAAATAAGGTTCAAGTTCATTCATATTTAAAATGAATACATCCTTTTTCCGTCATTTGAGACCCTTTCGGTTTATTTTGGCGGGATTCTGACAGTACAGTCGGCCACTTATTTTATTTAAGTCTTAAACTAGTTTACAAGTTGTGTGTGTGTGTGTAATATAAGAGCGGTGAGAGTTTATGCAATAAACATTAACAAACATGAACAGTGTATACTGTATAGAAACATTAAAATAACTGACTTTGGGTGTTTTTTCGAGCGGGTTGTTCAAGGTTGTTTGTTTGATCCGGTTGGGGAAAATCGTCTATGAAGTATCGTACCGGAAGGAATTCGCATCAAACCTCCAATAAGACCTCACACCGGTGTTTCAACGTTCTTGTGAAGACTTGGAAATATATAATATACTTGTCATTGGCAAAATACACAATAGTGTGAAGCCATTATCGAAAAAGATGAATTACCCCTTCCATGAGACTTAATAAATAAAAAAAAAACAATTTTATAAGTCCAAGTAGGATTTATTAAATTATCCGTATAATAGATTTTGGCTAATACAACTAATTGATTAAAATACTTAAAAAAATGAGCCAAATATCCCATTTTCGTCTTCCTTAAATGCATGCCTCTGCGACAGAAGAAGATACAACTTGCAAGTAAAAATGTACTGCTTGCCACATAGCTTTCTTCTTCCACCTGCCTTTATCTCACTCGCAGTGGGGTCAGCGCATCATGATTTTTAACACATGTTACAGAAAGATTTGGCCTTGTAGTTTTTACAACCAGCCGCCTGCCTGACGTCAACGAGAATCGCCGCTTTTACAAATAGCTATTTACATGTAATTAACGAACATAGATTGGACAGACGGTAACAAATATTTGGCCACTAAATTACTTATGTTATAAATTACTGTAAATAGTGTCTAGTCGTTAATTATAGTGGGTTCATTATTCTAACGTATAAAGTTGACATCTAGAGGGAGATTGGGAGCTGTTAGTGACGGCTTCTAAACAACTCGCATACTGTAAATGTAAATCAGTACACGTACCTACCACGACGAACGTATGTTACTAGAAATAATGTGAACTTGTAAGCGGCATCGCCAGTCGTTCCCACGAAATTAATACAAACTTTAGGAGCGGCGAAACACGAGAGCGGGTATTTCGGTGTAAATGAGGTACATTCGTACGTACTATGTACCCAGCGAGTTACAAAGTAAATATTTGTAAAAATCCGAACTTCATTATTAAAACAAAATTAAACAATGGTGGTTTTTGTTACAGCACCGAATAAAACAGATTTATTGACCGTAATTGCTTAACCGCCTGAAGCGTCTTTTCGCTCATTTCCACCGGTATTATAATAAAACGGTAAGTGCGAGCCGGACTCGCGCATCATAGGTTCCATAGCCACACCCTTAAACGTTGTATGGTAGTTTTTTTTATAATTTCAACAAATTTAAAATTGAAAGATATGTGGATATCTTATCGTGTTACAAAGGCCGCATTATGACACATATTACAGGTACAATAGACAGATAAAGAAACAGACAGAAAGACTGACAGACGGAGCAGGCGTGTCTCTGTAATTGTGTTCTGTTGGTACGCTTCGGGTACTGAACCTTAAAAAAATATACAAAAATGTAAGCAGATTTAAAATGAGATGGGCGCTAGTCGTATTCGCCCGTTTAATCTGAATAATTCACACAGCATGTGCCCTAACATCTTAATACTCATTCAATATTTACGTTATTACCTCGTTTGCACAAACAATATCACTGTAAATCTACATTTGCGTTCAAATTCCGGTAAACAAAATTCCATTACTTAGCCATGCACTCATCCGATTAAAACAACCGATGTTACGAGTAAGTAATGACTATGAATAATTCACTATTCTCATAATAATTTGGGCACTACACTAGGATATCATGAATATTTTTTTTTGTAGCAGGGGTCGACAAACGAACAAATGTGTCACCTGATGGTAAGCGTTCGCCACCGCCTATGAACATCCATAACACCAGAAGAATGATGGAAGCGTCGCCGACCTTTTAAATGGAAAGAGTAATTATCTGTATGGGACGGGGTGATTTGGTCCTCCAGATATCGCTGGATCACGTGCAGGTAAGATTGCCTTTGGACCTAAGATGTTGGTGGCCCACTCTTACTCATTCATTGCATAATAGTTAAAGTAATTAAAATTAAAATTATAGAAGCGTATACCGCCTCTGTGGCGTAGTTGTAATGCCCACGCGTTACGAATGCTGTGCTGAGGTCTCCGGTTCGATCCTCGGGTCGGGTTAAAGTGATATTGGGGTTTTCTATTACGGAATAATAAATAAAATAAATACACCCAACAGTCACACACATAGTCCTGACCCCACACTAGATAAACCTGTATCGTGGGTATAATATTTGTGGATCAGACAAACATTTGTCAAGGTGCGGGAATCGAACCCACGGCCTCACGCTTCGCAACCGGCTACTCGCCCGCTGCGCCACGGAGGCTGAATCCTCAGTATCAGTCCGGAGTCTGAAGTTGCGCCCGGTATGGCGATAAGCTCGCCTATCATATGATATATATATCACATCATGCGACGGAAATAATGTGGGGAACTGTTACACTTCTGCCTACCATCGGGAATTACAGGCGTGAGTGCGTATGCGTATAGTTTAAATCATAATACAATATGTAAGTTAGTCTTTAAGTAGCCACGGTTTACAGTAAACATCGATGCACACATTTCGTATTCTCAGAAATGTCTCCGCGGCATCTCACGACGCGGCTGATATCGAAATACGGTCAAGTGAATTTTGTGCGAGTAATCGCGTCATATCAGTTCATATCGCGGCTACGGTGACAGTGATTTTATATGACAACCTTGAGGATGACCCACTTGTTCGCACATACCCCACATCATCGCGCATTAACTTGACGACATCTTACTTTACTGAACCGACATCGACGGTCACAAGTTTTTATATTAACCTCTCGAAGAGCATCGTATTTTGTGGAATGTTTGATACATTGCCGTTTTACATATCTAGCAAAACATATTTATACGCTTGTATATCAAACAATCAGAAAGGTGCAAAGATATTATGTGGCTTTAGTGGGTACAAATTAATTCTGGGCAAATATACAGGCGCTACGATTAACATTGTGGGCTATGTTTTTTACGAATTAGTACGAAAATGCAAACAAATTCCGGCTTAACGGCTTCGTCAGGCACTTAAGAGAAAAATAAATACATACAAATATAATAGCACCACTGTATTACACACGTCCTACTGCTGGAAATGAGAGGTTAGACCTTAGTCCACCACGCTAGCCTAATGCGGGTTGGCAGACTTCACACACCTTTGAAATTCTTATGAAGAACTTCTCATATATGCAAGTTTCCTCACAATGTTTTCTTCACCGTTAAAGCAAGCAATAATTAACAATGAATACGTAACTTAGTAAAGTCTGAGGTGCATACATAATCTAATGTTATAACTGCTTTATATTGGACAATCAATCATCGTCTTCGCCCTTTGTGTTTTCTATGATAAACAAAGATTGCCCAACCGCAAACTCGTAATAATGTATTATAAACCGAATTTATATTTTCAATTCCTGTGGGATTCAAACCCAACATTATCGCCTACATCGATAAACCGAATGATATATGCACCTATTAATGGTTGGAACGAAACAATACAGTGTTGTACAGAGTTGTGTCATGGACGCGTGTTTAACGCCTATCTGACTGAAATCTGTATGTGGACACAATCGTTCGGGATACGCGAGTTATCTCGATGACCGACGCCAAATTCCCAAACATGAAATCGCATATCAAATATGCATATAATGTATATTTTCGCCGTTTACGACGCAACGATGCGGTCTCGGTTATTGCGTAGATGCAGAATGCGGATTTGGTGCAGGTAAATTCAGGGTCCAATATTCATCATTATTTTAGCTTTTTTCTTCTTTATTGTTGTCAGTTTTGTTATGAATACCAGTAGAAAAGACAAGAAGTAATCTAGTCGATAAAACCCCTGACGTCAATTAGAAAAAAAACATCTGTAACTATTTTAAATGGCTGGACAGATTTTCTTTAAACAGCTGAGAACCATTTCGATTTAACCAGCTTTCAGACAAAAAAAACTCATTCTAATCGGTTCATGAATTTAGCGCGTCGAAGAAAAATTAATGCGTAAATTAAAAGTTAATCTCTAAAACAACAAACGAATATAAATACGTTGTGTAAACATTTAACGGTACGGATCCCTCAGAGTGCGCGAGTTTTATTAATAAACCTACTTAAATTATATTTTTTATGATAATTGTATTGTAAAATGTATCCATTGTTACGTATTGCTGTCATCGTTCAACAGAAAAAGGCGGCGAACAGCCAACACATCAAAGATATAAAAAGAATCAAAAGGAAACGCGCAAAGAAAGTTTCAAAACAAAGCTAATAAAACGATAAAAACAGCGGTGAATTTGTAAGGGTCCAGACCAAAGGTCTTTGAAACAATGTGACTTGCTAAGCAAGCCCCTCTCAAGAAGCTTGATTACGCCACCAAAAACAATTTCCACAGACGTGCCAACTTTGTTGCTACGAGACTTTATGTACACCTAGTTTATTTTACTTTGATATTATTAAAACTCTTAGGTTTTTATGTGAAACTACGTCATGTAATTGTATTTTATTAATTAAAAGTAGTACTATAGCATCATTCTACCTTGCTCTTCGTATTCTATACACCTTGTTACAGAAAGGTGTGGCCATATTTACATAAATGAGTATTTATGTACCAAGTCTTATCAAAACCACTATTTTATTAAGATCAATCACATCACTATAAATTATTGGCATTACCTCTGCGTGCCTACTACGTAGTACCGGTTTCATTCGTATCAGCTCTTTATCATTTTGTGTTGTTCAAAGTTGCAAGTCGAATATCGACATGTTACTCGTTCGACAAAAAAGAAAAATATTTATTTATATCCTAGCAACGCAGTCGTGTTTGTTACTACAACGGTGTTAAAATACGTTGATCTTACACTATAAGTTGTTTTAATTTGACCACACCTTTCTGTAACACGTTGTATAAATATATATTTTCGCCAGCTTGAGAACACATGTGAAATATAATTCGTGAAACCAGCCGCCTCGCTCCACTTTATTGCGTACTTAGTCGTAAGTGTAAGTTGGTATGAATTTTACATTAGTGTCTTCAACACAGAGGCATATGAGTACGATTTTAAATTTAAAACAAAATGTAAAATTACGTAAGTATTTGCGAAAAATGATTGCTGGTCGTTTACTAAGTGGTAGTATGCCGTTTGGGTTGGTACCACCGCTTTGTCTATTTCTGCCGCTAAGGAGCAGTGTAGAAGCACAAATGACATAGAACCTAGTAAAATTACTAAGCATTATGACACAGCTAATAAAAGAACTGGTTATATTGCTGGAAACGTAGTAGTGTTTTTTAAGTGTCAGACTTTCAGCATATACTTATTAAAATATGAAAATACTACATTCTATTACTGGTTTATAAATGTAATGAATGTCAGCTCTTGGGTTGAGTTGGGCATTACTCGCGGCACACTAATGCAATCGCTGCTGGTCACGTTGGTTTAGCCCATAAAGTACCGTAAAATCTCGTGTAATTAAAAATTGAGCCGAGTGTGCGTAATAACTAATCTATGGTCCAAATGGGTAGGGAGAAAATTTTAGTCTTGGCGTGTTCTTACTAATGAGTTCGAAAACTTGAACACATTAGCAATTTAAATTTCACGTTCAAAATTGAATTTATTTTAGTGAAAAGTAGTTTTTAACATGATATTGGAGTGTAAGTGGGCCACCAACATCTTAGGCCCAAAGCCAACTTCACCTGCACGTGGTACACTCTGCTGATTAACAAGACGAGGCAATGGCGAATAGTTCCCGTTGCGGATTGTAGGGATCAGACGGCCGGACGCTCAATGTAATACCGAATAACGTCGAATCTATTATACGAGAAAGCGAGTACTGGAATTGGGCTGGGATAACCCCAGGCAGAAAGAAAGAAGTTGTAAACAAAATATTATATATTATTTTTGTGCTTTGACCAAATTTAACGATGTAGCAATTTCGTATACATTAATAACATTAATGTTAAATAAATTAATGAAAACCCTGATCTTGTAAAGAAATTACTGATAAGCAATTCGGTATTTGGTTTATTTACCTTTAAAATATTTTTGAGCGTAAATATAATAACAGCGAGTTGGCTTATAACAACTTATGTACGAACGTACGTTTTCCCAGGACGCCGACAATATTGGTTTAATCAGTTGACCGTCCAACCAACAATATACATCTAGCCGAAATCGATACCAATAATCGATAAAAGCAAGCGCTTATGTACTTATATGCAAGAATACCTGTACTACAAATTACACATATTCAAATGTTGGAATATCATTGACTTTTGACGACTCTAAATATTACTTAGCACAAATTATCCCACTAAAAACGTTACAAACAAAAAACATGCAACTACAATTAGATTTAACACAATAACACTTTTGAATAACTGACTCGTATGAATAATGGAATTGATTGAAAAAATCGATTGTTTTCTCATTCACGAATAAGAACCTATTCAATGTTAATAGGTCTAGTGCAGTTTGAATATTACAGTTTTATAGTTTAAGGCGAGGTCGTGCCTCAAATCTAAGAAAACGACTTTGAACTCCGAGTGTGGCGAAACGAATGAACCGAAAGTAATGCAAAAAATAGATTGAATAAAGATTGAAGATTTGGAAGCAAAATGTGAACTCAATAGGATCTTTAAAAGTAGTTTAGTTTTCCATAAAAAAAACCCAAATTACCTCTCCAAAATAAAATTTGGCGATGAAAATCTCTGTATTTTGAGTGATAACAACATTTTTTTCCATAATCTGATAGATAGGTATAGTGTTTAAATAAAATTTTAAACGATTTTGATTTTATTTCATTAACATCGTTTGGATCAGCGGCAGGTTTGTCTTTTCACCAGAGACCAACGATATTCTTTGGTCTTTGTTTTCGTATTAGGTGCTATCATATCATATACATAGATTCCAGTGTTAGTGTGACCTTTTGTAACGATGTAAATAAATAAAAGAACAGCTCATAACTGTAGGCATATTTGCATTTTTATTTCTAAGTGATATTAAACTTATTCTCTTACGATATCCCATTACAAAAATAAACAATTATATAGCATCACGAATTTTAAAAATGAGATCATCGGGAATGCATATCCACTAACATAAAGTTGAGTTTGGGTCGCGTCAATATCAGTGCGTTCAAAATTTCATTTGCATCATAATAAAATAATACAAATATTTATTATATGGATTATTAACATTTGATATATTTTTCTTTCTACCTGGCGTTATCCCGGCTCAATGCCAAGATCCATTTTGTCGTACCATAGATTTAACGGTATTTAGTATTATATAGGGCGAGCTGCCGTGTGACACCTACAACCTGCAACGGGAACCAAGTTTCGTCATTGCATCGTCTGTTAATCAGCAGAGTGTACCACGTGCAGGTGCGGTTGGCTTTGGGCCTAAGATATTAGTGGCCAACTTACACTCCGCTTTGATATCTACACGTTTAATAGGCTTTTATAGTAGGCATAGCTATACATCAAATGATTCTGCCTATCCAACCAACACATTAACGCAGACGGAGCTGAAGGCAAAAACTAGTACATCGTATTATGCATGTGAGAAGATAGAAAAACTCATCTAAAAATGTACAACTTGGTACATAGCTATATAAATATTACCTATCACAGTAACACAGATATAACATTTTATATTCTTACACGTTATTTATTAGTAGTCTTATAACAATTTACTACAATTTAAACTTATTTTAATATCTTATAATTACTTAGAGTACAGTAAGTACAAAGCGCTTTCAGGAGGTCGTGTCCAGAAAGTACGTTGTCTGCGAGTTGAACAGATTGCGCGATGTTCGCTTTTAATTAGTTTGTGTCGAAGTCTATTGGATACTGCTATAGCATCTCAAACAAATTATTGAACAGCGCTATGAATACCGAACTTTCCACGAAAACATCTTCCATTAGGAAAGTGAATATCTTTATTACCTATTGTTAGAAATTCCTACCAAACAAATGTGTTTGCGTTATGTATAATGAAGCATTATAAATACAAACATGAACAAACGTAGGATTTTTATAATACAGGTTTTCTCTTCATTGTGTGGTACGCGCATGCATTGTAGTAGGTTTGAAATGGGCACACATTCACACAGTTACGGTTGCCAGCCACAGCCCACAGCGGAGTCTGTGTGGCGCATTCGCGCGGAGCCAGTATTCATTCATCTGTGATACGGATATATACATCACTTTACACGAAGCCAGTAGGGAATTGTAAACACTTGTACAATACAAATTGCCTACAGATATAGTTAACACTATTCCCATTGCCTTTTAAAAGTGTTTTACGACTATCAATAGTCTGGCGCTACTTCTAAATCGCCCGAGAAATATCAAACAACTAATCTTAATTGTACTTTCAGTTGCGGTTACACGTTTTAATGTTATTCCACGATTATATATATTTGCAAACATATTATAATCGTCGAAATTGCTGAAGTTTATACTTGAAAGTTATGAAAACTACTTATTGTTGTCGTAATATGGAAAATCACGCTCAAGTTACGTTTTGAGTTACGCGACCGAGACCGCAATATACGATGATAGCGACATGCCCGCTTGTATGCAATTGTCAGCAATTTTATATGTATATTTGAGATAAGCGACTGAGACATGACACCGCGACGCGCGACTGTTTCCATAGAATTCAATACAAAGTGGACGTGTCGCGGTCTCCATGTCTAGATCTTGTACCTACCTCAAAATGGTCGTGTACCTTAAATACTTTATTTACGTCGCCAACAATATCTATTAGAATGCTTAATAACTTATTACATAATATGTCAGTAATGCTCCAAATAAATCTGATATTTTCAAACTGAAAATACTTTATGCAATACTAGTACGATATGGGATGTAACAAATAACCTCGGACCGTGCCGTGTTGCGACTATAAGCAGAGGTCGACAATTTGCCCCACATGCTCCATTCCACTCGAAACATAATAAATTCGAAACTCTTAAAAAATCACTTACACTGCAGTATTTCGACAATGATTCACAATTGAACGTAGAAATTGTTAAAATTGTGAACCTTTTACGTATTTCTATTTTATCTCCATGATGCGTTGTTGGTCCATCTGGAGTTATCGAAATCCATTAGAAAAATGCAACCAATAGAAATTCACTAATTCTAATTACTTAGGAGTACCTAACGTACTTACGTACGTACGTACGTACGTTAGGTACTCCTAAGTAATTGGAATTAGTACGTACGTACTTTACGTAGTTAATTAAATTACCAATTACAATATGCAGTTAACTAAATTAAATTACATACCTAATATTTTTTATTATATAAAATATATTCTATTTGTAAAATTAGTTTATTACTATTTTAATGCAGCCTATATTTCCTCGGAGGGGTAGACGTCAGGCAGGTGGTATGTCATAAAAACTACAAGCCAAATCTTTCTGTAGCATGTGTTGAAAATCACATTGCGCCGAACCTACTGCGAGTGGGATAAAGGCACGTGGAAGAAGAGTGCAGTTTATACTATTCAGAACACCTAAACGTACATTATATTGTATACACATATGTTTTCTAACTAGCTTTTAAAGTGCAATGTACGTAATATATACAAATATATTCTATTATGAAAATATGAATCGTCAACTTATATTTGAGTAGGAAACATTCTACTTTACATAAACCGTAACAGTGTTGAAGTTTGCGGTGGAATAGCATTCTTGTTATGGCACTGACTGCACTCGTAAAACCATTTTCAATGTTTGCGGTATTACAGTTGGTAAGTGCATATCGTTGCGTAAACATTTGCTGATTTATTGAACACGTACACAGATATCCAGTGTAGAAACTCAAGTGTTTTTAAGCGAACCAAACAAACAATTTCACTGATTTATAACGAACGAATATATGGCAACCGACACCAGATATACACGAACTGTACAGTTAAACTGATTCAACATTTAACACGAGTAATAAAACATATATACCGAAAATTGTGCCAGTTTTAAACACTTTTAAAATAAATACAACAGTTCTAACACCATATTAGGTTAACTTGTGTCGTGAGCATCAGGAACGAGGTATTTACGGTCCCACAACACCTAAACCGGAAACAAATATTTGTGAATCACCCAAACATTTGTCTCGGTGCGGGAATCGCTCCACTACGCCACCCACGGAGGCTGCTTCTTTAAACTACTTTCATTAATAGATTCTATTTCACGTACAACTAAACTATCGCTAATCTACCAAATGTTCTGCGCTCTATGGTATGGTAAAGAAACTAAAATGGACAATGTAGCGATGCTGGTGTCGGATTGGGATGCAAATTAATACGCGCCTCTGGATCGGGCACATGAATATGCATGGGTGTTCCGCTCGTTCCGGAATAATATCCGAGTGGCCTGGTCGGCCGGGGTCCAAAGCGCACATCGCTGCTTTGTCCCGGTCGCCTTCCCCGAGTGACCCCGACTGTCCCCGGCCCGGGATACGCACGCGAACCACGCGCTGCATTTGCTAATTTTATCATTAACTCAATGGTAATTATTTAAACACAGATTCGTGTCATTCCTTAGTAAATGCTTATGTTGTAAAGATATACCAAGGAGTACGTTTCAACTTATATAAAGCGAAGACTTTCCATCAATATTGAAATAATTGTTATTGCCAAATGTGCGCGAATGTCTGTTTGTGGAAAGTCAATGACAATGATACCTACTCGTAAAACAAGACAACTTCCTGCTTTCAACTTGTTTCAGCATACAGTTTAGAATGGTCTAGCCGCATTCAGGACTAGGCACTCATAAAACCGTATTCGTTATTGAAACTTGGCATCGTTCCATTTTACCTAAATATCGTTGCTTTAATACACTTTTGAGTAATAACAATTTAGCAATAAGAAAGTAGAGCCAAATAAACGACATTAACTAACAGTTTTCTACAGACTGGACGTCAGCTAAGGCACTTATTAAAATTACTTTAATAAAACGAATGCGTGCTGCTTATTATGCTGGACATTCACGGATTAATAAGGATCATAAACGACGTGATAGTAAGTTCTGAGTGCTGAGTTAGCACCAACTATAAGATTAAGCGGTGCGGTGTAGGAGGCACACAGTCAGCGAATATGCCATTTCGCCTGCTCTCACGTTCGTATAACAGGCGTATCTTGCATTCCTCAGACACACGGTCTGTTAACTGCCTGGCACGTACAGGTGTCGTACTTTACACTTGTTTACACCATTAATTACTTAAGGTGACGCTTGCACTCCGCGTCCTGTTTTTGATTCAAACATACTAGTAACGCAATTATTTCTGTTTGCGTAAGATACTTAATACTGTATAATAATGTTATGTGTACAATAATGTTTTGTAGTTAAAATTGTTGCATTACAAATAAAATGTATATACTTTTATAGAAATGAAACAGCATCAAAAGAATAAAGAAGGTGATTATATTTTCTGAGAGCACTATTTTGCACTTTGTTAAAAAATCAAATAACATTTTTAAAAGAAACTCTTGTTAATATTGCAGTAACCGACGACCTGTTTAATACAATTTTATGCACAACCCAGCTTTAGTACTTTTAACACGCTTTTAATACTTACAAAAACTTATGTTGATGTTATGGTAACTCTAAATCAATATGTAATTGCATTAAGAACGGGTTAATTGTAATCTCTTAGGGTAGTCATGTAGCCCTGCATAATACTTAGAGATACCAATAATTCAAACTTAAATTAACTATTGGTAAATCTATTACAAATGTAATGTGAAATACATTTATTTAATATTAAATCTCGATGTCGTATTTAGAGCAGTACCTACATTTCAATTTAACGCAGTATGTACTTAGCTTTGTATAATATCCTGTTGGAATTGCCAACGTGATAGGTCATAGAAATAAGCAATATGGCGACAGAGATCCGTTGAATTAACATTAAATTAATGGGATTCTAACCGCTTAGGTAAATACGTCACACACGAATAGATTTACATTTTTAATGGACTAGGGAATTCGTGTTCTGTACTATATTAATGTTTGTGTATGAGGAGGCAATTTTCTTAAAAACTACTTGACCGTTTTTAATGGTTGACCGTGTTTTACCGAATTCTCCGGTTTTTAATCTAAGATTATGGCTGGGAACACTGGCACCAACAAACCGTTGCCGAGACGGAATTCCAACATTATAATATTGCCTCTTTTATTGCGATCCAATAATGACAGCATGATTATTTTTAATATACCTATATATATTATATTTTAAAGCCGGCAATGCTAAAAGGCAGTTAAGGCGTAGGAAACAAAAGCACAAACTTATATTAGTAAAGTAGCCGGTTGAATTTCCCATCGACAATATCTCGAACGATCCGAGTTTTCTCAAATATATGAGTGTTTGTAACCTGCTTAAATTCATCAAAATGTACTTTATTAGCTACGTTCGAAATCCTTTGGAAGCCTAGATATTAACTTCCGCATTTCTTACTTCAAAAATGACATATTTTCTACACAAACTTTCGTTCCTTATTTGACCCCTTTTGATGAAGGAGTGTAAGCAGGCCATCGACATCTTAGACCCAAAGTCCACCTCACCTACACGTGGTACACTGCCGATAATCGGAGGCACTGGCGAAACTTGGTTCCCGTTGCGGATTGTGGGCGTTGGACGGGTCGCCCCATGTAATACCAAACATCGTCAAATTATTATGGAAACGCGGACCCTAGAATTAAACCG
The DNA here is from genome assembly GCA_905332985.1 of Mimas tiliae. Classification (NCBI taxonomy): domain Eukaryota; kingdom Metazoa; phylum Arthropoda; class Insecta; order Lepidoptera; family Sphingidae; genus Mimas; species Mimas tiliae. The sequence goes on from HG995241.1 coordinate 9,142,723, forward strand.
GGATAACGCCAGGCAGAAAGAAAAGAATATGTATAGCTCGACTAAAGTTGGACAAATTTACATTTAATATAAAAGGAATTGAAAGTAATAAATAATAATATATTGTATTATTATGTCTGCCTGCTTCGGTGGCGCAGTAGTTATGCGTTTGCGGTACGACTGCTGTGCAGAGGTTTCTGGTTTGGTCTCCGGGTCGGTTAAAGTGATATTGGGTTTTACTATTACGAAATGCTCAGTATCAGCCCGGAGTCTGGTATTGTGCCCGGTTTGGGGATAGGCTCACCCCCTATCACATCATGGGACGGAAATAAGCTCGGCGAAATGTGGGTCGCGTGAGTGCGTATGTAGTATAATCTTTTTAAATTAAAAAGAAGTTGGCCAGTTCAAAGATGAAATTCAATTAAAATCTCGTCGGAAAAGCGCACTGCTTCTATTAGAGTTGTTTTTTTTCTACAACATCGACGCCGCGCCGACGCCGCCCCGGCGCCGGAGGTGAGCTCTATCTACCCTCTCCTATTCATTACTCTTGGAGTCGGCACATGCCGATGTTCGGTTTAATTAGTTTTTGTTAGACGAACGACGATCTGCCCGCCTCTAAAGAAATTGGTTTACTCAGCCGCAAAACTTAGTGGAAGTAAGCATCCCTTTTGCATCTTTCAATTAGTAATTTATATTATTGCACAGATGTGCCACGTTCATCCATTTTGCCCAGCATATGTGACAAAATACAACATTTGTTAAATACGTTGAGCTAATTTGGTTTGCAAATGAAAGGTGGAAGAAAACATCGTCTGGAAACCTGCATAGGCACCTGAGAGATCTCGTGAGAGTGGCGAAGGTATAAAAAATCTACCAACCCGTATTATGTCAACGTGGTGGACTAAGGCCTAAACCTTCTCATTAGTAGAAACCCGTGTCCAGCAGTGGGACAGTGTACGATACATGGCTCATATTTATAATGGCATACTCATATTTATAATTTTTCCTTGTCCTACTTAGTATAATATAACAGAAAATAGTAAAAAATTGTGTTGTGTTAAAAAAATAACATAGTACTACTTAATCGTACTGCACTGCACTCAATATCTCGAAACAAGACGATAAGTCACATAATCATACTATCCTACTACTATTATAAATGTGAAAGTTTGGATGTTTGTGAGTTTGTGAATTTGGATGTTTGTTAATCCATCACGTCGTAATGGCTGAATGGTTTTGGATATAATTTGGCACACAGGTAGACATGACTTGATTTAGCTTATAGGCCGGAAAATGCCGTATACGCGAGCGGAGCCGCGAGCCAAAGCAAGTGCCTAATAATTTCAATGGCTTTAACGTCCTTCAAACCGTCATTGTTATTCACCCTGGCGAACCTATATATTCACGCATAGGTGAGACCTACCACCTAGTAAAGATTATATAAATATCTATATTTTATTTGTTTATAGCTATGTTGATCGTATGCCCAACCGGTCGTATATCCTGTTTAAATATGAGGTTAATAACAAGTTAAAAAAATATGTCGTTATAAGGCGGAAAAAATGTGAGTCGGATAACACCGTTTAACGCAGCGAATAAATTGGCAAGAAATCGGCCCCTCGCTTTCACATGAATAATTAGGCGGGAAGTCAGGCCCACTCGTCGTTAAAAAGAATTATTTGAGCTAATGTTCATCTTGAGTTTTGGCGTGGAGCTCCGGCAATTTGTCAAGCCCGCCACTGTGGGCATGTTTATTCAAACGAGGAGATTTTATTGCAACCACATAAATCTTCCAGCAAACAAGTGATGGAAGTGACGCAAGCCCGTAATCACACCACAATGTGTTTTCACGCATCTCCACTTCTGAGCCGTGGCATACATAATAACGTAATGTTTGCTTCGTAGCAATGGCACGAGTATTACATGTATTTGTAATGGCTTTGTTACCTTTATTTACTATACGAATGGTTCGGCATAAATATCTCGCGATGTTGTTATGATAGCCTTATACAATAAACATTATTCCAGTCGTTGCAGCGAACGTATAAAACCTTACAAAACTTAAATACGGACTAGTGTAGAATAGGGATTGTGGGATCAGTAAGCGAGTTGTTAATTCAGCTGGCCGTCAGTAATCCTGTCGGGTGCGGCGAGCCCGGCACCATGCCACCGCGCTACACATCGTTATCATTTTGGACATTAATAAAACTCCATCCGGCATTTCTAACGAGCACACCGCAAACTTCGCCCACTGGGAAATATTCAAATGGCGGGCGAGCAGTGCGCACAGCGCATATTGACGCGGCTAATTATCGCGTCGCGGCGCTCGAACACCCGAAACCGTTTCGAGGGTTTAGGGCCCCGACCTAGCTGAACGCAGCGCCTTAATGCCACGTTATGTGTATCCTCATATTTACACTAACGCCATCCTCGAATAAATTCATGGATATTCTGACATGTATGTGCAGTGGACGCGTTGATGTTTGATAAAAAACCAGTTAAGTGCCGAGCCGAGCTCGCGTACCAGGGGTGCCCACAACGTTCTGTTTTTATTATTTGTTTGGATATCCACCATTACAAAACATATTCTTTGAAAATTTAAATCGGTTCCCTTTAAAGATAGGACAGACGGAAAGACGTATAGGCTCAGTAATATTTTACTGTGGTTACCCTAGTTGGATTACGGAATAAAGTAGAAAGTATCCAAGAATCAAGGTTCATTGACAATAACTAACAAAATTGAAATATCTAGGAAGCAAGAGAAATGTTCGAAAGCCTATTGTATTATTCAGAAGCTTGTACATTTCGTTCGATAAAGAATTCCAATAAGTCACGTTGGCTTTTAATCCGAGAATATCCGATTAGTTTCGGACGCACCCGGAGTCCCTAAATCTTGGGTCCGGAATTAATCGACTGTCCCGTAAGCCTAATTACCGGGATAATGTTCGTAAAGTTTCAACATCTTAATTATAAGTACTGTATGTGGTTTGATAAGGTAACGAGAAACGCAATTTAGTTTTTTCTACTACTGGCCTTGATAATAATGGGTACTTTAGATAGGTTTATGATAACTATGGAAAACGCAATAATCATTAATCCTTATTATATAATGACTTATATTAGAGCTGAGACTAGGGCAGGGGGATGATGATTATATAGATAACTTTTTATTGTACACCAATATTGTTTCCTATAACATGGGAACATAACATCCTTTACCGGAACCTTTAACGGAGTGTAAAGAAGCAATTAAGCAGGCTGGCATAATTCTGTCGATCTACGATAGATTCAGTGTCTATCGTTGGTCGACAGTATTCATGGATTGCGCTACACTTATCATCAGGTGTAGTGTAGTCACTTTGCCCAGCACCTATTAAAAAAAAAAACACATTATGAACCTTACAACTATATGATACAAAAGGCGGTCTTAACACTAAAAGCGATCTCTACCAGACAAAAATATAATGATGTATAGAACAAGATTTGTACGGAGGACAAGTAATTACATCATTGCTATGTTACTTGTCATCTCATTGGTCTAGTGACAGTGTGCATATGCTGTGAAATCGGTTGTTCGTTTCAATTCTAGGTTAAAATCTCAAGTAGGTTTTTTAATTTGCAGTTGTTTTTGAACATGCAATTTGTGGTTATCGGTTTGTTAAAATAACTCATAACTTCTTTGGAATTGTAATTTGTGGCCAGTATGGCAATAGGCTCGACGCCTATCACATCATGGGATGGGAATAAGCTCAGTGAACCGTTGGTGGACTAGTTGTACCTCTTAATAACATCTGTAGTCATTTACATCTGGCTACTCCAGTTTTAAATGTCTTTGTGCCTGAGGTTGATACCTCCCAATTTGCTATGGAGGGAAGTGGAAAATTTATATTTCCCTAACTTTGTATTTGATTAATCTCGTTGCGAGACAAAAACAATTTAGCATTCCCAGAGACTCGCCGAGCTGGACGAACTAGTAGTTGTACCCTACTTCTACGGGGATACAGGCGCGAGCTTACGTTTATCTGTGTATCTTAGTACTAAGATCGCTAGCGCCAAGCATTAGATTTAGTATTTTCGAATTGCGTTACCCGATACCTCTTACGGTTTCACTTTAATCCAGCTTAATCAAACAAGAGTGTCGAAGGAGTGTCGAAACTTACATGCGGATTCAATTAAGGAACTTGAGAAAACACTACACCAATTGCAATAGAACGCGATGTTAGAGTTGTTTTGAGTGGTAGAGCCACGCTGTAGACACTTTTGTCTACAGCATGTATGGGCCGGCTCGTCCGGGTCACTACCACTGTCTCACAGGAAACCGGGGTAAAGTAGCAGCTTTCTGCTGCGTTTTGTACGGTGAGTGAGATATCCGGAGGCCCAAACCCCCTCCCCTTCCCAATTCCTTAATTATCCCTTTCCTTTAAGGTCGGCAACGCACCCATGATTCTTTTGGTATTGTGGGCGTACATGGGCGGTGGAGATCACTTACCATCAGGTGACCCACTTGCTCGTTTGCCAGTCTATGCCGTAAAAAAAAAATTTAGTAAATTGTATCATTCGAAATTTGGTGACTAAATACTAGTTATATTTCTCCGAAATATAAGTTAAGATTAGTATTTTCTATTACGAAATGCTCAGTATCAGCCCGGAGTCTGCAATTGTGCCCGGTATAGCGATAGGCCCCTTGCACATAATGGGTCGGAAATACGTTCGGCGAACCAATATGGGTGTACTGGTTACACCTTTGCATACCCCTTCGCGAATTACAGGCGTGAGTGCGTATGTATGTTTTTATTTTTGTTCAGAAATAATCACGGTGGCTATACTGGTCCTTTTTGAAATATTTATGTATATTTAAAAAAAACATGGATGAAGTAAGATTTTTAAAACAAGAAGATACAAAGGTTTTAACATTAGAAAAACTTAATGCTTCTCCATGGTATTTTATGGCTATCTCTGTATCAAAATATAATATTTTTATATCCCAGCACGAGAAGGTGACTGGCCGGGACCTAATGGTAAGTACAGTGCAGTGCTAATATTATTGCGACCGTCGAAAGACATTGCACGCAGGTCACCAGAATTATGGCGGTCTTACGTTATTGGATATATGGAACGAGGCACTATGGCGAGTTTTTCACCATGTGTACGGTTGTAACTATCCATTTGTGTACAAAAATATCAAGGACCTCCCATCCGCCAGAAAAAAGTTTTTTTACCTAGCTCGGCAATGTGACTATGCTACACCTGATGGCAAGTGTAGCACAATCCAAGAATACTGTCGACCAATGACAGACGATGTGTCCATCGCAGGTCGGCATGGCAGAAGTATGCCGATCTGCTTAATTGCTCCTTCACACTCCGTCTAAAGGATTCCATGTTGTAGGAAGGAGGGAACACGTGTGCTGGCAAACTATTCCACAGCTTGATGGTCCGGCAGAAGTAAGATTTCGCGAACTTCTTAGTTCTAACCGAGAAATTAAATTGAATTAAAGTTTCATACAATTTAAAAGAGTACTCGAGTGAAAGATCGAAGCACTAAAGGGCGTGTAAGGCGTTTCTAATACCGTATTTGTTTCGAACATGATTGTGTTGGGGATAATCCAGATTACAGATTAATAGGACGACTGTTTTTCGAGAGGGGTTAAAAAGGAAAAACCGAGAGCGAGCGTAATAGGAGAATTGAATCGAATAAGAAATTCTTGGGGAACGGAGCAGTATTATTTTATTTCATGGGTTTCCGAGTACATTATTTTTGGTATTCTTAGCCACTAAGCTTTTTGGACTTATCCTTATATATTATTCTGCTAGCGTTGCGAACGAAATGTTAATCTTTAAAGGAGAAGTTAAATCGAGTAGTTGTTTTGTTCTACTAACTGAATATGTTGGCCATCAAAACAATCCAGTATTCCGTACAAAACCTAGGCATTCTTCAAATATACAACGTGTCACAGAAAGGTGTGGTCAAATTAAAGGGTGACATATAACATTGAGTGTTTATGTACCGGATCTTGTCAAAATCTATGTATCTTACTTTTGGCGCTAATTTTAATTTATCGTTTATTACGATTGATAAGATCGATCACATCACTATTACGAAAATGAAAATGATTTGTACTACGAGAGTGAAATATTTATATCGTACACTTTACGTTGCTTAAATTTGACCACACCTTTCTGTAACATACTGTATATTCCTCTGGTAAAACAAAAGATTTATAAAAAGAAAAGTATTGATATATTTAAGTTAGAATGGGGCCGAGACTGCTGGCCACGCAGCTAATCGCGATACACGGTCTACTTACACACGAATAAAGACCTCATACTACGAATGGATTAGGATTGTAGTCATCGTTTTTAATAAATGTTTATAACCTTACAGAGTATAAACTGTAGAATGAGTCCACTAGCTCGGGTAAGGTGAACACGTGTTTAAGAAATAGCATTTATGAAATTGAGTTTTTCTTAAACTATTTAGAACAAAAATCTTTATAACAAAAAATAAAATCGACTCAAAACAACTAAAGGACTAAAAATATGATTTGACAATAAAAGCTACCACCGACTTAAACTTGTGTTATTAAATTTTTAGCTTTCTATTTTTTTGAGTCGGTTTTTTTGTTATTTCGTTTTTCACTATTTTTATTGTGAGAGTTTGGCTGATCTAAGCTCGGAAGAAATTATAATTCTAATTAAATTATATGATATAGGATTAGATACTTAGTTAGGTTTAGGTTTAGGTTTAGGTGTAATGATTTATATGATCAAGTTATGGGTCAAAGGGAAGTAGTGTTTCGTACGCCAAAAATACCAACAATAAACCTATACCAAAGTAACGTTATCACAGAATTAATTCGGAAAAAACGTGTTACAGAAAGGTGTGATCATATTTTTGGGCCATTACATGCACCTTACAGTAAGTACTTATGTACCGGATCATTTCAAAACCAAGACATCCAATAATTTCACTTTAATTTTAATCACTTATTTATTAAGATCGATAAGATTGATGACATCACTATTTATTATGAACGACACACACTTTTAATAAACTTTTATAAAATGTACGTAATTCTACGGACATATGTACGTAACTTATAATTTAAACACAAATGAACACTTGAAAGAGGCTGTGTGCTGAAGACGATATAGGTACCATCCTCTAGAAGCATGTTAAAGACTTCATTCTCGGGTCTTCCATCTATGAATTTGGCTTAATACAGTCGACGATCCTCTTAAAAGCTGTTATTAGTTACACCAACACAAACTACCAATACATAATACTTGTTTTAGTCAATTAAAATTTAATAACTCGTAATCATTTATATTTCATAAAATCAGAAATTTCCGAACTGACTGCGTCATATAAATATTGACATTTAACATCTGTTTAATGTTTTTTTAACTAAAAAATAATTAAATGAAAGGAGGTTTATAGTATCATTGCTTATCATTTAGTGTTGTCCAAAGTTGAAAGTCTATATCGACATGTTACTCATTCGATAAAAAAGAAAATTCTATAATTATTATCCTAGCAATGCAATCGGAATTGGTACTATGAGAGATAAATACTTATACCCTACACTATACATTGCTTTAATTTGCCCGCCCCTTTCTATAACACGTTGTATATTCAGGCTTTTTTCGATGCAGTAAAATTGCTCATTCCTATAAGATTAAACCAGTAATATCATCGTGCGTGCTAATACACGGCCTAATATCTCGTAATGTATGCACTAGAAGGTATTCACATATGCAAATACTAGAATATGTACGAAACAATTACAGCTTTAATATTCAGAGCTTGCAGGGATTTTGACGTGACATTTAGTATCTAGTCTTTCGACTTCAATGGTTAATGATATAAAATTAATGGTTATTGACGCACGAAATATTTTTTGATGCCCATTCATTAAGTCCAAATACGAACCATGAATAGTTAAAGAACATTTATTTTCATATTCATAAAGAAACTAATAAAAATAATATTTATAATTCATGAGGCAAATTCAATGCATAGAAAGTAATTCTATGAACAGTTAAAATATAGAGCAAGTTTCAATGTAACTACTACGAAGCGTAGTTTCGTAGCAGCGTAGCAGACTTTTATCATGCTACGCCGCCGCCGTCACGATGTCGTCCTATATTGGCTCGACTATGATTTAATATCTTTGAAATGCCGGAAGCTATCTATTATTATCTAATCACTAATACAGGTCCAAGTAGCTTCATTTGCATTTGCGTAGTGCACGCTTTCGATAATAGTCACGTCATCCGTATACAAAAAAATGTGTATGAAGATAACACGTTTGTAATACAATCCATTGCGGGCCATGTACGGATCTGCCAAATATTTAAAGAAATTTGGCAAAAACTTACACTAAAGGCACTGATTAACGTAGCAAACAAATATACAAGTATTCGTGAAGCTCCATTAAATGGAAAGAGTTTACCGCATGATACATACAAGAATATAACAGAAAGGCCGCGTCATGTTTTCTGTTATTTCCTCGGCTATGTAGTAGGTAAACTTTCTCCATTCAAATCGTGTTTTATAGTAATTTGTATTTCAACCTACATACACATTACACAGTACTCACAAAACTGAACTTTGTGATTAAGTAAGGTTTGAGTAAACTCACATCGATTTCCATTCACAATATTAATCACATGTTGCTATTTTAAATATCAATTGCAAGCTGGAAAGAACTTAATCAGAGGGAAATGTAAGAGGCGTAAGTAAATAAAGTACCCTGGCAAGTTAGACAGCTTGACAGCGAGTGCTGGAGCAGAGTGCGGCTGACTCGATGTGGTACGCTCTCGTTACAAACAAAACTTGCCCGTTTACGTTCCCGCACTGTATTCGCTAAGAAAAATATCAAAGTATTTGTAACCAGCCGGCGAAACTTTCTCGCTTAGGATAAACACGCGCGCAAATTCAAAATTAAGTTACAAACACTTGAACAGGCCCGGCAACAAAATCATAACGTAATTTGTCACGCGTCATGAGACGCCTGCATTACACTTGTGCGAGATTGGATCCCAAGTGGCGAGCGTTCTCTTTGTTTGTTTTTGTTTGCAATTTACACCAAACTCAAATCAACACACCAATCACTGCAAATGTTGGAAGCCAAGATCAACAACGGCATGTTGAGAAATGCACTTAGGATTAAGGTGCGGTGTGGCTCGATAAGAATAAAGCTGTTCCCGTAAAGAATTTCATCACAACATAACTTAAGCTCACGTATGTATCGCCGACGGGTAGACAGAGGTGTAACTGGTGCATCCACGATTCGCCAAGCATAAGCTCGCTCACATCATAATATATTTATATATATCCTATGATATGATGTGGTAAGAGGCGAGCGTATCGCCATACGACCAAAAATTCCAATCCTGGGCGTTTTTTTTCAATCCTGGCACGACAACGTAACAACACTGTACCTGGTGGTAAGTACAGTGTCTAAATATAATATCGACCGATCGAAACACACTGCGTCCTTAAACGGTCGGCAGAATTATACCGGCCTGAAGTTACTGGATATACAAGGCTGATCCCGGAACGCGACTTGAAGGAACGGGCCACTATGGCGGGATTTTAACCATATATACGGTCACTATCCATGATCATGGTATGATGGTTACGCGTTCATGATTCTACTGATATTATGGGCTGCGGTGGAGATAACTTACCATCAGAGGGGCAATTCTCGTAATTTTAATTGTTCAAAATATCATTCCGATCTAATCTCAGCGACAAGAAAGTTGCAAATGGTATTCTGCTAAACCAATATTCAAGAACTTAGAACGCAATGATATCGAAAGTAGAATACAAGTTGACTGAACCAAAACGGCATTCTGGTAACAATTTTGACACTTAACTATATAAAATGCATTTCGTCTATAGACAAACGTCAAAATACTAATTGAGAACGAAATGTGACTGAAGGTGAAGCAGTGTTGCCAAGTGCACTGTAATTACAGCAGATCTGCCGTATTTTCATGCCATCTACTGGACATCTACTGGATAAATACCGTATATGGAGACACAGTATTTTTTTACAGTCAAAATTTCGTATTATTATTGTATACTACTAGACAGGTTATTTAGAAGTAAAACTGCGTCACATAACGCGGGAGTTTGACAGTTCACATACAGGGAGCGCAATAGGGGTTCTAATTGAGAGTAAGCGAGATGATAATATTGAGTTACGGTCAATTGACTGCAACTTAGTAATACAACTAATTTACTATACTACAATTTAATTAATTTATTAAACTACAATTTCTATGTACCGCGCAGCCTCGTCTAGTAGTATACATAAAACTCTTTGATTAAACACATTAAAAAAACTAAACCGATATCATCATCGCAGCCATCAATTTCTGCAGCGATCGATATATACAAATAAAATGTTAAGTTAGTTTAGGATATAAAGTTTAAAATAAATTTATATTTTACTTAATAATTTAATTATTTCCTTTTTTGTACGACATTTTATTGCACTGTAAAATACACTGTATTTTTTCCCATCAAGCACTGTATTTTTGGCGCAAATACCGTATTTTAATGTGGACACCACGGTATTTTCAAAAATCTGACTTGGCAACAATGAGGTGAAGTGACTGTGAGTTAACTGCAGATAAATTCTTAACTTTATTCTCTTTTACTGCAAGCAACTAAAAGTAGTCAAAATTGTTCGACTTTGTGTACTCGTTATTTCAGTAAAGTATTAGAAATGAGTTTACAGCCTATGTTACTCAGTGATAATGTAGCTTTTTAACGGCCAAATTATTTTTGAAATCGGCCCAGTAGTTTTTTAGTTTATTTGTTACATACAAAATTACAAAAAAATCTTTCCTCTCTAGAATATTAGTGTAGATTAAATTATGAGATCAATCGCACTGTCAAAATTCCCGCCAAAACTCTCGCACAATTCATAATTATTATAAATATGTCCTCAGCAGTGTTGCAAAACCGTAATTCGGTAGAATCTCAAATTTCAATAAATTAATCGCGATTGTGGTTATTTCCGGAAAGGACTGCCTCAGTGGTGCTGTTGTGCCGTTTTCCTTCAGTTATGCCATGGAATAGATAAATTAATTAAATAAATAAAATACATGGAATTAGTCAAATCAATTAATTAAAAAATTATAACCTCCAGTTACGTCATTTTTTAATCACTGAAATTAGTCATATTGTGGGTATTTTATTGTGAGTTGGTAACATTGGATTTTCTCGCTTAGGTCATTTTTAATTTCTACAATTTAGTCTATGGCAGCTGATACGTAAAATTCGGTAAAATACTTGTCATTGGCGAAATGCATAATAATGCGAAGCCATAATTTCAACAAAAGAAAGACATTGAAAGTTGATCGAATTGACAGTTTAAATGCAATTTAACTGAGATGATATCGAATTTTTAAAGGAGCAGAATGCCATATTTTTAATTAATTCAAAATGTAATCTCAGTTCGGTTAAAATTCCTTCGCAGTGTCAGTTAAAATAGCAGAATTGGCCCTCAGGTGTCCCACTTGCTCGTTTGACATGCTAAAACAGAACGTGATAAAAGTCGATAACACCATTCACAATGTCTACATTACGTTATATATAGTCTAGAACAGTCAATGTATTTAAATCACGTATATGGATAAAATACAGAAATCGGTATACAACTTATAAATATTCATAACTAATTTAAATACTTATGTAAGTATCAACCTAAGGTCGCTATGGCCTGAACTTCAGTACACAGTATCAAGCTTTAATCCGAATATACATATTTCTGAATTCGTATTTTCTTAAACAACCAGCTTATAATCAAAGACAGATGGTCGGCTCGAAATGGGGCTTCGTGATTTACATTTTACAAATATTCGTATATTTATGTAATAAATGTTTTCAAACTCGAACTTTCTGGTACTTGTGTTAAAAAATGATTTCCATCAAATTATTTCGACAACATTAGGAATGCCCTAAGCTATTCAGCGCCTATTTGCATCATGCAAAATGCTTGTAAACCTTCATCCAGTGTCTCTCTTGGGCCTCGCTTCCCGGAACTTGTTTACGGTAATATTCCATGTATTTTTATGAGTATACTTTTTATAGTTATATTTCTACTTTGAAAAAGAATACATTTTGTTTTAAAGTATCCGTTTCAATTACTCGTAATATGTTCACCATCACTTAAAAAAGTAAAAGAAAATTGCCAAAAAGAAAAAAATATTTTAATTTCATATTATATCCAATCATGCAAACAACATAGGGTTCATTATAACAATGAACACTATTATAATTCAACATTTAAATTGAAACTTTCTTTTAGATATTTTAAGGCATCAGCACATCAATAGAACTCTTGGGGGGTAGATTGGGTAATATAGAAGAAACAAATGAATTCTAATTTGTTTAAAGATTGCAATGGTTATTAAACAGCGGGATGATGGGCGGCGGGATGATGGGCGGCGGGGAGCGTGGGGAGACTGAGGGACGCGGCTTGTCGGGCACTGATCGTTTACGTCACGGAGAATTAGCGAGACAATCAGTCAGCGTGACGTTACCCGAGTCAACTAAACGCAAATGGAGGACCACTCTCCAGACGAGTGCTCCTCGATATGTGACCTACATGTGCGGTGACCTGCACGTGTGTAATGCTTAATAATCGAAACGCCTAATAAGTTAATGGAATAACAATTACATACGAGTACATATTCATTCACATTTGAGAATTCGTACATACGCCTAATTTAAATATTATATTAGTCATTTTGATTGTAAGATATTAAATTGGATGCCGTTTATCAATGATTAAAGTCCTACATATGAGCTTATAGTCGAGGTAATGGATGGTAGAGCTAATAGTCGGGGTAATGGGTGGTTGAGCTACTAATCGACGTAATGGGTTGTAGAGCTAATAGTCGAATAAAAAAGAAAAATAATATAAAATATACTTTTACGCAGGTGGAACCGCGAGCAAAACTTAGTAATATTTAACCAAATATATACCACTGATAATAGATTGATGTTGAATTACATAAATATTTAAAATCAATGAGGGGCCAACTCAAAACATACGAATGTTAAGAGGCGTGACGTTATTCATCAAGAGATTCGGGTGGTTTTCCTTAATTTATACCGTTGTTAGGCGCGTTGACGTTGGTTTTATCATCCATTAGCGGCAGCGGTCGGAGTGCGAGACTCCACTGAATATAATCGCGCAAGTTAAAGATGAAAGCGCCGAAAGGCGTTCACAATTAAAGCGCGTTATTAATGTGTCGGGTGTAGAATTAATTAGAACACCGCGCACGCCCGATAGTGAACGTTGATTTATAACTACCACTCCAATAGATACTAAGATCAGGTCCATATTAACTTTCATTGTTGCAGTTATATCCTTTGCAGTTCACTTTTAAACAAGGCTTCTCATATCTTCTTCTTCTTCTTGCCCTTATCCCACTGGCAGTGGAGTCATGCATCATGCTTTTTTAAATTTGGCTTGTTGTACGACCGGCCGCGTGCCTGTTAACCGTTCTGGGGAGAACACACCCGGACCCGAAACAAATATTTGTGGATTACACAAATATTATTATAATTGTTGTCGGTCATTGTCTCGGTGCGGAAATTGAACCCACGGCCTCTCGCTTCACAGCCGGCTACTCGCCCACTGCGTCACGAAGGCTGTCATTACATAACAATCACTTTATTATTGCAATTATATCGTTTGCAGTTCGCTTTTAAACAACGCTCGTCATTTATTACAGTTAATTTGAAAGAGCCGGAATTTCATTCCAAAACGATAGAAGCATATATTTTATACTTTGCAACTGGATAAAAATATCGTAAAACAATAATAAATCTGAACTTCACCGCTACAAAGTTGTGAATCAGGAATGGGCACACAGACGTCATCTCATCACGAAGGAAAAGGGATAAGGTACGAGTATGTACCTAAAGTATTGTTTTTTTTATATAACCGAATGACGAGACGAGCTAGCCGCTCGCCTGTTGGTAAGCGACACGACTGCCCATGAACAGTTGCAACACGACCCAGAACTTTTATTTATAATGCTCTGCGTGGCAGTGCACTGCGCTCATCATCCTGAGACAGAAGATGTTAATTCTTGTAATTAGCAGGAATTATACTGACTACAATGTCCTTTAAACCTTCCGGTTTCCATAACAGTGTTTGCACACTGTTGTTTGGCGGCAGAATAAATAATGCGGTAGTACCTACCCCGACGGTCTCTCGCAAAAAATAGTCCTGCCATCTAGAACCTTACGTTGATACCTACCTATCAAACTCTTACAACTTAATAATTTTATAATTATTTTAAACTTAACTCCCAAACTAGATTTTCAAGGATAAGGATAGTAAGAAATAGGATATTTTCAGTGCTACACCTTAAACTTATTTTTTGCAAACAACAAGGTTATTGTTCTATTGTGTGGATGTTGAGAGACCGAAAGTCTCTTCTAGTTCCTGTTATCCACAACACAAGCTAATCGTATCTTACTGTGGGGTCAGGACTATGTGTGTGACTGTTAGATGTTATTGAATTTTTTATCACACAGTAAATATAAAAAATCGAGCCTTAGAGACAAACAACTCAATATCCATTTCCTGTAGTAAATTATGTTTTCAGGGACTTACTTCGGTGCAATTTAATTTCAGATTGAAGCTTTTAAGGGCAGGTCGTAAAATTAATTTATAGGTCGGAATTCCTCCGAGATCAACTCGGCAATATACTTTGTATGTGTTCACTCGCAAAAAAGGTCAGGATTGAGAAATTATTGATGAAAATAAATCTAATTTTGGTAAACCCATTTTTTTTGGTACATATACATATTTATTTTCAAACTAGATTTGTTCCCGTTGCGGGTTGTTGGGGTCAGACGGCAATTCGCCCCACATAATACCACATCCACCGTCAAATCATGATGGGAAGACAAACCTAGGTATAACCTCAGGCAGTAAGAACGTCTTTTCCGCGATAGAATGTAGCCTAAGTAGAAAATAATTTTGCCACCAAGGCGTAGTTTTGAATACAATAACAAAAATACGATGTACAATAATTTTATATGGTAATAGTTTTTTTTTTTTATTCAACCAGGATTTCATGTGAGTGGAGTCGGGGGCCAAAACTCGTGTAAAATATTTAATAAGAAGCAATTATAATAAGATCGCGTGCATCGCTTGACGTTTGTATTCACTGGGTGTACCTGAGGCTGAGTATTAATTACATGTGAGATAATAAAGTATATTATCAGATTACGCACTGATCTAGTGAGATCCTATTTAGGCTTAAAAACTATGAGGTCATGATATCAGGCACTCACAATTTGTGTTTTGAGTTTTCAATTCGAAAAATCACACACGAGTTACCTCGATTATATGATTACTTTGTACTCAGTTTGGTGACAGGCTCATTACTTATCACATTATACGATGGAAATAAGCTAGGCGAACTGTGGGTGTACTAGTTGCACCTCTTCCTGTCCGGGTACGGGTATTTTAGCGTAAGTTTCTGAAATCGTAACATCTGAGGCGCTTATACATATAAGTTGCACTCACTGATCGGTAAACAATTAGCGAGTTAAGCAACCCTTGACGCGATCAGTCTATGAATGGGTGGCTATTTAGTGGTATTTCAACAGGGCGTCTCCGTGCTTCGGGAGGTTACGTAAAAAGTCGGTCAACTGATCAGCGATCTTGAAACGTCGGCTTGAAACTTTGACACTAGGTGGGCCACTAAGCCACCGTATATTTATTTATTTGTGAGGGCTAAAATATTGTTAGGCATCACGTTCTACTAGTCTAAAAATGGTGATACAAAAAAATCGGAACACAAATATTTATCAATAAATATTGCATACCATACTTTTAAATTCAGGGCGTTTATATTACATTTTGCTAGTTGGGAATTCCAGCCGAGAACTCGTTTGACCCGACGATTATCGACTCTGCGACAGATGTGACCAACCTACTGCCACCCGACTGCCACTTCAACGGACATTTCTCTGAGTTGAGCCAACTCTATCCACAACATATCTTATACATGTCATGTTATTAAAGAATAAGGTCATGCTCTATTACCGAGACGAGCACAGCGACTGTATAAAACATACATATTTGATAATTAATAATAATACTAGCCCTGCATTGTACACGTCCCACTTCTGGGCACGGATCTAAGACCTAAACCCTCTAATGCAGTAGATGAGAGGGTTTAGGCCTTAGTCCACCACGCTGATCTAACATGAGTTGTCAGACTTCACATATCTTCGAAATTCTTATGGTGTTTTTAGGTATGTAGGTTTCCTCACGATTTTTCTTTTATTGTTACAGCAACTAATAATTAACAATTAATAAACACGTAACTTAAAAAGTCGGAGGTATATATGCTCTTGAGATTGGCTTCGAACCTGCGTCTTACGTCTCAACAGCCCGTAAAGTTTTGTAGGAATAAAACTCAGTGGAAAAGGGTGGATGGAAGTCGATGGCAGTTCTCTTATGTACCTACGAAACGTATAATTAAAACACGATATCAGTAAGCCTATAATTCATAATCTTGAAAAGTATTAATAAGATGTTTTATAGATATAAGGTATTATTAGGTTAAGAGGAAGCTCCTCTTTACTTTGGCTTCTTCTCTTCCTCCCCACAGCTAAAACTAACCTCACAATCTGCTTTGATTGCAAATCGGAATTAGATGAATGGGTGACTAAAGATCAACCCCTTTATTCCAACTGCAGGCAATCAATTGAGTAGTGAACGTAATCTTCTATTATTTGAGTTAATGGCCGCGGTATAACGAACACATAAAATCTATTACAGTGTAGACACAGCCGGTGTCTTACTTACAGACTTTCTGTTATATTTTATGATGTTACTATCTTCACTATGGCGATAGATATCACTTGATTTTTCAACCGACTTCAACTTCAACCGAATTCAAATTTTTTTTTTTGGGTTCCGTAGCCAAAACGGAACCCTTATAACTTCGTCATGTCCGTATGTCATAGCCATTTACTCGAAGACTATTAGCACTATATGGGTGAAATTTGGATGGTGATAGTGACTGATGGTGTGTAGTCTATGAATTGCTATAAAGGTGTAGTGAAATTAAGAAAAGAAAATTGGGATGGCTCTCCATACTTGTAACTGGCGAAACATATTTTTTTCATTGCATGTGTAGTATTATTGGAAAAGTCTTTAAAAATTATATAGAGGTTGATTGAAATGACATTTTTATATAAGTCATTAGTTTGTAAAATCGGTGTATCCAAGGTTGTGAAAATGTATCCCCCTTTTACTTTTAAACCACGAGCTGGAAAATACTGAAAAAATATAGGTGATATGAAAGAGGTACTTGCAACGATAATTTGTTTCAATAAGCTAGGTTGTATTGTTTTAGAGATATGGGATACTTTCGGTTACACTACGGAACTCTTTACTGTGCGTGGTGTGACACGCAATAGGTTGGTTTTTCTTTTTTGTAATCGCCTACATCCAAATTATATAAATGCTGGTAGGGCTCCCAGATATATTTGTATCCGATTGCATGGTGACTGGCCGTACACATGGTAAAAAAACCCACCATAGTAACGTCAATCGGTATAAATCCAGTTATTTCCAGCCGGCATAATTTTGACGACCGTCAAGGGTCGCAACGTTTATTTCTATCTGTACATAGATATTTGGTTGGTTATTTATTTATTTATAGGTATTTGGACTGCACTGTATTTATTATCTTTATTATCAGGTGTATTTTTGTCATTTTGCCAATCCATGATAAAAAGCGAGTTAAGCAAATTTGTAAAGCGTCACTCGAAGTCAAGAGGCCTTTTCGACCTTCAACTTTTCTCGGGAAAATTCCGATACTGTAACGATAAACCCGGCCGACACTCTCAATAACAACCAGTGTATTGAATATAAATGTGCGCTTTAAATATAAATAAGCAAAGGAACAAAGTTTATTCCCACTAATTGCTTTTCATCAGTAGGTACATGTGTACGCCTGGGGAACGACAACCGGCCGCATATTCGCTTAACTATCGTAACGAGAACTGTAAGTTTCACGAGCTAACACAGATAAGCATTTCTGAAATTGTTTCCTTGATTAATTACTAAAGGAAGAACCACAGTGCGTACATTCTGTGACATAAAATCCAATTTTAAATTAATCACTAAAAGAATTTAATCTCCGTCGATTGCAATCGCAAGGTGACACGTTCAGTTTAATACGAGCCGGTATTGTACGCGAGACAAATGAAGTAAAACATTACTAAAAAGCTGGACGTTGTAAAACTACAATGTTTATATTTGTCAGAACGAAACTACCATGTCTTTTGTATTGTCTCAGCTGTGGCGTATTATAGGTTTAGAAATGTATTTGGCTGTTACGCTTAATTTTCTCAAAGAAGAGAAACGGAGGCGGTTTAAGCGCGAGATTGAATCGGGACGTCTCAGCAACATCTGTGTCTCCAACACTTGGAAATTTTAATACTGAGAACGCAGCGACAGTGCCCGCGGCATTGCAGCGCTGCAACGAACCCGCACAGAACGGAACGCGTAATACTATAGTGCAGCGTCATTTTACGCTCGTCTTGGCACGTGTCCGCTGTGCCACATTATAAATGCAATTTCAACACTTTCTGGTTATTTAATACATAGAAAATTGTGTTGTTGTCATGAAAAGAAGATTTATGGAGCGCGGTCTACGCGAGCTATAAAGATTACTAGTTATATATTGCAAGTTTGTTATAATACTATGCTTGATGTGGCTTCTTTGATTTGAAAAATATGATGATCTTGGATTTATTTTGGCGTTATGAAACAGGCTCACCTGCTGAGATAACATGAAATAATAATACGATGTTGAAACGTAGCTGTATCGCATTGATATAGGGATTCATTGCAACGTTACGGTTATGTCTCTGCCTACCTCTCAGTGTGACCGCTTGAAATATAAATAGAGCTACTAAGTGTTTTTGTACTGTAAATTATTCACTTTTCCACACTGATCGTAAGTTTTAATGAAACGTTGTTACAAATAGTCTGTAAACGTTAAGCTGTATACAAATGTTCATTTGGACTAAGTTTTAACTTATTACAAAGAAAAACTTTCTAACATATATTACGCTGGCAAATAATAACGTCTGTTTGCGTATTGTTTTAGAACTAATTTATTTCCAAATGTATATGGCCTCGTAAATCGTAATTATATGCTAATAATTCAAATTATACAATCTATGTCGATAAATTTAGCATGAAACGTAAATTCTAATAAGATGGTTGTCTCACAAGTACAATTAGACCCATATCCAAAAACATCTGAAGTGAAGCAGGACAGAAATAATAAAAGATTGAAAATTCTTTCCGAGAGGATGTTAGAGAGCACTTAAACGTTGTAGGACCCACGTCTTTGTAAGTTTTCTACCAAACGAATAGAATTTATAACTTTTGCGAGACGAGATCTTGCTTGCTCTCTCATCAATTGTACCGGCTGTATTCAGAAAGTTATTTCGAGATTATTTTGTAGCACATTTTATTAAAGGGTTTTATCGCTTAAATTTGAGAGAGCCGACTGAGCCCTAATTACTCCCTTAATTACTTTACGGCTTTGATCAAAACCACGCATTAGAACGTGTTTCGGATGAAATATTAAAATAAAATATTGGTGAGTGTACGTAACCGTAATGTATAGAACATACATATATAAGCTCACGTCTTATACCCGAGCCTATCGCCATTTATGGAGTATAAAATAGAAACCTTTATACATAGGAGCAGTATGGACTTTCGAGGTGTAAATATTGCTATAGACTCAACCATCCACTACTATTATGTCACTCCACATTATCAAATACAACTAACAAAGCAAACTATGCACAGTTCAATTAATGAATTTGATAGTGATTGATGACATTGTAATAGATATGCAATATGTTATGAAATCTAAATATGAAAATTAATTCATATATTGAATGAACATCCGAGTACTTTTGCGGCAGCCTTGGTGTCCGCGATGTGGCAGACAAACTTCAGGGGTGTCGCATGAGGTAGTTAGGTCACGTTTTAAGGAATCCGGACAAGTACGTCGGTCGCAGATGCTTGAGCCAGATCGTACAGGGGACGACCCCGCGGACGGCCCAAAAAACTATGGCTTGAAGTATTAAACGGAGCCATGACAACCAATGGTCTCACTATAGAGGATGCTTAAGATCAGGCTTATTGGAAACGTTAAGGTAGAAAGGCGTATCCTAGCATTAAGTCGGGATAGCGCCAGACAGAAAGAATAATAATTTACATATCGAATGAATAATATATTTTTTTCACAATTTTAGCAAAAGCAATATATGTTTTATTTATAGGCATTTGTTAGATTTAGTATACACTCTGAATAAATCAATTATTTGATAGCATGAAGATGCCGGAATGGCAAATGAAGTACAAATGTTGTGATTTATAATTCACTTATTTAATATAGTAGTCCCTTTGTGTTCGTTGTTTTGGAACCGACTGTTAATAGTTTCTTGATTAATGTCGTTCAGGCACCCCAGTATGCTCTAGCAGTTTCTGGAGCTTTTAGTCGGCAGCGATCAAAGACTTCCAGGTGCTCTTCAATCATCCACCCGCTGTACACTTTAAGACCACGCGAAGAACTGAGAGGGTATTTGAAACGACGAAAACTAAACGATTAGTAGATTAGAATATAATTTTGAAATGAAATAGTAGAATAGAATCAGTTATATTATATAAATAAAAAATATAATAAAAAGAATCTTCATTAAACATTTGTGCGATGTCAGTTTTATGAGAAACGTGTATGTTGTATGTGGAAAATTGACACGTTACTAAAACTTAAAAGTAGACTTCAAAACCCGATTTACCGTTATCCGTTTAGGAGGTTCCCATTTTTACATCATACTACATCACCAGATCGTAAACAAAATATGCGACCATTTTCGAGGTAAAAAAACATATCGAATACAAAAAGTAACAAAGAAATCGGTTCCCATTTAGTAGAGATATCGCGTAACATCTATAAAAAATACAGTCGAACTTACGCAGAGGCTCTAGGCACTAATTAAAGAACTTAAAGCTTTATTTATGTAACTATATAATTTCATTAATAGACACCATTTAAAAATAAAAGTCATAAAGCTTAATTTAATCTACAATTATTCTCTACGCTTGACGAATACAGGAATTTTCTAAGTAGATAATACAGCGTTACAGAAACTTTCGTTTAAATAACACCAGGGAGTTCTCATTTCGTTTACTAAGTACCTAAGCTCCGCAGTACATCAGTACGGGCCATATTGAGGTCTTATATAGAAGGACTTTTATGGGGCCCAACAAAGTTTCCAATGGAGATAACTAAATTCAGCAAAGGAACATTGGTCTGCTGCTACTTTCAATTTATAATTTATAAACTATTTCATACAAAGAAAAACTTAAAATAAAAATATTTATAACAAAATTTTAATATTCGTATGGCCTAACTACCAGCAAAATATCGAATTTTAATACTTTAATTTCGCAACCGGCTTCGTAATTCCCAAGGGTAAAATAAAACCTGGGTAGCTAAAAGGGACACTTCATCATAACAGATCGTCGAACGCTCAATGAAGAAGGTAATTTTAAGCATTATGCCTGCTTCCAGTTAATTATATTGGCGACTCTGAGAGAATTTGCGACAGTAATGTCATTATGAAAAGGTACAGGAAAGGTTGGGAGTTTAATAAGGCCCCGAGGTCGGGCCGAAGAACCGTACTGGTGGAGGCAAAATTCTCTGATGTAATGTATCGTAGCAACAGTGCGAACTCATCGATCAAACGTAAAGCGCTGGTGGGTAATGACGTAGCGTACATGCATGTTCTTATAAATTGCTCGTAGCCTTGTACTCAGGCGAAACTTTTCTCACATATGCCAAACTGTCTCTATGATTTTTCCAGATAAAAACTTTGATTGCAATCAAAAAACAGCAGTGGGTTGGAAAAATAAACAGACACTTGACACTCCATACATACACAATATAAGATACGTAAACACAGTTGGCTGCTCTGTTGTATAAAACAGGTCTGTACGAGGATTATATATCTTCAAGAGAAAATCCTTTTCGGGCGTACACAAAACAGAGGTTACTTTTGTTGGATACAGTAACGTACATCTGCTGAATTTATGTCTTTTATAATAATCTTTGATATATGTTTTCTTCATAAAATATTACCTACACATGTAAACCTTAATATTTGTGAGTTTGCGATACTCATTTTTTTATTATATACTTTATATTCATCCCGTAACTATTCATGTTCCATTCACTCGACCGTTTAATCCTAAATCTGTGCAACATAGTTATGTTACTAGTTAGTATCACTGGCTTTTGCTCGCAGTTCCGCTCGTGTGAATGTCTTTTTTCGGGACAATAAGTATCATATGTTCTTCCACATAATATAACCTATCTCCTTACCAAATTTCATTAGAATCCATTTAGCCGTTAAGGCTTGAAAACGTATCAGACAGAGTTACTTTCGCATTTATAATATTAGTCAGTATTAAAACTTGTTCATTTGATTGTAATTTAAGTTCAAATTAATGATACATTAAAACATAGTTAATATTTATACTTTGCAAAAGTCAAGTGGTAAGTCAAGCTAACAACATAACATTTTTAAGCATTAAATAAATAAACTCAGTTATTGTATAACTGCATACAGTGCAAACCACTTGCACCATAATAAAAACGATCACAACATCAACAATTTGTACATTGGCAACGGACAAAGCATTAGCGACACAAAGCATCTGAACAATAGTTGAAGAAAATACACACTCAGTTCAGAATGCTTTGTCAATACAAGCTTTTAGCAAAATCCAACAAATAATAATAATATGAACCTCAATTATTTCTATGTTGTTAAATTATTTATTATTTAGATCTATTACATGGTAGGTCACTCGTATGCGAGAGGCCGTACTAGGTGCCACCGTTTTGTCTATTTCTGCCACCAAGCAGCAGTGTGTAAGCACTGAAACGATCGAAACACAACAACTGAAGCTTGTTTTTATTGCCCAGGTAGACATACGAGCATGCGGCCCACCTGATGGTTAGCGGTCACCGTCGCTCATGGACTACAGTAATGCCAGGGCACAGCCAAACCGGTGCCAACGGTGAAATAATACTGGCTGAAATAAGCTTAGCGGCAGAAACAGACAAAGCGTTGGTACCAACCCAGACACCCTCTCGTATACAAGGGATCTACCACCTAGTGATATATAAATATAATAAATATATACAGACAGAACAACAACAACAACGGCTGCCGTGTTTTGCTAGTTCATAATAAAATAATATATAAACAACAAAACGTAATTATGACGGTGCATCAGATATTTCGGAACACAAAAGCCGAGAAATTACAATTTAATTGGAGTGTTTTATTAACAACGGATATTTTAATTAATGTTCAAATTAGCGAAAGGAACTTGATTTTAAATATTATCAAGCTTTAACATTTTGGAGTTATGAAAATAATTATATTTACCCCGTATTTAATATAGCCACAGCTTAATAAATCGGTATTGTATTATTTTATGTTAACGGCTCATTTGGCGAGTTTAAAGATTTCGAATGAAGTACATTTGCATAATTAACAGATAGAAAACATGTTTATCATCTATAAAATATAAAAGTAAAACTTAAAATGTAATGTATTTATGCATTAGCGTAAACGTTGTAAGGCAAATTTTATTGCATTGTACACGTGACGGGTATATTTTTCTCCTCGTAGCTCTACTTATTCGATTGCTATTCGTGTGTACGGCGAATAATAAATAATGCAAATATCTTTGCAAAAATATCGAACAGGGCCTTATCCGTATAGCTTACGATACTGCAACTATTTCTGCTTCGGACTTTTATGCTTTCAGTTTCTTTTTCTTCAAAATATTTGTATTATCTCGGAATGACCAATAGATTCGTAGACTAGACTATCTACTTTTTGCCTGGCGTTATCGCGGCTTAATCCGCCTTCCCATCATGATTTGGCGGTGGATTGATTTGATTCTGTTTTCGTAATAAGGTTTATTTTATGTATTATTTGTTATTGCGTATATTCAAGTTCATGCATCAACTCTATTCTTATAAGCAATAAGTCTATCAATTATAGTTAGAGTGTCTCCCACACACTATCGCTATGAATTTTCACCTAAAAATTTTACCGACCAAATTCGATAGTGCGGTCGTCTCCTGAAATCGCGATACGCCGATACATTTGTTTGCTATATCTTATCCAATGTAAATATGTAAGCAACCGATACGTGACAAAGTGAATATGTACTTACATTCGTCGTGGTCTTTGGCGGTGACGGTGAGAACTGTGTGCTGGATGTCCTCATTTTCGTCGACCTCAGCCTCGTACAACTCTTTGTCAAAGTAGGGCGGGTTGTCATTCTTGTCAGCGATGCCAATGCGGATGAATTTTGTCACTGAAAAAATACGAATTGTTTTAATGTGATTTAATCGATATTGGACGACGCGACGCACAGGGAATGTTCCAGAATATGTACGCTGTTCGTATAAGAAAATAACTTGATTTAGCTAATTTGAATTAGAATTGTGAGGTCTAATTGTGTGTAATGAAGCTGTTAGAATAAATAATGTTTTTATATCGGGTTCACGCTTATATTATTTTTTATGAATAAAGAATATTATTATTTAGTAAAATAAATTGCATCGCAAGATTTTAGTAGAATGTCTAGAGCCTAAAATTTTCATCTTCCATTTCTAGTTACAAATATCAGTTTTGACGGAGTTTAAAAAACTCCATTAACATTAACCCTTCAAATATTCATTTGAAATTAACAACTGACTCAATCGTAAGATCAACATAAGCTATCATAGAAAATAAATTGAAAGTCAGGGGTCATTTAAGCACCATCCTATTATATTAACATACGCTTCTTCGTCTATTTAATACGAAGCCAACGTCTTACTTGCCAATTGACGAACGACCTACTACAAAAATCTAGGGATGATAAAAACAACATCCATTTCCTTCTTCTAGAATTATACTTATACTCAGATAAGATAGTAAATATGGTATAATCTTTGAATCTGTTAAATAACTAATGCATTGCTCCAATGAGAATAGAGTGCGCATATGCTTATGAAAAGATATGCAAATATCTCTACTATTGTGTCTGTCTTTAAACTAAGTTAGGTGAACTTAGAATCTCATATTATATGATAATTTTTATAGCAGGATGAAGTATAATAAATATTTTCAATAATTAATCATATCGAAATCATTTGGGATTTAAAAAGGTGACATAAAACAATTACCTTCAGTGATTTCTTTTAAACTTCCTTTTAGCAAGCTTAATTGGTCGACAACGAATGGCTTTAATCAGAATTCTCCTGAGAAATCGCATCTAAAAAATCTAGACGGAATTGCTTTCGTTTGAGGCACTGTAACAATGATAAATTAGCGCCCCTCTGGGTGCAATGTCCGTCGGCTTTGTTAGCCAACATACAGATGCTTTGCAGATAAGTTGTTATAATTTAGGCACTATGTCCATTTAATTAAAGCAGTTGCCGTCAAGACCAACAGTAAATCCTATCCCGAATGACCGTTGTTCCCTTACTTCCAACATTTTGCTTATCTGTAATAAATTGGTATTGCGAAATACAAATCACGAAACAAAGTTGCAAAGTGAAATTATTTATCACTATCGTTTTTGGGGATTAATTGAGTTTTTCGATTCATAAAACATGATTTGATCAGGATTGGATTGTGGCGATGCGCAATCATGAGACGGAATTACGTTAGCCCGGTGTGTTTGATCATTGCACCTATTCTACCTAATGTAACTACCTTCTAAACAAGCGTATGTAAGTATTTTTTATTGGAAATGAAAGTTCCTCGAAAGACAGCCTCGGTGGTACAGTTGTAATGCGTATGCGTTACGACTCAGGCTGAAGCTGAGGTCTCGGATTCGACCCCCGGGTCGGGTAACAGTGATATTGAGTTTTTCTATTACAAAATGCTCAGTATCAGCTCGGAGTCTGAAATTGTGCCCGATATGGCGATAGGCTCGCCCCCTATCACATCATGGATCGTAGATACCCTCGGCGAAATGTGCCTCACATTTACACATACTGAGGAGTACCTCTGCCTACCCCTTCGGGGATTACAGGTGTGAGTGCGTAACTATGTATGAAAATTCCTGAACTAAAAGGAAAGCGATATTACCAAGGTTAACAGTAAGGATGTATGACCACACATATCTCAAATCAATGTTTACCGCTAAAGTGTGTTAAGAAACCACTCCACTTATCCCATTATATTTCGATTAAGTGTCCGGAAACATTTGAAGTATCTTCCACATTAGTCTGAAGGCACCACTTTTTCCTTGTATTTTGCACTTAAAGTTTGAAAGTAAAGATGTATTGGGCGACCATAAAAACTAATCAGAGACGTTAAGAGCCGCCAAACGACGCCGGCGGTGACTTTTTGACAAACACGCGAGGGGTGGCTGCCAAAACTTGGCGGAGACAATTTTGTTAGTAAACTTTACTGTCAACGCTCGTATCAAACGAAGTTGCGGTACCTGTTTGTAATGAAATTATCAGCGTCGATGAAAACAGCGGCACTAATTATATATTGTTCTTTCTTTCCACCTGCCCTTCTACCACTAGCAGTGGGGTCGGCGCAACATGATTTTTAACACATGTTACAGAAAAATTTGGCTTGTCATTACGACCGGCTGCCAGCCTGACATCAACTCTTCTGGAGAGAAAACACCCGGACCCGAAAAAAACATTTGTGGTCACACAAACATTTTATCTCGGTGCCGGAATCGAACCCGCGGCCTATCACTTCCCAGCCGGCTACTCGCACATTGCGCCACGGAAGCTGTAATTATATATTGCTAATAGCAATAAACAACAGACCACTAAATCTCTAAGACAAGCTACTCTTATCTTTTATCATTAAGCTTCTAACAAGTTCGGCATTGAACACGTTCACGATTCGTTTATTACATTGCATTAGTTAACAATATTTTACATATCTCGTCATAACTAAATGTTTATTTTTAAACAACTTAACATAATATTATTATATATACAGATTTAGCTGTACCGAAATCTAAATTCAAAAGGTCGCACCCGGGGACTAATTCACAACTTTACGGCAAAATGTGTATTTGCGAACGAAAATATAGAAGGAACATAATAAACCCATTCAAATGTTTAAAACATTACAGCGATGGGAATTGTTTGAGTGTAAAAAAACATTAGTAGTAGTCATACAAGTAGGTAATGGTGATTTCTCATCAGCCCATTTCTGTAGGTGTTTGATCAATCACACAGGTTTCAACATTAGTATTCCCCTTGCACGGCAATCAAATACAGCGCTACAGGGTCGAAACGAGCTCCGTAACAAACTACATCCTGGCTACGCAATACCTATAAATACATTACTGAGCGGCACGCCCTATGCCCATCGCTGTAATTTACTCTAATACCTGTCCAAATAATGACCTTATATTTTTCTCGTAAAGAAAATAAAAAGTTAACTAACTAGCAAAATGATAACCTTTTTACGTGAACCGAATTTCGTTTACAATGTTTGTATTAAAAGCGAACCGAAATAGGTTTACCAAATATAAGGAATTTCTAGTTATAGAACGCAATCATGGTAAGTTTGCTTGTAATAATATTTTTTATGAAGAGGTGTAAAGGGTGAAGGCACGTGCCTTTTAGCTATGGAGGTATGATGAAGGTCGAGTCTTGCTCCCATCATAATCAGGCCTAGATTATGTACAGGACTGGCGTTGACCCAATTACATATGTATGACTAGCTTTTGCTCGCGGCTCCACCCGCGTGAACGACCTTTCCCGGGATAAAAGTAACCTATGTCCTAATCCCGGCCACTTCATGGTCTACCTGTTTGCCAAATTTCATCCAAAACCATTAATCCATTAAGGTGTGATTGACTAATAAACATCCAAATTCACAAACATCACATTTATAATAGTAAAGTAGGATTACTTGTAGCTTATACACACAAATGTCAGATGGTTACGTATTACCTATTATGCAGTGTTGAATAGATTATCTCTATTATAAGTTGTACACAGACTCTAACTATATCTGCTAAACTAGATGGAATGGCGATAAAATAGTTCCTTCAAGTTAGTCTGAAGACATTCAAGATTAATGGATTCGCATAATAAATAATCTGATAAAAATATCTCTTGAGCGAGAATTAATGAGACTGATCTAAAGGTTGAGGAGTTAAAGTAAAGGATTGAATTATGTAAATACGTTAAAAATTTGGCTCCAAACTTCTCTAGTTGCTAACATGCGACGTTCGTCGTAGTTTACCGTCTGTCTATCTTTTCGGATAAACCGATTCAGACTAGAGCAGGCGCAAGCGTGACTTCACCTCCGTGCAAAATCCGTAAAAATCCAACGTCCCTTTAGTGATCGTCTTATCAGATATCCCACGGACTACTTCCGAAGATAAATGGGGATTGTTCTCTTTCTGTGAAAACGATTGAAAAACCAATGTCGGACTTTGAAAATATATTTTGTTATTCAATTGAGACCCGTATCAAACGGTTGGAACCATCCTTCAACGTGCCATGTATCTGTATGTACGTTGCCATCTATTTCCCGCAAGACACCGGACAGACGTGTGGTCTTGAATAAATTTCGGTACAAGCATCATATGGATCATTCACATTATAACGTAGAGTATTTTTTTAATGTAGCGAAGCAGGATCGTGATCAACATAAATAGGGTATTTGACTATGTCTAATTTTATACATTATTTTATATGCCAACAGTAATACGAAAACGAAACTGTTTTACGAAAACAGAATTAAAATAGGTAAAAAATGACGTTGTAGTTCATGTTTTAAATATTGGTACAAGCAAAGGGTGGTGGGTAGTCGGAAAATTTCACTATCTCACTCGCACGCGTGCACCATAATGGCGTGACCTGCCTTGTGACGTAACTTCCATGTCGTGCATCCTCTTTCCGTCATTTGACAACTACCCCCTCCAGCAGATTTAAAGGCTTCTCACTTGTTTATTATTGATTTTATTTATATAATTCTTTCGATAATAGATTTTCGGGAACGTAACTTATTAATTACGATATAAAAGTAATCGAGTCAAATACCTATTGTATCTATAAGTTTTCATAAATGTCTATTAAAATACAGCTTAATGACACGCGGAACCACACATTCGTTGTAAACAAACATTCATTACATACATCCCAGTTTCAATTATTACAGGAGGTACGAAGTGCGAGCTTTTTGCTAGGCTTTTTAGCGATTCAACGTTTCGCTTTTTGCGTTAAACGGTGTGTATCGGAATGGTCTCGGAAACAATAACGTACGAGCGGTATAGGTTTGCAATTTTGCATATGACGTATAGAAACTTGCTATATACAATTATGTGAATATTGTTCCATTTGATTGATTACGTATGATTACGTAGCTCCATGGAATACGTATTCGTTTGAGCGGAAAACTTATACTATTAGCTGTCAATGACGTGAGGTTCATGGCATTGTTAACCAACGCAAAAAAATACAAAAAGGTTCTCAATTCGTGTAGACTGATTTGGATGATTATTTTTGTATTCGACAAGGTTTACTGCGGCAGTAGTCCCATCTAAATTTGAAGAAATAATTCCACACTTAAGGGGTTGAGATCGGAGATGAAGACTAAAACTTCGGAATTTATGGACCGATTTTGATGATTCTTTCACTAAATAAAAAAAAAGTATAAAAACTTTATATCAAAAAAAGAAAACCGTCTAAAACAAAAAGTATTGAATAAAACTAAATAATTTGAGCTTGTAGTTTAATATTTAATTGTTGATATTATTTTTTAGCTTTAAATAATAATTATTACTAGTATCACTTGCGAACGAAATACGACGGTTTTAATAAAATGGAAAGAAAGCTATGTATCTGTTTCTAAAACTTTATGTACATAATATTTAAATAAATAAAATGGTATCTTGAAATATTACACGATTGACCCATTTATTTTATTTTATAGTAATATATTTTGCCGTACAGAGAAGGTAAAGGAATCTTAGCATCTATCGCACAATATATATTAAAAGATTGAGACTGCCTCGATGGCGCAGTTGTAATGCGTATGCGTTAAGATTAAGCTAACGCTGAGGTCTCGGGTTCGATCCCCGGGTCGGGTAAAACGGTATTGGGTTTTTCTATTACGAAATGATCACTATCACAGCCCGGCGAAATATGGTTGTACTGGTTACACCTCGGCCTACCCCTTCGGGGATTACAGGCGTGAGTGCGTGTATATTAAAAGATATCAGTTTCAACCCCTCCTTTTTAGTAAAAATAAACAATAAACTATTTTTTTTTGGAAATCAAATATTAACACGAAATCACTTGGATTTTTTACGTATTATCTAATATAAAATATTGCCGTTTTAGAAGGCTTTTCTTTTTTCTCTTTGTTATTTGTATTAAATAGTATTGTCTAATGCTACGGATGTGACCCACGCGTCATTACAATGTTGCTTAACTTCAAAACCCAATCAAGAGTTTTAATGAGTGTAATGAGTTAATTGGATTGATTGACGAGATGTGCCTTGTTGAGCTCTTTAAGTAATTTCAATTTTAACGTTTCACTCATGTCCATACCAATTTCCGCGTAATCATTCACTGTTTTAAAGGTAATATTAATAATATTTTTTGATAGAATAGGCTGCAAAACGGGCAAGTAAGTCACCTGCTGGCAAGTAATGTTTAGCGCTCCTAAACACCCCAATTAAAAAAAACATCATTTATGCATTGTCGACTTTTAATAAGGATGGGAATGGGTATTAGTAGGAAATTTCGGCATTTAAAAAAAAATGCTTATATGACAAGACGAGCAGTGTGAGCAAGTTGTTAAGTCTCATAATGCCCAATAATTTCACAGGACCAGCCCCTTTCTGCTGTAGACAATAATGACTACAGCGTGGGTCTACTACTTAAAAAAGAATATCATGTAAATCTTCATATTACCATTATTCAGTATTGTTTATATTCATAATAAAAACATGCGGAATATCTATTCAGATATTCCGCATGTTTTCACAATATATGTTTTTAACTATGAACAAAACTATGCATATTTCATTCAAAACATCGTAAAACATTCACGATTTAAGAAGTATGTTGAATTATTAGATTTTTTACTGAGAAAAGGCAGAGCTCCACAAAAATAAATTATTTATGCTGACATGTAAAACTGGCAAACAAAAATGATAGACGAATATAACAAATCGCATGTTGATTTCCCCAAGGAGCACGGTCGAGTGCTTGCGACGGTCACGGTCATTTTAGATATGCCACAACACCGTTCAGCTCACAGATGTGATCTCAGAATGATACGGGTCTCTAAAGATTGACCAATACAAAGGTGGACAAGGAAACATAAATTTACGAAGGTTCCTACCTAATCCCACATTCTTCACAATAAAGGAAGTTACATAAAACTGTCTCGAGTCCAGTGCACGATTCAGCGCAATATAAGTTTATATAAATAGGAAAACTTTTATTGACTTACGTATCCCTGTTTGAAGAAAAATACAAAGTTAAAATATCTTAAAATGTCACAATCTAGGAAGAAGAAGAAACAATTCAATATTTCATTTCAAAAGAAAAAAACAATTTCCTGGTACGCCATACCTCACAGGCAGTTGGCAATCGAATAATATTCAGATGAGGAGCGAAGGATATGAAAAACGTTGCGGTTTTTTTTGGAGTAGTAACGCTCGAGGCGCCTCTGAAAAGGGTTGTAATGATAAGAATATAACAGCCGTTGAGATTGATATTGCAGCGGCCATTGAACATAATATTACTATTACACAAGAAATAAAACAAACTTGTAACAAAAACTAGTGTAGGCATTACTGTTGAAGCTCAACAAACGACTTCGTACACTTAGATTGTTCTAAGAAATTCATAAGGAGTCGTTAGATTTAAAATGAAAAAGTGTAAAACTTGCCTCATACAAAATGAGAAGGATCATATTTATAACCCATCCTTAAGGCTTCAGACAAATTATGGCTCTTAAAAGTTGTATGAGTACGTTTTAGCTCGTCCAAGGGTCGAATTTTTTTAACGAATTGATGTCTCAAACCCGAGCAGTTATAGATCTGAGGGCCAATTCTCGTAATTTTAATTGTTCAAAATATCATTCCGATCTAATCTCAGCGACAAGAAAGTTGCAAATGGTATTCTGCTAAACCAATATTCAAGAACTTAGAACGCAATGATATCGAAAGTAGAATACAAGTTGACTGAACCAAAACGGCATTCTGGTAACAATTTTGACACTTAACTATCTTCTTCTTCTTTTAATTGTGTTTGGCTCCACCGTAGATTGGTGATTTCGCCAGTGTCCATTGTGAGACACTTAACTATATAAAATGCATTTCGTCTACAGACAAACGTCAAAATATTGAGAACGAAATGTGACTGAAGGTGAAGCAGTGTTGCCAAGTGCACTGTAATTACAGCAGATCTGCCGTATTTTCATGCCATCTACTGGACACGGTATTTTTATAAATACCTTATATGGAGACACAGTATTTTTTTTACAGTAAAAATTTCGTATTATTATTGTATACTACTAGACAGGTTATTTAGAAGTAAAACTGCGTCACATAACGCGGGAGTTTGACAGTTCACAAACAGGGAGCGCAATATGGGTTCTAGTTGAGAGTAAGCGAGATGATAATATTGAGTTACGGTCAATTGACTGCAACTTAGTAATACAACTAATTTACTATACTACAATTTATTATACTACTATTTCTATGTACCGCGCAGCTTGTCTAGTAGTATACATAAAACTCTTTGATTAAACACATTAAAAAAAATAAACCGATATCATCATCATCGCAGCCATCCATTTCTGCAGCGATCGATATATACAAATAAAATGTTAAGTTAGTTTAGGATATAAAGTTTAAAATAAATTTATATTTTATTTAATAATTTAATTATTTCCTTTTTTGTATGACATTTTATTGCACTGTAAAATAGACTGTATTTTTTCCCATCAAGCACTGTATTTTTGACGCAAATGCCGTATTTTAATGTGGACAACACGGTATTTTCAAAAATCTGACTTGGCAACACTGAGGTGAAGTGACTGTGAGTTAACTGCAGACAAATTCAGTTAACTTTATTCTCTTTTACTGCAAGCAACTAAAAGTAGTCAAAATTGTGCGACTTTGTGTGCTCGTTATTCCAGTAAAGTATTAGAAATGAGTTTACAGCCTATGTTACTCAGTGATAATGTAGCTTTCTAACGGCCAAATTATTTTTGAAATCGGCCCAGTAGTTTTTAAGTTTATTTGTTACATACAAAAATACAAAAAAATCTTTCCTCTCTAGAATATTAGTGTAGATTAAATTATGAGAGCAATCGCACTGTCAAAATTCCCGCCAAAACTCTCGCACAATTTTTATTTAGTATAGATATGTCCTCAGCAGTGTTGCAAAATAAAAAAACCGCAATTCGGTAGAATTTCAAATTTCAATAAAATAATCGCGATTGTGGTTATTTCCGGAAAGGACTGCCTGAGTGGTGCTGTTGTGCCGTTTTCCTTCAGT
Organism: Mimas tiliae; assembly: GCA_905332985.1. Lineage (NCBI taxonomy): Eukaryota > Metazoa > Arthropoda > Insecta > Lepidoptera > Sphingidae > Mimas > Mimas tiliae. Next base: position 9,176,386 of record HG995241.1, read on the forward strand.
TATGCCATGGAATAGATAAATTAATGAAATAAATAAAATACATGGAATTAGTCAAATCAATTAATTAAAAAATCATAAGCTCCAGTTACGTAATTTTTTAATCACTGAAATTAGTCATATTGTGGGTATTTTATTGTGAGTTGGTAACATTGATTTTGTCGCTTAGGTTATTTTTAAGTTCTAGAATTCAGTCTATGGCAGCTGATACGTAAAATTCGGTAAAATACTTGTCATTGGCGAAATGCATAATAATGCGAAGCCATATTTTCAACAAAAGAAAGACATTGAAAGTTGATCGAATTGACAGTTTAAATGCAATTTAACTGAGATGATATCGAATTTTTAAAGGAGCAGAATGCCATATTTTTAATTAATTCAAAATGTAATCTTAGTTCGGTTAAAATTAATTCGCAGTGTCAGTTAAAATAGCAGAATTGGCCCTCTGGTGTCTTCAATTTATTGTTGACATGTGAAAGAACCGATGTGGTCATTCACCAATATGTAATTTATGATTTACCGTTAGTAACATATTTCATTTTATAAATGAATAGTTTATGGTGTAGAATATCCATCTTTGTCACGATGTATGATAGATTTACGGACGGGTAGTTATTAATGTTTAGTTTCAACGATATATGGTATATAATTTTTGCTGGATATTTTTACCTACCGTAGCAAGTGGAAATCCGTTGTCTCTGCCTACCCCTATGGGAAACAGGCGTGAGTCTATGTATGAAGCTACCTTTAAAAATGGTTGCCATTGGAGTTAATTACGGATTCCTTTGGAAAAGGAAACTTTTTGAAAGAAACGCAATAAAAGCGTTTTAAACCTTTTTTTACAATCGAGAAACAAGAATTATTCGGGTAATTACATAATTTGTTAATATTAAATGTACAAAGTAGCATATGCTCGCTATCATTATCAAGAAACATTTATCAATCCGCTCATATAATTAATTTGTGGGTGGAAGTTTACCGAGCCGCAACTATTCGTCCCGCAGGATTCAACTCTAACACAACACCGTCTTAAGTTCAAGGAAATTGATAAATCCAATTACATCACACAAACTATATTTACGCATTTATCTACAACCAGCTTTATATTTTGTCATCTAAAATTTTATTGTGGACAAGAAAAGTAAGCGGGTTTGTCCGCGTAAGTGAATTAAATAAACAAGGTGGTCTCGGAGAGCCCGCCGCGCCGCGCCGCCGCAACGGAATGGACGATAGTAAAAAAACCGTGCAGTATAGAGGCGCGTGCCACCGACGGCCTCTTGACACGTTTCCATAATGATGATTCACTAGATTGCAGTTATTAGCACATTTATATGAATTATTTGCTCTTCACAAAGTATTGTTGGGTATTATGGAATCAATAAAACGTGTTCAATGTGATAAATTCGATTTGGAATTTTAGCATTGTAATCATTCCGAGCGCGCGGAAAGCGTAGTTTAGCTGTATTTTCATTTATTTAATATAGAAATTATTAATTATTTAATAGGAGTATTGCTTTTTATGTAATTAATTATAAATAAGGTTTAATATTCGTATTCAATAAAAGAAAACCAAATTAAAGAAACTGTTATTTTATTAATAGATACATCCTGCCAGCTAAATTGATCTAACAAGAAAAAGAAAATTGGTTGTTCTTTATTCTTTTGACTTCCTATTCGGTTTTCCTACAATTTAAATCAGAAATATAAGCAGACTGAAGTAAAATTTACCAAAAATAGCGTATTTTGCGTAAAATTCTTATATTTTAGCGATATGAACCCATTTGACTGAATAGTTTAGGGCTTTTAATTGCGTAGCGTTTTTATTAAGTACTTTTTAACACCGACGTGACGTTGAGGATTCTTTTCTCAAGTTGGGTTATATGTACTCAAGTAAAACGACAAAATTAGTTTATTTTAGTTATTTCAAGATATTTCCTGAGATATTTTCCATTAGGTAATATTTAGGTACAAGTCTCGACTTAAGATTGGACGATGTTCTATTCGCAAACTGTTGCATGAAAACATAATGAAAATGGAAATAGAATGGAACCGTATCGCAGCTAAATCTTATCGAATACATTTTTTTACAACAAATTAATCGGTCCATACTTGGTGCAGCAATCAATGTACATAAAAAAAACAATATTTACGCGCATAAAATAGATACATACGCGTAGAATTGAGAACCTCCTTCTTTGAAATTAGTTAAAATACAAAATTATCACGTTATAAATAATACGGAGAAGCGGATATCAATTGATATTGTTAAATACGTTGCCTATTCCACAAATAAAACCGCATTGCGAAACAGGCGCTATGTGTATCAAATTATGTCTCCGTCATCACGAGTCTAACATAAAAATCCCTACAAAAATGTTGTCTTAATAAAACGTAATACAGATAATTAACTAACAAGTTGGCAAGCAAAAAATAATAATAAATTCTATTTTGATAACAAAAATGAACAAGACAAAATAGCGTTATTTGTAACTAGCTTTTGTTCGCGGCTCCGCCCACTTGAATGGCCTTTTCAGGTTAAAAAGTAGCCTATATCCTAATTCAGGTGCTCTACCTGTATGCCAATTTTCATCCAAAACCGTTTACCTGCTTAAGGGATGATTGACTAACAAAAATTAAAATTTACAAACTCACAAACATCCAAACAATCACACTTATAATGGTAGTAGGAATTATAATGGTAGGATTGGTGATCGGAAGGCCTGTTGCCGATAACTGAAATCATCTTATCTATAAATTAATACGTGAAGAAAAAATTCGGACCCCTTTTTAACATAATTGCGCGCATGGAGGAGTGTGAGATTTTGCATAGTTAAAGTTCATATGGAGGAGGAGTGCAGAAAGCTATTTATTTATATCTGTAACAAATATGTACATATATAATTAAATTAAATAAAACACAATTTTTTATGCACACACTCACAATGTCTAAATGTCTAATCTCGCAGCTGATGTTATAGAACAAAAAGTAGGTTTAAGATTATAGAGGTAATTTCGACTATTACGGGACCACTACTCTTAATAACTAGGCTAGTTAGGCCGACGGTAAAGCATAGAATATGCCTCTCACAACATGTGCACCTCCTTAAAATAATGAAACTGCATAAAGAAGCGTGTGACACAGATCAACCATTTGTAGTGTTCTACGCGAAGAACAATGAAGCTCTTGTGAGTTCAAAAAACCTGCTACTTTTAAACTTAATCACCGTTAAAACTCCCATCAACATCAACTAGAAAATGCTATATTTGTGACTATTGCATATATTTATTTACTAGTCGTCCCGCGCGGTTTCACCCGCTTGCATATTACTGCTCCGCTCCCGTGTTTCAAAGTTCAAACTTCCTTTGTAGGACCCCTACATTACACAAAATATCATATGACCAAATGATCCTACCTGTAGTAGTTTTTGAAATATTAAGTACACTGAACTATCGCTTTCAATTAAATTAAAAATATCAATATTCAATGCGGAATTTGTTGTTATGAAAAGCATTTGACAGCAGAACAACCAAACTGAACGTCAATTTTTTATTGAGATTTTCATATTTCATAGAAAAATATCAATTGCTTTTCCGACTTTTCCGGTATATTTTCCAACAAAAAATTCTTTCATACTAACCTTGCCCTGACAACGAATACAACAAAAAAGCAGCCAAATCGCTCGAACCTTTCTCAAATTATTATCTTTCATACATGCGGCATAAAAAAATATTTATATAGATCTATTTCCAAATTCTAAATGGTTGACGAGAATTTTTGAACATATACCTATAAACCATCTTGATTTAAACAACCTTTAAAACAACGCATTCCAATCGGTCCGTTCGTTTGCGCTTGTTAACTACAGACAGACAAATAGATCAAACCTATAAACCCCTCTTTTTATAGGGGTTTAATAAAATATACTTGCGACACAACATACATACATACTCACTCACGCCTGTACTCCCCGAAGAGGTAGGCAGAGGTAGTTACAACTAGTACACCCACTTTCGCCGAGCTTATTTCCGTCCCGTGTTGTGATAGGGGCGAGTCTATTGCCATACCAGGTACAATTCCAGACTCCGGGCTGAAACTAAGCATTTCATGACAGACAAACCCAATATCACTTTACCCGATCCGGGGATCGAACCCGAGACATAAGCACAGCAGTCGTACTGCAAACGCTTTACAACTGCACACTCGAGGCAAACACAAATGTGTTGTTACTGCTATTTTAAAGTTCACGTCTCGTAGAAAACCTTTGATATCCATTTTAATTGGTCCCGGTTTAGTCATGAAACGGGAGGCTAATTTAGCGTGCAGTTCGCCGCTTAAGAAATGAACGACTGTATTTATTGGTGTCTTTCATCCCCATGGGAGTGGGCAGAGGTGATTCTTTATTCAGGTCACCTACTTTTTGCTGCGATCTGTATGTATTAAATAAATATCAGCTATAGCATTGCGGTTCTAGGGCTAAAATGCCGTTGCATTTAGGCTGAGGACGATTTAAAAGGGAAATAAATAGTAGGTATAGATTAATGGGCTCATACTTGCTTGTTTTGCTACATTGTATACTCTATTACATAGTGTGCGATAACTATAAGTTGGTGAGATGATTGGCGCTGTTCAGTGGCACTAGGAACGCCAACGGTAATTCAAAGTATAGTTTTGCATGCCCAAGTTTTTTTATTTTTAATATTATATTAATCGTTTTTTATTGTATTCATACCGCACAGTGTAAATTTAATCGTGATGAATCTTAACTGTTCATAGTTTCATTTCGATATTTCGTAGTTTTGTTTTGTGTGACAATGACACCGGATACGCCAGCCGGACATGTATAGATGGACCAACCTAACTGTGAAATGGCAGAAAATGTAACTACAGACATTGTTCCCAACTTAGTGGAATTATCCCTAGAATTGGAGAGTTGGACCCGCCACTAGTGTGTTAACATTGCTATCTAGTTAACTACTCAGTTAATGAATTCTTAACAAAAATTTATTCTTTACATATGAATTATTAGGCTTTAAAAACGTTGAAGATGACCAATGTCTTTAAAGTTCTTACTTTTAGTAAATACGACTTGAACGCAATATTCTTACAATTTTGTTTTTATTATTATTATTTATTAGTCGGAATGATGAACCGAATAGGATGATAAACAGAAGCAACACCGCACCGAACTTGTAGTTACGAAGCACTGCATGGCATTGGACTGCGTTCGTCACCCCGAGACATGTGTTGTTAAGTCTCATAATGCCTAGTCATTTTACTGGCTTCAATGCCCTTCAAACCGAAACACAACATTGCTAACACACTTTTGCCAGACGGCATCACATACGACGGACCTACCGATTAAAAGATAGATATATCTGATTTCATGCAATGTATAATTTATTGCCGCGATAATTTGAGGATTTTTTGACAGTCTTTCTCTCTGCCCGGTCTTATCCCGGCCCAGCGCCCCGCCGCCTCCACAAACTGCAAAGGGAACCAAGTATCGCCATTGCTTCGTCCGACGATCGGCAGTGTGTTGGGCCTAGATGTTAATGGCTTACATTTTTTTACAATGCCTGAATATATCAGTAATCCTCCTCCTTGCATCGATTCCCCAATGCTGGGGGTCGTGACCCATCAAGGAACTAACTTCTTGCGTACGATGTTTTTCCACCTGCTCCTACTTTCAGCGATATCAACTGCTTTGGCGACATCCAAAGTTGAGTGTAGCGCGGATCTAATCTGTCCAGCGCATTGGAATTCCTTCCTCTCGACCTCTTGCCCTCTATTTTCCCAGTGACGATCAGCTTTTGGAGAATGCCATCGGGCTTGCGAGCGATGTGTCCGAAGAACTCAAAAATCCTTCGCAGGCATATGTTGGACAACCGCGGCTTCTTGTCACGTTTGAGTTCCTCAAGGACCGATTTTTTGGTTCTAAGCGCCGTCCAGAGAATCCGGAGCAGTCAGTCTTTCTATATCATTAATAGAAGCCCGATATTTCTTACTTCCCACATTTATAGTTACGGCTAATATGTAAGCCCCATTTATTAGGTATTCATAAGAATATTATGTATTTATGTGCCCATCCGTAAGATGTGAGTAAAAGGAAGATCGTAATATAGTCACTGATAATGGCCAGGAATCGCTTACTTATGGCATCAAGAATCATTCTTATAGTTAACTAACAAATATTATTCATTTTTATTTGGTTTTATCCCTAGACATAGACATATTTTCGACATACATAACATTATAATCTTAATTTATCCAAACTAATCTATAGATATAATGAAACTTTGTCTGCGCAAGACGTATTAACGGCTAAACGGGTTTCGACGTAGGTTTCATTCATATGTTAAGCGACACTCCAGTAAACAAGGTGGTAGGTCCTTCGTATGGCTGTCTGGTTAGGTACCACCGCTTTGTTTATTTCTGCCGCCAAGCAGCCGTGTGTAAACATTATTGTGTTCCGGTTTGAAGGACATTGAAGCTACTCAAATTACTGGGCAATATCAGACTTAACATCTTATGTCTCGAGGTGACGAGCGCAGTCCAATGCCATGCAGTACTTCATAATTCAAAGATCTAGATGGTGTTGATACTATTTATTTGCAGGTGACACGCTTACCATCAGGCGAGCGAACTGCTCGTTTGGAGGCTATAAAGAATTAAAGACATCATTGAAGGGGAGCCAAGCCACCTTCCGTTTTGTATTTAAAAACAATTTCACGCGCGTGGAGCTGTGAGCTAAAGCTAGTTATACAATAAATTGCCCTTCTTGTTTACCCATATACTTGAATTTTCATTTAAATATCAGCCTTAGGGCTTCAAAGCTACAAAGAGTCTAGAGAAGGGCTTCTTACAATACCTACTTAGACCTATTATACGTTAGTTCGTAAGCAAGGGCAGCCTTGTGGGATATAAAAATATGAAATTATATGCGGGCTTTCCTAATCCTATTATGTATTTTTAATGTAATTTGCGAGTAATAAATAGACAGGTAGTCTAATCCTTACCATAAGAGACCGATCTTATGTCTCGGATTGATGAGTGCAATTGAGCCTTTTTTTTTTTGTTATAAATTATTTCATTTTTTTTTTTAATGTGAGTGCGAGTGCTACGTATGTCTGGTATACTTTTGGCTATCTCTTGAAGGGGCCAATCCAGGAATTTCTGTACATTACACTCGCATAATTTCTGTAAAACAATGTCTGGACATTAAAAGAGGCCATAACCCATGAGTTTGTTTCGGCATTTCTTCTCATGGTTAGCCCTGAAATGCCGTCGTAAATGTAATATAGCTTAAAAAATGATTGACATGTAAAAGTCATATTTATGATTCAATTTACAGAATAAATGATTTGAATTTGAATTTGTGTTTGCCATGCAGTTATTTGTAATTCAAAGTACTGAGCAGTGTTGCAACTATGCCTACTCCTCCGGTATAAAGGCGTGAGCTTATACATATGATAGCACTAGAGTTTCTCAATCTAATTGCAATTTAATTCGGATTGATGTTAGCTGACGTATTAAAAATACATGTTAAAGCATAGCCTAGCCTTAATAAATTAGAATATTTAGAGGCCGTACGCATTTTACAAATAGAACCATCTCGTTAGTATGAAGTGAACGTGATCGTTTTCAATAGGACGCATTAGCTGCGGGTTTGGTTGATCGCGGATTGGCCGATTGTGTCGACATTATGTCGATTAGATTTGCAACTCACACCGGACCAGTCGATTGAATTATTTTCTCATTTAGGGCCTGTTATATCTGCGGTGTTCTATGGACAAAGGTGCATCCGCTCTTTTCCTTAACAACGTTAATGAACTTGGAATATATTTTATACTGACATGGACATATTTGCATGACATGCAAGGCGATGATGGTGTGCGCCATGCCTGTCCACAGACAAGTACAGAACTATTTTACAAAGCACTTCAGGGCATTGGTCTGCGCTCGTCAACCCGAGACAACATTGTATCCTGTAACATTACATAATATCATCGTAGGTCACCAGATATATGTCGGCCTACCTAATTACTTCTTTATACTCAGCTTAAGCGGCTCAATATAATACGACATATGATATAAGGTAAACAGAGCTTTTACTGACAAAATTACTATTATAAATGTGAAAGTTTGGATGTTTGTGAGTTTGTGAATTTGAATGTTTTACGGTGGAACCTTAACGGTGGAACGGTTTTGGATGAAATGTGGCACTCAGGTAGATAATGACCTGGATTAGGACATGTTTACTTTTTATCCGGGAAAAGGCTGTTCACGCGGGCGGAGCTGCGAGCAAAATCTAGTTAAAAATTACTTCCTAATCTAATGAGATTTCTCCATACTGGCAATTGGACTATTAAAGGCATTCTTCAGAAGATCACAATGTAGACATCAGGTATCTATGACATTTCATACAGCTATTATTTGAAATATTTTAGAAACATTTTTTTATCTTAGGCACGATATGTAAGACATTCTTTTTTAAACATCTGCCAATAAAAGCGCCTGATAATTTAATATAAATTGTGTATTACATTCCAATAACAAATAATGCGAAAGAAAATAATATGAATAAAGCAGCGAACACTCAGCGGGGAGTAGTGCGGACTGTCGAGACGACAGTCACAAGTTCGAAACCAGTCCCAAAAGCGTGCACCTCTGACTTTTCTAAGTTATGTATGTGTATATTCATTAATAAATTATCGCTTGCTTTGACGGTGAAGGAAACATCGTGAGAAAACCTACATACATTTATAAGAATTTCGAAGTTATATAAAGTCTACCAACCCGCATTAGGCCACCGTGGTAGACTAAGGCTTTATCCCTCATAATCGTAGAGGAGGTCCGTGCCCAGCAGTGGGACGTTATATTACAGGGCTGATAATATTTTGTTGTAATACATAATATATTCTTTTATGGCTTCGCAAGTCTAAAACGATATTTTTCTTTTTGGATGGGTGAATAACTAAGGCTGAAATTAACAGACAGTACGAATGTTGGTTTTACTAGCAAATAGGTGTCCGGTTTTACTTTTCTTTTTTTTCGTTATTATCTTTAGATAATGAGACAAGCAGATCGCTCGCCTGATGGTAAACGTCACGCCTGCCCATAAACATAATCAAAACCAACCAGAACTTCGAATTATGAAGTACTGTATGCCACTGAACTACGCTCGTCACCCTGAAACATAAGGCGTTAAGTCTCATAATGCCCAGTAATTTCACTGTAAGTAGTTAATGACAATTGCTAACAGTGCTCCCTCTATTTGTAAAAACCGAAGTCAGTTATTCCGTAGCACCAATGGCCAACATGACGGTAATACTTTACAGCATCACCAGTCATATTGGACAGTATTTTGAAAGAAAAATTTAGTACTTATAGCATGTTAACATGGTTCGATTTTAACAACTGCTATATCGCATGTGAGTTTAATCGTTTGAACAAGCTTTAAATCGAATTGATCAACAAAATCCTTACAGCTGTTGTTGATTCACGTCTCTTGTTGATAGCGATTCGACTCGTCTGAACCTGTCGTTACTAAAAAGCTGTTGATTCAAGTCAGTTGATTAACTCATATCGAACCGTATGAACCCGCAATTACAGTACTGTCAGTTAATTTTGGAACGTGCCCTAAACCTATACTATTTTGTATCAGACATTTTAATTTATGTGACATTTAAAGAGATTTGTATGAAACGCAACTAACAAACGCCACTCGCGAAATAACATAGAGCAAGATGGAAACACAAAATTAACATTGCCAGCGGTCTAAAAATGCTGCAACGTGCAGGATTTGATATACGACCGCCATACATGTGCAGTAAAACATGTAAGCAATATGAATACTTTGGAGATGTTCAGTTTGGTCATAACCGTATGTTACACAACTACGTGAACACATTCAATAAAAGTAAGTAAGTCTAGCAACTACAAATATTATCCGAACACTTAGACAAAACACTAATCGAGGTTCTGCATACAAATCGCAAATGTAAGCTTAGAAAATAAGTAAATAGGTTTCGTGCACAAAATATATAACTTACAGCACAACTTCTATTACAATGTAAGTACGCGGGAAAATGTAAGTATAAAAAGTAAATAGGTTTCGTGCATAAAACCTGAAACTTACATTAAGGCTTCTAGTACAATGTACGCGTGATATGGGATTAAACTGGGGACAAGTGCATGAATCGCCCTCAAGGTTTTAAAATAATTCGAGACATAAAATTACTATAAGCGCATGTTTCACCACCTATGGGTAAATTAGGCTACTTATTAGGGCCTATTTCATAATGTTCGAATAAGATTTAACCACCAATTTCTCGTATACCTAAGATATATTTTTTAAAGTACATAATAGACATCTTCCTACCGGTATGTATGTATGCCAGAGTGTGACTTTTGTATTTAAACGTGTCATATTTTATCAAGTAAGTAGAATTTACTCAGCGGTGGTGAAATAGGCGCTTACCAAATAAAATAATATATGACACGTTCAAATACAAAAGCGACACTCTGACATATGTCAATCGGGTAAGCTTGGCAAAATGTGGATGTACTTGTTAGACCTCTGCCTTCCCCTTCGGGGATTACAGGCATGATTGTGAATATTATGTCGTTTAAATTAAAAGAACATGCCGAGTGATTAAGTATCGCTGATATTGCATTGGACTTCAATCGTAAGTAGATTGCAATTTTTTTATAATACCCGAAATACTGCGGACGAGCAAAACATTTTGGAATTTATATAAAAAAGACGTTTCATATGATAACGAATTCGGCATTGTTGCTTCACTTCTAAATTTCTTCTACCATTGCTCCAGTAATAATAGGTGGTACCTCGTACGCGAGAGACAGTCTGGGTTGGTACCATCGCTTTGTCACCGGTTTGTCAGTGTGCAAGCACTGTTTTATTTCGATTTGATGGACATTGAAGCCTGTGCAATTACTGGGCATTATGAGACTTAGCAATTTATGTCTCTGGGATACGAATGCAGTCAAATGCCATGCAGTGCTTTGTAACACAAAGTTCTGTTTGGTGTTGTTTGGTGCTTCTATTTATGAGGAGACGTGGCGCTCGCCTAATGGTGAGCAACTTCATGTAGGCTGCTCGTTTCGTCATTCAAGGTAGTAAGAAAATTTAATGATTTCCCCTGGAGCAGACCGCATGCAGCGGTAGCTCAATGGGCACTAGTGATACGGACTGCCGATTCGAAGGCGCGTTTTTAAAACCAGCCTCAAACCTCTAACTTTTCGAAATACACTCATTGTTGATTATCGAATAAAAATCGTGAGGAAATCTGCATACATTAGCCTTCTCCATATGCATTTCGCAGGTATGTGAAGTCTACTAAGCGACAATGGGTCAGCCTAGTGGACTAAGGACTACCTTCATATGTAGAGGAAGCCCGTGCCCAGCAGTGCGACAGAATAGTTCAGGGCTGATGTTAATATTATTACTATCAGAGGACTAACTAAAGAAGCAACATAGCAAGAAGATATAGTTTTCAAGTTTGATCGTAACTTTAGCCTTTAAAAACTACTGGAATAAAATAGAAGTTTCATTTCTTATTGACATTGCGACTACTTACTAAAATAAGAAGGTTTTATTACATCGCGTCGGGTTAAAAAATAAATGTGCCGAAGGATCGGTTTTTCCACGCGGACGAAGTCTACCAAAAGTTAGTTAATAATAAAGTATATTTGATATAAATTCGATTGAATTCTCTAGTATTCTCTTTGATTAAATGGACGACAAAGTTCTGTAAAATATAACGAACTACTGCCAAACTAATTAAAACATAACTTGTGAACTCTCGTCAGTAACAACTAGGTACGAGTAATTCAACAATAGAACTATAATGAAACAACGAAGAATCGATTATACTTTGTACTTTTGTTCCCATTCCGAAAAATAAATTTTAATTATAATTTCGTTGAAGGAAATAATAGAGAAAGTTAAGTTTGAACTGTTCTCACAAAGATTTTCGACTAATTGTGAATTTGGGTACTGAAAACAACGTAAACTTTGGTAAATACCGATAATATTCGTAATAAATCACAAGTGTTTTTTTCCTTATTAGCTAGTGCCTTAAACATGAAGGTCGAAGAAACTTGACGTTAATAAATTCCCGTGTAATGAGGCATAGAGTGCGGATGCAAAACATTATGTTCCACAACGGACTTAATGATTGAGAACCTAAAGAATGGATGCTAACAAGATTGTACTGAACAATCATGTTATGAAACAATACAATTAGAGACGCCGACCGACCTTACATGTGTATAGAGACAGAGGGTGCATTAGGGAAACCTATATCATACTCAAAACAACAATGTATTGTAAATGGTTTAAGTAAAGGTTATTTTAAAATCTGTTGTCATAGCTTGTACACAACTTTAATGGCACTAATTTAGAAAGATTATTAGGTACGTGGCGGATTTAATATATGATATAAAGACCTCAATATATATTTTTTATATTTGTGTAGGTTGTAAATACCTTTAAAATGTAAGCACCTAGTTTAATATTTAATTACTTTTTATAATATTATGATAAGTATTGTGTATTACCTATTTGGGTTTATAATAAATAAATAAAATTAAATAAAGAATATTTTTATGAAATTCTGATAACACGGAAACAACATTTTTTAAAGATAAGCGTAAGTAGGTAGATTGTTTTGCTTCATATTAATACGATTATTTACAGCCAATTATTGATAAACATATTTTTAAAGAATGCAGAATACAATATTGGTCCATTTATCAAAAAAAAAATAAAAAAAAATCATACCCAAATAAGTGCTATTAGTTAAAACCCAAAATATCTTCAGCGGGTCCACCATATCCGCTTTAGTTGTGATGGCATCAACGATGGTTCACCGCATGGCGCACTTTAACTATCAACGTGGATAATTATCACACACGTTCACATCCGCTAAATAAATATAATCAACACTCATAATATTATATTACTGAATCACATGTTTCCTATCGTTTCACACCCGATTGTTCGCAAATTACTATCATTGAAGTGAATGAAAGACAGAAAGTGCGGGCGCGCGCAAGGCGGGCGGACGCCAAGTTGCCCAAGTGGAACTGCCGCCGCGTCGAGCCCGCCCCACGGCGAACCCCGCCGGGACGACGTTTTTGCACAACGAACATATTTTTTTAAGATAAATATAGTTTTGATAATTGTAATACTAAAATGACACCAACTTTTTAAAAATGTTAATCGTTACGCTTTCTGGCTGGTTTCAAAGTTTTCGTACTATACGAGCATAGGGAAATGTATGAAAAGTAGTCATGCCAGAAATTAGAGTGCACAGTGAACGCTTAATGACAAATTAATTATTGAAATTGGTACAAATAGATAATCAATTAGTTATTATCGGAATCGGAGAGTAACAGCTATCACTGTAATTACTTTGCACCTTTCCGGCGGAACATTCCTGTGATTAAGTCCGCCGCGATCGGTTCATTTAATGTACACTATTGGAATCTGAAAATATTGCAATTTATCATAAATTGTGTTTCCTCATCGACATAACCGTTGATGTCAGAAGAGAAAACGGCTTTGTGAAGGGCACTTAACAGAGGCGTCAAATGACACTACGGGCGACGCGACACGACGCGTCGCTCCGCACTCGATGCTCGAAACCACGCCACAGAGAATAGCGATAGCTACCAGCACAGAGATGACACGAGTCACGACGCGCCATCCGACCATACCATACATAATTATCTCGGAGATTGCTCTAGATGTGATAAATCTTCTTTGTTATCGCCAGCCAGAAACAAACACGCTTTCGGATTTTGTTAATTAAAAATAAAAGTTACGCCAAGTAACCTCCGCTGCGTGTTTGAATACGAAACGATTAATTAGGAAGGTCAACAAATTTTCATAAAGGCAACAAACAAGCTTCGAGCATACAAACGCAGAGAGAAACAGCTAGGAAATTGTGTTAATTAGTTGTGGCCTATCGTTTAATACTGCAGCATTCGACATGAGGACGCGAACGGAGCAACAACCAAACAGTACCACTTACGCGGTACAATATTCAGCAAGCTGTAATTACGTTTTCAATGTAGTTCTTGCGGTGTTGTGTTAACAGCAAGTCTGATAAATGTACAACCTAATAATTGCATTGCTATTTTGGTAATTTAATAAAGGTAAACATCATACTGTTTTTTTATAGCATAGGTCGGCAAACAAGCAAGTATGTCACCAAATGATAAGTGATGGGTATGTACGCCCACAGTACCAAAAGAACCATGAGCGCGTTGCTGACCTTAAAGGAAAAGGATAAATAAGGCATTGGGAAGGGCAGGGGGATTTTGGCCTCCGAATACCTCACTCGCCATACGAAACGCAGCAGCGTGGCTCTACCACTCAAAATACTTGATATAAGTTCTATGTATAACATAATTAATAATACTAGCCCTATATTATACGTCCCACTACTGGGCACGGGCCTCCTCTACTGAATGGGGGTTAGGTCTTAGCCCACAACGCCGCGCTGGCCTAACGAGGGTTGCAAGATTTCACATACCCTCGGAATTTTTAGAGAAAATTTCTCAGGTATGCAATTTTCCTCACCATTTCCTTCACCGTTAAAGCAAGCGATAATTAAGAATGAATACACACGTAGCTTACAAAAGTCAGAGGTGCATGTCCTTGGGGCTGGTTTCGAACCTGCGACTTTGGTCTTGGCAGTCCGTACCACACCCCGCTGAGCTATTGCTGCTTGTATAACACGCCGGTTATATAAAAGAAAATATAGCGTGTAAAATGAAACATAAATATAACAATAAATAATGCGACAATGATTTACATCTCTAACATGAGAAATCTTCTCCCGAGTTACGGGATTTTTTTATACTTTGTTTTTAATTCACCGATGATCAAAGACATGAAGATGGTTTTCTTCAATTGTTCCCGATATAGAAACAATCTTGAGTAGGCATTGATTAATTTGTTATGTACTTTTTATAACATAAGATTTTGATCTGATTGTTAAAGAACTGATTGGATTCATTTTTCATTCATTGGATCATTATTTATTTATCAACATCCTTAGTAGACACATTTGTTCACCATAGTACATCGTCATATGGGACATAAATAACTATAAAACACCATTAGAAAGTTTTAATGAGTCTTTAATAATAAACTTTTTTTTTATTAACAAAATATCCATCATTTAAACAGTAATTATTGTTTTTACAAACAGAGAAATGTGATTCACAAATATTGTTTCGGGTCTGGGTGTTACAGGATACAGGTTAACCTAGTGTGGGGTCCTATGTGTGTAATTGTTGGGTGTATTTATTTATTTATATTTATATTATTAGTATTTCAAATACCTTTAATTTTACACCAAGGTTGGCAAATAGAAAACGAGATAAAATTTATACAAACCATATTACTTTAAAAAATAAAAATCAACAAAAAGAACTAAATGGGAAAAACTAACCATAATAAAGTAAAAAGTGTTCATATCAGCGATGTGCATTAAGTTTGGCACACAGATTTAGCTTCCGGAGCACTCGCTAGTTACTGCTGTAAATACCTGCCTGTACCTAAAATGTTCAATGAGCTACAACATTTAAAAAAATATCCGTTTCACTATACTGTATCCGCGGTTTTCTATAGAAAACTTTTTGGTTTCCTTCGCAACCTGCCAAAAGCGTAGACAGACAGAATTAAAAGCTACTTTTCAGTACACTGCATTTGTTTCATGTTCGTTAATCCTTTTCATGTGCTTCTTCGAATTTAATATAATAAGTGCTCCTGTTAATAATTATCTCTAATTGCTTAACTGTCTTATTTGGTGTTTGAGTGGTTTCAATAATATCTAATCCTTATTGTACATCCAGGGTTCGATGAACGACCCATGAATATAACCAGGTTATGTTTCTCAAAGCTTACATAATATGCTGCGAATAATACTCCACGTTAAATTAATGCAAATTGTGCAGTATAATGTTTACCTTTAAGCTATATAAAATATTTGATTGGAAATCTGTATGCCTATAATGTCTGAGAAATTATTTTAATAAAAGGGCATTTAACTGATGAATACCATCTTTTATCAAATTAGATTATTGTTTTGAACGCCGACTTTCAACCTCAGATCCATTTTGTATAAGCAGACCTTACAATTTCATTAGAAGGGTGACTAGAGCAAATAAGCTTAATTTTTGGCTATCTGAAATATATAAAATGCTATATTTTATTAAGTCTACGCCACGCTATGCTCTTATTCAGTATTTCGTACACAGCGTACAATCGCTAAATAGTAATCTTGCTATCTAATCTGTAAACGCTGTACCACAAGACACAAATTTTATCTTTGGATATTGTATAAAATGTATAGTTTAATATTCGATTTTAAAATTTTTGTTATTTTTAATGCGTGTATACTATACATTGACTAAATATTAGTAACATTTAATTTTATTCACGATTTTTTGCTTTTTCAGCTCTTCAAATAAAGTCGTTTCTATGTTAACTCAAGACTGGCGTATTATTGTCTGGCGCGGTAACCAAGTAACGTCGATGCCTGTTCACTTTCACATAAAATGAAGATTATGACCCGATTCTTCCACTTTATCGATTCTTACTGTAGAACACTACATCCAAATGTTTATCAAAAAGAACTTAAAATTTTATTAACCTGTATATTACGACTGAATACCTAGAATTTTAAGTTCGTAGCATGACCTACATTTTAAGTAGGTATGGCGGTTTTATTGGCGCTACGTGGAAAAATCATAAAAAATATTCATATAATAGAAAATGATGGTCTTGTTTACAATGTAAATAAAAAGTTACCAGCTAATTTTGCCGTGGCTCGTTGGCTGCGTCCCGGGGGTCACTGCGATTATTCTTGATAAAATACAGAGAAGTTACGCAAGACTTGCGGTTTACTGTACAGGGCCAAAATAGTATAGAGAATGCACGTTGTTAATACCCTCATCGATGCTAATACTTCTGCCTCGTTTGATTCCTTTATGTTGTTATGTAAAGTCAATGGCTTTGTGTTCTGTGTAACGTACTCTAGAGACACAAATCGATTTCAAAATGATTGTTAAAGGTAAATGAAAGAAAAAACCTTTTGGTGAAACACACACTGCAAAAAACCAATTTTTCCATGAAAGCCAAAAAGAAACTAAGCTCTGCCAATGGCAATGTGATTTACACAAAGGAATAAAAGCATGTAACAGTGCAATTGTACGTTGGAAGCGCAAGTGTTAGCACGTCTGAAATACGATGATGTGGAACAGGCGGAACCGAAATTATGGGACCACATAAAATTCTACGATGGCAAATACTGCTCGGGCCGGGTCAAGCGAACTGATGTTTGTGTTATAGCGGCCAAGTATTTTCGGCGGTGGTGGAGTGCGCCCAATGTCCACGCTGAGCTAAATATCGGACGACGTTGCCCCCACCTCAAACCCATTCAACAGTGTGGTCAGTAACTTTCAACCCTAGAGCAGAAACCTCGTCTCTCCTATTAGTTACACGTCCCCATCGTTAATTTATTCGGCCCATTACGTTTGTGCTGTTTCAACAATTTCCATCCCCACAATAGTTAATATAGTTAGGTTAGAACACTTTGTTCCTCAAACGCCTTTACAGTTTCACTATGGCCGTGGACAATCTACACAAAGGTTATGTCGAGTGCACAGATTAAAATAAAGATAGTGGACTTAATTTGGTATGCGCATAAACCAAAACCGCGAACAATATTGTTCCTCTAAGTTGCGGGAAATATTTACTTCATTTAGATGCACGTTCACCTACGTAACGAAGGTGCAGAAATGAAAATGTTTTTGCAATTAACCACTTTGTTGTCCTACTTAAAAGATTTACATTATAATGCATCTGTCATATAACTAATGCATAGTAATTATTATTGTACTAGTGGACACGTAGTGGTCAAAACGCGACTTATTTTTTTTTATTACGTCAGCTGCGAGATTTGTCATTGTGAGCGTAAACAATTAATGCTTTATTTTATTTTATTAAATGTACAATATTTGTTACAGATATTAAGGTGACCACTGAAAATCAGCGCTTGTAGTGGTACGCGCCACAGTAGCAGTATGCTGAGTGGTCACCTACCTGCCAGAGTCACGACGCGCAAATGCTAAAATCATCAATAGTTTGTACAAATTAATAGCGATATGTGGCTAATAAATTGTCTTTCTTTCTTTCTATATTATAATAGCATTCTGCACTCCTCCTCCATATAAACTTGAATTATGTCAAATCTGTATGGTGTTGCTTCTGTTTATGAGCAGGCGTGGCGCTTACTATCAGGCGAGCGACCTGCTCGTCTCGTCATTCAAGCTAATTAATAAAAATAAATAAATAAATAATTTTGTCACGTTATTCAACCTAAATGATGTTACAGTTTCCATCGCCGACTTATGGCCGTCGTAGTGGCACTGAGTTTCCATAAAAAGAAGACTTGCGTCTAACCGCAATGCTCCACAAACAGGCGGGCTAATGGAATTCAACAGCATTAAATTATTTTTTTAAATTATCTTTTGAAATAATTCTTCGTAATCTTTGAATGTAAAAAGGGTAAAATTCTTTTCAGTTGTACTAAAGATTAAGAACAGTTTTAATTTTAATACGCACCTACATCTTATCTGTTTTTCAAAGCAGTGGCTACGTACTTGTTATAAAGTATTCATGGACTCTCTTTCAAGGAATAATTTCTTAACCCGAAACTTTATAGCAATCGTTATGAAAGTTTCCAAGATGGAAGATATGGTGGTACAATTAATTATAGTATAATAGAAATAAATGTGTATCAATTCCTAAGAGTATTCTTAGTAATTTGTATAAGAGCATTCTCACAAAGTTATCCAGTAAGGTCATAAATTAACAAACTGAAATAAAATATGATATGAAGTTAAATTTCCCACATCAGGAAGATTTCTTATTCCGAAAATTTTAATAATGTTTATGAAACCATAACTCTATACAATGTGTTACAGTAAGGCGTGGTCCTATAAGGGTCGTTCCTACACCTGGCAGTAAGTGTTTATGAATCGAATCTTATCAAAATCTAGACATACTAAAATTTCACGTAAACTTTAATTACTCGTTTATCACAATCGATAAGATCGATCACAACTAAGTGAAGAGCGTGAGCGAGAATGATAATGCTGAAGTAATACAAAAGCTCAGGTGATTATAATCATTTAGTGTTGCTAAAATTGCAGGGCAATTATCGACATGTTAGTCATTCGATAAAAAAGAAAATGCTTTATTTATGTCCGAGCAATGCAATCGGTTTTGGTACTACGGAGAGTTGTATCCGTACACTATACGTTGCTTATATTTGACCATCACCTTCTATAACACGTTGTATATCAAAACATGAAATACCATATACTCTCAGATCTATGCAATGTAATAATTAATTACTATAAATAATACGGTTGACATATTATAATTAGGTTTGTGCATTAGCATTCTGAACTGCCGGTGTAGTACCTGTCACAATGGTAAAGAGCTATTAGGTACAATATTGCACTACGTAAATATACGTCACAGCTCACAATGGCCGCTGCTCAGGCATAGATATGACAATATTGTGCCGAAAATATATTATTGTATATGGGTCGCTGAGGACAATATTGTGTTCACTGAATGTGTGCAGTGTAAACCGACCGGGTACTCTGCTGACTCGCCGGCACCAATCTATTATCTTCGACAACATATTCCATCCTCAAAGATATGTACTTTAACAACAAGTAGCCAATTCAGCGACGTCGCTCTTCAAACATCTTACAATGCTTTACACAAACCACTATATCACAGTAATATGTTTACATTCGCCGCAATGTACCAGTACATATCTTCATATCTTGTTACAATTTTTATACATACATATATGTAGTATAAATTATTCAATTCCAAGTATTGCATATCACGAATAATGATACAGGGCCGTGTTAAATTGTACTCCGCGTACGATGTACAGCGGAACAAAGATAACTGATATTTGATTAATGGTGGTTCGGTGAAGTTTTGGCAGAATATAACCAGAAAGAAGGATTGGTTACTAAAAGGAAATGTAGAATCATATACCTAATACAAATTACCTCTGAGGATGCGGGCGTATTAACCCTACCATCTATTCTTATTATTCTCAGATAACAGAGTATCTTGAACTGACAGCCCAGATAATAACGTATTGTAAAATATTATTGTGAGTTACTAGCTTTTGCTAGCGGCTCCGCACGCGTAAATGTATTTTGTTTATTATATCATACATTCTACAGGGATATAAGTATCCAGATCATGATCTACCAGTGTACTAAATTTCATTCAAATCCCTTCAGCCATTGAGGTGTGATTGGTATTGGACTGCGCTCGTCACTCAGAAACATAAGATGTTAAGTCTCATAATGCCCAATAATTTCACTGGCTGTAACGTCCTTCAAAATAAAATACTGCTGTTTAGAGGCAGTAATAATATTATTAGGATTATTTACTTTACGTACCAGTATCATCAAATATAGGACGCGTTGTCAACCTTAGAGAGAATGGATTCTGAAGAGATTGGGAAAGGCAGGGGGTTTGGGTCTCCAGATATCTCATTCATCCTACGAAACGCAACATCAAGCTGTTACTTCACGCCGCTGTTCTGTGAGGCAGTGGTAACAACCCCAACAAACCGGCCCATTCAGGCCATTGACTAAAATGTCTAAAGCGTGGCTCTACCACATAAAGAGTTTATTTATAACAGCAAACAAGAGTACGAAGGAGTTAGTAGTGGTAATAAAAAGCTAGCACAGAAGTGAGTATC
Organism: Mimas tiliae; assembly: GCA_905332985.1. NCBI lineage: Eukaryota > Metazoa > Arthropoda > Insecta > Lepidoptera > Sphingidae > Mimas > Mimas tiliae. The sequence goes on from HG995241.1 coordinate 9,197,230, forward strand.
GTAGACCGAATATATTTCTACGGTTCTCGCAATTCAAAGTATTTTGTGGGCACGGTTTCCTTGGGGCTTGAGGTAGTTAATTTCAAAAACCCCGGAAGTATCTAAAGCTTCAAACAAGTTAGTTTGAAGTTAGATAGTAAAGGCACACGGCTCATTAAACTTCAGATTTCGACATTTGCTTATGTTTGGATTCGGAAGGTTTCAAGAAATTCTTTTTTCGTCGACCTTTTAGGTTAAATGCTATCAACTTCCAACGGTCCTAGTTAATAGAGTTGGAAATATTTTTTACCTTCTTTCCTAGCTAATTTCAAATAGAAACCACGTTTACTAAAACCTGAAGGAAATAATAAATGTTTGTTTTAATACATCTAGGATACGCAATGCAGAATGCAATGCAGTATTGTATTGTATTAATACATAATGGCACGCCCTTTATGTCTTACTAGCTGTTGCCCGTAGCTATGCCCGCGAATGTGTTTCTTTCTCAGCGGGCCCCTTACATTACATAAACTATCATCTGACCAAATTTCAAGATCCTAGGTTTATAATTTTTGATATATCGTGATTAATCAGAGAGTGATTGGTATTTAGCTTCTATATATTTAATAGATGGATACATAGATTCATGTATTAAACAGATTCCCTAGATAGATTAATCGCCTCATTGGTCTAGTGTCAGCATACTAAGGCTGAAACCATGAGGTCCTGGGCTCAATTCCCAAGTTGGGATATTATAATATGGGATTTGTGCCCAGTATAGCGATAGGGGTGGGTAATGCTGCACCTCTGCCTACCCCTGCGGGGATAAAGGCATGGATCTAACTGTTACAGAAAGGTTCGGTCAAATTTAAGTACCGTAGTAGTTATAGTGTAGGATATAAGTATTTCACCCTCCGTAGTATCAAATTCGATTGATTTACTAGGACATAAAGCATTTTATTTTTATCGAATGAGTAATATGTCGATATTCGACTTGCGACTTTGGACAAAAATTAAACAGCTGAGCTTTTGTCTCACTCCAGCATTGTTATTTTCGTACACATACTTAATTTATAGAGGCGTGATCAATCTTATCGATCGTAATACAAATGATTTAAATTAGAGTAAACTTGTAGGATTTTGATTTAAGATCTGGAACATAAACACTAATTATGAGGTGTATGTAAATGTAACGACCCGTAAATATACACCACACCTTTCTGTAACACGTTCACGTAGGTAATATTTATTTAGTAATAGGCACGTGGGTTAATTATAAGTCAGAACTCATTTAAATGTAAATAAAGAAGGAAACACGCAAACTGCCACCCGTCTAGGGGCGGTCTGAAGAGATGAACATATTTTTATGTTTATGGAATATTCTCCATTAGGATTGCTAATTTAATTATTTAACAGTAAAATAAATAAATAGCAACATCGCATTTATTTACACAAAATGTTTTCCTTGTTCATGAAACAAGCTACTTTCGCTGTAATGTCGACACCGAGAGAAGATAAGTGATTTCTATTTAAACTAAATAAAATTTTATTGACAGTTCCCGAACCTTTTTACATTTCGATCTGAATACCAATAAGGCAATAAACGTTGATCACGACGACAAAAACAATGGACGGAAATCAATTGTCGCTAACAATACTGTCAATATTGAACTAATAAGTATATTGTACACTACTGTACAGTAATATAAATCTTCTAAATATACATACATACGAACTCATGCCTATAATCCCCGGAGGGGTAGGCAGAGGTGTAACCAGTACACTCACATTTCGCCGAGCATATTTCCGTCCCATGATGTGATTGGGGGCGAGCCTATCGCCCAAACGGGCATAATTCCAGACCCCGGGGTGATACGGAGCATTTCTTAATAAACCCAATATCACACTACCAGACCCGGGGAACCTGAGACCTCATCACAGCAGTCGTACTGCGAAAGCATTACAACTGCGCCTCCGAGGCAGTCAAATAAATTTTCTAGATCTTTAAATATATAAAAGCGAAATACTATTATTATTACTGACTGTTTAATCATAACATCTCAAATACTACTCAAGCTAGGATCATGAAATTTGCCCAAAAGATAGATTGTTTAATGTAGGTCTCAGTGGGAGAGCCACGCTATATATAGACCGTTTTGTCTACAGCATGAATGAGCCGGTTCGACCGGGTTGTTACTACTGTCTCACAGAAAACCGACGTAAAGTAGCAGTTTGTCCTGCATTTCGGACAGTGAATGAGATATCCGGAGGTCCAAATTCCTCCTCCCCTTTCCAATCCTTTAATTATCCCTTTTCTTAAAGGTCAGCAACGCGCCCATGATTCTTCTGCTATTGTGGGCGTACATAGTCGGTGGAGATCATTTACCATCAGTTGACCAACTTGCTCGTTTGCCGGCCTAAAAAGGTATCTGCTAAGAAAGGATTTAAAATTTTCATTTTAAGGAGGTAAAAGGGACCCCCTTTTATGGAACTTTGTATAAACCACGGGAGCGGAGCAGTAATATGTACGCGGCTAAGACGGCGCGGGACAGCTAACACTACTTACTGCATATGTAAACGGGGTTTCTAGCATCTATACATTCGAGAATAACAACCATCAAGCACCTGAGTTTTTATTTTGTGAAAAATAAACACTAAAGAATGAAAATAGCCTTAAAAATTGGCTTTCATAAATAAAATACATCCAAATGTATTCATTATTGTTTCTGGCTAGGCCCTACAGATCCGTCAAAATCCTATTGAGAGTGCCACAATGAATGTTGACTACATCTTTGTTATTTTCTTGTACCGTTCGGGGGCCAGGGCACTTGAATAAAAGATTCGTATATTATCCCGGGCTTGCTCGGAGTACAATAGGATAGCGACAACGCACCCACTGTAATTCAGTGAGCGGCCTAGCAACCACATTGTATTATTACATGGCTGCTTTTCGCTGCCGACAATCTAATTTAAAAGTGACTTCCAATACCGTTTTCAACATTCAAAAATATATTTATATTCATTAACCCAATGACGTTGAGTTTTTTAGGGTCCAATGAAAACTATACGAAAGGTTGATGCTTTCTTAGGAACGCTATTGTTAGAAGATGACGGTGGCCAGGGAAGTATTCTTAGGCAAGAAGTATTTTTCCATAAACTTAGATCATTATTGACGACTGGAGAACCAAACGGTGTTCAAATTACCTATATGTTTTGCACACTTTCGCGACAGCGCAAAATGTGCTCTACTGACGACAAGCAGTATTATTGATAATATTTATAAAGCTTTTCAAATAGGGGTTTCCCTAAATCAGAAATTTGTATATATTTTTTCACTCTTACCAAATCAAACTTGAACAAAATAAACAGACAGGAAAACACTGGTACGAGCACAAAGCCGAGCCAAGACTCTTTATGATTGACGTAGGCAGGATTATCTTAGCCGTAATCTCCACGCTTTTAAAAATAAAACGATAATATGCTTTTATATAGATAGAACAGAACATTAGGGTTTCAGTTACTTATGTTGTATAATAAATATATTTTAATAGAATTGTTCCCTGTTTACTCGAGCGCTGTTTATATAAATGGCATCCTTATTATGAACACAGAGTTGAAGCTATTGTACATTTTAAAAAGGTTTTTCCAATGTTTAGTGATTAACTAAAAATAATATTAGCCCTGTATTATACACGAGCCACGAGTCTCCTCTACTGAATGAGAGGGGGTTACGCCTTAGTCCAAGACGCTGGCCTAATGCGGGTTGGTAGACTTCACATACCTTCGAAATTCTTATGGAGAACTTCTCAGGTAGATAGGTTTCCTCACGATGTTTCCTTCACCGTTAAATCAAGTGATAATTAGCAATTAATATACACGTAAATTAGAAAAGTCAGAGGTGTATGCTCTTGGGGCTGGTTTCGAACCTGCCACTTTCGTCTCGACAGTCCATACCACTCCCCACTAAGCTATCACTGCTATAGTATTTTTTAATGCTGTATCATAAAAAAATAAAAACATTTTTTTTTCTCAAAAATAAAAAAATAAATTTAGGGGTGGACCACCCTTAACATTTAGGGGGATGAAAAATAGATAGTAGCCGATTCTCAGACCTACTGAATTTGCATGTAAAATTTCATACATATTGGTCCAGCCGTTTCGGAGGACTATGGGAACGAACATTGTGACACGAGAATTTTATATATTAGAAGAAGAAGATAAGCAATAAAACAACTATCAAAATGTGTCTATACTTTTATCTCGATTTATGTAAAGAAATTGGTGGTGAAGTTATGTCGCAAGGAAAAACTTTTACTGCGTCTCCGTCTCAGAAACTTGGATAGGACAAAAAATATTTCTCCGTTCCACTTCTGAAGTAGTTAGGAGACACTGTAAATAAAGGACCGGACACATCCAGTATTGAATACACAAAATGAGATCGTTCCCCGAATCCCGGAATCCGAGTGTAGGCAAATTGTGATTGTCACGAGAACGACTAAGGTCACGCATCAGTGGGCTGACATTATTTGTCAGAGTGGATCGGAAAGCAATTTAACCTAACTCGAGACTATTTGTCACACATAAAACGTGATCTATGCGAGCGTCTCGCCGATACATCCTTCAGTGGACCCCGTTTAGGAGTAATCGGGAGAGGATTTTAACCCATGACTGACATCGAGAAGATTCGATTATGTTTTCTAACGTACTATACAAAACCAATACAAGCAAGAAAACAAATAACTGATTTCATTGAACATGGTTAAATATCTCGACCGCATTGAAAGAATAAAGTAAATAACCTTGTATAATTTATATTTGCAAATCATTACCTCAGTTCATATTATCTAATAATATCAACGATAATTAAAAGCAACAAAATTACATGAATATTAGAGTTACGTTACTTTGTTGGGAGTTTCAGTCTTCTACTAACGGACAGTTTTTGGCAAAGTGACTACGCTACACCTGATGGTAAGTATAGCGCAATCCATGAATACTGTCGACCAACGATAGACACTGAAACTATCGCAGATCGGCAGAATTATGCCGGCCTGCTTAGTTGCTTCTTCACACTCCGTTTAAAGGATCTCAAGTTATAGGAAGGAGGAAACACGTGCGCCGGCAAGCTATTCCACAGCTTTATGGTCCGACAGAAATATGATTTTGCGAACCTCTTGGTCCGAGCCGAGATGGAAGAGACCACGAAGCTATGGTTTCGCAAGCCAGCACGCGTGGTTCTGTTAAGGAAAGGTGAGGAAGGAATAAGGTCAAACAATTCTTCAGAGCATTCACCATGATACAGACGATAAAAGACGGAAAGCGAGGCAATGTCCCTACGCAGCTGTAGCGGCTAATTTCTGTTAACTATGTATGTTGATGTTGATTGCAAAACCAAAACTGGATCATTAACTCTAGTGTCAAAACCCAACGCCAATATTGCAGTTTGCAAAGATGATATATGCGAGCAAGTCAAATGACGGAGCAACAAGTCTGTAGTAGTATACTGTAGTGTTGTCAGTAAGATGTCTCCCGGGAGTGGGTGGGAGTGTCCGGGATACAATGCACGCTGGCATGTTCGCTGTGTCAGTTGGCATCGGCTAGTTAAATGGTCGTTGTGTGACGCGACTCGGATTTTCGGATGAAGACAGAAAATTGGATTGACTCGTATCGGTGAAAACAGCCTGCGATGAAAACGTATTCACTGTGTGACAATTGTGTTGCAAAATGTAACGGGAAAAATAGAACAGTATCTATGCGTTCATTAAACTCGTATTCATAATTATTGATCACGATGTGTACTCATAATATAAGTACTTTCATCGCTTGTGTAAAAAATAACATCTTCCTATCAACCACACGCAGCGGACGTGTAGGAATTTAATTAAGTGGAATAAACCAAAATGCCTCTCCGGAAATATGTAAAAATTAAGCCAGTGTTTATTTAATCGCTGAAAGGAGGTTTTTTTGTATAAAATATATTTTGAGCGTTTTTGAATTAAACACGAAAGTAATATAGGTGAAGCGCATTTACATGGTGACTTGGTAGTTAAACGAGTTTGTTTATTGTAAATTTTGTTGGGGGTTGCATCGCGGGACTTGCTCGTTCCGGAGACTCGGCAGACAACGTTCGGCGCTCGCGGAGCTAAGTAGTTAATTGTGTCAGCGGTGCTCAATATGGCCAAACTTAAATGAAATATTGCTGTTCCAATGGTCTATAAATACTTGCAAAATTGTATTAAACGACAACAAACTCCTTATAGTATTTACATATTATAAAGTACAACACGTGATTGGTATATAAACGTAGGTTGCAACCTCAGAGTCATACTTAGGTTAAGTTTGTTTCCAGATAAATGGAATCGAATTAACATTTACATTATTCCATATAAATGTATAATATATATTGGGTGTTGCAGGAAGGTGGTATCAATAATAATAGAACAACACATAAGCAGAACGACTTAAAACTCAATTGTAAAGTCAAGAAACTAAAATTTATCTTATATTGTTTGACAACATGCTAAACATTGAGATCTCAAAATCGTATTTGGGGCCTGAAAACCAACTAATAAAGTATACTTTAATTTTGTTGTATTAAACATAGTTAGTTAACGCATAGGTAGTCCGTTAATATGCAGTAAATACTCCTTGGAGCATAAATAGTTTTTCTCGATATAGATTTTAAATTCAATTTATTCAGAAACTATAACATTTATGTGATTTTAATTTCAACGGGTAAGTTACACTTATACTTACCTACTTATTCGCCCTATACATATAATTTTATTGCCACCTTTTTGCAACTCTCTGTATATAAACATAAACATTAAAATGAACCCTAAATAATAAATTACTCTTCCAAAACAAATAAATCTTCGACATACTAATTCTACTTCCGGGGACGATCGGTTCACAAAGTTAAATAAGTTATTCTGCTTCATCAATGAAATATAAGATGATTCAATTAAAATTGCCGAATTTTGGAACAAATGTGCTGTGGATTCAGCTTCTTGTTACGTAGCGAAATACGAAATTATTGAGGTGGAAAATATACAATGATTTTACGATCGCGTTTCAATAACGAGAAATACACACTGTAATGAATTATAGGTACTTTAAAATTTATTTTGTCAAATCGAGTATCGTAATACAATACGATGGAATGTCATCAATTTTGTAATTTTAAATTGTATTTCTGTGCAGATGATAGAAATTCTATTTTGTTTCAATAACCTGAAAACTTTTATCACGTAATAAAATTATCTGGATCACAATTCTATTTGATTAAAATGTAAAATGTTATTTAAAATGTACGATTTCTAAAGCTTTGTAAGAAAGGAATATTGAGCACAATGAAAAGTTTAATCCTATTTTACGAGTATATATGACCCGCATTATACTTGACTTATACTGCCACCTTGTGAGATCCTGATAAACTATTACGTGGAACAAACCAGAGCCGAGTATGTTTCATACAAGCGACACACACTAAAACCGCGCCCTACTCACGAGAGATCAAACGATATGCTATTGTAGAACACTTGTTCATTAATTTCATCGTGTAAAACCTCCGGCAAATTATGTTAATTTCAGTATAAACGTTAGTATTGTTTCAAGATCATGTTCAACTCAAGTTTTCGTCGTGTAATTATCTCCATCTACTCATGTCAGCAGCGTTTTAAGGATATTTTTGTTTAGTTCGGCTTGAATGCTAATGATTTATAAACAACTTCAAACGAAAAGGAGGTTCTTAGTTAGACGCGGATTTGTGTGTACATTTGAATTTTCCGCAGATCCACCTGATTGATTTTGCAGTTTTTTTATAGGGGTTACAACTCACTGTGGTCTCATATTATGGTTAAGGTTAGATCTAAAAACTATAACAAATAACAGCACCAATTCCGGTCGCCCGAATTCCCATTCCTATTCCCATTAACTTTCCTTTAAGGTCGTCAAAGTGTCCATGATTCTTCTGGTATTGTAGGTGATTATTGGCGGCTTATGCTATAAAAAACACACGTCGCGATTGGGCTAAGTGTTGGAATTTAAATTTGTAATAATGATTATACTAGCCCTGTATTATACAATTCCCACAGCTGGGCACGGGCCTCCTTTACTGAATGAGAGGGGTTAGGCCTTAGTCCACCACACTAGCCTAATGCGGGTTAGCAGACTTGACATATCTTCGAAATTCTTATGAAGAACTGCTCAGGTATGCAAGTTTCCTCACGGTGTTTCCTTCACCGTTAAAGCAAGCGATAATTAATAATTAATACACACATCATTTAGAAAAGTCAAAAGTTCATACTCTTGGGGCCAGTTTCGAACTTGCCACTTTCGTATCGACAGTCCGTACCACTCCCCGCTGATGTTTGTGTGGTCTACAAATATTTGTCTTTGTGCGGGAGTTGAACCTGCGACCTCTCATTCCAAAGCCGGCTACGGCAGGAAAACTGTCAAAAGTATATATTTTTTGTAAAGACATCATAAAACATCTCAGTACATATAAAATCTGTGTCGCGGCGGGAGTAAAATACGGTGCCTTAAACTGAAGTAATTTACATATCACGCTCTAGCGACGAAGACAAACATCGCGAAGCTACGTACATATAATTAAGATATAATTTCCAATACGTAATTTTGAATCAGTACAAGGCAGAGTAAATTTAGTATATACCTCAGAAGGACTCACTGCTGAACGATCTGAATGGCGCGCCACCGTTCAAAAGGGCGTAAAAGCGTTTGAAATCGCTCGCTTAGTTTCCCTTGATGAGAGACGCCTGCAGACCAAAATGAAGCCAAGGCGATCTTATAACTACACCTGTAATAGTGCTGGTCAGCTTTACTGCTCTTCTTGTGATAGAGTTTTCAATACTAAACTAGGTCTAGCCAGCCACATTAGGGCTCATGAAAGGGTAATGGATGCAAAGGGTTCGCCATAATCGAAAACGATTAGGAGGAAAATAATAATATCATATAAATACATGGTGAGATGGTACCTGATAACATTTTTTTAGGGACCACCATACACATGGTGAAAATCTGGCCATAGTGGCTCGTTTAGGCGAATCGCGTTACGGGAACAGTCAATGAATATCAAGTAATTGGCACTGGCATAATTCCGTAGTCCGTCGAAGGACGCAATGTGTTTTCACAGTTGAAATTATATTTGAACTAGTCACTTTGCCGTGCCAGAATAAGAAGAAGAGAAGAAGAAGAAAGAAAGAAATATTTTAGCCCTTAGTTTACTAATCCTACTACTATTATAAATGTAAAATTTTAGATGTTTGTGGGCTGAGGGTTTGTGAATTTGGATGTTTGTTAGTAAATCACGCTATATCGGCTGAATTGTTTTGGAAGAAATTTTGCACACAGGTAGACCATGACCTGGACTAGGACATAGGTTGCGTTTTGTCTTGAATAAGGCAGATCACGTGGGTGGATCCGCGAGCAAAAGCAAGTCCTTAATAACGTTAGGAATGAGTGTACTTTTGGTATTGCCAGGCGGAGTAAAGCGATGCTACGTCGGCTTCCGCTTGAAGTTATAGTGAACTATCAACTCGAAGTATGCTAATAGTGATGTAGAACTCGATGCTCGTAAACTTTTATGCAACTTAACATGTTTGACTTTATCAAGGCGAATGTGTCTGGAGGACTTTATAAAATAATCATTTTTTCTGTATTATAATCTCTTCTACCGATATAAACTGAGCTTAAACTTTATTATGATTCTTTTTACCTGACGCATATTAACTTTAAAACATAGTTTCATACAATACTTGCTAGTGAAATATCGTTAAGCATAGAATAATGTCGCTCCTGGTATCGCGGATGTTAATGGGTCATGATCAACTTAATATATCAATGGAATGGTTAAATACCTAATGGACATATATTCACCCAAAATTTATCGAGGAGACTAGTAAACATCATTTATTATGTTCAACTCCTATGATCAGGTAACAATTCTCCGTACATTTTATATGCAAGTGTAAGCCAAGCGTGTACAGGTTATCGAAAAACGAAATTTTCACACATCGCCGCCGTTCAGTTAAAATAACTTTACGTTCAGAATATAAAAATCTGTTCCTACCGAAGATTTGGAATATGCAAGCATTAAAAATTGAACTATAAACCGTATTCATTTTACATACAACGTTCACCAAACTGTTTCATTATCATGTGAAAACAAATTCTATTTAGTATCTGGTTCACACAGTTCGATTTTAGTTGATCAACTGTCTTGGATCAAGAAACGCTGTATAGTTTTTTAAATTAATTCATGCAATAGTCGATAAAACACATCAACTCCTGGAACGTAACGAGACCCTGATATGGTACTTTGTATAAACTTTGTCTAGGCACCGAAGTCAAATTCACCAATAGAAGTATATAATGGATTTAAATCGTAATTCCTTTATTGGTAAATGGTAAGGGAGGGTTCGACACCCGACAGCCAGTTACAGCCCTTCGATGGGTGATATTAATAAAGTTTTATTACAACGCGTTTCAATTGTGTTACACAAAAACTGTTTTAAATATCTTTAAACGTATTCTAAAGACGCTGAAACGTGTTTTAGTATATTTTTCGATTTGATGTCTGTTCTTAAAGTCTAATATACAATAATCTGGGTATATTATAAATTGAGCACTACGCAGAGCATATTAAATGTCCTACAGATTTATCAGATTCTGAGAGAGCTGGAGGCAAATGTGCGCGGGCTGCGCCTCATTAACGTTAATAGTGCTACATTAATCTTTGTTGATGAATGTAATGATGAGAATTTGCGTGCAGATCGATGTGATTTGAATTCTTGATTTAGAATTAGTGCTTGCAACTGAACACGGAAAAATTTACGATCTTCTAGTTATACATGTTACAAACAGGTGTAGTCAAATTGAAGCAATGTATAATATACGGTATAAGCATTTTAATATAGCTACGAACCCGCTTTCAAACAAATAAATCACATTCAAATCTATCTATTCGTTTGGATAGAACACACACACACACACACTCACTCACAGGCAAAGGGGTCAAACAACACCCCTCTTTTTCCTAGGTTAAAAATGAGTGTTTTACAATGCATCTGATTGCAATGGAACTGCGCAATTTCACGGCAGATTGTGACAAAGAAATAAAACCAAATCCAAATCCAATCCAAACTCAAACCTACTTATAAAAGAACGAATGCCGGGCACAGCGAATGGTTGATAAAGATTCAAACACTAAAGATATATATGAAATTTCACATTCTTTGTTCTAATAATAAAACAACGGAACGATATTAAAGAAATCCCAGGTATATTTAGCGCCTACACCGGCTATTAATTTTAGGCAAGGTTTTTTGTGTCCTAAACTTGGAAAATTGTCCCTTGTCCCCAGCTGGTGTCGTTTTAAACAATTTTCTTCAAGTAAATACATTTTGTTGTTAGTTTTTGGTCTAACAATCCGAGTTGTCTGTTCCAAAGGTCAAATGTTTGAACATACTATTCAATTATTTAATAAGTTACGAACATTTTGGATGTACGCTTTACAATTACTTTAGCATTCAAGTTCGTTTACCTTTATACCCTATATCTTATTAAGATTATTCACGAGAAAAAGCCTATTTATAAGAATATAATAATTATTTTATAAGGTGGGGCATCCCTCGTATGCGAGAGGACCGTCTGGATTGGTACCAACGCTTTGTCGTTTTTTGCCGTCAAGTAACGGTGTGTAAGCACTGTTGTTTCCCGATTCGAAGAACATTGAAATTAATGGGTATTGTAAGACTTAGCAACTTATGTATCGGGGTAAGGAGCGCAGTCCAGTGCTAAGCAGTGGTTTCTGTTTATGGGTAAGCGTGGCGCTTATCATCAGGCGAGCGACCTGCACGTCTCGTCATTCAAGCTAAAAACAATTCTTGAATTAGCATGGTCTGTTTCATCTATTTATTATATTAAAAGTGTTCGAGAGGCAATGGTTCACGAAATCTAACACGAATGAAACAACCATTGGATGGATTACACCACGTCGGTTAACAATACAGTTACAATAACTATAACAGTTATTGTAACAGGGAATCGAACCAGCAGTCTCTCGCTTCACAGTCAGCTACTAAAGAAATGTTCATAGATGTTAATAGCACTTAACACTAATGATACAACCTTCAAATAACGTGAACTACTGCTTGTTGCAATAACTTTAACGTTAACCGACGAGTGATATTCACACTATAATAAATAATAATTATTATAGATCAATACACCCAACGGTCACATACATAGTCCTGACCACATTAGGTTAACCTGTATCGATATATACATATCAGAAACCCCCCATTTATGCATCTCACAAACATTTGTCTTGGTCCGAGAACAGAACGTACGATCTCTCGCTTCGCAGCCGGCTACTCACCCACTGCGCCACGGAGGCTGTCAAATAATGTGAACTATTGCTTCGTTTGAACGCTGTTACATTTATGGCCGTTCCCTTTAGTCTATTTACAGATAGATTTGCTTACTATCAATACTATTTTGACAGATCTTTCATACAAAATGTGCCAAAAATGTACCACCAGTAAGCAAATCTGTCGAAAGACAGAATATTGGCCACGGCTATAACAGATGGATAAAATAAACGACACTTATAGAAGACAAAGCAAAAGTTGCGTCGTTTTGATAATTTATGGCAAAAGCATGCAATGAATGAAGGCTTGAATTAAAAAGTGGATTCGATGTACATTCTGACGTTTTAACCGGCGAATAAAAATGGAGGAGGTTTTCAATTCGACGAGTTTTTTATGCATAACTCCGCCAAATGGGGACCGATTTGGATGATTCTTTTTTCATTCAATCGAATACAGCTCAAAGTTGGTCGGTCCCATTATTCCCATTTCAAGAAAATCCACCCCTGAAGGGGTGAAATCGGGGGTGAAAGATTCAAACTTCGTAATTTATGCACCGATTTTAATGATTCTTTCACTAAAAATTATAAAATAAATCTTTTTAACAAATATAAAACCGACGCAAAACGCTAAAAAGCTAAAAATAAACAATTTTGATTCGGTGCTTTCTTTCTATTATATAATTGACCATCACCTACATTGAAATATCACCGACTTAAAATTGTATTTTTGAGTCTGTTTTACTTTTATTAAAAAGTTTTTATTTAGTATAGATACCTACTCAATCGCAATAACTTCGTGCCATACATAATGTATTCATTCCGCTTGTAGTTTGTGAGTGAAGTATTTCGTGTGACAAACAAAGCAACGCATTTTTGCCGCTGTTCCGAAAAGCTACAAGCACAACTTTCCGCTTTTTTGAATATTGTCAAACAATATGTATGAAAAATGTTATTACCTAAAAGGCTTTTTTCGGTCATGGTATCAAAATATTTGTGAACGCCGTGTGCTTAAATAAATTATGACTAAATTAATTTGGGTAGTGTGCTCACGTGGAAATTTTGCAGTTCTTTGTTTATGTTGCCCGTGTATTCACCTACTCACGGTTGTAGTCGTGATATTAAGTTTAAAAAAATGCTATTTTTGTCACATTTCTTGCGATGACTACGCGCTTGTATATATATTTTGTCCCGTGACCAAGTTTTAATAAGTTTCTACTTTCTTAAAACAAACACCCACTTACCTGACAAACTTGTTTGTATACAATTGTTCTTTACAAGAAATTTTGATAGTTCTATTTATTCAAGATTGTTTGGTTCTATTTAAGAGTTACAGTACCCAGCATGTTTTTTTTTATAACATTGCGTTAATACCTCTGTTTATAAAAAAACCTCCTAGGTAACTTGCTATTAAAATTATATTTAACATTCGATTATCAATGGTAAAATAAGTACGATATATCCTAAAAGGAAAGCAATATATTTCGGCATGAGTGTGTTTCTAATGAATAGATCAAACCAAACATCAAATGCGTGGAAGGCTTTCTAATTAACAAACGATGTTTCTGAATAAACACTAGGCCACGTCACGTATTGAGGACGGTTGTGATCTAGTCCGTAAAGCAGGTACTGATTGCGAAACCTCACATTACAAGTTCAAATATTGGACATAACCCGACCTTTGAGGAAACACATTCAAAGCCCCACTATTATGTGATTTATTAACATAATAACAATAACAAGGAAAGGGCTTGTAATCACGCCGCTCTTAGCTAATAAAGATAGATATAAAGTGAGTTGACAAATACAAATTAGTATCCTGTCGGAGTCTATTGTTTTATTTATGTGCGGGAGTCTGTACACGCCGTGCCGCCGCATTGAGCCAATAAAAAGAAGGATTACGGTTCATATGTTTTTTATAGCTGTTATCTTTCTTATTTCCGCTTTATGGGACGCTTTTCGAGCATTACTAGATATAAATTAAGTTTGAAAGCACTTAAATGGAATCCTTTGTGTATTGACAGAAGTTATGGATGGCCAGAGCACAGATGCAAATTTCGTCCGTTTTTTGTGATATATGTCCGTACTCAAACGCCGGTACATAGAATTAGAGACCTTAAACATAATTTTCCCACAATTCATTGAATGGTTTTTCTTTATAGGAACACCTTTATTAGCAATCTCTATAAAGCGATATCTAAAAGCTTCCCTGAAGCTGATCGCAGTACAGCAGACGAAACGAAACACTTTATTACTTTATATTAGTAAGCTATTCTATAAAAAGATTGGAGAATCAAAAGGGAATACGTTGGCAATTAAATTCTTTTCGGTCGCAATCTCTTTGACTGAATAAAAATATTCATGCAAAATGGATATTGCGGGTCGATTCTTTAAATTACTTACGGCAGAGTGCAAATGATATAAAAAAATACTTGAAAGCACTTAAATGTACATAACTATCCATAGATTACTATTGATATAAATCCATGCATATTTATTACTGACCAATATGTTAGAAATCACTCTATTCAAATCACACCCATATCTTTACGATTTAATTAGCGTCTGTAATATCATATTACATTTATGTATTTTGTTATATTGAATTGTAGTTTATTGCTTTTATTTATATCATAGGTCGGCAAACGAGCAAGTGGGTCACCTGGTGGTAAGTTATCTCCACCGCCCATGTACGCCCACAATACCAAAAGAATTATGGGTGCGCTGCCGACCTTAAAAGAAAGGGTTAATTAAGAGATTGGGAAGGGGAGGGGGTTTGGGCCTCTGGGTATCTCATTCACCGTACGAAGCGCAGCAGCAAGCTGCTACTTCGCGCCGATTTTCTGTAAGACATGCTGTAGACACAAGTGTCTTCAGCATGACTCTACCAACCAAAAAAACTATTAGCTATTCTTTTATGAACTGCTATTCCTTTAGTCGTAGCTGAAGCTGGAATGAATTCCAATTTCCAACATAATAAAAATGTACGTCGTGGCGTAAAGAACCTTTCTCGCAAACCTCAGCCCCAGAAGCGCGGTACGTGCTCGAGTGATTTTTCAGCAGTGACTGTATCATCGGCATAAATAAATCGCTATATAACTAAGTGGCGACATCAACGCAGCTGCGTTTCAAGATACTCGACATTATCCCGCGAGACAGTGAACCACTAATGGCGGCGTCCTCATAAATACACAAGGTGGCTCATAGGATGAGCCGACAACATTGTTAAATAACACAAAAAATATATTATAAAATCGGGCTCCGTCACTTGCTATTGGTATGCAAAGTATAACCGTTGTTTTATCACCGCGCTACACGCCCCATATGGCGCAACGGCTCGCGGACAGATTGTATAAATCTGTTATATTTTTTCATCGCTTTTATCCTTTTTTACGAAAATCTAATACAACGCAGTATGTGCTTGTAGTTATTTAATTAACACGATAATAACAACTTTGTTTATTAAACAATATAGACTCTAGTTCAGTCTAAAAGCGGGTGGTAGAATTGAGTCAAGGGTGGATCACGCCAGAAGCGACGCTGAACGACAAACGCAAGGAAATTGCTTCGGTCTATCGGGAAATGGAGATGCTTCTCGTAAAAACGAGCTTTCACTCTCTTAATGTGAACATAGGACGAATCAACTATCATGAGTTTTTAATATATTATATAATTCAAAAGTTACTGTATATTTTGTTGAATTATATCTATAAATCAGAAATATGTCTAGTCGATGAAATTTGAATAACCATTTTTTATAAAACGCCTAATATATAATAATATATAAGGCGGTTTTCTTAAAATCATATATATTCTGGAATGGTTACATGGGAATGTATTACACATTTGTAAATCTTCTCTGTATGTACCTAAATAGTACGACGTATACATGCTTTCAGCTTAAAACTTAGCTGTGATCCATATTCATCATGATCCTGTCCAGATTCCAGATTAAAGTAGCATTTTGACGCTGCGTATCATACGGTAAGTGAGATAGATATCTGGGCGCCCAAATCCCCTTCCCCTCCCTAAATTTAAGGTCTATGTCGTCTATAATTATTCTGGTATTGTGAACGTTCAAACGTTGAAATCACCATCAGGTGACAGACTGGCTCGTTTGCCAGCCTATGCTGTAAAATAAAAATAGTAATAGATATCTATATTAAGAAATGAGTGTGTCAGATAAAGAAACTCCAAGGTTGCTAAAAAAATAAAGAAGAATATAAGATTGTGAAACTCTAATATATCCGCAACTATTACTAACTTGGGATTATGGTACAATTTACACATCTCACTTTTTTATTACATCATAACAATCTGAAACATAAAAAGTTGGTAGACAGTATCGTGACGTAATTATTCCAATGGGGCAAATTGTGCGTGAAACGTTTGAATGATAAATAACAATACATCGAGACAATAAAAATGAAAATTCCATTAGCAATAATGCAATTGAACTACCTAAGGTTTCAAGGTCTCTTTCTCGCAAGTTAACACAATTGTATAGAAAAAAATATTGGAGGAAACATAAATAATGGTACCGAAAAACACTTGCGACGGCGCAAAAGTAATTTGACGACGGTCGAAGTTAAGTTGACTTTTAAATATTAATGTTTATGGTTCTAAGAAAATTCTCCAGAAATCTAAGTAAACCTGGATTTACATAAAGTTGAAAAAACTTTTTGGTATCACAGTTAGTTCCTAAAACAACATAAGTACTAAAATTCGGAGCAAAATCTCAGTGGAATATTTTAGTCCGAAAAACGGCAGCCGAGCCTCCAGTTTTAAGCACATTTTGGTTTATAATTCACAAGCAACGAAATATAAAATATTGAAGGAACATTAAAGAAATCACAGCTTTAGCAGTTTCCTGCAAATGTAAATATACCAACATAAAGATTTTGTAGGATTTCATTTTAAAAATACAAAAGTGACACATAATGGATAAGATTTTTTTCGCTTAAACTTGTAAACGGTAAGGTCCCGCTGTAGACAGGTTTGTCTACAGAATTAATGTGCCCGCTCGACTGATACCACTGTCTCACAGCAAAACGGCGTGAAGTAACAGCTTTGTGTTACATTTCGTACGGTGCGTGAAACTTTCGGAGGCCCAAATCACTTTCTTTCTTTTGGTATTGTGGACCTTTATGGGCGGTATATCACTTAACATCAGATGAAACACTGTCCACTAGCTTGTTTGCAGACCTGTGCTATTACAAAAATATTATAAATATATTGCGACCATTATACATAAATTGTAAACAAAAAACCGCAGCGTCATCAGATAGGGTGCGGAGTGAGTGTGACGGAATTTTAAACTGTCACTGATAAGAACACTAACTCATAATAATGGTCTCGACCCAGCCGTGGCCGCCGCATACACTTCTCGTAAACCGGCCACCGTCACGTCGCTTCCAATTTCAGCTATATTTATATTTTATGGGCCTAACGTTACCAATTAGACCTAAGTGCCGCATTTAAACAGCATTAAAAAAAATTGTGCAGTTGTTTTGCGATTTGCAGCAATTACAAAGCTACGGTGTGCCAACAAAATAAGCAGATCACGTAATAAATACAAATAATATAGCTGGACAAGGATTTTAATAAAAACTTTGTTCGAATTTTAGCAGCCGTGTAGATGAGTTCCGTTCGTTGATTTCTGGAGAGAAACGACATGTTGGGCATAAGTTCCCCTGGAGAACTTGGACATACGCCGAAATGTCTAGGTGTATAAAGTCGTATGCAGTAGTGACAACGAAACTTTGTTTTATTTGAGTTGCACGGCATAAATGAACGTGGTACGTTTGCACTATAGAGCCACGTTGAAGTGGAACACTGTCAACACACTTTCTGACAGTTTGCAGTCTTGTTACCATTCTATATAAATATTCATATCAAATTAACTCCTGGTTTACCATTCGGTGAGTCTATTATTATAGGTGGCTGTAAAAAAGAAGGCCAGAAGCTGCTGTATTTTTGTTAAAAACTATTTTATTATGAATATTTATAACAATCCATTGGCCTCTTTTTAGTTTCGCCGTAATTACGAAAAAGCTATGTAAATTCGATAGTTATTATTACCTTGGCATAGTTAACAAAAACCAATAAGTTCAAAATAATAGCTTAACAGAGTAATCATGTACATGATACAGGCATTACAACAAAATATAGGTAAGTAACATATATTTTACTATGTACGTTCGTAACAAATAAAAATCGTGAAATTCATGATATAAATACTAGAAAGTGTTAGCGTTCTCTTATTATTGGTGTATTGAGGGTGTCTGAGAAAGCAACGTTGGGTACACTGAAATAATAAGGGTGCGACATAGTTGTGGAAGGGTAGTTAAATGGTATAAAAGAAGTTGTCGCCATAACTGGAGGTCTTTTTGCCCGCAGTCAGTCAGTCAGTGTCCAGTTCACTAAGCTCAATGCTCAGTCGACAGTCTAAGAGTTCATTACGCGGTAGCTCTGCTGGTTTACTATTCGGTCCTAGTTCCTTTAGTTATAATTAGAGAGCGGTCTCTAGAGAATCCTGACATGGGGTTGTGGTCTGTAAAACAGTAACATTGTAAAAGTAACCAATAGACTATGAGTTGAAGTGATTATGGTTGTTTGGTATTAATAAAATAATACTCGTCTCACGTAACTTCTAACAAAAGAAAAACAACTCGCTGTTAAGACATAAAGTTAACAAACTTAAATTTTATAACAGACATTATAGGAGAATAATGTGATCGATATGCCTAAAAAAATGTTTAAGACACATTAAACGTGTGCTTATGACTAAAGGCTACTATAAACATGAAAAAATCCCACTGCGTTTGACTAGCGGGATCTTCTCTGGCTGAATCGCTTAGACCCTTGGATCAGGCGGTAATTTTTAAAACACGTGACGTTTCGGTGATGCCCACATTGTCTATATAACCCTTAAAAATATTACAATGTAAGACATTTTTCCTCATATAATAACAATGTTGTAAAATGTATAAAAATAATCTGATTTAGTGTAATTGTCCAGTGTCTTTAATTTCATAAGTTTAGTAGTGAATATGAATTTCTATGCAATTTGTACCTTTCAAATAGTTATTCGGTATATTAATAACCTATAACGTGACACGTTATAACGTGAGCGAGAACAATGCTGGAGTGAGACAAAAGCTCGGCTGTTTACCATCAGTGCTGTCTAAAGTGGAAAGTCGAATATCGGCATGTTACTCATTCGATAAAAAGGAAATGCTTTATTTACGTCCTAGCAATGCAATCAGATTCGGTACTACGCACCGGGACGAAATGTTTATTTCGTACAATTATACGTTGCTTAAATTTGACCACACCTTTCTGTAACACATTGTATATAATTTTCCCTTAAGCTTAACTAAAAATCTTCACTAGGACTGATACAAAAATTGTACGCACAGACAAAATTATAGCTAAATACTGCTAAATCCAACTTCGTAACCAGAATCGTGGTAAGTTTGCTATTAACCGTCAAGGAGATTCAATTTTCCCTAGTAAGTAAGCAGTCATCAAATCTTAACCAAATTTATATGGAACCACCCCCGAGGGTGGTGGTGGTGTTTACTCAGAAGTAAACACTAAAGAATAAAAAGAATCGTCAAAATCACATTTGGCAGAGATACTGTGTAATATAAGTAAAAAACAAACTACTTAACAATGGAGCACCATTTTTTTTAATAACGAGATGAGCACGTCGCTTGCTTAATAGTAAGCGCCATACTAATGTTCATAAACAGCAGCAACACTACACTGAACTTTGAATCACAAAATACTTCATGGCATTGGACTGCACTCACCACCCCGAGATATAAGATGTGAAGTCTCATAATGCCTAGTAATTTCAATGGCTTCAATGTCCTTCAAACCGAAACACAATAGTGCTTACATACTGCTGTATGACCGCAGAAATAGACAAAGCGGTGGTGCCAACCCAGACGACCTCTCGCATACGAGGGACAATCCACCTTGTAATCATTTTGTAGAAGTTCGGTAATAACAGTATTAAGTTTGATTAACACAAATTCCAGGAACCTATCACAACATTCGTGTATTTACTTACTAGCAAACTATGTCTTTCAATTTCAGAAATGCGCAGCTTTTGTGAACCTCTGTGGAACCATTATTTGTATGCAAAACTGAGCGTTAATATAAATTATCAGAGACAGTTATTGTTGAGTCGTAAACGACTGACAACTGCTGTTATCTGAGACAAGCCAGACGCGGTCGTAACGCGCGGATGAAACTCGATCAATACGCATTCACCGCAAATCTATCCAGAATCGTGTGCCGGTTTATGATGCTGCCAAATAAAGACATTCTGACAAGTGAAATAACTCCACTGTAAATCTATTGTAAAGATTTACCGTGGGAACAGCACCGTTGTTACTGTGAGCCAATATGTACTACACACATTTGTATTAAAAAAACACCAAATTTATTAATAGATACCATCTAATATTCCGATAAACAGAAGGTTTATTCTATATTTTCGTTCGATATTATTTTTTTGTTTGATAGTGTGTTTGGCACACTTTCGCATTTATAATATTAAGTATAGATTCCAAGGCCATGATAAAATATCGTACAAACCTTGTGTTTATTGGAACCATAGCTGTTAAATATTAATTGATTTGATGGATCTTATTCAAGCAGCAATGGAACAAAGTATCGACATTTTTGTTGCATATAGATAGTTTATAGGCCTGAGAGTGACTTAGGCTATGTTTTATCCAGGAGATCTGAATAATAATATGACGGTACAGAGCCACGCGGGGGGAGCTGCGAACAACAACCAATTCATACTTATATTATAAATGCGAAAGTCACTCTGTCTGTCCGTTTAAGTTTTCATGGCTAAACGGGTTTTAATGAAATTAGGCAAGGAGATACTATATATCCTGGGGAAGGACAAAGGGTACTTTTTGTCCCGGAAAAAGACATTCACGCGGGTGGAGCAGCGAGTAGGTTAAAAGTTCTCTAGATTTCATATATTTATTTATTTTTGATCGCCAATAGGTGTACATATAAAACTTATTATGTAACAAACAAATATAAAATGCTACCCAGTTACAGGCAATCACAACTAACGAATATAGCTATCATATTAAACAACAAAGACTGCCTCGGTGGCGCAGTTGTAATGCGTACGCGTTACGATTGAGGCTAACGCTGAGGTCTCTGGTTCGATCCCCGGGTCGGGTAAAGTGGTATTGGGATTTTCTATTACGAAATGCTCAGTATCAGCCCGGAGTCTGGAATTTGTGCCCGGTATGGCGGTAGGCTCGCCCCCTATCACATCGTGGGACGGAGATACGCTCGGCGAAATGTAGGTGTACTGGTTACACCTCTGCCTACCCCTTCGGGGATTACAGGCGTGAGTGAGTGCGTATTAAACAACATGGAAAATTATTATTTTATAAAAGACATAGGTTACTGATGAATGAAGAATACTCTATGAACTTACATATTTATCAAGATAGAGACTATTTATTAAACATAAATAATGTAACTAAAATTGCTACTGAAGAGTTTTTAAATAACCAGAATAATTTTCGGTAAAATGTTATCAGCAGTAGCGATTTCATTTCACTCCTCGACTGTTTTAATATACCTATTAAAATATGATTTATTGACGTATTTATCATTCCTTCCCTTGTTCGTGGAAGAAAATCTTCTATCGACATTACAGGGAAATCGTATAATGAGGTCAATTTTTGAAAGGAAATTTTAAATTACATCATTCAATTGTAAGTTATATTAATACCCAACCAACTCTGGGAACAGCTTGGTCCCTAAAGCGTCGAAAATCCCTAAACTTTCATAAGAGGCCTATACTTAATGGCAAGGTTTCAAGTATTATTAATCAATGTTCAACCACAATAATGTGATTTTAAGGAAAATATGCAATAGTTCCTGAACCACATCACACCCAGAACATTTAACACTTGCAATACTTTTAATAAATAATAATTATTGAATCATGAAAATGTAAATATGCAATTTCACAGGTAAGTTTTGAGGTATGCGACCTATATAGGAGCGACATTTCCATACAAGTTCTTACAAAGAGGATGTGTCGCTATCATCTGATTCGAGTCACGGGTCGCGGTCTCTGGTCTCAGTCGCGTATACCCCAATACGTAGGTACGTATGAATAAAGGAATGAAACCTTTATTCGAAAAAAATAATAGACTGGTTGACTAGTAATAAACCTTGTGGCATTAAGAACGCTATCTCGTCCCCATTTCATTTGGAATTATTTCCTCAAATTTAAATACGACCACCACTGCCGTAAACCCTACCAAATACAAAAAGAATCATCCAAATCGGTCCACTTTTGGCGGAGTTATGCGTGAACATACATAAAAATATATTTATACAGACGAATTGAGAAGTTTATATTTTTTTGAGGTGGTTAAAAACGCGCAATGCTTATCGTCACCCTACTAAAAAGGACCATCTATTTAAGTACTATTTTCGTTGGTAAAGAATTGGGAGGGTTTACGCTATCCATTGTTCATCAATTAAAATCCCAGAAACCTTTAAAGGTATTCGCAAAGCGTTACGGTAGACCGAACGTGATATTCGATACTTGCTTCGAAGTATTGCAGTACGGTCTGGCATGGTGAAGATGTACATCGGCCCATTAAAACTTCGCATGACTTTATCTAAGTTTGAAGGTATACATGTAGGCAAAGTAATACGAAGGATTTTATATACATATGAAATAAATATAATACATATTGTGGTATAATAAAAATAAATTTATTTGTTGGTGTTGGAAAATATGAATTTATTTATTACACAGTGTATCTACGATGTATGTAATAGTTAATTATAGAAGTGGTTTTGATTAGGATGCCGTACCTGAAGGGTGCCAACGGGACTAAGCCTACGCCGCGCCGTGTGAATGTCTGGCATACCTTTAAAGGGCTCTATCATTTGAACTGTAGCGAGCTGAAATTTTCATAAAATATGTCTTATTATGGCGGATTTTATAACAAATATGAGCAAAACTTTAATACCTATATCAAAAGAAAATAGAAGTTGGTTATTGGTTGGTTAATTGAAAGAAAAAGCCTTTTTTGCTTATGTCTTTCATACGACCTATTAAAATATAACAAGATAAAAATAAACGCAGACAAATCTAATAAATTACGAAAATTGATTTTAATTTAACTTGTATGATTCATAAAAACCTAATATCTAAACTATTTATTGGTGTAATACATATTTTGACCCGAACTTGTTACTGGAAGATAAATATTTTCGTGAAACATAGCTCTAGCCCCACGGCGTTGATTAATATTACAACGTGAAAAAGGTGAAACAAAAAAAGCGAGACACGTTCGCTATGAAATGTATCGTTAGGTTGTGAGAGGTGAATAATGATGTGACATGTTCGCTAAGTCTAGCCTCCCTGATTGGGTTTAAAGCTTTATTTTCACTAGCTTTACGGTCCAGTACTTTTCCGCAATTTACGGCAGTAAACTGCACACGTACAGTGGCGGTACTCACACAATGCACTCCGGTAATTATGCGAGAAAGGTTGCGAGCGGTGAAGGGGGCAAATGCGTCAGGACTACGTTTGGTCGTTAGCACAGGTCAAGCTTAAAATGGACGGCACGCTTTGTAAATATCGCAATGCGTTGTTTTAACAAAGAGTAAAGATATTTCTGTTTATAAACCTATAAATATTGGAAACATTATTGCGAATTTTATTTTGAAAATGTTAACGTTTGCTTTCCATTCTTTCTGACTGACGTTATCACGGAATAATGCCAGAGTCCGCTTCTTGTGCCATAGATTTGACGGTATTTTGGTATTATGTGGGGCGACCCGCCGTATAACCCCCACAACCCGCAACAGGAACCAAGTTTCGCCAGTGCCTTGTCCGTAAATCAGCAGAGTATAACCCGTGCAGGTGACGTTGGCTTTGGGCCTAAGATGTTGGTAGCCCACTTACACTCCTTACATCTCATATTTACTTACATTCGATGAAATTAATAATACGCGTAGTTATTGTTATCGATATGCACTCCGGTTCCATGAGCCTTTGTTAGTTTTGGTCGTGTGTTCATTTTATAACTATAACAATATTTCCTTACAGTCCCATTTAGTAGTACTGAATAAAAGCCTACCAAACCTTTACACCACAATAAATGAATAGTTTAATGTTTTGTAAGTTATTGAAAATTTATTAGTTAAAACAATAAAGTAATCCTTTTTATCTACATAGAGATAACGGGCTGTACATCGAGCGGATCGGCTTTAGTATCATGTGTTTGCTATTATTTACTGAGTATACTCAACGTTGACACCTAAGCTTTCAAGTGCCATTTAAGCCATATCTGCCGACAGTTTATCGGATTGGGCGGCGTGCCCTAAAACCAAATACACGCTAAAACGGATGGTTGGATGCAAGCATTTAGCTCTAGATAAATGGGAACACGGACGACGCCCCGAGCTCCGCAAAAAATAATTATTCCACCCACAATTCTCTCACAAAGCCAAAACTCATTTTTAACTAACGTCTCGCCGCGCCACGGGATGTAGCAGACGCTGCGTATAAACATACGTTCTTGACAAATACGTTTAAAAGAAAAATAACACATGACCTAATATTACTTTCCTTGAATAAATTTATGGATGGACGTTTATCAAGTGTACTCGACAAACTGCGTGTCTTTCAAAAACTTCGACACTTACAACACGTTACTATTAAACCGTCTTAGAAGTCAAAGTCGACATCAATCAGTATTTGGAAAATAACTTTGATGTACCGACATTTACCCTTCACAAGTTTATAATACGCATAAATACTAGGTGGTAATTTACTAGGTGGTATGCGTGATGCCGCCTGGATAAGTACCACCACTTTGTCTATTTCTGCCACCAAGAAAAAGTGTGTAAGCACTGTTGTGTTCTGGTTTAAAGGACATTGAGCCAGTGAAATTACTGGGCATTGTGAGACTTATGTCTCGGGGTGAAGAGCGCAGTCCAGTGTCATGTAGTGCTTTCTTATTTAAAATTCTATCTGTCGTTGCTTCTGTGTATGAGCAGGCGTGGTGGTGCTTACCATCAGGCAAGCGACTTGCTCGTCTCGTCATACAAGTTAATAAAAAAAAAGAGATTGTAGGAATACGTTTTCGCTTGCTTTTAGGTACTCTAATATCCTACTACTGTTTTATTATAGTACAGTACTATACTGTAGTACACTTTCACATTTTTTATGTGAAATGTTTGTTAGTAAATCACGTCTTAAGGGCTGAACGGTTTTGGGTGAAATTTAGCACATAGGTAGACCTGGATTAGGACATACATACGCACTCACGCCTGTAATCCCCGAAAGGGTAGGCAGAGGTGTAACTAGTACACCCACATTTCGCCGAGCGTATCTCCGTCCCACGATGTGATAGGGGGCGCCATACCGATAGGCTCGCCCCCGCCGATACTATGGATTAGGACATAGGTTAAGGAAAAAGATTTTTATCCCGGAAAAAGTCGTTCACGCAAAAGCTAGTATATAAATATATTAGAGATTTACTATGCAAAACGTTCTACATAAAATTTAATTACGGATATCAGTGTCAACAGAGTATCTACTTCCACTAGTCTACAGACTACATATATCAATCACGATGCTCCGTAAACAACGAAAGAATTAGCCACGCCCCTTCGTGCATATACATACATAAATTAATGCTTGTATCCCCGAAGATGTAGGCAGAGATGCTACTAGTCGACTTTTTTCGGTTCTATGATGTGCTAAGTGGCGAGCGTGTCTCCATCTTTCTTTCTGGCGAGCGTATCTCCACATCGGGTATACATTCCAATCCTGGGTGTGGTGTACAGCTATTGGGTGTACAAATATACTACCAACACTATCAAGTATAGTGGAGGTTGATAATAAAAAGTATGACATCTATATATAACGCCATCATCTAATGCCATCTAATTGACATCAAATAACGGCTAATAATACACTCGCCACTACGGAGAGACCTATTACATTTTGAATTATAGCATACCAATCACACGATTTTACCCGCCCACATATAAATTGAAGGATCTATTGAACCAGTCAATCCAGAGACTGATAATTTGGTCCTGGATATTCTACGCATGGGTACATGGGTTGTATGGTACCAGGGGTACGGTCCCGCGGACGGCTCTAATATAGCTAGCTGGTGTTGATGCCGAACGACGAGGTAATAATATACCAATGACCAAGTGTTATCCGTGTGTGTATAAATAGTGTTCACATACAAAACTTAAAATCAGTATCTACTGCAGTCAATTAACAATGAGAGTAAAGCGAACCTTCATAATAACAATGGAAGCAAAATAGAGAGAAGCAAAAATAATTACGTCGTATACAATAATTGGTGGGTAGTTGGTCGATAACGAGGCTCGTTGAATGCTCGATAGATGAATGGTGGGCATTGAACACGGAAATGGTACCGGCATCCGGCCGCAACAATCGCGGGCCGACCGTCGAGACCGTCAACCGCTCTCGCTCATGTGTGCACAAAACAACGTATACCCACAGTGGCGGACTAAGCACATCAGGGGGCCGGGGCGGCTAGGTCTAAAAAGCACATCGGGGGCCCAAATTGAATTTCATTAGACCGTCTAATGAGGACCCGGGGCGGCAAGTCTAATGGAGGCTTAGGGCGGCAAATCTATTAGGCCTCTGGTGTGCTTTTTATGCACATCTGCTTGGCATTGTATGAGATTTCGAGATTTGGGAGCCCCCTAAGACCAGGGTCCGTGGCCGGATTCACTCCCTTACCTCTTAATCCGCTACTGCGTATATCAACTACTCTTATATATCGCTCTTATACATAATGCCCGTTGCAGACGATGCGCAGTAGCTTGCGCAAGTACTAATACTGTGCATAAAGTTTCATCGTGTGAACATATTTTGCTTAGTAAAAGTGCGAGTGCAAGTTGCTTAGTTGTACTCGCTCTGGTCCTTGCGCGAGTACTACCCGTTTTCCCCCGCTACGCCGGCTCAACCCCGCGCAGCTCTCATTGCGCATCGTGTGAACACGACGCCGTCAGTACTGGCGCCAGTTCATTCTTGTTACTAATGGCCGTTGCAGACGATGCGCAAGTACTAATCATTATGCCCGTTGCAGACGATGCGCAGTAGCTTGCGCAAGTACTAATACTGTGCATAAAGTTTCATCGTGTGAACATATTTTGCTTAGTATGCAAGTTGCTTAGTTGTACTCGCTCTGGTCCTTGCGCGAGTACTACCCGTTTTCCCCCGCTACGCCGGCTCAACCCCGCGCAGCTCTCATTGCGCATCGTGTGAACACGACGCCGTCAGTACTGGCGCCAGTTCATTCTTGTTACTAATGGCCGTTGCAGACGATGCGCAAGTACTAATCATTATGCCCGTTGCAGACGATGCGCAGTAGCTTGCGCAAGTACTAATACTGTGCATAAAGTTTCATCGTGTGAACATATTTTGCTTAGTATAAAAGTGCGAGTGCAAGTTGCTTAGTTGTACTCGCTCTGGTCCTTACGCGAGTACTACCCGTTTTCCCCCGCTACACCGACTCAACCCCGCGCAGTTCGCATTGCGCATCGTGTGAACACGACGCCGTCAGTACTGGCGCCAGTTCATTCTTGTTACTAATGGCCGTTGCAGACGATACGCAAGTACTAATCATTATGCCCGTTGCAGACGATGCGCAGTAGCTTGTGCAAGTACTAATACTGTGCATAAAGTTTCATCGTGTGAACATATTTTGCTTAGTATAAAAGTGCGAGTGCAAGTTGCTTAGTTGTACTCGCTCTGGTCCTTGCGCGAGTTTTTGAGTTTTTTAGGGTTCCGTAACTAAAGGGTACCAACAGAGCCCTATTTCTATACTAACCCTACGCTGTCTCTCTGCCTACTTTTAATGGGCTCTATCTTTTGAACCGTAATAATTAGGTAGCTGAAATTTTGTATTATGGCGGATATCCTAATAAATAAAATAAAAAGCTTAAGAGTAAAAATTTAAGGGAGGCGAGGACCCCATAGAACCATAGGTACTTGACCGGTTTTTACAATAGCTTCCTTGACATCTTGACATGCACTTTTTGCCTTGAGATGTTACTGCTGTTACGCGTACGCAAAATAGGTGTTTACGTGACCCAGTTAGTAAACAATGACACCAGGTACCAAACGTATAAATAGCTCAAACGAATGTGTCGTATCGTAATGATTTGAAACATTTTTACTGCTCTAGAAATCTGATACGATATCTCTTAGCGAAAAATATATTAGAGATCAAGTAATTACAATTTCTGGGTAGAAGTTAGGGTGTCTGTAAGAATTTCATTACGAAATCACAAGAGTCCAACTAAAAGGCTTAAAAATAGTAAAAGAAATACGATAAAAAAAATATTGAACTTATAATTTCAACTTGAAGTGAGCACTGCACTGTATTTCTTCGCTATCTAATTTGCGTCTCAAGGTATAAGCACAAAATAATCAATTTGGTGTAGAAATACCCAAAATAAAGTTAAACCAAACTTTCGGAAATGTGCTATAGGCACGCAGGCCATAAAAAAAGATTTTGGCCGCCATCACACTACAGCAATATCGCGCTGTCGACAAAGGCAATAACTACGATTTTTAATAAACTCACATGATTAGAAATTATATTACACTGATTCAGTAGAGTATGAATAAGAATATCCTATTCTGTTTTGTCAACTATCCCGGAACTAACACAATTACATTAAGATGAGCTTAGTTATTAAATCCGTACATCTCTTATTAGTTATTTATAAATATACAGATACACGACAATCGTTAATAGCAATTGCGACCTGATTATGGTAGAACACTTAAAACAACATAACGGCGCCATTTAACAGACGAACGAACAAACTTACCAATTTGTTCCATTAAACGTAATCGCGAATTTTATGAGGACATTTACTGCAAATTAACTCTCAGTTTTACGAAAGAGATTTGCATAACAACAGCGAATGACAGCTACCTGATTGCAATGTAATAATTATCAAATCAACGCTCCTGATTTTGGTGTTTGTTAATCGAATTTTCAATAAGCGTATTTTTATTAAAAACCAATATCATACTCGTAGTATTTAAATTACTATCATGGACGATTACTGAGTATTACTACAAATCCAATTAAGACAGTTTCCAATAAGGCATTTCCCCAAGGGGATCAGGCCGTCTGATTGTAGCTATTTATTGGTAAACTGCAAACCAATGTCGACCACTGCCTCGAATATGGCACATCTTATCGGAGACATAAACTGATTTAGAATAGAGAGGGTGAAATCCTTTTAATATTATTGAATTATTGTATTAAATTCGAAAGTTATTCCAATAGTCGGATTCCTGGACTATTTAAATCACTAGAGATATACTACTAAGAAGGCGAATAATTTATATTTTTGGTTAAATTCCCTATATTTTAACCAGTTGTATCATCAAATTGTTATTATATGATCTGTTCCCCTTGTAGGCGAAGGAAAACTCGTAATATCAGGACCTTGTACACTCTTGTAATGATACTTAATCAGTCATCATTGTAGGTTTTGTCTATTAGATCGACTATATATTTCTGAAGAAGCCTATCCCGTCAGAATTTCAACTCTGGTGATCGATCGTTCTTCGAGAGGCTACCTTAATCACCAATATTGACACTATTCTATCGCAATTAACTCATACGTGTCTCACGGTTACATGAATGGGTCTCGCCCCACCTGATTCATCATTGACATGCCGGAAGAATGGAAGCTAAGTATATGTTGCGAGTATAAGTTTCGGCCGAATAAAACAGATCGGCTAAAAAGGGTTTTTGGAAAGTTCAGCCTTTAAGGGAAAGAAGAAAGTTGGGAAAGAAGTGAAATAAATAATGCGGGCATTATCTTGAGACCTTTTAAACAAAAGCGCTTTTTTGTGAAATTACGATAAGAACATTTTACATTACGTCATACAGCAAGCATGTAGACACAAATGGCTGGCGCATTTAAGATAAATATTATATAAAACATATTTAACGTTTATATTCTCGGAAACGAAAGTCCAAGACAAACATTTTCCATTTATAAGAATAAGTCAACTTGTATTTTTAATACGTATGTATATATTGTATTTTTTAATAAGATGTAATAATACAGTATCTGCAACGGTTTAAATTATGGTCTTCTGCTATTCTTCGTACAATAAAAAAAATACGAACATGCGTTTATAATTGTTTATAATATAGACTTGTAGCGCAGTACTCCCGAAACTGCTTATGTACGACTTTTTCTCTTGAGTGACTGGCCAGGCTCGGATGGTCGGATGTTAGTTGCATATTCGTACTTATTCGTAAAAAGCCGAAGTGCATCATTTTACCCTAGTAACATGAATGTATAGACATTCCTTAAGTTTGTATGGGTTGATACAGACATGGTGTTTATTTTATGGGCATTATAACGTTCTAAAAACCGTATTTTTTTATTTCTATCACGGAAATAATGCGAATGGAATTAACAGAGACTTTTCTCGTGATTATTGGCTTTGAGGAAAATGTCGCAAAAAACTAAACAACATTTTCGTTCTCTGTCCGCGGTAGGTACATCCAATGTAAACGCTGACCTATTTATAGTCCAGTCCTATTTCATGTGAATAGGCAGACGTATTTTTCTTTTACTTATCTGATCGGATCCCCAAGCAGAAAGGTTCGCTTACCTGAAACAAAGAACAATAATTGATCACTTGCCCTTAAACATAAGTCAAGTTTCACGTTTATTTGTGTTTTAAGGGTGAGTAGCCGAGTATTGTAAGTATCATTGTTTTTGCTACTAGTGTATGAGTTTACCTTCAATAATATCTTCTTCTTCATCAACAGAATCAAGATCAATCAATCAAGAACAGAAAATTGTGGGATCGGCACGACTGCTTTTAACACATGTTACAAAAAGATTTTGTTTGTATTTTTTGGACCCGCCGTCTGCCTAACGTAAAACCCTCTGGGGAATAAATACCCAGACCCGAAGCAAATATTGGTGGATCACACAAACATTCATATAATAAGATATTTTAGTTTTTGACACCCTAGAAGTTGATTTACGTAAAGGACTTTTAAATTTGACACCAACGAGACAAATGGTGCATGTGATGTAGGTGTGTGAAAATGTTTGTTTCGGGTCTGAGTGTTGTGGGACCGCAAGTCCCTCATAGTTCTTGATATTCCCGGTTCAGCATAACCTATTGTGGGGTCAGAACTATGTGTGTGACTGTCGGATGTGTTAGTTTTTTTAATAATCTAAGATTTTTTTTTGAATAATGAAGAAATTTTATGTTATTTTATTGCAAATAATAAATGTTTGATGCATACTTTAAATGAAATTTATGCAAGATCTACGAAATATTTGAAAAGGACTTATCGTGACATTTTTAAAAAAGCGCCATCTTGTGCTGAGTAGTAATCAAGTTCATGAACACGTATGTTCCTCTTTTGTGATGATACATGGTCGCGACAATAGATGGCGCTCTCAAACCAGCGCCCTCTAGCGCCCTAGTAAAGCATGTATTGTCGATGTATTTCTACCTATCAACGAGAATTCGTTCTCTATGATACAAAAAGATGGCGCTATTCTTATTTCTGATGACGCGCGTTATTCCCTCTTGGTGCCGCCTTCCAATATGGTCTTGAATATCTTCCGCAATGGCGCAATGTGACAAAATTTTCATATTTTCCTCAGTTACATCAAACCAGCTCTTTTGGAGCCGTGTCGCGTCGACGGTCCAATGTTAATGGGATCACTGTTACAAGTATTTGTATCCGAGGTACTCTTGTAGATGGCGCTACTTCTCATTAGAAAATAGTTGTTTTCGCGTGTACCTAGATGTCGCTAGTCCAAGCTCACCAGTGTAAAGTATTCAAAATTCATGAGCATGCATATCATAACTTTTAGAACACATTAATGTGCTTATAAAAAGCTTGAAGCTGTACTTTTAAAATACACATATTATTATTTTAAATGGTGCGTAAAAGCTCCAGAGACTACATTAAATTGCTTGTGTAAGTACTGTCATTTTACATTTGTTTATTGCTCGATTATCATGTTTTGTTAATTTACTTAAAAATAATAATAATAACAATCAGTTGATAAAAAATGCCATGAGCGATGTTTTGCTAATTTTGGGGACCAGATAAAATAAAAAGGTTTTTTTTCAAATAATTAATCATTGTAATAATATCTACCACGTCAATTAATTACTCTCAACTATTATTGTCACTAATTCCGGACATGATACTTAATTTTTCAAATAGCTATTGAATTTTATTGTGCTACATAAAAAGACAGTTCATTCGTTCGTCGACCCTTATTTCCAATTTATGTTATAAATTCAATAAAATTTGCGTTACGTAAACAAAAGCGTAAAGTAAGTAACTGTACACAAAAAATATTTGACTATGACTTTTCCAAGGAAAAGGCAGTTTATTTTTCATGGTTATTACTATGCTCGTCATACTCAAGGGATTTTAAGGTTTCTTTCAGAGTAGAATACGTTATTACGTTACAACAAAAAATATAGTTTTAGAAGAGCCAGATGATGTTAGTGTATTTTTCAATTTTAGCACACAGAAAAGCTTCTATTACTTTCGATGAAGTATTTAATTTTAAATATAACAAAGTAAAATTCATTATATAACGTTTTAAATGTTTAACATTGAAATTTTGACCTTTTACAAAGTTATTAATCAGGACACAAAATAGATAATTTACGAGATAGGATCCAAGGCCTTCAACAATTAAATCTTTTATGCAAATCGTACCTCGTTATGACAATTTAAACTGCCATTGTAGATGTAATTTAGCCAAAGTTACAGAAACGAGACTTCTTTGTGTACAAAAATTGTAAACGTACCAGTAGTACGTATGGTGTACCATTTTTCACTAATGAGAGCGTTTTTTTATTAGTTTGACCGGCAAGACTATCAGCAACACAACCCACCAATTTAAATTACAATGCATTACATGGTATTACACCCCAAGCATAATTATATATTAAATCTCAAAAACATAATTTCATTGGACCACACTCTGCAGGAGATAGTGGTGGCATACAAAGTGGTGGTACCTTTTTTTGCCGCAGGGAAAATCCATCTTACGTATACCCTCCAAGCCCGGGGATGGAGGGATGGTTATGTCGAGCTCATCAGCCTTCCGACCTAGTTCACTACTGAGTGACTACTAGATAGGTACCCTAACCAATTACCCAGACGTTCATATATACGAAACACCTACGACCTAGTAATAATATACCAAT
This sequence comes from Mimas tiliae, assembly GCA_905332985.1. NCBI lineage: Eukaryota > Metazoa > Arthropoda > Insecta > Lepidoptera > Sphingidae > Mimas > Mimas tiliae. The sequence goes on from HG995241.1 coordinate 9,230,922, forward strand.
TAGTTATTGTCTGGATCAGAAACAGACAAATCATAATCGGATTACGTTGGAGTATAAAGGTATGGCTCGGACAGGTGAACGAGCGCGCTCAGCATTGACCGCAGTGCTCCGGACGCCGGCTGTGGTCGCATCTCAAGCCCAGATTTGCTAATTAATTCGGAGCGTATACTCGCTTAAACGCTACACACCGCTCTCTCGAATCCCTGCGTCAGTGTATTCCCCGAATACTTGGCCTAAAGCCGTAATTTGTTTTATGTGCGCATGAACTGGTCGTGACCATAAATATAAGAGGAAATTCCTGTTTGTTAATCTAGGTATGCTCGTCGAGCTTACACATGTCTGTCGGATACTATACATATACGGGAGTATACAATACCTACGTAAGATGTGAAAATATGACAATAATTTTATAATTAACAGAATCTTATTTTTTTCTATTCTATTTTTTGAGTTACGGACCCATCGTTTTCGATGATTGCGCCAATAACGAGTATTAAAATAGGACCTGTTGTATGAATAGCATAATTCATAAAAATAAATAAGGAGTAATAAAGACAACAAAAATATGCTATTTGATGTATGGACTTTGTTCCTGAAGATGTTGTAATTCTTACAAGGAACAAAGTTGCAAAATGGACTAAAGAATTATTTTCGATGTCAACCGTGGGAAATTATTTTTATGTTAAGACTATTTTGGCATACATATTACTTCAAATCTACCGAGCGCCACCATGGAAGTCCCTAAATATGCCCCTAGAGGATTGACGTCGAGAAGATCATAAAATAGATCAAGTTAAATCGTTACCCTATTACGCGTAGGGATATTTTGCGCCAACCTTGATGCTTCGTATTGGAATAAGGACATGAGGATAAAAGACTTGGTTACTAAATTAATATGCTGGCATACGGAATAAGTGACATTTAAAGTCGCGTGTTGGGTACGTTACACCTGATCCCTCTCGCAAAAATGTTGGCTGACATTTTTGTTAGTATAAAACATCACATTTTCATTCAATATGCGATCGAAGGGTAGCCAGGTAGCACGTAGGTTTCTTGCTATAGTTTATTGAATCGTTTATTATGTAGGTAAGCAGCAAACTAACATGGGCTCGATGCCGATTGCCACACACACAAACCACCCCATTCTCGAGCTCACAAAGAGCCGAATTACACCCACTCCGTTACTACTCGGTCGTACGCTTTGTGTGTTTCGTTGAATTGTGCTGATCTAGCTCCGTTGTCTTAGTTTGCCTTTGTAGTTACGTGTGATATTATTGTCTATAGTTCCCCTAAGCGCATAATACTCCAGAATGTGGATGGTGAATAAATTATTCAGTAACATGACCTCTTCAATCGCTATCAGTGTCGAGCTCCATTCACGATTGGCGCAATTATTGTTCTTAGATCCCTGCGGCATGTTTCTCTAATGTGCATAATATAAGTGAATTTTACGAAAACCACAACGTCTAAAGACTTTAGTAGTTAGTATTTGTAGTTTAATGAAAGCCGTTGAAGGATTTCGAAAAAGTTTAAAGCCGCCATGAGGTGGCGCAGGTCGAGTATGCGTCAGAACCTCTTGACCTAGAGCCGAGCGTCGTCACGAAACGCTCGCGTTGCATGTACTCGCAAAATTATTTAATTTTTGTTAACAAAAATTGCACTTTAGGAGGTACATCTATTTTTTATCTCTTAGAGACTGAAGCAAGACTCAAAAGGTGCTTGGCATAATAAAATTTTTGAACGAAAATCTAAAATGACTAACTTTAAAAAGCATTTTCAGTAGATATTAAAAATAATATCTGAATGGTAGAGTTTATTTCAGCAGTCGGTTCTTGCCCCCGTGGCCGCTGTCACAACCAAGAGCACTGATATTAATTATCTTCTGAAGTTAATAATTAACTTTAAAGTTACTCGTGGGCTGAGTTTGGCACTTCATTCGACTCTGTGTGGAGTAAATTTACCGGTGCAATTATGTATCTGGAATGCCGATGGAGACTCAAACTTATATTAATATACTAAACTAAGTAAGGTTATAATTAAATTCCCTACACACCTCCACTCAGCGGATGTAAGACTCAATTAAATCACATAAAACAAATTGTTTTATCAAATTGGTGGCATATAGAAACGTACCTGTATGGAGGTTAGATTACAATGAAGTATGAACAAAGGCTGCCCTCAAGCTGCCCTCCGACAATCGCTTTGACAGAGGGATCATCATACGATTTTGACTGACATTCGAATGACATATTTAAACTATGCTATTGTGGTGCATCCAAACAATAGGCCAATAGTTCCAACATAGCGTCGATCGAAATTGTGGGAATGGCTTTTCCATAAGAACTACGAGTACATTGGATTTGAAGGTTTATTTATAATGAACGATTTCTCTAAAAATAAAAAGAGGTTTTACGTCACATTTGAGGAAATTTGGACAGAGTTAATTTTAGACAAAACCTGATTTCGATAATATGGAGGATTTTCGAAGTAACATGCCGGTAAAATATGCCAAGGCACAGAAAACTTACACTTAGGGACACTTGGGCTGGGAGTGGTACTGAGAAGATATTAAATTAACAAAAGATTTTGCGGGTAATAATTTAATGAAGAGCAATTAACTATAAAAGCTAACAATCGAAGTATTTAGCTTACACGACAATCACGTCGACGACGAAAAGTGACAAATCATTTACTTAACGTGATAAGCATTACCCTTAGCATTACCGATCGCTACCGGTCGCACAAGACATTAAATCTCAATTGCTTTGAATAGCTACCTTTTGTTTTAGAACACAGAAATAACACAGTGCAAGCAGGTTTGCACACAAAGCTAGAATTATATAATACAGCCGTATGGGAGAGTCTCGTCATCTCCTAGCTTTGGAGACGTAACATTGCTCATTACAGACATACATAGATGTATCTGTGGTACCCATTTATACTCAGTATACTTACTGAAGTTTGTTATACTGACGAGATCCCTGCTAAACGTTTTATCTGCAAAGTTGTCTAAATACTGTGTCTTTAAATAAATAAATAAATAAATAAATACACCCAACAGTCACACACATAGTCCTGACCCCACACTAGGTAAACCTGTGTCGTGGGTATCAGGAACTACGAAGGACTTGCGGTCCCACAACACCCAGACCCGAGACCAATATTTGTGGTTCACACAAACATTTGTCTCAGTGTGGGAATCGAACCCACTTTGTTGTTAATCTCTTAAAGATGCACGTAATGACTGTAATATTACTTTCATATACCCGTTAGGGGAGTGTAAGTGGGCTACCTGGACCCCCACATTACAAGACACATCACAGAATGGCCGCCATCTTATGACATAAGATGTTGGTGGCCGCCACCAATATTTTATGCCCATCTTAAGTTCATCATAACCTGCACGTTGTAGACTCTGGTGATTAACAGACGAGGCAATGGCGGAACATGGTTCTTGCTGTGGGTTGTGGGGGTCGGAGGACGGGTCGTCTTATATAATACCAAATACCGTGAAATCTATGGTATGAGATGGAAGACCTTGGTATTAAGCCGGGATAATGCCAGGAAGAAAAAAAGAGTTTCATATACCCGTTGTCTCTTGTGGTTAATTATTAGAAACGTCAAAATTGTTTTGAATGAGACTGCTGGGCTGTCTCGGGTTCGATCCCTGGGTCGGTAAATTATATTCAGTTTTTCTATTACGAAATGCTCAGTAGCAGCCCAATGTCTGGAATTGTACCCGATATGTCGATAATATCATATCATGGGGCGGAAATAGATTAGGCGAAATGTGTGTGAACTGGTTACACATCTGCCTACCCCATCGGGGATTACAGGCGTGAGTATGTATGTATGTAGGGATATTAAAAAGTAATTTAGAGAATTCTAATACATTATTAACAAAAACAAACTATAAAGGAACATTAAGTGCAACAAAGCAATGCCTTTTTGAGTAAAAAATAGAAAAATAAAAGAACAAAGAGCATCGCTAAAGTAAAGCGTTTAACATCAAACTGTAAGCCGCGATACAGGTCGGAACTCGGAACAGTTGTTTTTGTCACCAACTGGTGCAGTGAAACAATACAAGTTGATGAGAGGGAGTTAGTCAACGGTAAAAGTACCACATAACAACAAAACAGGAAGTTGAAATAGAAGTAGACTGAGTTTACCGAGGACGGCCTGCTAGATTTTTTTTATACGTCTTAATGATGAAACGAGCTGGTTACTCGCCTGATAGTAAAAGACACGACTGTCCATAAACAGAAACGATCCTACACAGAACTTGGAATCACAAAGCACCGCATGGCATTGGACTGCGCTTGTCACCCCGAGACATAAGATGCTAAGTCTCATAATGCCCAGTAATTTCACTGGCTTTCATGCCCTTCAAACCAAAATACAACAATGCTTATACACTGCTGATTATCAGTAGATATAATTAAAACAGTGGCACCAACCCTGACGACCTCTCTCATATGCAGAATTTACCACCTAGTAAAAAGTAGGTGGGAGGCTAGCTGTGGCTAGCCCCTACTTTAATTTTATTACAACAGCAAAGAGGAAAATTGCACCTTAAAACACAACATTAAAAAGCATTCAGGTAAAACTACAGTAAATCAAATGCCAAGTTTATTACTGCAAATATATCTCCACAAACGTGTCTGCCACAATAACAATGTAGTTCAGTCCGTTCTCTTTAAATGTGCTCCATCCATTGTTGCAAGTAATGGGTATTGAAAAACTTAAGAGTAATGTTGACCTTTACAGCTCAACAGTTACAGTACGAAAAGAAAACTAATCTTGTTCAAATGTGCTATGGAAGTGAGAAAATCGTATAATGTAATTTCAGGATATTGCTTCTACCGACTTATCAACTTCTTACGAAACGAAGGGCAAAGTTTGAGCATAATTGAAATAATATTTTTCTACCTTCCAATTCTTGGAACCTACAAAATCTATGGAACCATTTATGTATATGGAAAATTAATATAAATCAGTGAATTGGGGCGTCTAAATAGTGTCAATATAATTTGGTAAGCATAATTACATTTACATTATTTATACTATATTATTATATAGGTATTTATGTATGTACATGTTAAGATACATATGACTACCTCAGTGGCGCAGTTGCAATGCGTACATACGACTACTGTGCTGAGGTTTTGGGTTCGATCTCTAGGTCGGGTAAAAGTGATATTGGGTTTTTGTATTACGAAATGAAATGCTTAGTATCAGACCGGAGTCTAATTGTGCCCGGTATGGCGACAAGCTCGCCCCTACCACATCACAGGACGGAAATAAGTTTCACGAAATGTAGGTGAGTCCACCCACTTCAGTGGTTAAACCTCAGCCTACCCGTTCGAAGATTATAAGCGTGAGTGCGTATATATACATGTAGATATAGTCACAAAAATAGAATGCAACAATTGTGAGACAATAATCATTATTATACATGACAGTCGTAAATACAGTATACTAGCCTCTAAAACATTATATTACATACGAGTATATGTATATTAATGGCTTTGTCCACACTCGTGCGGTTTCAACTTACATTTTGCGTTTTCCTCTATTGCATGCATATCGTGCAATGACGCATTCAATAGCGCATATGACAAAATTATGAAATTGGATGACAGCTCACGACGCATGCTACAAGTTTAAGGTGATCCGAGGACAATACGCCAAAGTAAGACGCAAGTTGCAACTTGAAAGCGCACGAGTATGAACAATGATATATCCAACTATCCTACTTCCTACTAATATTATAAATGTGAAAGTTGGATGTTTGTGAGTTTGGATGTTTATGACTTTGTTAATTTTAAAGTTTGTTAATCATTCACGTCTTAATTGCTAAATGCATTTGGCTGAAACTTAGCACACAGATAACCCATGACCTGGTTTATACCGTACGCCTTTTATCCTGCAAAATACAATTTACACGAGCGGAGCCGCGATGCAAAATCTAACTGTCTCATATTCCTGTATGTGCCATGTCTTCCTACACATTCTATCACACTCAGGCGTCATTTAGTAACTTGCGTTAAGATTTGTTTCTCAAATTAACAAATTGATTGATGTATTTAATATCATTATGATGCTCACTCTTTTTCAATAAAAATATAACTCCAGTATTGATGTACGAGAACGACGCAGCTATTCATCTGTTCAAATATACCACAGTAATTCACTTAATTTAGTGTACGCCTGTGCGTTCATTTATGCCATTTTATTGGTATGTTTCGAGTTGGTCAATTAGTTCATGCGATAAACGCTTTATTGTCGCTGTAATGTGAAATTTAATCCGATTAGTCTTTTCATGTAACCATGCTATAGCGTGTATCTATAGCGAATTTCTGCTATATTATAGATACGGAATACTAAACCAAAATACTAAACCATCGTGACAAAGACGCACAAGCCAGAAAACTGACGTTGAATGCCAGATGATTACTTAGCATTCATAGTAACAGTATCGAACGATGTCACTTATGATAACTTAGAATAGCAGTGTAACACACTCTTATTTTTCTTCCACTTGTCCTTATCCCCCTCGCAGTGGGGTGTCGGGGCAATATGCTTTTTAACACATGTTACAAAAAGACTTGGCTTGTAGCAACAATGAAGTACTACTATTGTTCTTTCACACTTAATTATTAATGTTTACATAACTGCATGACTGTACATACGTCTCAAGTATCATCGCACGGTGCCGCTACTGTAATGAATTGCACATTTAGACAATATGCAATAAAACAATCATTATCAAACATTAGCTAAAGTACTATTACATAGTCCTTATAAATAGACAACTCATAACTCAAGACATTCCAAGTAAGCTACAGCAAAATAGTAATAAACAAAAGCGTAAAATCATATTTTATATGACAATGCATAAAAAAATCGACAATCATGCCGTGCCTGCCTCAGTAACAACCCGGTACTTATACCAAACACCAGACGACGCATTAGGAAGATTAAAACTTGTAAAAGCAAAGAAGCGAAGCAACTGTCTCCCAGCTGTCCCTACACTGTCACTGTTCTGTGTACGAGTGCTTATAACTTCCCCTAAAACGTGTCCTTCTTTACAAAAAAATACAATCAAAAGCAAGAGGTTTGTTTTCAATTTTTTTGACAAAGGACTAACTTTACTTGACGTAGGAGCTCTCTAAATTGAATAAACTGATGGAATGGAATAGTGTTCTCTACATAATAGACTCACGCCTGTATCTTCGAAGGGGTAGACAGAGGTACGACTAGTGCACACATGGTTCGCCGAGCTTATTACGGTGCTATGATGTCATAGGAAGCGAGCCTGTCGCATATCGGACACAGACCTCCAAACCCGAGCAACTAATATGTAAATAGATAGATAGATAACACTTTATTGTACACGGTGCAGAATATTACAGTAAAGAAAAACAGCATGTATGTGTGTGTGTGTATATTTTATTTTCATAGCCTATTTTATGTCCCACTGCTGTGCAAATGCCTCCCTCTTTCTCTACCATTCTTTTCTAGCCTTATCCATGTCACGCCAGTGTTTTTGAAAGGCACCCAGGTTGTCTCTCCATCGCATTCTAGGCTTTCCTCGTCTCCAATGACGTCGTGTGGCACCCTATTCGTGGCTATTTTAGCGCACCCGTCGGATGCATCCTATAGATACGAAGCGAGTTCTCTACACTAGCGATTCCTAAAGTGGAACACCAACATTATTTTTCTATCCCGCCACGGCATAATGACTACATCGAACCTGATGTTTAATACGCACTGTATTTAACAATTCCACAATAATAAGTTTGAAATTCAAGGATCTTGAAAGTTTAGGAACCGCTGCTCTACACCATTGTTATTATTATTGAACTGTGATCATATTATTATGTTGTTCTCTAGATATAAAATAAACCGTATAATTTAAATATTTACAATATTTGCTAAATGCTTCCCAGTAATCGAAGTTCAGCGACAAGTTGGAACATAACTGAACTATCACGTCTCATGTTTATGGTCGCATCCGACATGAGCTTAAAATTCGTGACAGTAATATCGGATGAAGCAAATAGTTTAGATGAGCTCCGATAGTCAAAACCGATGTAGATGTCAGATTACACGCGGTGGGTATATACAGGCGCTCGAGGCGAAAAGCGATGACCAAGAGTTAACATAAATATATTATGATAGTATCATTTATCCTTATAGATCCAAAGAGGTATTTTCTGTTTATGTTTTAACCAACTTTAAAAGGAAGAAGTTCTCAATTGTCTGTATATATTTTTTTGTCATATAACCACAGGCTTGAATGATTTTTTTTTTGTTTAAAAGACTTTTCTGTGGTAGGTCCATTATATAAGGGTATATGTATTTGGTTAAGATGTGATGAAGAACTACGAGGGAAAATGTGAAACTTCTCAACAGAAAACTCCAAACGCATCGCAATTCGGGTTTTGAAGTCGGTTTTTTCAGGTATTTTTTATAGAAATCATCGTAATCACCTAATTATTCTAGTGGCAACGTACTAAGGCTGAGAACCATGAGGTCCTGGGTTCAATTCCCAGGTCCGGCAATTACAATTTGTGTTTGAGATTTCAATTCGAAAACTAGCACATGAATTGGAATTATAAGCACGGTGAAACGTGGGTTTCGGTTGGTTTTGGCAGCACTAGTTGCACCTCCACTTACCCCTTCAGTGATAAAGGCGTAAGCATATGTACCTATGTATGTAAGTATCGTTACGTGATAACTCACCAATGATAAGCCGGAGGAGGCTGGCGGCGAGCAGGCCCAGGTCCGGAGAATTAGCCATGTGTCACACTCGCGAGCGCATCGTCAACACTATCAGCATATCGAGCCATCACATTAACCGCCACTGCCGCCGACGCATGCGGGCAACATACTCCGTAAACTAAGACAGGTGGTGCTGATGATTACAAACATGATACCACTAAAAATAGCGCAAAATAAATCTAGTTATTCTTTTACGTACTCGCGCACGCGCTGCTCGCCTATGGCTAATGGCCGTTAACCCGGAGCGTCAGCTGTATTTTACTAGCATTACACTAAAAAAAAAGATTTAAATGATTATTATAACGATACGATATGAATAGCCGTTGTGTTTGTCTATCCAAACATGTTGCGTAAAAATAAAAAATAGGTACTTTTATTTCGCGATTTATTTAGTGGTAGCATGTCAGTAATCAACAGCACTACCGCCTGTTTTAGTTTTTCGGAACCGTTAAAGCCTATATAACAATGTAACATTCATATTTAATTTTATTCTTTACTGACTATAATTTAATACTTACTGAAACTTATTTTATTAAGTTTAGAAAATCTTGAAAATCACAAATATTATGTGTAGATGGTTCAGTTCATTCTTGAACTTTTTGCTATGTGTATGTGGGCCTGTAAATATTCGTTTTGACTAGCTTTTCCCCCGTGAACGGTCTTTTTCAGGATATAAAGTAGCCTATGCCCTAATCCAGGTCATGGTCTATCTGTGTGCTAAATTTCATCCAAAACCGTTCAGCTATTTAGGTGTGATTGACTAACAAACATCCAAACACACACATTTTTTTTATAGTATGAATGACGAAACGAGCAGGTCACACTTGCTTAAACCCAGTGGTGTTACAATGTTACTCATACTTATAAAAAACGAAGTCAGTAAATCATTAGCACTAATGGTCCACTTATCAGTTTTAGGAAGTATTTTTGGACGATAATCCAGGCCTGTCAGCAGTATTGTCAGTTTTCGAGTCAAGTCAATAGATGTAGGAACACGTAGTTATGGGCTCTAGATCAATTCTTCACACACACAAAGCAAGATGTGCAATAATGTATTGAATTATTAATATTTATTTCGATTTAAATATCCTAAATAAGCAAAATTTCAATTAAAGTTGAACCCTACTTATTATTTCTGTTATATTTCGCAATATGATAGACATAATAACAATTTATGCTATCGAAACGTAGATATTATGACCAAATTCCACATTAACTGGAAAGCCAAGAGAATTAAAGTAATTATTGCTCGCCAATATAATACATTCAACCGCAATGGTTCATATTTCCTAGAAACCAACATTGAATATTGCACAATAACTCATTCAAAATTGGTAGAACTTTTTTAATTTTCCCTCGAAATAAATGCAAACTTTCACCGTGATTTATATTCAGACACTGTTTGTAACCTTAAACAAAGAGAAAAAACTAAATTATCTTTTAAACGCATGTGCACTTTATTACTATTTTTAGACTATAGATTCGTAATATTGAAACAGTTTGTAAGAATTAATATACTATGCGTTCTCCTATCTTTGTATTACTATATAAAAAATACACCGTCTTTATACACATTTAAGTTTATATTTTGCTCCAAATACCTGAAAACCTCTATACTTAAAAGAAAATTCAAAATAGGAAAAAAGTCGCGAGCATCAGTGCTTTAAAATAAGAAGCTAAGGAGAAAAGGAAGCAAATTTTTATCTCGTTGTCATGATAAAAGATAATAGTATTTCTGTATCTGTAACTTCGTGCCAAAAAAAGAAAATTACTTTGTCTCTGGCGGGTCCAAAGAAATTAGGGAGCGCGCGACTTTTAGTCAGTCCAGTTATCTGTTGGTTAAAATGCAAATTGTTCTCTTTTGTTTGGGCAAGCCGATCGATGATGTGCTGCGTTTTTACGCCGTGTCCCGCAAAAACAAAAAAAATGCGAAACACTCATTTATAGGCGACGCACACGCGTATCGCTCTATACTACAATGTTGAAAAATATAAAATGCAAACTAGATATTCCGCTATTTTGCTTCATTATTTATAAAAGTACCATCCGACCGTGAACAAATTCTTGCAAATATTAAGCTGAATTTGTAAAATTGTGTAGTAACAAAAGACTACTATGTTTCAAGTTTGTAGCCTTCATATTTTCCATGTACGAACATTTTCATCCAGTATAATATAAAACTGCATTTCTCACATTTCAGTATACAAGAGCGGTTAAATTTAATAAAATTTATAACAAAGGATAAAAGCATCTTTAAAGCGGAAAAACGTCACGACTTTCGCGGTAAATACTTTATATTCTTATAAACAACTGGTATTCAAGTTAGTCTGTACCTAAAGGCACAAAATAAATAGTTCCTTGGTCTGACTGGGAAAAACTACATAATCCAAATACTTTTCCTGGGAAATTGGTAATTATAAAAAATAGCATACCGAACTACTTACATACGAGGTATTACAGTGCTCAACCCGCATGAGTGTACGTACAATGTAAGCGTAATGAAAAATGAAAATACCAATTCCATAGTCTCCGGGTGCTTTTAGGCGAAGATACTCGAACGTGTAGGCAATAGTGATTTTTTCAAGTACCATTAGAGTCCTATTGAACGTGGACTCTTAAATCAGTTTCTCTCACATATGTACCCTACAAAATAATATATTCGAAAACTCCATGAGCGGAATACAAACGGGTTCGGGTCGTCTAAAGTGGCACTGGTAGCATGAAAGGACTTCGAACAAAGCGGCCGAGGTCACGTGATTCCAATCCTGCATTACGAGTAGGCTGGATTGTACTTCTGATTTTACCCAAACACTTCTTTATACGGCTGTGACCGTTAAAAACATTCATACAAATTTAATATTCATTACATTAAAAATAATCTCTGAATCTACATACTCATTATACAGTAAGAACAATTGTTTTGCCACACAGACTTTAAAACATCAAGAACACAACTAAACGATCATACCTTAAAACAATACAAAGTTACAAACTAAATTAAAAGAACGAGTGTGAACAATCGAGAAAAAGTAGATTATGAAAAACTCACTTGTAACACAGCGAAACGGCCAGAAGCTTTCAGATTACTTAAGCCGCGGCCACAACAAACTTTTAGAATAATAAATTCTCACGAGGATTAGAAGTGAGGATAATGGTGTCGCAAAATAAATCACGCTTTAAAAACTGTTTAAAAGGGGTGCGTCCTCGTGATTTGTGTGGTGTGCCGTGACGGGCCGAGTCGAGACAGGAGGCTACGGTTTGTAGGCCGCAGGCCGCCCGCTACGAGGCTGTGCCACCCACTCGCCACGCCTGTACACTGGAGATAAAAACAGGGCTGCAATGAACGCATTTGTAAACCCGTCAAAATTCCATAAACCATGTTGATACGCGCGCCACATTTCATATTTGAAAACAACGTACACCATTGTAACATGCTTTGACATACGAGTATATGCGAAAGGCCGTATGGTACCACCACTTTGTCTATTTCTGGCGTTAAGCAGCAGTGTGTAAGCACTGTTGTGTCTCGGTTTGAATGACTTTCAAGCCAGTGAAATTACTGGGCATTATGAGATTTAACAACTTATGTCTCGAGATGACAAACGCAGTCCAGTATCATGCAGTACTTTGTTATTCAAAATTCTGTATATGGTTGCTTCTGTTTATGGACAGCCTTGGCTGGCCAGCTCATCACCAGGCGAGCGACCAGCCCGATTCGTCATTCAAGCTACTAAAATAAAATAAGAAACTTAACAGTACAATTACGGCCATAATACACATTTTTATACGAACTAAACAGGTTGCCAGACACTTTACTGAGTGTACTTTGGGTCGTTCTGGCTTACCATTTAAACCATGTATTGTTATTGTATTCGCCATGCCAATTTTGTTTGTGTAATTCACTTCACTTTATTCCGATAACCGAATATTTTAACACATTGCGAGATTGAAAATTCTTGTTGTATAAACTGTGCCAATTGTGACAAAATAATTAAAAAAGAAAATGGAAACATAAAACGTGAACGCTGAAATATTAAAACGAGAACGGTTCTTATTTAAATGCTACGAGATTACGCGGGTTAAGAGAAAGAGACTATGATATACTTGTGACTATACCGGGTATAATGGAAGCGCTTCCGAAAACGAAGATAGGTGGTAGTGTTGGTGATTACAAACACGATACTACTAAAAAAAACACGAAAAAACTCTACATATATTTTATTTCACAGTCTTGTTTGGACCAATAAATACAATGACGTTTCATTCAAATAGTAATTAAAATCGTATTTTTCTACGTTTTTTAACGTAATGTAAAGCCAATAAAAAAAATCAGTTGACGCTCGGAATCAGTTGTGCAGCGCGGCGCATGGCAGGATTCCTACTGAGTCTTGAAGCACGGTAATGCGTGCGAGTCATTGATCCCGACTTTAGCATTAGTACACTTTTAAATAAACAGTAAAAGAATAGTGTTTTCCGTTTATTTATTACCTTTTCGGCTTCGGAAACGGTCCCCTTACACCCGGTACCCGGTACTGTGTGTACTGGGGACCGTTTATGTATACATAAACACTAGCTGAGCATGATACTTGTCATGGACTGTTTGCAGTAAACTTTCAGTACGAACTATACAGTAACTATAGTAACTATGACTAGGAATATGTCACGCCGAATGCCTAGTGTTTTACGTAAAAACGCCGAAACCCATTGTGAATTGTGAATGCAGTGCCGTTAGTGCAAGATTTTGTGAAGTATTTTATAGCTGACACATAGTACATTTTTTTCCTAAATACGGATAACGTGACATCAATCGAATAATTCGCAAAAAACTTAAACTACTGAGATTTTTACTAGATGGTAGGACCCTCATATGCGAGAGGCCGTGTATGTTGGTACCACCACTTTGTCAATTTCTACCGCCAAGCAGCAGTGTGCTAGCACTGTAGTATTTCAATTAGAAGGACATTAAAGCCAGTGAAATTACTGGGCATTATGAGACTTAGCATCTTATGTCTCGGGGTGACGAGCGCTGTTTGGTGTCATGCAGTGCTTTGTTAATCAAAGTTATGTGGTGTTGCTTCTGTTTATAGGCAGGCGTTGCTTGATGCTTACCATCAAGCGAGCGACCTGCTCGTCTCAGCATTGAAGCTAATAAAAAAAAACACAAGCACATGGCGAGTGATCAACGTTACGTTCTTTAGAATTCTCACTTTTTACCATCATGATTCACGTTTCGAAATCAACAACTAAACATTCAAATAACCCAATAAAGTTCGGGTGAAAACATACGAATCCCTTTGAAATTTTGTGCCGGAGACAAAATGTTCGTAAAATGAGAACATTTTACGAGCCTATAGGGAAATTAATTAAAGTTAATTATTCAGTAAGTGTCTAATTTCTAAGTAGGTAACAAGCACAAAGAGCTAATTTAATTACTTAATATAACTAGCGGCAATTAAGTCTTATGAATCTTTATTAAAGGATCGCATCTCAATTATGTAACATGACCCATATAATTTCGATTCACTCTATATTTACAAGTTCGAATGGTTGAATAACCTATATTTTTGAATCGTAACGTAAAGAACGTGAAACGCGAATATACAAAATCTATTCGGTAACACCCGGCACCGAATAAATATTTGACATTCACTTAATAGAGGAAGAGATAAAAGACAAACTTACATTCCGTCCCTCGAGAGCGAGGCAGGGGTCATAGCATTTATATTAAATGTTACCTTTATCTACAAGGAAATACTACTTATCCAATATAGTAACACTATAAGTATACTCCACACACATGTAGAAATCAAACTAATTTAAACAAACTAGAAACATTATAACGTAAAGTTTCGGGCTAGTTTATATTATTCTAGACAACTATTAGTTGAGTTGAGACATTTAACTGTTGTCATAGCGTTGTAACTAAAAGCCTATTTGAAAACATATGTAGAACACGTTGATATTTCAATTAAAAAAAAAATACCCATGCGTAACAACATTTTAATTGATTGGTACACGTCAAAGCTTACTTTGTAACGTGGATAATAGTTAAGAAAGTCGGATGATATCGTATCATAAAGTTGACTCGTACTCGTAGTAGTAGTGTATATTATGAATATAATATTATATAAAACAGGCTGAGGTATATATTATATACTAGTGCTACGAGTTAAGATTATGACAGTTTAATATGACCTAATGAAACCTGACACTTAATTATAATGAAGAGAATTTATATATCCACTTTAAAAAGGATTCTTTAAAAAATATTAATACATAACAAAGTACGTTATCGTAATTCTGCACCGTTCCTTTTTAATAACAAATAATGTTAATTACAATTTTAGATAATGAATCTGTGATGAGTTGAGAGAGGGCTCGCCTTTTATTTTATTATGGATTTAAATTTAATGACCGTTCATCATAGCCCTTTTGCATATTAAAGGCACCAATCAGGGCTATAAGTCTCTGATGCTCGTTATTTCAGCAACTAAACTGAGGCTCCGACAACTTCTGATCCGCTGGATCTAGATTAATTACTCAGCCGATAAGGACGCTATCATTTATTTTCATTGTTGGGACTGGTCTTGTATTCAATATATTAATATTCAATATGTGTCTCGTTCATTTACAGCTCACGGAGGGCATACAGTAAACGTGCCTACGATAAAGCGTTCAGGACCCATTTCATTCCATAATATAATTGATCTCAAAGATCAAACACTTTCTGTAAATAATATCCAGATTAATAGACTTCAATTATATAATGGCGTTTAGATTTTGTGTGAACAATTACTACCATCGCGGATATTATATTAAAATTTTAAGCCAAGCCTTAAGAGCGATTTTTCAATCGCCAAGTACACATAAAAAATATTAGAAACAAACGTGTCGGGTTCAGCTTTGGTCAATCGCTCGTCTCCGCTGCTCCTGCGCGACCCCATACTGCACAGCAGACGATCTCCAGACTATAAGAGCTGTAGTTGGAAGCTCTCCGTTATATTCTGCCGTCCTCACCAGATCAGTGTGCAGACAGACTTCTACTTATTGCAGAATTTAGACAACCTTTTGGCGGCGGAAAAAATCAATACCCGAGTGGCAGAACAAAATGCCTTTAAAGAGTTTGTTACATCAAGTCCTATCGATTTCTTCAAAGCATCAATAAAATGCCACTGTGCTGGCAAATATGCATCGATAGCATACTTGGTTACTTTGATTAATAGAAATAAAAAATATGTAAAACAATATAATACTTTAACTTTTTTCGTACAGAACGGCAATTTCATAGGTATTATTACACGAAGAAGCGTATGTTAAATAGGGATGCAAATCATAAGTACACAATCACGCCTATAATCCCTGAAGGCGTAGGCAAAGGTCTAACCAGTACACACATATTTCGCCGAGCTTTAGTCCGTCCCATAATATGATAGGGGGCGAGCCTATCGCCAAACCGGGCACAATTCCAGACTCCGGGCTGACATTGAGCATTTCTTAATAGAAAAACCCAATATCAATTTTACCCGACCTGGGGATCGATCCCGCGACCTCAATCGTACCGCTTACGCATTACAACTGCGCCACCGAGGCAGTCATGCAGGATGCAAATAGGTTATCCTTACATTGGTTGACTTATGCGTTATCTGGTGCTTAAGATCTATTGGAACATCGAAAAATACGCCCTTACACAAAGTACATTAATATATCATACATATCGGGTTAGAGACACGTTTTTTACGTTTCCATTACACAAATATGTATCGTCTCAAGAAGTTCACTCACGTTTCGAATATACGATAAAACAGTGATTGTATCTGTACCTAAATGTATAAACTATGAACATGTATGTAATATGAACCAAAGCATTTTCCTATCTTGCTAGTAGTGAAGGAAACCACGGCAAATAGTGAGCGGGTTGACATTTTTAAACATTTCGTGGCCCGACATTCTTCTATTTATTAGACTTTTTTTTTCTTTTTTTAATTAGCTTGAGTGACGAAACGAGTATATCGCCCGCTTGATGGTAAGCGCCACGTCTGCCCATAAACAGAAGCAACACAGTACTTTGAATTACAAAGCATTGCATAGCATTGGACTGCGTTCGTCACCCCGAGATATAAGATGTTAAGTATATATAGTCATAATGCCCAATAATTTCACTGGATTCAATGTCCTTCAAAGCGGAATACAACAGTGCTGACACACTGCTGCTTAGCGGTAGAAATAGACAAAGCGGTGGTACCAACCCAGACGTCGCATACGAGGGACCTACCTTGTCGTTTATACAAAGACGGTTAATTAATACCTATATCCTAACTAATATTATAAATGCGAATTGTTTGATTGTTAACGTTTTCACGCCTAAAACGTTGAACCGATTTCAATAAATTTTGGTATAGAGAACAATGGGACCCTGGAGACGGTTATAGGCTACTTTTTTTATCATAGAAAAGGCTGTCACGCGGGCGGATATGCGAGCAAATGCTAGTATCTTATAAATACGTGTGTTTTTTGTAACTTCACCTACCCTCATGCCCTTGTCACCGTCACCCTTTACGTCTACAAGCAAGTGGGTCACCTGATGGTAAGTGATCTTTATCACCCTTGTACGCCCACAATACCAGAAGAATCATGGGCGCGTTTCCAACCTTAAAGGTTATAGGACTGGGAGGGGGAGGGGGATAAGCGCCTCTGGATATCTCATTCACCGTATGAAACGCAACAGCAAGCTGCTACTTTACGTGAAATTTTTGTGAGACAGTGGTAACAACCCGGTCGAGATGCTGTAGACAAAACCGCCTACAACGTGGCTCTACCACTTAAACCACTACCACTTTACGTCCGTTATATACAATTATTTACATTATATATAATGTAATCTCGTTGATTATTACAATAACATTATTATTAATAATGAGACAGATCTATAATTACGTTCATATAATATGGGATTATCATACACGCATTCAGCATAATTAAGTATTATATATTATAGCAACATATAGGTTAATCACTCTGAAGCATAAATCATATAGGTAATCAGTTTCATTTAGTAATACCCTAAGGGGTAGGCAGAGGTGTAACCAGTACACCCACATTTCGCTGAGCGTATCTCCGTCACACGATGTGATAAGGGGCGAGCCATACCGGGCAGAAATTCCAGACTTGGGCTGATACTGAGCATTTCGTAATAGAAAAACCCAATACCACTTTTACCCGACCCGGGGATCGAACCCGAGACCTCAGCATTAGCCTCAGTCGTAACGCGTACGCATTACAACTGCGCCACCGAGGCAGAAAAAATTATATCTGCCTATAAATTATATGTAATTCGAAAATGATTGCGAATGAGCTTAGTTTAATTTCATATACATGCCTGCATGGCTCATACATAAGAAATGTTTATTTTAACCAAGATAAATATTGTAGGTTAGAATCTTCGACACGTCAGAAAAAGGTCAGAGGACGAAAAGGAAAATGATAGATGGAATCCTGGCACTCACAAAAGTAACGAGCGTCGCGTCGGCGGCGGCAGCGGCGAATGGAAGAAATGCGTGAGGTCAACCGGTTGACGTCAGTCACATGTTGTTGAGACCGAGCACCAGATAGATTACGGTCAGCATTCACAACTTTATTCAACCTGCGCTCAAACCCTTCAAGGAATCAATAAAAACCCGCTTTGATTTTAAATGAGCTCTAGCCGATTGTGAGTGCTCGGGTCTTGGCCGAATTATTCAAACGCTTTGTAAGGAACTTTCTTTAATCTCTCCCGGTAATACTTTACCAAATTATTCAATTAAAAGTTTCATCAAAATTATGATAAACTACTAAACATTTACTAGATTTCAGACTCTTTGTATGCGAGGGACCGTCTGGGTTGGTACCACCGCTTTGTCTATCTCTGCCGCCAAGCACAGTGTATAAGCACGGTGGTGTGCCGTTTTGAAGGTCATTGAAGCCAGTGTATTTACTGGGTATTTTGAGACTTAACATCTTATGTCTCGGGATGAGGAGCGTAGTCCAGTAGCATGCAGTGCATCATGAAATGCTTAGTATCATGGAATGGAAATAAGCTCAAAAAATGTGGGTTTACTAGTTACATCCCTGCCTATCCCTTCGGGGAGAATAGGTGTGAGTGCGTATGTATGTATGCAGTTTGAATATATAAAAAACGATAAGATGGCGAAGTCTTTACTAATTAATTTAACGCCATTACATTTTACACCGAACAGTAAGAAGTTAGCTCACAATTTATTACAAAGGAACTCGTTTAGGGATCTAATATCTTTGATCCTCATCCCAATAAATATAGAAAGCGAAGTAAGGAGAAAATTTAAAAGCAATTTCCGTGATAGATAAATAAGATATCACAAATAGGAGACAATTTTTTACTAGTAAAGAAATAGAATTATAATGACATACATGGCACACAGAGGTAGATACCAAAAATAATAAAATTATGAAAATGGTTTCATTTGGGGTTTTATTTGTTAAAAAGTTTTCATTTTACTGTTTTTTTGTGAAAGATTCATCAAACATGGTGAAGTTTTAGTCCTTCACCCCTTAGCGATGGAATTGTTTAATTAAGTTAAATGGGACTACCACCAACCCCCGTTGCGCAGTAGCCGGGTGTAAAGCGAGTGGCGCGAGTTCGATTCCCGCACCAAGAAAAATGTTTGTGTGATTCACAAATATTTGTTTCAGGTCTGGATGTTTTCTCACCAGAGGGTTTGACGTCAGGCAGGCAGCCGGTCGTAAAAACTACAAGCCAAATCTTTCTACGCGCTGACCCTACTGTGAGTACGGTAAGAAGGAAGAACAAATGGGTCCACCATCGCAGAAAACCCTATCAAATACATCTTCTTATATATAAAATTCTCGTGTCACAATGTTCGTTCCCATACTCCTCCGAAACGACTGGACCGATTTGTATGAAATTTTGTGTGCATATCGGGTAGGTCTGTGAATCGGCCAACATCTATATTTCATCCCCCTAAATGTTAAGGGTGGTCCACCCCTAAATTTTATTTTTTATTTTTAGACAACATTTTTCGTTTTATTTTTTTATGATACAGCATTAAAAAATACATACATCCCTAAATTTTCAACCCTCTACGATCAACCCCTATTTTTTAATAGTGATAGTATTTTTGTCAGCGCGTTTCTCACACCGATAACGGGACTCGCTTGATGCGACTAGACCTACTTTAATCCTGGAAATAGGCATTCACGCGGACGGAGCCGCGGGCATCAGCTAGTATTAAATAAAAAATAAATACAGACGAAGTAAAAACCTCTTTTTTGTGCCGATTAAAAATAAAAGCTGTACAGCTAAAACAATCGTCACATAATTGCGGTAAAAATATTAAATCAATTCGATATAATCAGCCATATTTAAATGCCACAGAAGCGGCAATAAATTTCCTATTGACGACGAGACGAAGAATTGAACAAAAACGGCTCTTGTTGAATTCGGAGCCCAACAATGGATAATTTATCGTGGTGGGCTCAGGCACGCCGTTTTGCGTAAAATAAAAACGTAGGTATCTATTTTCTGGGGCAATAAGCGGAATTGGTCCAAGCGAATATTTGCCATTTCGTAAACATTATTTTATAGGAGGCACCTATACAATGTGTTGAGCGTAATCCGCCATTATCACCCAAGTTACTCGGGGCTATTACGTAAACGTAGAATTATTACAACCCTAAACCGACTTACTGCGGTACAAATGAAACAATCTCATTCTGATACAACTTTCTGAAACTTACTTTTTTGTACGGGTAGATCCATGCTGTAGTCAATTTTGTCTACAGCATGAATGGTCCGGCTCGACCGGGTTGTTACCACTATCTCACAGAAAATCGAAACGTCTCGAGCGGTGAGTAAGATATCCGGAAGCGCAAATCCCCTTTTCCTTGTCAATCCCTTAATTATCTCTTTCCTTTAAGGTCGGCAACGCGTCCATGATTCTTCGGCGTTCGTGGGTGGTGATCACTTATCATCAGGTGACCTACTTGCGCGCTTGCCGGCTTATGTTATACAACGAAAACACATTAACCAATAAACACAAGACGATTCATTTTAATCAAAGCATTTATAATAGAAATTTTTAATATAAGTAATTAATGACACGTTCAGCAAAATGGGCTTAATGTTAAAATCTACGCCAGTTCCATCTCTCTCGTTTGCAATTTGTTAAGCTAAATTAGCACTCGGCCTTACATTGAAAGCTTCTCTTGTCTTTTAGCCGAGTAACCACATTTCATGTTTATTTCATTTTTTATGGCAAACCTCGAAGCGGATTTGTACAGAAAGATATTAATTTAGAATGAATCCTCGGGACTTAAATTAATATCTTGAATTTGTCTTTCATCTACTTTGTAAGTTTTATTTGAATGAGGTATACAGCGGCTTTTATTACAAAAATCAAATTTATCGTAATATACTTGATAAGAACATAAATTATT
Organism: Mimas tiliae; assembly: GCA_905332985.1. Classification (NCBI taxonomy): domain Eukaryota; kingdom Metazoa; phylum Arthropoda; class Insecta; order Lepidoptera; family Sphingidae; genus Mimas; species Mimas tiliae. Next base: position 9,252,177 of record HG995241.1, read on the forward strand.
TGTGCCTTAATAACGTAGAGGTTGAATCAACAACAATGTTTACTTGGCTTTTACTTGAACTTGTCTGGTATGCATATTTTCGCTTGTTGACGTTAGCGTACAGATAATATAGTATATCTATAGTATATAGTATACGCTCGGCAAAATGTGGGTGTACTGGTTACACCTCTGCCTACCCCTTCGGGGATTACATGCGTGAGTGCGTATGTATGTAATATAGTATCTATTATCGCTTTGAGTGGTAGAGCCACGCTGTTGACAGTTTTGTCTACAGCATGAATGGGCCGGCTCCACCGGGTTGAAACCGTAAAGCCACTATTTTACGTCGGTTTTCAAGTCACTGCTACATTTCCTGCGGTGAGAGAGATTATTCGGAGGCCCAGATGCCCCTTCCCTTCAAAATCCCTTAATTATCTCTTTCATTTACAGTCGGCAACGCGCCAATGATTCTTCTAGTATTGTACCACTTGTTCGTTTGCCGATCTGTGTTATAAAGAAAATCAAAGTAATAGTAAAAGCGTCATATTAATGGCCAGCGAAAACCATGTAGTCAATGTAAATTCCATACATAACATTTATAAAATACGTATATCATAAAGCATCATCATCATCATTTACAGCTGATTTCATCCTTCCTTTTCACCTGCCCTTCAACACAGTCCTGAGATCCTGAGTCTTTAAAAACATCTGTAACTTTTAAAGGCTGAACAGATTTTCTTCAAACATACTCTTGTATATTAAAGTATATTGTATTATAAGTGGAACTTCCTTATTTACATAATAATTTACTATTAAAAATAAGTTTTACTAAAGCAGTATTATTTTAATTAAGAACAAAATAAAAAGGTCATTATGTCTACACAGCATTTGTAACTGAATGTTTTTTAATAAGTTTCATAAGTCTCTGCAAGCTCAACATGGCCTCTAGAGTTTTTGAACGACGAAAAAGCAAGGGAATTTAGCCGAGACGTTTTAATATTTTATGTTATGGTCCATGGAAAATGAGCTAGTGGTTCTAATGGCCTCATTAGATGCAATTGCTTACTGGCCGCCTGCTTATAGGAAGATGCACTCACTGATCGGTAGGGAAACAATTAGCAAGTTAAGCAATCCTTGGCGCAGTCAGTCTATGGATGGGTGCCTGCTTATATTTAACTGAGAGTCTCCGTGCCTCGGAGGGCATGTAAAAGTCGGTCCCGGCATCAACTGAAGAGGTCATTATGTCAAGTCGTAGGCTTTCGGACGGCTTGAAAACTTTGATACTAGTTTGGCCACTAACCATTCGATATAGAATAGGCGAGTGGTTCTAAAAGTGATTGAGTTATTATTACTATGACAGACTTTTAACTTAACACTTACTTCAAATAAACCGATCACCATATAGAATAAATCAATTGTTTCCAATATTCTGTCTATAGACAGATTTACTTACACTGGCAGTATTTTTTTTACATATTTTATATGGAAGATATGTCCAAAATACTATTGATATTAAGCAAATGTATCTTTATTAAACTACTTAAAAAAAAAGGAGGAGGTTCTCAATTGGACTGTTATTTTTTTATAGAATATAGGGAACGGCCATGAGTGTAGAGCCACACGGTAGACATTTTTGTACAGCTGGAATGGACTCGATGACAACGATTGTTGTTACCACAATCGCACAGAAGAACGGCGTGAAGTAGCAGCGTGCTGTTGCATTTCGTACGGTTAGTGAGATATCTGGAGACCTGAATCCTCTCTCCCCTTCCCAATCTTTTAATTATGCCTCCCTTCCATAATTTTTCTGGTATAATGGGTGTTTATGGACAGTGGGGATCACTTATAATCAGGTGACCCGCTTGCTCGTTTGCCGGCCTATACTATAAAAAAGTTGTCTCTTGCCAACCTACTTGAAACTTCTCAGTTCGTAGCACTTGAGTAGTAAGATCTCGCTTGAATACCCGAAGGCGTAAACAGAGGTTCAATTAGTGCGCCCATGGTATGCCAAGCGTATTTCCGTCCCATAATGTGATATCTATGATGATAAGAGCCTATCTCCATACCTACTGCCCACAAATTCGAATCATGGACACATGTGTGATTTTTGGAATCGAAACACAAATTGTGATCACCCAATCTGTCATTTGAACCAAGGAGCTACAGTTTCTCAGCCTAAGTGCCCCTAGAGCAATGAGGCAATTGCAAGGCGAGGCCATAAAAATTTCATACTTGATAAAATTAAATATTAACAAAAATATATCTACACATAATTACCCAAATGTACATATATACAGCATGTATTTAGATGAGTCACCACACTGCTAACATACAAGCGACAATAATTACTGCCTCTGCGGTTAAATGGCATACTGATTCGACGTTATCACACCCAATTGTTGTCCGGACCTGCTCCATTCAGACTCAACCGCGTTTAGAATCCCAGATAACCTTTGGCTTCAAGTGAATTTACTTTTTTACGTTGAAAAGAAGTATCAACGGAATGTAAGTCACGTTCCGACTCCCGACGTCAGTCGATTATAAAAAAAAATGCCATTTGCCAAAATAAATATAACACAATGTTGCGTTTTTACAATATTTCGTCTTCACTAAAGTGTTCAACCGTGACGTTTATCGAGAATATGGAAATGTATAATTAAGTACATATTTTTTTTATAAAATTTACCTATGTTATAAAACAATCTATTGGGAATAGAAAAATAACAACTCTCTTAAACATGATAGCATAAAAACGGAAAGTATTGCGCCGAGAATACTTATATGGGTTATTTAAGGAATGCAAACTTAAAAGAAAAGAAATATTTGCCTCTCAAGATGAGTTATTCAAAATAATTGAAAAAAGGATTTGACAAAACGTGTATTTGGATAAAACGAAATTGTGTCATAAAATACAAAGAAATGTAATTCATCAACGTAGACACATAATTTCAGTCGTGCCCATTGGTCTCGTGCCTACTTTTGGTAATGTGCCCAATAGGCTTTATAGTTTTTTCCATTATCTAAATGAAAACGTGTTCCAATTTTATTACTAGCGAGGCAGTTTAAAGGTTTTAGATCCAGAACAAATTGAGTTGACTGATAAACTACTTTTCTACTACGTGCTTAATGTAGAGTTAACATCAATGAAACAATTATCGCGTGAAGACAATGCAATTATCACAGGTAGGAATAATTTACTCGCAGAAACAATGACGTTTCGGCAAAAACAAATACATTATCTGATGCGTTGTCAGGTGGGGACCAAGTGTAGCCGAGATATTTTTTCGGCTTGAATTTTCACCGTGAGTCGGGTTTTTCAATTTATTTCGTCGTTTTAGCCGAGTGACGCCGTAATTACGACGCGGCGTGGCTCGGCGCACCGCATAAACGGGAGCTATTTTTTTAATTTAGCTGTTCTCACACAATCTTTATAAAATATTGATAACAATATAAACTTTCAGACAAATGTACATAAATGTAAATAAAACTGATGCGTCAAAACTGCACTATAACGAACTTTAAAATCACCGAACTTCGAGGTATTAATTAATTGATATTCAGTTAATAAGAGGATCAACTAATTTAGAACAATTCAAGTCTTCATATGCAGAATTAGGCCCGTGGTAATATTCAAGACGTAAGTGAACTAATATATACGCACAACATGTATCTATAATAAAATATTTTTATGATATCTCTTCTTGGTTATTCGGCCAATAACGCCTTATGGTCCAACATCCATAGGACATGAAACTAGAACCCTATGGAGGATAATGATAGGGACATAAAAAGCACAGGCCAAGTTTAACATAATTTTACGGGAGAGTGGGCGCCCATAGGAGCTGGTAGTGGGAATACGGGCGGGCTTCAATTCACCCCCTGTATAATGCAGCGATAAAAGAGATTGAACTTACTCCAGACGTAATAAACAAACCCTGTTTTAGGTAGGAATTACAAATAAGTATCGTCTTATTAACAATCCGGACATAGTGTTTTATAAGGTAGAGCCACGCTGTAGACAGTTTTGTCTAAAGCATGAATGGGCCGGCTCGACCGGGTCGTTCACCATTATCACACAGAAAATCGACATTATGTAGTAGGTAAGTGATTTCCACTTACCTACTTGATTTCCTTCCAAATAATTATGGGTGCGTTGCCGACCTTAAAGGAAAGGAATAATTAAGGGATTGGGAAGGCGAGGGGTTTTGGGCTTCCGGATATCTCACTCACCGAACGAAACGCAGCAGCAAACTGCTACTTTACGCCGGTTTTCTGTGAGACAGTGGTAACGACCCGGACAAGCCGGCCCATTCATGCTGTAGACAAACAAAAGTGTCTCCAGCGTGGCTCTACTACTCAAAAATTCAGTGCATAAAGGTGTCTTTTATACCGTTTTACCCCCTTCAGAAGTGGAATTATATCTTCAAATTCAAATGGGACTACCACCGCAGTAAACCCTATCGAATATAAAAATAATCATACAAATCATGTGTAAGTTATGTGTGATCATACATAAAAAAAAAACAGACAAATTCAGAACCCTTTTTTATGTCGGTTAAAAATATTTGTGCCTATACAACAGTTAATATTAAGTTGTGTGTGAGACGTCGTTTTAGAACGATGTTATATTGAATAGAGCTTGGCGGGAGCACTGAGCGAAGCAGCACGGGAGGGCGTGGCTTCTACGTTTTCGGACTTAGCAATCTTCAATACAACGAGGAAATATCTCTGGATATTGGCTTCAACTCGTATGGAGTTTAATCTTGTTGTTTCCATTCGCATAAACTAATCTTTGTTGATTATAAAGCTCTATTTTGTTTGTAAAAATGAATCATTCTTCCAAATCACAGGAAACACTCACTCTGCCGATGCTTTGATTTGATGATATATACGAACTAAATAAATTAACTATGCTGTATGAATCAAATATTAATATTTTTTAAGTTTATTAGGTTCGCAGTAGTCAGTTCGCATGAAGTCAATGAAGTACTTACTATTTTAATTGATACAGGCAAATAAATATATAGGATGATAATATTATTCCCGCATATATTTCACGATTGTATTCTCCAACATTTTTCATACCCCCAAATTGTTTGTAATAAATACGACTTAAGTCTTTTTGAAAGTAGCCATAATATATATCGTAGGACGATTCATGACGCGTTTTCCGTGTGATACATGTTGAGTGGGCTCACTTGATCACCGAGCAAAAACAATAGTGTCGCGCAAGATAGAAGAGGTCGAGTCCATTAGGGAAACTGTTTATGACGAGAGTATGATCAATAGAGACACCGCCGGCGGGTCAGGGCTCGGCCGAATCGTTAGGGATGATACGGGCATACACGCCGTTATTAATAGCTGCTTCGTGGTCTGCTCCGAACCCCGCCGGGTTCTGGACACTAAATATTGTATAAATTAACTACATCTGACATTCGACGCCAACTGTTAGGAATTGCTCGATATTGCTCGTTTCAGATTTAATAATATCTTTTAAGTCGGAACAGTTAAACTTTTATGTGAGACTGCGAAGTTTATTAAGATGTTTTACTTTAATATAAAAATTCAACTGTCTTCAATGCATAGTGAAAAATTTAATCTTTAATGAATAAAAGGATATTAAAAAAATCTATGCCAAAGTTACGACAACGTCTGAAGTTTAGATTTAAACTCGATTTTCGTTATGACATTAAGCAAGACATGAAATATAATTAAAAGTAATTTATCTTCTAATACCACAAATGTTTTAACGTAGATTTTTATGAAAATTGAATGAGAGCGAAGGAACCCAAAGAGATGTGCAGGGTCGTAGCAAGTGAAAATCCGCTATCCCTGCCTACCCCTATGGGAAACAGGCGTGGGTCTATGTATGTATGTGGATTTTTATAAAACAATGAAATGTTCTTTATATGCAAATTATATTACAATAATATAGCTCAGCATGCGCTACATTGCTATGTCTCAATTAAAAACAAAATAGTTCTAGAATACGTAAACAAAGGCCTTTTATACGCTCCCATACTCAACCTAGATCACTTTTAAATAACAATGTTCCATTTTCGACGCCCTTCGGAAGGAAAATTTTAATGTTTGTGTGTACTTACGAAATAAGTGTTGGCACACTACACCTGTAATTGCTTTAAATAAATGGCTAGTCGTTAATAAGTACTAGCTATCTAGTACTTGCTGAGATAACATAACATTTAAAAACGTCGACATTAAAATTGGAAAAAATATCTGTAATTTCTGTATACACTAAGATTTTCTTCAACATAGCTATGAACCATATCGACTAAATCAGCTTTCAAACAAAAAACGCATTTAAAAACAGTGAATTTATTTAGGCGGTACATAACCAGGATACTATTCACTAAGTGGTAGTTCCCTCGTATGCGAGAGGCCGTCTGGGTTGGTACCACCGCTATATCTATTTCTGGAACGAGGCAGCAGTGTGTAAGCATTGTAGTGTTTCGGTTTGAAGGACATTGAGGCCAGTGAAATTAGTGGGCATTATGAGACTTAGCATCATATATCCCGGGATGGAATTAGAGTTCCGTGTGATGTTGCTTCTCTTTATGGATAGGCATGACGCTTACCATCAGGCGAGCGACCTGCTCGTCTTGTCATTCAAGCTAATAAAAAACTCAAAGACAGACAAAGGAGTAGAACTAATAATAACTTATTTTTGTCAGTGGTTAAAAAGTAGACACTACATGGAAATAAGACAGAGAAATACAACAATTGGACCACAACCCATTAACACATAACAAACTATATTGTGTAACAAATCTGTGATAATACTTTGCAAATGTTAATAAAACCGTGCAACATGCACTCATATTATTCCTTGCTTAAGAATGGAATCATTCTACATCTTCCCGTGGACGGTAAGAAACTCCACTTGCACAAGTCAACTTTACTATGAATTTTTATTTAAATGTCGTAGCTTTTATTCACTCACCCAATGCCACTTGCATGCTTGCATTGCTTGCATTGCTTGAAGCATGTTTTTAAAATGACTAGTATCAGGGCGATCGAACTTTGCGCCGCGCCTTTAAAAACACTTATCACTGTAAAATTGGGATTTAAAATACACTACAAACATATCATCCCAATCGATTGAACTGTTTTTGCGTGATGCGCGAACAGCAGATAGACTAGACTGTTTTATTATATTATTACTTTATATAGATAAAGTACACACATTATAAGCATAAATATTCTCGAATACAAAATATATAAAGTTATGTTCTCAGTGAAGTAAATATTTGATGCAACTTCGGATATACGTATTTACACTTATTAATACGAGAGCGGAGCAGTTCTCTTAGTGGATTAACTTTCAGGCAATCGTACCGAGTAGTAAATAAGGAAATGGGCACATTTGTCAGGGAAAATATTATGTAAAATTCAATTTTCCGCTGCGAGCGAATAAAATGCCAGTTCCAACTCAATAACGAGTAGTGTATGCTGTCAATAATGCAACTAGATGAGGATGCAATAAAAGTACTTTAAATTCAATCGCATTCTTCACTTTGTCTGGTATTCCCATTTTGAAACATTGCAGCCAGGGTAAGTGTGCAGTTGTCCCAAATCTAATTTGAAACGACTTGTGAACCTACAACCGTATCCTACATACGGTTCGAGGAATAAACGATTAGTTAAGAATTTTATTTGCGAAGTATGATGTAAGTTCGCGTAATATTCTGTGGTTCGCGTAGGAAAGAGCATCGTTATCGAAGGCGGTGTGTGGTGCGCAAAACTTTTACGCATTTATATCCCGGTTGCTTCGAGAGTTCTATTTCTAACTACCATATTCTACAAACTATCTCAGCTATATGCTTGAAGCTGATAAGTATAGAAGGCTGTGTACACGGAAATTAAAGTTTTTAAAATATATATTTGTAGTAAAGTTTAATATTTTTTGTTCATCGCCTCATTAGTCTAGTGGTAACGTACTTAAGCTATGAAACCGTGACAGTTCACAGGCTCAAATCCCGTGTCGGGCAATCTCCATAATCATGATAGTTTTCAATTCTAATCACACATATATAATTAGAATTGATGCCTTATATGGCGATATTGTGACAGGCTCGGAAAAAAGCTCGCCAACCTGTGGGTGTACTAATAGAACTTCTGTTTACGCCTCCGGGGATACTCTCAAGTAAGTAACTCGGTCTAGGTCTGAGCTTATACTTATATTATATTTTCCTTCACTTGCATATTATGAAACTTTAAAAGCTATTATTGGAGCAATATTTATTTGAAATATGAATAACAGTACAATATTCAAAACACTCACTGTTTCTCAAGTTTCGTATTGTTCACTCACTTGCATAAAATCAACCAAGTATAACCTATAAATATAAAAGTGAAATACTACTCACTCACTCACTGAATAATCACGATATCTCAAAAACTACTAAAGCTAGAAATTTGATCATGAAATTTGGTCAGGACTTTTGGAAATTTACATTTCAAAGGGGAAGAGGGGGATTCACGCGGGCGTAACCGGGGGCAACAGCTAGTATATATTTATCGAAACGTTAGTAATCAAGCTAATAGAACAAAGCATTCCTATCCTCCTATTTTTAAGCCGGAAAACATAACGACTGAAACACAGTATTAATTTTGTGGTTGTATATTTCAGTAAGAAAAATGAAAGCTTAACATGGAGAAGGAAACAAGCGGATGTTGTACGTTTTCCGCGACCGCTTATTAAACTAGATCAGGAAGAGACGCGCCAATTCTAGCTAAAAAGAGGAAATCCATTCAGCGGACTAAAAGATGTAGTCGCGTTGAGTAAATTGCCGTTTGCAACAGCTTAAAATTGAATTGTCACGGTCAGATTATTTGCTTTGAGTAGAAATTGTGTTCCGTTGATATGCAGACAATATTATTACACGTCCTCGTATTACACAAAACACCGATAGTGAGATTAATAAGTACGCATAACGAGCGTCATTCCCGTCAACCTCAATAGTACCTATAAGCACAAAGCTTCAATTCACGGCTCAATAAACTGAATCACCCGATACAATCATCGTGTAGTTGGATAAACCAATTTCGTATCAAATAAATCGATGAAAATGAGATTCCCCACGACGCAAAGGATATCAATTTAATATTCAACATTGCAGATCTAACGAAGTAGCAATAAACGTCGCTGCCATGCGTCATAATATAGAAAAGTCGAGGTTCAGGTCGGGATTCATGAGCTCTTTTATGTAACGTCACTTGAACTCGCTTCTAAAGTACAAAGTTGTAAGGAACTTTCGAGAAGCCAGTATATGAAAGTAAGAAGTGGAACAGCAATCACGCGACTAACTATGTAAACGTAGAATGACAGGCGGCATAGAATTATTTTTTATGCATTGTCAGCACAAAATCTGTAGGCGGTTGGCAGTTGACACCGCAATCTCCTTGCAGAATATCTTCCGCAAATGCTAAAAATGTAGACAGTCTATAAAGATACGTTTGATAATTCATTTATAAGCGGTTTTTAATAAACTGCTTAGATAAAAGTTGTCAATAGTAAGATGACTTACGGTATACTGCTTTTACGGTGTTTTTTATCCCCGGTCTGTGCAAATCAGCGTGCATGAATGTATTTACATGTTAAATATTAGTTTTCAGCGACTGCAGCGTAACAAGATACAAATCGAAAAATAGAAGCGACGTGCAAAGTAAAGGTATACGCCGCTCCAATAAATACAACTCGCTAAAAGAACGCTTCTAGTTATCATTTATTTTTCACGCAGTCGCTAGAGATTTGTGAGGCGGTAAAATTCATTGCTTTGTAAAAACAATTCACGATAAAAAAAACTGTATTAGTCAGTGAGAGGGGTCTGGGAAAATGAGAATTGTGTCAGAAGTACTTATTATACGGATTCGGAACTACAGGCCTAAAAAACATCCGGTTGGGTCACGAGTAAGACACAAGTTTTTCCCGATACGACTTCATGTGTCCCTTATAGAAAGCAAATGACTTTCAACGTAATGAAGAACAGGCATATACAATTATACATTGCCATAGAAAAAATACGTTACAAACAACATTCTAATCATCGAGCCTGTCAAGCCTTTGAAACTGTTTCAAAGATCAGATGAATATTCCAAGAAACTGTCTGTACAATAGATTTGAATGAAATTGCTTTGAATAATGTTATGAATTAAATACGCAGCCCATGTTAAGTGTTAATGAGTAAAAATATATCGTGTTATAACTCAAAAAGATTGCTTGAAGGTAATTTTAATTGAGTTACCTTTAGACGGCCTGTTGACATTTTAATCAGTGAAGTTACTGTTAAATGATAGAACTACAGCTGTTGTTTATTTTCCAGTGAATTAATATTCACACATGTCATATTTAACACGAGACCGAGCGACTTTTCGACACATTAGACGTAATAATGCACTTTTAGGAACTTAGAGCAGCAGAAATGGCATCTCCAAATTCAGATGATGGTATTACATCCATAAACTAGGCAAAAACAGTGTTACTCGCCAAAAATCTGTAATATGTCTACTTTCGCACAAAACACAAGTTCGATTTGTAACTCAAAAGGCAGTAAGCATGTAGTTAAGTGAAACGAAGCGGTACCTCGCGGAGATCACCATAGTTGCGTCTCAACCGTCTAAAACAAATGTATGTCATTTGTTCTGAAAACGAGATGCAGGAAAAGCTTAATACAGACCTGAGAGCTACGTGTCGTACGTTTACAAAACACAATATCTTCTTCCTGCCCAACCTACTAAGTAGAGTCAAGGTACCTACTATATATTGTAAAGATGATGAAGATGGCTTATGGATTTATGCCTGTTTGACGTTCTTGTTTTACAGCAGAGGTCAGCAAACGAGCAAGTCGGATGGTAAGTGAACTTAATCGACCATGAACACCCACAATAGAAGAAGAACCATGGATACGTTGCCAACCTTAAAGGAAAGGAACGGGGAATTGTGAAGAGTGGGATTTGGGCCTTTAGGAATCTCATTTACCGAACGAAACACAACAGCTGCCACTACACGTCCGTTTTTTGTGCGACAGTGGTAACAACCCGGTCGAGCCGGGTCACTCATGATGTAGATAAAACTGTCTACGGCATAGCTCTACCACTTTGCACAAATAATCTACTTTTAACATATTATACATATCACGTTTTAAACGTCCCAATGTTTTAATCTTTTACATTGTTTGGGTGCCGGAGCATTATCTACCACGACATGTGAGTTTAATTTTAATATCAAACTTTTAATTCTCTCTCTTATGACATGGCTGAACAAATGTTGAAATTTTACCGCTGGGACCAGAGGGCCAATTCTGCTATTTTAACTGACACTGCGAATTAATTTTAACCGAACTGAGATTACATTTTGAATTAATTAAAAATATGGCATTCTGCTCCTTTAAAAATTCGATATCATCTCAGTTAAATTGCATTTAAACTGTCAATTCGATCAACTTTCAATGTCTTTCTTTTGTTGAAATTATGGCTTCGCATTATTATGCATTTCGCCAATGACAAGTATTTTACCGAATTTTACGTATCAGCTGCCATAGACTAAATTCTAGAAATTAAAAATGACCTAAGCGACAAAATCAATGTTACCAACTCACAATAAAATACCCACAATATGACTAATTTCAGTGATTAAAAAATTACGTAACTGGAGGTTATGATTTTTTAATTAATTGATTTGACTAATTCCATGTATTTTATTTATTTAATTAATTTATCTATTCCATGGCATCACTGAAGGAAAACGGCACAAAAGCACCACTGAGGCAGTCCTTTCCGGAAATAACCACAATCGCGATTATTTTATTGAAATTTGAGATTCTACCGAATTACGGTTTTGCAACACTGCTGAGGACGTATTTATAATAATTATGAATTGTGCGAGAGTTTCGGCGGGAATTTTGACAGTGCGATTGATCTCATAATTTAATCTACACTAATATTCTAGAGGAAATATTTTTTGTATTTTTGTATATAACAAATAAACTAAAAAACTACTGGGCCGATTTCAAAAATTATTTTGCCGTTAGAAATCTACATTATTATTCTAATATTTTACTGAAATAACGAGTCCACAAAGAGGAACAATTTTGACTACTTTTAGTTGCTTGCAGTAAAAGAGAATAAAGTTAAGAATTTATCTGCAGCTCACAGTCACTTCACCTCAGTGTTGCCAAGTCAGATTTTTGAAAATACCGTTGTGCACATTAAAATACGGTATTTGCGCCAAAAATACAGTGCTTGATGGGAAAAAATACAGTGTATTTTACAGTGCAATAAAATGTCGTACAAAAAAGGAAATAATTAAATTATTAAGTAAAATATAAATTTATTTTAAACTTTATATCCTAAACTAACTTAACATTTTATTTGTATATATCGATCGCTGCAGAAATGGATGGCTGCGATGATGATGATATCGGTTTAGTTTTTTTAATGTGTTTAATCAAAGAGTTTTATGTATACTACTAGACAAGCTGCGCGGTACATAGAAATTGTAGTTTAATAAATTAATTAAATTGTAGTATAGTAAATTAGTTGTATTACTAAGTTGCAGTCAATTGACCGTAACTCAATATTATCATCTCGCTTACTCTCAACTAGAACCCCTATTGCGCTCCCTGTTTGTGAACTGTCAAACTCCCGCGTTATGTGACGCAGTTTTACTTCTAAATAACCTGTCTAGTAGTATACAATAATAATACGAAATTTTGACTGTAAAAAAATACTGTGTTTCCATATACGGTATTTATAAAAATACGGTGTCCAGTAGATGACATGAAAATACGGCAGATCTGCTGTAATTACAGTGCACTTGGCAACACTGCTTCACCTTCAGTCACATTTCGTTCTCAATTAATATTTTGACGTTTGTCTATAGACGAAATGCATTTTATATAGTTAAGTGTCAAAATTGTTACCAGAATGCCGTTTTGGTTCAGTCAACTTCTATTCTACTTTCGATATCATTGCGTTCTAAGTTCTTGAATATTGGTTTAGCAGAATACCATTTGCAACTTTCTTGTCGCTGAGATCAGATCGGAATGATATTTTGAACAATTAAAATTAAGAGAATTGGCCCTCAGGGATTTAACATGCACCCTAAGAGACAAGGGATAGAGAAATTTATCAAGCTTTATGCATGTACTGGCAATGTGTTTAATTTATTCAATAGACGATAAATTATTTTTAGGGTTTTTATTATAAAAAATATTATGATGTATTAACATGGGATAACGCTTGTGTCCCCGAAGGAGTAGGTTAGAGGTGTAACGATGATACGATATATGGAAGATTAAAACAAACTCTTACATTACATTTATGCAACAATTTACAAATTAATATTATTATAATTTGATCTTCATTGACTTTTTTTATGGTATAGACCGGCAAACGAGCAAGTGGGTCACCTGATGGTAAGTGATCTCCACCGCCCATGTACGCCCACATTACCAAAAGAATCATGGGTGCGTTGCCGACCTTAAAGGAAATGGATAATTAAGGGATTGGGAAGGGGAGGGGGTTTGGGCCTCCGGATACTTTACTCACCGTACGAAACGCAGCAGCAAGCTGCTACTTTACGCCGGTTTTCTGTGAGACAGTGGTAACGACCCGGACGAGCCTACATGGTGTAGACAAGTACTCTACAGCGTGGCTCTACCACTCATAGTGACTCTACCACTCATGAGTATCGAGATCTAAATAATCAGGTCTCTAGATTGAGATTTTTTGACAGGCAGATAATTATTTTCTTCAATTGGACTAATTTCAATAATTCTGTTTGACATTCCCATGCAATACGAACTTCCACACGGGCGAAATAACAAATTTGTATTTTTTTGTATACTAAAGTAAAAAAACAGCAGTCTCCGTGGTGCAGTAAGCGAGTAGCTGGTTGTGAAGTGAGAGGCCACGGGTTTGATTTCGGCACCGAGGCAAAATGTATGTGTGATCCATAAATATTTGTTTCGGATCTGGGTATTTCCTTCCCAGAGGGGTTGATGTCAGGCGTCAGTCGGAAAAAACTACAAGTCAAATCTTTCTGTAACATGTGTTATATGTTGCACTAACCCCACTGCGAGTGGGATAAGGGCAGATGAAGAAGAGAAGACTGCAAAACAAAACTAAGACGTTATAATTTCATGTTCGTATGGAAATAAAGACAGACGACGAGGGTGACAATATTTTATAGATACATTTTTCTGTAAAAAAATCGATACGTCTTTTCCGTGGATGGAATCATCTTTATGGCCCTTTGGTGCCGCTACGTCAAGTATCAAATAGTGTTTTCATTCCAAAAATAAATAATCTATAATAGCAAAAAAAATATCTATTACCACTATCGAATCCAAATGTGAGTGTAAGAGGGTCACCAATACCTTAGGCCAAAACCAACCTTACTGCACGTGGTAGGTACTTGGCGAAACTTTGTTCCCGTTGCAGGTTGCGACGGTCAGACAGTGGGTCGCCCCAGACACAGTGGGTAGCCCCAGAGAATACCATATCCACTGTCAAATAACGCTAGGCAGAAAGAACACCATCAAATCAGCATATCAATCCTTTCAGATTAAATTTGACTTAATAATAAAACAATTATCAAACTTTCGATAATCCTATTGTTTATTACTTTACTAGATGTTAATATTTACCACATAGGGTATTTAAACCTGTGTTTCAGAAAAAATAGAATATATATAGTACGCTATTTTGTTCAATATATTGTATTAGGTGCAGATTGGGCATTATCGCCAAAAGGGTTAGGTAGATAGTCTTCGGATCCGTCGATAGCCTGAGGATATTATTTTCTTTTCTTTTCGCCTGAACAACGAATATAGCTCGCCTCTTGACCATAAAAAGCACCAATAAAAAACAACAAAACAATTATAAAATGCTGCATAGCACTTGCACTACGCTCGTCACCCCGAGATATTAAATGTTAAGTCTCATAATTCCCAGTAATTTTACTGGGAAACTTAATGAGTGTTACAAATACCACTTTTCGAAAGTTCTGGATGGTATTATTAGATGGTAGATCTCTCGTATGCGGGAGGCCGTCTGGGTTATTACCACCGTTTTGTTTATTTCTGCCGCCAATTAACAGTGTGTAAGCACGGTTGTGTTTCGGTTTGAAGGTCATTGAAACCAGTAAAATTACTGGGCATTATGAGACTTAACAACTTACACCTCGGGGTGATGAACACAGTCCAGTGACATGCAATGCTTTGTATTTTATGTGTGTTGTTGTGTCTGTTTGTATGGGCAGGCGTAGCGCTCACCATCAGGCGAGAGACCTGCTCGTTTCTATTTAAAAAAATATGAACGTTCTACTTCGTTACAATATGGCAATTTAATGTCGTACTTATAAAAAAATGCTTTATTACAAGTACTTATTAAAAACAGCACAGTTCAATAACATTTTAATTACCTACCATAACAAGTCAACACTTTTTAATAGAACATTATAAGATAAGATATCCAACACAACAGTGAACGCAATTTTATTCCAGTTCTTTGTTCAGAAACACAAAAAGATTTTATCGAAACGTTTGCCCCTGATTAGAATAAAAATCTGCGATGGCACTAACAGCTGCATAGAGACAACAATATCTTATTTTAAGTAAAATCTTTCCGAAAGCATCTGGACATAATACAATATTAAATTGTAAGAATGATTTGATACAATCTAAATGTATATTAGAAGACATTAATTATAAGATCAATCTATAAATATAAAAGCGAAATATCACTCACTCACTCATTGATTAACTACAATATCTAAAAATCTACTAAAGCTAGGATCATAAAATTTGATCAGATAATAGTTTGTTTAATCTAGGGGCCCCCGCTAAGAAAGGATTTTTGGAAATTTATATTTCAAAAGGGAAAAGGAGGAGATCACGCGAGCGGAGCCGCGGGCAACGGTTAGTCTTACATATAATAATAATAATACTAGGCCTGTATTAAACAAGTCCCACTGCTGGGCAAGCAAGCGATAATTAACGTGTGTATTCAACACTTAACTCAGAAAAGTCAGCGGTACATGCACTTGGGGCTGGTTTCGAACCTGCGACTTTCGTCTCGACAGTCCGTACTCTCCGCTTAGCTATCGCTGCTATATTAATCTTCCATACTCAATGATAATATTTTGAATCATATGCGACTTTCATATTACATGACAAAAATAAGGGATGGAGACGAATCTTATTGAAAAATGTTCCAATTGGAACATAATATTCCAGTTGGAACATATTTGAATCTTGACTTTACATTGACTTTGTACTCTACCTAATATCTTTCTATTTGTAAGTACAACGGATTTATTTATACTTGCCTTTTTTTAAAGTACTTGTAAGAAACACACAAAAGAGAAACTGGATACATACATACGCACTCACGCCTGTAATCCCCGAAGGGGTAGGTAGAGGTGTAACCAGTACACCCACATTTCACCAAGCGTATCTCCGTCCCAAGATGTGATAGGGGGCGAGCCTATCGCCATACCAGGCACAAATTCCAGACTCCTGGCTGATACTGAGCATTTCGTAATAGAAAAACCTAACACCACTTTATCCGACTTGGGGATCGAACCCGAGACCTCAGCGTCAGCCTCAATCGTACGCATTACTACTGCGCCACCGAGGCAGTCACTGGATTTACGACGGGATCAATAGAGGTATTTTTATTAGACTGGATAAAAAGACAAGCTGGTCGCTCGCCTGATTTTAAACAGTTTTTAACACATTACAACAAGATTACAGTCGGGTTGAAGGAACTGCTACCTAAATAGTCAGACAAAAAAAAGATTAAAATGTCGCACCAACTTGCTTTTGAATAATATTATGAAATAAAAATATACGGAGAAGATACTTAAGTGGTATAAAGGAATTCATACTTACGTTTTCGTTTTAGATCCCTAAACTAAGTGACTTGATACGAAACCATACGTACAAAGAAGATGTAACGTTTCTTTTATATAACCACTCAGTCGGCCTCAATCCACCTGACACGGGATCGCTAACCCGACCAAACAAACCGCGATTAGAGGTCCTGAGCAATCCATTCGTGCGTCATGTACGTGGAGAAGGAATAAAATAGTAGAACTTACAACTAATATACCTGAGGCACTAGGTTCTGTGGTTAAACAGTTGAGTGAATATAATGAAAATAACTTTTTTGATTACCCTTGAGTGGAAAACTCAAATATGCACAATTATTTCCAAAGGTTTAAAAGCGCTCCAAATTAATAAACCACACTATAAATGTACTACACAGTGGTCGTAATTCTACAATGTACCAAGTATCGCTGGCATGGGCTAATTGTCTAATGAAATTAATACTAATTTAAATATATTGTTCCATTGTATAAACTTATTTAACCAAAGATACTTAGCGCCTGTTCCACAATATGAAATTAAATATAAACCACCAGATAAAGTATTACACACACGATTTACAAAGTACGAATTTGATATACTGTATTGACAGCGTGGTAATTTTATATTTTGCTGTCTTATATTTTATTCGACATTCGAGTGTGAAAAAGGGGCTGAGGGTCTGTTTCACAATCTCTAAGTAAACGTTATTTATCAGATATCATATTTGGCAGCAAATTACAATACATATACATATACATAACATATTATATCAAATTGGTACTACCTAAGTTGGCTGTTTTATATGCGATCTAGCGGATTACAGTTCAAACAGACATTGTGAAATAAGTCCTAAATGATGCAATGTAAATTTCCCCGGACTTATTCATTCTTATCTGTTGACATTTGCAAACATTTGAAAAGGGATCGGCAAAATCGTCGGCGTTTGAAAATAGAGCAAAAGGTAACTGTTTCATTCGCCATTCACTAGATGCTAGATAGGTGGCCACGGGCAAAAGTTTGGTAATCTTGTCAGTGGCGTTGGTCGGAGCAAGCCGCAAGTTTCGATCGCAGCTATCTCCGTAGTCGCCGCCTAATTAGATTGGGTGGAACAAGCTTCCTTGTAGGAATACTAAAGCACATGTTAAGTGAACAGCGTAGCATTTTACTCGTACTGAAACCGTAATTCAAACTGCAATTTTATAGGTACACGGGTGCTCGTTGTTAGTGTCTTTTGGGTAACAATTCAAAATTATATCTACAACTACGCTAATAGCTACTGCTATCATAAAAGTTTATAACATTGTTACAGCTCGAGCCCTATTCAATTTTAATAATTATTCTCTGTTAAATAGAAGATACTGTGCGTTTTATATAAGCATGTTTAAAAACGTCGAAATTTTCCTAAATGGCTCAAGTAAATTCTATCGATATACTAGTTCTTTTAAAAAAATGTAAAATGTAATATTGAATAAAGCTTAAACAGTAGTAGTAAAATTAAACAAAGAATTTTTTAAATTATGATACTTATATTTAACATGTTTTAATTTATACGCAGAGTGAGTTCAATATTGCTTATAACATCTATAAAACCGCACTACCAAATCTTGTTAAACAGATTGTAATACTTAATTATAATTAATATTTCATGTTGAACCGGATCCATTAACAAACACAATATAAATTAACAACACATAAATATCCCAACACACATTCCACAACTAAATAATATCACGCATCCACACACGAATTGCAATTTTGTACGCTTTGGAAGTTGCGACAGTGTATAAAAATGTAACGAAAAAAAAACTTGTTTTCACTTATTAAGCGCTTTGCATACATGTGTGTACACAGTCCACGACCCGTAAAAATGTCACGGGTCCGAGCCCGGGTTCATGATAAAATAAAATATACAAACACAGAAATGTATGACGTGTTCAAACGCGATTTTCACAAATTTGTTCAGTGAATCGTGTCGCGCTACGAGTCTGACAAACACAGCCGGGTGGACCGAAGCCGACAAATATCTAAAGTTAAATCCTTGCCGGAGATAACTATACGGTACTTTCCAATGTATGGTTTAACTGAGTCATATTAATTATGGACAACTTTGAGGCTAAATCTGATTATTATACACAATAAATTATGAATAGGCAGCCGGTGTTCTAGGTACACAGTCCCAAAGTGACACGTCAGAAAAATGATTTGTAAAGAGAACATAATAATACTTAGTATTTGTAATTTTTTATAACAAATCTACACAAAGGCGATCAATGAAATTGTAGCTACTTTGTTGCAATACATCGTGTGGAGCACTTGAAAACTTAAACTTTTGCGAAAACACCCCAAAAGACCAATAAAACGTTCAGCTAAATGTCGGTACATTAAGTCACATTATTGCCATTGTCGGAGCATTGGCTGAAACTGCGTTTTATTTTACGAAGTGATTATATTGCTCATATACACATTAAAACTTTGGTCCTTTGCGAGATTAGACACATTAGATTCGATATTGGTTTAACAGAATACCTTTGAATTTTACATGTATTTTTCTATAGCCGCCTTAGCGCAGTGGTAGATTATCTGTCTTTGAAACTTGAAGCAGGTTCGATTTTCGCACGGGGACAAAATTGTTTGTGTGATCCACGGATATTTGTGTTACCGTAGTGCCTCGTAGTATATTTACAAAAATATTTGTCCTATATTATACACGTCCGACTGCTGGGCACTGGCCTTTTCTACTTAATGAGAAGGATTAGGCCTTAGCCCACCACGCTAGCCTAATGCGAGTTGGCAGACTTCACATACCTTTGTAATTCTTATGGAGAACTTCTCAGGTATGCAGATTCCTGACTATGTCTCCTTATATGCTGTATATGTTTAAAAATATTATTCGCTAATCCCACGTATTATTACCAGACAATTATTTTATACGCGCATTGTATTTTCACAGTGGGCTCTGCCTATCTTGCATCCATTTGTCTTTGACCGCCCCAGGGGTACCGGTCTGACATCAACTTCATGCAACCTGTCACGCGCACGTTTACAAAATAAGCATCTATTATTACGCACACTGAAAATACCCTCAGGGTGTAATTACAGGGGCAGTATTGTTTTTCCTCAACACAGCCTGTCCTCTCGTCCTGGTTAAACAAGATAGTTTAAACGTCACAAAGGTAAATATTCCATGGACGTATGTATGTGTTTCTGTTATGATATAGTTCTGCATTTAATTAAACCAACGTAAACAGCTGCCTCGTTGTAACGTGTTCTGTCATCTGATGTAGTACTTAATGACTACACTATCAAGTTGAACATCTATCTATTTGCTCGCCGCTCCGCCCGCGTGAATGTCTTTTTCGGGGACAATGTTTTTTTGTTTCCCGTCCAAAAAGTACTCTATGTCTTCCCCAGGATATAACCTACCTCCTTACCAAGTTTAATTTAAACCCGTTCAGCCGCTTAGCCCTGAAAACGTTACAGACAGACAGGGTTCCTTTCACATTTATAATATGAGTATGAATTAACCTCTTAGCTCCATTACGAGGGGTTTGTTTCGTGGTATATGTAAACGATAATACTGCTTTGTCAGGTCAGTGTTTGAGAAACGACCCTTTTCAATATAGGCCTTATAACAGGGAAAATTCGTCCATTCATTGAACGTGGTGTTAGCGATTTCTCTCCATTGTTCCTTCATTTTTTTTCAGTATTTTCCTTATCCATGGCCTCTTCAATATCCCATTTCACTTCGGTTCGAATAACTAGGTATCATTACACCCCCACCAGCTGTTACGTTTTACGACCAAACTTGTTTTATTATGTTCCAAGCATCATTGTAAACTTTACTAACGAGTTTCAATTTTGTTTATAGATAAAATGTGTCGAACGTCATTATTTTACCGAGAACAATGTCGTTACCTTCATTATTTTATGTAAACGTTGGTTGTATCAATACGGAATAAGAATTTAAAGTTTTCAAGACACTCCGGCATTACTGAGAGTATTTCCAATCTGTTGCACTGGGTTAAACATAAACCATGCTCGGCTGAGTTTCTATTCTAATAAATTCTTGCAAACAAAGAAAGTATTTTGATTTATATAAAGTTAAGCCAAATTAATAGAATTTGTAATATTTATTTATTATACTATTGCGGAAATATAGTATGAATAATTTACCACGTACATGGATAATGGTTTAAAGCTCAACGGTAAAATGGTAGAGCCACGCTGTAAACACTTTTTTCTAGTCATGTATGGGCCGGCTCGTTCGGGACATTACCACTGTCTCACAGAAAACCGGCGTAAACTAGCAGCTTGCTGCTGAGTTTCGTACGATGAGTGAGATATCCGGAGGCCTAAACCCCCTCCCCTTCCCAATTCCTTAATTATCCCTTTCCTTTAAGGTCGGCAACGCACCTATGATTCTTTTAGTTTTGTGGGCGTACATGGGCAGTGGAGATCACTTACCATCAGGTGACCCAATAGCTCGTTTGCCGGCCTATGTCATAAAAAAAATTAAAACAAAACTAGAGGAAAAGAAAAATTACGAGACAATGTGACAAGGACGAGCCCTAAATGGAGCAAGCAACTAGGTCCACGGTTATTTATCATTCAAGTATTCGTTTATTGAATTATAGCCCTACCTTAGTACATAGTTTTTTATTGATATTATAAATTAATTAAAGGGTAAGCATTAAAAATCCATGGGTATTTTATAGTTAAAAACGCATACCGAGTATTTTTATTAGTACCAAATATTTATAAACCACCGAATCCGTATTACGAGTACATGTATTGTTCTATGCGAATGGGATTTCTACGGTGACAAAGGCGCGAGAAAAAACTAGTTTTTAATATTAATAACTTTGAGCGGGTTACGCAAAAATACACGCTCACATTGCTGTAAACACGTATGATACTCGTACGATATATATTATGTAAGGTCATTGAAAATATAAAAACGAAACTCTTTTATTCCAAAATCCATTATCCTACGAAACAATTTCTCATTTATATGGATAACAATGCCCTTTGTTTCTTTGGGCCTGTAATTCAGTCTCACTACCTTTTTACTAGAGAATGTTTACCATTAAGACAAGAAACAATCTTATATTTTTGGAATTTTTGGATGGCAATTGAACATGGTGAACGAAGATAAAAAAACCGGCCAAGTGCGTGTCCGAGTTCATACACAGTAAAGAGTTCCATAATCATAAAATATCCCATATCCCAAAAACTATACAACCTAAGTTATTGAAACTAATTTTCGTAGGAAGTGCCTGTTAAGTTATATTGATATTATACCTTGAATTTTTTCAGGAATTTCCACTCATAGTTTAAAAATTTGAAATTTTGTATTTTCAGATTTTTTGTACACAGATATCTCACAAACTAATGACTTAAATAAAAAATCTTTTAGCAACCTCTATATCATTTTTAAATATTATCCAACGATACCACACATGCCTATGTTCAATTGGAAAAAATACTCCCCAGTTAGGTACATGTATGGAGAGCCTCACCTATATTTCTTTAATTTCATTATCTACACATTTGTGTAGCGGTTCATAGAATACACCTATCACCTAAATTTCATCAATATAGTGCAAATAGTCTCTGAGTATAATGGATGTGACATACGGACATGACGAAATTATAAGGGTCCGTTATTGCTATTTTAGCCAAATAGAACCCTAAATGAAGAAGAATTTTATAATATTTTTATATTAAGTTTAAAAGCCTCAAGCTGACAACTTAAATGTGGTACACAGCGGGTCTTGCAAAGTTCCATTTATTACCCTTTTTTCCAAAGCCTAATGGCCTCGGACACTCTAACTGTTAAGAAGGCTAGCTGGCAAATCGGCGAACTATTTTATAGTCAAATTAAAATTTGTTGAAACAAGCCGGCGAAGTAATGGTAATGTGGGAAACGAATGTTTGCGCGTAGCCGTTTTTTAATTCGATTAAAAGCTTCTTATGTATATTTCATGTTCCTGCGAGTATATACGAGTATGATACAACTAACGTGCACAAAATAAGGAAAAAGCCATCCAACCCATCCGAGGGGAATTGCAACGTAAAAAGGCTGGTACAGTTTTTATTCCAATTCACACCCGTATTTCCGGTCCATTTGCATTACGTAACTAACTAGTATAGATCTGGTAAGTGTATTTAAATAAATTGGAGCCAGGTATGTTAATATTTAGATACATTGCATATACGCCCGAGTTACACGAACGATGCCGCTTTTTATTTTTTTAACAATAACAATTGAGTGACAATTCAAACGTAATCCTAAGACCATAAATTCCACTCTGGCTTTTTATCACTGACATTCTCTTTTTAGTAAAGGATTAGAAACGATAAAAGTAAAATGCATTTTGTATTTGCGGTTGTATTCTCAGATATTCTTGTCATGGAAATGAATCTACTGGAAATATATATTCTGAACATATTATTATGTTGTATGAGTTACCTTTTAATTAGTGTTTCGGTGAGCTGAATAAGAATATTTGATAGGTATGTTGTGTTAAAATAGCATAAGCTAAAAAATGGTTGAGCCACGTTTTAGACAGTTTTGTCTACGGCATGCATTGGGTGGTTCGACCGAGTTGTTACTACTATTTTACAGAAAACCGACGTGAAATTGTGGCTTGCTGTTGCGTTTCGTGTAGTGAATGAGATCCGGAGACCCAAATCTCCACCCCTTCCCAATCCCATAATTATCCCTTTTCTTTCAAGGTCAGCAACGGTTCATAAGGTGTTGTGGGCGTTTATGGGCAATGAAAATCACTTACCATCAGGTGATCCATCTAAGTAGGCCTGTATCCCCAAGAGGCAAATGGGCAACTAGTATACCTACACCCTACTAGTTTATTTCTGTCTCATGGTGTGATAGGTGGTGAGCCTATCGCCATATTGTGCACAAAATACAATCCCAGCCAACTCATGTGATAAAAATTTGAATAGAAAACGCAAACACCATTTGTGATTTTTTGATTTGAACTAAGGAACCGTTTTCTTAAGCGAAGTACGCTGCCATTAGATTGGTCAATGAGGCGATGCTAGAGTAAGTAATTTTAAAGGAAAAATAAACAAATTGTCAACCTGACAATAAGTGATCAGCATGACCCATGAACATGTTCCACGATGCCAGAGCAAAGGTGAACACGTTGCCGACCTTAAGATAAGGAATAGGGACTATAAAGAGGAAGAAGGAGATCTTTGGCTCTTCGGCAATCTCAATGATGGAATGAAACGCAAGAGCAAGTCACTTCGCGTCGGTTTCCTGAGAGATAGTGGTACCACGCTGGTCGGAGCAGCCCTTTCATAGGAGTCCAAATTGGGCACCGTGTGACTCTACTACTTATACTAAAATGTCTTCTCCTTCTTACATCTGCCCTTATCCCACTTGTAGTGAGGTGGGCGCAACCTGCGTTTTAAGACATGCTACAGAAAGATTTGACTTGTAGTTTTTACGACCGGCCGTCCGCCTGACGTCGACCCCTCTGGGGAGAACACACCCAGACCGGAAGCAAATATTTGTGGATCACACAAACATTTATCTTGATGCGGGAATCAAACCTGCGGCATTTCGCTTTCAGAGACAGCTACTCGCCCGCTGCACCATGGAGTCTGTCTTATTACTTGTACTACACCGCCAAAATTTGTACTACACGAAAAAATTTCCTTGAAAAATAGGTAATCCACGTGCCGTGAAAAATATCAGATAAAATGAGTATCCCTAAGTAGTAAATAAACACCCTATATAAACAAGTTTGTTTACGAACCATCCGGAAAAAATATTTTTTACTTCATGAAAGGTTGCGTATTGGGTAGATAGACATCGGAAAAAGCAAGCTCGCCTCAAATCGGAGTTGAAATTTCAAATATTAAGGCGTATGGTTATGGACTGTAGTTGATGTTAATTTTAACTGTCATACCTTTATCCAATCCTGAGAAATAGGGTCTTGACAGAACAGAGAGATTGACTGACGAACAACAAGAATAATCCTATAACGGTCCCGTTTTTCCTTTTGTAGTACAAACACTCAAAAATTAGTACATAAATATTACCGTTTCCCGATATAATGTAACCGTAATTAAGTGATCGGTTTTAACTCATATGATGAATGACAAATGGCTATTAACGTCCTCAGCGAATCATATTAACTTGCAGTACGGACGAGAGCCGCGGTACACGAAACCACCATAAATAAAGCCGGTTTATTAGCGAGCCAATAAATCAGTTTTCAAGTCAAACAAACGACCAATCAACTGAACCTTCTACTGAATCAATTAACTTCCAGATGAAACTTGTATGTATTCATACTAAGTCGCTACATACATCCTTCTGTAAGTAATTCTTTTCATCACGGACGTAAGATTAAATAATTCGCGTCAAATAATGCACCAGAAAGTCAAAAGTTCAAAAGACGAAAGGCCCGTTTAGCATATCTTTACATATTTTGTGGGTTGGGAAATTTTATGCCAAATTCTATACATCGTTTATGCGAAGACAACTGTGAAGTGAATGCCACTAAAGAAGTAGATGACTGTACGCTTACTCGACACGTTTTCTCCGAAACTTATCTAATTCCGAAACTCATCCTGTGACCGTGAAAAACGCTATTAAACTAATAAAACTTTGATGAAATTCATGATTAGGTAATGTTCTGGGATTCAACGCCACTGTTTATGTGTTTTGTCCATGAAATTTTATCTTACTAAATTTAAAATATGTTACGTATATGGTACATCTTCGGTTAAGTACTTAATACTTATAAAGAACTTTCATTTATCCACAAAGTTTAGACATATTTTAATTAAACTTTTATCTATCAAATTATAAAACACTGGTTAAAAATGTCCTTTATGAACTCATTCCATGTTAATCTCATGTAGCTGTTGGGAAAAACTTTATAACTCAAATTAAACTGACCCAAAAAACGTTAAAAAGTTAAAATATAATTAAACTAATTTGAGTCGATGGTATCAATCATTGACCACTAAAAGTGATAATTTGGTTTTTCTATTACGAAAATGCTCAGTATCAGCCCGGACTCTGGAATTTATGCCCGGTATGGCGATAAGCTCGCCCCCTATCACATCAAGGGACGGAGATACGTTCGGCGAAAAGTGGGTGTACTCGTTACACCTCTGCCTACCCCTTCGGGGATTACAGGCGTAAGTGCATATGTATTTTTGTCGTTTTATTTTTTGTTAAAATGTTTTTATTTTGCTATTATTAGTGGAAAAAATATCAATAATATACATAAATATCGAAATTTTCACGTTTCATCCCCGATTTCACCCCCTTATGGGTGGAATTCTTTATTCAAGTATAAATGGGACCACGACCGAGGGAAAACGTATCGAATACAAAAGTATGTTCCAAATCGGTCGGTCCCTATACAGAACCTCCTTCGTTTTTATTCATCCGTTAAAAGTAAAAAAAAAATAACAAAATGGCGCATACTAAACCGAATATAGATATGAAAATATATTAAGTTAAAAATTTATATTGCACCGAAAAAGATAATCCATTTGCGTAAAACTGTATAACTTTTAATGGCGCGCTATTTTAGTTCTCTCCTGTAGCTATATTCGTAATTTACACTGGAAAACAAACACGATATGTTAATTATTTTGATATTAACATGTACCCACATTTGTATAAGTATGTTGCGTCATTATACCCTTTATAATATTATTATACCACGCGTAATGAAACAAGCACGTCTAATTATATTCGTTAATGTTATTTTGAATTTTAAAAGCTTTGAGATAAACAAAAACAAAGAAGATTTTATCCACACATACTAATCACACTGCCCACATAATATAAGATTTTTTTTTCTTGAATGTATGTTTAAAAAAAGAACGAAATATAGTAGGCACAAAACTTAAATACATATCCTTTTTAAATAGTAAATGCTAAAATTTTATCGCTGTACTGCGCAAAACCGTTTCTCAATTAATGGGTGATTATTTGTGAATAAATCAGTAGATGCATTGTAAAATAAATTGTTCTTGTACCGTTGCCAAAATTAAGGTTTTTGCCTCCGAAGCATCCAAAAGTTTAATTAAATATATTATGCAACATAAGTTCTGATAAGCATTTCCAAGCCGAAGTAAGCAAACGGAGGTAAGCCGACTGACCATAGGTGCGCTTACATAGAAAAGGTTCAGGTATTTTCGTATGAATTTATCCAACTTAAATGAAACTACATATTTCATTAATACGCTTGGAATTAGGGACATACATTTATTTCTTATATAGTATGTATTCTTGTCCTAAGAAGAATCTGTTAAATTTGATAATTATTGATAACTATTATTATAAATGTGAGTTTCGATGTTTGTGAATTTGGATGTTTGTTTATCAATCACGCCTTATCAGGTGATAGGTTTTGGGTGAAATTTCGCACACAGGTAGACCGTGACTTGGATTAAGACGTAGGCTACTTTTATCCCGGAAAAAGACGTTCATGCCGGAGGAGCTACGAGCAAATGCTAGTATTTGATACGACTTTGAATACTTCGTTTGCTGATGATATAATATAATCTTTAAAGTTATATTCCCTCACTACTACGATACTATGGTAAGTTATACGGCCGTATAATAAATATAAGATACGCCATCCACGAAGAATAAAGAAATAAAGGATTGGCATTTCAAGATATCATAAAGAAGAAATTTGTCGACGAAATGTGACGAAAAAAACTACAAAACTATTGTATACAGACCGATAAAGATTCTTAATCGTATATCTAGATAATAGGTTCAAGTAATGTTTGCATGTTATTTACCATTCGCTTTAACAAGTTAGGTTTACAACCCATCTTGTTTGTTAGTATAGCCAAATATAACTCCAAATAGCTTTTTCTCTATTCTGTGTACAAGTAAAAACACCATTATCGGCCGACCTCCGCCATGATAGTATGGATCATTTGCCATGAAAATGGCTATTCTTTTACTACGTTTAATGTGAAGTGCTATGTTATATATCAACTATGAAGAATCAAATGCTCATATAAAAATGTAAAAAAGTGATTTTTCTCTATGTCTGCGGGGTTTTTCATAAAACATCTTTTCATTTATGATGACCGCTTTACGATTCTGCAATCACATTTATTTGATATTTTTACAAGACCGCATTTCTAATAGCTTCGGTATTAAATTTATTACAAAAAGTCGTATTTACCATTTTAATGCTCCCCATAAAGAGAAATAACGAAAGGTTTTTACAAAGATAAAAATGTAAAGTGTGCAACAAAAGAGTCAGATAGTAAGATAAAAAAACATTCGGAATCAGTGAACAAGAACAAAGACGTGTGTATATAAATGCTTAGGAAGCGGGATAAATATATAAAAATAAAGAACATCGACTGTATATTCTTTTCACCTGCCCAAACACATAGGTCTATAAAAAAAACGGTGTTTAAAGTTTTTTCTGTATTATATACGTCCCACTGCTGGGCACGGGCCCCCTCTACTGATTGAGAGGGAGTTAGGCCTTTGTCCACCACGCTGGCCTAATGCGGGTTCGCTGACTTTACATACCTTTGAAATTATGTAGAACTTCTCAGGTGTGCAGGTTTCCTGACGATGTTTCCTTCACCGTTAAACAAGTGATAATTAACAATTAATACACACATTTAAAGTTATTCCATGTATTTAAACTTCCAATAGACAATCTCAATAAGTGATCTGTGTATCGATATGAAGCAGTATCTATACATAGTTTCACATCATGCCTCTATTGCACGGCGGATAAACATAAATTGTGAGATTATCCGAAATGCTGCCCTGTTGTAGGCATAGCTATTCGCAAGGAGTCTGTTGTGAAGATTGTTTAAATTCTACTTTCGATACCGATGCAGCCACGCGGAAAAGACCTTTTATATCTCAGGAATGTCTAAAGCAGAAAGAAATTTGCTCACAGATTTGCATGAAATGCGTTACGAGTTAAAATGTATTTCGACCAAAGTAGAAGTAGTTTTCTAGGCGTATAGGTACTATTTGGATTATAAACCTAGATAAAACAAAGAAGCACAAACTTGTTTAACTTTGCACAGTCATTTTCAGTTGTTTCGTGGCGTTTCCTTGAAGAATTTAACTTGGAAATGGTGAATTCTTGAGCTCAGATTTTAAATTATTAGTTAATCAGGCTTTTTCTTGTTTTTTCCAGAGCACAAAACACGATGAAACGTTTTATGCTGCTTGATTTCATACAAATCTAAAGTTTTCAATTAGAATTGTAAAACCGTATCCGAAATTATGTATTCCTATCTAGTGCCAATTCTATTTAATTCAATCGTATTTACTTTAAAATTGAGACAATATGATATAATCCTATTATAAAACTTGGTTTTCTAGCTTATCGCCGCATTGGTCTAGTGGCAGCGTACTGACAAACTGGTAAGGTCTTAGATTTAAATCTAAGTTCGGGTAATCCACAATTAATGTTTGAGATTTCGATTCGAAAAAATACATATGAAATGGTCGGGATTGAAATTTGTGTCCAGTATGGCAATATACTCGTTACTTATCACATCGTGGGTCAGAAATAAGTTCGAAGAACCCTGAGTACACAACCTCCACTTCGGCCTATCTCTCCAGGAATACAGACGTGGTAAGTATGTACTAAAAATATATTCACCACGTATCAGGTCGGACAGAAATATGATTGTATTATTTATGAAAATAGCGCTTAGGTCCGTACAAATCAAATTCACACGAAGGAATAAGTTCTGGTCATATCTATATCACTATTCAACCTAAAAGTTTTTTATAGTTATCTTTTTACGGTTCACAAGTTTAAAATATGGGAATGGTTCTCTAATAGCCGTTGGCTATATTCTATTTAAGGATAGATTTACTTACTCACATTAGTATTTTGACAGATGTTCCATACAAAATGTGTCAGAATTTTACTGCCAGTAAGCAAATCTGTCGATAGACAGAATATTAGCAACGGCCATTAGACGTTCGATTATAATTCCTCTGCACATTTATGTATCCTTTTCAAAATGAAAAGTATAGAACATTGCCTCTATCATCATCTATACCTCCCCAAGTCGTTTGTTCTAACGTTGCATTTAAAAATACAGATATTAACATCAAATGCAAAAGACTAAAAGCAAGCAGTGTCTGAATTTTATTTTGTTTACTTGATTCCTAATTTATTGGCAGTGGCATAAATGTGATTAATTGATATGTTAACAGACGATTAACACATCAATTAATAATAAATAATAAAACGTTACAATTACTTCGATTATGTGAAAATCTTTGGTGGCATAAAAAATAAAGTTATGCAAACAGGATTATAATAAATCAGCGTAGGTGTTGCCTAAAAACTCAACGTACTTATCATAAAATCCACAGTTCACTAATCACTGAATGCACAATAGCACTGAACAATCCATTAAAAATCCAGTTTAATCATACATCTGCGTTGAATTGTCGAAAGTATGGCTAAACGCGATTTAAGGCGGGCGGCTGAAAGTTATGACGGTAGGGCGGAACGCGTACTCTCGACGCGGGCCGAGATGCCACTGTCCCAGCCGCGCCGCCCGCGCCCGCCAAACCAACGCCACGCGCATTGTCCACCGCACCACCATACTCCCAGCATTTAATTTCAACCCAAAGAACTTAACATTTTTCAGTATATGACAATTGTGGATTTAAAACCAAACCCATCATTAAACCATGCCAAAAACAAACAAGTATATGCAAAATGTCATAAAAATAGAGGCTTTTTTTAAAATAATCAGAATGTATCTTATGCCGTGTCACGCGCCACCTGTATAGAGAAGTGGATCCGTATCCTGGATTAAGCAACTGTAGCGGACGTAGCGACCGCCCTTCATCCGTGCGCCCTAATCCTCACTCGATTTCGTTTTTAAAGGAATCGGGTCAACCGAAATAGAGAAAACAATATTTACGGGTGAGCTTCATAATGCCAGTAAGATAACGGTATCTGCTCGCTGAGAGTCAATAATACAGGATTAAACGTAAGACCCTGAAAACCTTTCAACTAGTTTCTCGGTCTATTATAACGAATAAACCATAAAATATATTTCCTACACTATCTTAAACAAAAATAATTCTAACCTAATCGTTAAAAGCCCCTGATTAGAAAAACATGTATAACTTTTAAATGGCTGAACAGATTTTCTTCAAACATATCTAATAAAGGAGCTTTCAAACAAAAAAGCGCATTCAAATCGGTCTATTCGTTTAGGCATTACGATGCCACAGACAGACAGACAACTTCAAACTTATAACCCTCTTATCGTTGGAGTTTAATAACATTATTTTATTCTTTACAAAATAACAGTGAAAAATAAACAGAACATGAAAGTTATGGAATTGTTGTCTACCTCCCCTAAAGTCATCACCACCTAGCACCCGCACCCGCACCCCATTTGAGATCTTAACAGAGATATACAACATTAGATTATTAAGAAATAATAAACAACGCTTCTAGTTAAATAATAGGTACACATAGAATATCCATTTCTCTATATTATTCTATGTTATCTTTACCTTTCAAGTTTTGTAGCAACATTTAACCCTGTATCTAGTACTAAATAAGCCGTATGGTACCTACTGTCATAGACACAAATACAATGGCAATGCAGTGCACTGTTGTAAATGTTGTATATACGAATTGTAGACAAGCATAATGGTATTTGGTTGTTTGTTGCTAACGACCACACACACTGACCACAATGTTTTTGTATGTTGGTTACACACGTATTCATTGAACATATATTTATTCAAATATCTATAGAAAACTAGTAACTACTAAACTAGTATTACTTTGATGCATAATATAATTTTAAAGCTTTACTTTTGATGTATTATTAATTTAATCAAAAAATTATAATTTAATAAAATAACGGTTAGTAAAAATAATAAACATATAAATTTATACATCAAACATCATATAACCGCACTGTCATAACTTAATGAATTATTTTTATTGTTATGAAATTATTATAGTTGCGTTAACAGTCTGTTATCTTCATGGTTACAATCAATTTTCGATAGATTATCTTTATTTTTCGCTTATACGTAAAATATCATGAAATGGTACTCGTATCGAGTGCATTAATGTTTTAGTGCGCTCATAATAAATTTCCTACCTATACTAATGCTTGCTATTGTAGCAGTAACTAGCGACAGTATAGTACACGTATTCGACGAATATTGCATTGTTTTCGACGTAAAAGCCTTCAGTCAAAGTAAATAGCGGTCCATTAGACCTGACCATCTCTCCCCGTCACCGCCGGACATTTCCTTTGCGACGACGAAAACAATGCGTTTTACGCTTTTTACAACGCCGGACATTCCTTGCAGTGCTTTCAAACGTAGAATGATATGCTCCGATATGCTCTGTCCGTTAGTTTGTTTGTATGTTGAAACACAATAGTCTCTCCAATTCGAAGCCTATAGTGTAAACTAGAAACCAAAACAATTGGTGCAAGTCAGTTGAATTGAACAATGTGGAGATACTAGTTACCTGTCCTGCTAATGGCCAGTCCGTTACTCGCTTAAATAAAACATGATAACACTGTACTTTACTCTTTAAAAATATACCGGATAACGAGTACTCCCTAAAAGGAATACAATATTCTTTTTTCGTGATTACTCAATTTGTAACACGAAACGGTGAATTCTTTCTAACAATGTTCGTTTAATTGCTTTAACTTTTGATGGCAGACAATAGCAAGCAAATTTGCGAATAACTGTCTCACATTTGAAAGTACAAACATTTTATAACATTCAGAAGAAATTTTAATTAGATAATTTCGTCAAGTTTAAATAATAATTCCGCGCGAATCGGAACATTTATGGAACAGACACAATATATGTATATAATTAAAATATTCAGAACTAGCTTTGGCGCGCGTGAACGCTCTTTCCGGGATAATAAGGAGCCTATGTCTTAATTCAGGTCATGGTCTGGACGTGTACCAAATTTCACCCAAAACCGTTCATCTGTTAAGGCGTGATTGACTAACATACAAACTTTCACATTTGTAATAGTAGTAGGATTACTTTGTATTACACCGTGTATGCACGTAATTTTTTTTGCCACTATAAAATATGTTATCGCTTAGTTACTAGTAGGAAACACCTAGGAGTTTATCTTACGTAAAATCGATAGCGACGACGTAAAATAAGCGATAGCAATTCGAACTCACTGTCATAATAAGCCTTAAAATACCTAATTAACATCGGTGGTTACTATGTGGTAGGTCCCTCGTATGCGAGGCCGTCTGGATAGCTAACACCGCTTTGTCTATATCTGCTGACATGCAACAGTGTGTAAGCACTGTTTGTGTTCCGGTTTGAAGGGCATTGAAACCAGTGAAATGGCGGGCATGGCATTATGAAACTTAACAACATATGTCTCGGGGTGACGAGCGCAGTCCAGTGTCATAGAGTAGGTACTTTGAAATTCAAAGTTCTCTGTTGTGATGTTTTTATATAGAGGCAGGAGTTACGCTTATCATCAGGCGAGCGACCTGCTCGTCTCGCCATTAAGACTAATAAAGTAAATCTAATACTTTTTGCTTATGGTATGCCTTAATAATGTCTGGTAATGTCATTCTAGCATGTAATAGATTACCAGCAGCTGAATATGACAATCACCGCGAAATATAAAAACTTCATTTAATATTGGAAGATGTGATTTGAGGATCTTTAATGGGCTTGCTTAAATGGTTTCTCAATAGAAATAGTAATAACAAGTTATTGAAAATAAAAGCAAAACAAAATAATACTGATTTCTTAGGTTTACGCGAATATTACACATTGAAATAAAACTAGTTTATACGGATTTTATCGCGGTTTAATTTTTATTATCCGTATTTTTGTTATCCGTAATCCTGATCAGTCTTTAAGCCATACTGTGTATCGGAAAATGACCCATACTGATAAATACTTGAACGGTGAATCTCACCACCATCCAAAACAGTTAGCTACCGTGGGTAAATCCTTGTTTCAGAGAGCACAAGGAATCTGTGACGAGGAACATCTGGCTACTGAGCTACAGCATGTCAAGCGAGTACTGCGAGACAATAAGCTCCAAATTCCACGCCGCCGTCACAGAAACCAAGAGAAACCAGCCACAGTTGAACGTGCCCCTGTTGTATTACCATATGTTAGAGGTGTCACAGACAAGATTGGCTATATACTGAAGCGTGCTTCTATTAAAACTTATTTCAAGCCGCCCAAGAAGATTAGTCAATTTTTACCATCTGTCATGTGTCACATACCTCTACAAGAACAGGGTGTATATAAAATAGATTGTGACTGTGGACTCTCCTTTATCGGACAAACCAAAAGAAGCATAGGGACTCGCGTAAAAGAACACATAGCTGATGTTAAACACCGACGCTCTACGAAGTCTGCAGTTGCTGAACATTCAGATGAAGGCTCCAAACATTACCTTAGATTTGACAAACCACAAATCCTCGCCAAAGAACACCGATTCCTACCTAGGATGACCTAGGCAGAGGTGTACACCCACATTTCGCCCAGCTTATCTCCGCCCCATTTGATAGGGGGCGAGCCTATCGCCACACCGGGAACAATTCCAGACTCTGGGCTGCTACTGAGCATTTGGTAATAGAAAACCCAATATCACTTTTTACCCGAACCGGGGATCGAACCTGAGACCTCAGCGTCAGCCTCGGTCGTAACGCGTACGCATTACAACTGCGCTACGGAGGCAGTTGCAGCAGCAAATATGTAGCATTATATTTTTCTCTTTTATATATACATATAAAGAAAAGGTGATCCATATCAGTTATGCTAAGCTTACAATATGCTACGTAAATCAAGAATCGAGAGACGCTATATACGCTAGAGCGCACGTGAAATTATAACTCGTTGTACAAGTACTTTTAAAATCTACTCGATACGCGTTTCAACGCAAGCGACTTCGTTTACCTATCGTAACTTACATAAACATTACATAAACTCATGGTTAAGCTGATCGTATTGTCTTAAATAGATACCTACGCACATTCTGACTCATCTCTAAAATATAAAAGATGTGAAATATATCAAAATTTTGATACCACATAAAGTGATAGGATTCATTTACAATTCAGAGTTCAATTTTTAGAGGTTTATTGAATTTTTATGGTTATTTTGTGTCATAAATCATTTTTTACGACTCGACGCGGTAACAAGCAGGAGAGGGCCGTTATTGTAACGAACATCGAAAGGTCTGTTTAAGTGTTATCTTTATTTATTCGGTACGCATCTAGTGCCGTAGATATTGTAGTAAAAAAATATATATTACTTTCACATACTTTCGTTAACACTTTCTTTAGAAAGAATAGAAAAATATTCTTACCGCAAGTAATCGCCGTTACAATGAAGAGTAAATGTTCTTTGTTTCTTCACTTACCTATAACAAACAAGAAGGAAAATAAATAAATCATCAATAGACAGTAATTAAGAATACGAGTTAATTAGTACAGATCTGTACAGATGATATAATAATAAATCATTGTATTATTACGTGTTATGTCTCTGGGAATGGTGTTGAAAGCAGTAAATTACAACAAATATTATAATATCAGCTCTGTATTATATACTGTTTACTACTGGGCACGGGCCTCCTATACATATGTGAGAGGTTTAGATCGTAGTCCACGAAGCTGACCTGGTAGACTTCGAAATGAATATGGAGAGTTTTCAAGTATGCAGGTATCCTCACAAACAACAAACGAACCCTTCACCGTTAATTCAAGCTATAATTAATAAATACACACATATCTTCAATAAGTCAGGTTGTGCCCTGGGAGTTGTTGGTTGAGATCCGTGACATCCGTCACAGCAGCCATTTCCGCCCGCGCTAGACAATTGGCGCTTTTGAACAGATTTCATTGTTCAATATATTAATTAACAATAATTCTAGCGAAAGTAAATACACCGTTCGGATGTTGCAACGACAAATTGGACGCGAGGAAACTGCGCCGACGGACGTCACGTCAGCGACGGGACACAGACGGCCCAACGGAAAATATGATGGCCGAACAATAGCTCGCAATGGTGGAGACGTCCAAATCATTATTTATTGTTTCGTTAACGAGCTCGAAAGAAACGTAGGCCGGATCTGTGGCTCGATGCCCGCTCTCCCGGAACTTAGAGCTGACTCATGGAACTGGCATATTTTGGCTCGCCGTGCAACTGACTGGAGTTAACCCTTCCGCAACTTTTTTAACAGTTTGCTATGGAAGAACACGTAAAATGTACTATAATGTTATTCAGCAATAGTACGTACGAGAATAGTTCATCAAGCTCATATACAAATGATTTCAATTAGAATAATACTATTTCTCATTGTTCCGACAGTATTTAGAATAATAGGTACTATTTCTCATTGTTCCGACAGTATATAGTGCTGGACACCGAATTCAATTTCTTCATTGGACAGAATATCCGTTCTAAGACGTACCCGTCTGTCATAGTAAATCCTACTTTGAACTGGAGTACCTATGCAATGGCCCTAACTCAATCTGTCTACGATCTGCTTTATTATTATTACTGTAACATATTTCATAGGCTCATGAATCTATCAATTGGAGTTTGTAGGTTTGATCGCTTTTGTTATAAACGATTTGGAATAATATCAGCTTATTTCGATCCACTACTTTGTCCATTTTGGCCCACTACTCGGCTTATCTCAGTCTCGTCAGTCATACATTATGTTCAAAAATCTGTCTGCTCTTATTAAATGTTTTTTTTGTTGCATTGTTTTAAGTACTTCCACAATTTTTTTTATTAGTCACACACATAGTCCTGACCCCACACTAGGTTACCCTGTACCGTGGATATCAGGGACTACGAGGGACTTACGACCTATATGCACAATTAATATTTAGAAAACGTAAAAGTAAAAAATAAGTTAATGATATTTTCAGATTATAAAAAGATTTAATCAGATTATAAAAACACGGAATAAAAAAAGATACGGGCTAAGTTGAGATTATTTTTCTTAGCCTTCGAAGGCAGATAAGCAGACGGCCCACCTGATGGTAAGTGGTTACCGTCGCCCATTAACCTTCTCCCTTTTTGTTTTTTTTTTTTTGTTTGTTGAAATTAATATTGCCTTTATTAGTAGGTTTACAAACAAATGTAGAAGTGCCTTCAACATAGTATTTTTCTCCCATTTAATACTAAAAGGAAAATTTGAATTTTTCGCCACTCCTTAGTGTGTTTAACAAGAAGTAAATATGGCCGCTATTGCATTTTGTTCTCACTTCTCAACTAGAAACATAACTAAAAACTAATTGGAAATATTAATTCAAACGTTTTCTGCGTTTATTTCTGCTTATCACTTAAACTAGGTTAACATAGAAAAGATATGAGATAACATGAAATTTATAGAACTAAAGATTAAAATAGTCTCATGAATAGGACCGTTTTATATTCTTACGAGGATATTTTAAAAGACAAAGGGGAAAAGTCACAAAAATATTGATGTTTGGTTGTTCGATCTGTCCCCCAGTTTCGGAGGAGGGGACAACAATCAACAATAATCTTTTCATTCTTACGTGTCTCCCGTGGGGAAAGATTCGGGGGACAGACGGGATTAATCCTTATTTCTAGCAAAGTGGGTTAGTAAAATCGCATGCGGTTCTTCAGTCGTCTTCTGCCGAATGTCATAAATATCCCCGAAGTAACTCATTCGCTAGCTTTTCAACTCAGATTGTTAATTCAAACTACACAGAGGAAGATTATTTTCCAATACATCTAGTTATAGATAAGATAGTCATTATTACAGCATAACTAGCTTATACCCAGTCAAAGAGACAGTATTAAGTACGAACTATTGCGATGTAAGTAGAGCCGAGTTACATTGAATAAATCTTACACATCTCGAAATGTGTTTCGTCTTGCCTCACATCTCGCGGTCGGCATTTCTCTGAATAATTTAAGCAAATGTCACTATAGCACGTGCCTGTGTAATACGTCTAGCGTATTTTCATAATATAATGTTGCGATTGTAATCAGCTTTTTAGAATTTCATATTTACTTGATATTAATAATCTAGGTTTAATAATGTCATACATGGACTGGAATGTTTTCGGTTCGGTTCCCAAGTTAAGCAAAGATGTGTGAATTATCAAATAAGATTTTCCGGGATGAAATCCTCTTCACAGAATTGCTGCAAACAGGGGTCCAACCGATCTCAATTAGGAGTGTGATAAGGATATGAGAATGTGATTCTTTTTTACTAGACAACAAAAATATTTATTTATAAGCAAACCTCATAATTTACATAAATAATTTCGCATAAAATGTATTTCCAAGGCAAAGGTATTACCGTAACACAGTTTACAAATTACCCATTTTCCGTTTATCAAGGAAAATAAAGTGGAAATATTTTTCTTTTCACCACTCGCCAGGAAGTATAACTTGGAGAGCTTTAGTGAGAATACAGTTGAGATATTCAGATATTATTAACAATGAAAAAACTTATACCAAGACTCCCAATAAAGTCTAGGTATTTAACCGACTTAAAAATGAAGTCTGTATTTGGAATTTTCAATCAACATAAATAAAATGTGATCAAAATAAGAAAAGGAAGAACATTTCAGGTATATTGTGGCTTAGCAAAAATATTATCTAAAACCAATTTAAACTTTTATAGAGTTTGTAACAATAATAATTAGTTATGTAATAGGGAAAAATAATTTCACTTATACTTAAAAAACAAACAACCTGTGACAGTTGACAGGACAATTTACCTATTCTTATTTGGACCGCATAATACACATCTGAAACACATAACTTACAATGAAAGAATCAAATGAATCACATAATTCACAGTAAATCAAAAAGGTCTTGATAGACAGACGGACGAACAACAAAGTGATCCTTTAAAGGTTCTGTTTTTTTCGCTCTGAGGTACCGAAGTCCAAAAATGAACTTATTTATTCGTCTACCAGAGATATATATCCTTACCTCTCCATCAGAAACACCCTTGGTAAAGTTTTTAGTTTAAACGCAAACAATCAAGCTCATCCCGCCCTCAACAAAGAGATTAATTAATGTATATATAGTTACTTAAGGTTATAATATTTACCATCGAGGACTGTTGAATGTATCTAGATAACGTTGTTATATAAGACTTCGATAGAATTGCAAGATATTAACCTTGTTATGCAGACGACGGCACGGTCGTTTTCCGTCGCCACCTACTGATAACTAATGAAGTAAGTAAGTAGTTTAAAATAAAGATCAGAATCTACAGTTACAATTATACATGGCAATCAACATTTATAGTTCCACAAAACGTACTCAATATAATTTGGCAGACGTAAATGATTTTGTGCCTAGTACTAAGACAAAAAAAAACAAATAACGAATATTCATTAACCTAAAAAATTGCAATTATTTTTATGGTAGATACAAAAATCAGTACAATTACACTGCTTTAGAAAAATCTCATAGTTCAAGTACAAAAACAAGAAGTTATTGAAAGAAATAGTTAAGGAACATAATCTTAAATTAATTGATTGATTTAATAAACGACGACCAGGATGACATAATGGCATAGGCGACGTAGTACAATTAGATAATCAGTGTTATTTGCATCATTACGCTCTAACAACGTAAATGCTTGCTAAGCGAAAAAAGTATCCACAAGACAGAGTTGATCACAACGCGTTACACTAGATTTTCGCTCAATGACAGTTTTCGTCTTTGAGCGTAACATATACAAGAATATAAAAAAGTTTAGGATAACTGAGCAGCAAATGACAGTGACAATATGAACAACACACAATACCTACCTAACGCCAAAACAGATAACATACCCAGCAGAAAAATGTTTTCGGTTAAAGCTTGTCAATCGAACGTCGAATGATGTTCGCTTGACATAGTCGACGACGCGTGTGAAAACAAAAGATTACGTACACAGAGGCAATGTCGTTCAGCCGTAGATGATTTGAATAAACAAAACTAAGATGTTTTTAAATTTGACTTTATATTACATACTCGTAATACGATGAAGAAATACGACACAGCGAAAATAATTAAAAAGGATTGAGGATGTTATTTTTAAATTATCCGGGTCGTCCATAAATAACACTGTTCATAAGTAACTTCTTAATGTTTGAATCTTAAGTAAAAAGTATTTTCCTTATAATTGGAACACAAAACGCGTCGCACGCGAAACGATAACAATTCGACTCTTTTCCACTCTTAAATTTTCCGAGGAGCAATTAGTTGATTAAAAAAGGGGAATGAAGTAGAGCACAGGAATGACACGTGCATCTTGGAACTTCCAGGCATCGTAAAGACATTTTACACGCATCGGCGGCTGAGTGCGGAGTTCGTAATTCTGTGAGGCACCCGCCGTGACAGGAATGAGCTAACTTTCGGGAAGACTGCGAGCGAATGAGAAAACATTGGGGAAGTCGCTGCCAAGTGATAGACAAAAACGACCAAATATATGTCTGGGCTTAGTGAAACACATATCACTGCGGAGTTTCAAGATACGCCGTGAATAACAATGGGTACGCTAAGTCGCGCAAATCTGCCGCTGGATATCGTCAAAACTTAACGTGTGATTTATGTAGGAACGATTAATAAATTAAACCGACATATTAGTAATAAGAATTAATTGAATATGTAATGCAATATCCCAATTTGCCTAATTGGCTATTCAACATTCCTAGAAGATATTTTGTATGTTCCTCGTATTAACGATATAAATTAATATGACGTCGGATAAGAACATATTTAAGCTGCTGCGTATAAATATCTTCGTTAATTCAACTATACGTGAAGTGCTATTATGGTACTCGCAAAACGCAATTAACTTTAATATCGAACCTACCAGCAATTTTGAAACGGCTGATCAACATTTCCGCTTAACGTCAACTGAGAGAGGACGGGTAATTTTCTGCAAATAGCTCAATAAGCGTCAAGAACGGGAGTTAACACAAACAAGGTTGGCATATGAAACATGTCCTGCTCCCGCAGCCGTAAAATAAGCACCGCTCAACTCGATCATAAATAAAAGGAAAGTCGGCATAATAGCCGCTTGAGGCACGTCACCGGCAGCTGTCGCACGGTCGAATTCTGACGAGATTCGCTCATATCCAATAAAAATATCCTCGCCGATCGACCCAAATCAACCTGAAAACATCTCTACGGAAACATCCCGACGGAAATTTGCGCCGGCTTCAACGCTACGCAAAACAACATTAAAACAAGTTGAATCTACGCAAAATATTTACTATCTTGACCTACCCTAAAGACTAAATATCACATCTTACAGTGAAAATATGATATACTTTCTTCAGGATCATTTTATTTTAGAATTTTACCACTTCCGCACATTCTTTGCAATTTATCATGGAGATATGTCGGTACTCGGTGGAGAGGAGGGCGACGATGACGCCGCACGGTCCCCCTACTTGTTCCCGCTCTGATAAATCATCACGTTTAAAATGAATTTATCTCCTATCGAAGCCTTGTATTCATCGGATTTCACTGAATTGAGTTCACGAGATTTCTAGTAAGTGGTTGAAGTTCAAATAGATATTTTGCTTTGCATATATTTCGCAAAAAAAATGTATCAGGTATCACTCACTCACTGGTATATCTGATCTCTGTGGGTGAAAATTCAAATAGTATTAAAAGTCGTTAAGCATTCCGGTACTTCATAAATATTTAATAATGGCGAACATTTTTCATTCAATCCAGGGAGTTATGCCAAAATATATTAAATATTTATTTTATGTAAATGTTGTAGACTAAATATCTTTACGTAATTATAAATACAAGATAAAATAGTATTATAAGAAATTTACATAATATAGCACTACTTGCTAGTACACTTTTGATAATGCCACAAGATACGGCAATCTACCGCCTCGCCAATGGCATTGTTTTCTAGCGGGTAGCAAGAAAATCTAATTATCTTTATTGGAAATAGGAGTCTATACAACAGAGTAGAACACTTATTTCTTAATAGCGAAACACAATATCTGAATACGATCCTATAGTCTATAGTCGATACTTAAGAAAGCTATTTTATTAAGTCAAGTCACACACCTTTAGTTGCTACTACACTACGAATTTAATGTTATATATCATCACAAAATATCTATGGGGAAATATGAAGTTGCAATAAAATGTTATATATCATTATGTTTCATATATAACAATTTGTAACTTCAGTGTGGATGCACCTTAATAAATCTTTCTTCTTTCTGCCTGGCGTTATTCCGGCCTAGTGGTTCCGCCTTTTCGTACCATAGATTTGACGGTATTTGATATTATATGAGGCGACCCGCCGTCTGATCCCCACAACGCATAAAGGGAACTAAGGGTGCCACGTGTAGGTGAGGTTGGCTTTGGGCTTAAGTTGTGGGTGGCTCACTTGCACTCCTTAACGCATATTAATAAACCATCTCCTTCCACCTGCCTTTATCACATTCGTAGTGGGGTTGGCGCAACATGCATTTTAACACGTCATGTTACAGAAAGATTTAACTTTTAGTTTTAGATTTTACTTTTTTAGTTTTATTTAGTTTTTACGACCGGCCGCCTACCTTACGTCAACTCTTCTGGGGAGTAAACAAAATAAACCTTAATAAATAATAAATAAAATGGTTCATATAAGAATAGAAATTAATACTTTACTTGCAATAAAATAAAAACTCCATCATATAGTCCCGAACATATTGATAGTTTTTATATTTCAATCAAACACTTCTAAACTAGAATTACTATAAAGTTTCCAGTTTCCACATGTAAATCTGCAAACGCGGGTAACTAATGTTAATTAATAAACAAGTAAACAGCAGGTCGGGTTATACGACAGGGTACAGTTTAAGAAAGTGGC
This sequence comes from Mimas tiliae, assembly GCA_905332985.1. Classification (NCBI taxonomy): domain Eukaryota; kingdom Metazoa; phylum Arthropoda; class Insecta; order Lepidoptera; family Sphingidae; genus Mimas; species Mimas tiliae. Next base: position 9,294,949 of record HG995241.1, read on the forward strand.
TATTTAGGCAATAGCACGTTTTGTATTTCGTAGTTGAAGTTCGCATGGGGTGGGCCGAAGAGAGGCAGAGTATGGGAAAACGGGAATACGCGTTACCGCGTCAGCCGACAGCCGGGTCCGAGTCGGGCAGCCGGTCACAACCTCCCCATCTATCCTCGGCACGTAGTGCGACCTTAATTGATATTTGCTTTAACGAAGAAGCACTCATCGTTACAATTTCAATACGAAAACGTTGTCTCCACTTTCTAAAGGAAAGGGTAAACGTAATTAATTATTCTATAGTTTCAAATTGAGACGACTGACATTTTATATTTTACCTAAATAAAAATAAGGTATTAAGGAACCACCATGAAGAATAAAATCCAACAAAATTTATCATTACACTCAAATGTAAATACATACTAAATTGTTTCACATACACATTGAATTCACGTTACTCGAAAATAATACACAGCAACTGTTTTACGTTGATTCTAATCGTTTTACCAAAAAGACATTCCAGTCTCGTGATCAAAGGCGATTTAATTAAAAATCTTGCAATAGACGGTTGTCTAAATTCCAAGCAAGGACGAGATTTTTCTTTCTTTTCCGAAGGAAGGTTTAATGAAATCTCATTCGCTTTACGTTGCTTGTATGTTGTATTTGATTTAAACAACAAGTAACTCGTCAAAGTCTTAACATTGATTAAATGCTTACATACGTTAATGTATAGTTATATATGCGCACATTATAGTGCAATGTGGGTTAACAGATAGATGGTTATTTATTTAGACTAGTAGTCGGTCCAGCGTTAGAATTCTCGAGCCACCCAATAGGTATCCAACGTGGCTTAACGACTGCTGCCATTAAATACCAAGCGGGCGGATGAATTAACTAGCTCTCTGGCGTACAAAGAAACTCGAGATTTTAGTCAGCGAATGAACTCTACATTCGCCTCGGGTTCACGTCAATCTATCGTAAAGTGTTGTGTAGTTTCCGGTTACAAAAAGATACATCGCTAGGATCACAATAGAACTCTGATCAAGAATATTGCATCATATGCTACAATGTCGTAGGAGACAAGGATTTCTAAATTAACCTGAGAGATGATACCCTTCAGACCTGATACGTAACAACAACTACGAGGTTCACACACACAGACTAAGCATCAACAACAATGATACAATGCCCCAAATAAATCAGGGGTAAGGCAGGAGAATGGTGACGTCAATCGATCGCAACGGCCGCGCAATATGCTTATTACTGAGCTCCTAACCTCTGGCTGTAGTTAAGTTTTAACTTCGGACGCGTAATATATATCTGTGACTATAGGCGTACTTCCGAAATGCTTAAATTCTACTGAAATAATAACAAGGTATTTTTTTTATATTAATGCCTAAAAGCTATCATGACATTCTATAATCTTCTATGGTTTTAATTTAAATAAATCTTGTGCAAATGAAATTGCGTACACAGCTAATCAAATCACTGTCACACGACTTAAATTTTTCTTGGCAATCTCAAAGCTATTTAAAATAATGTAGCCAACAATTTAAAGGACATGTATGTAAAAGATAATTTATTAATACACGTATGTATAGGAAGGCAGAAGCGAAGTCGTCTTTACCTGTCTCACACAATTCGACATAAATTCGCCAGTAAAATCTGATTTTATTCAAGGTGGAGTTAACAAATGCGAAAATATATTCTCGCAATTTCTTCTACGAGGCCGCATATTAAATTAGACTGAAAGGAGTAAAATAAAAATGTAACGCAGTTCTCAGTGGAGGCGAAAGCGAAATAAACCATGAAGAGGGATTTACTTCAAGGGTTCCATACAAACTTGACTTGTGTTTAAGTTAATGATTTTTTCATAAATACACACGTAAATGGATGATATGTACTTAGCTCTCTAAACTGACTGACAAATGTTCGAAAAACTTTGATGCTATGTCAAATATAATAAATTGATTACAAAACACATAACATGTTAAAATAATGGTATTATAGTAGATAGATATATTTAGATACCAACTTGATACGGAATAACTTTATTATTTGAAAAACTTATTTATTGCACAACATAAATTCAGTTTTCATATCCTTACTTTGGATCCCTAAAACAGACGAGAAGTGTATTGCGAATTTTCGTAAAGTGAAACGATGCATTTGAGAATCGGTCGCCTTCAGAAAATTAAATTTAGTATACACTGTTCAGAGACTGGCAGTCACTTTTCTTATAATCGACAGCTACTTGCGTTGTTTGATTATTGAATTCTGCAGCAAGCCCGATAGCCTGATGTTCGAAGCGTGTATCTACATATCAAGTAAGTATTTTTGGGTTACCCGTGAGATTAAGGTCAATTAGTCCAAATATTGAGCTTTCTATTTAGGACTTTAAAGAAAGTCTAATTGTAATGTAGATCGTCGATAAAATATAGGTTCATGGTTTAATCGCCTTCTATGACACCTTAGTAGGAATTTGATCGATAGCACTACACACACCACGGATTGTTTGAGGTACTCCGAAATCAATCGGTAATCACTAATTAAATTTTCACATTGACCAAAATGGTGAAGTCTGCGTATATATAATTTTGTTTCGCGAGTAATTGTTAATTATAGGCGGATGTTTTACATTGCAGTTCCGTATCTCGAAATGTTGATTAATTAGTGGACATCCATGGCACAAGCTTACACACGAATAAATCAAACAAAAACGGATAGTTATTCGAATTTTGTACATTTAATTGCCTATTTATGTTAATGTAAGTGGGTAAAACAACAATAAATTATTTTTACACAATATAAAATTCAGTGCAATCGTTACGCCGCGTCGTAAACGAATACCGTGATTGAAATTAAACTCGTTACTTTGGCTTAAACTCATTGAATATTTACTTTTAATAGAAATTACACGACAATTTGACACGACGGCCTCGGTTGCGTAGTTGTTATGCGTACGCGTTACGACTGAGGTTGATGCGACTGACTGAGGTCTTGGGTTCGATCCCCAGGTCGGGTAAAAGTGATATTTGGGTTTTTCTATTACGAAATGCTCAGTATCAGCCCGGAGTCTGGAATTGTGCCCGGCGTGGCGATAGGCTCGCCCCCTATCACATAATGGGACGGAGATAAGCTTGATGAAATGTGGGTGTACTAGTTACACCTCTGCCTACCCCTTCAGGGATTACTTGCGTGAATGCGTATGTATGTATATTTAAAATAATACACAGAACCATAATATTTGTGTAAGGGATAATAAAAAAAAACTGGAGAATTATTGTTGACTTATGTTACGACGATGTAGTCTGGGTTGAGCCTAATAGTTTCAACATTGCCACGGACGCAGTAGCGTGCACCAAAGATTCTAAACTTTATTTACGAGTTCTGTTTTATGAGCTGGCGACGTTCTGTGGGCGTGAACTACCTCCACGGATTTATCGCATGCACCTATACGGCGTGGCATTAAAAGGACGCTCAACGTTACGAGATTGTCCGGACCATAAAACTCCACTTCAGGGCTTACCACTAAAACAATACCTTTGGTTTCGAACATTTAAAAGTTATAGTCCACGGGCTCGTAAACATTGCACTTTTAATTGACTGAACATAATGGGCATTTCTAACATTACCACATAAAGCACTTTGCCAAAAACTAGACAAAGTCTGTTGGATTACTTTAGAAGGAAATTACCAGACTTCAGGTGAAAATCGCCCCTAAGCACTGTTCGAAACGTGTACATAAAGCACATACATAAAAAAGTAGAACACCAAATTGCTAAAGTTTTATAAAGTTTTGTATGAGAACATGGTTCTTAAACGATTTTATTTTATACCTATTCTTACGTATAGGTGGAATTTGCTCGTAAAAGTACGTTTCAAGATTATATGACTCCAATCTGCTGAATAAAGACTTTATTATTATTTATTATTAAGTCATACTTTATTTGCAAAAAATGTCGCTATGTGTAGGCTTCACCGTGTAACAGATGTTTTCGAACATGATAGCTCTGTTATTGATTGTGTTCTTGACGAAAATCGGAATATTGAACATAGTAAAAAAGGAATAATTAAGCTCGAAAGGGATGTTTCTGCCACGAAATGGCTCAGCAACTCTCCGTAGGAATATTTACAAAAACAATTAAGATAGAACCTCATTAGGGAGGTACGTAGTGAAAAGAATATAGTAAAAAAATAGCTACAATTTAGATGATACAATAGTTGTCGCCGTTTTTTAACTGACGATAATAATATAGAAGTTCAGCCACTTGAGTTCCAAGTAGACTTTCCGCCCCTAATTGATAATTATTTCACTAAAATATTCGCAAAATAATAACTTACGAACAAAAATAAAACCGACTCAATAATAAACTAAAAAGCTAAAATATAACCAATTTTGAGTCAACGACTGTTTCTCTTTTCTCGACTATGTTCTTTCTGCTAATAATAATTGGCGATTAAATTGCAACAACACTTTTTTTTTATAAACATTACGCAAAACAAGAATTATTTCAACACATTTTTTTTTAATTAATAGGACCCCTAGTAATTAAACAAAAGCAAAATGTAAATCATGAAAACTCAGGCATGCGTGTATTATTTTCTTGGGTCAAATTTGTATATGTATAACATAGTAATACATTGGCCGGAATAGCAGTGTTCCTGTACACAGATATGTGGGCGGCAGGTCTGTTTATGTAATCGTAGTTCAGAGAGAGAGAGCCACAAATTGAGCGAGCCGCCTTTGGACCTTATGCCTCGACAGTCACCATAATGGACCTATGGAATTCACACCAAATACCATAAATATTGTCCTCTGAGTTCACAATTATTATCTACAAATGGTTAACTCAACTTATAATTGTATTTTTTTATTTTTTAACTAAACAACAGAGGAAGTTTTTCAATTCGTCTGTTTATATATTTTTTTTAAATATGTTCACACATAACTCGGCCAAATGTGGACCGATTTGGATGATTCTCTTTGTATTCGATAGGGTTTATTTGGGTGGTGGTCTAGTTTTGAAGAACCCTTAATGAGATAAAATTGGGGATGAAATTTTGAAGATTCTTTTACTAAAAATAATTAAATAAAATCTATTTAACAAAATATAAAACTGAATTAAGAAAACTAAAAAGCTAACAATAAACCTAAACAATATTGAGTCGGTGGTGAAAATAGTTAACCATTATACTGCAATGGCCGCCAAGCAACAGTATGTAAGCACTGTTGTGTTCCGGCTTGAAGGACATTGAAGCCAGTGAAATTACTGGGCATTATGAGACTCAAAAACTTATGTCTCGGGGTAGTCTTGTGCCATGCAGTGCTTTGTCATTCAAAGTTCTGTGTGGCGTTCCTTCTGTTTATGGGCAGGCATGGCGCTTGCCATCATGCGAGCGACCCGCTAAACATTTAAACTGATAAAAAAAAACTAATTTATGACCATGTTGATCCCACAGGAAAAGATGTTGATTCAAAACGCATTTTCCAAATAAAGTCACATTTCAAAATCCATCACAATGATATTTTTTACCACTGGCATAGAAGAGGAGTGTTATAAGTTTGACCCCTTTGGATGTCTGTCTGTTTATGTATTAGTCTGTGGCATTGTAGCTCCTGAACGAATGGAACGATAATTTCAATACGATTTTTCTATTTAAAATCTGGTTTAATCGGCATGGTTCTTAGCTATGTTCAAAGAACATCTATATAGCCTTTTACAAATCACAAATATTTTTCTAATATTTGTCAGAGCTTTTTAATTATGCTCAAATAGGATTTTTATGTCATTTTACAAAGCCATAAAAAGCATCTCCAGACGAAATTAACCCAACAACACAATTTATAATTCATGATACAAAGTAACCTTTGTCAAATGAAGTAGAAGCGAAGTTTACGGCCACTTTTATGTAAGTTCGTTCTTACGTACGCGTAAAAGCTTTGAACTGTGAAGCACACAATTCTAAATGTGCATTATATTTGACAAAATGTTCACATAGGTCAATGTGTGCCGCGTAACAAGTCCCTCGACATTGGTGGTGGTGCAATCATGTGGCTGGCTGCATTACCAATGTGGAGCATGGCAGCGGGCGCGACTGGACCCCTTTGTGTACTCATTCGAATGCCGCTCATATCGTCCCACCACACGGCACGATGGGCCAATAGCGCGAACAACACTCCATATTAAAGGCCCCAAATTGCAGTTTAATTTATTCCGGACGTGTCTCGGCAACGGAATCGCAATAACCGGCAAAACAATACCACCGTTTATTGAGGGTTATTTGATAGCACTTATGCCAACTACAATACCAGGGCTATAACTTATAATATCAGAGTAATATTCTCCGTGGCGCAGCAGGCGAGTAGCCGGCTGCGAAGCGAGAGGCCGTAGGTTCGATTCCCGCACTGAGACAAATGTTTGTGTGAACCACAAAAATTTGTTTCGGGTCTGGGTGTTGTGGGACCGCAAGTCCCTCGTAGTTCCTGATACCCACGATACAGGTTTACCTAGTGTGGGGTCAGGACTATGTGTGTGACTGTTGGGTGTATTATTATTATTAATATTATTATATTTCAGTTGAAACTTAATCACACAGATATATTATACGCAATCACGCCTGTGATCCCTGAAGGGGTATTAGTTGTAACCAGTACACCCACATTTCACAGAGCTTATTTCCGTCCCATGATGTTATAGGGTACGAGCCTATCGCCATACCAGGTAAAATTCCAGACTCCGGGCTGATACTGAGCAATTCATAATAGAAAAACCCAATATCACTTTTAGCCGACCCGGGACCTCAGCACAGCAGTCGTACCACGCACGCATTACAACTGCGTCACCGAGGCATTCTATAAAAAATATGACAAAATATTTCTATCGTTGAAATAAATTCAACACTTTTTGCGACATGGCTAACAATAGTTATCCAACTAAATATGGATCCATATATTTGATGTAAAATAATATAATTGCATGGGGCGTCGGCTCGCATGTATGACGCCAGTGTTTTAGTGCATTCAATCGGAAGTGCGCATATTAATGGTGTAAAATATGTATATTAACACGTTCGATACTGGAATGTATGCCATAACTGGTAAAAGTTACATTGTAGATAGTTTACAGCATGAATGTACCGGCTCGACCGGGGTATTTAGTGCCTCTTTTTAGAAAGCCGACGTGAAGTGGCAGCTTGCTGTTGAGTTTTGCACAGTGACCGAGATTGCCGGAGGCCCAAATCCCTCTCATGTTCCCAATTCCCTTTCCTTTAAGGTCACGAACGCATCCTTGATTATTCTGGTATCGTGGGTGTTCATGGACGGTGCAGAACACTTACCATCAGGTAACCCATTTTAATTTATTGTTATTATTTGAATAATGTGAAGGTCATGTCGTTTGTCTGATGTAAGTATCACGCCTGCCCATAAACAGAAACCATACCACATAGAACTTTGATTTACAAAGCAGTGTATGGCAATGGACTGCACTCGTTACCTCGAGACATAAGATATTTATTCTCGTAATGTCCAATAATTTCACTGGCTTCAATGTCCTTCGAACCGAAACACAACAGTCCTTACACAATGCTGCTTGGCAGCAGAAATAGACAAAGCGTTGTGATACCATTCCAGGCGGCCTCTCGCATACATACCACCTAGAGACCAACTTCTAGTATACCGACCACTGCTAAATGTTGTGAAAGATGCAAATTTTAAAATCAATATCTAACAAGCGCAGCAAGCATTTAGAATTCGTGCCATAAAAGCTCTCTGAGACTCCTTAATTACAAAGCTTTTCCATTCACTGAAAACGACAAAAAATCAAATCGAGATGAAACGTAAACATTTTTCTGGGTTACGTCCAGTTTTTAGTTCTCGTTTCGTTTTAACAATGCCATGCATGATTTTGTTAAATTATTTATTGATGTAATGCTTTATCATAGAAAAATAGTATCGTTGTTACATTTTATAAGAATACTATGCTGTCTTTTTAACCTACTTAATTCATTAATATTAAAAACAAATATTTCTCAAAGTATATTTAACTAAATAATGCTACTACCAATTAGAGTGTAAGTGGCCACCAACATTTTAGGGCCAAAGGCAAGGCCCAGCTGCACGCTGCACTTTGCTGATTAACGGACGAGGCGAAACTGGCAAAAATTGGTTCCCGTTGCGGGTTGTAGGGGTCAGACGGCGGGTCGCGCCACATAATACCAAAACCACCGCCGAATTATGATAGGAAGACGGACTTTGACATGAAGCCGGTATAACATTAAGGCAGAAAGAAAGAATAATGCTACCAATCCATACAATACATATAAAATGATTATGGAAGATGATACGTAATTTAGTGACCCAAAAATAAATTAATGTAAAGAAAAAATTTCAATATAGAAATAATTGAAGAGCTAACCGCTTGGACGAATCCTTTGTATATTAACTGATTCCATAAATAAACATTAAATATAGATTGTTTATCCCAATATTATAAAGGAATTGTGTATTTCGGACAAAAAACCCGCAATATTATGTTGTTTCGGTCATATTATTGTTTTGGTACGACCGCATTCGTCGAATAAAGGTTTTAAACGAGGTGAATTAAATTATTTTGCTCAATGAATCATGAATTTTCATACAATGGAGATTATATTAATTGTTAATACCTCAAGTATGCAGAATACCTATACAGTATGCTTGAGATTACCAAATCTATGCATACGATTGCCTCGGTGGTGCAGTTGTTATGTGTACGCGTTACGACTGAGGCTGACGCTGAAGTCTCGGGTTTGATCCCTGAGTCGGGTAAAAGAATCGTTAGGGTATTCTTTTTTTATTGGTGTATTGAGGGTGTCTGTGAAAACAACGTTGAGTATACTGAAATATAATGGTAGGATATAGTTGTGGAAGGGTGGTTAAATGGTATAAACGAGGTTGTCTTCATAACGGGGGGCCTTTTGCCCACAGTCAGTTAGTCAGCGTCCAGTTCACTAAGATCAATGCTCAGTCGATAGTGTAAGAGTGTATTACGCGGTAGCTCTGCTGGTATGCTATTCAGTCCTAGTTATTTTAGTTATAATTAATTAGAGGTCTCTAGAGAATCCTGACATAGGGTGTGGTCTGTAAAGCAGTAACATTGTAAAAGTAACCAATAAACTATGAGTTAAAGTAATTACTGTCGTTTGGTATTAATAAAATAATACTCGTCTCACGTAACTTCTAACAGTACTGGGATTTTCTATTACGAAATACTCAGTATAATTGTGCCCGGTATGGCGACAGGCTCGCCCCCTATCACATCATGGGACGGAGATACGCTCGGCGAAATGTGGGTGTACTGGTTACACCTTTGCCTACCCCTTCGGGAATTACAAGCGTGAGTACCTACGTATATACATACATACGTATGTATGAATATACGTACTCACGTTTTTATTGTATATACTTAAGATATAATAGTAGTCTCGCTGTTTAATAATTTGTTCGCGTATCACCGAAAATCTGCTGATCAGATTGTGATTTAGGTTTCGAGCCTCCGGTAAACATATAGGCTGCAAAACTACATTTTTTCCAGAATAAGACTTTCACGAGGGCAAAGCCGTGAGTGAGCTAATGCTAGTCATTAATATATTTTTAATAGTGTATCTGTGGTTAAACATGTATTTTCGACTAAATGATTGCACGATATGGAGTGTCTAGCTGTGGTAAAAAAAATACAACAATACATCGAACAAATAAAAATATATAATAAAACTCCCAAGATCTCAACAAAAGGAGTATGGGTCGTCAGTATCTAGTAATTAAATGTATCCCAGTTGGAATTGCTAATTGGTGCGATCTAATCTAAAAAAAATTGCACGTGCTCGGAAGGATTATCCACGATTTATACATTTTTACGTTAATTCTTTAGTTTCTAAATGCTGAACTTTCATTTCTTATTCGCGCTCAGGCACCTCGCCTGTGCTGTTTTTAAGGCGAGGCAAGCATGGGTATTTTTTTCTTAACAGTGTTTATTTATTACGTCGTACCTAATAATATTATTTACCAAATGGACCAGGTATTTAACCTAATTTTCAATAATATTATATTGCAGTGAAATTAATTTATAAATGAAAAGTAAACTACACTGATGTACCACCGACTGCGTATAGTGTGTGCATACTGTGGAGGATAGATATGCGACGCGGGGATATGAAGTCACCTAGCTTGCGCGTATAGCCAGGAGCTTCAAAACCGCACAGTTCTCGAATATGACGGCCTTATAGAATTTAAGGACGCTAAAAATTATACCGTATATTTGTCGCCTATAATCCTTCAGACTATGAGTAGTCAGAAGACTTAAGTCAAAATCGGGAAGCTTTATGGCGAATTTCCGAATCAAACAATACGGTCTGACTACTATTAGATTTATGCCCGGTATTGGCGATACTGGATTAAGGCCTAATCCCTCTTATTTGTAGAGGTTCGTGCCCAACAGTTGGACGTAAGTATATAATACAGGGGTAATGTTACATTGGCGATAAACTTGGTCCCGTATAGTCCCATACAATGACAGAATATTCATACCAACTCCCTTCTCCCTTCAGTATATATAGGCACAATAGAACACTTATCTATATACAATAAATAAAAAAAACCCTGTTGGGCGTTTTAACTGTGATATCAGAATAGATATTTAAATATAATGAAAAAACTCGCCTACGAAAATTGGACCATAAAAATAATCATGTTGATTTTTTAAACGTGAATTAATTTATTGATTGTAAACCGTATTTCGATTGATTATCTCTGCAAGAGCGATCACTTGGAGCCAGAGCGATCTAATAAACGAAGATTGCTGAACCGCATAACTTTAATCGTAGTACATTTCTTTTATGGTTTTGTAGATGGGTATTTTACATGTAGGAGTATCAGCTACCACGGCGAATTAACATCTACAATCCGAATATAACACAAACCCTGAGAGATAAGAAAAATATAATTTAACACGGGCGACGCAGGCAACGTTTTTAATTATCTGAATGGTAAATTTCCCTGTATTAGTAGGCAGTGCAAACGAGTCTGAGGATCTTGTATACCGTAAATACCAATATCATTTATATTATGTCTGGCGAACATACATGTCTCATACCCCTTAATATCTTATGACCTTTACATGTGCGTTTACTATTTTCACACACACTGCACATGGTAAAAAACCCGCCTCAGTGCCTCATTTAGGTAAGTCGAGTTCCAGAGTCAGTCGGTTTATATTAAGACTGCACTATACTCACAGGTACAGTGTAGTGACTGCAGTGCCAAAATAAAAAAGCTATGTCACTTATTAAGCACCCGACTTATGTTATTTTATTCCTCACTAGCTGTCCCTCCATCGGTCATAGTGTGATATACATATAAACCTAATGGATTAGTTTCTCTAAATGATAGCATCTAAATCCGTTACATAGTTTAGGAGAAATAAGCGGACATACAGACAGACGCTAATAGCGATTTTGTTTTATACTATCTATTAACTATTGAAGTTTGAGGCTAGTCTAGATAATCTTTCTTTGAATCATTTTGCTGCGTAGTTATTAATTTAATTATTCCTACTCCAAAAGTGCCTCATAGCAACTAATGTAATTTCTGGTAGGCGATTAACTCCCTTCAGATATCGACTCATGGTAATTCAAAACTTTATATAATCTTTTAAATTAAAAAAATTCTACGATACAAAGTAAGGAACGGTTATATTTGGTAATAACAATGACGTCAAGACGAAGTCGTCAGTATAGAAATACTGGAGCTTACAAACCATCACACTACGCTAGAGCCGAGCGGTATTAATAAACGAAAGACGTACAGAGCCAAAGCAAAGCAGGTAGGTGCAACCGTGTCGCTGCTAGAGTAAAACTTCTCCGCTATTGTTTCGCAAACTATTGAGGTACCCACTACATATACTACAAGTTTGGTCGCGGGTGCACTTCGCAAATGTCTCTTACACTTTGTAAATTTTGTATGTCTCGAAACTTACACTAAACTTGAGGATTACCTACGTTATGAATATCTCGGTCATAAGGATATTACAGTGTAGAAAACAACTAATCCCATACTTATTAAGAAACAATTTTGGTAGTTAGTGTCTTGTAGTGTGTTTTTTGTGGTACGCGACCGAGACGCGTGACGCGATTCAGTCGATAGCGATACATCCGCATTGTATGGAATTGTATGAAAGCGCGTGTCGCGCTAACCTACCTCGGTCGCGTATCTTAAAACATGCTTTTACCTGATAATACTCGCACTCATTTTTATTGCATGAAGCAAAAAGTTCGGAAAATTCCGACTTCACCTAAAAGGATACTAGTCAAAGGATTTCACTTAAATATTTTAAAAGGTTTATGGTGTCATGCGTGGTTTGCGATTTATCTTGTTAACGACTTCCACATTGTAACGTGTAAAGGTAAATGTACACATTTCCAATCGTATTCGTTCCATTGATCGTATGATACGTACTTTTAACCGACTTCAAAAAAGGAGGAGATTCTCAATTCGGCGTTTTTTTTTTAAATATTATGGGTACGCTCAAACATACAAAATTATACCATCAGTAACGCTGCATCAATTCTTATACGTGCAAATATTTTGATGGGTTTCCGATGACGCAGTGTAGAATACTGATCAGACGACGCTCTCGCATCCTCATGTGAAGATAATTCCTCATAATTTCCAATTTGAATTTGAAGTAATTTAATATATCCAGCCGACGGCCAATAGTCGTCGCGTTGCTTGAAACTGTGAGTAGACCTTTATCTACGAGCACCTTTAGCAGAAGCTTTGTGTCGAAGCGAACAACTCTATTGCAAGCAGCACTCGTTCGCAAATAAATAGTGCCCTGAGACCGATTTCATCATTCTCACACGCTCCCACCACCAACTCATACGATCCCGTAATTTTTCATCTCGACATGCATATTCAACGCAACAATAAATCATTCGGAGCCATCCCCTCGCACAGCCGCCAAATGACCTACCTAACAGTTGTGTCGCTAACTGGGAAAAATATTGTCCAAAAAATGTAAGTGAGCAAAGGAAACCGCCAAAATATAACATTAATAATTACCCACCCTTTCGAGTCGTTGATAAATAGCGTCATTATTATCACCAGCGCTTTGAAAAATCGTTTCCTCTTGCTGATATTTATTCAAATAGTCCACGAGTGTTCTTTTTTATGAAAAACGGATTTTCTGCTTTCACTGCCTACACTTCGCAAATATTACTCATACCAGTTTGTATGGAATTTGTGGAAGCATTTTGTTTACAACAAAATATTATATTTAGTATTAAAATTATTGTTCACTATTTAACTCGGCTTGCGACCGACACACTATTCGACATGCTAAAGTCTAATTCTAATACCTACAAGGTTTACAAGGTGGTAGGTTCCTGGGATGCAAGAGACCGTCTGGGTTGGTTCCACTGCAATGTCTATTTCTGCTGCAAAGCAGTGTGTAACAACAGTGTTTCGTTTGGCAGGACATTGAGTCCTGAAACTGAAACAGTGAAACTGTCACAGCCAGTGAAATTACTGAACATTAAGAAACAACATCCTATGTGTCGGGGTGAAAAGCGCAGTCCAATGCCATGCAGTACGTAATTCAAAGTTCTGTGTAGTGTTGCTTCTGTTTATGGGCAGGCGTGGCGCTTACCATCAGGCGAGCGATCTGCTCGTTTCGGCACTCAACCTAATAAAAAAAAACCTTTTATTTAAAAACGTAGATAAGTACGTCAATACAAACGACTTTATTGTGAGATATTTTCTAGAATAATCCCAGTTTAAAGATACCGACAACAATAATAGAGAAGAACTTTAAAGTATTCGAACAAAAAGTGCAGGCAAACTGAGATGGCTTGTTCTATCAAAACTTTTTACGACGAAGAATAAATTAATCTATAGCATGTTAAGAAGAACTTTTTATTTTTGAACTACTTGCACAATGAGTTCTGCAAGTCACGTTTATTGGGAACAGTCGATTAACCGCAAAATTTAAATAAAATATTCGTTAATCGCATTAAATAGGTCAAAGACTTAATAACAGCCTATTCCTTTGTTAATACAAATAATAATAGCATAATCCTTTTATAAAACAATATGTACAACGCCGGCTTCACACAGATTTATCCTAAAACGGAATAATTAATAACTCACTAGAAATAAGGATTTTATCAATGTAATCACAAGGCTCTGCCGTGTAACTATAACAGTTCTGGGTTATTTCAAGACAGTTGAAAATCATTTGAGGTAAGTGAACATACGTATACACTCTATTACGAATGTCTTGCGTCTTAACAACATATATATTTGTACACATGTATGTACAAATAAACAGCAGCGCGACTGTTCTCGAAGGTCATAAGCCTACATCTTGTTTATTCATGACGTTGGAGTGATTTGGCAAACATAAACTTGGAGTAATGAGCCGTGACACTACCTGTGAGTGGTGTGGGCAAGCGATTTGTTAGCAAGAACGAGGCAGACCCCAAGAACACCCCTCCCCTCCCCCTTTTTCCCATCCCCCGGAACTCCCGTCTCTCTGGAGCTCAAATATTAAGTACGCGATGGACGATTAAACGGCTTACTCGAGAATTACATAAATACCGAAGACTTCGCGCTGACTGCATAACCATGTTTGGATTATGATTAAATCTTAGATAAGATTTTGTTCGCTACGATGAATTCCGAGATTTGGCAAGATGTATTTTTGCCATTTAGTAATACAATTTTTTCCCAAATAAATATTTTCATAATCACCTATCTAAATTGAAATAATTGAGATTTCAGTCGAACAATATTTCAAAGTATAAGGTTCTCTACTTAATATTTGGAGAATTAGCCGCTAGTCACAAAATGCTTTTTACGACTCTATCGACTTGAAATTTACCTTTTCTAGACATCGCCTATTTTAAACAAAAAGAAATAAAACATATTGAATACAAAAAAACATTCACTAATAAACTGAACTAATACAACATTTGTAAAATAACAGACCACTATTATAAGAACACTTAGTTAAATCTGACTTCCTTAATAATAGCCTCCAACTAGTTGGAATCAAGGGTTAATCCGAGAGGAGTTGACTGAAATGAGACGCCGAAGCCGGCGACAGAGTCACAACTTTGTCGACCTAAAGTAAAATCTAAACCCCGCCCAACCACAACTTAATACCATTAAACTATCGACAATCGTGTTACTTAACTGGATCCGTTGATCTGAAACTTACTTTCCATGCAGACAATAGGATGTTTGTTTACCACTTCACATAAGTACGTAGCCTCCTACGGTCATTGTTCACAACTCTTAAACTGAAACAGTGGAAAGTCTGGACCGGCTATTAATAATTCCTGGGGAAACATCCACAACTGTAACTTGCTCGGAGAAGAGTGACTCAAACATGTAAACAAACTTGGGTTTTAATTGAAGAGCCCTTGTCACGTTTCGGGCAGAACCACACTACGGACGCGGTTAGAAAATATATAAAGCTGTAGCAACACCGTCTGATAAAATAAATTTGTTCATAATGTATACATGATACATTTTCCATTACCTAAATTAAATTAATTTTGCCCCTCTGCTCATACATTCATACAGAAAGTTTATCTTTGGATCTGTAGAGTTCCCGGTGCCGCTGAACAAATCAAATTTTATGGACCGACAAAGGATTAAGATTTACTTCCTAAAGACAACGAAGTTTGGAAATTTATACCATGTCAATAAAGCATTGTACAGGGGAACAATACGTTGATTTGACGATTTTCAAATTGTAAGATGATGCAGAATAATCAACTAACCACAACGGTCTCAGATTATAATGTAAATGAAGACAAGCCTGTAGCGGCCGATAGCCAAAAGGTCGCATTCAAAATGTCTGCCAAACGCGGTACTACTATATCATGAGTTTATGAACTCTTCGGAAACTCATGGCCAAGAGACCGATAATCAATTTTCAGTCCATTACCGTCAGAGATGATTCATGCATTTTACACCATAGAAGGTTAAAAAATATATAAAAGGAAAAGATACGCAAGTGTCTTTTCGCTAAAAGTTTCGCACCAAAATTATCGTCATTTAAAGCGCTTAACTAATTAATTATACAGTCGGATTTTGTTAAGAAATTATAGTTGGGGAGGAAATAGATTTTAACATTTGGTAGTTTCATTTTTAAAGATACTGTATTGTAAAAAGATTTAATGTTGACAGTTTTTTTAAATAAAACCTGTAATTGTATAACTTTTAATCATGAATTAATTGTCTTTTGTAGCTAGCCTATCACGCTATTATGATAAAAAACATGCGAGGCAGTCTTTGGGGACTGCAGATAGAAGTGAAAACTAAGTAGGTAACTTGTGAATTGTATCGTCGAGCTATTACATTATTATTTTTGGTTTGTAAAGAAGTGTTATTGACCAATTTAATTGTATAAAATATATAATGTATACTAATAACGCACGGATATACGTCATATCTATGTACTTAAATACACAGTAAACATATAGCTCATGGAAAGCGTTAGGTGACGATGACGGAAGTTCCATGATTTTTGTTCACGCAAAAGTGCTCTACGCGCCTAAAGAAGTGTTTACTTCAAAATGTTATGGAGCTTGAATAATTTTTAATTAATTTTAATGAAAAACTCGTTATAATAAGATCACGTCCGTTCTGCGTACGATTAACAATTTCCAATGAAGTAACTAAGGAATCTGTGTCGTTTCAAAATCTTACAACTGACACATCATGAGAATTGTCGTATCGGAAAAATTCGTTTTATTTCCCTTATAATATGCACGATATCTTAATGTCATACACAATTGAGGCCCAGTAAAAAATGTATTTTTATACTCGGCAGCTGACACCTCACCCCAAGCGGCGCGCCCTTAAGCTTTCTTCGGCTTCGCTAAACGCGCAGCCCCTATGTCCCGTTTTATTTTATAACTCTGTTTCCTGACCGTGTGATATAACAAAAAAAAACAATATTAAAAGCAATATTTAAAAAATCTTACTCAGTATAATAATTTAAAGTGTTATATCATTATAATGTATTCTCTGCATAATATTTTATTAGTATTTTATTCAGTATATTTATGTAGTTAATAGAATCTTGTCTACTTCTTTCTTATTAGTACTTTTCTGTTCCTCGATTTATACCTCCACATTATTTCATCTCTGCATGAATCAAAAACTAAAAAGCTAGAGATAAAAATTAACAATGATTGATTACCACCGACTCAAAGTTTAATTTTATTTTTAGGTCTTGAATTTTGTCAGTCAGTTTTATTATAAAAAGCTTTTATATTACTATTTTTAGTGAAAAAACATTATTAGTCGTTCCTCTTCTACTTCATCCCTTAGAAGTGATTTTTATTCTTCAAATTTAAATGGTACCACCACCAGAGTAAACCCTATCGAATACAAGATTAGTTTAATTTTGGCGTGAACATAAATCCAAAATATTTTTATGTATCGACGAATAATTGAGAACCTCCTCAGATTTTTTGGTCGGTTAAAAAACAACAGTTAGATAATGCCTATGGCAATAATTCCACCTTATACATGTTTAAAAACATTAAATAAAATAAATAGACGACTAGTAGGGTCATATTTTATTTCTCAAAACTTGCCCGCTTTCAACTAATTACTGAAGAGTAACGATGTGTATTCCGTATTCCCCATCTCAATACACACAAATACATCAGTTCTCCACATGAGCCTGTTGAGGCAACATACCATAAGATGCCAAGATGGTAAACGACAGTTTTGTCTGTTGCTGGCAACATTCCAGCACTTCGTTGAACCCTGACATGATAAAATAAGGGAAATCTATGTACTGGTTAAGAGACTTGCAAATATTGACTTTTCACTTTTAATGCCTTATATCACAATATCCATTTATACCGTAATTTGCCAGGTAACGTATTAAATATCCAATTTAGGTAGTACCAATTTAATTTCTGCAATATTTAATCTGATAAATATCGTTTACTTCGACATAATGAAATAGGCCCAGAACACCAGTTTCATCACCACTGCGTAAATGCTACTTAAAATATGAGACCTTCAATACAAAAGTCAAACTCTAATATATTATGTATATACGGAAGAAAAATATGTGCTAGGTACTTTAAAAAATATCTGTCTTATACGTTGGTATATAATTGTGGTTAAATCTTACATGAATATTGTAAAACAAGTCCTTATGGGCGTCCTTTGAATAATAACTTTATAGTTAGTAAACGTTATTTGTCAGATAAAATAGAAGACGGCAAAGTACAAAATTATTACTTGTTGTATTGACAGCCAATATAATATATGGCGAAGCATATGTTAAACGTTGTTCTAAACTTGGGTGTCGTTTGTTATCTGAAGGCCAATTCTCGTAATTTTAAACGTTCAAAATATCATTCCGGAATGATATTTTGAAGATTTAAAATTACGAGAATTGGCCTTCTGATAGTTAACATTTTTGAACTTTACTACCTACATACCATAACTAATTTTTCAAACATAGTTTGAGTGGTAGAGCTACTAGATACTAACTAGGTGGTAACATTGGTTAATGACTGTTGTGTTTCGGTTGGAAAAACATTAAACCCAGTGAAATTACTGGTCATTATGATACTTGAGACTATGAAGTGACGAACGCAGTCCAGTTCCATGCGATGCTTTGTAATTCAAAGTTTTAAATTGTGATGTTGTGTCTGTTTATCGACATGACGCTTACCATCAGGTTGCGACCTCCTCATTTCGTCAGAGACTACTAAAAAAAATCTTCTATTTCGGAATACAGTTCTATGTATATATTAATACGTGAAGAGAAAACTTCGGACCCCTTTTTAAGTATACTGCGCGCACGGAGGATTGTCAGATTTGGCATAGTTAAAATTATATATGAGGAGTGTAGAATGCTATTTATATATACCTAATATCTGTAACAATAATACATAATATGAATTAAAAATAAACCATTAATTGTGTATGTTTTTACTGTCAATGTCTGAATGTCAACTCTCGCAGCTGCTGTTATAGAAATAGAACGAAACGTATATAATTTCGAACACTACAAGACCAGTAGTATACATGAATAAGGAAAGATATCTCAGTATTACATCACAATACATAATACTTACAATAATAACTTTCTCGTAAACCAAACACAACTAAAGTATATCTGGCAAACAAGAAACACTTACATTGACAAAAGCCGCATCAGATAATAAAAAAACAGACGCATGGATAAACGGCGTACAAAATGTACGCCCTTGTTGGTCTAAACAATAACAAATAATCAGCCCGGGGTTTAAAATGACGTTATATGTATACCAATGTATACTGTTTTGTGTTCATGGTCCAGATTGAACGGCGCGACATCGCACTTCTCCTTTTTATACGCTTGACATGATGTCAAGTTTAACCTATATACAGGCTTAAATATTACAAATCTCTGAATCAGAGTTATTCTTGAAGATAATCAAACCAAACAGCCTCCGTGGCGTAATGGGTGAGTAGGCAAGCGAACCAAGAGGACGTGGGTTCGATTCCCGCACCGATATAAATGTTTGTATGATCGACAATATGTTTGTTTCGGGTCCGGGTGTTGTGGGACCGCAAGTCCCTCGTAATTCCTATTACCCATGATACAGGTTTAACCTAGTATGGGGTCAGAACTATGTGTGTGACTTTGGGTTTATTTATTTATTAAATGAAATTATTAATTGAATCCATGAATTACATACTTAAATTATTTATATTTAGTCAAATTTGCACTCTATCGCCAGTTTGGAAGGCTGTTTCGCAAAAAAAGAACGGACAAGAAACTAACGATGCTCTTTTCAAAACTGATTTACAATATTCACACTACATTTATACAATGTACTTTTAATTAGAGCAGCTCAATTTATGCCAATGAGAAAAATTATAACATAACATGATGATTGTGCATGATACTACATCAATGATGATAAAACAATTGCCTCATTAGTGATAATGCCCTTTTTTATACAACTAATGAGACTAGCAGGTCACGTCTGACGAAAAATAATAGTAACACCATTCAGAACTTTGGATTACAAACCACTGCAGGACACTGCAATGTGTTCATCATCCCGAGACATATGACGTTCATTGTTCTCATAATGCCCAGTAATTACACTGGCTTCAATGTCCTTTAAACCGAAACGCAACAGAGCTTACATATTATTCATAAACAAAGCGGCGGTTTCTACGCAGACGGCCTCAAGCATACGACCAGCTTACCTTACCACCTAGTGAAAAGGATGAGAAACTGGTTCAAAGCCGAGGATAGGCAGTCACAATTTTTAGACCGATTCCGGTTACATCGATGTTTATAATTTGATTAAAGCTGTATAATGAATATTTGAAGTGGCCCATCTGACACATCACTGAAATTAAAGCATGAAATACATAGCTAGTATAAATGGCATATTTTTATCTATCATATTGAAAATATATGTCACGTGGTTCGGGTAAACGTGAAAGCATCAAACCACTAATGTTATCTCTGCCTACTCCTCAGGGATACCGGAGTGAATAAGCGTTAGCATATGTTATGTGTCTAAATCATACATAGAAACACGAGACCTTATAGGCGCACGTTACTCCTCTACCTACCTCTTTATAGATAAAGGCGTAGGTAATGTTGTTAACAACAATTAACCGGATATATCAGTCGTATCTATGTACACAACATAACAATTGCAATTACGTTACACGTATAATTGAACTACAGTACTAAGAATTAATTATAATGTCCTAATTATGTATGTGTGTACGTTGGTAATGCGGTGTACAAGTACTCCTACATTGGTGTTGGGTCAGGAATGAGAACTATTCCGATATTCCGGAGGCTATCGGAATGTCGAGGCTTCTAAATAGAGGTGGCCGATCAACGGCTCGGGGTTAAATTTGTAACTCTACTGTACATTAATTTATAATGTAGAATTACATTCATTTTCACCACATATAATAGAAAGGATTATTTTGTCGTAATATGGCAGCAAATATTGAATCTAATGCTAAGTACGGTTCAACAAAAAAAATATCAGACTGTAGGACTCATTCAACAGTGAAAATCGTCATATCAAGCATTCGTTTCATAGTTTTTAATTATTATTGCTTCATGTCTCGTTTATAGAACTTCACAGAAACTAAGAAATAAACGGACTGAAAGTCTATCACCACATGTTTCAAGGAATATCCAAACCATGAGCTCTCTAAATTTGATTTGAACTAATATTAAAGTTAATGACGCAGTAGTGAAGGCGAACCCAAACACTTGACACGTGTCTACTGCAAACAACTTCGCCTTTGGTAATTTCGTCTCTGAAGTAAACGGGAACGAGCAAAAGGGTACACACTTCTCGAGCACTCCAATTCGAAAAATAAATTAGTTAATCACAATACGGCACCCTTTAAAATAAATATTTCGAAAAACATGGTACGAAAGAAAAATAATATTGTTTTCTAAATCTTAATTAAAAGCCCCGACGTGAATTTAAACAACTCTTTCTTATTTTCTTTAAAGAACGTTTTTATAAAGTGTGCATAATTCTTTTGGTGATGCTTTCTACATATAATTAGGTAGACCATTAGGTAGGTAGGTATACCGCAATAATTTGCAATAGCACCGACTCGAATCGGATATTAAAATTTTTAGCTTTTAGTTTTTTTAGTAGGTATTATTTTTGTTAAAAAGTTTTTATTTTCCTATTTTTAGTTAAAGGATTATTAAAATCAGTGCATAAATGACGAAGCTTCAATCTATCATCCCCGATTTCATACCCTTTGACGTAGAAGTGGAATTTATTCTTGAAATTAAAATAGGACCAACATGAGCTATATTATCTTTTGAATGAAAAAGAATCATCCTAGTCGGTCCACATTTGGCGGAGTTATGTGTGTTTAATACATACAAAAAATGCGTCAAATTGAGAACTTCCTCTGTTTTTTTCGTTGGTTGAAAATGTATTTTTTACCCCCGATAAAACGAGGGATGTTAAAAGTTAAACCCATGTCTGTCTGTTTGTGTAACTGACAGTAACTGTCTGTGGCATTGTAGTGTCTAAAATAATAATTAAAAATTACAGTTTATTTTCATTGATATAGGATTTAATTATTAGGTTATATTTACAACGCCCAGTCGATCCTCGAACCTTTTAGATTAGATCTAGAGCAGAACATCTATTCGTAGCTAATTTGATGTAACGTAAAATACTATCAATCATTGAACGATAGCAGGGCGCGGAGTTTCGCGCCGACGCCGCTGCTACTGCCGCTGCCGCTCCGGCCGCGGCAAACTAGAGCCCTCATTCATCACACTAAGTGCTTTAGTGCGCCATAATCAACTCTTATACTGTTATTCTGTTCATCCATAAACAATCTCATAGGAAATTGAGACGTTTCAGAACACGTCCGTCGCCCATTTTGTATTGGCGAATCATAAGAGATATTTTCAAACATGTAAAAAAGCCAAGCTGTAAACAATTAAAGAAGATGAGCAGCGATGATCACTTACCATCACGGACCCATTTGTTCGATTGCCAGTTTTTTCTAACTGTATTCGATGCTATTGGTAAAAAAAGTAAAGAAGCATACGCCAGCCTCTGCAGATCACATAAATGAATTTTATGGACAACCATTTTTCGTTATGGTCCTAACTGAATTTCGTTAATGGACACACAGAATGTTATTCGAAATGGAACAAGGAAACGCTTTTGTCTTACGCATTTATCAGGAGCACCAATGCCCTAGTAAGTAATTATTATAAGGAGGGGCTATTAACCGTAGAAAGTCCGTCCCAAACGTATGGATAAGTGGAAGGCAACGTCCTTCAATGAAAGCATTTGATACGAAGAATTTCTGTCGATTGGTAGATTAATAAAACCTTAAGTAAATTCAAATGAAATAAATAAAAATACAAGCATCTTGACTCCCGTAATATTCGCTATGGCGTGTGTCGAGAACTATTTACAGTTCATGAATTTTAAAATAAAAAAGACAAATATCACTCAACTTTTGCTACTATGATTATCTATCAATCCCAATGATACTAAGGTTGTCTAAAACCGACATTGATGAGGCCGCCATTTGTATCTGTCTTTTTTGTTAAATATAGGTTATGTTTCAGTTTACAAATAGATTTATTATATACAGTGTGTTACAAATATATTTATTATATATACAGTGTGTTACAGAAAGGTGTGGTTATATTTTAGAGTCATTACGCACACCTTACAGTGAGTATTTATGTATCGGATATTTTCAAAACCAAGACATCCTAAAATTTCACGTTAACATTGATCACTCGTTTATTAAGATCGATCACATCACTATTAATTATTATGAACGATACTCACTTTTTAATAAACTTTAATAATGTAATTGTAATAATACAATGTTCAAATGCAATTGTATGCGTGACAAACCTAAGAAAATATAAACCGTGCAGATATCGAGGTATAACTGTTATAAATCATGCGAGATATTCAATATACTGAGCTTAAAATAAATCAACTCGCTACTAAATGAGAAACTAGTGCGAGCGCGAATGTTAAATGTGTGTACGAGAGATTATTAAAATTAATGGGTTTATTAAAGCCACCGCGCATCAAAATATGTAAACTATTCCACACTATCCATATGAAAGGGCGTGAGGTGTACGGAATATGACGAGAGAAGCCATATTCAGTGCCGACAGCGGTCGACGGCGCGACGAGGCCGTAGCATATTAGGGACGCGCATTTATCCAAGCCCAGCCAAAATACACGTCTTTATCAAAGGCGATATTAAACTTGGCAGCTGCAGAATACATAAAACCAACGAATCACTTTAGCGAAACTATAACATAGTAAACATAATTTTTGACGTTAAGTTACTGAAACTTAAAATATCTACTGAGCATTTATTTGTGTTAGCTATCTATAAATTTAAATCGCAATATACTTTATTATGCTCTCGATACAAAACAAAGAATAATTAAGATGCAACAATGCGTAGAAAATATTTCAATTCCACAATCCTCAGGGAATGCCTGTGTTATAAATAAATTCGTTACTTTTCTTATGTAATCAGTGCTGCGTTCTAACAAACAAGCAAAAGCACAATTAAATTGTGAACGAGCCAAACAATCGCAATATATTCTGGCGGATAGGTCGAGCGCTTGTGGAAGATTCAGAAACAGAGCCTGACTAGCCGAGTGCACTCGGTGTCTAGACTCATATAACAAATAGCAACGAAACCCACAGCTCACTCGATGAGGTTGACGTGCACTGAACGAGAAAACAGGTCATACTTGTGATATGAACGAAGCATTCCGAGCAAACTTTTATAAATTTAACAAACATTTTATTGACTATGTTTACAAATTCGATGTTCTGTTTCACATTTTAAATATTAAATAAATAAGAATGTCTAGATACTCGTAGAGATAAGTAGTTTTGTAAGACTGTGTGTTCAATGGATTAGACCATTATAATACAAATTAATTAAAAAGTTAGTAAGTTTGGATGTTGAGTTGGTAGGATGTTATGTATAGTTAATCAATAATGTATTAACGGCTAAGCGTTTTAGATGATAATTGGGATGTAGATACACAATTGATCTGGATTAAGGCAAAGGCGACTTTTAATCCTAGCAAAAGACCAGATTCAGCTTGCTAGTTTGATTACAATATTTAAACAGTCATAATATAATTTAACAACATATTCTATAAATGTATTATTATCATCCAAATCCGTTCATATGCTATTACCGTGCAATTTAGTGCAATACACCATTTATTATTAATCATTTGTGAGAGTAATATTATGATAATCACAATATACATACATAAAATATTGATAAACCATAAAACTATCCATGACAATAAAACAACATAGAAGCATGAAAATTAATGATGAAAACGTTATATAAAAATGGGATCGAAAACCTTTTGACATACATATTTATAGGTATAAATGGCGATGTACGATGTAGCATTGTGTGCCCGTAAACAAGGAACCTCTCATCAGGGCCAATAAATTTTACTGTATTGCGTTAACATTTTATTCATAGAATATGTTTATGCGCCGGCCGTCTTTATTTTGCGGAAAACAATATCGCGTAAGTATAAAGGAATTGGGCATGTCTGAGGTGACAGGTAATGGGGAAACACATTAAGCTACCTACGAGGTTTAGGGGCGCAGCGCGGCTCGTGAAATAAAATGCACTAATGATTGTTGGAGTTCCGCTCAGGCGCCGCATCGTGGAGACGACCCCTCTCGATTAATGCTAAATGATTCCTTCGCGCCGCCTTACTACATTAACATTATCAGGCGGTAGAGGGCTTATCTGGTGGGACAAAGAACATGTGTGCTGAATACTGAACGAATTTTGTATTAAAGACCGCCCAGAAAATAGCGCATCTTTATTCAGTCGCTATAATAAATAATATTTATCGCTTCAATAACCATAATAATGAAGCAGGTTTTCCTCTGATGTGCTGTATCAGGAAACGTAATTTACGTCGCAAACACATCCGGAAATTAGGTTTTTTAATGACTATGTTTATAAATAAAATCTCGTGCCATTGTAGGAAATATAGCGTGGTATGAAATTAAATGATAAAATATTTTCAATTCAGACTGTATTTGGTAGTCTCCAGGCTCTGTACATGCATTTGTAATGTTGCTGATATACATAGTTTTAATATTGTCTCTTTGGCATACGGGACACCATCAAACAAATACTAATAATTATGTAAGTATTTCGAGATGTTCTTTTAAAGGTATATATTTATATTACTTGTAACATGCTTGTAACTATGGTTGAGTTTCCTCCGCAGGGCCCGTACACAGTAAACTGGGAAAAGATAGAAACATGTAAGGGACCTAAACAAGCGGATTGCGGAAACGTTGAGATCATCAATGTGCAAAACATATCAGACGTCATTTTTCGTTTAGATTTTCCTAATAATTGTCTAATTACTGCGGTAATTTATTTTTATTTTAACAAGCTATTAGTTATTAATTAAAATATGCCGCGTCAAGTGCGAATTATTACAAACTGGATTCGATTCCTAACAATAATTTACATTAATTCATCGATTTGAAAAACATGATGGAAAACAGGTAGGCGGAGGCCGGAGATACTCCGGCCGTTTGATACTTAAAAGGTACCAACAGAACCCTATTACAGAGCCTAAGTCGCCCATCAGTCTGTTTGCCTGCCTGTCTGTCTGTCAGTCTGTCAGGACTGCCTCGGTGGCGCAGTTGTAACGCCTATGCGGTACAAAATGTGCTGAGGCCTAGGGTTCGATCCCCGGGTCGGATAGAAGTGATGTTGGGTTTTTCTATTTCGAAATGCTCAGTGTCAGCCGTATATGTGTTATAACAACGAAAAAAAAAACCGAACCGGGCCGTCAAACGAGCCAGTGGGCCATCTAAAGATAACTGCTCTACCACCCATGGGCTTTCACAATACCTGAAGTATCAGGGACGACCTTAAAGGACAGGGACAGACCTTAAAAGACAGGGACAGACCTTAAGGGATTATAAAGGGGAAAAGGATTTGTTTGTTTACTTATCTATCCTATATTACAGGATATC
This sequence comes from Mimas tiliae, assembly GCA_905332985.1. Taxonomy (NCBI): domain Eukaryota; kingdom Metazoa; phylum Arthropoda; class Insecta; order Lepidoptera; family Sphingidae; genus Mimas; species Mimas tiliae. The sequence continues at coordinate 9,321,562 of HG995241.1, forward strand.
TTACGAACCACTCGGTTCGCGAGTACCACACATTTTAACGGTTATTGCATTAAAGGTACCTACCTACTAGCCCCACGGATCAAAGAAAAAAGATATGAAATATTTTGGGAATGTAAATTAATAGAATTTTTTATCAACAAAATATAACCGATTCAGAAAGCTAAACAATTTTGATTCGCTGGTACTGTAGTTTAATAATAATAATCGATCATTGATACTCGTAGCACCGAGTGAAAATTATTTATTTTACCTTTTTAGTTTTTCTTGTCCGATTTATTTTTTGTTAAAAATATTTTATTTTATATATATCAGTACATAGAGGTGTTTCACAGTTTCATCCCCTTAAGGGTGGAATCATTTCTTCAAATTCAAATGGAACTACCTCCGCAGTAAACCCTAACGCAAAAAGAATCATCCAAATCGGTGGACATGTGGCGGAGTTATGCTTGAATATACATAAAAAATATATCAAACTAACGACTATTGAGAACGTTTGCTTTTTGCGTCGGCCAAAATATTATTATATATAATATAATATTATATATATATATATATATATATAGTTATATATATAATATTAATATAAAATTAATATTTCTTTCAGGGTAAAATATCAGCAAGTAGGTTGCATGATAATAAAATAAAAAGGAAACTGTGGAACTACGCAATAAACAAACCGTGCCAACATTTTGTACTAGGTCCAATACTTACGAAGTCATTTAATATCACCAACGACTGTAAAGTTACAAAGGTGTGCAATCCATTCCATACATTACACGGTTGTTTTTTGTTTTGTATACGATATGACAAGACCCCCCCACTACAACTTTTGTAAGCCAGGATCTAGTTGTCAGTTGCACACATATTAAGACACCGAGCAATGATGCCTGGCGATTCTGAGAATGAGAAGATTTTTATCCCGCAACCAAATTAACCAACTAGAAATATGAGGAGCAGTTGTTTTTTTAAATAATTTTTTGGTCGCACACTCACACGCACGCAGACATTCAGGTACACACCCACGCACCCACGTCCGAATGCATGAACGCACGCATGTAAGTACATAGACAAATGAGTCAAACTTTAACATCCTTTTTTAGTAGGGTTAAAATTAAAATGTTTAAGGCCGTCAACGCAACGATAATTCCTCTGGTATTGTAGGTAGGTGTTCATGAGCAGCGCGGCGGTGACCACTTACTATCAGGTGACCTACCTGTCCGTCTTCCTCCGCTTTCATATAACAAGAAACACTAATATATATTTTTTACAGGGTCTACACGAAATACACATCAATTTAAGTGAACAAACGAGAATTTTTTTAGGTTCTAAATTCTTTTATGGCGCTTACTTATTTAGAACTATAGCATATAACAAAAACAGCAATTTATTTTGTGTCGACACTATAATTACTATAAACAGGATGTCTTGACAATATGTTTCTGTACAATTTCAAATTAAAGTAATAATTACATTTTTTATTACAATGTAAAAAAAATCTATCAGTTATCACCCTTCAAGACAAAACAAATATAAAGGAACAAAACCAATATATTCCTTACAGATATTACGTTTCAGATTACCATCGTGTATCCATGTCAGAAACGTTTAATTTCGCTACGATGTGAGAGGCTCGTGAGGCTCATCGAAGTTAATAACCATATAAAACAGTTGCGGAAGCGGATAGACAGGGTCGTAGTTGGAATTGAATTTCTGATAGGGATATATTTGAAGGCAGGAAACAGTACTGTGCGGTTGATCAGACCCGTTGGCTTTACTGATAATCTTTATATGACCGCAAAGCAAAACCGTGACGTGATTAATCGTTCAAATTCAGAAACTCATTAAATTATCTCATATATGGGCAACATACCCTTAAGTGTCATGTTAAGGAGATCCACGACGCAGAGATGAAGATGCTGCGATGAATGTGCAACGTAACTCGTCTAGAAGTTCGAATACGTAACGAGTATATCCACGGCAGCCTATAATAATTATTATACCACGTTTATTGGCTAATGAAGTAGACGTTGTTATTCCTACTACGTGCTATTATTATAAACGTGAAAGTTTGTGCATTTGGTTGTTTGGTAGTCCATCACGCCTAATCGCAGAATGGTGCTTTATAGTATTTTAAAAGTATTTGTCATGGTCTTAAAGTAAGTAGTCGGTCAAGAGGTTCAATGGGCCCTCTGATATTCTGAACTTCGTGATGTGTCCCCACTAGCTACGGCCCTGTGAATGTGGATTATAACTAATTTCCGTGTCGTGATTAAAACTCTTTATAAATGAGGTGATAGATGGAAAGAGTTAAGTATCTGTCACCGTTACCGCAAAATGAGGATCAACGAAAAAAGAGAATCCACATTAAAACGTGGTGAAAATTTACGAAGCGACAACACGACGCGACCTCTGTATTCTCTACACAAGAAAAGGGACCCAAAAACAATGGGCGTAGCAACTTTTAAAATTTTAAATCCCATGCCCTGGCCACAATTCACGGTGGTCAAAAAAATATTTCCTCATAGTTAAAATTATATAACTGGACAATTCACTTTAGGGAATGAGAATTTACTTAATGTGCTTGTAACCTACCAACAGAAAAACATCTCTTAATATTTTTAGGCACATAGAGATTCACTTCTAAATACTTCTCATAATAAAATGTCTTTAAAACGTCCTATCACTCCATCCACCGCTACATTACTTTATTCATGAATGTGATAGGTAGAGTTCAGCCATTTTTATATTTCTATGTACACATATCCACTGACCTTCATAATCTATTACACGACAAAAGATAAAATCCAAAACACAGGTCTCATAAAACGGTTATTAGTAACAAAATCAAATATAAAACACCGAACACCGCAAATGCCAGATAAAATAAATTAGATTTAAATGTTAAATAACAATGAAACAGTATAAAGTAATAAAATAGTGAGGTATCCATTATAAAGTAGCTTAGGTACTACATTGTATATCTCACCGTTTCATTTATAACCAATTTTCTGTCAATGGATGGAATATAAATCAAACAACAATAAATCAGGCAGCGCTCACTAATTAATTAGTCGTTGCCCAACAGAGTGGATAATTTATTTCAACTTATGCCTTTTCACTCAACGAATAAAATACGTTGAACGGGAAAGTAAACGTGAAATACGGAACCAACAAAAGATATTATTCATACCTTTACAAAGAGAGTTCACTTAATATATTTTTAATGAGTTGTAATAATTACACAACAAATTCTCGTCTCAGTAAATGGCCGAGATTTCCGAAGTAAATCTGGGCGGTAATGGCACGGTGGCACCTGAGCTTGTGGCGGTCGTTCGCACTAATTTCCTAAAGTACAATATAAATTACCGCCCCGAAACAATGATGGGCGCGTTGAAAGCCGCCCGGAACCCACTCTGACCAAATTACAAACTACGTTTAAATGAATGCTAAGCTTAGTTTAACACACATCAATATAATCAACTTAGCCTTTAGGTACCTTTTTCGTTAGGATAATGTTCGTGTCTTCGTTGGGAAACTAATTGTTAGCGAGCCTCATAACAAAAAGCAGCACCAAGTTATTTCGAAGCTTTATACAATCTTTGTACTTTCAGACTTGGGTGCTCCGTTTTATGTCGAGTCAGCCAGTTAATTATTGCCCATGGACAGTGAATTGCTAAAGAGACTTATTATCATAGAATGAATTATCATTTTTAAAGCACAGCATTTTAACAGTGTTGATAAACACTTGAAATAACTCTAGTCAAAGATATAAGTATATCGGTATTACGTTAAAATCATACTGGAATTTAAATCATATTATTTAAGAAAATACGTTTGGGTAATGGTATCCAAGTCTTCATGAAATAAGTAATACCAACAGTAAAACAGTGCTGATATTCAAATAAACAAAACAAGACTCAATGCACTTAAAACTTCTAGCAACTAGCGCACGTTGTTAGAATTATCTCATTCTGGTAACATTTTGGCAAGACGCCTAGACTATTTACAAAACATATTAAAGCATTTCCACTCGACATTAACAAATGGTCCCTCATAACATATTGTTGCGAACGACTGTAAAAGAATCTGTACTGTTGTACTCGTATCATCATACATCAGTTTATTGCGAGGAAGTTAATTTTTCATATCACAGTAGCTGTCGAAAAATAACAAGCAATAAATCAATTGTACTATACATAAAACTAAAACGAATGCTCGCGCAGAATCCTCGATAATCGGTATTTCAGAATAAAAAAAATAAAATTCGATTGCTCGATTGGTAACGACAACAGACTATTCTAAAGCATAACCCGTCATTAGGCGCTCGATTGGAGTGGTCCCAGACATCTTCAGCCGCCGAATGGCTCCATATAATCGGCCCGCTGAAGTTTCAACGCGGGATCCACGCAATCGCCGCCTATATTTTTATTGCCTGTGCGAAGGAACTGAGATTCAGATCGGCGCGACGAGAAACGGCAAACAGTGATCGATGATAGCAATCACATCCCATCGGAAAACTATGAATCATGACCTAATGCATTTTATGTCAAATTCATTTTAATAAAAGCACTTTGATGCTGTGTTTGAACTGCCTTTTCAAATAGGCTGATGAAAGATAAAAGATAAATATCTACATCATTTACGTAAATTATAAAAGGATATTACAGAAATATTTTTTCCACATTTCTACTTGAAATATTATTAAACAATGTCACGTTCTGAGAGAATTGCAGAGTCGGATGTTAAAGCCATTTTGTAGGTAAGCGATAAGCCGTAGCGGCCTCCCAGAGCGTTACCGAGATCTTAATCTAAATAAAGTCACTACAGTACTAAACCAAGGTCAGGCACGTTTTTTCAATCAAAAATAAAATGGTAAAAAACAGTTAGGTCAGAAAGATAATTCTAAAACCTAAAAAAGAAGACAGATTTTTGTCTTGTCTTATAGCTCCGACAGACATTTCTATAGGCAAAGTAATCCAGATGAAATGATCGAGACGGCGACTGTACAAGTGCTGCTGAATTAAATTTAACTTTAGCGAGGACTTACTCTGATTCCGTTGCAATATTTATTTCAAGCTTACCTGAAAGAAAAAGAAAAACACTTAAGTAATAATATATACATAAAATACCCTTAATTTATAACAGTGTAAGTATTTTTCTTCAACAAACATCAAGTAGAAGTTTGTGCAGGTTAATTAGTAGCCCATTATAAAATGAGAATATCTGATTACAGCTATTAATTTTAACAGTCATTTTCAATTACATGCACTTGACAGGTTATTAGACAGTCTCCGTGGCGCAGCTCAGTCGGAGAGTAGCCGGTTGTCCGGGTGTTGTGGGACCGCAAGGCCCTCGTAGTTCTTGATACCCACGATGATGATGATTTTAAAACTTTCGCGATTTGTATACATACTATAAATATCTATTTGAGTAGCGAAACTTGGTTCCCGTTGTGGGTTGTGGGTTGTCAGACGGCGGGTAGCTTCACATAATACCAATCAACCGTCTAATCATGATTGAAAGGCGGACCCTAGCATTAAGCTGAGATAACGCCAGGCAAAAATAAAGATGATAATATGACCAGCTCATATATCACATTTATTTGGCAATATATAATATAATAGGTTTTTTTTTTTGCGAAATCCGTGTTGAGTGACGTGGGTTTCTTTAAATCCCAGATGGGGAGCGACCATGTTCCATAGCTCAATCTTGAACGACAAGCACGTAGAATAATTGGCCCTACTTAATTGAAAATGGCATTAGCTATAAACCACTAACCAAAAAAATTTGCAATTTTACAAAAAAATCATATTAGGTATACATGAAAACAGAAATACAGACTGTATAATGAATATTAGTTAGTAAAGGACTATAAAATACAAAATGAAGACAAGAATCCTTTTCCTATCTCTAAAGGTATTATTCAAGCTTCCACTTTAGCTTTTAAGTACCTGCCTACTCTTTATTTATTGCCTGGACGAAGCAAAACAGGATAATAAATTAAGTAAAGCAGGCCTTTTGAATCATTGTCAACGACAAATAAGAGACTTCTTACGTTTAGTCGTTCACCATCGCCAAAGTGAAAAATACGAGAAGTTATTTTTATAATGCCAAAAAAATTACATATCTACTCGACTACTACTTTACTAAACCGATGGAAAGTATCAAAGTTGATTTAACAACTATTGCGTGACTAGAGGTGGATTCTCTTACAAATGTCACGTCTCTTTGGGAGGTAATATTTACGGATACAAAATTCTACTCTCATACGATATTTGCATACTCAGGAATGTGGAAAAGAAATGAGATATCAGATAAAAGAAAAATATAAAAGTTGCGTTCTCATACATCCGTGCTCGGTTCAAGTATAAGTTAATAAATAAGGTTAGGTACCCGTGTTTTTAGTTTATTTTACTATCGTTAACTTTGAAGAACGGATTTACATTACAAACTTACTGAATTCACAATGAAATATAACTTTATAAATAGAGTGTGAAATGTTAAACTGAATGGTGCATATAACGTTTAAGACCCAAACATATTGAAACATGGGACCTCTGACATAAATAACTTTTGCCTCACTCCCATTATTAAAAAATAAACATGTTGTAGTTGGAAAACAATAGCATTGTAGGAGCAGTGCCAGAAAAAAACAAAAATGATATAATTTATTTCACTTGAACAAAAGTCTCGCAGCTAATAAAAGCGATAATCTTCTGGAAGACAGTGGGTTAAAAACTAGCAACCAAATGGAAGTATAATCCGAGACGACGCTGAGCGTCGGATACGCCGTAATCACTGGCTGCACTGGAATAATCGAGATTGCTAAGAAAAAACCATTTCTTTTAAAGAACAATACTTTGCACTTGATGGTGTCTTGTCATTTTGTGTTTTAAATTAATTTGCGCAATAGACCTTATAACTTCACTTATTGCCTTGTGTACTCGTATAAGCCCAACAATATATAGACCTGTATTTACTCTACGACGCGGCGTCGATTAGGGGAGTGCTATACCCAACTGTTGGCTAAAACATAGGATGGTGGTAATTTATCTACGTTACCATATCAGCTAACATACATACATAAGTACTTTATATGATGACACATACTAATGAGTATTTATAGTCCTTTTCTTGTAATTGTTTCTCCCTGGCGTTATTCTGTCTTAATGCCAGGGTGCGCCTTCCCATCATGATGTGACGGTGGATTTGGTATTATGTGGGGCGACCCGCCGTCTGACTCCCACAACCCGCAACGGGAACCAAGGTTCGCCATTGCTTCATCTGTTACTAAGCAGTGTGTGTACCACGTGCACATACGTATGTGCGTTGAGTTTGGCTTTGGGCCTAAGATGTTGGTGGCCCACTTACACTCGCTTATCTTGTAATGCGATACTAAAATTATATACGTTCAAAAAAATCGTGACCAAAATTTTAATTAGCCTAAAGGTGTGTATAAAAACATAGAATATAATTACGGAACCGAGCACACAATGCAAATTTCACAAATTATGACTGACTTAAGTCGACAATAATAACAAGTGTGCTCGCATATTTAATGAAACGCTCGTGCAGTACCTTACAAAACACACGTTAAGCACGATTTCAAACATTATAATTGAGACACTTCATGAATCACAAAGGGCACGTCACGTTAACGAAGCACGCATTTTATAAAAAACAATAAGGTAACTGCGAATGTGATAAACATGTCATTCAGTATTAGCCGTCACGTCACCACTTCTCGTACACAGCTGTGTAATATATTTTATGATTTGTCTCCATTTCTTTTCTCAACGCGCCTTACGAAAAAGTCACAATTTCTGAATATATTATGGCACTTCAACTAGCCGACCGAAAGTATGCCTGTAAAGGGAACCAAGGTCGAGATATTTTTAGTGCAAGGCGAAAGTAGACTTTACCACTAATGGAGTTAGGTATAAATCTCACAAAAACGTATGTAGTCTTTCAACAATATTACTGTATCAAATGTATCATTTTTAATTATAGAATTGTCAACTTACCAATCATTAATTTTTTATCTCTACAGGAATATCAGGATCTATATAAACATACGTTAGATCTGTAAAAGTGTCACATTTCTATCTTACCATAAATATTGTATAAAATATGTGTAAAAACAATACACAACAAAGTTATAGGTATCCTGTAGTCATTGTGGGCCAGTCACGCGCACATCGCACCGCGCTCTACACCTGTCGACAGCATTCGCCACAAGGGATCCCGGTCCTAACTATTGCTTTGTATTTTCACCTTACATCGCAACTTTATTTCATTTTTCTTCCTCTACGCCATTGGAACAATTTTGTTCGCAAATAAATCCACTTTGTGGTTATTTAGAAAAGCTATTTATTTGTTCGACTGTTAAAAGGTATAAATGCTGAATAATACAGCCATGACTTGATGAAATCATTGTATATCGAAATATAAATGCTGAGAATTTCTTTAATAATAATATTTTTTTATATTTTCTATTACGGCTATATTAATTTAAAGCTTTTGTAAAAAAGGTCAGAAGCAGAAAGGCAGGCGCTCATAAATGTTTCACACGTAAACAATACGAAATAAAAAAGTACAACTTGTAAGACAAATATAATTGTCTATTAACTCTATGGATCAATAATTAATTTACGTCTTATTTATTGGCAGCAACCGCATATTACTAGGCAAATTATTAATCCCAATAGCAAAATACGTAGGCATAATATTTTCGCCAACACAACTTTAAAATACGTATGGCGATAGTATCACATTATGGGGTGGAATTACGTTCGGCGATTACAGGCGTGAGTGCGTATGTATGTATACAACTTTAAAATAAAGTTAAGGTGTATTAAAATCGTAAAAACCCTTGTCCACGTACGGGTACTACGTAGGTGTAAAGCTTTAAATGGCAATTTTAAAACATCCCGCATCCTTCGTGACAGCTCAAGCTTTAACTTAGGATTTCGGGGTGTGGAATATATTTGTATGAAATCTTACTGTGGTCATAAGTTGTGGAAGCAATTTAGAAAAGTTAGAATTTATCGCTTACCACAAAAAAAAATAAAGAAAATATTTTAGGAAAAAATTGTGAATATTTCGACATCTGATCTTAGAAACATATGATACTGTGTTCATTATCATTACTGGGTGATGAAGCAAGTCCCATTATAGAATTGGATACAACGACGTAATTGGGTGGCCCATCGTGTCGCATTGTGTCCTACACTTTCGTTTATCATTGGATACAAAACAAAATCAAACCTCTGGACGATTTTTTTTAACTACCAGTATCATCCAATTGTCATATCACTAAGAATGTGATAGATTAGATTAGTTTTATGGCACTTGCTAGTCTCTGCCACCCTCACAGGACGATAGGACAGGCGTTAGTAAGTATGTATCATAAAAGTAATTTTTTTTGCAAAGTTAACTTAAAAGTTATGTGTCAAGCATTATAATATTACTTTTAATGTTGCTATTTTTGGTGAAACTAAAATACCCTCAATAGACCGCTAATTATATAATTATACTATAAATGTGAATGTTTGTTAGTCAATCACGCCTTAACAGCTGAACGGTTTTGGGTGAAATTTGGCACATAGGTAAACCATGACCTGGATTAGGACATAGGCCGGAATAGGCGCACGCGCGGTCGGAGTGTCGATCAAAAGCTAGTATGCAAATAAAGTATTTTCATTGTAAGTTAAGAATACAATTAAATCAAAACTGTTAAATTTTATTTTGTAATTTTATCAAAATAGTAAAGTTATAAAAAATTACTAAAACAGACATAATTTGAAACCGGTATCATCGTATATATCATATACGAGTATATATCTACATATGTGTGATTGTAAATTTTGTTGGTAATCCTTAAATGAATAAAATAAAAAATAAGTCGAACTCATAGAGCCGAGTCGCCGTTCCGATGACTCAGACAAATATCTATGCTCAGACTTAGACAAAGTTGAAGTTCGCTTTATGGATATCGGCCTAAGATGTAAACAGAGAAACTCAAATTTAAACAGTTTTATTGAACAAGCTCCCACCAAGTGCTAACCGCTAACATTTAAAGTTAATGTGTTTTGACTCCTTCAAGAGATTAGACTGCGAAAACATCGCTGTCGCGTTACGCTTTCATAAGTAAGTTAAGCCAGTTTTGAACTTAAATCTACTGTAACTCTTTTCAAGGTCGGAGTTAGTGTGGGGCTTATCGAACCGAAACTGTGCGTAATAATATATCACTATTTGATAAATAGCTAATTTAAACCTGTTCATGTTTAAATACTTAATTGTAGCCCTGTATTATACATGCCACACTGCTGGGCACTCACTGGCTTCTTATACTGAATGAGAGGGGTTAGGCCTTAGTCCACCACTCAGGCCTAATGCGGGTTGGCAGACTTCACATACCTTCGAAATTCTTATGAAGAACTTCTCAGGTATGCAGGTTTCCTTACGATGTTTCCATCGCGGTTAAAACAAGTGATAATTAAGAATTTAAACACACATGACTTAGACTAGTCAGAGCTGTGCATGCTTTTGGGGCTCGTTTTGAACCTGCGACTTTCGTCTCGACAGGCCGTACCATTCCCCGCTGAGCTATCGATGCATATAATAAATACTTATATAGGTAAAAACCAATAACATGAGTGTAGAACAATTAACTACAATAATTAGGGTATGTTTGACAGTATACCAGTAAATTTTACAACGAATTTACACAAGGTATTTTTGAAAGTAAAAAGTAAAGTCATATGTTAGAATGTGAATTTTATATTTGAACGAATCATACTTTATTCACATACACAGAGGTGGTGAAACAGGCGCTTAAAGAAAAATTTAAGATGATACTAGGTGGTAGGTCCCTCATATGCGAAAGGCCGTCTGGGTTGATACCACCGCTTTGTCTATTTCTGCCAACAGCAGTATGTAAGCACTGTTATATTTCAGTTTGAAGGACATAGAAGCCAGTGAAATTACTGGACATTAGAAGACCTAACGACATACGTGTCGGGGTGACGCAGGCCAATGCCATGCAGTGATTTGTAATTCAAAGTTGTGTTGTGTTGCTTCTATTTATGGGCAAACGTGCCGCTTACCATCAGGAGAGTGAACTGCTCGTCTCGTCATTAAAGCCATTAAAAAACACACACAGACACGCAAAGGAGTTAAACTTATACACCGCTTTTTCTGGAGAGGCTAAATACGTGGCGTTACGTGCTCGGCATGCGAAGGATGTACACAGGATACATCTTTCATTTTAGTTATTTCGCTGGATCGAAGCTTCCCCGCGGACGTAGTTCCACCAAGGCAATAAGTATGGTAGAGACGTAGTTTTAGCAAATTTTAATTTCATGCGATATTGATACCGTGGATATAAATATATGTTATATCCACGATATGTTAAGAATAAACCGTGAACTAAATAGGAAAGTAAAAAATACTGTTTTATAACATAGGACTGCAAATTACCAAGAGGGTCGTCTGATGGTAAGCGATCTCCACCACCCATGAACCTGAAGAATTATGAACGCGTTGCAGACCTTAAAGGAAAGTGACGATTAAGGGATTGCGAAGAGGAAGGGGATTTGGGCCTACGAATATCTCACTCATTGTACGAAATGCAACAATAAGCTACTTCACTTCGGTTTTCTGTGAGACAATGGTAACAACCAGGTCTAGTCGGCCCATTCATGCTGTAGTCAAAACTGTCTACAAATATATATTTTAAAAATATATTTATGGATTAACGAAGGATGTTCGACAGCCTCCGTGGCGCAGTGGGCGGGTAGCCGGATGTAAAGCGAGAGGCCGCGGGTTCGATTCCCACACCGAGACAAATGTTGGATTTATATGTATATCACGCTATGATTCATGGCAGCAGGGCATACATAGGCCATACCGAGAGAAAATGTTTGTGTGATTCACAAATATGTGTTTAGAGTCTGGGTGTTTACTCCCCAGAGTGGTTGACGTCAGGCAGGCGGCCGGTCGTAAAAACTATAAGCCAAAAAGTTCTGTAACATGTGTTAAAAAGCATGTTGCACCGACCCCACTGCGAGTGGGATAAGGGCATGGAAAGAAGAAACTTATAACAATAAACGGTTTATTATATCAATAAAAAGCTACAAAATTGTTTACTGTAACATGAACATTATGAAGTAAATGGTAATATCCCCTACTATAACATATTCACTACACGCAACGTTACATGTGTATCTGCAATCTACAAATTTATTGTTACAACGCGATAAAACCCAACTCTACAATACAAAAACAAAAGAAAAACACATAAATGCTCCGTACGGCGATCATATTCATGACAATAAGTAACCATAAAGGTGGTATTTCATATGGGCAAAGCGCCTTGGTGTTACGACTTGCTAGGAACGTGAGCTGAAAGGAGTAGACAGCGCTATTCTCACACCTGCTTACAAAGAGCAGACAAGTGATTTAAAAATCCAGCAAAGTATGAACAGGGTACGATGCTCTCTGAAATATCTTGTCGTAAAACACCTATTTTTTATTAGTTTGAGTGATGAAACCAGCAGGCCGATCGCCTGACGGTAAGCGCCTCGCCTGCCCATAAACAGACACAACACCACACAGAACTTTGAATTTCAAAGTACAGTATGGCACCGGACTGCGTTCGTCACCCCGAGACATAAGATGTTAAGTCTTATAACGCCCAGTATTTTCATTGGCTTCAATGTCCTTCAAATCAAAACATAATAGTGTTTACACACTGATGCATGGCGGCTGAAAAAGACAAAGCGGTGGCACTGAACCCAGTCGGTCTCGCATACGAGGGACCTACCACCTAGAAAATACGTAAATTTATATTATAAATCCACCTCAGCACTGATAGTCATAAACTTGCATATTTATTATCTATCTCTTTTTTTAAGTAGATCAGTGTTATATAATTTTAAGTTCAAGTGATCTAACGTCAACTAGCTTATTTCTCAATAAACATAATAGTTAAACTTTCTGAATAAATCTTGACAAAATTTAATAGAATTCGTGAATGTATAAAAAATCATGCATTTCATTTTAGGCACGGAGTGAAGTTTCTAGTTCTTATTGCAACAGCAATGTAAGCAGAAACGAGTGGTTAAGGCCAAACGAATTCTGTTTGTAATAAGAAATATAGAGGAAATTCGATTTGCACTAAACTTAGTAAGTATACGAATTTTTATGACTATGTAATGTGACAAAAATAGTGGATTTGCTACAAACTATAATAAAACCAGTGGCGAACATTCCGACAAACTTTGTATCAGTTACGTAATACATTACAATTGCACGTGAGCTGAAAATGGTAACAGGAAGTGGGTAAATTGAAGACAGCCGAGTTGCCTCCTATATATTTTAACACCTGGTGCGGTGGCAGGGAGAATGCGAATATCCACAAAATTAACTGAAATCTTCGAGAGATTGCCAACTGTAAAATTTTACGTTCCAGTTAAGGTAATGAACAATTCTGCGAGCACAAACATTCCTTTCAAATTTAATTTAAAATGTTCAGAGATTAAAATCTTTGAATTAATGACTGCGCTCAGTCAAGGGTAAGGTTTGTTTGTACATAACTCTGCGATCTATCCTTTAGCAAACACGACTGAATGAGTTTATTAAATCAGTTTATATATTATAGCTAGGTCTTGTGAGACTACGAACTTCGTCTTCATATTTATTTTAGTTAAAGCAAACTAAGTTAATTAAAGACGCAGTGTTTAGGTACATATATGTAGTTTTTCGGCGGTAGGTGTGAAAAAGTTTAGACGCTTCGTAAATCAGCTGTTAATTTTATTAAATATTAATTAAATATTCAGTTTATTTTTATATGCAATTGTCTGATTTGAGTAGAACACAGTGTAATATCACTACACATACGTTTACAACACTGTATGTAAGATAATTGTTAGAAAACACCACCTGCCAGCTAAGCACCCGCACACTTGATTTTGAAAAATATCAATTATGGCTCAACTTGCGGATATCCAGAATACTCAGACCAAGCTTGAAGAATGCTTCTCCAAAAGGATGGCAGAACTAGAAGGCAAGCTGCAGTCTGGAGGCCCGTCCAAGGACACTGTTGCACGGGTAGCAGAGGAGTTCCGGACGTTCAGGGAGATAATGTTTGAGATGCTTGGACTGCTCAGGAGACAGATCACTGAATGTTCCAACATGATTGATGCAATGGAGACAAGACACAGGCGGAAAGCACTCATTTTTCTTGGAGTTGCTGAAACCGCAAAGGAAAATAGCTCCGCAGTTGTTCTCAATGTCATTAACAACACAATGGCATTGAATGCAATATCCATGGCGGACATCTCCACGTGTCACAGAATTGGAGCAGTCACCCAGGGTCATCACCGTCCAATTTTAGTCCGATTCTCCCAACTTGACAACCGATCTGTAGTCTGGAGAGCTAAAACAAAGCTGAAGGGTTCGTCCATATCCGTTAAGGAGTTCCTCACAAGACCACGGCAGCTGGTATTCGCCAAGGCCCGGCAGCACTTCGGCATGCGAGAATGTTGGACCCAAGATGGCATAGTCGCTGTGAAATCTCCCGATGGTAGCCGTCATAAAATTACTTCTTTGGACGAGCAAAATCTGTTAGTGGCTAAATATCCCAAAGCGGTAGACACTTCAACTTCCGTAGCTAGTAGCGGTAGCAGAGCTGCGACAACTTCGGCTCTCAACCTCAAGCCGCGTAAGAATTAAGTAGTTATCACGTGTCGAGTCAATTAATTGAGCTAACTTTTTAAATGTATGTATTTCGACATTATTCGCTTTTTCTGTGCCGTGCCATTCATGTTGTCCTGATTGCTTCACACCATCTTAATCTTATTTATGTACCCACAAATATTTATTTTGCTGTTTCCGATGCGTATTGTGTAATTGTTTATCTGTCAAACTGACATTGATGTTTCCAAAAGTAAATTTGAATAAATCGTTCGGAAATCAGACACAATTATTTTTAAAAAAAGGATTAACATTTTTGGCTCTGCAAAATTATTTAGTTCTTTTTTTTTTTTAGTTGCAATTATGTGTCATATAATTGTTATAATTTATTTTTTAATTTCTTTTCTGTTAAATGTCATTGCTAGTGTGTAGGTCAGGTCGGCTGGCGGGTGGTGCAGAGCGTGTATACATACTCAGGTACGCTCATTATTAATAATATATTTATCTTACGTTTTATTTATATTATATAGTATTTATTATATTTATACATATATATTACCATACACTCAATTTGATGTCTTCTGCTGGAAACGAATCTTTTCATTCAGCTGATGACTCTGCCTCCTTATCGAGCAATGACGACAGTTTTTGTTCCGCGATCGATGGGCTTGGTGACTTGGTATCTCGAACCTTTATTCAGAATAATACTTCGTACTCCTTCAATGTGTGCCATATTAATGCACAGAGTATACCAAGCCACTATAGCGATCTTTATGACACGTTCGTTCATGCGAATGTTCACGCCGTCCTAATTTCCGAGACCTGGTTCAAACCTCATCTTCCTTCAGCCACATACCCTCTTCCTGGCTTTATTCTGATTCGGAATGATAGAATCGATAGGAGAGGGGGTGGCGTCGCTATTTATCTTCGCAGCGATTTTTCCTACAACTTAGTTGCTTCTTCTTCTTCGTCTCTTCATTCTGCATCTGCAGAATATCTCTTCCTTGAGGTTTGGGTCAAGGGAGCCAAAACCATTCTTGGAGTTGTCTATTGTCCTCCTTCTATTGACTATTTCTCCAGTCTCGAATCGATTCTGGAATCTTTAGGGTCGGATTATGCACATCACATCATTATGGGCGATTTTAACACCGATCTCCTCTCCTGTTGCTCTCCTCGTTCCACTAAACTCCTTGATATCGTTGAGTCTGCTAGCCTGCATGTCTTACCGCTACAACCAACTCACCACAACATCGATGGTAACGACACATGGCTTGATCTCATCATTACCTCTAATCCTTCCCTTATTATCCACCACGGTCAATATCCTGCTCCTGGCTTCTCTCACCACGACCTCATTTTCTTATCCTACGCCCTAAAACCTCCTAAACCTATACCTAAGGTATTGCACTTGCGTTGTTTTGGACGTATGGATACTGATACACTTTGCAAGGACGCTGCAGAACTAAATTGGGACCATCTTTCCGTAGCCACGTCCATTGACGAAATGGTAAATATTTTTAATAACAATGTCACCGCACTATACGATGTTCATGCGCCCATTAAGAAAATTACGTTGAAACGTCCTCCGGCACCATGGATGTCACGTGGAGTTCGGATGGCAATGAGGCGTAGGGACCGGGCCTTTCGTAAGTACAAGAGGGAGCGCTCAGAAGCCAACTGGGCCTTGTTTAAGACTGCAAGGAATCGTTGTAACCAGATGATACGTAACGCTAAACGCCGCCATATCCTCAGCAACATCACCTCATCCTCCCCTGCTGATATTTGGAAATTCCTTGGAACTCTAGGTATTGGCAGTAGGAAACCCCTTGACATGCAAAGGGCGACTGTTGGTTTGGATGACCTCAATTGTCATTTCACTACTTCTTCGCTGATAGATCACCAAACCAGGAGTCGCACTATTGATTTCCTTGTCGGCCTTCCTTATCCCAATATTAATCCCTTTAATTTTTCTCCGGTTTCTCCTGGTGAGATCAAAAAGATTATCCTATCCATTAAGTCCAATGCCAACGGCTGCGACAACATCAGCCGTCGCATGGTAATTCCAATATTGGACTACCTTCTCCCTGCTATTTCCCATATTATCAATCATTCCCTTAGCACTGGTATTTTTCCGTCTTTATGGCGGAAAGCCTTTGTAATTCCTCTCCCTAAAGTCACTAATCCTACCCTCGCCAACCATTTTCGCCCTATCTCTATCCTTCCTTTTCTGTCCAAGGTGCTTGAGGCCTGTGTACACAAACAGCTTTCGCGGTTTGTGTACCTAAATAACCTATTAAGCCCTTACCAGTCTGGCTTCAGACCAGGTCATAGCACCACTTCTGCCCTTCTGAAAGTGACTGGCGATGTGAGGGTGGGCATGGAGGACACCAAAGTCACCGTGTTGGCTCTGGTCGACTTCTCGAACGCCTTCAACACCGTCAGTCACGACATTCTCCTATCTATCCTTTCCCATCTTATGATCTCTCCAGAAGCGCTGGAATGGTTCTCTTCTTATCTTCGAGGACGTCAGCAGTCGGTGCGCCTTGATAATTCATCATCAAATTGGCGCGATATCGACTCTGGTGTCCCTCAAGGCGGTATTCTCTCCCCTTTATTATTTTCTATATTTATTAATCTTTTAACCCAAAATCTTCAATGTGCGTATCATCTGTATGCTGATGACTTGCAGTTGTATTCTCAGGCTGGTGTCGATGATGTCTCGGCAGCAATAGACAGTGTAAACAGGGACTTGGCATACCTGAAGTGCTGGTCTGACAGTTTTGGTTTGATGGTAAATCCGACCAAATGCCAGGCCATTATTGTAGGTAGCTCAAGATTAATGTCCAGACTTAACCTCACAACCATCCCGAACGTTGTATTTAATGACACTGTTATACCGTGGTGTAACAGTGTCAAGGACCTAGGACTACATATCGACGCCACTCTGAACTGGCGGACCCAGGTAACCTCTGTGTGCCAGAGAGTCACCGGTACCCTTCGTGCCTTATATCGCCTGAAGAATTTCCTGCCCTCTAGGACTAAGACAATGCTTGTGCAAACCTTAATATTCCCCCTTATCGACTATGGTGATGTGTGCTATTTTGACCTGAATGCAGACCTGCTCAACAAATTCGACCGACTTCTTAACAACTGCATTCGATTCATCTTTAATCTTCGCAAATATGACCATGTGTCATTTCATCGGCTGCAACTGAAATGGTTACCCATCCGTCAGCGCCGCTCTCTGCGCGCACTTACCACACTCTACTCAATAATTATGTCTCCTGCCTCGCCTTCCTATTTATCTTCCCAGTTTCAGTATCTAGGTAGTAACCATGACAGAAACCTTCGCTCCTCCAGCAATCTCCTACTCAGATGTCCTCCTCATAGCTCTGACTTTACCCATTCTTCTTTCGCTATCCAATCGATCCTCCTCTGGAATGCACTCCCTCTCGAGATTAGGTCGGCAACTACCCGCCTAGCTTTCAAAGCCCGAGTTCGGCAACGGTTGTGTGCCGGAGTAGCGGAGTCTTCACGTTAGTTTGGTAGTTTTGTCGGTATATGTGTATGTATGTATATAGTATGTTTATTTTATATATTTATTTATTACCATATTTTATATGTATGTATTTAAGTATGTATAAAAATTTCTTTTATGTTCAATATTTCTCTTCTCATTCTCTTCTTGTTTACACCTGCCTTGTTTATTCTCTGCACCCCCAAAGGTTGACTGGTAGAGAATGCCTCTGGCATTAAGTCCGCCTGTACATGTATCATGTATAAAGTGTGTAAAATAAAAAAAAAAAAAAAAAAAAATATGTTATGAATATATAGTAATACCATACGCGCGTTTAGTATTCGTAATTTTATTAGTAAAATAACTAAAACATTTAGTAATTAATTTAAGAAAAACACAACATAGTAATAAAGATCTACATAGTATTAAAGTAAATATATACATAGTAGTAAAGTAATAAAGTAGTTATATCGCGCCCACACATCCACCGCTGCAACTTCACTAAGCCAGGATCGACAGGGGCACGCACTAAGAATGGCAGCGACTACCTAAGTTCCGGGAATCATTAGTAAAACTAATTGCCTTTATTCCGCAACAAAATTAATTACAACTAAAACAAATATGAGTAATGTTTTTATACTACTGCCTCGGTGTCGCAGTTGTAATGCGTACGCGTTACGACTGAAGCTGACGCCGACTTCTGGGGTTCGATCCTCGGGTCGAGTAAAAGTGATATTGGGTTTTTCTATTATGAAATGCTTAGTATCAGTCCGGGCTGATGCTCCAGACTCCAGAGTCTGGAATTGTGCCCGGTATGGCAATAGGCTCGCCCCCTGTCACATCATGGGACGGAGATACCCTCGGCGAAATGTGGATGTACTGGTTACACCTCTGCCTACCCCTTCGGGGATTACAGGCGTGAGTGCGTTTGTATGTATGTTTTTACACTACAGTTAAGTACTGTTTATTTAAATTGCCGGGGGGGTTTAGAAACACATACATCACAAGCGTACAGTGAAAAGCACGAACGTGTATACTAATACTAGTTTTTGCTCGCGGTCCTACCGCGTGAAATTCATTTTCCGGGAAAATTATTAAACATTACTGCCCTGCTGCCATGAATCATAGCGTGATATACATATAAATCCAACATTTGTCTCGATGTGGGAATCGAGCCCACGGCCTCTCGCTTCGCAGCCGGCTACTTGCCCACGGCGCCACGGAGGCAGTCAATCCTACCCGTTCGGGAATTGCGGCGTGAGTGCGTACGTAATAGTGTGTTTGGTTAGTTTGTCTTTTTTTCACGTAGCATCGGAACAAAGATCAATATGACTTTTGCCTATTTTATGGGGCGGAGAGAGGAGATAGGTTACTTTATGTTGAGAAAATATGAGGCAAAAGACGGAACCGCGAGCAAAAGCTAGTATACTACATAAATAAAAACTTTTAGTTATCTAACTTGAAAATATTACAAAACGAAGTATATTTACATTGATACCTAGAATTCAACTTTAAATGTGTTGGAAACTCTTTGAAAAGTAGAAAAAAATCAACTTCCATAACATGAGATATACGCAATATGTTTACTGGGCTAAAGTTAAGATATTGGAGATTTATTAAAAGTATCGCAAATAAAATTATATGTATATACATATATGAACTGTGAAGGCAATGGCGAAACTTGGACCTCGTTGCGGGTTGTGGGGGTGAGACGGCGGGTCGCTCCATGTAATACCAAATACACCGTCAAACCATAATGGGTAGGCAGACCCTGGCATTAAGTCGAGATAGCGCCAGACAGAAAGAAATTATTAAAGCTGCATAGTTAAATGTAACTCATAAAAATATATTTATCAAAACACATATTAATATATTTAAGCTCTTATAATAACCACGTTACCATTTCCATTTTAACAAAAATAAAGCAACTCAAAAATCTAGAGCTAAAATAAGCAATTTTGAGTTGGTGCTATGAATGGTCATTAAAGTAAATTTCTGCATTAATGACTAAGTTTTAATCTTTATCCCCAATTTCAACACCTTAGAGGTGGAACTTCTTAAAATTTAAATGGAATAAACTTTTGCTAAACTCTCTAGAAATAAAAAATAATCATCCAAGTCGATCCACATTTGGGGGAGTTATGCGTGAACATACATTCAACAAAAAATACGCGCCGAATTGAGAACCACATGCGTTTTTTCTTCGTCGATAAAAAAGTACAAAACACTAAAATAAAACATGGTAATTGGAATACAATATAACATTATTTTCATAAGAAAATATCTATACAGGATATTTTCTTAACCTTATATAAGGTTAAGTAAAAACGAGTAATGGTATTAGATCCACATCAGCTTTTAATTAATGTAACATCAAAGAGGTCTCTACTATTAACTCTTCTTTCATTGAGTTAATTCCAACGTTAAACGATCTTTTCATCTACCCAACCGTAAATTATAGAGAAATATGCCCAAAAACTAAAATAATTATACGCACTCGCTTGTCTGAAGCACTCTTAGGTAATCATAACCAGTCTAGTTACTAATAATAAATTTCTTGAGGTCGTATCATCATAAATATCTAAACAGTGTCGCTGCATTTTCTATCAAAAAGGAGTAAATATAAAAGACTTATTCTTTAAGTAGATTGCTTTACTTAGCAATATTTTACCTAGAATCCTTGGCGATAAAACGTGACGAAACATAACATACAAGGTAAGTGCGTAGTCATCAACCAGTGTCATCTGATCGGAGATATACCGTTTTTTTAAGGATTCGTTTATAAAGGTTACCAACGGAACCCTTTTACAGAGCCTACGCCGTCTGCCTGTTTGTCTGTCTGTCTGACTATATAGTCAGATAAAGAGACAGTCCTATATTTCAGTCAATTGAAATTTTCACAGAATATGTAGGGTATTATGATGGATATCCCAACAATACGGTAGTAACAATAGTTGTAATGCGTACGTACGGCTTACGACTGAGGCTAACGCTGAGGTCTCGGGTTCGATCCCCGGGTCGGGTGATATTGGGTTTTTCTATTACTAAAAGCTCAGTATCAGCCCGGAGTCTGGAATTTGTGCCCGATGGCGATAGGCTCGCCCCCTATCACATCATGGGACGGAGATACGCTCGGCGAAATGTGGGTGTACTGGTTA
Source organism: Mimas tiliae (assembly GCA_905332985.1). Lineage (NCBI taxonomy): Eukaryota > Metazoa > Arthropoda > Insecta > Lepidoptera > Sphingidae > Mimas > Mimas tiliae. The sequence continues at coordinate 9,342,934 of HG995241.1, forward strand.
CACCTCTGCCTACCCCTTCGGGGATTACAGGCGTGAGTGCGTATGTATGTATCCCAACAATACAAATTAAAAACAACAAGTTAAAAACTTAAGGGTGTGGGTACGGAACCCTGGGTGAACGGTCTGACTCGACCTTAACCAGATTTTTATCCTGGCACGGCAGAGTGACTACACTGTACCTGATGGTAAGTAATTGCAGTCCAAATATAATGTCGTCTAGAGACGTTGCATTCTTATAGATTTTTTAATTTTATTTTTTTTGACCATCAACAGTTGTTTCTTCTTCTTCTTCTTCTTCGTCGTAATCTGCATTATTGAAGGTCGTGCCCGTCCTGAAAAGCTCGAATGGAGTTGTTGACAAGCTGTTTCCATACCACTCTGTCTTCGGCCTGTCTCTGGGCAGTCGTAACAGAAAGTCCTGTTATGGCTCTGATCTGATCAGACCAGCGGTCACCCGCGTGGTCTTCTACCATCTACTTTCCCTATTATAACCAGTTTCTCAAGATTATCTTGTCGTCTTCATCTTCAGGCGATATGACCAAAATTGCTCAGGACTCGTTGGTAGCTCACAGTGGAGAGCCTAGTTTCAATATGTAGTTGGTCTAGAATAGACTTATTGGTTCTTTTTGCAGTCCACGCTATTCGCAACATCCTCCTCCAACACCACATCTCAAAAGCCTCGATCTTTTTTCTATCCACTGCGCGTATTGACCAGGATTCGGAGCCGTACAAAAATATCAAGAATACCAAAGTTCTTAAGAGTCTCTTCTTGGTTGTATTCGAGATCTTTCTATCCTGCCATATCCTCGACATCATGCTCATAGCAACCTTGGGCATGTGTACGTCTCCGAATTTCTGTATAGCATCCTCCCTGAGCGGTGATCAATGAGCCCAGTGTAACATTTATTCTGTCGGGTAGTTATAATATTATAATTGTTGTTGTTTAATACCAGTTTGGCACGAGTGGCGGGGAAATGAGTATTGGTGGGGTAAGTTTTGTATAAAAGGACCGGACGACGCCTCGACAAAGTAGTCGTACTTTTGCTTCAAAGAGGAATACTACTAAATTGTGTCGTGATCTATTGATATTACTGAGTTATAAATAAAAATAAATACTGTAATTGACTTACCGACTCTTTATACCAGATACACAAACTCAGTCACGAGCTCCAGATCAGCCAGTTCCCCTGTACGTGCAAGTAGTCCACTTCGGTCAATGACCATGATTTTGGTTTTCGACATATTGACCGATAATCCTATCTCGCTTTCAAACAAGTGTTTACACTAATACAAATTATTGGGTAGGTATATTGAATACTAATGTAACTTATGTGTAACAATTAATTACAACGTCAGCACCACATGTACCTACCAGTTTATAACGAAAAACAGGATAACTACATAATTTGGGAACAACGAATTACCGATCTCTCACAGGTAGATTTGTGTAAAATGTAAACACCTACATGTAACATGACGAAAATAAACTCTATGTTGATAATAATGAAATTCATATTAGCGTCAGAGGACGTATCATATCATGACTAAGTTATTTAAACATAAAGCAAGTTATTTAGTTAAGAGAAATATGAGCTCAAAACGAAATACGATCTTAATACGCCTTTAAAATATTTAGACACGGCTATATTTATTCACACCAACATTATAATTTGCTGGCTGGCTTTGTTCATTTCAATTTTCAAATGTTTATTATTTCGGTGGATGATTTTAAATAAGGTATGATGTAAATGAAAGTTTACAAGGGGTGTAGAAAAGTGACTTTACTTATCACTCAGAAGTAAGAAAAGGTGTATTCAGTGCCTACAATAACTTTGAATTCGAGGGACTCTTCTCGACAAATTCAATTTTGAGACAATAAAATACGTTCGTGGGTTTATTTACCCCGCGAACATTGTACGAAGTTTAACAAACGCTTCGCCTATAGAGATTTGTTTTTGGGTTTCACGAAGCAGTGTATTAGTTTAAGAATCGTATTTGTTGTGGAAGCAGTATGTAACAAAAACCCTGTTGACCCACTAGGTTTTGAAGGCAGACATATAGACAGCTTAATAAAAATAGTTAAATTAAAAACATAATAAACAGAAGTGAGATATTATCCTTACAAAAGCTTAGAAAAATAAACATATTGAGAAAAAAATATTTTCATCTGAAAAGTGATGAACAGCTGAAATGAAATAAAATGAAATAGTTTATTAATCATGTAGGCAGTTAAAATAGCGCTTATGACAAGTCAGTACAAAATAAAGAAACTTATGTATAAAAATCATATCAACTAATGTATACATAACATACATAGCATCGTCAAATACACTAGGCAATTACACTAAATTGTTTATTTGTTGTCTTTTTATTTTACATTTTACATTATTAACAGTATTTGTAATATGGAAACATCCATTATTAATTATTAAATATTTTGAGTCGGTATGGACCACTGCATTTACCGAAACGGCACGAGTTTTAAAACTACCACCGGATCCAAAACGACCCAGCTTGAGAAGACCCGGCGAAACAAACTCAGTGGGCTTAATTTACCACTGGATTCAACGCGGCGCGACCCAAACTCTGAGAAGATCCAGCTCTTGAACTCAGGGGGCTTGTTTTAGGTCCAGATTTTCAATAATTTATAATTTAGTAAATACAAAGTGACTGACTCATGTGACGTAGGTAATGACGTAGACGGGCGCGTACGCGGAGCGGCGCGTTTGATGCACGTAGACGCCGCAACTTGCTATGTCGCTCTGGCGACAATCATACCAAATATGGTTCATAAACAATAAAATTATAAAAAATAAATATGATTATTTTTATAGTCTCATTTGCGTATGCGAGTTATTTCGGAATTGTGTTTGAATATCGATTCTGATATCATAGTTAAAACGCCCAACAAGGTTTTTGTTACATATTGTATAGATGATTCTATAAAACCCTTCTTTACAAGCCATTAACTACTCGCTCATCAAAGAGAACTTCCGCTTACAGCCTCTGTAATTAATAGAACTTTGAAAACTTCAAGCACTTGATATTACAGACCGTTAATGGGATCACATGCCAACTTAGGCTTTTTTTTTGCCTGATAGATGATTTAAGACAGTGGAGTGTAAGTGAGCCACAAACATCTTAGGCTCAAAACCAACCTCACCTGCACGTGGTACACTCTGGTGATTAACTGACGAGACATTGGCCAAACTTGGTTCCCATTGCGGGTTGTGACTTGTGGGAGTTAAGACGGTTGGTCGCCCATTTAATACCATATCCACCGTCAAAACTAAAGTAACGGATTAAGCAGACATAACGCCAGGCAGAAAGATATAAAGAAGATAAAAGATCAAGACAGTTAAATTTATCGTTCCCTATTTCATCGTAAAAATCGCTGCCATTACAAGTCAGTTTTCTTTGAGACAGTGGTGGTATTAGCCCGGTCAAGCCAGCCCCTTCGAGTACACAAAACTATCTACAGCGTGACTCTACCAATAATGGTGTGATACACTCCAAAACTAAGAATATCAAGAAAGGCCTAACTTTCACAGGTGAAATTGGCAAGCCCGGGACCATTGTGCCGTCTGTATATTTTGAAGTTGGTTACGTTTATAACGGCCTTGCTATTCGGTTGTCAACGTTGTGGTTTAAATAATATAGGCCATTGTCAGTAACTCGCTGTAATAAAACGTGGCATTCAATTTGCGGAACAATAGTAAAGTTTAACAGACTACCAGTTCGCGTATATATTTATTTATCCTACGAAATATGTTAGCGGCTTCGTAATGTTACAAAAGAGCAATGTTTTTGCTAGAGGTAGCATTATCAATCATACTATTTAGGGTGACATAAGTGGACCCTTCTCTTGCGAGCTCCAAGTTCCATTAGTCACGAGGACACGCCCAATACTGATACGCTGTTCTTCACCCACTTTCACTATAACTTAATAATATTCACACAAAAAAATATTTATAGTAAATATTATTGAAACTTTATTTTTATTGGGTGATGTTGTTTTTGTTCTATTTTTAACCGATACACAAAAACGAAAATATTCTCAATTAGTCTGTTCACGCATAACTCCGCCTACCCTGAACCTGATTCTCTTTGTATATGATAAAGTTTACTTCGGTGGTGACCTCAATTTGAAGAAATAGAATTTCACCCCTAAAGGGGTGAAATCTGGGATGAAAGACTAAACACATTATGCATTGATTTATGCACCGATTTTGATGATTATTACACTAAATACACTAAAACAGTAAAATATTTTAACGAAAATAGAACCGACTCAAAAAAGCTAAAATAAAACTAAAAACTTTTGAGTCGGTGTTACTGTAGTTTAATAGTTAATGATTGATACCACCGACAGTTTCGAACCCACGGCCTCTCATTTCACAGCTGGCTACTCGCTCGCTACACCACGGAGGCTGTTAAAAGTATATAATGTATTAAAATAACTAAATAACTCTACACTATCAAATTCTAGCTCTTACTGAAAACATGTTCGATGTTAAAACTATTATGACCGGTCTCTTGATGATACATGTGGCTATACATTTTCCTCCTAAGAACTTTTAACCCTGGTAATAAAACCTTATCTACGTGTAACTCTACCGTAAAACGTAACAATTAGTTGCTCTGTTGCAATGTTAGTGTACCTTAAATAAAAATGTATTCTGAATGACTGTTAGTATCTATCGTAAGTATAATTATATAATATGCGTAATAATTACGACTAAAAAGTCGTAATTGTATACATTTATATTTTATAAGTATTACGATGTATAAAGCTCTGTTTACACACTATAATTGAAAGGTATGGGCCGGCCATGTATGGTATAAATAATTAGTCATTATGAGGTAATAGGTAATAAGCTTTGCCATTGTTCAGTTTTTTTTTATTAGTTAGATTGCCGAATGTCCAACAAATCCGTATACTATGTGTGTGACTGTTGGGTGTATTTATTTATAACATGCCAAATTAATTAATAGTTATTATTGAGTGGTAATTATATATAAAAATATGACTGCTTACTTCATATTTTATTTAGATAGCCACGCTATTAGCACAGTCTTTCATAAATTCTTTCTAATAACTCACAAATGATTTATGTTTACCTACAAATACCTACAGCAAACGGTTCAATCAGCTCGAAACTTCACTGTGCCAAGTTCTCGCTAACCCGATAACTGCGGAAAAGTCAGACTTCGAAGTTTTATAGGTTTTGGTACATTTAAACAAGTCAAAGTTTCTATAGTAATTTTACCTATTATTTAAACCAGTAGTAGGTATAGTAAACGATATTTTCATTGAATATAACCGATTTAAAGTGTCCACATAACACAGAAATGAGAATAGATAGAGACATTTATTATCGCAAATTCCAGTGCGGTAATCAATTATATCATGATTGTTTTTAATTAAAGCTGGACTGAAGCTACTCTGGGTAGACAAAACACGGAACGCCGCGCCGTGTAGCGCGCCACGTCTGACGGACGATTCCGTTTTAATTAAACTCACCTAATGCCTGCTCACTTCGCCATTAATTGTATCTTATAACCGATGGACGAAAAACAAATATTTGAATACATTAAAACACCTTCACGGTTTTCCGCAATTCACACATAGCGTACCCAATTTAAATACAAACGAGGTAATAAGTTTGCTGCGATGTGGCAAAAGTGATTTTTATAGCGACCGAAGCGAGTGATTCCTGAAGCTTATGGCGCCTATAAACCCGCTCGTGTCGTCTCGACGATTTGGCAAAATTTCGTGTTTCGACCCACTTCGCCGCGTTCCGTCTTAAAATCCTTCGAATTGCCACGAGTCGCCTTGAGAAAAGCTGCTTGTTAATGACGAGAAAAATGTTGTATAATTCTACAACGAAACGTAGTATCATTATTATAGAAAACCGATATTATTTTTGCGTAAATGTGACATTAAATTATCAGATGTCTTATATACCACATGATAATAATATACCAATGCCAGTATGTATTATATAGTATGCATGTATTATAATACAGGCAAAAAAGAACATCTCAGGCCTGCAGGTTTTTTCACGATGTTTCCTTCGCCTTTAAAGCAAGCGATAATTAATAATGAATACACACGTCACCTGATCTCACCGCCCACGTACGCCCACAATACCAAGAGAATTATGGGCGCGTTGCCGACCTTAAAGGAAAGGGATAATTAAGGGATTGGGAATGGGAGGGAGAATTTTGGCTTCCGGATATCTCACTCACTGTACGAAACGCAGCAGCAAGCTGCTACTTTACGCCGGTCTTCTGTGAGACAGTGGTAACGACCCGGACGAGCCGACCCATTCACGCTGTAGACAAAAGTGCCTACAGCGTGGCTCTAGCACTCAAACTTGCTACTTTTCGTCTCGACAGTCCGTACCACTCCTAGTTCCCTACCGAGCTTATAGCCGCTCTCTTTTTTCTTATTAGCCTTCGAAGGCAGACACGTTGACGGTCCACTTGATGGTAAATGATTACCGTCGCCCATAGACATTAGCCAACGCCAGGGGTAAAGCCAAACCGCTGCCTACCGTGAAAATACTTTTTAAACCACACCTAAAGAAGGACATGTTATAAACGAACTGCAAACACGAAGCTTTAAAGGAATCAAAACATTAAAATGTATTAATGTATGTACAAAGTGGTAGATCCCTCGTATGCGACAGGCCGTCTGGGTAGGTACCACCGCTTTGCCTATTTTTGCCGGCGAGCAGCAGTGTGTAAGCACTGTTGTGGTCCAGTTTGATGGACATTGAAGCCAGTGAAATTACTGGGCATTATGAGACGTTAACACTTTATGTCTCGGGGTGACGAACGCATTCCAATGCCATACAGTGTTTTGTAGTTCAAAGTTCTGTGTGGTTGATGAAGTTGATTTTGTTTATGGACAGGCGTGGCACTTACCATCAAGCGAGCGATATGCTCGTTTCGTCACTCAAGCTAATAAAATACTAAATACCTAGTACTTACCTTGAATGTGAGCTAATGACTATATGGCTGTATATATAAAATTGAGAGAATAAATTAGTGATATTGAAACAAAATGACTAATAATACAATATAATATAACGACATTAATCTGGAACAAGCGATGCACTCGGGCGGATCTTCATCACAAATTCCCGAGGGCACTACGTTAAATGTGGGACACCAAGTTCTCGCCGTCCGCCAAGCGGAATATTGCTTTGTCACTTGGCGACGTTGCACAGCTTCCCTAAGCCCAAGTAATTGGAAATAGTTGAAATAGACGACTTAAAGCAACATCGCTTCACCCTTGCGCCGAGTCTGCCATTGAACATCTTTCTCACAGCGCTACTATTGTTGTCTGTTGTATGCCTTTTATATACCGTCTAAACTTTAGTAACTACGCTTTGACAGGAGTGATTAACGCATATTAAGCCTTTATAAGAACTTTCTTTAATATTCATGAACAAGGAACAGATAACTCCCGTTGTTTTAACCAAGTTGGTCGTCTTGGTGGATTTTGATTATAATGGAAAATACAGCTAGTCCAAATTTAGCTGTTAAGTATATTTACTGCCTTAGCGCATAAATGACCACGTGGACCGCTAGTTAGCATGCGTAGGCCGCCATCCATGGACTTCAGTAAAGCCAAGGCACAGCTAAGCCATTACCCAGGGTTGAACGAATACTCTCTATAAGCCTTGTTTAGACAGAACGAGTCATAGCGCTCGTGGAAAATGTAACGGTTACAGTCAACCTAATATTATTCTAACTTTATGAATTACTTACTATCTTTTAAGCGACTTTATATTTGAAGATCAGCGGGCAGCTGTTGAGTTATGCTAATAGGCTTATAAGATTATTACAGCACGTGTGATGTCGACGTGATCGAGATCACAGCATCAAGTGGCTGGTCTAGATTGATATGAAAGCCTGAACGTCACGGCTATATTATTGCACGAGTACCTAGCCGTACAGTTGTGAGAGCAAACTAATTGAAGATACTCTATTATACATTATGCGGTTCGACAGACTCCGGGCCCTAGTGCAAGAGTAGCTAACTGAGAAGTGAGAAGCCCCGGGTCCGATTCCCGACCTAAACAAAATGTTTGTGTGATCCGCAAATATTTGTTTCCGGTCTGGGTGTTTTCTTCCCAGAGGGTGTGACGTCAGGCAGGCGGCCGGTCGTAATAACTATAAGCCAAATATTTTTGTCACGTGTTAAAAAGCATGTTGGGCCGACCCCACTGCGAGTGGGATAAGGGTAGGTAGAAGAAGAAGAAGATACATTATGCGATTTGGACATGTAGTTATTTAACGTATTGTCCACAATGGATACGAATAAAACGTCTCATTTGAGGAAATCTTGTGAGAAAGATTCTGTCTACACGACACGTGCCCACGTGGACTAAAACTGATCAGTATGCGAACCCCGTGCGCACATACCGCCGCCACATCTCCATATACCACCAACTGCAATATGTTGAAATTGGTACGTGGCTCGGGGACAAAATACATACACATTCGGAACGTTTATACAGCGCAATAGCAATATAAAATCATAACAGCATGGACGCAAGTATATCGCTACGAGCGCACAGTTATTAAACTGAAGATTTTGAAAGAAACAAACTAAATAATTGAAAGAAATAAACTACTTACTGCAAAATTATTACAATTTACAAATTGGAAAATGCTCTGCAAATTTTAATGTGTTGTGTGATTAAACACTCTATTTGAAAATACATATAGTTAGTTATGGGTACATAAAGCCACCTATTGTGTAGGTGCGGCGGTATACAGGGATGAGTAGCTTTAACCGGATTAGGGCCCGGGGCGGCGTCTGATTATTCCGCTCCTTGATTTACGATGACGCGATACGGTAAAGCGACACAGACCTGCTCAGCTAATAGAGGACTACATCGAAAACGGACAATTTATTACGTCACACGTTCCGATACAATCAATTCCAAACGAAGAAACAGTGTGAAATATGAGAGCCCTTGTTGACACACACCAAGGTTCGGGTAAGGGTATCTACTGGCTAGGCGTGGTCACAATAAACGTTACCTACGTCTAATGGAGGTCAACAAAGAAAGTTTCGGCATTACATATATTTACAAGGGAGAAAAAAAGACATTTAAATGCGGGTCGGACCAGTGATTAGGCCGAGGACCCGTGCGCGTTTCAACCTACGGCCCTTCATCTGCGCACACGAATTGAACGATTCCTTTACGGGCACATTTTCAAAATACTCTTTTTACGTGTTTAAATACGTTAAAGAAGATTGAAAGGGTCTTAGGCATCAATAAAATATATGCGAAAATATTTGCCTTATAATCTACGTTTAAGTATTCTTCTATCTAGCGATGCCAAAATATTATCTTATTTCATAATATTAGTAAGACCTATTTTATGACGACTAATTTCATACATAAAGATTGAAATTCAGTGCACACGAAGTGTTTGGAATCGACATGCGTACTTAAATGATACGAACCATTCCCTTGAGAATTCGGTAAACCTCAATACAAATCAAAAGTTCACAAACAGCGTACAAAATTATCATACGTCTATCATATTGTGAAACGTAATTAATATGCATTACATGGGTACCTAAAAACCTTAGATATAAAATATATTTTGGGTATGAATATCATATTCTTTGTGTATTTATTTGACAAAATTACTATTCCAACCACATAGTAAGTGTACAAAAATAGGGATGATTGATAAAAGATCGTATCAGCCGCAAATTTCGTTTTACTGACCTATAATAAAATTGGGTAATGAAAGTAATTGAATACAAAAGGCAACTCAACAAAAGTGAGCATAACCAGCAAGCGTAACATATGCATAGAGTGGTAGAGCCACGCTGTAGACAGTTTTGACGACAGCACGAATGGGCCAGCTCGACCGGGTTGTCACAAAAAACCGACGTAAAGCAGCAGCTTGCTGTTGCGTTTCGTACGGTGAGTGAGATATCCGGAGACCCAAATTGCGCTCGTCTTCCCAATCCCTTAATTATCCCTTTCCTTTAAGGACTGCAACGCACCCATGATCATTCTAGTATGATTGGTGGGCGGTGGGAAACACTTACCATTAGGCCGGCTATGCTATAAAAAAAAGTCTACGAGATATCACACGCGCGAGAGAAAATGTTGTTGGTATTGACTAGTTTCTCATTTGTAACGCAACAACACTCCACGACAGAGAGTGCGATATGATATATAAAATTGATAGCTCGAGAAAACGAGATGGAAACATTAATATTTCGTGTAAAAGTAACAACATTTGAAAAATAAAACACAACCTTTAGAATAATCAAATATCTGGCCATTATAAACAGTTAGAGCCGTACCTATATTATGTAAATGAAAATGCCTTACCTGAATTCGGTTGGTTGTCAGAATTAGGCCGGGCCGAGGGTGCCCCGTCACGCGCCTCCACCTCCAGAGCGTACGCCCCTTGCTTTTCTCTGTCGAACACAACTTTTGTGAAGATTTCCCCAGTCTGCATGCTGATTTCGAAGAAATCCTTCCCTTCGTTGCGCGGTGAATCCACTATGTAGTAATACACCTATCGACAAACAAATAATAATAATATAATAACAGTTTATAAATAACAACTGCCTCGGCGGCGCAGTTGTAATGCGTACGCGTTACGACTGAAGCTGACGCTGAGGTGTCGGGTTTGATCCCCGGGTCGGGTAAAAGTCATAATGGGGCTTTTCTATTACGAAAATGCTCAGTGTCAGCCCGGAGTCTGGAAATGTGCCCGGTATGGTGATAGGCTCGCCCTCTTTCACATCATGGGACGGCGATACGCTCGGCGAAATGTGGGTGAACTGGTTACACCTCTGCCTACCCTTTCGAGGATTACAGGCGTGAGTGCTTATGTACAACTTCTTAACTTTATGTCTCGATGTAATGATTTGAAGCCAAACGTTCACGGGAATTTATATAAAAAAAATTATCATATAAAAAATAAAGATGGGTAAAAGTTGTCAAAATACAACATTCACACGTTACGATACCTGCCACTACCGTATCTGACACGTGTCCAATTAGATTTGCAGCATTTTTTATAGAAATAAAGAGCACATGAAAGCGTTGTGAAGCACTAAATTTGTACCGGAAAAAACCAAATCCTATACGGATAAGCAACCCGGAAAACGGAGTCGCAAAAATAATTTTATTGCCTACAAATTCACGATAAAGGAACATTTTTGCAAACATTTAACTAACATGTAAAGATCTAAAACATATTTTTATTTTTGCTTCAGTTGTGAATCATTATACAGAAATTGCTGCTTGCTTTTTTTTCAGCCTGAAATACGAATCGAGCAGGAGCTCGCGTGATGTCTAGCACCACGCCTGCTCATAAACAAGCAACACCACTCAAACTTGGGAGGAAAGCACTGCATGGCACTGGACTGCGTACGGCACCCCGACACATAAGATGTAAAATGTCATAACACCTAATATTTTCCCTGGCTTCAATATCCTTAAAACCGAAACACAACAGTACTTACACACTGCTGCTTGGTGGCAGAAATAGACAAAGCGCGCGATCGTACCAACCCAGGCTGCGTTCACATGCAAGGAACCTACTACCTAGTTAACAATACCGTAGATTCAATACTACGCTACTACTAACTTTAATACGCTTGGGTAAATTTCGTTCCTTTTTCAGGCGTACGAACGTGTGATGATGATGATGATCTAATAGGGGTTCGATACAACATTAGATTATATACATATTTTTCTATTGCGTGATTAACCGGAGCCAGCGTAGATAGTCAAGCATTCATTGCATATTCGTACAAATTCGTAAAAACCGTAAATTACCGAAGTTCATAAATTATATCATCGTACTGTAAATCGTATACTCAATTCATTATTTATTATAATATATTGATGAAGCAAACATAATAATACAATAATACTCTAGTTTAAAGTTATTTGTATATGCGAGGAACGGAAAATAAATTAATCATGTGTTAGAAAGGAATATCAAATAGACAGCTTGTTGGAAGCAGGCACGGTATATCGGTCCGTTAGAATATCTATCACCCTTCTTTAAAAAAATGTCACTCAACGTCAGTAGTACAGATGAGTTTCAACACGAAGTAATGACGGTAATGACTTGCAGGAATTGCCAGTTTCCTTCTTTGATATATTTTTTCAATTACCATCAAAGGCTGTGTAATAAGCTTTCATTTCTAAGAAAAAAGTACAGATAGATCCTTACAGCTACTGGAAGATTGTGCGAAAGTAATTGCCAAGCACTTCCGACTTTATCATGGGCACGGGGCCCTCTAACAAGGTGGTAAGTCCCTTCTATGCGAGAGGCCAAGAAAGTTGCAAATGGCATTCTCTTAAACCAATAATCAACGTCAAATGTGAACATAGATCGTAATGAAATTGAATGTAGAATAAAAGTTGACTGTATAATGCCAAAACGGTATAATGATACTGCTAATGCTAGGTGCATTTGACGTTGATTATTGGTTTAAGAGAATACCATTTGCAACTTTCTTGACTAGATCGGCATGATATTTTGAACATTTAAAATTACGAGAATTGGCCTCCGTGTCAAGATTCTTGATTGATTACATGAACTACCTACCTAAAACGTGACTGATTTATTGCTAACCGTTCTTAGTTTTTTTTATAATTTCAATGTCAAGTTTTGAAGAAACAATATTCAATACTTATGCTGTTAATCATACTTAGTGAAACGTAATTTGTTTGATTATTAGAAAAACTGAAAATTACATACATACATACGCACTCACGCCTGTTATCCCCAAAGGGGTAGGCAGAGGTGTAAAATGCCCAGTATTAGCCCGGAGTCTGGAATTGTGCCCGGTATGGCGATAGACTCGCCCCCTTATCACATCATGGCTCGGAAATAAGCTTGGTGAAATATGGGTTTCCCTTCGGGAATTGCAAGCCTGAGTGCGTATGTAGGTAGTATTTCTTGCAAAATTTCAGTCAGAGCTCATTCGCTATTTTAAAAACTACGAATAATAACGGATTACCACGTCATTTGCAGTATGTATTTACTAAACTAGTTTCTTACACCGTCCACATCATCAGCCACAAGACGTCCACTGCTGAACATAGGCCTCCCCTAATGCCTTCCAGGCCGACCTGTTGGAAGCGGCCTGCATCCATCATCACAGTCCATATGATTGCCAATAAATAAAAAAAATCACATCCTCGTAGCGTGTAAACCATGAACAATGTACATAACAACTTCATGTCCGTAAAGTTATTATTCAAAAGCTGTATAAAACTTGACGAGAAGTTTGTAATAACGTAACGAGCTGTTAGTTCCGCCTGCACATAATGTGAAAGCTTAAGTAAATCTTGCCATTGACTGAAATCCAAACAGGTGTTCTACTCTAGAAGCCAAACTGCCTGAAAGATGAAACGTTTACGCAAACTTCACTAGAAACTTCTGAATAATAGCATCGAGCCAATTAGCCATTCTAATAACGGAGATGTCTGTAAGTTCTCAGCGCTTGCATTAATAATGACGGTTTAAAAATATTTTCATTTCTAAATTGAAAATTATTACTATAAAAAACATTTCAATGGGTTGGAAAATTAATTCTATGAATGTTTCATTATTTGATTTCAATCAACTTCACTATGAGAATAACGAATTATTTTCGACTACAAGAAATGTCGAATTTAATATAATCATATAACCATAACATCAATGTGAAAGTAGTATACTACTATACAATATTCAAAGAAAATGCCATAACAAGTGTTCTATATACTTAGTAAAAACGCATTATTTCTTTATATTGTACAAAATACCGACATAAAGAAATTGCGTATAGTATCGATGGACCGTCTTACACTATTTTCTTTCAAAAAAATATATTGTTGAAATAAAAATGTGACTAATGAATTTTGTAGAAGCATAACCACTTTTTAAAACATTGCAGGTAACCAAATATATCGGAATACAGAAACAACAAATTAGGATCAAAGACGATGATGATGATGTATATTATTACGGGTTGTTTAAAAGTAAGATTGCGCCACATAACACGGGAGTTTGACAGTTGACAGACAAGGAACGGGAGAGGAGTTAGCAAAATGGTAATATTGAGTTACGGTGAATTGACCGTAAGTTAGTGGCGCACTTACTATGTACCGCGCAGACGGTCTAGTAGAATACATTGCAATCATTGAATAGGATCTTTAATTAAGTTAAAATAGCAGTTTGGTCTTATGGCCAGCGTATCAGGGTGAGAAATCGTGAGTTCCTGGGTTAAAGTCCCAGGACGGGTACTCACAAATTGTGTTTAAGTTTTCAATAAAAATTACTTGTAAGTTGCCCGGGCGTGGAAATTGTGCCCGGTATGACGATAGGCACGCCGGATAGGGCGTGGGAGGGGCCTCTGGGAACCTATCGGCTCAACGGACGCAATAAGCTCAGCTACAATAGTTGTACTTTTGCCTACCGCTTCGGAGATACAGGCATGAGCTTACACAAGTACCTTTAATTCAAAGTAGATATGTGAACGAATACGTGCTAGAACGAAGGCAATATATTTAATTATTCACAATTGCACACCAATCCAAAGTGCAATCACAACGGACGAAAATTGCATTTTTATTCCCTGGCGTTCAGTAAAATTATAGGCACAGTAAATCGCAACCGTCGCATATTTGCACAAACCGTATACATTTTGTAGTTTATTTCGTGTCCGTGTATGTTATCGTGGATTATTTATGAGAACTCAAGTGAATGAAAAACGAAATATTCTAGCGTTGAATCAAATTTTGGATACATATCTCGTTTAGACATCTCAAAAGTTAGTAAACTATTGTACCATCTGTTGGTGGATCAAATATAATGATAAATAAAAACATTAATAAAATCTCACATTAGTGAATTTTATTGTTAATTAATATTATATTATACGCACTTACGCTTGTAATAACCGAAGGGTTAGGCAGATATATAATCATTACACCCACATTTCGCAGAGCTTAGCTCCGTTCCATGATGGGATAAGAGGGCGAGCCTATCGCCATACCGGGCACAATTCCAGACTCCAGGCTGATACTGAGTATTTTGTAATAGAAAAACCCAATATCACTTTTACCCGACCCGGGGATCGAACCCGACACCTCAGCATCAGTTTCAGTCGTAACGCGTACGCATTACAACTGCGCCACCGAGTAATTAATTAGTAATTAGTCGTTAATTCATAATCTACATAAAACTGCCACAATAATAATAAATTCTTTGGAATTGTCTGGCGAAAAAATATTTAAATAAAGTTATTTGTATTCCACGAAAGTCTAACCTTAGAATTGCTTAGAATCTATGTTTTGCGTACATCCTATTATATCCGATTATAACTGTTTTACGTACACCTATAGTTATAACCGATCTTTTTGATATAAAATTTTTGTGGAACTTCGTACTCGTACGAACCAGTAATGATTTATTGGCTGACTCTTTAAGCGACGCATCGTCGTACATCGTGATATCGTGTGATGGATACCTACTGATATGTTAACATCACGTAAAATTCCGCCAGGCATTTTCATCGCGGTTTTCACTAACTGGATGATTCAACCAAGCGGATAAATTCCAGTTTACTGATCCCGATGGACCAGTTATAAAAACACCAATACGTAAAAATGTTGTGTAAGGAAACAGGAACGGGGCGTGTTTAAGCCCAAATGACTAGAAATCATGGTCTGGTGATATCTTTTACCTAACTGACTGCTTCCAAACAACAACCCCTTGTTAGGATCCACTAGAAACTTCTATCTTATGCTACATCCTACTACTATTATTAATGTGAAAGTTTGGATTTTTGTTAGTCAATCATGCCTTAGCGGCTGAACGGTTTTAAATGAAATTTGACATACAGGTGGACCATGACCTGGATTAGAACATAGGCTACTTTTTATCCCAGTAAAGGTCGTTCATGGGGGCGGAGCCGCAAGCAAAAGCTAGTACCTAAATTATAAATGCAGGGCGGGCACAGTTCCGAATATTACAATCACACACACATTTACATCGCGACCGCCTGTATAATAATAATATTAGCCTTGTATTATATACTGTCCCAATGCTGGGCTAAGGCCTCCTCCACTAATGAGAGGTTCCTTGCCTAATGCGGTTAATAATGTATTTTTTTTCATTAGGTTGAGTAACGCAACGAGCAAGTCGCTCCCCTGATGGTAAGCGCCACGCCTGCCCGTAAACAGAAGCAACACCACACAGAACCCTGAGACATAAGATGTTAAGTCTCATAATACCCAGTAACTTCACTGTCTTCAAAGTCCTTCAAACCGGAACACAACAGTGCTTCCACACTGCTGCTTGGCGGCATAAATAGACAAAGCGGTGGTACCAACCCACAATAAAAATCTATATGTAATACAACACAAAAAAGAGTGTAACATAAAAAATGCCTTTAAATATTCCTGGTATTATATATTTCAAGTATTATAAGCAGCGTAGAAATCTTTTAAAAATAGACTGAAAAACCGTTTAATTCTAAACGTCTCGGATAAGTTTCTCACGACTTCGTGGGTCGAGTTTAAGCCGGTATTAATTTATGAAAGGTATTACGAGTCATTAGCCGCGATGAATAGGCGAAGAGCCGATCATTCGTCATAGGTACGTCCAACGCACTTGCCACAGCCCCTATTTAAATTGCCCATATAACGTTTGGCCACAAGTTTAATTAACATGAATATAAATGTGTTATTGTGTATATAGAAAAAGTATTTATAATAAATCACAAAGGTATCTTATATTATTTAAAATAATTGACAAAAGATAAAATAAAAGATTAAATATAATAAAAGTAAAAAAATAACACTGACGGAGACAAGTCAAAACAATTAATTATATTCTCTACTTTTATTTCCAGCCTGCCTTAGCCCACAGACTGTAGTTGTAATTCGTACGAGTAAGGCTGTCACTGCGGTCTCGGGTTCGATCCCCGGGTCAGGGGTAAAAGTGATATTGGGTTTTACTATTACGAAATGCTCAGTATCTAATGGGACGAAAATGCGCTCGGCGAAATGTGGGTGTACCGGTTACACCCTTGCCTACCCCTTGGGGGATTAGTAATGACATATGTATGTATACTTATTTATTTCCACGTTTAACACGATGAGTCGAGTTTTATAGGCAACCATTTTAACTTCAATAGACATACAGAGACAATCGGTTATTGTACGACAAAACGTGTCATTAAAATTTTCTCGTGTCGTGAATACTAGGCGGGCAGGACCTAAAATAAGACAGACAAACTCATTTACGCTTTCTAAAAGTTATGTTATATAAATTACTTATTTAAGTTTTGCCAGCTTTAATTAGTGTTAAAAATTATCTATTTTAGCTTTGATTATTTATTCAGGAACAGAGAACTTCGCCGCCATGATACGCGATGTTGTTAAAAGTTTAGTATTAATTAAGGTTTTGCGAGTTTACAAACTGAATAGCACAAATTTCATCTCATTAACGTGAAAGTACAAAATCTAGCTTTTGCGTATTGGTTTTTTTTTCTTTTGCGTATTAGTTTAATTAATTATTTTACAAAATACGACGTAAGCACTTATACTTATTTCGTACGTTCATTGCCGTCACATTTTAAAAATTAACCAACATATCTGACTGTTTCTCCAGTGACCATGTTGTATAAATTTATCATAAACGAGCTATACAAAGATTCTTGGAAAGTTGAAAGGTCAATCTTACCTGGTTGTTCGGGAAAGTTCCATCCTTGTCAATAGCGTTGACTTGCGTGACCTTCGTCCCTATCGGCTCGCCTTCCAACACAGTCTCTTGTTCTCGCTCAGTGAACAGTGGAATTTCATCGTTGACGTCTTCCAGCATTATGTAGACGGTCGCCTCCGAAGCTAGCTGCTGTGCTCCGTTGTTCTATTGATACAAACGTAGGTATTATGAAAAACGTTGCACTTCATTAGCCAGCTTCAAAAACAGAGGAGATTCTTAATTTAACTTTTTTTTTTTTTATGTATGTACATTGATTTCTCCGTCAATTGTGGACCGATATTGTTGAAAAAAAATATTTGATAGAGTTTAGCTGCGATGTGGTCCCATATAAATTTGGTTAATATCGGACGATAGAGTACGGAATAAAAAATATTAAATTCCCCATGTGATAACAGCATAATCAATGGTGATTGTGTCATTGTATTGGAATTTACATGTCATAGCTGTATCTACTACAAAGATTGAAAAATAAAATATTTTTTTTAACAAAACTGAAAAACCGACTTCAAAAAATAACACTGGAATATTTTTTTATTAGAAGATATCAACCATGGCATTACGGCGTAAGCTTAAGAGTGCACCACTTTCCCTCTTCAGCTCGTCTTATACAAAGACACACAAGAATTAACAAGGGCTAAATTGAAGTCGATCAAAAGAATATTAAAAATATATCACTCTCAATATTCAAAGTAGGTATAACGGAATACTGTTTTAAATACGAAACTATCATATTTTACACGAGTATGCTGAATTCGCGTCACTTTCTGTAATTGACAAATCAGTGGGTTTTAACAAAACAATTATAATTGCAAAACACTAAAGCGAGTAATACGACCCAATGAAACTGATGGGAATTAAAAGTATTATAACGGCTCAAACGATGGAAATGGGTTTAAATATAATATGTAAATTAAACTCTATTCGCGGACACCATTGTGTACACAACAATTCATTATATCTCTTTCATTAAATTAATTTTAACTCCACATTTGAAAATTATGTTAAATAAAGTTCATATTTATTTAACAACCAGAGATATTGAAATGTTCATGCATTATATATTGCACACTCATCGTGAACCAAATGTCCCGATGTAATTATAATAAATATCGCTGTACTCGAACCTGTTACACAACGTTCAAGTAAGATTCAATAATAAGCACCAATTAACGTATAAGATTTCTTTTTTTACCAGACTTAAAAATGAGGATGTTCTCAATTCGGCGCGCAATTTTGTTTGCCTTTGCATGTATGTACGTACATAAATCGATTTTTCCACCAATTTTGGACTGGTTTTATTGCAAAAAAATAATTCGATAGAGTTAAGCTGCGATGTGGTCCCATATAAATTTGGTTAAGATCTGATAAAAAGTATGGAGTATAAAAATCAACTCACAACAGCACACTCGTCGCTATTGTGTTCTTGTATTGGAACATGATATAGCTGTAACTACCACTAAAGTATAACTATCTTTATATATATAATTCTACTGTACGTGTGTATGTGACTGAACTCCTCCTAAACGGACTCGGTAGGTGGCGCTGCTGTAGTTACGGGTGAAACCGTGCGGGACACCTAGTATAATATAAATCAAAAAGTCTTTTATGGTCTTTACGATTTAATTGCTACGATTTACTCAGAGGTGGTGAAACAAGCACTAAAACAAACTACTCATCGGTATAATAACACTACTTTACAATGGTTTTTACATATAGATCAAACCAATACTTATCAGCAGAGTATTCGTCACTGTATTGGATTTAAAAAATAAGACGTCTAGGTTTATAACCATTATACCTGTATTTTATAATTATTACATAGTCTGTACCAAAGTAAATAAAAAACACACATTTTACTCTAACTCTACTACTTTGAAAACCATAAGTTTTGGCAAAGTAAAATTGTAGAGGAGTTATTTGTTGTTTCTCTCCACAACTTTGGTATGCTATTGATCTCTCAATTGCAGATTTTTTTTGCTATCCACCCTATTTAATATACTTCTACAATTTTCACACACAACTTCAGAAACTATTGTTTTATCAATTAATTTACTTATACTTGATGAACTCTTAAAATAAAATTTAGGTATTTAAAAAATTAACCTAGCTGAAAAATCATTCAAGAAGTTGAGCGCCATAATGCGATTACATCAAACTTGTTATCCACTGTATTTAAAAAAAAAACTTCACGTGTTAAAAATATATGAGGTTTAATTGGAGTTTTTGGCGGGAATTCTTACAGTGCGGTGGCTCTCTTGTTTGAATTATTTCCTAAACTGGTTTAAAGTTGTGTTTGTTGTATAAAAGTGGTGTGGTTTTGTACAATAATCATTAACGATGATGAATAGTGTATGGAAACATTGAAATAAGTGGATTTAGGTGATTTTTGATCAAGGGTATTGTCGACCTTGTGCTTTCGATTCGCTTGAAGAAAGTCGTCTAAGAAGTATTGAACTGAAAGGAATTATCACCAAAACTCCAGCAAGACCTTGAAATCTGCCACACCCCTGTTTCATCGTTCTTGGAATATAAGAAAAGATATAACTAATGACTTGGCAGCATGGTCTCTGATCTTAGCCGGTTCCTTATGGAACAAACAAAAAAAAAAAAAAAAAAATGAGGTTTAATTTAGAAATATAAGAACAGAAAACAGTGTAAGTTTTATTTTGGGTGAGAAAAAATATATGTAAAATAATGTATTTAATGTACGCTTTCGTTATTATACTCCAACTACTATTATAAATGTGATAGTTTGGATGTTTATGAGTTTGTGAATTTGGGTGTTTGTTAGTCAATCACACTTCAGCTGAACGGTTTTGGGTGAAATTTGGCACACAGGTAGACCAAGACCTGCATTAGGACATATGCTACTTTTTATCCTGGAAAAGGATGATCACCGATAAATAAAGTATCTAAGTCTTGGAAACACCGACTTTTCATAAACTAGCTATTTATGTACCTAATATAAATAAGAGTTTCGAGTTTAGATGGATAACTTGATAAGGAAATTATACTAGTGTTCCAAGTATTATTTTGTGATGGTGAAATTAGTCTAACCAAAAACTTTGAAAGTTTATATAGGGGGTCTATTTTAGAATCTCCGTTTAAGTTTCATCCGCTAAACAACACATTAAACAACTAATTTGGTAAGTACCTACCAATATTACTCCGTATATATTGACAGCGGGTCTTTAGTAATTATTTTTGATATCTAACGTTTACTTGGACATTGTGAAACGGGCGTTAAGTGTATACCTACTAACTTAGAATTGTTATCAAAAAAAAATTACAGGCTTATTTACTTTGAATAAGCTTTTCCGAATTGAAATAATAAATAAACGTTATTATTTATTAACCGAGTAAAAAAAGATTCTAATAAAAATGTATGCGTTTTTTTTGTTATATTTTTGTGTGTATACATAACACATATCTTTTCACAGAATGTTTCGACTTTGATGATTCTACTTTTGTTCGATAGTATAAATAGCTCAAAGTTAAATTCTCAATGTCCGCATGAATTATTATTTTTGAATTTAGGTATATCGTACTAATTTAACATGTGTTTCTCTGTATATATTGACAGCGTCATAATTTTGAATTTGGCCGTCTTGCATTTTACCTTAAAAATAAAACCGGCTTAATAAACTAAAAGTATAAAATAAAATTTGTCATATGATCTTGGGCAGGAACAAAACTTGTTACCGTCGTTTTTTACTCTTTTATATGTAATTTCAATAATTAACATTTCAGTAAGAGTTCTATAGAAAAGTGTTTCAGCGTCAAAACTAAAACTAAACTACAAAGACAACTGATCATGATCTGAACGGGACCATTCCCTATATGCCATTTATCCCACCACTCTGGTATCATACCACGTCTACACGCCTTACAAAGTCCACTATCAACAATAAAATAGAAGTAAGTAAATAATGTATATACCTCCAATACATACCCTCGATACAATAATCAAAGGAAAAATACGAGTCTGTGTAATTAATAGTCAATGATATTTCTTATATCATACAAATTTGGGTCGGGGCCCAGAATAAAAACCGTATAAAGTAGTACCTGAACGTGTGATTGATATCTACCACTTACCTTATGACTCGTGGGCTTCAATCGTGAATAGATCACACAGTAGTCAGTCAGTACTTTCTATTTCGCGAAACGGGTATGTTACATCCCCAGAGAGGAGTCAAAATATACAGTAAACCAGAGAAAACTAAGAAGTGTGTATGTTAATAGGGGGCACAGTGTGAACTCGTTCACCGCGTCGCGACTGTCTGAGGTTCATCAGCACACTTCAACTGGATTAAAGTTTATCCCGAAACAAACTCTATCACCATCAAAACATATGTCACCAAGGTACCACAAATCATATTAAACAGACAGAAAATTGCGCGTGATTAGCACTGCTGCTTCGCACCGAGACCGATGAAGTAGGGTCCATCTAGTACAACTGCCGAACGCGAGGCACCCGCGCCACTCGGCCCGCTTAAAAATATTAACTATAATAAGAGTAACCGATCACAATAGGAAAAATGAGTACCGCCCGGTATTTAATAATTTCTATTCCCAACAATATTGTAGAGTCGATTTTATTTTTTATTTTACAACTTTGCGTTAAATAATCATCAAAATCGGTAAATAAATGAAGTTTCAGCAACTTCCATCTCCGATTTCAACTCCTTAGCGGTGGATTTTTTCATCCTTTAAACGGTACTAACTTTGAGCTATTATACCCTATCGAACAGAATCTTCAATAACGAATGACTGAGATAGGGGTAGAATGGTCAAAATATTGATTACCTAAGTCATGGGTGTTAATAACAGACGCGGCCTCGTAAATTAATTTTTTTCAATTATATTAACAGCCTCTGTGGCGCGGTGGGCGAGCGGCCGACTGTAGAGTGTGAGGCCGCGGGTTCGATCCCCGCACCGAGACAAATGTTTGTCTATTCCACAAATATTTGTCTCGGGTCTGGGTGTTGTGTGACCGTAAGTCTCTAATAGGTCCTGATACCCACGACACGAGACTCGAATCTAACTGTAGGGTCAGGACTATGTGTGTGACTGTGGGGTGTTATATTCTCCCCTACGGTGTACGACATACTTTTTCATCATTTATGGGAAGTAAATGTAGTTTTCAGTTTTTTTTTTCAACTTTTCTTTTTTACTATAGCGGCTTATGTTACAGGCAACCTTACCTCAACTCGAATTGTGAGATTGTATTCCTTGATGCTTTCGTAGTCCAATGGATGATTGACTTTAATGTCCGCCCATGTGAATCCATTATCAGCTCTTTGTTGCAAATAAAATGTGTGAAACTTGTTGGTTTGTGCTGTGGATCCGGGCATCAATCGATAAAACACTGTCGGATTGTTCTCAATACCCGAGCTGCAAACACAAACAACGCTGTTATATACGGCTTTTTAATGAAATATGATTAAACAATTAACAAAGGCACGTGACGACATCAAGGTTGCAAAAAAAATGCTGTTTGAAACTGAAGCATATATAAAAAAGTCCATTGTCGCCATTAAAAGGCCTTCATTTTTAAAATCATAGACTAAACTGAAAAAATAACCTTGAGTCTAAATTATGAGCAATTCATTTACAACAGTTTACAAACTGTTTACGTCGACCCCTCTGGGGAGAAAATACTATGAGCTGTAAATAACGAAAATTCAAATTGGAAGTGGAAATTCTTTTAGATGTATGCCGTAGTATGCCGATATCTTTATGTCGTAATAACAAAGTTGGCTGGATCGAATATCAAATAGAAAAGTTGATTAGTTGCCGATTTTGACTGTTGAGAGATACTCGTTCATGTTATTTCATTCAGAATTGATAATACATTTATTTAAATCAATTAATTAATATACAAATTGGCTTCCGAAATGAGAATAAAGAAGAAGCTCTTGTTATCATAGTGAGATTTTTTTAAAATAAAATATAATCATTATATTATTATCCTTTAATTTCTTTTTTCTTTCTATTTTTTTAATCCATTATTTTCTTGGCTTAGGTATTCTTAGCTCGGTTATCAATTTAAGTTGTTTTATAAGGTGTTATCTCAAAGGCTTTTTAGACAATAATTTGGACGAATACAAATAGGTAAGTACCAAATAGGTACTTACTTAAAAACTTTGTACATTATATGATGTGCGTTATAAATATGCATTGAGATAAATGAATTGTCACTGTTAATAATCTAAAGTCTAAACAATTGTAAATGAATTACTCATTATTATAATAAGAATTGTAATAAAATTATTGTTAGTAAAGTGAATTAGTAATGGTTTCGTCTCCATTATATTATGGTGAGTTTGAAATGTGTTGTTTAGGACGAACAGATAGACAATAGAGGTGAACCAGACTTGCCATTGACCAGCACTCTGTGATTTGATGCACTATCAAAGTAAAATAACGATGCAATAACAACTAATTTATAGCCCGTGGCACATAAGTGATGCACATTCATTATTTTATAGCGGTTCTATTCCCATTTCTAAAGATATTTACTTACAACCTCTTTGACTGCTACATTTTGTAGGTACCTTTAAATTCAACCGACATTCGTAAAGCTCAATTTTTTATAAGTTTTCATTGTTCTCTTAAAATAAATTTTACTTAAATATAGCAACATTTTTGATACAATTAAAGAAGGTAGTTTTCTATTTTTGTTTATTGTAACTAACTATTCATAGATATTTTTAAAAAAATGTTCCACATTCTACCTACGAAACATTAAACCAACTTTAGGAATGTCGGATTTTGTATAACTAACGGTTAATAATATTTTT
The DNA here is from genome assembly GCA_905332985.1 of Mimas tiliae. NCBI lineage: Eukaryota > Metazoa > Arthropoda > Insecta > Lepidoptera > Sphingidae > Mimas > Mimas tiliae. Next base: position 9,367,533 of record HG995241.1, read on the forward strand.
TTATCATCTTGTAATACCCATATATAATATTTCGGATAATTATTACTGTAATTAATATTTATTTAAATTTTTTGTTATAATTGCTAGTCTATACCTACCCTATATCGACGTTTCAAATTAAGGTAAAAAACTAAAATGAAAAGACCCTAAAATAAGGCAATTAAAATATAAAGAATAAATCTACACATAATGCAAGTATAACATAAAAAATAGTATTTTTATTCGAGATCGACACAAAACTAGAACAAACTGGAAATAATAATCTCATACATTGTTTCCGCATTAGTCGCACTAATTTATTTCGATTATGCATTTATTAAAAAAAAAAACATTATTTGAAAGCTCCATCCTATTTTAAATAACAAAAAAATAACTGCGAAGAAATAAAATGCCAACAAAATATAATTTGGCAAGCACTATCATAATCGATGTACTTAAATAAATTTGATTTTAAATTAACTTGACAATACGTACTGCCTACTCATACTACGAACTAAAACAATGAAGTAAACTGTAACATGCTGTATCCCTTACATCATAACCTTAAAACTCGGATAAAGTAACGACTCATAATGCACTGAGGTCTCAGCCTACATGCAGATACAATAGACATAGACTTCAACAGGTCAGTATCACTTGACACCTCTCACGAATTATTCAAAAATATCTATATCGATCACATAAAGCTACTGCAACAATATATCTAAATACTCGATAGATATTTTTGAACAAAAGCATAATTTGTGTTCCCCGTTCCACGTAAAGCAGTGAACCCTTTTAAATGCACGCTGGTGATATACGATAAATCCGCGTGTTCGTGACAATGCATTCGAGATGCATTAGTAATGATAACACCGTAGTTAAATCACCAAGTGAGAGGCAGACGATATCTGAAGACACCCGCGGCGCACGACTTGACCACATCGCGCTGGAGTATCACACGTATCAGCAGGACCATCCACGTCAGACTGCTCGTATTATAACTCAACACTGACGTGGACGGAGAAGGATACAAGTGTGATGTCACATGATTCACTTTCAGATTGGAATATAAAAACCTCCCCACGTTATTCGACGATCCAGGTTCGGAAAGTGAAACATATGAAGTCAGAACCTGTTTAAGGAAACATTTTGCCCAGTCTCCGATTTCAACAACAGTGTAGTGGAAAGTGTCGATTGAGGAAAAGACTAGGGTAGTAGGTAGAATGGCGTTCGTCAGGGCGTCAGGGAGTCAGAGAGCGTCAGAGTGTCAGAGCGTCGGAGCGACAGTCTTGCGCCGCGGGGTCGCACACTGCGTGCAGGTGTCGGGGCTGCGTGCGGTGCCCGTGCCGAACAGTTACCCACGCACCTTGCTTTCACGGACACCACTTTGGCGCCCACGGGCAAATTCTCTCGAATGTAGATCGGGCCATACACCGTGTGGTCCCACACGGGGGGATTGTTTGCGCGATCCACTACGTCTATCTGGACCTCCACGGTTCTGGACAAGGGTGGGAAGCCCTTGTCTTGAGCCATAGCCTCCAACTTGTACGTTTCTCGCTATCGGGGAAAGAGTCGATGGAAACAGACAAAACCACGTCGTTAGTAGTGTTAAGGAGTGGAGGAGCGGCGGGCCCGGGAGCCCGCTGCGCCTTATACCAACCTTGCTTTCACACTGGTCACTACGGTACCCACTGTGACATTCTCTTTGATGTGAACGGGGCCATACGTGGTCATGTCCCAGATGGGGGGCTTATTGTTCCTGTCTACCACGTCTAATTCAACGTCCACGTCTGCGGAGGAGGGCGGGTCGCCTCTGTCGGAGGCGCGCACGCGCAGTCGGTACCTGTCCCGCTACAGATACACGGGTCAGAGGTCAGCGGGGGAAAATAAAACATAACACAACTAAAATAGAAACACATAAATACTCATTTGCTAACAAACAAACAAATCAATAAAATAAATCAAGTATCTTCCACTTTCACGTAACATCTATTGGCATTATAAGATGTACCAAGGTTAAAGTATTTATTACATAACTTACACGCTTCCATCTTGCATTCCATAAGCTAAATAAAGGAAGAATAGAAACATTGCACAGAATCAATTATAAAATATTGTTCGTTCTGTCTTCTGCATTCACGTACAGGCACCTTTCACACTTACTTACAGTAGCACTCCTTGATGTAGCCAATATTAGGTGGTGCAAGAAAATAAATTGGAAACAAAAATATCTCTCGTATTTTACAAGTTCATCTGTACAATGAAGAGAAAGATAAACTGTACATTAGGTATAGTAAAGTACTGTACAATAATGTTACTAAACTAATGTAAAAAAATAAATAACTTAACAAAAAGCAGGCAAATGCATGCAGCTCTGCATACAAGACATGGCGGAAAGGTCAAGTTGTCATAAGAATGTTTTGGTGACCTCGTAATGTCTACAACGATACGACACTCATTGAAATGAATATATTACAAACGATGGACGTTACGGTTAAACTGTACAATTTTTTTTTTGAGAACGATGCCCCTTTCACAGAAGGAATATGTCACAACTGGCGAGATGGCCAAACTGCCAATGAGGCAATCTGACCATCTGGTTATCAACTAATAATAATATACAAATATATATCAATAAATACTGGCGCCCTGGAAAAAATTTAAATATTATCGTAGTACTATCATAGATGATAAAATGGCATGAGTATTGAGTAGTCGTCTAGCACTTCGGAAAACATTGACGGGGCGGGCTTCGAACCTCCCCGGCGGAATGTCTCCGCAAAGCTATATCTGAGATTAGTAACAAAACATGTACATAATACATATAATACTGATAAGTATGTTCAAAGCGAAAGCTTCCCAAATCAATTTAATCGATTACTTACAATAAAATAAACTTCGAAACTAGTTTGTGCGAAATATACAGAAGTGCTCTTACAGAAACTGTACATGTTTTAGAACTAAACATAGGTATCGACGGTGAAATATTTACAGCAGTATCTCCTTTACAAGATTAGTATATTACACAAGTCGCATTTATTTGTAAGACATAGTCAATGCAAGATGGTGGTGCGGAAATAAACTGTAACGAAGATTGAGTGCGGAGCCGGCGCCGGCGGCAACTCAAACTAATTGTGCTGCAAGAGGAACAAGCACTCCCACCTACCGCCTACCGCCTACCGTCTACCGCTTACCGTCTCGCACTGCCGTTCAATGGACAACTACTGCTCACAGACAGGATCACCCTCAGAGGCAATATACAGCAGCCAAATTTAGAACTATTTACATTTAAAACGTGACTTAAAATTAAGTGCCAATTCAATCCTAAGGCCTGTAGGTAGCACTCATCCACCAAACTTTATTAGTAAAGTTGATCTCATTCATTCCTCTCTCTTATCATTATCTCACACGAAGTGTTTGTGAGTGTATCGACTGACGATAATAAAAGGCACACTTACGTCGAGCGGCTTCTTTAGTACGATCCAGCCCGATTCGGGCTGAATCTCAAAATAGTCTATGTCTGCCGAATTATACGGCGCGCTTAAAGTGTATACAATGGCGCCGTTATTATCGGCATCCTCGTCGGAAGCGGAAACTCGCAATATGTTCGTGCCTATACTGGCGTCCTGTTTAACGTTCTCCACATATTTCTGCAAGACACATCAGAATTACAGTGGCTGGCTGAAATTCATGCAAATAATTGTGACACATGCATTTAGGTCTAAGTGCTACAACTACTAGATTATTTACAATAGTCTATTGCTTACTTGTCTATCGAATAATGGTGGGTTGTCGTTTACGTCTGTTATTTCTACAGTAAATGAACAAACACCTTCTAATGATGGTTCTCCTTGATCCGTTGCTTTTACCGTTACCGATACGAATTTTCCGTCATCTCCTTCTCTGTCGAAAACTTTGTTAGTGGATACTTCACCTGTTTCCTCATCTACTGTGAACTTAGTACCTTTTTGATTGGGTTGTTGTACTATAGAATATTTGACTTGACCATTCACTCCTTTGTCTTCATCAGTAGCGTGAACTTTTATGACAGGACTGCCGTTTGGCGCGCCTTCTTCAACTTTCGGAAAATATGTCGGACAATCTTTAAATATAGGTTTGTTGTCATTTACGTCTGTTATAAATACAACTACTACGGCTGTCGAAGTATGAATTGTTGCATCTCCATTAACGCAGCATGCGCCATCGTCCATAGCGGTTACGTTAAGTTCATATTTATCTCTGTCTAGCGATATAGCTTTATTATGCAGTCGAATTACACCAGTTATTTCTTCTATGACAAATTGACCCGAACTTGTACCCCCACCAACAAAGCCGAAACGCACATTGTCGCCATCTTTATCGGATGCGACTACCGTTGTTACCAAAGTATTAGGACCAGCATTTTCATCAACATTTGGAGTATACACTTGTTGCGAGAATTTTGGTTCTTCGTCGTTTTTGTTTTTGGTATAAACTCGAACTGTAGCGGTTCCCGTCTTGGCTGGTTCTCCCTTGTCTTTAGCTGTGACTACGAACTCGTAATAAGCGTTATTATTGTCAGCGTCAAGAAGCTTGTTGTTGGTGATGATACCATTGGAGTCGACGCTGAAGTGATCATCTGTAATTTTAATGAAACCGTTCCATGATTTTTTTGGTAGATGTTATTGGTATTAGAATACCAAGAAAAAACATTAGATGAAGTCCCAAAACCTTGTCAGTTTGCATAGTATACGAAAATTAAATAAATATTGTGTACAATGTACCTACATAAAATTTATTTCGTCATAATATTTATATCTATTCGTCCAAACCATGACGATTGTTTTAGTGTATACCTACTTCAGTGACAAAGTACATTATAATAAGTAGTTGGTTGTATACAAAACGACATAGTTTAATTTAAATCTTTAAATTATACACAACAATTTAATTGTTTGGTTATCATTAATATTGTAAAAAAAAGTATTAGGTCAATGCTCATTCTTTGTCGTTGCTTACTCATACAACCAAATTCTGTAGAATGCGGTCGTTGACTGTATATCCGTGCTTTAATAAGGAATTAAAAATTTAAATTAGATCCATGACATATTTTCAAATTGTTTTCGTTCCGTGCCCATTTTATAGTTAAGATGGTATAAAGATATAAAGAATGATTTTGTTTTGACTATTAAAGTCCCGGACCTTTGGTGGGCATATATGGGGTCTAAGTCAATACGTATAATTGAATTGGTAATTAAACACAACTAATTTACAGATCGAAATGTCACTTTGAGATATAATGTTACCAATTTCCAAATCATAGTGATGGATCTAGATCAGTTTTATCACTTAAAAGAACTAGAATTCGTAATGTGATATCTTAATTTTTTTGTTGTATCATGTCCATAATCACCAGCGCTACCACCTATTTTCGGAAGCGTTTCTCTTACACCCAATATATTGGTATGTACATCTACAAAGCATTGAGTTGAAACTTTGCATAGTTCTAGTTGGCACTTAGGTTTAGATTTCTGACAAAAATATTAAAAATAAAAATCCTACCTATACAAATTTGTGCCGATGCGACCAGACTAACTTAAAATATATTTTGGTGGATTTTGATGAAACTTGGAGTATGAGTATGAGTTTACTTTAGAATTTACTTCACGCTAGCCACGAGCAATAGTTGTTAATAAAATATAATATGACTAGACATTTAAATAGTAACAATACGAGTACACAGTTTATACGACGGAAGCCCTGCATACTTATCCATACTTACTAATTAATTAATAATCGAAAATAATTAATTTAATAATTATATATTATATTAATTATATTTATTTAATAATTAATTAATTAACGATTAATTAATAATTATATATATTTAATAATTAATTATTAATCGAAAATAAGTCTGTCTATCTGTTTGTTAGGTACGTTTCCATAGCTAAACAGCTAAACGGATATTAATGAAATTTGGTAAAGAGATAGGTTTATCCCGGGGAAGAATATAAGGTACTTTTTGCCACGGAAAAAATACTGTACTGGAAAAAGACATTCACGCAGTCGGATACACGAGCAAAACCTGGTTTATAATAATGTCTTGGCTTAAAACTGCGTTTTATTTTACTGAGTAGAAATTAATAGACGCAGTAGGTATATTATGTTGAATAATATTAATCGTATAATAATTACTGATCGTATTTATATTGTATTGTAATATTGTTATTATATCCGAATAGCTAATACCAAACTACAATCAAAATAAATAAATCATCGATATATATTTACCTGAAACTAAATATTCGATCTCTGCGTTTTTTCCAGAATCCGCATCCATGGCTTTGACCTTCAATATACTGGTGCCGAGCGGTATATCTTCATCGACGTTGTGCGCCTGGTAGTCGGGCAGCTCAAACTTAGGTGCGTTGTCGTTCACGTCAGTCACACGGATTGTTAACTGAAAACCAAGCGTATTGATAATTAAGTAATAGCATTAAAATACCTAATAATTCTTCTACTTTTTATGGCATAAGCCGGCAAACGAACAAGTGGGTCACCTGATGGTTAGTGATTTCTACCGCCCATGTACGCCTACAATACCAGAATCATAGGCGCGTTGCCAACCTTAAAAGAAAGGGATTGGGAAGGAGGGGATTTGAGCCTCCCCATATATTTTTTTTAGTTATCTCACTCACCGTACGAAACGTAGCAAGTAGTACGTAGTTCTACTACTCAAATACTAAACTACGAAAATGTACCTACATGAAATTAAAAAACGAAAACCAAAATAAACTTTATTATTTGGTTCAGACTAATTTTATAAATAATAAAATAATAACGTTTAAATTGAAATAAAACTAGTTTATACGGATTTTATCTCGGTTTAATTTTTATTTTAGTCCCGAGGTTTCGAAAGCTTTTTAGCCTTCGTGGTCACGGGAGAGACTCTCAGTCTCTAAAATTAAACCGCGATAAAATCCGTATAAACTAGTTTTATTTATTTGTATTTGTATCGCCAACGCAACGTACATTAATTGAGTACAATATTATCTTACAATAGTAGTCTTAAGCTAAATGTCGTTACAATGTGAGGCGAACACGGCATGCACATTAACAAGAACAAAAGAACTTATAGAAATAGGATATAGTAAAAACATATCAATAATAATAATGAAAAGTTACATTTTATAATAATTTTCTATGATAGTTGGTGTTCCAAAATGGCGTTCCGGAATTTAACTTTACTTTGGGAGAATATGTCTATGTCACTTGACGTATGCAGTAAATTATATTGTTTACAAATTTTATTAACAGGACAATATAAGCCTAAATTTGTCGAAGAGTAGCGTATGTTAAAAGGACCATATTTATTCAATCTAGGAAGCCTTACAGGGATCTTAATATTAAATTTGCTTGTTATCTGTGGACAGTCAATAAGTCCATCGAATAGGCTATGCAGAAACATCATGTCTAACTACGCTCGTCGATCATATAGTGAGCTCAACTTAAAATGCATAAGTCGGTCTGGGTAGCTAGTATTTTTTTTGGCAAGATGACAACTGTAGCAGTGATGCCACAAAAATCTTTTCTGTACGCGTTCTAGATTTTTTATGCAAATGTTATAATGTGGACTCCATAGTAAACTGCAATACTCCAAACCATATCTAACTAAAGACTTATAGATTTGGATTTTAGTTACAGGATCTTTAAATCCTTTACAGTTTCTTAAGACAAAGCCTAGCATCTTAAAGCTGTTTGTTACAACGGTGTCAATGTGCTTATTGAACCTTAGCTTACTGTCCAAAATTACCCCCAAGTCTCTGATAGTATCTACCTGCTGTATATTTTGGTTATTTATATGGTATTGGTGCAGAAGGCTTTATTTATTTTTTGTAAATTTTATAGAGTAACACTTGTTTTATTTTATTTTGTTTTATTTCAATGTGTAATATTCGCGTAAACCTAAGAAATCACAACGTTTAAATTCCACTGAGTCTAACATGACAATAAAAATACGTTTGAATCTTTATTACAATACTAATATTTTTTATTGAACTTACTTCAACAGACGTAGAGAATCCTCCAGAATCTTCAGTAGCAGTAACAACTAACGAGTAAACATGCGGTTGTCTCAAGTCTTCAAAATCCAACTCTTTCGCCAACTTCACGATTCCTGAGGTAGGACCGATGTTGAAGGTGCCGGCACCCTGACCCTGGGCTTTCAGTGTGTACCGTATCTCACGGTCGGCAAAGGATTTCGCTTTCACCGATATTATACTGGAATAAAGAATAAAAAGATATTATCATCAAGCGCTTGAGTATGTGTGTCATGAGGGATATAGACGAACATACATTTTACAAGATGGTATACGAGGGACCGTATGCGCGAAACCGTCTGGGTTGGTATCAACGCTTCGTCTATTTCAGCCCCCACGCAGCAGTGTGTAAGGATGTGATGTATGCGGTTTGAAGGATATTGAAGCCAGTGAAATTACTGGATATTATAAGACTTAACAACTTATATTTCGGAGTGACGAACGCAATCCAGTGTACTTTTGACATTACGAGTCGAATATTCTATGCAACCATGTTAGCGATAACCGGATAATATGGAGATAACCGGATAAAACAGGTTTATCACGTCAAACCGAGTCAACAAAATCATCTCGTGATGCATATTCTGAGCTCCCTGAGGTTTTTATTATTTTTAATAAATACGAAAAAACATGCGGTGCGAGGTGAAATCTAAGTAACTTGTGAATTGTATTGTCGAGCTATTAGATTATTATTTTTGGTTTGTAAAGAAGTGTTACTGAATAATTTACTCTTTAATCCTTGATCATAAACACTTCTTTATAAACCAAAAATAATTCGAAAATAATAATCTAATAGCTCGACAATACAATTCACAAGTTTCTTTGTATATATATATAATGTACTTATACTAATAACGCACGGAGGTATATCTATATACATATATACACAGTATACATATAGCTCATGGGAAGCGTGCGGTGACGATGACGCGAGTTTCACGCTTTTTGTTCATCCAAAAAGTGCTCAACGCGCCTAAAGAAGTTTTCACTTTACAGAAGTTTACACAATAATAAGTATGCCTTTTAATGAACATGTTTTCCAAAATTAGAATCGAGAAGCAGTAAATCTAAAGATTCAATAATTCAAGCGGAAAGGCGTCGACATGTCACTTAACAACTCTACATAATTAATTTACGAGCGAGGAAAGACCATCAACATCTATCTCGAACATAACTGAGCAAGCGACAATTGACATATTCAATATTCTGTTGATTCTGCAGATTGTTTCTAAGCATAAATTATCACTGAGATATTACGTCACTCTTTCGAGCTTTGTATGGAGATTTCATTTGTCCGCGCTAATCTCCACAGCAGGTGCACCAATTTGGATGTGGTTTTCAGTGATGTATTGAGATAAGCTTGGGCTAAGTGCCCTAGTATATTTTATCTCGGTAGTTGATTGTATTCTCGTGCCATAGATTTTATATACAGAGAAAAATGTTGAGTGTACCTACTTATTTATTCTGAAAGGCAAAGTTTCCTACGGCACCGATACTAATAGTTGGTAATTGACAAAAATCAATAACAGAATACATACGCACTCACGCCTATAAACCCCGAAGGGGTAGACAGAGGTGTAACCAGTACACCCACATTTCGTCGAGCGTATCTCCGTCCCACGATGTGAAAGGGGGCGAGCCTATCGCCATACCGGGCACAAATTCCAGACTCCGGGCTGATACTGAGCATTTCGTAATAGAACAACCCAATACCATTATACCCGACCCGAGGATCGAGCCCGAGACTTCAGCGTTAGACTCAATCGTAGCACGTACGCATTACAACTGCGCCTAACAGAATATGAACAATAATAGATTTTTATAAAATGTGAGAAAAAAACAGTGCGATTTTTTAGCAGAGGCCGGCAATTGATAAGTGATTCACCTGATGGTAAGTAATCTACATGGCCCATGAAAATCCTATGAAAATTTGATATAAGTAAGTATAGTTGTAAATCTCGATTTAGGATCGTCGTGCAAGTGAGCCTTAGTGATTAATCCAACCGCCATGTTTTAAATGTAATGTCCCAATAACTACTATATCGCAGTGTAACAGCTATATAAGTTAATTAACAGAGAAAAAACATCAACCGAAAAGCTTCACATCTATATTCATAATAACATGTTTAAAAGTTACGTTCGAAATTTCTTCTCGCTACCGGTATCTTAATTAAATTACCAACGTTAATACTTACTCAGAATCCTTCTTCTGATTTTCGGCTATTTCAGCTTCATAACTTGGCAGGTAAAATTGCGGAGCGCGTTTCCCACCGACAATGCTTAATCGCTCCTCCGGCGTGGATTGGAATCGTCTCTCGTCTACGCGACCACTCTGAAATTATTACATTTAACATTATTCCAAACGTTCAAATAAATTAATACAGACGATGGATGATGATAAAACGAGGCATTCGAACGCTGTTTGGAGTTATAAAACTCTTTTTGTGTGACTCATAAATTATGTGCCGTATGTTCAGAATATTGAGTTACCGATCGTATACGTACCTACACGGTTTCTTTCTGCGGAATACATTACTGAATTCAATTTAAAGTACAGCACCTACACTGTATATTATACGATCACGTTGTCATAATAATATGAATATGCTATCAACATAACATAAAATTGGGGTAGGGATAGACAGAGATGCAACTAGTGCACCCATTCCAATCGAATCTCGTCCAAGCGAATCAAAAACAAACACAAATTGTGGTTACCCGACCTCAAATTTTAACCCAGAACCTCACCGGTTACTCAGCCTAAGTAGGCTGTCAGAACACCAATAGGCGATACCAGACCCGAGGCGAAAAATATAAAAATATAAATTATTATCAAAATCATCGTGTCGGCTATGTTGCAGTCACAAGAAATAGAATCGAATCGAATAGAGACATTAACGAAATATATGTCACATTAGAATTCAATAAACGAACTTCTAGACAGGAATACACCAAAATAAGCACTTTATGAGTGGATTCCACTGTACCTAATTAACCCATTTAAATTGACTAATATCTTTTTGTAGAAACTGTGACAGGCGCTAAATTAACGTTTGTGATTTAAAAGATTCCGTTGTTTAAACCGACCAATAAATAGTAGCGGCATAAATTAATCGTCGGTCTAATTTAATTTACGGTTTGGTGGGTTATGGTTAATATAATTTATATTGATCGAGTTACTAGGAATCCGATACGTGACTATAGTTCATAAAATATTGACATTATAGCTTTAGGACGCTTCGCTTGCATGATCGATTATCCTTAGTAACAGCAGTTTTCCTGAACGAAAAGTAATTTATGTAGGTGGGAGAAACGTAATTTGAGACTTCCGTGATCAAAGCGTGATCCTACTACTACTATAAAATATGTAAAAGTTTGGATGTTTATTAATCAATCACGCCTTAACGACAGAACAGATTTGTATGAAATTTGACAGATAGGTAGATAATGACATGGATTAAGACATAGCCTAGTTAAATTGGCAGTGCTTAAGGCTTTGGCAGTGCTCAAGTCTTTTCCCAAACTAATGAACAAGTGGAGTAAATCTCTCTTCATATGCGATCACAAAAGCAGTATTTACCTGATCTTCAGCCTTGACATAAAGTACGTATTCCATATCCAGCTGAAAAGGGTCCGTTCCTCTGGTCCGCACTACGCCAGACCGTTCATCGACTTCAAATCTACCACCAGTCCTGTCTCTCACTATGAAGTAGTGGATGTTATGGTCTGTGTCGGGATCCCTGGCCTGTAGCGTGAACACTGGAGTGTTTGGTGCCGCATTGAGTTGTACTACAGTTTGCATCGGTAGTGGACGGTTGATGAAGTACGGAGGCTCGTCATTCACATCCTTTACGTGGATGATCACACGTTGGTTGTCGGTGTCTAGAAAGCGTTTGAGAAGGGTAAACATTGGAGGCAAACATGGCCTAACCATAAAGGAAAGTTCCACGCGGGCGAAGCCGCGAGCAAAGATAGTAGTACCATTATATTTTTCTATTTCACAAATGTCTAAACGTATAGGCTAAACTATTACAACATCAATATATTACCCAACTAAATATCTCGTGCTTTAATTCAGAAGTAAATTTTGAGTTAACTAGATATCTCCATATCAAACACTCATTTGCAATGTACATTTGCTAATACATATTCAAACACTCGCCGAGTTCAAGTTTCGGCATTTTGGGATAGATCTTAAAAAACTAAAATTAGTTTTCAAATAGAGAATTAATTTTGGTTTGGGTTTTTTAGAGGATTGTTTCTTATTAGAGGGGCATAAACCTAGCAGATAGGTGCACATAAACCATTAATACCGCAAAGCAGCAGTGTGTAAGCACTGTTGTGTTCAGATCTGAAGGAAAATGAAGCCAGTGTAATTACTGGGCAATAAGAAAGACTTAAGATGTTACATCTTAAGTCTCGGGGACGAGCGCAGACCACTACCCTGCAGTATCTTATAATTCAAAGTTATAATTGATGTTGCTTCTGTTTATGGGCAGGCGTGACGTTTATCAGGCGAGCGACATAAAATCTAAAATAGTTAGAAAACCATACTATGATAACAATTCAACTAAGGTCTAATCACGATACCTGTTCCAAAAATGTAATTCAAATATCTCTATTGTATTCGATGTTTTGACAGGTCCCAGCAAAGGAATAATTTGAAGACTGAGGTTTACATTTGTGGAACTGGCATGGCGATTAGACTCTTCATTATTTTATAATTAGTCATATACATATGTAGGTACCTATATATCACATAATTTAATACTTACACTTCAAAGCGACTGTTAGGTGAGCATGAAAAATATTAAAAGGATGTTAGTTGTTAATGCTACATACAGTATTATTATTTAAAGTATGCGCTTCAGTAATCTTTGTTTTTTACGAATATTAACTCAAGAGATAGAAAGCCAGCGTCCGTGCCGCAGTGGACATGTAGCCGACTGTGAAACGTGAGGCCGCGGGTTTGATCCCCGCACCCAGACAAGTATTTATCAGATCGACATATAATTGTTTCGGGTCTGGGTGTTGTGAAACCGTAAGTCTCCCGTAGGTCTTGACACCCACGACACAAGACTCGTATCTTACTGTGCGGCGGGGTATGTGTGTGACGACTATTTTTAAAAAGACACAAAAAAGTAAGTACCTATATAATCTAATGTAACAAGTTTGAGTTAGATCATCATCGTCACACGTACTAATCGAAATCGACCACGTTTACCGAAGCGCATAACGTTTACTTAATTATGTTTTATAGAAGAATAAAATATTAATAGTAATTGAGAAATCGGCACTTTTATGACACAAGTCACAATTCATGTATAACATGTAAGGCTCTTACCATTTATATTGTAACACAAACGACGCGACGTACACTACTAACATTATCAAATATTGCCTCTAATACGGCTGGATCTATGTGGTATCCCTTTTTGGTCAGCGGGATTCTCTAAATCCTCGGTATAAATCCGCAGTTTGCTGTAATCCTATTCGACGGCTATAGATCAGTGTATAGTTTCACACGGCCTAAATTATGATGCATTGACCCCGTCTCTACTTACACTTTATATGTACAACAATTTAGAAAAATAAACTATAGGACATTGAAAAAGTAGAAATACATAATTCAAAACCTTAAGTCTACAGAAGCGAATGGCCGAATAAGGGTGTATTTGTGGGAAGTTAACGGATTTTGGATGTTCGCCAAAATCACGACATACGTATAAACTATACTATCCATGATACTATAACATGTACCTATGGTTGCGTAGATATTTTATTTGTTTTGAGACATGGTCATAGTAAATCTATTCGGTTTTATTTATTTAGGGAACGTGCCAGTCGGCGACCAACATCTTAGGCCCAAAGCCAACCTCATCTGCACGTGGTCTGCTGATTAGCGGAGGATAAGCGGTGGTGTTGGTCGTGCCACATAATAGCAAATCAACCGTCAAATTATGATGGGAAGGCAGAACCTGACATTAAGCCGGGATAACGCCAGGCAGAAAGAAAGAAGGTAAGGTGCACTTACCAGCACTATCCACATTGTCACCCCTATAGGAGATAGCTCCTTTAATATCGCACTGCTCTCCTAATAGATTCTTAACTACGTTAAGATATACAATTTGAAATGAACATGACGGAAACTAGATTTCTAGGATTTTAGTAATCCTTCTAGGAACCCTTAATGCCACATTTGGCCATTTGCCAATCAAAGATATTATCAACTTGTGCCAAGAACAAAACCACTTTCCTTTAAACACATCTATAACTTAAACTCAATTTGCGAAATCTTTTTCAATTGAGCACTTGGCGCTCGCAACGAAATTGTTAATCATTACATGTATTCATTAATATAAATAATTTTAAATAAATTCCTAGAAAAGACGCTTAAGTAAAAACTAACAATGGCTGGAAACCCTGAAATGTAGCTAATTTTGAAGTAGATGTGCAGGTGGGTGAACCGTGTGGAGGGAGGATGTCTTTCAGACTTGATCCCCTACCCGTGACCGTTCACCCGTCTCGTATGGCGCATGCGTACACTATAACCGCGTGGATACCTCGTGAGTCGTAACACGGGCCACAACGTCATGCCGGCCGACCACCGACTACCAAGCTCCTATGTTGTCTCTGTATATTCAACTAATATTCAAGATTAATGGTGCCATCAAAGCCTAGAGTGTAGATAAATACCAAAAGATTTATTAATTGTTATGGCCTCAGTTCATATATTATTCAATTATTACTTTGTTTTCAATTCTGTCTATTTCAGGCTCTGCATTAATTTTTGAAACTCTTAGATTAAGTAACATTTATTCAACGAGGTGTCTGGTATGAAATGCGCATGCAAAGTGCATATTACTTCCCAGTTCCCAACCGCTCAATATGGGCTCGGCCGAACTGCATCCAGCAGCAGGCTTACAATTCAGCGTTGAAACTTTAATAAGTTAAAACGATCTTGCTATCTACGTAGAGTAATAATATAACTGTGACTACTTTAAATTAATGAAGAATTATTATGCCCAATCGTGTAATAAAACTCATTGGATAGATTGGATTGCTACTATTTGTGGGTATACATAAACTTTATGCATTAGGAAAAACCAGAAAATGGATCGTAGATTTAATTCTTATTCCAGTCTAGTCACAAGTATCACGTTAAAACATATTTTGTAGAAGATAAATCCTTCAAAGGATGTTTTTCATAGCTATTGTGTCGTTATATTACAGAAAGGTACTAAAAGTGTGATACGTTTGGTTTATACGTATGTATCTTTTATGTCTTTAGTGTGTAATACATCCCTTTGCATTGCGATAACACCGTCTATAAATTGTCTACCATTAAAACATGAAAATAAAATATAAATATAGATGAATATACAATTAAGGCCAGGCAAAAAGAAAGATTAATTTAATATGTAATTGTTACTTCATAATTAAACTCATTAAACATCATTAAAAATGCCGATTTCTCTTTATACCTTCCAACCAATCATATTAATAACACGAAGAATTCCGAGATTACCTGAAACAAGAAAATCTATTTTAATTTTACGTTCAAATACAGTAAAAAAAATACATAGCATAAGGTGTTGATACAATTTATCTCGTTAGCCAGCTCAATTAAGTATTACCATAATTCAAATTAAATTATTTCTACCTGATAAACGGTGAATAATATTTCATAATGAAAAACGTGGAGGTAGGCCTGATCTACTTCTTATTAAAGAGAACATTAATATATTTTCAAAAAATAATAAGCTGTGAATGACTGTAGTAGGTTATATAATTGTTTTTCTATGTACCTCTAGTCTCACTATATTATCTAATGTATGATGATGATGACCATTAGCAAAGAATACTAACTATTCTCCGTGGCGCAGTGGGTGAGGAGCCGACTGCAAAGTGAAAGGGCGTGGGTACGATTCCCGCACCGAGACAAATGATTGTGTGATCCACAAAATGTTTGTGTCGGGTCTGGGAGTTGTGCCTCGTAGTTCCCGATACCCACGATACAGGTTTAACCTAGTGTAGGGTCAAGACTATGTGTGTGACTGTTGGGTGTATTTGTTTATTTATATATTCCGATAGGTACTCGTGTTTTAGTTAATATTATTAGAGATAGATTTTTAAACGTTTATATGAAGTTTTTGAAATACTTATGCTGGATTAATAGAAATAGCATGATATGAGGTATACGCCGAAGATAATAATAAAAAAATAACTGTTATAAAATTACATAGGCTGTCGCATATTCTGTGAAATTGCACATTGCACGGTCACTGAACTAAAACATTGTATACTGAACAAGTGGCTATTTTCCGTGCAATTATTATGAATATGGCACATGACATTTCATACTGGGGCGATAGAACGGAATTGTTACTGAAATTGGGACTGTCGACGGTCGGCGTTAATTAATGTGTAGGCGAGTGTGTATAAACGAGCGTATGACGTGCATAATTACGAATATATTGAAGTAGTCGCAACATGAGTATCAAATATTCTCACAAAACGGCTTTAGATTAAAGGAGTCTGTACGATTACTCTTTCTTTCTGCCTGGCCCGGCATAATGCCAGGGTCCGCCACTTCTTTGTGGTTGTCATTATTGGACGGTGGATGGATATTATATGGGCCGACCTGCCGCCGTCTGATCCCCACAATCCGCAAAGGAAACCAAATTTCGCCATTGCCTCATCCGTTAATCCGCAGAGTGTATGTACCTATAGAATGTACCTCCCAGACTTTAATGTATGGAAGTGAAAGTTGGGTGTGGCAGAAGAAGAATGAAAGTCGTATAAATGCAGTAGAAATGAGAGCTCTGAGAAGTATGTGTGGTGTAACTATGAGAGATAGAGTAAGAAATAATGAGGTAAGAGAGAGGTATGGTGTGAGAGAGGATGTAGTGATGACGATTGAGAAAGGAATATTAAGATGGTTAGGGCATGTAGAGAGGATGGATGAAAGAAGATTGACGAAACAAATATACATGGCGAGTGTGAATGGTACAGTTGGGAGGGGAAAGCCTCGGCGAACTTTCATAGATCAAGTTGGAGATATTCTCGAGAAAGGCCAGTACCCTAAACCGACGTGCATGTATAAAAAAAATAATGAAAGTGAATAAGGCCAAAGAGGTATGCAAGGATCGTAGCAAGTGGAAATCCGTTGTCTTTGCCTACCCCTATGGGAAACAGGCGTGAGTCTATGTATGTATGTACCTATGGCTAGTTTTGTCAACAGCATGAATGGGTCGGCTCGTCCGGGTCGTTACCACTGTCTCACAGAAAACGGACGTAGGAAGTAGTAGCTTGCTGCTGCGTTTCGTACTGTGAGTGAGATATCCGGCGGCCCAAATTCCCTCCCCTTCCCAATTCCTTAATTATCCCTTTCCTTTAAGGTCGGCCCATGACTCTTTTGGTATTGTGGGTGTACATGGGCGGTGGAGATCACTTACCATCAGCACCCACTTGCTCGTTTGCCGACCGTTATTACAAAAAAATATCTATTGCTTTAATATAGACCTCACTATAAAATTGAGAAAGATTTTATAAAATGTTCTTCTATAGAAGTTTTTTAGACATCAAATTGGGGTAACTGAATACAAATAAACGTTTATTATACGAAAAACATTTTCTAAATTCTAAAGTTAGAGCAGCTGGTGTAACGCATCTCAATTGATTTTGTAACTTTGTAACAAAGGCGTCAGAGAAAATAAACTACACATACATGTAAGAAGCTATGTATCGCGTGAGGCGGTCAATTTGTTGGGTCATTTATGGGCTCTAGTGTGGAATACGGGCTACAATGTGAAGGCAATTAAAACTGAGTTGTAAGGCTTCATTAGGCACGATATCGCTACTCAGCCACTTACAAAAGCTTTGCAATTATTAATTCTACGGCAACCACTCGCTAACAATAAGAGACGATATTGAACAATAGACTCTAGAAACAATCTTTGAGTTCACGATGCTTTTAATCTAAACTGAAAATGCTCGGCTAACTGCTCGTTAAAATGAAATTCCGCGAGGAAACCCACATCACATCGCAGCAGTAAAGCGCAACTTGATGCCCTATAATCTAAATTTTTATGCTCACGAATCCTTTATTTGTTTTACTTTACAGCCGTAGCGGCCGCTTTAGGAAGGTCAGTTGTATTATGACAATTTAATGAAATACTTTGTAAACAAAAATTTATTTTTTGCTTGTTTCATTACAAAGTTTACGAAAGTATTAGCGAAATTTAATTTCTCTGAAACTTTAATATTACTCTGCGCAAAAGTAGGCTTTAACTGATAGATGAATATTTTTTTGATAAAAAATTCAATATATTTAATTAAAACTTTCACATAGACTGTGCATAGGTAAGCAAACTATAAATATACAGAGCTTAGAAAACATGAATGCAGATTTCAACGACACATTATTTCTTCGAACTTTTCATTTAACCATTTGTAAGAAATTGTTACACATTTTAATTAATTCACAAATGGTTAATTTCGTGAGAAATGGAACGCAGGCCTGAAGTTACGTTATCAAAACGTGCAGTGCAACATTTCTGGCAATAGTAAAGTCCACGCACATAACGTCAAACAAAGAGGTTCTTATAAAATGTATTAATAAACCGTGTAGTGTATGCCTACATTGTATTGTGCTCGAACAAACAAAGAACGCATTAGTTCGTGATGAACACGGAAAAACTATGCCCTGCCACTAAACACATGTTAAAGTTTTACCAGCATCTCATCATTCCGTATCTCAAGAAATTTACCATTTGTTATAGGTATTTTACGTCAGATTTTACTGGCCTGTGTAATAACCCTATGCGCTTCGGAAATTACACGATTTAGTACGAAAATTCAAAACATGTAGACCCTTCTGCGTCTTTTCACACACTCCAGAAGAAAAATAAGTATATATATTAATCTAATTATTCAAATCAATCATCTATTGACAAGATTCTAATGTTATAACTACTCTATATTGGATTATCATTATCGGGCCTTCGTGTTTCCCAAGATAAAGGAAGGTCGCCAAATGCATAGCTTAAATCATAGTACTTAAAGTAGTTTAATGTTTCGATCACATATAATACGTATTTGAAACATTATTTTACGTGAAGTAGCTCTTATTTATACTATTGTTATAGTAAGTATAAATAAGAATTATTAACTAACTGACCGCCATATGATTGGGGAAGTCATAGATTCGATTTTAAATGTTTGTCAGATTTGCAATTCATTTGGTTTGACCATTAGCTCTCATGTCTTCTTCCAATACGTCAAGCCATCGCTTTATGAGCCGTCCGCAGGATCGTACCCCTCTTGGTACGATCTGGCTCAGGCATCTGCGACCGAGATACTTGTCCGGTTTCCTCAAAACGACCAAACCGACATTCCTGAAGTTTGTCCGCCACGTCGCGGTCACCAAAGCTATGATACCTATTACGTATTTTACCTATTAAGATTTGTTCTTGTAATATTATCTGTAAGCCTATCTGAATCCATTCAGTAAAAGCTTGGCAATGATACGCAACGCGTGCCGTACGACATTGCCTTGCATAGTTTAATAAAGCTACGGGTACATAGACCGGCCATTCCGCTACTAAATGAAGCACCTGTCTAGAAGCCACGCGGCACGTGCCGAGTGCCGAGTGCCGACAGCGCGACTAATGATATAGAAGCTGCTGGTCGCATTAATACCAGCAACCATTTATTATCCAACAACTAATATATGTCTTGTAATAACGGTCCCTGCGGAACGTCACCGATACTTACATTTAATGATTCTATAATATCTTGCTTGAGTGCTAATGCAACGCTGCAGACAGTTTTGTCTACAGCATAAATGGGTCGGCTCGACCGTTGTTACACTGTCTCCAATTGAAACCAATTTTCGTTTAAAATACCTTTCAAGTTATATAAAGCTGATTTTTTCAGATTGTTCCAACCCATAGTTTAAAAGTTAGGAGGGAGGGACATATTTTTCACAAGTTTAGACACGTATATCTTACAAACTAATTACTTATTTAAAAAGGCATTGAGCAATCTCTATATCACTTTTAGGGGCCTATCCAATTATACCGCACATGCCTATGTGCAGTGGAAAACAATGTATGGAGAACCACACCCTAAACATTTTTTTTTCTTAATTTCACTACACTCTTGTGTACTGGTTCATAGAATACACCTACTATCCAAATTCTTCCATGTAGTGCTAATAGTCTGTGAGTAAAATGGCTGTGACATACAGACAGACACACGAACTTGAATAAAATTATAAGAGTACTCTGTATTTGCCACACGAGCAAGTGGGTCACCTAATGGTAAGTGATCTCCAACGCTCACGTACGCCCACAATACCAAAGAAATCATGGGTGCGTTGCCGACCTTAAAGGAAAGGGATAATTAAGGGACTGGGAAGGGGAGGGGGTTTGGGCCTCCGGATATCTCACTCACCGTACGAAATGACGCAGCATGCTGCTACTTTACGCCGGTCTTCTGAGAGACAGTGGTAATGACCCGGACGAGCGGCCCCATACATGCTGTAGACAAGTGTCTACAGCGTGGCTCTACCACTTTAAAAAATTTACTACGGAACTCTAAAAAAAAATCACAACAAGCATGCTATGAGGAAGTTCGAATTCCTTCTTTTAATAAGAATAAGCTTTACGTAATATCTGTCTATACTTTATGGACATCATGACGATAAATGTTCGCTAAGTACCTTACGTCTTAACCGCCTTAAAAAACATAACACATATTTAAAAATAAATTTATCAAACTAGTACGACATGGTTTCCAAGACACATAAACCATCTTAAAATTCCTAGCGAGATGAGCCATCATCAGTTTAACGCAATACATTTCAAGAATGTAGGAACGATCACGAAGTATATATTCACGTGTGTAAATATGCTCGTAAAAACACGAGTGATTTTTTTTTACCGTAGCGTGGGAAGTTGATTCAGTTGCGAAAACACGAAGTGAAAACGATGGGACACTTTCATTGGGATGATGTCCGAAGCCACCGGTTCAATGTCCGGCTCGCTCTATTTATAACACATCCAAGCTGAACACCAATTCAGTGCACATGTACGCGTACGATACGAACAATGCATCCGCTCCGATGTGAAACTTTGACCTTTCACTGAAAAAAGTTGTCGTTACGAACCGAACGCTAATACTATTACATGAAAAAGCAAGATTCACACTGAGGCCCGTGTACGAGTTAGTCGCCTTAAACTAATTAGCATTTGCAGTCACGTATCGGTGTCTCTCTTAATGAAGCCATTCAAGTCATTAGCAAGAAGTTCGCAATGGAACCGATGCATAGTCTGCTATCGTTGTGCGGCGCCGTTCACTAACTGAAGCTTAAAAATGCACCAAAAGTTTTTTTAAACTCGCCAAATTGTAAACGTTACGTTAACTGCTTGGTAATGTTTCATAGAGATAATCATGCTTAATTTAATCCGTGTTCAAAACTATATGTTTTCAAATATAAGCAAATTAAGAAACTTTTATGACCCGAAATATAAGTGTCAGTGGAAGCATTTAGTTGAGATAAAGCATGAAAGTTGTTCAGCTTGCGACAGCGGTCGGGGAAAACAAGATAAGGTGGTAAAACGCTAAAAATAATAGTCAAAGACTAGCAATTTGTGTGCCAAAGGAACCAACTGAATGCAAAAGTTTTGCGCGTGTTGCGCTGAAATCAATAATTTCGTCTCCAGTCTTTGCCTCGGGGATGTTTCCACAGGACCGTGAATGTTAACGAAAACTTTTTAATGCGGCTTAGAGGAGAATATTATATTTCTGATTAATTTAACTGTCCAGTTTTGCAATGTGTTATTAAGATATATAACGCCGCATAATGGTCAACTTTTTGACGGGAAAAAAAAAAACCTGGGAGGCAGTACAAAATGCCTTTGAAGAGGTTATTGCCTCCCGTCCAGCTGATTTCTTCAAGAAGGACATCGATAAATTGTCGCTGCGCTGGCAAAGATGCATGGCTAGCATGGATGGTTACTTTGATTAATAGAAATAAAAAAATTGGAAGAAAATAGTTTAACTTTTTTCGTACAGAACGGTAATTTTATAGGTAAAAAACCTTATATAAATAAAAGTCGTAGAATAACAAGAAGAAAACAAGTTTACTTCCGGAGTCCTCAACCATAACATTAAAGAATAGATGAGCAGAAACGGAAAATTTTGAACTTATAGCATTAAGTCTAGACGTGACAAATCCTAAATATCTTTGTGTGTAAGGGACACTGCTTTCATTTACAATACACAATTTGCATAACAATAGGTAATGGTATTTTGGTGTTAATTAAAAAACAGTTCAAATACAAGTGAAATGCTTCTTTAAATATTTTGGAAGGGAAATCAACAAAGCAGTCAAGGGACATTCCCATTTCTTTCTACCCAACTTCAAAAGAAGGCATTGCAAACAAATAATAATATTACAATTTAAAAATGACAAAAAATATCACCCCTATCACATCATGGGACGGTAATAAGCTCGGCGAAATGTGGGTGGACACTTCTGCATACCATTTGCGGGGATTACAGACTTGAGTGCGTATGTATGTATGTAAGTATCACTCTGTAGGCATGTACAGTGAAATTAAATTCTTAATAGAGCAGTAACACAGAAATATATAATTATTTGTCGACACTTAAACAGCGGCGCACGTAGCATTTAGTGTTCGAAACACACCACACAACTGGGAGCAAAACATACGAGGAAGGGGAACTTTGCTAAACTCATAAGAGGGCCCCCTGAGCACGCCCGGAGCTTTGCTCGAGAGAAAACTTTCTTATATTGCACCACACTCGTGTTCTATTTCATAAAGGCAACGTATAATGTTGTTATTTTTACATTAGCCTTATATTTCAATGCAAACGCGATGTGATAGTAGGTACTGGGATGATAATCACGTTATTGGTGTAGTGGCATTCGTCGCTTCGCGTCGGCTAGATCGTAGCGTAGTGTGGATCTGGGTTCAAAATCGTCAATAGTTTATGAATAACTTTTGCTCACCGTCCGCGTTAAAGTCCTCATAGTGCCAATTTTTTAGTCATTTTACCACAAAAATATTATTTCCCATGAAAACTCTACCATCACCTACACCACGACCTTTCTCCCCTTAAGGATTTAATTTCGAGAAATCCCTTCCTAAATGCCTACAATACAAATCAACCCTCTTAATAATTTCTACCCTTAACTATTTGAGCTGGGCTATGATGAGTCAGTCAGGAGTTTTCCGACATACGCACTCACACCTGTAATCCCTGAAGGGATAGGCAGAGGTATAACTAGTACGACCACATTTCGGGTATAGAAATACCCAATATCACTTTACTCGACCCGGGGACCGAACCCGAGAACTCAGCACAGCAATCGTACCGCGTAAAAATTACAACTGCGCCACCGAGGCAGTCCTACACATTTATAGTAGTCATATGAGAAAGCATTTGACCCTGGCCTTGGAATGCTAGGTAGAAAAAAGTAATAAATGCAATGAAAATTCGCACATATTCGTAATACCAGAATTCTACAATTCGTAGACGTATTGTCGACTGTTATGTCGAGTTTCCAACCCTCCCAGACGTCTCAAAAGCGTGTTATGAGAAAGAATACACGCAGTGAGCCTGAGGGAAACGATTTCTACCTTTTTCATTCAAAAATCACCCCTTTTTCATATAGCGTCGCTCTTCAGCCGGCGAGAAAACACTATGCAATAGAATATTACCATACATATACCGCTACACGCGTGCCAATAAGGATAAAGTAAATTGAAAATAGGTACAGAATGCGCGTGTATATGTATACTTATTCATTTTAGCCTAGTCTTTTAAACCTACCACATATCACCCGATTGGCCTCGGGTCAAATCATAGATTTGATAATCTTTCAATTGCAAAATCTCTTTTTTTTATTAGCGTGAGTGGCCTAACGAGCAGAGGGCCAATTCTGCTATTTTAACTGACACTGCGAATGAATTTTAACCGAACTGAGATTACATTTTGAATTAATTAAAAATATGGCATTCTGCTCTTTTAAAAATTCGATATCATCTCAGTTAAATTGCATATAAACTGTCAATTCGATCAACTTTCAATGTGTTTCTTTTGTTGAAAATATGGCTTCGCATTATTATGCATTTCGCCAATGACAAGTATTTTACCGAATTTTACGTATCAGCTGCCATAGACTAAATTCTAGAAATTAAAAATGACCTAAGCGACAAAATCAATGTTACCAACTCACAATAAAATACCCACAATATGACTAATTTCAGTGATTAAAAAATTACGTAACTGGAGTTTATGATTTTTTAATTAATTGATTTGACTAATTCCATGTATTTTATTAATTCATTAATTTATCTATTCCATGGCATAACTGAAGGAAAACGGCACAACAGCACCACTCCGGCAGTCCTTTCCGGAAATAACCACAATCGCGATTATTTTATTGAAATTTGAAATTCTACCGAATTGCGGTTTTTTATTTTGCAACACTGCTGAGGATATATCTATACTAAATAAAAATTGTGCGAGAGTTTTGGCGGGAATTTTGACAGTGCGATTGCTCTCATAATTTAATCTACACTAATATTCTAGAGAGGAAAGATTTTTTTGTATTTTTGTATGTAACAAATAAACTTAAAAACTACTGGGCCGATTTCAAATATAATTTGGCCGTTAGAAAGCTACATTATCACTGAGTAACATAGGCTGTAAACTCATTTCTAATACTTTACTGAAATAACGAGCACACAAAGTCGAACAATTTTGACTACTTTTAGTTGCTTGCAGTAAAAGAGAATAAAGTTAACTGAATTTGTCTGCAGTTAACTCACAGTCACTTCACCTCAGTGTTGCCAAGTCAGATTTTTGAAAATACCGTGTTGTCCACATTAAAATACGGCATTTGCGTCAAAAATACAGTGCTTGATGGGAAAAAATACAGTCTATTTTACAGTGCAATAAAATGTCATACAAAAAAGGAAATAATTAAATTATTAAATAAAATATAAATTTATTTTAAACTTTATATCCTAAACTAACTTAACATTTTATTTGTATATATCGATCGCTGCAGAAATGGATGGCTGCGATGATGATGATATCGGTTTATTTTTTTTAATGTGTTTAATCAAAGAGTTTTATGTATACTACTAGACAAGCTGCGCGGAACATAGAAATTGTAGTATAGTAAATTAGTTGTATTACTAAGTTGCAGTCAATTGACCGTAACTCAATATTACCATCTCGCTTACTCTCAACTAGAACCCCTATTGCGCTCCCTGTTTGTGAACTGTCAAACTCCCGCGTTATGTGACGCAGTTTTACTTCTAAATAACCTGTCTAGTAGTATACAATAATAATACGAAATTTTGACTGTAAAAAAATACTGTGTCTCCATATACGGTATTTATAAAAATACCGTGTCCAGTAGATGGCATGAAAATACGGCAGATCTGCTGTAATTACAGTGCACTTGGCAACACTGCTTCACCTTCAGTCACATTTCGTTCACAATTAATATTTTGACGTTTGTCTGTAGACGAAATGCATTTTATATAGTTAAGTGTCTCACAATGGACACTGGCGAAATCACCAATCTACGGTGGAGCCAAACACAATTAAAAGAAGAAGAAGATAGTTAAGTGTCAAATTTATTGTTACAAGAATGCCGTTTTGGTTCAGTCAACTTGTAATCTACTTTCGATATCATTGCGTTCTAAGTTCTTGAATATTGGTTTAGCAGAATACCATTTGCAACTTTCTTGTCGCTGAGATTAGATCGGAATGATATTTTGAACAATTAAAATTACGAGAATTGGCCCTCAGGTCACTGGCCTGATGGTAAGCGCCACGTCTGTCCACAAACACAAGCAATATCACATTGAACTTTGAATTACAAAGCACTGCATGCCATTGGACTGCGCTCGTCACTCTGAGACATAAGATGTTAAGTCTCATAATGCCCCATCGTTTCACTGGCTGCAATGTGCTTCAAACCGGAATACAATAGTTCTTACTCACTGCTGCTTGGCCACAGAAATTGACAAAGTAGTGGTGCCAACCCGGGCGGCCTCTCGCAAACGAGGGGCCTACAGTTTTCAGTTCGGAAATCACACATACGTTGCTCGGGAGTTGAATTTGAGCGATATGACAAATGTTGACCACCTATCACATCATAGGACAAAAATAAGCTCAGCGAAACATGGATGCACCAGTTGCAACTCAACATACACCTTCGGAGAAATATGCGTGAGTTTATGTATCGATGTGTTACAGTCATTCTGTGGTAAATCGACGTTTCGGCTGGGACAAAACGGAGGTAATAAACTTTGTTACAACGGAACAAAAACATAAACAAAGGTTTGTTGCGTAACAGCCTGGACTTGCCTTCTACCGATAAACATACGAGGCTTTTAGCATAGGCAGTACGATTTGAATAAATCAGATTTCAGATCCGTTACGAAAAATCCAGAACTAAGACATTGTGTGTCTCTATATATCTTATGATAAAAACTATACGAGAAAAACTTATGAACAAAGGTAAAATCAATGTGCGGGAACTCAAACGCGAACGCTTGAGACACTGAGCAAAATCTGATTATTTTATAAAGCCGTGGACGTCTGGCGAAAAAATATTTGACAGCACGAGCACTGCTCAGAGGTGATAGGTCTCTTATATGCGAGAAGCAGTCTGGGTAGGTACCGTCGCTTCGTTTATTTCTGCCGCTCATCAGCAAAAAAGACTACATTGCAACACTTCAAGTGTACTATATCGCGTCGTTAATGAAATTTTAGCCCCAAGCTTACTTTATCGCGAAAGAACCTAGTTCCCCAAAGTACTTGCCGTTTATTATGCAATAAACTTAAAGTATTTTTAAGGAAATTACAATATTATATGTAGGCACGCAAGTCATATTTAAGTTATGCAAATTACGGTAGCATAAGATAGTTCACATTTAATATGGTTTGTTTGTTAACTGGGCATTATGAGATTTGGCATCTTATGTCTTGGGATGGTGAGCGCAGCACAGTGCAATGCGGTAATTTATAATTTAAAGTTCTGTGACTATTCATAGGCAAGCATCGCGCTTACTATCAGGCGAACTACCCATCGTCATTTAGGCTAAAAACAATTATGACAGCCTCCATGGCGCAGTGAGCGAGTAGCCGCTGCGAAGCGAATGGCCGTGGGTTCGATTCCCACACCGGGTCTGGATATTGTAGGACCGCAAGTCTCTGGTAGTTCGATAGTAGTAGTAGTAGTAACGATCCAGGTTAACCTAGTGTGGGTCAGAACTATGTGTGAGTATTTATTTATTTCATTATAATGTTATGATAATAGCTCGTCAGCTACTTTAGGTGTACCATCGAACTGTAATCAAGTATATCATGAGAAATGCAAATACATTTCGTAGGTAGAGCAACAAATAATAAACTAGATCAGCGAGATAACAATGGCGGTTAATCAAAACTCCGGCACTTTGTAGCAGGTACCGCAACAAGCTTAATTCCACCACGACACTCGCTGGCTAATTTCATTGTCGTCATAGTTAAAACAATACGTCCCCAAGCAAATCGAAAGTTGTTTTTGTACTAATTTGTTGTTTTGACGATATTTTAGTTATTTATCACACCATAAGATAATGTCATGGTGAAATGTGAATGCACTCATTGAATTTAAAGACTTATATTAACGTAAGGTCATGCTATTATCCCTAAAGGGGTAGGCAGAGAAGTAACCAGTGCGGTTCGCCGAGCTTATATACATCCCACATTACGATGGTGGCATGCCTATCGCTATATTAGACATATATTACAATCGCGGACATCTTATGTGTGATTTTCTCACCGATTACTTAACGTAAGTACGGTAGCATACTAATGATGCGATGCACCTAGACAGTGGGCTTTAGGCTTCAAGTCAACTCTATATAGATATTGCGACCCTACATAACTAGCGATAGCTCAGCGAGGAGTGGTACGAAATGTCGAGACGAAAGTCACAGGATCGAAACCAGCTCCAAAACCATGCACCTCTGATTTTTCTAAGTTAGGTACTTAAGTATGCATTCATTGTTAATTATACCTTGCTTTATCGGTAAAGAAAAATTCGTGAGTAAATCTACATACCTGAGAAGTTCTCCATAAGAGTTTCGAATATATGTAAAGTCTGCCCACCCGCCTTAGTTTAGCGTGGTGAACTAAGGCCTAACCCCTCTCAATCAGAAGATATCTTACAAATTAAGTGATAAAGATAAAATGTCAATAAAATACAACACATATAATAATAATAACAACAACAAACAAACAACGTAACAAGATTCGTGCTTTTAACGGTTGGGTTATGCCTGTGCTCATGTACTCCTTCGGCATACTCAAATGGACTCAGACCGAGTTAGATGCCCTGGATCGAAGGGTCCGAACCCTACTGAAGGCGCATCGAATGCACCATCCACGATCGTCAGTGATGAGATTGTATATCCCGCGGAAGTGTGGGAGTCGAGGCTTACTTAATGCTAAGGACCTGCATAACCGCGAGATATGCAATCTCAGGGATTATTTCCTCCACAGCGAAGTGGATGTGCATAGAGATGTGGCTACAGTGGATAAAGGATTTACTCCGCTCTCCCTGGCAAAAGAAAACTGGCGGGTTCCTATGGTAATGAGTACTGGTGAACGCAGGGAGGTATGGAAGAGCAAAGAACTACACGGGCGATTCTATCGAGCTCTAAATGGGCCCGATGTGGATCAACTTGCGTCCGTATCTTGGCTACGTTTCGGTGATCTTTTTGGAGAAACTGAGGGTTTTGTCTTCGCAATTATGGACGAGGTTATCAAGACGAACAACTACAGAAAATACATCCTGAAGGATGGTACGGTCGACATCTGTCGGGCATGCCACCGTCCCGGAGAGTCAATCAGGCATGTTATTTCGGGTTGTTCGTATCTTGACATAACCTAGTAGCCAAGATCATACACCAGCAACTTGCTCTTCAATATTGCCTTGTGACCACTGAGGTGCCATATTACCGATATGTACCCCAACCGGTTCTCGAAAATGGACATGCAACGCTGTATTGGGATCGATCTATCATCACGGACAGGACTATTGTTGCCAATAAGCCAGATATTGCGGTAGTAGATCGATTAGCGCGCCGGGCAATACTTATAAAATATCGAAATATTTAGATCTGGCACACGAGGTTACTGATATGTGGAATGTGGACTCAACAATGATTGTCCCGATAGTCGTTTCTGCTAATGGGTTGATACCAATGAATTGATCAACACCTCCAGAGGCTCTCAATTGGTCGTTGGGTCAAGAGCCAGATTCAGAAAGCAGTGTTATTGGACACGGCACGCATTGTGAGGAGGTTCCTCACTCTGGGGTCCTAACCACCGATGGCTTGGGTCCTAGGCCTCGCCATTGTAGGGTGATACTTTTTATATTTTTAAATGTTTATTTTTTTTTAAGTAATTTAATACTTAAAAATGTAAAAAAAAAACTTTTAAAATAAAGAGACTTACATAATAATAATAATAATTCATTTATTTCAGATTAAATCCATAAATAACATCGTAATAATAATCAGAATAAAATAATATTAAAATCTAAAAAGTGATGTCATAGAAAATAAGTCAAATGAAATTGTAATTTCCCGAATTAATATAAGTATGGACTGCCTCGGTGACACAGTTGTAACGATTGAGGCTGACCCTTAGGTCCGGGTTCGATCCCCGGGTCGGTTAAAAATGATATTGGGTTTTTCTATTACAAAATGCTCAGTATCAGCCCGAAGTGTGGAATTGTATCACATCATGGGACCGAGTTCCGCTCGGCGAAATACGGGTGTAATGGTTACACCTTTGCCTACCTCTTCGGGGATTACGCGTACATGCGTATGGACAAATATAACGAAGTAACAATAATGATGATGTTACGTGTTTTGTGTAATAGCAGTAACAAAACCGGATTAATGATAAAACGAACCCGAACAAGGGTCGCGTCGGTCAAAAATAACAAAATCGTTATTATTGATTTTAGTGTGAAGAACAATCAATCCGGAGAACGTCGCGTCGCCGTCACAGCTAAATCGACGATATCCGCCCGTCTACGAGTCTCCCCAACTCTACTACATAAACGTTGATACTTAGGTAGATACATTTGTCTTCGTTACATTATGCACCACACATTTTATTTACATCTTTGTCACTTACGAATATTGAAGAATGTCAAGAAAACTAATTTGGTAAAGTAAAATTTCTCGCAAAATTTATGCTTCTTATCTCAAACCAATTTGCCTTCTGATATAAATTGCACCCTCGGAATCCGTGCGCGGTAAATGAGTTGATATTTGGAGTCTTTACGATTTATTTTCCTTCAATACTGTGTAGCCATGAGCTATCTAAAGTACGGGCGGAAGTTTAACATATGTTTAACAGGAAGATCATTATCCTCTTGCTCTTATCCCCTGCAATTTGGACAATGGGCATGTTGCTGAAGAGACTTGACTTAGTTTTTAACCAACGAAAAAAACTAAGATGTTCTCAATTCGTCTGTGTTTATTTTTTATGTATATTCAGACATAGCTCCGACAAGCCGGCCGAATGGGCCGAATCGACCGAGTTGTTATCACGGTTTCATAGAAAACCGACACGTAAAGTAGCGGGTTGCTTCTGCGGTACGGTGAGTGAGATATCCGGAGGCCCAAACAAGGGGGGATTCCAATGTTCCTTCCCAATTTCTTATTTAAATCCCTTTCGTTAAATATCGGCAACGCGTCCATTGTTCTTCTGGTATTATGGACGTTCATGGGCGGTGGAGATCACTTACCATCAGATGACTCACATCTCGTTTGCCGGTCTATGTTATATTTTTTTTTACACATAGTTATTATTTTTACATCATAATTTAACACATATAATCATAACAGTAAAAACATTATGCCATTAGAGGGCCTAGGTAAGCATAATTTAGAGATTTTGATCGTTTATTAACCACATATAACTACCACGTCGGATTTAAGTTTTTAAATAACATTTGTCCTTTGATATATATTTTAGCCTTATATTTCATGGAAACCATACACCCCGTACGCCCGGCACGACTGGCTACCCTATGCACTGCATTGCGGAACGTTGGGACTATATTTCACTTTTAGAACGCGAGACGGTCACATTAAATCGTTTCCTATTGTTAAAGTAACATTCTATGACAGGATTAACGAAGCGTGAAGATTATCTATGACAAAATATCTCCAGTTTGCATTGCCTAGTTGGCAAATTTGTACCGAGTTTGTGCAATACATGTAGTGCAGTCAGTGAAAATACATGTTGCATGAACGTAGTCCGGGTGTACAGTTTCCACAAAAAACAAAAAAGTAACTAACGGAGTATATTAAAGCAGTAGTGCCCACTTTATTTAGCAAGTCTTGGAAAAGGCAGTGCTTTGTTGTACGAACACATGAAACGTTTTGTTATAAAATGAACAATAAAGCTACGCGGCCGCTATACACACGAATGTGTTACTTGTTAAACTAAGATCTTAACATTTGTTATCATACACTACTCGACCATGCAACGTCCAAACAAAAGGAAACCATATTACTTAGGTATCGTTATAAATGCGAAAGTGAGTTTGTTTGTTACGCTTTCACGCCTAAATCGCTGAACCGGTTTTGATGAATTTTGGTAGACTGCAGAGATAGATGGGGCCTTGGAGACGGATATAGACTACTTTTTGTCTCGGAAAAGGCTGTTCACGCGGGCGGGGCCGCGAGCAAAAGCTAGTATGTAATATATGCTCAGAACATCGGCAATGTCAAAACTTGCTTAGATACCACTTCGTACTAGGAAAAACCGAAATATCGACATGGAATATTATAGGTAAAGAAATAAAGGAACGGTATAGCAAAAAATATTTTGTAACAATACTTTATGACTCAGCCTTGCTACACATATCAAAATAAGGAAGAAACACGTTAGAAACATTTTTGTGTCGTGAAAAGTTTCAAATGATATATTAGTTTACTCTTACAATCCATTTTAGACGCTTCACTTATGTAACGCATTCTGGCAATATTTCTTATGAACTGCCCCACATAAAACATCCCACCGTGCCGCCCCTCAGTAACTTTCCTATTTCCAATGATTGGACATCGCTGGGGTTAGCATCCAGAATATTTCTTTGAATAACGTTGAAAATCAAAAGGAGCTATCTCAGCACAAAATTGAACAAAATGCGATCAATTTTGTTCAAATATAATAGTTTTGAAGCATAGATTGATGATTAGAAACTCGACGCATACAGTCTACCAGTATATTCGAGTAAAGTGGGTACAGATCTTGGATATTAAGCGATCATTTTCCGCATTTCACTCATTTTAAATAGCAACCCTGTAAACTGTCCACAAATGTTAAGCAAAGAACATTGAGAAAACATTTAGAAAAATCGTAGAGTAAATTTCCTAATTGTTTGTTTACCTAACCAATACGTTTAAATCCTTCAATAGAACACTTACCTATAAGTTTGAATTAGTTTTTGTGAGAATAGCGTTGCGAGTAATGTGGCAAAAATATAACGGTTCAACATTTTAGGGACTTGCGATACTACAACGGTACGGAACTGAACAGCAGTCGCTGGTCTTCCCTTTTAAAATGTTGTATGAGAAGATTGAAAAAAATAGATAATAATAGAACAATCGGCATTGTTTGTTCTGTTCCGTTCCATACGCGCATTCTAATATGTTATTTTTGTGTAAATGTTTTTATTTCCCATTTAATTTTAGACTGCCTCGGTGGCGCAGTTGTAATGCGTACGCGTTACGATTGAGTCCAACGCTGAGGTCTCGGGTTCGATCCCCGGGTCGGGTAAAGTGGTATTGGGTTTTTCTATTACGAAAGGCTCAGTATCAGCCCGGAGTCTGGAATTTGCGCCCGGTATGGCGATAGGCTCGCCCCCTATCACATCTTGGGACGGAGAAACGCTCGCCGAAACATGGGTGTACTGGTTACACCTCTGCCTACCCCTTCGGGGATTCCAGGCGTGAGTGCGTATATATGTATTAATTTTAATAATGAAATTACCAAAATCGGTGCATAAAACTCGGAAGTTTTAGTCTTCCATCCCCAATTTCATCCCCTTAGAAGGGGAAATGTTTTCTTCATTTTATTTAAATTGAATTATTTTTTAATGGAATAAAACCAGCATTGGAGTAAACTCTGCAATTACAAATATAATGATTCAAATCGGTCCACATTTTACAGAATTTTACAAAGTCGAATTGAGAACTTCCACCGCTTTTTAATGGACAACGCATACCCATTCCGGTTACTGTTTTGAAAATTGCAGATAATTAATATCCTACAAACAGATGTCTCCTGCTGACCATTAACTTTGAACATATTTCACGGAACTCCTCAATGTTCTTCCTCCTCCTCAAAGCAGCTCACGAATCGCGATTAGGTTAAAATTTGCGTTGGAAATCACGGAAACGGCATTTACCAATTTGAGCAGCGAATTTTGAAACTCGAAAAAGAACTGTACCTCCTCTACGAACCTACATCATTTTTATAGCTTAATTTACAAATAAAGATAATAAAGATAATTATTATTGAAAGTGGGGTTTTCAGTTTTTTTATACTTGAAATAAAACTAGTTTATATGGATTTTATTGCGGTTTAATTTTTATTTTAGTCCCGACGTTTCGAAAGCTTTTCAGCCTTCGTGGTCACGGGAGAGACTGAGGTGTAGGTCGTCTCGAAAAGTTAATGTTACATTGGCCACCTTCATTTTAAAATTATCCATTTATTTTTTAATTATTTAAAAAAGTTAGTTGACACTAGTCCGATCTACGCATACTTTACTTATTTTTCTATACTTTGTAATAAGTTAGATAAATTCAATATATAAATTACTCGCACAAAGAAGGTTTAAATTACACAGATAGTTCAGTTTTATTACAATCTCAAAGAGCCAAAACTTAGACGAGTGAGTAGAATTCCATTCAAGTCACGTGCGTGAAGAGACATTTTGCAGAGCGACTCGTTCAAAATGTCCATTGACGGTTCAATTTAGAAACAAAAACGAATGGCATTATTGAAAATTGTAAAACATTCTTACTTTTTAATGAAGTAACGAAACAGTTCATAAAACTATAAAATGATCTTATTAAGAGCAGACGACGATAAAAGATATGTCTCGGCGGCCTTAAAATCTTATCTGCGAACGGGAGGGAAGTAACAGTTAGCCGGGCCACCCTTGAAATCGCTTCCCCGTCGCGTGTAGGACTTAGTGAGGGGTGCCGGGGTGCGCAGGGCGGAGTACAAAGCCGCGGCCGTTGACACGAATCTCCCGCACGATGTTTATGTATCTCATTGGATTTTTTCCCTACGCATTCACCCGCGAACGAATGCTTACTGATAAACCATTTCGATTTTAAAATTCGAACATAAAAAAAACCATAATGGCAATAATGTTGCCCACAAAAGTCATTAATTACAAGGTAAAAAATTCATTAGCACACTGTGATATATCTTATCACAATTACGCGTTGGATGGGTTACAAAGCATGAATAAAGTGTACAGCTGGTACAACTATTATAATATCTAGAATAAATTGGAACACGTACCTAGTTAAACATAATTAAACGGAATATCCATTCTATATACGGTACTAGACGTTGCATGCCAAGACAAGAGAATTAACATAGTAACATCTTCTGACGGGATGACAGGGTGAGACATCAATGAACTGTGAACAGAAGTTTATTGGGTGACGTATATATAGCACCGCCTTGAACTATTTTGGATAAACCGTTAATACTGTGCAAAACCGCGTCCAGATATATTGTGATAATATTTGACGCTGACATGAATGTTTGAAAAATACTTTTGCTTTTTAAGTACAATTTACCTAATTACACAAATTGTAAAAGAATTCGAATGGTATATTTCAATATAGATACGTTTATTACCGGCTCTGGATAATCAACTGTTTCAGATGCCATTTTATAAATCGCGTTGATTCGATTCGGCAATGTTGATTGTTCATCGATAAATGATGGTACTTCGCTCTAGATTTACCTAGTCCGATCATCGACATTATTTGTAATAACGGAACTTTTGCTTTTCTTTTGCTTATCAACTCATTGCATATGGCAGACAGATCAAAATGGATGTAGAGATGGAGTATTGCATAAAAAACTCACAAAACGAATTTAATTACATATTATATATTTTACTTGCGGTTCTGCCTGCGTGAATGTCTTTATCCGAAACAACCTCTGTCCCTTTAAAGTATTTCATCCCCTAAGAAGTTGCATACTGAAAAAATCACGAATTTTTGCTTATTTGTTTTTAGAAGTACTCCTACGAAGTTTCGAATCGAAATGTCTATTTAATATTGTTTCTCCATACAAAATCTGTGCCCACCTTTAGGGTTTAAATTTCGAAATATCCTTACTTATTTCTTGTAGACATCAAAAAGGGAACCTCTGTGCAAAATTTCAGCTTCCTACTAAGGTTTTAGGCTGAGCGTCAGTCAGTGAGCGAGTCATTCTCTAAACGCAAAACCTTTAACGTTACACATTGAAAGCTCTACGATAGTTAAAAGCCAGACATAATAAAAGATTCGACAAGTATATTACATAAACATTATATTTAAGATATTATTAACGGTATTATAACTTATTATGTAGGTAGGTTAGTTCCGCTGAACCCATCTATATCTCTGACGAATGCGTCGTGCGCGACGCTACGTCAACGCAATCTATGTTTATTTTTAAACCGCAATAGCTGCTTACGTTTAGGATAGTGCCCCTCTATTATAACAGACGGGAAGAACACTAGAGTCGTACTGAGAACTGAATGATATGATCATTATTTATTTGAACCGCTTGACTCCATCAACGATCAAATTCGGATGTCACAATAACGTAATCACATTATCTTTGACACCAAGCTCTGTTGTTTACATACAGAATGAGGGGCCAATATTCTAAACAGTTAAAACAATATGACAATTGCAAACAATATATTTGGGCATTATTATCCCATCCTCGTAATTCAGACCAACAAAATATTTCTATACAATTTTTTCAGTTGTAAATGTATGCAAAAATATCGACCTAAATATATGGGGCATGCACGTGTGTTGTTGACCGCTTTAGAAGTAGTTTTATAAAGCTGAACGAAATGATCAAGTCGACTCGGCAGCAAATCGTCCCAAAACAATTTACACTTTTTTACGATAATCGCGGATGCTGATTTTGTTAAGCGTAAACAACTAAACCAATAACTACTTACTGTACTTCAATGGAACGTGTCATGATGATATATTCATAGTTTTGGGATTGTAAGTAGGCCACCAACATCTTATTTATTGTACTGAAATCGCACTTTTAAAACGATGAAAAATATCATAATATAGCCGTCAAGGATAATGAAACTTCCTAATGATGAAAGATTTTTCGGAATCTGCTCAATATCATCAGTAGTTCCACATATTACCACCTACGCATTCAAAAAACCATAAACTTTACCTCTTTATCATTTTGGTTTCTAGTCTTAACTAAAGCACTCCCTGTTGTCACCATCCCAATAATTTTATAGGCACCTATAGTACGTACTACGATTAAAGGTAATCACTTAGGCAATCTTCACTTATCTTGGGAAACACGAAGAGCGACGATGATGATCCAATAGAACAACATTTGATTATGTACCTATTTACTTTGCTCGTAAGGTCTCCCGGAAAGCCAGATATTAATAAGAATAAAATCGTTTATTGATCATGTAGGCAATTCAAATAACGCTTATGACAAGTCAGTACAAAAATAAAAGATATTTAGGCATCAGAAACTTAGGTATTATCATCAATAATACACTAGGCAATACATGAGTTTATTGTTATACATTCAAATATTATTTCCATATCCGTACTAAATCATATTGTCATAATTATCTTTAGTTTTAGATAAAGAAACACTTTACGTATGCTTTATGTAATTCATATTGCTAAGATTTTTTTCTCAATTTCTTTCGGATGTAATATGTATAATCCCAACCACGGCTTAGTAATTCATTTCAATATAACTTTCATAAGGATCATGTTTTTTTTTTTTAAGTTTGAAAACCCTCTCATGCATATGTATTACGCTTAGCACAGGTGCAAGTTGTGTACAGCACTTTAGTTAGATTACACGGGTTGAACCATCTCTCAGTTATACCTCGATAATCCTTTGTTTAATACCTAAGCTTTCACACATCGGCTAATGCATTTATAGTATCGGAATGACAAACACGCTATACAAACACGTTAGAGGGTTGAATTGGTTTCTGTTCATAATATTACGTAAGTAAATTATTAAGTAAAATCTCTTATTCAAGAGTATGAAATGTATTAGGAATATAAACCCTATATTGTTTTGTACATCTCAACTGGAAATGTAATTTCGTCTGTCGTAAGGGTACACGACTAAATGTCCCTTACGACAATTGAAATTACGGGTACCGTATTTAATGCGCCTAAATGGCGTGATACACTGATGAACCCCATAGTTACTCACTATATAGCTGACTAGCATTTACCCGCGGTTCCGCCCGCGTAACAGTCTTTTTCTGGGATAAAAGCATATGTTCTAATTCATGTCTTGGTCTACTTCTATGCCAAATTGTACCCAAATCCATTCAACCATTAAGGCGTGATTGATCTACAAACATCCAAAAATTCAACCCCCCCCCCCCCCTCCTTTCGCGAGTTAAATTTTACAAATATATAAAACATGTGTCTCATTATTTTTAATAAGTAATATTTGTATTATATTACTTATAATATTAGTAATATTTATTTTAATAGAGAATTTAACCCCCCTTTAACCCTTTAAAATGTAAATTTCCAAAAACCCTTTCTTAGCGGGTCCCTTACGTTACACAAACTACCATCTGACCAAATTTCATGATCACAGCTTCAGTAGTTTTTGAGAAATCGTGATGAATCAGTGAGTCAGTGGTATTTCGCTTTTATATATATAGATTTGTCAGCAAAATCACTTAATTTTTTATGTAATCTAATAATAACATTCATTAGTTATTTTTCACGACATTGTCATTTATTAGAGGCTTGGTGTAGTAAAATATACTCTGTTTCCTGGCAAACGACCATAGCAGAAGAATTTTGGGTGCGTTGCTGACCTTTTTTTATTAGCTTTAAATGTCGAGACGAGCAGGTCGCTCGCCTGATGGTAAACGTCACACCTGCCCATATACAGAAGCAACACCGATCAGAACTTTGAATTACGATGTACTGTATGGCACTGAACTGTAGTTCCACTGGCTTCAATTTCCTTCAAACCGAAACACAACAGTGCTTACACACTGCTGCTTAGCGGCAGACATAGATACCCACCCAGACGGCGTCTCGCATACGAGGGATCTACCACCCAGTGCCTTTTGACCTTTAAGGAAAGGAATGGGGTGCGTTTTTACGCACCATCTACGTCTACGTTCTACCATTTCACGTCGGTATTCTATGAGACAGCAGTATCACTCTAGTCAAACCCTTTCATGCTTTAGACAAAACAGTCTACAGCGTTGTTCTGCAACTTTTTCGTTCGTTCCCTACTTGTTCTAACTAAATTTCCTCCTTACGTGTTGTTATAGTTCTGCAATACCCGTTACTACAAACGTCATCATGCAAGTATCATGCTAGAAACAGCTTCATTATCTAAGAATAAAGGAGCACTGATACACGCTCAGATCATCTCAACCACATTTCACAATTAATTCCGCTCACGATATAAGTTTTAACTCTTAAAGTGAGTGTAGAGTGTA
Source organism: Mimas tiliae (assembly GCA_905332985.1). Lineage (NCBI taxonomy): Eukaryota > Metazoa > Arthropoda > Insecta > Lepidoptera > Sphingidae > Mimas > Mimas tiliae. The sequence goes on from HG995241.1 coordinate 9,406,464, forward strand.
GTTATCTCCACTCTTAATCATTTAAGCGGTCACGAATCACGATCTTAGTATTGTGGGAACAGAGCAACAAAATGCTTCATCTTACACGAGGAGGCTAGAATATTTTCCGCAAATCTTTATATATCGTATACAGTATGATACAGTACTATACTAGTGGTTAATGTAAGTGGTTCACCAACATCTCAGGCTCAAAGTGCCCACCTGCACGTGGTGCACACTGCTGATTAATGGACGAGGCAATGGCGAAACTTGGTTCCCGTGGCGGGTTCTAGGGGTCAGACGGTAGGTCGTCCCATATCAAATACCGTTAAACCTATGGTACGAGAAGGCGGACCCTGGCTTGAAGCCGGGATAACGCCAGACAGAAAGAAATAGTGGTATTTTTACAGATTTTTTAATGTTACAGTCCAATGCTTTCTATAAAGTCTTGTGACGAGTATCTACAGCTGACTGTTTACCTATTAAAAATAATTATCGTAATAAAATTGACACCATTTCACTTATGTTGAACAAAAGGATTTTTATGTTTAACTTTACGTTTTATAGTGATGTTTCAATTCCTGACAAAAAAGAGTGGTGTTATAAGCTTGATCCTTTGTCAGTTTGTGTATCTATCTGTAGTATCGTAATGCCTAAACCATCGATCAAATATACAAAGATACAACATGAACGCTTAGAAAAAAAGCAAAGCAAAACAATGCTTAAAAGCACTGTTTTGCCTTCAGTTGAGCGCCGACTGTCACAAGCGTCAAATTTAAAAACGTCGCAGAACGTTTAATGATTTAATTCAAAAAGTTACCTTATGACGCGTGTCTAAGGTTAAATTTGGGTTTATTTAATCAGAATTTTTCATCTTTTACTTTATTTTTTTATTTTGATCTTTCGATGACGTTTTTTAAAGTGACATTTGTAAGGAACTGTGTATCTTAAATCTTATACTAAGATTTATCAAAAGTCTAAACAAATGGACCGATACCTAATACTTTTTTTTCTTTGAGCTGGTTTCTTAACTATATTCGAGGAGTTAGCTATATTAACTATCTTGAGTAAGTAATTTAATAATTACAGATTTGGACATTTCAAATGTGGTAGAGCCATGTTGTACAGTTTTGTCTATAGCATGAATGGGCCGGCTCGACAGAGATTACAACTGTCTCACAGAAAATCGACGTGAAGTAGCAACTTGCTGTTGCGTTTCGTACGGTGAATGAGATATCGAAGGCCCAATTCCCCAATTAGATCGTAATCAAATAAAATTATCAAATATGTTAAACAATAACTTTTGACTAGATATAGGTTTCGGATGGTGTCATGAGTAGAGTCGCGGATGGTGTCATGAGTAGAGTCGCGGAGGGAGTTAAATAAAAATTCCTATGATGTGATAGGGGGCAAGCCTATCGCCATACTTGGCACAATTCCAGACTGCGGGCTGATACGAAGCATTTCGTGATAGATCAACCCAATATTACTTTTACCCGATCCGGGGGTTGAACCCGAGACCTCAGCAGTCCTTCCGCATACGAATTACAACTGTCCCACCGAGGCAGCCAAAAATTAAATTAATGCCGAACATAATTAATATTATGTAAAATGGATTTAACATTGCAAACAAACTAACCTAATTAACATTGACTCTAGTGAACCAAATTTGTATCCAAAACCCACACGGTGAACAAATCCACGCCGAGGGGCGTTAAATTCGCATTCTGCTTCCGAATCACGAACACAAACAGTTAATATTGATCGCATTTAATTTCCATGTGACCACACAGCTACAGCCGCTAGAGTCGACAATGTGAGGTAATTGAGCCGCTCACTTCCTTCCTGGACATGTTCGCACTAATGTCCATAGACATCGGAACCGCAAACAAAACAATGTTACTTTTAATACATGATACATTTTTATAGATGACTGCCACGGTGGCGCAATTGTAATGCGTACGTGGAAGGACTGCTGTCCTGAGGCTGATCGTTTGATTCTTCTGATTGTTCGATACCCGGGTCGGTTAAAATGATATTGGGTTTTTCTATTACTACGAGTATATTATCATTATCAGCCCGGCATGGCGATAGGCTCGCCCACTATCACATCATGGGATGGAAATAGGCTCGGCGAAATGTGGGTGTACTGATTATAACTCTGCCTGTAGAGGCATTGAAAAAATATACATACGCACATAGGGGGTAGCCAAGATTTTCCAATGTTATCAATATAGCGTGTTTGTGGTTTACTTTAGTAGAATTTTTAATCGTTGCATTAGATTATTATGATACGATAGTACGCTCTAATCAAATATTAATTTGGTAAATTCTTTGAGTAGATATTGTCTTGCCTTGAAAACTAGTCCTAGTTTGGTTTTTATAATTATTCTTAATTTTCTATTCTTTAAATATCTGTTGTATTTTTTGCCTTACAATATAATTTTATTATTTTTATTCAGTACTGTGGTGAATGTTACTACGCCATACTCGCTGTACATAGCAGTCATTATAATACTTATGCAACGTAATTGTTATTTTTAGTAATATACGTACAATGTTGCAGTACTTTATCAAGTAAATAATTAAAATAAATGCCGAGAACTAAACAATAAATATGAATAAGTCTTAAACAGAAATGAATTAATTAAAATTCATAGACTCAAGGTTTATTCAAGGTTCAAACTAAAGTTGATTAGTTATGATTATAGAACTATAAAAATAGCACATCAAAATACTAAATTTTACAAAGTGGGACATTATTGTAACACAATAAATAATTAAAGTAAATATAGATGAAAATGTGGTGAGCTCCTCGTTTAAATCAATTGCCGACCTATTGTGCGGGATATTATTCCATTACTAACAATTCCATTACCATTACCTACCCGAGGTATCTATCTATAGGAACTCTCAAAGCAGCGTAACTTTAGCTAAGTTCTATAAAAAAATGGAAATTTGTTCATAAAAAACTCTTAAAACTAAAACAAATACACATACTCTTTAAACTACTACAATCAATGGTTAAAATTGAAAAGCTCTTCCGTTTTTTCGTCAGTTAATAACAAAGTGACTTTTTCATAAATATCCCAATTCGAAGATCATAAATGAAATAATGTCATTATAAGTTTTTTAACGGAAAATTAATTCATAAGCAACAAAATGTACAGAAAAATATTAATCATGAAGTTCGAGAAATGTTTAATTTTTTTAAAGCAAATATATGTCCATTGGGAATCGCGTGTCCGCATATTAAACAAAGAATTGCGTCTCTCGCAAATCAATAAACCAATATCTAGTATTCAAAATGGGGCTAAAAGACATATTACCCGCTTAGCAAAAAACGGATGTCCAATTCCAGCAATTGTTATCCCGTGCTTATATGTACCACCGCAGCCCCCGATCGATGTCTGACCCCGTGCAATGTCGCCCTCGCCTTTGCGCTGCCTCTTTTGACGGGTCACAGCGTGACTCGATTCTTATATCAAATATCGTAAGTTTATATTTTTTTAAGCGAACTTAGTGTGTTTAGCTTTTATGTCATGTTTTTTTTACATTAAAATATCGTACAAAAAGTTATGCAATAGATTTATCATCCAATATTTGCACCTTAAGATTGCTCTGAGCAATAAGGTCGCCAATAAAATTGTTTATATGTTTATTTATTTTTAAGTGTTTTTTATAGCATAGGTCGTCAAACGAGCAAACGGGTCACTTGGTGGTAAGTAATCTCCAATGTCCATGAACGCCCACAATACCAGAAGAATCATGGGCGTGTTGACCTTAAAGAAAAGGGATAATATAAGGATCATGAAGAAAAGGGCGATTTGGGCCCCAGGATATCTCAATCACCATACGAAACGCAGCAGCAAGCCGCTACTTTACGTCGGTTTTCGGGGACACATTAGTAATGAACGGTAGAGCCGACTCATTCATGCTGTTGACAAAACTGTCTACAACGTGGCTCTACTACTAAAATGGTTTTAAGTTAAGTATTTTATTTAGATGTGGAATAAGGCTTTTAAATTACAATTATATAATTTTATTTAATGTAGATCAGTAAATTACGATTAGCAACATGACACTGTATAAGAAAGCATTCCGCTCTATAAACGTCACAGATCGTGTTCTAATGAAATAGAGAAGCAAATTGAGACTAATTTACGACCGACAGCGATTGACGCTTATTCTGTTCTAAAATGCTTGATACGTAATTGAAACTGTTTCACATACGTCAAGGAAGAAGGGAGAAAGAAATAACAAAGTCAAAACACAAGTAAAACATAGGTAAGTTGAAATAAATATGAAATATGCTATAACAAATAGCAAATCCTGCATATTTCAATACTGGAGCAATCGTAGTCACACAATTCAATTTATTCAAGTTCCATTTCCGGCTGACGCCCAACAGCCGCTCATCCAACTACAATAAGTCTACGCAGGAAAATAAACGAAAGCTCGTATCGTAATTCGATGAATACGTAATAGGCCAGTGGTCTCGGTATTGTACGAAAGCACGTGTGAGAAAAACATAACTGATTCATGGGGCTTTAATAATAAGTACGTTTAATAATAAACACATACATTGTATAACTGTATGCTGAGAGTTTATTTGAATCAATACATGTTTGACTATTACTGTTTTAAAGTATAAGTTTGATTCATTTTCAGATTTGACGGTAACATTTATCTTATTATTTTTATTGCCTTGATAGGCAGACGAGCCAGCGGCCCGCCTGATGGTAAGCGGTCAACGCTGCTCATGGACATTGGCAATGCAAGAGGTACAGCCAAGGCGCTACCTACCGCTGAAGGAATAGTCTTTTTAAGCCTCGTTTAAAGAAGGACATGACATAGTGCACGGGAAACACCGAGGCAGGGAGTTCATTCTAGAGCTTGCACGTTAACCTGTTATAACCTAAATTTATAAAAGGTTTTCTAATAAATATTCATCGCTCATCAGGGACTCAACAGACGTGAATATCTCGTCTCGTTTACAAGGTAATAAATTTCGGTTCTGTTTATTAATTTCGCGTGCTCTTTGGATCGGTTTGGGCTAGGGATGCTAAATTTTGAGACCATTTTTAACTTATCATCCATAAAACTGAGATTAATGCTCACCAATCTTTGCGACTTTAGTTTTTTTTTTTTATTGGTTTGAGCTTTAAGTCACATTTATATGGTGTATATGGATAGTATATCGCAACACAAATACGAGAATATAACTGAATAGCGTTCGGCTCGTTCAGGGTGAGTTGCGTTCCAGGGACAGCCAGTAAATTCGTCTTCTTCAGTCGTACACTCTTGACAGAGTGGTCGTGGTTTATGATGTGCGATGTTGGGTTATCGATAGTTACTAGTTAGTCTTTCGATACAGAAGCCTTTGCGATGCGTCTCCACCGACTGCGGTTGGTTACGACGCGCGATTCCATAATGGAACTAGTAAATTCAGGCCGAGATAATTCTGCCGACTGTCGAAGGGCGCAATGTCTCTTGACGGTCAATGTTATATTTAGACTGCATTGTACCTACTATTAGGTCCCGTGTAGTAGAGTTGATTAGGATACGATTTTTAAATCAGCAGCCCGCGTCATAAGAATAGTAAAAGAGAAACTCGATACAATTTGTAGCTGTACGTGTAAAAAGTTTTTGTTTGCCGGCCTATTTTATAATAAAAAATGGGATATGATGGCATTTAAATAACCCGTGTCACTAGTAAAAATAAACCTCTGGAATAGTTATTTTTAGTTTTTTTGGTTACATAATAAAATTTAATGCTAACAGTCAGTCATTGATCGTTGTCCTCCTAAGCTCATTGACATACTTACTTAGCAAAAAAATTTATTACTTATACTGTTGAGACCCTAAAGTAACTTTAGGGCCTACACCACAGAATATTAAATAAATATTTGTTATAGGGTCGACAACCCTATCCGATGCGAGCACGTGTGGCGCGTACGACTTACCGAGTCGAGCGCCACGCCAGCGGCTGCGGCTGCGGCGCGGAGCGGTGGCGCGGGCGCGAGTTGCGCGGCCGACGATCTCATTGTTTGGAATTTCACGTTCAATATGGGGCGTAAATATTTCGACAAAGCGCTAAAAGGGAGCGCCTATAAAAGAACAGCAGATATCCGTTGCACGAGCTCTATTATTTATTATGTCAGTTAACATTTTTTAATCAAAAAGTCATATCATTATGAATCAGCTGTTAATTTTATTAAATATTAATTAAATATTCAGTTTATTTTTATATGCAATTGTCTGATTTGAGTAGAACACAGTGTAATATCACTACACATACGTTTACAACATTGTATGTAAGATAATTGTTAGAAAACACCACCTGCCAGCTAAGCACCCGCACACTTGATTTTGAAAAATATCAATTATGGCTCAACTTGCGGATATCCAGAATACTCAGACCAAGCTTGAAGAATGCTTCTCCAAAAGGATGGCAGAACTAGAAGGCAAGCTGCAGTCTGGAGGCCCGTCCAAGGACACTGTTGCACGGGTAGCAGAGGAGTTCCGGACGTTCAGGGAGATAATGTTTGAGATGCTTGGACTGCTCAGGAGACAGATCACTGAATGTTCCAACATGATTGATGCAATGGAGACAAGACACAGGCGGAAAGCACTCATTTTTCTTGGAGTTGCTGAAACCGCAAAGGAAAATAGCTCCGCAGTTGTTCTCAATGTCATTAACAACACAATGGCATTGAATGCAATATCCATGGCGGACATCTCCACGTGTCACAGAATTGGAGCAGTCACCCAGGGTCATCACCGTCCAATTTTAGTCCGATTCTCCCAACTTGACAACCGATCTGTAGTCTGGAGAGCTAAAACAAAGCTGAAGGGTTCGTCCATATCCGTTAAGGAGTTCCTCACAAGACCACGGCAGCTGGTATTCGCCAAGGCCCGGCAGCACTTCGGCATGCGAGAATGTTGGACCCAAGATGGCATAGTCGCTGTGAAATCTCCCGATGGTAGCCGTCATAAAATTACTTCTTTGGACGAGCTAAATCTGTTAGTGGCTAAACATCCCAAAGCGGTAGACACTTCAACTTCCGTAGCTAGTAGCGGTAGCAGAGCTGCGACAACTTCGGCTCTCAACCTCAAGCCGCGTAAGAATTAAGTAGTTATCACGTGTCGAGTCAATTAATTGAGCTAACTTTTTAAATGTATGTATTTCGACATTATTCGCTTTTTCTGTGCCGTGCCATTCATGTTGTCCTGATTGCTTCACACCATCTTAATCTTATTTATGTACCCACAAATATTTATTTTGCTGTTTCCGATGCGTATTGTGTAATTGTTTATCTGTCAAACTGACATTGATGTTTCCAAAAGTAAAATTGAATAAATCGTTCGGAAATCAGACACAATTATTTTTAAAAAAAGGATTAACATTTTTGGCTCTGCAAAATTATTTAGTTCTTTTTTTTTTTTTGAGTTGCAATTATGTGTCATATAATTGTTATAATTTATTTTTTAATTTCTTTTCTGTTAAATGTCATTGCTAGTGTGTAGGTCGGCTGGCGGGTGGTGCAGAGCGTGTATACATACTCAGGTACGCTCATTATTAATAATATATTTATCTTACGTTTTATTTATATTATATAGTATTTATTATATTTATACATATATATTACCATACACTTAATTTGATGTCTTCTGCTGGAAACGAATCTTTTCATTCAGCTGATGACTCTGCCTCCTTATCGAGCAATGACGACAGTTTTTGTTCCGCGATCGATGGGCTTGGTGACTTGGTATCTCGAACCTTTATTCAGAATAATACTTCGTACTCCTTCAATGTGTGCCATATTAATGCACAGAGTATACCAAGCCACTATAGCGATCTTTATGACACGTTCGTTCATGCGAATGTTCACGCCGTCCTAATTTCCGAGACCTGGTTCAAACCTCATCTTCCTTCAGCCACATACCCTCTTCCTGGCTTTATTCTGATTCGGAATGATAGAATCGATAGGAGAGGGGGTGGCGTCGCTATTTATCTTCGCAGCGATTTTTCCTACAACTTAGTTGCTTCTTCTTCTTCGTCTCTTCATTCTGCATCTGCAGAATATCTCTTCCTTGAGGTTTGGGTCAAGGGAGCCAAAACCATTCTTGGAGTTGTCTATTGTCCTCCTTCTGTTGACTATTTCTCCAGTCTCGAATCGATTCTGGAATCTTTAGGGTCGGATTATGCACATCACATCATTATGGGCGATTTTAACACCGATCTCCTCTCCTGTTGCTCTCCTCGTTCCACTAAACTCCTTGATATCGTTGAGTCTGCTAGCCTGCATGTCTTACCGCTACAACCAACTCACCACAACATCGATGGTAACGACACATGGCTTGATCTCATCATTACCTCTAATCCTTCCCTTATTATCCACCACGGTCAATATCCTGCTCCTGGCTTCTCTCACCACGACCTCATTTTCTTATCCTACGCCCTAAAACCTCCTAAACCTATACCTAAGGTATTGCACTTGCGTTGTTTTGGACGTATGGCTACTGATACACTTTGCAAGGACGCTGCAGAACTTAATTGGGACCATCTTTCCGTAGCCACGTCCATTGACGAAATGGTAAATATTTTTAATAACAATGTCACCGCACTATACGATGTTCATGCGCCCATTAAGAAAATTACGTTGAAACGTCCTCCGGCACCATGGATGTCACGTGGAGTTCGGATGGCAATGAGGCGTAGGGACCGGGCCTTTCGTAAGTACAAGAGGGAGCGCTCAGAAGCCAACTGGGCCTTGTTTAAGACTGCAAGGAATCGTTGTAACCAGATGATACGTAACGCTAAACGCCGCCATATTCTCAGCAACATCACCTCATCCTCCCCTGCTAATATTTGGAAATTCCTTGGAACTCTAGGTATTGGCAGTAGGAAACCCCTTGACATGCAAAGGGCGACTGTTGGTTTGGATGACCTCAATTGTCATTTCACTACTTCTTCGCTGATAGATCACCAAACCAGGAGTCGCACTATTGATTTCCTTGTCGGCCTTCCTTATCCCAATATTAATCCCTTTAATTTTTCTCCGGTTTCTCCTGGTGAGATCAAAAAGATTATCCTATCCATTAAGTCCAATGCCAACGGCTGCGACAACATCAGCCGTCGCATGGTAATTCCAATATTGGACTACCTTCTCCCTGCTATTTCCCATATTATCAATCATTCCCTTAGCACTGGTATTTTTCCGTCTTTATGGCGGAAAGCCTTTGTAATTCCTCTCCCTAAAGTCACTAATCCTACCCTCGCCAACCATTTTCGCCCTATCTCTATCCTTCCTTTTCTGTCCAAGGTGCTTGAGGCCTGTGTACACAAACAGCTTTCGCGGTTTGTGTACCTAAATAACTTATTAAGCCCTTACCAGTCTGGCTTCAGACCAGGTCATAGCACCACTTCTGCCCTTCTGAAAGTGACTGGCGATGTGAGGGTGGGCATGGAGGACACCAGTCACCGTGTTGGCTCTGGTCGACTTCTCGAACGCCTTCAACACCGTCAGTCACGACATTCTCCTATCTATCCTTTCCCATCTTATGATCTCTCCAGAAGCGCTGGAATGGTTCTCTTCTTATCTTCGAGGACGTCAGCAGTCGGTGCGCCTTGATAATTCATCATCAAATTGGCGCGCTATCGACTCTGGTGTCCCTCAAGGCGGTATTCTCTCCCCTTTATTATTTTCTATATTTATTAATCTTTTAACCCAAAATCTTCAATGTGCGTATCATCTGTATGCTGATGACTTGCAGTTGTATTCTCAGGCTGGTGTCGATGATGTCTCGGCAGCAATAGACAGTGTAAACAGGGACTTGGCATACCTGAAGTGCTGGTCTGACAGTTTTGGTTTGATGGTAAATCCGACCAAATGCCAGGCCATTATTGTAGGTAGCTCAAGATTAATGTCCAGACTTAACCTCACAACTATCCCGAACGTTGTATTTAATGACACTGTTATACCGTGGTGTAACAGTGTCAAGGACCTAGGACTACATATCGACGCCACTCTGAACTGGCGGACCCAGGTAACCTCTGTGTGCCAGAGAGTCACCGGTACCCTTCGTGCCTTATATCGCCTGAAGAATTTCCTGCCCTCTAGGACTAAGACAATGCTTGTGCAAACCTTAATATTCCCCCTTATCGACTATGGTGATGTGTGCTATTTTGACCTGAATGCAGACCTGCTCAACAAATTCGACCGACTTCTTAACAACTGCATTCGATTCATCTTTAATCTTCGCAAATATGACCATGTGTCATTTCATCGGCTGCAACTGAAATGGTTACCCATCCGTCAGCGCCGCTCTCTGCGCGCACTTACCACACTCTACTCAATAATTATGTCTCCTGCCTCGCCTTCCTATTTATCTTCCCAGTTTCAGTATCTAGGTAGTAACCATGACAGAAACCTTCGCTCCTCCAGCAATCTCCTACTCAGATGTCCTCCTCATAGCTCTGACTTTACCCATTCTTCTTTCGCTATCCAATCGATCCTCCTCTGGAATGCACTCCCTCTCGAGATTAGGTCGGCAACTACCCGCCTAGCTTTCAAAGCCCGAGTTCGGCAACTGTTGTGTGACGGAGTAGCGGAGTCTTCACGTTAGTTTGGTAGTTTTGTCGGTATATGTGTATGTATGTATATAGTATGTTTATTTTATATATTTATTTATTACCATATTTTATATGTATGTATTTAAGTATGTATAAAAATTTCTTTTATGTTCAATATTTCTCTTCTCATTCTATTCTTGTTTACACCTGCCTTGTTTATTCTCTGCACCCCCAAAGGTTGACTGGTAGAGAATGCCTCTGGCATTAAGTCCGCCTGTACATGTATCATGTATAAAGTGTGTAAAATAAATAAAAAAATAAAATAAAAATAAATTATGAAGCTAAATTTGATAGATGTAAAAGCGCTTTTTTGTCATTTGGACTGATAGTCATTTGTCTGCTTCTTATCTATTACGTGAATTGTGCTCTACGTGTCTACTTAGATTTATTCTTAACAAGTTTACAGAGCTTTTAAGTTAACTTTCTATCAGTCACATATGGGGTTATGTTATGGTATGAAGCTAGTGACGAACATTTTCAGGTATTGGTGCTGTACGAAATACATAAAAATATTTAAAAATGTGTGTTCGTTTTTAAGATAATAATCAATATTTTGGTTGTGAACCAAACCAGGAAGATTGAAGAGCGGCGACATTCGTTTTTTTTGCAGTTTCTTAACTTAATTACGGATTTATAAATAAACAAATTATTTGCCACGCATTCGAAGATTTCTAGGGTGATTGAAAACCCACATCAACCCAGGTCCACAATCCTGTTTTTTTTTTTCAAGCATAAAATTTTACTTTACTTATTTGTTTGTCTAAATAATGGTATCAAATCCTTTAGATTAAGCATGTCTAAATCGGTCGATAAAAACCTTGGAATTGTTGTAACATTTTCACATAAATAATGGCATTCTAATGTCGGCAGATCGCGTGCGCTACATGAAGAACTTTAATTCCGTCAGCGAAGTGCGTTCTAAATTCAAAATCGATTAAACAAAGGCAAATTGCTGGGTGGCTGGTTTTTTTGTTCACTACTTACACTGACGCTGCGGGTACAGTGCAACCGTTAGTCAAAGTTAATACATAGTCAGTAGGATTAAATGGCACGGATGTTAAGCAACATCTTCTTATAATATTTGACTACAAATTTTATGCAGTTTTGTGTAGTGCAATGGAAATTTTGAATTATGTAATATGTTAAATTACATCTTGAGGTATGCAACTCTCTTCGAAACGTACTTATACAATTATATAAAAAGCGAACGTGTCGCTGTCACCGCGCTTGGCGGTCTCTTGTCACGGTCCTGCACCTCAAAACATACCATCAAATTAAGTTTGGTAATACATCATCATCATCATCATCAGCCACAAGAAGTCCACTGCTGAACATAGGCCTCCCCTAATGCCTAACAATAAACAATAACAAAATTAAATAATAATTAATTAATTGCGATTCACTTAAAATGATAGATAATAATCGATAAATATATTTTTTAAATTATATGCAGCCACCTACCATCTTTCAATAACACGCATTAGTTGCAAATTCTATCTGAAATGTTATAATTCTATTCACAGCATAACTTGGCGTCTGTTAAAATTTTGATTAACTGCGGCCAACACTTAGCTGTGGTCCAAGTAGGGCGGAGATGCAGGCAAGAGTCGAGCGCAATAAAAAGCAAGAGAGGCGCAGTGTCGCACACTGCACCGCACACGTGCATCCGCTCGCTTCTTGCAAAGTTATTTCTATGCACCGCTCACATTATGACCTTCGACATTTTATGTCTCTTAAAGATAGCGCTTCATTAGTCTAGTGGCAGCGTATTTATGCTCAGAAACCGGTGAGGTTCTGAGTTGAAATCCTAGGTTGGGTAATCGCAATATGACTTTGATTTTCGATTTGCAAAATCACACATGGATTGTCCGGGATTGGAATTTAAGCCCGAGATAGCGATAGGTTCGCCGCCTGTCACATCATGCGATGGAAGCATGCTCGGCGAACCTTGGGTTATCTAGCCTTTTGCCTACCCATTCGGGGATACAGATGTGAACTTATGTTATGTCTTAAAAAATTACAAAATATCGTGCCTTACTATACGTGTCACTGAAATCAAAATAAACATGACCTAAATTACAAATCTATTTGAATAAAAACGAAATTCCACTCAATCACTCACTGATTAATCACGATATCTCAAGTACTACTAAAGCTACGAACATGAAATTTGGTCAGACGATAGTTTGTGTAATGTAAGGACCCGCTAAAAAAGGATTTTTGGAAATTTCCATTTTAAAAGTGTAAGAGGGGGGTTCACGCGGGCGGAGTAGCGGGCAACAGCTAGTTTTATATAATTTACAGTTGAATTATTTTCTAGCATTTTTGCAATAGCCGTTCTGAAGTCAAGAACTCTGAACTCAATAGGAACCACAATATTTTATTTACGGCCCTTCACTTCTGTCTTCTTCTGTCGTTGTCATTTATTATAATACGTTTATATCCATACTTAGATCCAGTTAAGAGTTTTATGATTCGTTACTGAGTAGAGAAAATGCTCTACGCTCAGTTAATGAGTACAGAAATAATCGTAATTTACGTTGATAAGACAGCAGTTAGTAATCAATTTGATTGTAAGTTAAGAATAAGTAATATTGACTTTTGCATGTTTAGTACGCTTAGCAAAGTTGCAATAGTGATGGACGTAGCAATAGGGTGGACTGTGTGGGTCAGGACCACCCTAGGATCTCGCAAACCACCTTTCAGATATATTTGTCTGTCTCTATTGCCGTAATCGGGAGTAGTCATTTAAAATCTATCCCATCCGGTTTAAAAACTCAGCCTGACAGTAGGTATAGACAGTATGTGAGCGGTATATAAATAACTTAAGCTCACGCCTATATCCCCGAAGGGGTAGGCAGAGGTGTAAAAAGGGCAACCACGGTTCGCCGAGCTTAATTAAATCCGCCTCATGGTGTGATAGCTATCATACTAGGCATAAATTACAATGCTAGACAACCAAATGTGATGTTATAAAACGAGCAGGTCGCTCGCCTGATAATAAGCGGCACACTGACCATAAATAGAAGCAACATCACACAAATTTTTGAATTACAAAGCACTGCATGGAACTGGACTGCGCTTGTCACCGCGAGAAAAAGATGTTAAATCTCATAATGCCCAGTAATTTCACTGGATTCAATGTCCTTAAACCGAAACACAACAGTGCTTACACACTAGTGCTTGGCGGCAGAAATAGACAAAGCGGTGGTACTTTTTCAGACGGCATCTCGCACTCCAGGGACCTACCACCTAGTATAACTAATATGAAGTATGAAGAAACGCTTTTCCATATAGTAAAGGCACGGTATTGAATATTAATTATAAGACTAGCACTGTTAATTACTAATTTCCTCTCCTTGTTGAGCTCAGACTCAATAATCCAACTTCAATGGAACTTTATGAACTGCCTAAATTCAGTTCCATAAAACTGAGTGCCAAAATGAAAACACAATCGCGATATACGCAACAAATCCGCAAATCCCGTACGTACAAACTTCTCAGTACAACAGACAATTCAATCAAAACTTTCTCATACACGTAATTAAAAGTATTATGCAATCCATGTGTGAAGCGTGTCTTCATTTAAAACCCTAACACCGTCCAAATTTGATTTAACGGCTGACTGTATATTAAAAACGTAGTCATTAACGGCCTTAGTCCAAACATTTTTTATACGCCTTCGGATCTTAATTATGTCATCTTTCACTCATATCTTTATCCCTTCCGCACGTGGGCATTGGATATATCCCTCTCACTCAAAACCCTGGATGAATCGACCCGTATTGCATCGCTCTCGACCATTAAACACGTTTGTATGCGAGGTCTCGTATTTTTATATAACGCATTTGAGTGGACCACATCCCCGGAGAACAACAGAATATAAAACGATCCCGGTTCTATTTCGACCAGACGTCTCGCGTCTCGTGAGATTTTACATGATGATACAGCAAAATGACTTTGATATTTTAATAGATATTCAATTTCTGACAGATTAATGAATGCGCTGGCTGTTATTAGTTAGTCGATAAATACTGTATTAGTGCTGGCTTTTACCTACGACTCCAATCGCTTTGAAGTCCCCATCGCGAGAAGTTTCTAAGTTCACCAGCGACCCACTATTATATGTTGAACTCCCTACTGTGTGACGGCCCGCAGTACGAATGGGTCAAATTGCATCGACAATTCCATCCAATCAATTTTGAATTAACTTGCCGAAGTAAGTTACGCCATAACTCTACATACATAAGTTGACGCTTTTATCCCCGAAAGGGTAAGCAGAGGCGCAACTAGTACTACACCCACATTTCACTACGCTTAATGCCGTCTCATAGGCTCAAATTTCAATCTCGGTCATTCCATGTGTGATTTTACGAAGCAAAATCTCAAACACAAATTGTGATTGACTGACCTGGGTATTAAACCTAAGACCTATATATAGGTCAGCGGTCTATAGGTCTCGGTTCTCAACCTTAGTACCATAATTTTATTATTTCAAATATTTACAGTTAATAAAATAGGTCTATAATATTTACGAGCTTTTGCCCGCGTAAAGTTTCCGAGTGGTATAGCACGCTGTAGAAAGTTTTGTCTACAGCATGACTCTTTTGGTATTGTGGGCGTACATGGGCGGTGGAGATCACTTACCATCAGGTGGCCCACTTGCTCGTTTGCAGTGCAATATGCACTTAAATAAAGTAAACTTGATTTTTTTTTGTTCTCCATACAAACTTTGTAACGCTCTTTCGCCCCACAGAAGTTGATTTTCGAGAAATCCCTTCACGATACTTCCAATATAAAACCAACACTCTTGGAAATTGCGAATTTCTGTCCTTAACGGATGGGGTTGGGCGATGATGAGTCAGTCAGGAATTTATATACATGTATAGATGACTAATGTGTACGCTTACAGTTCTCATAGTTTCGCGATCGGATGAAGGGCGTGAGAACATTGTAGTGGTTCGGAAGTGGCATGCACGCAAATCAAGTACAATTTCGCCTGAGGCGGGGATTATGGCTTAGATACTTGCTGACGCAGAGTGGATCTGTACTAAAGCACAGGGCGTGGGGGACTCCTCAGTCACGATCTGCATTGTTGTAGGTAATTTTATTAAGCGTGCTCTTGTTGTAATTCACTTGCTGAGTATCGTCTCGCTGTATCTTAAGTTTCCGAGACTTAGTTAAAGCGGACAATAAATGGACAATCTTAACACTTTTGGCAAATACTACGTATGTACTAGAAAATTGGTAGAGACACGTTAGACACAGTTTTGTCTACAGCATGAATGGCCGCTCGTGGAGTAGTAGCAAACCAACGCGACGTGAGGTAGCAGCTTGACGTTGCATTTCGTACGGTTTACGGTGTATCGATTTACTTACTAATCTTATATTTATGAGTTGAAGAAGACAACAAATGAATTACCAACTACACTAACATATCAAGACTACGAGTCTGATTTCACACTTTTTCTTTGTCATATGAAACAAAAAATGCAAGAGACTAGTTCCAACTAGGGTTTTTATTTTCTCGGCTCTTTCGGATTATTTACAATTCTGTTCCCGACGTCCCGGGACGAGTACGATGTACTAACAATAAACTACATACTAACAATTACCCGGTATGTTTCGGGAACGGGAATCCAGGAAAACCCCATTCCCAACATTCAATGATTTTATGCACACAAATGTATATCTTTGCGTGAATCAAATCGATATTTCTCGTTTCTCTAATGGAAGCTGTAGTGTAGTTATTGCACCTCTCATATTGCATAATACCCTAAACAATCAATGCACTTTCTCGCGTATACGTAAAATCTACACGTGAAGTGCTTATGCTTGACAAATATTCCATAGCCCACTTGTTATGTTGATCTAGATGTACCTTCTGTGGGAACAGTGGCTCGATCTACTACTGACTACTGACCAACGCTTCTTTCTCGAGAACCTTTAACATAATTCACTAACATTCTTGTGACATAACTAGTTATTATTACGAAACTATAACACACTATATTTAAATCTTATATTATATTTATATTTAATAGAGCTGAAACTAAAGTTGCATATCCAGAAAGCTTTGATATTTTTGTTGGTAGTATTTCTTATTAAAATTAAATTGCAAATATAGAAATTGACAACTTTTTTATTAAATGACCTGTCAACAACAATAATTGTTGGGAAATATCAGACCAAAGATATAAATAGACAGCGAATGTGGACCTACTTCATGTGCCGACTACTTTTTGGACAACGCGCACTATTTATGATCTAATGCGTTCTTGACGTTACGGTAGTGACACATCACATCACTGTGGATAATAAAAATGTATCACGCTTGGTATTAATATAGATTATAGTACTTTCGTGGTCTATTTACGTCTATGTCTGTGTTGGAGACAATTGAAGATGATAGTTTCATTTATTTATCAATAAAATAAAATAATTTCCATTTGACTAAGCGTTAAGATTACTTATTTCAAATAATATCATAAATGCGAAAGTAAATTTTCCTCAATGCAAAATATATATTTGTAAAAATTTATCACCTGATATGCGGTGTGAAAACAAAATTTTATTGTTAATTCCGCACGCTTAACACCCACGGGTCACAGACCACACATGTCAATGTCCGAAATCCTACTCGTAGCTACCGTTAACGTCCAAAGCAAATTACTTAAAATGGCAATGTTCTACGGTGGCAGCCGCAAGCCGTGTCCAACCTCGCATTAGATTTACTAAAATTATAATAACCGACAGCGATTCAACCATGTACGCTCACAATACCAGAAGAATCATGGGCACGTTTCCAAACTTAAAAGAAAGGGATAATTAAGGGATTGGGAAGGAAAGAGAGATTTGAGCCACCGGATATCTCACTCACCATACGAAACACAGTAAGCTGCTACTTTACATCGGTTTTATGTGAGACAGTGGTAACGAGCCGGCTCAATCGGGCTGTAGACAAAATTGTCGACATCCAGCGTGGCTCTATCACTCCAAACGACGCAACAAAAATCAGAGCAAAAATTACTGTCATTATAACACATCTGCTTGTCGTTTTACTAAAAAAAACAGCAATGAAACGGCAACTCAAAATAACTGTTCCAAAAGACATTTCTAGAACCAATTAATCAGGCAAGTTTTGACGTGCCGAAATTACACAAACCACGAATTATGGATGAGCGCTATAAAATGTTAGGTGTTGAATAAAGCGTCTGCGTTTATGTGTGTCGGCAATTATTACATGATTCACTGGCCGGAAATGCCTATACTGTTTGTATATTTTTACGTATTTGGTAGCGATGAAACTCTCCTTTATAATAAGTTATATTGTGGAATTTTGTTGGTTAAAATCAAATATTTGATAAAATGGTAGAGCCAGTAGTATGTAGTGATTTTTGTCTACAGTATGGGCCGGTTCGCCTGCTTGCTGTTGCGTTTCGAACGATGTGAGTGAGGCACAAATCACCTAAATCCTTCCTGTCCTTTATGGTTGGCAACGCACCCATGATTCTTCTGGTCTGTTCATAGGTAGTGGAAATGACTTACCATCAGGTGACCCGGTTGCTAGTTTACCGACCTCTGCTATAAAAATATCAGACCACTATTATATGTTGGAATTTAGAATATATCCCTAGGTAATATTGGACTGGCTTTCAACGTAGAAATACCATGGACAAGTTTGTTTGCTAGAATAATGATAACATTGCGTTCAATTATAACCGTTTATATTTATATCAATCAGACCGACATTCATAAATTTTAATACGAAGTACATTTTTAAACAACATGTTACCAACAATATTATTACTGAAAAAAGCTTTGCTTTTCTAAGAATTGCACTCAAATTCTTAGAAAAGCAAAGAATCTAAAAAGTCTATTGTTCTGGGCAACAATTCAATTTTACTTAGCGAAACACGTGGTCAAGGATCGATCCCTAGTTTTTGTTCGGACCATAAGTGTGATTGCTAGGGGCGATATTAGTTAGGGGCACAACCGCGTTATGCCCCTACATATTTCCCAGGGCGCCAAGAAGTCTGCTGATAATTGCACCTTGATCCCCGACGTGTAATAAATCTTAATAAAGCAGCGAACGTACACCCCTAATCTTACCTCCAGCCTTAATAAATTAAGCACACAATTCAGTATGTATACATGTATATGTTTAGCAGTATAACCTTATATATTATTACGCTCCGGTGGATTTATTAGATAACCTAAGAAACTCTTGTATGTCGGGGAGCCGCAACATATATTATATTTATGATTATTTGTGTACAAATGTAATCAGCTTTGACGGAGCTGAGCAACTGGTTCACTTTGTAACTCTACCAACTACCATTTAAGCTATAGATTTTATAGATTTGAAATGAAACAAAATTAGACAAAAAAGTGGATGGATTTTTATAACATAGGCCGGTAAACAAGCCAATGGGTTACCTTATGGTAAGTGCTTTTCATCGTCCGTGTAAACCAACAATATCAGAAGAATTATGGACGTTTTGCCGACTAATAAGGCAAGGAATAATTAGGCGTTGGGCCTCCGAATATCTCACTCTTTGTCACTGGTTAGTTGACTGGCAGATTTGTTTAATATAATAAGTAGGTCACCAACATCTTAGGCCCAAAACCAACCTCACTTGCACGTGGTTCAATCTGCTGATTAACGGATGAGGTAATGGCAAAATTTGGTTCCCGTTGTGAGTTGAGGGTCAGACGGCGAGTCGCCCCACATAATACCAAATCCCCCATCAAATCAAGATGGGAAGGCGGACCCCAGCATTAAGCCGGGATAACGCCAGACAGAAAGAAATAATGAGTAATATCGGTAATTATTAAAAACTATTCGACATGCACAGTTTTTCGAGGTTACAGTTAAATGTAGAAACGTCAATGTAGCCCAGAGTTAGCTATAACCGAACTACACACACGAGCAACATACGCTATAATTAGAAACACACTTACTGTGTTTAGTCGTATTTCTCTTTGAAACAGTCTGTGAACTCGCGCCCTCTCTGACCCTGTATCATCGCACGAAGGTGTTCCACTTTGCGTGTACTTGATACAAAATACCACTAAAATATTATTGATGATGTTCAACCGTGACCTTTCATGTTTAGAAATAATTAGAAAGCGAAATAATTTCACAAAGGTAGAATATGGATGGATGAAAATGGACATATGGATTTAGAGATTTACACAAAATATAAATTTGTTTCATTTTTCATACTGAATACAGAATGAGATAATATGTTTATCTATGTATTGATAGTAAATGTGTTTATAATATCAATAATGTAAATACCTGTTTAATGTAGGTAGTGTAAGATGATTTCAGGTATTCCATCGGGTTTATGTCCTTTTGAAATAATATCGATTGGTATGAAATATAGCCCCGGATCCAGAGGGGAAGCGAAACCAGGGTCCCTAGCTCGGGCGGTAATTGAAGGAGGCGGTAACTTCATGTGTTTAAAAAAAACAAGTGCCCAACATCCAGAGCGCAATGTACTATAAATTTTCCATTTATTTTGGAACGCATTCTAAGTTGATAATTGAATACATGCCAAGTATATGTTAAGGACATATAGATTTTCTACGCTTCTAGGTAGGTCTTAGGTCCCTGCTTTCTCTATTTCTGCCCCGAAGCATCAGTGTGTAAGCTCTGTTTGTGTTTCGATTTAAAGGACATTGAATCTGGTGAAATTACTGGGCATTATGAGACTTAGACGTAGTGCCGTTTCGTGTGGTATACTTTGTAATTCAAAGGTATATGCGTAAGCACCCAGCGTGCGCTCTTGCACGACTTGCACGTCTCGTCATTCAGACGAATAAAAAAGAGAGGGCACGCGCTAAGTCAAGTCTTTGCCACGGCTCTGGAAAATCGTAAATCCAGTGCTGATGAAATAGTGGCTTTATTTAACAATCTGTAACATTGTTATCAATGTGTAACTTTAACCATTACATTAGATCCACATTAAATCCTGCTTTAAAACTACGAAACACGTACATACACGTACAACATCAAGGGAGAGTGTTATAACATGTTGTAAACATTAGTTCATAATTACTTGGGGCATGTTTATTTCGTAGTTAGGGTCTGCGCGACCCCAAAACAATCTCTACCTAAGTTTGAATCGTCAATTACTAAGCCAAAATTATAACCCCTCTCCGTCTTTGCCCCTAGGCATGAACTTAGACCGCCTGCATTTCAATTGTGGTTGGATTAGGAGGGCTCTCGACTACGGCATTGCAGAGCCGAACAATGCGGAATGAAGTGCGAATACCAATGCATGGCATTGACAAAAGTGATATTGTACGTTATACTCCTTGCATATTCGATTTTATGGTTAAATTAATTAATGATTAAATATTTTAAATGATTTATTATTCAACTAATATTTATTAATACGACTGTTTCAAGTAAACGCGAGGTCGAAAATAAATGCATTCTCATGTCACAAAGTAGCGAATGGTAAAGGTACCTAGTTAGACCTAGATGGAAATTTGTGCGCTCTTTATTGGGAGTAGCAGAAGCAACGCCTCACAGGACTTTTAATTACAAAGTACTGCATCGGATCCTCGGGGTTGGGGTCTCCAGTGGTGGTCAATTTAGGAGTCATATGGTAATCAGATCAAAATTGGATTATTATGCGTATACATAGAAAACAAGAAATATACACGACGAATTGAGAATAGATTTCATGTACATACATAATCAGAGTATATTCCTATTCTTATACAACTACGTACACTAAACACAGTCTTATGCGAAAATGTAACTGCTTTTACATAATCATTACATTTTATGAGGGCACTATGTTAAAATGAAATAGCGACAACATAGTAAACACCTACGATGTGCCTCGGATGAACCTGTGTCATAATAATACCAAAAAACAAACCGAATTTAAACCAAAATCTTATTAAAAATATTGAGTTGGTGCTATCGCAGGGTCCGCCATCACGTACCAGAGATTTGACGGTATTTGATGTTATACGGGGCGAACCGCCGTCTGACCCCCACAACCCCCAACGGGAACCAAGTTTTGTTGGCTTTGGCCCTAAAATGTTTGTGGCCCACTTACACTCATTTAACGATCAATCATTATTATTGGAAGAAAACATCGACTCAAAATTAGTTACTTTTAGTTTCAGCCGTCGCGGCTAAAAAGACAATTGACGGTACAAGAATATAAGTGTGCCGGTTATGAAACAAGAGGTCGCTGGTTCGATCCTCGCACCGAAACAAATGTTTGTGTGATACTTACACAAATATTCTATCTCTATTAGACCAAAAGTCTAACGTGGTTGCTGATACCCACGACACAAGACTCGTATCTTACTATGGTGCAAAACTATGACTGTCGGGTGTATCTATTTATTACATACAAACGCACTCACGCCTGTAATCTTCGAAGGGGTAGGCAGAGGTGTAACTAGTACACCCACATTTCGCCGAACGTATATCCGTCACATGATGTCATAGGGGGCGAGCCTATCGCCATACCGGGCACAATTCCGGACTCCGGGCTGATACTGAGCATTTTGTAATAGAAAAACCCAATATTACTTTTACCCGTACAGGGGATCGAACTAGAGACCTCAGCCTCAACCTCAGTCGTAACGCGTACGTAATTAAATAAATAATTATTTAATCAGCAAATAAAGTATAAATAATTCACGTATTCGTGTTTAATTATAATTTTAGACTGTTCACTCAGTGATCGTGTCCGTGTATATGGCATATCAGATGATGCCGTGAGAGATATCTATCGACGTAACACGCAACTATTATACACATTTTTGAAACGGCGAGAACTGTTATTGTTTGTGTATCGCGATTTAATAATTCAGAATGACTTATTTCTTAATTGATTTTGTAGAACCTATGTTGGAAAAATACTTAAATGTAATGCTTAATTCAAAGACTTTAAAGTATACTAGACGGGCTGTTTAGAAGTAAACATGCGTCACATAACGCAGCAGTATGACAGTTCACAGACAGGCAGCGCTAGAGGGGTTCTAATTGAGAGTAAGCGAGATGGTAATATTGAGTTACGGACAATTGACAGTAACTTAGTTGTACAATTTCTATGTACCGCGCAGCTTGTCTAGTAGTATACATTAAAGTCTTTGGCTTATTTGTGCTATCGATTTAGCCACAAACTGCACGCTACCACGCGTCTGACTCGTCTCTCTCCAGAATTTACTTTCAATAGAAACCAAAACTGCAGAATATATAAGCGTCACATAGGAAATAGAATGTTTAAAACCACCCAAGTCATCAAAAATATCTTAGATGCCTAAATACAGAACGCCACTTCTACGAGAATAAATAAATACACCCAACAGTCACACACATAGTCCTGACCCCATACTAGGTAAACCTGTATCGTGGGTATCAGGAACTACGAGGGACTTGCGGTCTTTGTGAATCAGACAAACATTTGTCTAGGTGCGGGAATCGAACCCACGACCTCACGCTTCGCAACCGGCTACTCGCCCGCTGCGCGACGGAGGCTGTCAATGGAATGAAAAAATGCCCGAGCAATTTATGACACGACAAATAAATTGTGATGTTACGTTGGCGAAGCGTGTAAACGTATCGCGGTCACTCGAAGGCGTTTAGGAAGATGAGTAAATGACCGCAATCAAATCACATTCAGTGAGAGCCTATAAGCACGCGGTGGCCTGCACGGCCGCGCCATGCCACTCCGCACCGCGCCGCGCCGCCTCTCCGTCTACTGTTTACAATATACGGGGATGTAATTATACAAGATGCACACCGTTCACGATCACGCTCGCTCCTCAGAGTTCAACGCTTTTGGGCAGATACGTCCTTGCGTTCGGAAATAAAATGTATGTTATTACTTAACAGCCTGTAAATTGTAGTGCAAATGTAGAGCTAATGCATCAAGAGTTCCGGGTGCGTTGCCTCAATGCGGCAAGTTACAGGATTTAAAAAGTAATTCCATTTTTGCACCGTAGTACATATTAGGATTAAAGTTAAGCACTTCGGTAAACTTTAAATCAGTTACAAAAGTTCATCTGTTACATTAGATTATATGTCTACAAATTTTTCTCTAGAGTGGCTGACCAGGCTCGGACAGGCGGTACCTATTTCATCACATATTCCCACTACATCTATTAATTCGTAAAAATTAAGATTTCCAAAGTGCATTAAAGAAAGACTCCTCACCGGTTTCAATCCACACTTTGAATTTATCAGCCATTTTAAATAATCCCCTAATCGTTTTTCACCTTAGTAGCACGCAGTTGAAAATATCTCGCAAGAGTTACTCACTATCGCACTACTAATTAAAACTGTTCCGTTTTGATTAAGTGTACAAGATGCGTCCTCATAAACCGACAATAGAGAGCAAAAAGACAGGGGGCAGATGTGAGTGGTGACCATGTAAACATCGGGGTCAGACATAGGAAGTACGCATACGTAATTGTGGCGAGTGGACACAATGAGGGGAATTGGCTAGTGCGGCGATTGTTGTGCGACCGACGCCCGCACCCATCGCCATTGATTGAATGAATGCGTGAATTTAACAAACAACGCACCACAAACGGTCCGTAAACCGTAACCAGATCGCGACGTTCCACAACATGCAACTCATTCACTTGCAACTCATTTTAATGTCATCAATTTATATTTAATAACGCACATAACATTTATTATTCAATTTTGCTATCAACGTTGAACGTCCGAACGATCGAAGTAGTTTAATGAATTTCGAACACAATATCAGATAAGCTAGACCAGACTGAAACCATCTCCTGACCCTCGGCACCCGTCCGGATATGCCAATTTCCACCGACGACGGTCCATCACACTAACGTCACGCCAGTTATCCTGTTCTATGTCGATTTGGTGCGACAAATTTCTAACTTGATTTACTTTAAAGATGAAGGAAAAGTTCTATATTTTATCAATATGAATTTACCAACAATGAAAAAAATGGGTTAAAAACTGCGTATTTACATTGTTAATGTCATTGTAACTTAAATAAAAGTACCACAAAACAAACTCAGATGTGAAGCAGATGACTTGTTAAAATGTTAGCAAAGTGAGTGACCGCTATCCGACGTACCGTTTGCCTATAGGTATGTACATCACGATATGAAACAACCACAAAACTCATAATAAATTGCCGCAAAAACAATTATCCTCTAGAAATGGAATTTTAATATTTCTGCATCTGAATAAATCCATTATTAACGGGTTAGAGGAACAAATCAGATATTGCGTGATGAAGATACGTTGAAGGAAAAAGTTGAAAACGTTATTATGCAAAATCAAGGATAAGGATTAATATTTAGGAGCTGATATTTCAATGTCTAAATAAATATTATCTGGCAGATAACTATCTAGCAATACCATACCGTTAACTAACGAAATTAGATTCCGTTAGCTACGTTTTTAATACTTACAAAGTTTTTAAATAAAAATTGTAAATAACATTGCTGTGATATAAAATTAAAAAGTTCGTTAAGGTAACTAAACCGTTAAATTCCCCAAATATCCATGCAGTATTTTCCAAGGTAAAAGCGAATGAGGGTTTCGAGAGCACTTCAAAGTGTTTGTTGGTTACCGTTGGAAGAGAGCCCGGAATTAATTTGCCAATAGAGCACGCTTTTCAGTAGACAAAGGTGCTTTGACGAAACTCCCTTGAGCGCCGCGATTCAACTTGCAAACGTTGCGAGCCTTCGCTTCTACATTACTTTATCGACTTATTTTCTCTGTTGTGAACTTGTGATACAAACTTAGGTAGTAGCCTGTACCCGTTCAAATTGACTTCAATAATACAGTTCAAAATAAAGCGTTAGCATCAGGCAGGTGGCCGATCGTAAAACTACAAGCCAAATCTATCTGTAACATGTGAAAAAAACCCTGTTGCACCGACCCCACTACGAGTGGGATAAGGGCAGATGGTAGAAGAGGAAGAATACGTTTAAAATAACGTCCCTAATAATTAACTAATTAAATGCAAATGCTTTTTTACAATACATTATGTTCACTTATTTCTTTAAAACGTGCTAATTCCATTACTCTCTGTCTCGGTGGCGAGTACGCGGTATGACTGTTGTGCTGAAGTCTCGGGTTCGATCTCCGAGTCGGGTAAAAGTGATATTGGGTTTTTCTATCACGAAATGCTTAGTATCAGGCCGGGGTCTGGAATTGTGCCCGGTACGGTAATAGGCACGCCTCCTATGACACCATGGAACGGAAATAAGCTCGGCGAAATGTTTGAGTGCGTATATGTCGATTATCTTTGTTATTATCAGCAACAAAGTGAAATTAGGTAAAATTATACAATAATTATCGCAGCTTCACCAATGTATGATGCATAAAGTGTAAGAAAGCGATTTATTGACAAAAATTGTAGCACCCACACCAAAGACTTTATATACATTAAAGTCTTTGACTCACACAAAATAATATTTACTTTAGATTTTTCATATCAGTATTACATTGATGCCTTTGTCAAAACATTTCCCAATTTTTGATACGTTATTTGAAAAAGAAACTAAGCAAGAAATGTTGCAAGCTCACGATTATGTGATTGATACAAGTATCCACACTATAATGATTAGATTCCAGGCGGTGGTCGGGGCTGGGTGCTGCCCGCCTCTGCCCGGGGCACATGCGCGGCCATGGCCACCCACCTAGCCATAATGTCGAAATTAAACAACACTGATTTGTTTTGATACTGAACTATAAGGACCAACTGGAAGGAGATTTTCGAGTTTGTAGAAATTTAAGATTCAACATTACCTATAACTCTGTAAATTTGTTTAATTCGACTGCAAACGGTTCAACGCGATCCTTTGCTTGATTCCTAGCTTCTATTTGTTTTGATTTGAAAAAAGACTTAGCTTAGTAGCTTAGCAGGACAGAATAATTCTCCAGAGATCTTACAATTTTAATTCATAATTTCACAATACATATTAGTAAAAAGTAATACCTACGAGTAACTCCTTAATAACAATTGAGATTCATAGATGTTTTATTATATATTCACATATGTACAGCTATGTAACCTATGCTATGTAAACTGTGGTTGTCTGTAAGAGATTGCCTTGAGCGAAAAGTCTGCCAATTGTACTATATTTATTGTTTTTTTTTTATGAAATAGGGGGCAACGGAGCAAGCGGGTCACCTGATGGTGAGTGATCACCATTGTATGTTTTATAATTTTTTAATGTTTTATACTTATACTCCCTATAGATATACTATATGTACACTACATTAAATTATTATAAATAATTAAATAAAAATAACCTTAAACGGACAAAAAGGATCGTGCGTGATTAGAGCAGATATACTCGTAATGCAAAATACGCTTACCCCTATCTTTCACTCCCATATTCCGGCTGGCGGGCATGGGATAAGGAAAACTTGCAACCAGCATGCGGTCCCTTTGACATATCCATTCATATCACAGTATACATGTCGCAACTACCATTGTTCAGATGAAAACTAATTTTACAAGCCTGAGTAACGTAAGATTTTTATTCGAATGGATATTGACTAAAAACAGAAATATGCTGCGGATACAGCATACTTTCAGTGACGTTTGTCAAATTTGATATCCACCGTTTATCTAGTCATACGAGTAGAAGTTGGATTAATGACTTAATTATATTTGATCAGAGATTTTGATATTTTGATTATCATCTCATAATATAGAACAAAGAAACTGGATAAAAATACATATACATACATACATACATACATACGCACTCACGCCTGTAATCCCCGAAAGGGTAGGCAGAGGTTTAACCAGTACACCCACATTTCGCCGAGCGTATCTCCGTCCCACGATGTGTTAGGGGGCGAGCCTATCGCCATACTGGGCACAAATTCCAGACTCCGGGCTGATACTGAGCACTTTACCCGACCCGGGGATCGAACCCAAGACCTCAGCTTTAGCTTAATCTTAACGCGTACGCATTACAACTGCGCCACCGAGGAGGCAGTCAGGAGAGCAGGATAAACATATTTGATAAGTATATACCACCCTGAGGCCTAATCTCTCTCACGAGTGGAGGCGACCCGTGCCTAGCAATGCGATAGTAAATAACAGGGTTGATATTATTGTATAATGTATTATACTACCTAAGAGAGGACACTTAAATAAGTCCATGTGTTTCAAATTCCAATAAATCGTGATTGTCACGGTGCGTGTAATAAAAAGCGAGACTTGGTCGGGGCCGTGTGACAGGTCCCCGATTATCAACGCATTCTGCATGGTGTGGTCGCAACCTGTCGCTTTCATCCCATTACACTACTATTATGGTTAATGGGAATGCCACGCGCTAAGAAAATTCTACTCGTACCATCGCTAATTCTCTGTGACAACCGAGAATCGCCGCGTGCAATATTATAAGAAAATGTCTATGCAATTATGTCCGCACCGCAGCACAAATGTGACTTTGTTCTCTTTACTATTTCTTATTAGTATTTTTTCTCAATATCAGGTGAAGACTTGTGTTTAAAATAAATTGGTTGCTTAATGTTGATGAATTTTTAGTACATACTTTGTTCATCAGTCATTTCGTATTCAGTGTTCAAGGCAAACGTTTAATTAGGTTTGGTCTGCAGCCTAGACACGATCAGTTTGACAGGGTAAATAATTAGACTGTCGTGATGCGAACGTCGGAGTCTGTTATCGTGACTCCATAACTGGGAAGTGACAGGACAGGCGCGGGACTTGTCGACGACATGCTCCACTGACCCATTCGATTCGGCAGGTGTGCGTGACGCAAACATCTAAAAGATGCCCATTTATCACTACCTTCTTAGAGTGAATCACTACTGACATAATATCACATAACTCTAGAGGCAATAATAAAACTTGCTGCTAAGATATTAGGTGTTTTGATTAAAATTCAATAGTTTTCAATTGTCCAAGAATAGTCGATAGTAAGACGGAATAAAAATGCGAATCAATGTTGATAAATAGGGTTCAAGAAAAATATGACTGAGCGCTTTATAAAATCCAATTTTCTTAATGAAAGTAAAGGCGCCCGAAGTGTACAAACCCAATCGATTTATTTTAGATGAGTGGGTTCTATAGAAAGTATACATGTGCAAACATCCCCCATAACAGTGAATGTAAGGAAATTCATTTTCCGAATAACAAAAG
Source organism: Mimas tiliae (assembly GCA_905332985.1). NCBI lineage: Eukaryota > Metazoa > Arthropoda > Insecta > Lepidoptera > Sphingidae > Mimas > Mimas tiliae. The sequence continues at coordinate 9,435,240 of HG995241.1, forward strand.
TGATTTAGACATTCTAGTAATTGTATTACAGTTGATGTGTAACTGCAATAGTATTCGTTTTTACTTAAAAAAATGAAAAGCTAATAAAAAGTACTAAGGTGCTTAAAATGAGACCACCCTTTTCCTTACAGTTTAATTATTTTAAAGACACTAAGATTTTTTTATATAGTATAATGTGTAAAGTGGTAAAAATATTTTAAAGCATATTTAACACTTACATCTTTTAAGTTGTTATGGTTTATAAAAACACACGCCAGCGGGGAAATTAATTATGAATTCTCCCGTGTCACCTAAAACGCTCTTACGGTAAAAGTGTAAAATAAAGTAGATAAGTAAATCCACTTCGCACTTCCTAGGATCATTCTTACTTATCTTTATTCCTAAAAGATCAGTTTTCATATCATAAATACTACTAACTTGCATTTCATTTTTAATATCTTAAAGCAGGATATATAAAATATCTTGTTTGAGTACTGGTAATTAAATTATAAATTCCTTAAAAACAATAAAAAAAAACGAAGTTTTGGCAATAGGGTAGTTTCCTATATTGAATTTTATACATTATTTTATAAGCAACAGAAAATGACACGCAAAAGAAACCCTTTTATTAAAACACAATATAAATTGGTTCAGAAATGTGCCCGCAGTTATGACTTTAAATGTTGGTATGAAGAAAAGTGGGTGCGTAGTAGGGATATCTCACTATCTCGCTTGCACGCGTGCACCATAATGAACATTTTACACAGTGACGTCAATGGTTGCATCGTCTGTCATTTGACAATTACCCCTTCCACAGGATTTGAATGGCTTCTAACTTATTTATTTTTGGTCCGATTTATAAAATTCTTTCTGCAATATATTTTGAGTAAAGTAACTTATTGATTTAAATAATAAAAAAAACTAGTCAACTACCCTATTAATTTTATACGTGCTTACTATAAACTGTTACTACATACTTGAAATTAACCGAATAAACAAGAGGAATTAAGTAGTTATATTTATTCGAGTTAAATATTTTGGACAATATCAGAAGAGTTGTCCACCTTTATACGAAATTGTATAGAAGTGTAATAAATAAATAAAATATGCAAAGTCCTACCTCCATTGCCGGCGTTGGTGATGGTCACCCAGAAGTCAATTGTTTTCTCAGGTCCGAGCTCCTCATAGTCCCACTTCTTTTTAACTTTCACTACACCACTAGGTTCAACGGTTACCCAAGGATTTTCATCACGGATCTTGAAAGTTTCACGATCGGTCTCTTTCTCGAGAGTGAATACAGCTCTTCCTTCTACCTCGCCATCAGCCTCAGTAAACTCGATTCGTTTTGTTGGTCTTACAGCTCGAGTTACCCGCCGCTTATCACGATGAAGTATTGGCAGCTCTTTTGGGTCGCGAACTAAAAATTCTAGAAAAACACGTGCCGGATGACTTTTGCGCGGTGGAGAGCCAGTGTCGTGAGCTACCACTCTCAATTCTGCTTCGTGGCTATCCGGTTCATCTGCTAATATCAGCTCTCCTGTTTGAGGCACTATTACAGCGATATTACTAGGTGACATTAGCGAATAATATACGCGATCACCATCGGCATCATGAGCGATAACTTTGCCGATATTCGAGAACCTTTGCCAACGCGCTGTTCCGTTCAGACCATCATTTTCATCCGGAGTGCCATTAACAGCAAAATAGTAAACGTCCTGTTCAAAATAAGGTTCATGGTCGTTTTCATTAGCAATATTCACGCGAATTGGGAGACTTGCTTTACTTGCCCCGTGCATATCAGTCCCTTGGATAATCAGATCGTATGCATTTTTCTCTTCAGCATCCAAAGGTTTCGTGGCTATTATCTCAACGTCTCCATCAGTTATTACGGATCTGACTTCAGGATTGAACTCCCTATCGCCTTTAGCTCGCAAACCGAAAGCGTAGGCATCGTTTCCCTTAATAATTTTATAAGCGATCGGACCAACATCGATCAATGCTGTTGCTCTTATGGGAGGTAAGTCCACCACAGACCCGAGTGGAGCGTTTTCCGGGATCTCCCCAATTAATCCATTAGTAGTAGGAAAATGCAACATTCTTCGACGATCCATTACAAAAAGATGGACTGAATGTGCTGAGCTGCTATACGGTGTTTGCTCCAATATGGCAAGGTTTATGGGCTTGTTCAGGAGTGGCGCAAGATCAGCAGTCGTCATGAGGATGCCATCGTCCAGTAAAGTAAAATAAGAAGTGAAATCTGGGTCGAGGAGTGTATAACGCGAGTTGTTCCCTACAAAGTGGCGTACTGCATGCCCCGGGCGGACGTCGTGTGGCAGCAGGGTGAGCGCGCGCGCCTGCAGCACCATGCCCAGGGCGCAAAACAGCGCTCCTACCGCCAACACAGTGCGCGCCATTGCTTTTCTTTACACAACCCACTCAGTCCAACATTTCACACCTAACAAGAAAACAAATTAACTTATATTTACTATCCATTTAAAAATTAGGTCAAAACCTAGAGAGGTGCTGAAATTATTCATTTCAAAATGGATTCTAATTACAATAATTCAACTTGCCGATTAAAATACTTAAAACATTTTTTGTTATTGGTGGATGAAGAACACGTAAAAACATACAGCTCAATTCGGTTTAACTATATGTAAATCGAACATACAGAATAACTGTATGCAGTGTAAATTATTGATAAACGTTCAAAATCAAATTCATAGCAGCGATAATAAGTTATCGTTAAATTAAATTGCATATATTATGTACATGATGCACCGCAATTTGAACTTCAGAATGTAGAGAAGAAACGTCGGCAATGTCGGTGACGGTGTAGCGAAGACGACGGCGGGCGCCGGGCGGCTAAGCGTAGGGCGGCGAGGCGGGGCACACATGCGAAGCTTTATTTAGGCGGCAGGCGGCAAACGCCGGCGTCTCGCGGCGCGTCGACCGCCGCCGTCGTCGATCAATACTCTCATTGCGCCGCCGCGGGACGTTCCACACGCCAATTTGAACTCTACGTGCCCTCTCGTTCACGACACGCCATCAAATATTCACACATTCATTTTTCTGAATAAAAGCGCACTGCATCTCTGATAAACTTAACACGTTCTACATCCACCAATGGACCTTTCATGAAAACTCGCTGCTGAGACATGCTTTAAAACTATTTTACAATATAAAACAATGCACTAAGTATGCTAATTTCTCGATATTGATGTACCTAATTTCTTAGAAACGCTGAAATGATATCCGATAATCACTTATTAATGATATTTTAAACAATCTATATATATAATTATTTACTACACACGATCATGTCTTCAGGAGCGGTAAACATGTGGTCTAAATGTAAACAACTCAATATGCACCACTGCATTTATAATGTAATTCACATAAAATCTAATTGCACTAATTCGCTACCACAGTTTTAATTGACCACACAAAAATACGTACTTTATCGAAAAGAATAAATGAATATCGATATCGAAGCGTTTGACAGGTGCGCACCGACAAGCGTCATGCAACCAAAACACAACGGCGTCGAGATGCGACTGGCCGACTGAGGGAGTCCCAGCGCGCGCGCGTATCGAGCGCACTCCGCCCGACCCCCGCCACCCCCGCAAGTACGACCCCTGTCTGTCCCGGCTACTGAAAGGTTTTTAGTTCTTAGCTTTCACCCCTCTGTTACGCCTTTTACTACAATACTACCACACCCGCCTCATGTTTCATTGTATAATTTTATAATTAGGTCCTGGGTTAATTGCAGCATTACGTTTTGATATTTAATTCTGATATTTTGTTACAAGTGAAAATTTAAATAGGGGAACGAAGTGGCCAGGTGTCCAAATACGCGGTCTTGGTAGTCGGTAATAAAAATAGTAGTGGAGAACTACTTATACAGGTACAATTTTAAAAAGAATGTAGGCAATTGATTTTAAAAATATTTCGAGTGACGGCCGACGGTCTAAACCCATTCCAGTAACTAGAAAGAGGGGGGGTCATAGAATAGCAATGGTAGGTATGTACATTATGATTACATTTTGTAGTTATATGTAATATAAGATATATTTCAAAATAAAACAAAAACTAATGGAAACATTTTATATTAAAACAGTAATATCATAGACTAGTATAAAAATAGCCAAAGCTAACAGCACTGAGCAATCTTTTGTGACATTTTAGAAATAGTAAATAAAAATATTCTTTCGTTATGAATACCATAAAGTTGCTATTAACATAACATATACATACATCAACATTAATATGTGCTATTTGCACTGTGTGCAAGAGCAATACTTGGTAACACTCATCAGTGTTACCATACAGTCATAACTAAATATGATGAGTGAATTGCTTAGGAGTCACATTATCATTTGTGTTCTTATATCTGATTTCTTTGATTGTCAGTTGTTTCCCTTGGTGTATTCTCTGGAGGTGGCTCCTCATGTCATAGGATCTTGAGAAGGAACGGTGGCAAACTGGACATTGAGTCTTTCCAGCATGTGCATCTTTATGCAGTGTCAAAGAAGTTGGATGTTTGAAGCCTTTAGGACATAACTGGCATCGAAATTTGGCAAGGTCTGATTCTGAAACAAAGGAATATTATAACAATATGTTACATGAGATCACACCTGTATTTCACAAGGGATAGGCAGAATTGCAACTAGTACACCATTTGTCCACCAAGCTTATTTCTATCATATAGGCTCTCTGCCTATTACCATATGAGGAATAATTTCCAATTTCAAACAATACATTCTGATTACCCCCTCTGGGATTTGACCCCAGCACCAACGGTCAAAGTTTTCTGCCACTAGACCAAAGAGGGGAATGTTACGTTTTTTTTTTTTTAATTCAGAACCCCAAAAAATAAAAATAAATAGACTAACCAATTGTGAGTCAGTTGTAGGTGTTATCAATCATTAAGTTGCAATAAAAGTTTTAGTAAAATGTTTTTATTTTACACATTTTAGATGATTCTTTCAAATCATCAAAATATGCATAAATGCCGAAATCATAGGCTTTAAGCCCAATTTCACGCCCATTAGGGCCATAATGTTGACTTCAAAATTTAATGGGACCAATCTTATTAAATATAACAGCATCAAAATGCTAGAGAACTGGGAAAAAAATTTACAAATACTGATATCAATATATTGTATAAAACAAAGACAATATTATATATTTATTATTTTCTGTATTTTATATTATTAATTATGACAAATTGTGTAATTGTTTATGGTCCCATGTTTATAAATAAATAAAGTCACTATCTGGATCTGCCTCTGTTTGTTATTTATTTATTTCTCCTTAACTAAGCACCTGATTTAGATGCTGTTTTCAGTATCATTTAGAGAATCTATTCTGGAAGGTTTATATGTATTATATATCAGATTATGACTCCATGGGAGCAGGGCAGTAACGTATCTGTGTTAAAACTATGAGGGGCAACTAGCATAGACATGTAACATACTATATAAGAATGATAAAACATTGCCATTGAAAATCATAAATAAAAATAATATTGAAATGAACACCCAATTACCAGTATTATTCTTTTCTGATAAATCTTCAACTGCAGTGGAACTTGTTTGTGCATCAACCTGCATTTCTTCTGCAGGCGGTGTGGCCGTTTTCATTTTTGTATTCGTATTATCATCAGTTTTTGAGGTTTCTGGCTGAACATCAATATTGCCATTTTCTTGATCAGCAATATTTTTCATTGGACCTACTTGTGGAATGTATTCATCTCTAGCGCCAGGCGCGGGCGCCAAGTTTATAGGCTCATCGGACATCACGGGCACAATATCTTCAACAAATCTACTGGTCTTGGAACTTAAATCTAGAGAGGCATTGTCAGTTATCCTTAATGTGCTTTTAGATGATTCATCTTCCGCATTATCCGTCAGTCCCTTAACCTCTAAAAGTTCGGCAGTAATAAGGAATGACTCCAATTGCTCTTGGAATATGTTCACCTCACCGTGGTACATGAAGTTAATGATAGCGTTGAGGTCCTCAAATTTGAAGTTCCTGAAAATGATGACAGGATGCTGGCAAGGATTCTCTTTGAATATTTGCTTGAAGTAACTACTGCAAGCGGATAACAACATTTTGTGAGCTTTAATTTTACCACCATCGCAACACAGCGTGACGTCCACCAGGTCATTCTCAAATCGTAGAACATTAAACGCTTCTGTTACATGAGACACGTAGTTGTTCCAACGTAATGAGAACTGCGGTGCATTATTCATTCTATAGTGAAAATGTACCCTGTTACGAAAACAAAAACCCAAAATTTCGTCAAACCACTTGCCAGATAATGGATGACAGTTGACAGTCCTAAATAGGGCTGCCAGTAGAGATAGCTTATTTTATACTTGAGGGTCCGTTACATTATTCAAAAATGACTTGCTGAATACGAACAGTAGTAAAGAATCGAAAAAAGATACAAGAATGATTATTAATTCTACTACATAAAACTATCTTAAGTTTGTATCTGCTTACGTATCCAATTACACGTAAGATTCCACGATATATAGAAGATACAATAAACGTTCAATATACAGTTTTTATATCTTATTATTTATTCTGGCAGTTTTAAACCAATGACAATGAAACCATAGATTGTTAGCTCATGTAAAGGTCAGTACTCAGTACCGTTGACTGACAAGTCAGTACCTACTACACGTAGAGGAACTTATAGATAAGGCACCGTGTAACCACGTATGAGATCACACAACCCTTGTTTGAATCGGATTATAAATTCTAAAATGCAGCAATAAACCATTTTTATGGTTTTACAATACGCCGAGTGCACTTTCAGACACTTTATAATTCGAGAACACATATAATTTTATAAAATGTATTTTCGGACACCAATGTTTAACTCCACAAACTTGGTATCAAATAGCAACAGCGATAAAGCCAAAAAATAAGTAATTTTATCTCTTTCACACTTAGTGTATTTTTCGTTGACTGAGTATCTAATAGACTCCTACCTAAGGTGTCGCAGAAAGAGACAAGGATACAATTTCGAGGGTTACCGCGTCAAAAACAAATTACCCCACAATTTGTTTTGTTACGTGACGTCATGTACTACAATTTCTTGAGAAATAATAGGTTCTTGCTTTTGTGAGTAAATAATACAACATGGTTATTTTCAATTACCTTTTATTATTTAAATATTATTTTTATTAGCTTTAGATGAGACGCGCAAGTCACTCACCTGGTGATAAGAACCTCGAATTATGAAGTACTACATGGCACTGAATTACGCTCATCACCCAGATACATAAGGTGTTGTGTCACAATGCCAAGTAAATTCACTGGCGCGGGCGTCAATGTCCTTCAACAATAACATAACAACATAACAGTAGTAAAACACACTGCTGCTTGGCGGCAGAAATAGACAAACCGGTGATACCCACCCAGACGGCCTCTCGCATACGATGGTCTGTATGTAGTTTGTGAGAAATCTCCCTTAGTAATTTATTTGTCTATAAAATGTACACCATTACAGTTTGAAGCAGGTCAATGTACATAATAGTTTTAAAAATGTTAAACTCAAAACATATGGACCAAACTTAGAGTGGTAGAGCCACGCTGTAGACACTTGTCTACAGCATGTATGTGCCGGCTCGTCCGGGTCATTATCACTGTCTCACAGAAAACCGGCGTAAAGTAGCAGCTTGCTGCTGCGTTTCGTACGGTAAGTGAGATCCCTGGAGGTACAAACCCCCTCCCCTTCCCAATCCCTTATATATCCCTTTCCTTTAAGGTCGGCAACGCACCCATGATTATTTTGATATTGTAGGCGTACATGGGCGGTGGAGATCACTTACCATCAGGTGACCCACTTGCTCGTTTGCTCTGTCATGCATGTTTGTTTTGTCATGCTATGCTTAGTATCAGCCCGGAGTCTGGAATTGTGCCCGGTATGGCGATAAAGTTTGCGTCCTATCACATCATGGGACGAATATAAACTAGGCGAAATGTGGGTATACTAGTTCGGTACACCTCTGCCTACCCGTTTGGGGAAAACAGGCGTGAGTGCGTATTTAATTTAACTGTATTTTCTGAATATTTGAATTCTGTGGTTACTTATTATTGTGACAAGAATTACTATTGCTATATTAAAAAGCCTTTACTCTAATATAAATACCATTATATATCGGTTTGTGATCCTAATAAATAAAATAATATTTAAAATATAATTAATTTAGGTACTTTTTCTATTGATTATTGCTATACATGCTTAAACTAAATATTTACCAGAATAGGTACAGCATTACAAAGCAGTACAGTCAGTTTCTTCTTTTTGAATAATACATTTTTCTCTAAATGTTGCTAAAAATTATTGATGATGGTTTTGGTGTCTAATATCAATGTCTTACGTTGATACAATCCAATTCTAGAGTAAAACATTATCTTCAGGAAAACTGAAACGAGTCATTTCATACATCATTAACACATTTCTTATATTTAATTTTATTATTAATGCATACTGCAAAATTAATATTTCCCATAATATGGGGTAATAATTTATTGAAATTTCGGCAACACCAAACGGAGTAATTTTGTTTGGTTATAAATTTTATTATTTATTATTTACTTTGATTAATGCTTTACTACTAAGAATTTTACTTCAAGAATACTCTAAAAACAATAACATATTTTTTTACAGCTTTATTACTGATAAAGCGTGGTATAATTACGAATGAAAAGATAAGTCCGGCATTTTCCATCCACTATCACTTTTACACCCTAAAGCATACACCGCACCTTGGTTACTTCGAAAATTATATAAATAGTAAGTCGACGTTGCTATCAAGAACAAATAATCGAATGTATTTTTACTTTAATAATTAATTATTTTACCAGGAAGACAATAGACAACTATACGTCAACTGTCAAACTTTGTTTATGCAAGTAGTTTGATATACTTCAAATACTAAACATTCGTCATGAAACAAGAAATATGATCGTTCTGTTTCATTCTTTTATACGATACCACCATAAGTAGCTCTTTTTCTTGTGCGAATGCGACAAAAGCTATGAATTTCTCTAGGTATTCTCCCTCTACGGTATTTTTAAGTCTCTTTCGCTGTGTAGTAAAACAGATGGTCTTCATTTATAGGTTTCTCTATGTACGCTACTACATGTTTAGTCATCGATATAGTATTCTACCAAATTGAACATGACAGCTTAAAAAACGGCCGGAAAAATAAGAGCACAAATAATGTTGTGCTCTTATTTCAGATTAGTATGTTCCAGTCATAGCCAACGTGAGGACGTGTCAAAATGCCGCGGTGCGCGTATACAAATTAACCATCCAACCAAAAATAATCATCTTAATTGGAAATTGCCAAAGGCATAGGCATTACTAAAAACGGCGATTCCCAAACTGCAGGTATATATAATATGTATAATAAACTAACAGTCATGAGAGATGAAATAAATGTGAAGCTTTAAACAGGGTGTATCATAATTTTGTATATTTAAATTGCAGATTCACGTCCAACAAAAAAAATGTAAGCACCGGTATTAGCAGAAACGATAACATCAAGTGTTGTAATATATTTGTATCTTTTATGTTAATTTTCTATTTTAAACTTGTGTTTTTATTGTGAAATTACTTTTATTTTTAAGTGCCATTACAAATTTACAAATTTTACATAATATCTTCAATCAATAGAGAGTTTTCAATTTAAATATGACTACAAACTTAATAAAATAGCATTAGGTATACTCAGATGAGACCGTTTCAACAATGTCGTCTGGTTCGAAATCCTTAATATAATAAGAAATAATATGTCGATTTATGACTATGCGAACATGTCACTTTCACAATAATTCTAAGTAATCTTCATTGCACCACACTTGTTCTCCACTCGTACCGTACCCAAAGTAATTATGGGCGCATTCCGGTACAACTTAGCTCGACAGGGATGTTATTTATTATTTCGAATGCTAGAGCCACGCTGAAGACAGTTTAGTCTCCAGCACGAATGGGTTGGCTCGACCGGGTTGTTACCACTGTCTCATAGACAACCGATGTAAAGTAGCGGCTTGCTGCTGCATTTCGTACGGCCAGTGAGGTATACGGAGGCCCAAACCCCTCCAAGGAAAAGGAAAGGGAAAGAGTCCAAAGGAAGGGAAGGAAGAGAAAGCGTTCTTTAAGGTCGACAATTCACCCATGATTATTTTGGCATTGTGGGCGTACATGGGTGGTGGAAATTACTCACCATCAAGTGACCCACTTGCTCGTTTGCCAATGTAGGCCTATGCTATAAAAAAAGTTATCGCTTAACTACGTTTTGGCAGTTCGTTTCGCATCATCAAACCCTGATCACCATCTAAACCCAATTACTCTTCAAAACCTATTCAATGAGCCCAAACACAATATATTTGCTATTAATTACCGAAGAGTTGGAAGCTGCAGAGGGCTTGTTGCACCATCGGCTCAGTTTCACCTAGCTAAGAACACCCCTCTTTTTGTCGGGGGTAAAAAACATACGGCTAAGTTTCTTAGTGCTTCATCTCAGATTACTGAGCATTTCCGAAGCACCAGTAAATTTTAAACATGAAGTGTAAAAGGTGGCTCTTGGTGGCTCTTCATTTTAAAAATATATTTATTTCAATATTTAAAAAAGTAATATTTAATAGAGCAAAACTTAACTACTTAAAAAAAAACATTATTACTCCATGGGATTTCATGTTCGTCATGACAACCACGTGACTAATTTTATTTGAAGCGTTAGCGCTATGCATATAAAGTTGAATTTTAATAAAAGCCTGACGCAGACCAGATAGATGAAACTCAAGACATTTTCGTGCGTCAAGTTTGTATGAGAAGTTACATCTAGAGTATTTATGATCGAAGTGTTTAGTCGATTTTATTGATTAAAAATTTGATTATTTATGATGAGTCTTGGCAAATATGACTTTAAATGGATAAAGAGAGACCAACGGAGAGAAACACTTATCTAGTTTTTTTTGGATCGTTTTTTTATCTACAGTTTTTATTCTAATGAATTTATTGAAAGAATCATCAAAAGCGATGCTTAGTGTAGATTTTTTGTACACGTGATTGGTTCATTTTTGTTTGGCGCCAACATAAATGTACAAATATTGTTTATTAGTAATAGTGAGACACGTGTTTCTTATTTATCTCCGAAAAAGACTCACGTGGGCGGCGCGGGGCCACATGCATAATACACACACTGAATAATTAGAAAAAAATACTGGCAGCCCTGTCCGGCTGATTATGACAGCTGACAGTTATCAGCTGTGGTGAATTGTGGTTTATTCTCTAAAATAGTTAAAATTTATTTAAAAATACATACACGTACAAATTTGATTCAACAAATAAATAACACCAAATTGTGGATTACCATCATGGTGAGATTGTTCATATTCATTTTTATAGGATATTATTCCACCAATGATGTTTTTAGTGTCTAAAAATATTCACATATTATCAAAATTAACTATGATGTGAATAATAAACGTAACAATGACAGTAAATAACTAAAATAGTAATTAAATTAACTTTTTTAGCACGGCCGAGTAAAAGTTAGAACCTCTGAAGAGGAAAAAGCACGAAAAGAAAAAGAAAGGCAAGAGAAATTAAAAGTTTTTAAAAATGCTATGCAAAGGATACAGGACAAGGTACGTAACAAAAAAATTACCTATCGTTTGAACATATTAAGTTATAGCAAGATGTTTACTGAGTCATGATTTTATCATCTACTTTTCATGCATGTCTTCATTTTCCTATAACAAACTTATATAATTAGGTATTTTACAATATTAGCTGAATGGTGATGTTGCAGCAGCCTCTCATTATATTACTCATTAGGGTTTAACCTTGACTAGCATTGCTTTTCTTTACCTCTTTCTTTCTTTTCATTATGGTCACATCTTATTTGGGGTTAATACACTTATACACCTCATATGTTTTCACTTTTCACCTCAACAATCTATTTTGTGTTTTCATTGAGTCTATGTGAGCTAAGAATATTTGTGTTTGCTAAGTCTATGTCTATACATAGAATAGGGTAGTTGACTAGATTTTTTTTATTATTTAAATCAATAAGTTATGTTACTCAAAATCTATTGCAGAAAGAATTTTATAAATCGGACCAAAAATAAATAAGATAGAAGCCATTCAAATCCTGTAGAAGGGGTAATTGTCAAATGACAGACGATGCAACCTTTGACGTCACTGTGTAAAATGTTCATTATAGTGCACGCGTGCAAGCGAGATAGTGAGATATCCCTACTACGCACCCACTTTTCCTCATACCAACATTTAAAATCATAACTGCGGGCACATTTCTGAACCAATTTTGATTGTGTTTTAATAAAATCGTTTCTTTTGCGTATCATTTTCTATTGTTTATAAAATAATGTATAAAATTCAATATAGGAAACTACCCTATTAGCTATAGCTATATAAGGTATTTTATAACAAACTTATATAATTAGGTATTTTACAATATTAGCTGAATGGTGATGTTGCAGCAGCCTCTCATTATATTACTCATTAGGTTTAACCTTGACTAGCATTGCTTTTCTTTACCTCTTTCTTTCTTTTCATTATGGTCACATCTTATTTGGGGTTAATACACTTATACACCTCATATGTTTTCACTTTTCACCTCAACAATCTATTTTGTGTTTTCATTGAGTCTATGTGAGCTAAGAATATTTGTGTTTGCTAAGTCTATGTCTATACATAGAATTAGCTATAGCTATATAAGGTATTTTATAATAGTGCTTTCTTTCTCTTCCCTATGTTTGTTTTTCTCTCTAAGTATACTAAAGACCTATTTCACAATGTCCATGTACAATTTTTGAAAGTTCATAATAGACATATTTCTACCGGTATACATACATATATGTATGTATATTACACAATTTGACTTCTGTTTATGAGTGAATGTTTGATGAATAAACTTATGTGTGTATCTTAAATTTCGAATTTTACACAATTAATGTTAATTCTGCTTATAACTTTCAGAGAAAAAAGTCTGAGTTGGACAAAGAATTGTTGGAACTCACTGGTAAAGTGTTATCATCTAATCCTGATATCTACACATTGTGGAATATAAGAAGGGAAATATTGAATATATTTAGGTACAAATACTTTTTTCTACTTCAAATTCAAATTATTATACTGTTCATTAATTGTAACCTCTGATATAAGAGAGGTCTTATAAGTTGGCCCTTTGTCTGTCTGTAGTGTATACATTAAAAAACCAATTTCAAAGTCTTTTGTTTTTATTTGAATGTTAGTTTAATCAAGATGGATTTTTTGCTATGTTTGAAGTAAATCTGTGTAGTTGTGTGATTTAATTTATTTTATATCCAAAACCATAATTTTACAGGAAGAATATTGAAGGAGAAGAGATGTCGCAGATGTATGATGCAGAGTTACATTTAACTGAATATTGTTTGAAAGTTAACCCAAAGTCATACTGTGCATGGCATCAAAGGGAGTGGGTACTCACCACAAGATTAGACCCCAATTGGAACAAAGAGTTATCCCTATGCAACACCTACCTTAACTTGGATGAACGAAATTGTTAGTTTTCTTTTGTTTTATACAAAAAATAAATCAATACAGTCAGTTTGGGTAACATTTTTAGCAGTTTTTAATGAAACATGCTCCCATTTAAATTATTGGTAACAATTATTTTATTAGATAAGTGTTGTTCTTTTAACTTTGTTTTTAAATGTAATATGATAATTTTCTTTTTTTTTTATTTGCAGTTCATACATGGGATTACAGAAGATTTATTGTCAGCCAGTGCAAGCCTCCCCTCAAAGGAGAGTTTGATTTTACTACTGAGAAGTTGTATGATAATTTCTCAAATTATTCTGCTTGGCATTATAGGAGTAAGATGCTAGTTGAATTATATCCTGATGTACAAGGTAATTTTTTATAATGGAGAGTACCAGTAGCTCACAAATGGCAAACTATAAGAGGGTATTGTACCTGTGCCCATCCACAGCAAAAATAACATAAAAGAATTTTACACTAATTGAATGTGAATTAGTATACATAAATAAATTAAATATATATAATTAATAATGGTCATAATACTGAGAAAATCCCAAAAATAAAATGCTATTTTGTTACTTTTTCTGAAAATAACTGAATTAATATTTTTATTAACTATTTTATAATGTTTTTTTTTTTGTTTATAGGAGGAAGACCAATTGAAGATAGTCATCATAAGCATGAATTAAAAATGGTACAAAATGCAGCATTTACTGACCCTGATGATACTAGTGCTTGGTTTTATCAAAGATGGGTATTAGGTAAGATATTAACAAAAATATATTCTTTATTAAAATTTGGTACCAGACGAAATCTATTTGCCTTAACATTTAAAAGTATGAGCATTTAGTATTTATTAAGCCTCATTTTAATCATTATTTATGGATTAGAAAAATTTGTATACATTTTTGAAATATCTATAGAGAATATTTTAAGGGTGTTTTTAATATATTTACAGGAGCTGTAAAAACAACAACATCATTAGTTGTTTACACAATTACACCTTTGAAAACCACTTTTGCGTTTAGTAAATATGTCGATAAAGAATTTGTTAGATCTAAAACACATTTATATATAAATAATCAAATTGTAAATGGTGAATGGAGATCAAGTGTTGGTAATCAATATGACTTACTGTGGATATTTGATCACACTACTCCAATAAAAGATGATCTGGATGTCAAGGTTTGTAAGATTTATTTTATTACTAAGTTATTCAATTTTAAACCATGTTCAAAAAAGGAGAAAGTTCTTAATTTGTCTGTGCTTTTTATGTATATGATGTCTATATGATATCTCCGCAAAATGTTGACGGATTTTAATGATTATTTTTTGTATTAAACAGTATTCGGTATGGTATATCTCAAAGCAGTCCTATTGGTATAAAGGTTTAGATTTGATGACAGTATGAGGTGAATGGAAACTCTTCAACATTGCCACCACAACTGTATGTAGCAGTTAACATTGTAAAATAAAACAATTATATTTAAAACCGAAATTAACACTTAAGTAGAAAATTACATTAATATGTCAAACAAGAAATAGTCAAGATTTTCCAGAATCGGTACTGCCAGTTCAATGAAATTTAGTTTTATAATAATACAATTCATTTTTGTTTGTGTTAGGTACGGCTATGACGTCATGTTATCTCCAACTGTGATGTATGTACCGAGTTCAGTGTTAACATATTTATTTTAAATTATAGACTGAGTTTGAAACCGAAGATGGAAGTATCCAAACAATTCCTTGTACATATTATGATGATTCCTCATATATAGGCAAGAATGAAATAAGCTTTCAAAGACAATATTCACAAGCTGTTGTCGAGGAATTAAATAATCAACTTGATTCCTGCCGACAATTACTGGCCTTGGAGCCAGATAGCAAATGTAAGGGTACTAATTAAATTTTACTTATAATTATTAGGCTTATCTAACTTGCACTAGCACAGCGTTACCAAAAAATACATTGTTATCTGCCAGATAAAGTAAGTATTAAACAAGCAATTTAGGAAGAACTACTTTGATATAATTATGCTTCTCCGTACATATTAAAAGTGTACCTAATAATTATATATTTTACTGTCCTAGTAAATATTAGGTATACTGAGTAGGTCCCATGAAATTCACAGTATGAAATAAAGATATTCGGAATCAATAATAAATACATACGCACTCACGCCTGTAATCCTGAAGGGGTAGGCAGAGGTGTAACCAGTACACCCATATTTCGCCGAGCGTATCTCAGTCCCATGATGTGATAGGGGGCGAGCCTCTCGCCATACCGGGCACAAATTCCAGACTCCGGGCTGATACTCTGAGCTTTTCGTAATAGAAAAACCCAATATCACTTTTACTCGACCCGGGGATCGAACTAGAGACATCAGCATCAGCCTCAGTCGTAACGAGTACGCATTACAACTGCGCCACCGAGGCAGTCAATAATAAATGTAATTAAAAAAAACGAAACATACGCTATACGTTTCGATTTCGCTATATTCTTATATTTTATTCGGATATTGAAAAGCGGACCTTCAGTGTAAATTTCGCTATCGTTTTGTTATTGCAGTACCTAAACGTACCTAATGAACCAGTATATTTTTTGTTAACAAATCTAATTTGATTTTTTCAGGGACTTTACTTACGACTACAGTAATTCTGTATTGCATTGATGCAAAAAAATACCACTCAGAGGTGATACAAAATCTGCATCTTTTAAAAAATATTGATAAGCTAAGGACAGGTTATTACGATGATTTAATAGCAAAATGGAGTATTGAACAACAACTGGGCAAGGATTTCAAGGAAAAGGAAAGTAGGCAGTTAAAGATAGCATTTGATGAAAGGATTGCATGCTTGCCTCATCTACAGTATTACAGCTACTGTGAAGAAGTTGATTTATCTAACCAAAACTTGACTTCTAAAATATTGCCAACTTTAGTTGTGCTTCAACATTGTAGAGTAAGTTCCATTATTTGAATATCTTATCTTTTACCCTGGCAAGGTAAACCGACTACTCTGCACCTGATAATAAATACAGTATGTACTGCTGAAATATAAAGTCAATCGTGGAGAACCGTTGCGTCCCTCGATGATCGTCAGAATTTTGCCGGTTTATATATATGTGTATATCTCCCCAGAGGGGTTGACGTGAGGCAGGCGGCCGGTGGTAACTACAAGCCAAATATTTCTGTAATATTTTTTAAAAGCATACGCCGACCCCACTGCATGTGGAATAAGGACAGGTGGAAGAACAAGAAGATATATCTATGGTGGAGACGTCTGCGAGTTGCACAGATAGGTGATCAGCCCACGTCAGTGAAATCTTTTCACCCAGTATTGTATTGTATTTGTATTTATGGTGGGGACGTCTGCGAGTAGCACAGACGGGTGATCAGCTCACTTAGGTTGAACCATTTCACCCTTAATCCCAGTCCGAGTGGCACTACCACTCCCCCCCCCCTGCACCCCTCTGAGAGAAGGTCCACCGATAGGGTTTCGGCTGCAGCTCAGACAGGCCTTTTGGGGTATCATGGCTATCTTCCAGATTGGCACCTTTCCGATATTCACTTCTGCCCAGTCCCGCGACTTTGATCCCTCGGGACCATTGCGTCAGGACCGTCAGGGCGAGCTGCGCTCAGCCTGTACGTAGAGCGTATCTGCTGCTTGGCGTTGTCTGCCTGCATACTCTTCGCACCTCTAGCCGATACCCTCTTTTCAGGATTCGGGGTCACCAGCCTTTCCTTGGCTATTCGTGGTAGTCTAACTTTTCACCCTTAATCCTAGTTAGGGTGGCGCACCTACTCCTGCTGCGAATCGACTCTTATTTACTAGTAACCCTCTAATGGCCGTTCCCTATATTCTGTCTGTCTTTAGTTTTGCTATACCGGCGATAGAAAATTTTATCTATTTTCCGTTTTACCGTCCCAATAAACTTACTAATGATAGGTAATCCTATTGTTCATGGCTGTCTACTGATGAGAGGACTGATAGCTGACTACAGATATACAACACTATGAAAATGACAGTTCAAGCGTCCCAATATTTTTTATGTGCTATCTGTCGATAAAGTTATTTAGTTTTTTCTTTATCGGTAGATTTTGACCGATAAACAGATATCCTCGGCTGTAAAAAAACGAAATAAATAACGCATTTTGAAGAAATAGCCATAAGTATACAAGGCTTACATGGCACTTGCACTGCAATACAAAAAACTAAATAAATTATATAAAAATCTAAAAGAAAATATTAAAAAAATCTAAAATTCCCATAAATAAAAATAATGCACCGTGTTGATATTTAAATTAAGTGCAAGAGACATATAAATATTTGTTAATGCGAACAAAATAATTCCCCACTTCAGTAAAATCCCCCAAATTCGCTTGGGATTTTTGTTCAAAGGACTTGTATTCAGAGCCGTAATGTATTGACAGTAAAACGTTTCGTTATTACATTGTGTTTTGCAACATAATAAGTATTTCTCGTTATTATTATTTTATTTACAGTGGTAAAAAATAAGATTTATAGATAAATGTTAAATTAAAACTTATATTTCTAATCTAAATCATATCTTCATATTTTCTAACATAAATTAAACAATAGTTCCTCTTTCTCAGCTTGTATGAACATAACGCACAAGAGGGTCCAGATAAACTGCCTATCTATTGCTATCATAGTATCCGACGTGCATATCTAAAAAATAGGGACGATTCCAAGCAGTAGATAGAACAATACGGATGTTTGACGATAGCTATCTATCGTGAAATTGAAGATTAATATTGGGAACGGCCATAAGAGGTGATATTCACTGTTGGGGGTTTCAGTTGCAGTTCAGACAGGCCTTTATGGCATAGTGGTGTTCTTCAAAATTTGCACCTTTCCGAGTTGTCCACAGCTGCCATCTGCCCAGCTGCTTACCAGCTTAGAAATAGAATAGTATAGAACTGGCCGAAACGAGCCACTATAGCAGGTTTTTCACCATGTGGTTGCTATCAGTTAATTATCAAAATGTATCAGATGTCAATCCCATCAGAAAAATCTATAATGTTTAAATAATATAATAAATAAAAAAATAAAATTCTTAATTACAGAAATTAACACTGGAAAACAACCACCTCACAACATTAAGACACTTTCCTTCTTTGGATCTAGAAGAGCTCAATTTAAAAGGAAATAATTTAGACATCAATGAAATAGAAATGTTTAAAGAGAAGTATAATTATAAGATCATTTATTGAACTATTTAATATGTATCTGTTAATTAACAGACTGTAATATACTTACATGAATTATGTAAAATACTTACACTATTTTTGCACCTACATTGGTTTCTTTGTACTAATAAACTTTATACTATGAAACACTATAACCATAGAAATTAACAGAAATATCATTTCATTTTGTATACATAGAAAATAATAATAAAGGGACCAACTCTGCAGACACTAATAACAGTTAACTTTGTATTTGTACCATGTTGGGTTTTATATAATCATAAATGTAAATGAACACTTATATGAACACAAAGCAATGTAATTTATTAAAACAGAACTGTGTTTAGAACTGGGCCCTACCATTCATATTGGTTTATTTATATTTTGTGAAGTAGCCAATACAGGTGGACTGGGTAAACACAGACCAGTTATAAATTGAATGATTTCTGGTAGGTTATACTACTTCGCATGCTCAACATCTTGTGTAACACGGCTGCACACACTATTCAGTTGGGACTCCTGCACATGTTTTTCCATACCCACTACACAAGTAATGGTAGGCAGTGGCTTTGCTGTGCTCTGTCATTGCCGGCGGTAACCACTTACCATCAGGTGGGCCGCCTGTCCGTCTGTCTATCTGGGCAATAAAAAAAACACAAAACATCATTGTTTATATACACTATTCTCCTGTTCAGGTATTTTTATTTAATGTTTCATAAAACATATGCTATCAAAAATGGTTTAGGTCGTAAACGACATGCTGCTTCCCTCCACCAGCGCGTAGGCGAAATGTGGAGAAGTTTTCCAACAGTATGGACAGCAAAAATATTGTTTCCATCTACACAAAACAAAGTACGGTCAACAAAAATCTGTAGCGAAACAGTGTTTTGTGTAGTGTGTAGGGAAAACCATGTGAAGGAGACACAACTATACATGCACCACTCACTTGATCACCTTACAGATTGTAGTACATACACGATCTATTTATATGCAGGTATGTGAATGATTAGGATAAACAAATTGTATAATCAATAAATATACCCCCACTAGCCATCTGCACTGGCTACTTTACAACATAGAAATAAGTAATTCTATACAGTAAATACATTTCCATTAAACATGATACCTACCTACATAACTTTTTGAACATTATTACATATTTTAATTAAAGAATTACCACTAGCGACACTATATCTTTAACAGTTACAGAATCGTGCCATTAATATGCGGGATAACAGTGGCGCCATCTAATCTGCCGTAAACACGAAGTTTAAAATAAAATCTCTAAGGGTCGCCGGTCGCAGCCACGGCACGCTCGCTTAGTACGCTCCAATAGCGCATTTTGGTTAAAAGAATTTATTTTACTATTTTAGTAAAAGAATTATCGAAATCAGTGCATTAATGACAAAGTTTTTATCTATTTCCGATTTCACATCTTAGGGGTTTATTATTATAGTTTTGACCGGCAAACGAGCAAATGGACCACTACTCTGCTACTTTATGTCGGTTTTCGGTGAGACAGTGGTAACGACCCGGTTGAGCCGGCCATTCATGCTATAGACAAAACTGTCTACATCATGGCTTTACCACTCACAACTAACTCTTAACACTGTATTATTCTTGAAATTTAAATAGAAACTACTACGTTTTTTTTACATTGGAAAAAAATAGGTTCAACCAACAATGAAGGCTAAACATAACAGAGAATACTACGTTACGGTACTTTAAAGTTTAAACGGTCTTATTAAATTACCATAAAAACCGTGAACACTTTTCGGCAGACTAGGTGACGGACGCCACTTTTATGCAAAACCTGCGGATCTTTAATAGCGATAAAGTAAGGGTAGCAGTATTCTATACATTTCGTGTACTTGAACATATCAGGTATTATGTTACCTCAATGTTTTTTATAACTTCATCAATATTATGTATAAGTAGCTATGTATTTGAAACAAACATACACCAAAATCACAAGAAAAGAATGTTTACATACAATGTTTATAAAAATATACTAAAGTATCTCTCACATTCAAATCAAGTTTTGTCTTAACATTCTATTATTGCTATTTATTGAACAGGCATGTATTTATTGCAAGTAACATAGCTAGCACCAGGGAATTATTATTTATTATTATAAGTGAATTAAAGGAAATACATTTTAAGCAAATATTAAGATGCAACAGACATTTCCAAGATTTTTTAAAATCGGAATGTGGCGTAACGCATAAACTTATACTAAACGCAAAAAACTGTATTCTATACAATTAAAAAGAACCGACGAAAAATTTTATTCAGTGGAATTCAAAAAAAGTAAAGTCGCATAAAAAGTCCCAAATTACCACTCAAATGTCTGCATTTAGTTTTTTTTTTAAAAGTTAGTGAATGTCTCAGAGTGAAGAGCACAGTCCAATGCCAGGCAGTACTTTGTGATTAAAAAATCAGTGTGGTGTGTATATGGACAGGTGTGACATTTACCATCAGGGGAGCAATCTGTTTGTTTCGTCACTCAGGCTTATAAAAAAGAAAAGAATTGCCTTCAACACCTATAGCCTTTCTTTCCCCCTAGCTATGCAACTTCATATCATACTTGAATCACCAATCATCAAGTCATAGTATAAAACCATAATTTTTTGTCTTCAGTCATGTTCATTGTAATATGATGACAAATATTTGCACTGTTATCACTAAATAAAGAAATTAATAACTTGAAAGTTCTTGTATTATTTGTCATTAAAATACTTCCAATCTGCTTGAAGATTCAATGCTCCAGTTACAGTTTTATATACCAAATGTAATAAAACATCCTCATCCCAATATAGCTTTCCACATGATTCACATAACATAGCCTGCTTGTTTGATTTGTACAGTTTATTCACATTACTTATTTCAATTGGCACATTCTTACTTGTCTTACACGGATTAATGGGGCCAGTGGGTACAGGTTGGAAGTCATCACAATCTGAGTCACTTAGAAAATTTTCATAATTTGGATCTTCATCATCCCAGTCATAGGTATATTTTACCTCTATATTACCATTTGGTGCTGTCATATAGTCATTACAAATCTTTTTTACTTCATCAATATTCATTTTTTTCAAGTCAATACTGTTACAATTGATACATAAACTAAAAAGATCACTTTCCTTAATTATTAAATTAAAGTAATTGATTATTCTTTGTAACTGATCAGTAATGGTACCTTTGCCTACATCTAATATTGAGTTTTGTGGAAAATTAACTGTAGGTGTGCATTTATATTTGCTCAATAAAACTAAACGATCCTCTGATATTGCCAAATTGATGATGTCATGCCATTGCAATGATTTTGGCATAGCTGAAGTGTCTATTCCACAATATCTTAAATAGGGCATTAGTTGTGTCAACTCAAAATCAACAAAAAATTTGATTTCCTTTGGTGACCTTGTTTGAATTGGTAAAAAACTAGATTGTATCCTTTCTATGACTCTAGGTTTTTTAGAAGATTTCTTTTTGTTTTCTAGCATAACATCATTACAAATTTGTTCAAAATTTAAACCCTGTTCATAGCTCAGTGTCTGAAGACATTCATAAACTTGAATGAGGACAAAGGCATCAAGAGCAGCATACAATATTTGTGTTTCCCTTAAGGGTCTTAACTCCCAATTGGAACACTGTTCTGACTTTTCCAGAGGTACACCAAAACATGATTGAACAAGACAGCTTAGGCCATTACCTCCACTGTCACATTTGACTGGTAAATTCAATTTATTATTGATAAGAGTTTTCCATAGCAAACATAAGTCTAACAAGCCTTCCCCTTTTAGTTTTATATTTCCCAAACCATTTATTGATGATTTCATTTCTCTCAAATCTTGTTCAAGTGCAAAGCCTAGTTTTATGATCTCAGCATTTTCTAAGAAAGATTTATTAAATGTGGACCAAAAACTAGCATAATCTTTTGAGTTCATTATCAGTGTATCTATTAAATACACATTGTATTTTGTTGCAATCTGGACCAAGGCAACTTGAGATTGTGTTGCTCCAAATGATGGTTTCCATTCACAATCTAAACTCACTACACTATGTGCTTTCAAGTTTTGAATTAAATCATAAAATTTCTCTCCAGTGTCTATCATTACAACATGATCTCTAGATAAATTGAACTTAAAATAATCCTGATTGGGATTTTCATCATTGTCCCAGTTTTCTTCCTCTGGAACTTCTTTTAAAGATAAATCTCTCAATGCTAGAGGCAGTTCATTTTCAGACAATTTTAAATATTCAGCCCACTTGAGTGCTTCATTTTTGTCATAATCAACTAGCATGTCAATGAATTCTTGTGCCGAAGCTGCATTTTGTCTGAGCGAGTCCTTAACTAAGTCATCCCAAACTGATGAACTTACATTATGTTCCTGATATCTTTGATATATCAAATACTTCAATCCACCTGTAGTCCTATTCTTACTGAGATTTTTGCATGTCTCAATTGGAATGTTAAATTTATTACAAAGTCTTGCAACCAGCTTACCCAGAGGTTTATAGTGTATTTTTTCAAATTTCACATTGTATATTTTATTCTCCTCAATATAATTTTGAGCATACTCTCTTAAAGCAAAATTCCTATCTAGCAATCTGTCCAAAAAGAGTAGTAACGGTTTTACCTGACTAGGACATTCTGATAAGTAATCATCAATCATATTATTTTTATCCTGTAAGATCAGAGGGAACATCAGCCTTTCAACAGGTATATCATCAAATGCCTCCATAGCTATCACAACTTGAGATGCTTGTTTACAGTTGTCCTTTTTTATCATATCTTTAATTATAGGTATAATAAGGTGCTTTATTTTTGAAAGCTGATACGTATTTACAATAAGGTTGAGAAAATGTTGATTTCTTTGTAGTGTTGCTATGTGAAATGCTGGTAACATAAGAGATTCATCAGGAGATTTTCGACTAGACTGAAACCATTTCAATAAAGTTTCAATCAAAAAGTGTGGTAGCGACTTCGGTTTGCAATCTTTGTGGTCTTCACATTTAATAATGAAAACTAGAGCCACACGATACGGGTCTTGTATGTTTTCATAAAATAGAAGTATACTATTCTCGATCGCAACACTCTTCTTCCATGTTCGCCAAGTTGTTCTCAACTGTTCAAACCAGTTTTGGGTGTTTTCATCCAAATCTACGTTCAGACCCATAGACCGCAAAGAGTCTTCGACTGAAGGTAATATTTTGATGGATTGATTTTTATCTACCAACTTGTCTAGCGGTACTTGATCCATTGTAAATAGTATTTTAAAAGTTTTTTAACATACCAAAGAAAAAGAAAGAAGTAATCACTAAAACATTTTTGTAATTAACTCAGCTGTTTATTTTGTAATTGTGACACAGTTGCAGGGCTGCCAGTAGAAACAACTTATTTAATACCACTGGCACTGGGTAATGGGTTATAGAAAAGTAAAATTATACAACATTTTGATTCAAGATCAGGATATTAACAGAGGTATTCATTGAATTAATTACAACAATGTTTATTATTTACTTACTTTTAATTTATTTTTACTTACGTATCCATTTATACATGATATTCCACGATACAAAGAGAATGCAATCGATAACTAAATTACCCAGTTTTTGTATCAAGATAAATAATCTGGCAGTCTTATACGGGGCTGTTAGCGGCTGCTACGTTGACTGAGAATACTGGCTACTGGCTGCTACTTGCTAGAGGTTTTTTTTTTATTTATTCTTGTACATGGATGCAGCTGCTAGATGTGATGATTTCTCAAATTTCCGCACAGTGCAAATGTTTTTGCCAAAACTATAATTTCTAATGGCGTAGTTAACCAACGAGTGATATCAAGAGCTGAACTACAGCCAAAGCGTAGCTTACTCGGATAATTAAATAACAACCTTCAATCACGTTGGCTATTTCGTTACCCCTGCTAAGTCACATTCAGTAGTGGTGGATAATATAGCACATAGTGCCGTATTACAGCGTGCTATTTATTCCCAACAAATCTAGCGCGGTGTATCAATTGCCAATCGCTAGAAATAGCACCATGCAATTTGACTAGCGTAGATATAGAAAACGTAGCGAGGCAATACTATAACACCGCAGCGCGCGGCGCGGCAGTCAGTCGCGCTTCATCCCTAGAGTATAATTGTTCTGTGGCGCGCTCAGTGTGTGAGCTATCGCACGCTGAATAGCGTATGCCGGCTACAACGAATCACACCGCACGCCCGCGCTACGTGCTATATTAAGGCATAACTAAAAAACAAAAATACAGCGTGTAGTCAGTAGCGTGCTAATAAAACATATAATAATATGATTTGAACACTACTAATACTATACTATTCAGTAATACTATAATAATTTGTCTAAATCTTTGAGTATCTTTGAGTTTGCAGGAATAGATTCACTGGATCTAATAAAACGGACTATATATTCACAGGCAGTAGTTTCTATCCTGTTTGTTGCGGGTTATAGCGCGCAACATCCAGGAGGATGTGAACGCTGTTTAACCATTATCGTGGTATTATCGATTTTTTTAAAGTAGTTAGCTTATTAAACCTACCATTTTTTTGTAGTGAAAACTTCTTTAGGCGCGTTGATTACTTTTTGGGTGAACAAAAATTATGGAACTCGAGTCATCGTTACGAAACGCTTCCCATGAGCTATATGTATACTGTGTATATATGTACATAGATATACCTCCGTGCGTTATTAGTATATAGTCTGGTCAAATTAAAGGTGAGGTTACAATAATTCACACTTGGCTGAAAATTGGTAGGATTATTCAAAACACCATTATTAATTGAAATGTGAAAAGTCCTCATCGATACGACACCTGAAATTTAAAAAAAAACGGGTTTTCGCGATTTTTAGCAAAACGGTAAGTTTTATCATAAAATTAGCCCAGGCAAAATTTTTAGATCAGATAATTATCTATAAAGAAATGTCTAAATACTAAGAGCCATCGTTTTTGAGATATAACGATTCAAAAAGTTAAAAGATTTGTAATCGTCATGTATAAGTACACCACGTCATAGATACATAATACAAGTTACAACTAATGTGTCTATGACGTATATACATCTCTGAAGTTGTAATACAAGTAAAAATATCGTTCAATCGGTCAGTGTAACTTACAAATATAAAATATTATAAATATCAGAATTTCGGGTAAAAAGAAACCCAATCCCTCATTTTATACGCCAGTGTAACCTTGAGCAACATCTGTCTCCCATTCAATTGTCTGCGTGGCTAGGGTCGAATACCGGCTTTATCTTAGAATGCCCAATATATTCAATGCTATTAGTCTTGAGTGCCGCTCCCGAGGTGAAAACACGTGTTTATTGTAACCTATATTTTTTACCCTATTTCGGGCTGTTTTTAATTTTATAACAAAAATGTTAGAATATTGTTTTATTTGTGCTAAACTTTTAACTGAAGGTGAAATTGTTACTGTTGAACGTGGTATGAAGACATTAATCAATGCAGGTACTGAAAGAGCTGATGAATTTACAGAATATCTTAAAAAGCAGAAATCTGTGACCATACATGTGGAGTGTCGTAAAAATTCTACTCGAAAGTGTTCTATTGCTGCAGATATTAAAAGACAGCATAAAGAACAAGAAGCCAGTACGCGCGCCGTGCGCTGCGGCGCTATAATAATGCCGCGCTACGCTTTCTATATCTACACTAATCAAATAGCAAGGTGATATTTCTAGCGCCGATAAATTGAGACAGCGCGCTAGATTTGTTGGGAATAAATAACGCGCTATAATATGGTGCTATGCGCTATATTAACCACCACTAATAAGCCCCGAAATCAGTGTTGCTAATGGGATACAAAAATATATAATTTGGTAAAATTGGGTGGCTGATTGTATCCTCCTCGACTCTCATTAAAAGTTAGTTAAAAGGCAAAATTTGAAGAAAAACTCTGAAGAAATTTCCTTGCCACATAACTATGAATTAAGTGCTGAAAAATTTGTACTGTACGTCAGTTTTGTATAAATTTTGGGACTTGGCTGAATAGTTCTAAAAAATCTACTGGCAGCCCTGTCCCTGAATGACTTGACTTTTGTTATTGTCAGATTTTTACTCTAAATTATTGATAGGTTGTTTCTGGAATCTGGGGTTTGATTGTTATTGAATAAAAGTAATATTTATTTGAATTAATATTTGCAGTCTGATATAATATCGTAAAGAAACCGCAAATATAATTACAATGGAGCTATCTGCAGAGGGTAAAACTCCTGAATACATGGCATTAGCTGGTATCAAGTTCAAACTGAGTTTACCACAGTTCAAAGACAATCCTCAGTTGAAAGAACAGCTATTTCAAGGAATAAAGGCTGGGAATATGGCCCCATACTACAAGGAAGTATGTACCGATCTAGGTTGGCCATTCGACCAAAAGTTGCACGATGACATGGCAAAAGAGAATCAAGATAAGTTGTCCAAGTTCGAAGAAGATGATTCAGAAACTCCAGTGTGGCAAGACAGGTAACTTCGTTTTTTTAATGATTAATAAGTAAAAAGGAGTTGGTTACTAATAACTGTTTTAAAAGCTTAGTTTTTATTCAGTACTTATTCTGCGAGTTCCACGTTCAAACTCGCGAAAAAAGCCTTTTAATGTTAAGAAGATTGATCTTGTGATATCATCATAGATACCTATTGAAGTACTTGCAGACTTATGGCGTAATTGCATGCTTTGTACCATTAATGTTTCTATTGTATACAGGTCCTAACAAAGGAATTATTTCAAAAGTGGGTAGATATTTGTTTTCTGTTATAATCCAGGTGATTACACTTTACATGTATGGTGAGCTTTCACAGTCACCTGACTTTACAGAAAAAAAAGAAAGAAATAGTAGTTAATATTAGGTACCTAGCACATGTTTTTCTTTTATGTTTCAGATTGGATTACTTATGTTCCATTGGAGACAAAGAGACTGCAACAACTCTCGCAACCATGAAATATGAAGATGCAACACTTACTACTAATAGAAGACTGGATGCTATATTTGCCATGTTCAGAATTGCATACTTCCACGGCTGCAATGTTAAAGATATGGGCAAAGCTGTTACTAAGGTATTATCCTACTAATATTATAAATGTGTAAGTTTGGATGTTTCTGTGATTGTTGATGTTTGTTAGTCAATCATGCCTTAACTTGAATGGTTTTAGATGAAATTTGCCACAATATACCATAACCTGGATTAGGACATAGGCTACTTTTTATCCTGGAAAAGGTCATCCAAGAAGGTGGAGTAAATGCTAGTTTGGATATATATTTTTTAATCACTGGGCACATGTACCATAATTCAAAATACAATCACTGAGGCGAGTGTGGATCATGCAGAGCTAATAGGTGTACATTGAACTCTTAGAGTTAAAATATTTTGTTCAAATTGAAGTAAGGCTAATTTAACGTATAACTCATTTTTAATAGAAATGGATAATATCCTCCTTTTTGTGACTATTCAAAAAAGGCAGAGCAAACAGAGATTCAACATCAATTTTAGTGGTAAATTACATACATACACTCTAACGCCAGTAATCCCCGAAGGGGTAGGCAGAGGTGTAACCTATACACCCACATTTCACTGAGTTTATTTCCGTCCCATGACGTGATATGGGGCGAGCTTATCGCCATACTGGACACAATTCTATACGGTGGACTGATACTAAGCAATTTGTGATAGAAAAAGCCAATATTACTTTTACCTTACCCAGGGAACGAATCTGGGCCCTCAGCACAGCAGCCATATCTCGCATGTATTACAACTGCGCCACCGAGGCAGTCAATTATTACGGTCAATTATTTTGTGATATTTTAAAATACAATTCATGGTTGTAATGTAATTTTGAGCCTTGTATCTATGATAATATATATTTTTTAATTGCAGGCTCATGAATTAGTAGACAAAGGCGGAGACTGGCGATCCAGGAACAAGTTGAAAGCATATGAAGCCATATATTGTCTTGCTGTCAGGGATTACAATCATGCTGCTGAATTGTTTATTGATTGTGTTTCTACATTCGAGTCTTATGAATTAGTGGACTTTGGTAAGGTTTTTATAAAGTGATCAGTAAACAATTAACGATTTAAGCAACCCTTGGAGTGGTTAGTCTATGGATGGGTAACCGTTTAAGTGGCGAATGAGCGACTCCGTGCTTTGAATAACCTGTAAAAAGTCAGTCTCGGCTGTTATCAATTGACAGCAGTTGGCAATATATTAGTCACTAACCATTCAATATGGAATAGTATAATAGGTTGAAAACGCGTCCATGATTTTTCGGGTATTGTAATGTTCTTAGGCGTTGGAGCTCACTTACCATTAGATGACCCACTTGCTGGTTTGCCATCCGTGTTAAAAAAAAAGTAATTCTAATATATGGTTTTATTTATTTATGGTTTTTAGTGACAGCCTCCGTGGGGCAGCGGGCGAGTAGCCGGTTGCGAAGCGTGAGGCGGTGGGTTCGATTCCCGCACCTAGACAAATGTTTGTCTGATTTACAAATATTTGTCTCGGGTCTGGGTGTTATGGGACCGCAAGTCCCTCCTAGCTCTGATACCCACGATACAGGTTTACCTAGTGTGGGTTCAGGACTATGTGTGGACTGTTGGGTGTATTTATTTATTTTATCAGTGATTATTCCATGTTTATTAATCAAAACTAATATTTTTCAGGCACAATAATTCAGTATTGCGTTCTGGCGTGTGCATTGGCTTTAGAGCGGCACGCCTTGCAGTCGGCCCTGCGTCGACAAGGCGCGGCCGTACAGGCGTTGCGCTCGCGCTTCCCTGAGCTAAGGGAACTTGTGGAATCATTGCATGAGTGTCGTTATGCAGACTTCCTGAAAAGTCTTGCATGGGTAAGTTATATCTTGCAATGTTTTTTGCATAGTGTTCTATAGTCATATAAATATAATTTTAGCTGTAAGCAAAAAAAAAGTAACTCCCATTTTAGTTCCCATACAGGCTGTCAGACTAAGTTTCAGTTAATTTTTGCGTAACCTGCTTACATTTGGTTAGAGAATATGACTTTGTGTGCGTCATTATTGCCTTAAATGTTAGGACTATGGCTAGCGTGCGATTGTCACACAAATCATTTAAACTTTAATTATTTTATTATTTGTAAACCGTATTTCTATTGATTAACTCTGCAAGAGCGTACATCAAACGCGCCGCGCCGCGTGCGCGCCCAGCATCAGTTCATCACATATCAGATAATTTTTTTTTTAAATATGTTCATTTTTCTAAGCTACCTGTGTACGGATAATATCTCGTTTATGTTAAAAAAAAAAATAATTTAACTATTTTTATTATGCTGTCTATATGTCTATATTCACGACCCAAAAAGGGCCAACAGGGTTTTAGTTACATACTGTATAGACTGCGAATGTTATTTAGCGTACCGCGACAACGTGCCAATGCGCTCTGTATAACCTATACTTACCGTCATGGCAACACCAGTCTATATAAAAAAAAAATTGCCACACTACAAGGTTGTAGGTCCCTCATATGCGAGAGGTCGTCTGGGTTGGTACCACCGCTTTCTCTATTTCTACCGCCAAATAGCAATGTGTAAGCATTGTTGTGTTTCGTTTTGAAGGACATTGAACCAGTAAAATTACTGGGCATCATGAGACTTAACAACTTATGTCTCGGAATGAGAGCGCAGTCCAGTGCCATGTAGTGCTTTGTGCAGAGCGACCTGCACGTTTCGTCATTAACGTTATAAAAAAAAACTTGGTTTCTACACAGATCAACGTATGTGTAATTCTTACTTACGCACTCACGCCTGTAATCCGCGAAGGGGTAGGCAAATGTGTAACCAGTACACCCACACTTCGCCGAACGCATCTCCGTCCCATGATGTGATAGGGGGCGAGCCTATCGGCATATCGGGCACAATTTCAGACTCCAGGTTGATACTAAGCATTTCATGATAGAAAACCCTAATATCACTTTACCCGACCCGGGTATCGAACATGAGACCTCAGCGTTAGCCTCAGTCGTAACGCATACGCATTACAACTGCGCTACAGAGGCAGTCATTCATGTAATTCTTATTATCCGTTATCTGTGTCAGGCACATATCAAGATGTGCAACTATGAACTCGTGAAGTATTTACCAATGGAGTATATGATTGTTGCAGGTGGAGACTCAGATCTGCGTGGACCCAGTGTTCAGGCCACATTACCAACATTACGTGCGCGAGGCTCGCATCAAGGCGTACGTGCAGCTGCTCCGCGCGTATCGCTCGCTCAGCCTCGACAACATCGCAGACACATTCGGCGTTACTCGCGAGTTCGTCGAGGATGAGATCTCCAAGTGAGTTCTTTTTTGCTTTCCGCCCGATAGACAGGCGCGCCTAATAAATGCATTTAAAGCCGTTTCTAAGTTTCAATTAAAGTACAGTGTTACCAGAGGTTACTTTGTGACGTTCGTGTAACTTCGTTACACGTCCATTTTTTTATATAAATTATTATCTGTAATGTGTTCATTTAAACACTTTCTAACAAAATAAAACAACCCTTGAAACTATTTGCACTTAATCACACATGGATTGTGTATGGAATTTTTTAGTTTGTGACTTATCACAGTGTAAGTAACAATGCAACTCTCATTTGAGGTTCGCGCATATTGCCACGGGTCTCATTGTGTCGCGGCTGGTCGTAAAAACTAAACGCCAAATCTTTCTGTAACATGTTTAAAAAGCATATTATGTCGACCCCACTGCGAGTACACATACATACGCACTCACGCCTGAAATCCCCGAAGGGGTAGGCAGAGGTGTAACCTGTACACCCACATTTCGCCAAGCGTATTTCCGTCCCATGGCCTATCTGCATACCGGGCACAATTCCAGACTCCGGGTAGATACTGAGCATTGTGTAATAGAACAACCCAGTATTACTTTTACCCGTTCTGGCGATCGAACTAGAGACCTCAGCGTCAACCTCAGTCGTAACGAGTACGCATTACAACTGCGTCACTGTGGGAGTCAAATATAGAAGACTATTAAAAATGATTTCACAAGAGACAAAATTGGGATAGCACCACCGATAAAGTTTTTTTTTCTTATTGCATAGGCCGTCAAACGAGCAAGTGGGTAACCTGGTGGTAAGTGATCACCACCGCCCATGTACGCTCACAATACCAAATAATTATTGCGCGTTGCCGACCTTAAAGGAAAGGGATAATTAAGGGATTGGAAAGGGGTGGGGGATTTGGGCCTCCGGATATCTCATTCACCGTACGAAACGCAGCAGCAAGCTGCTACTTTACGCCGGTTTTCTGTGAGACACGACCGTGACGTGACGACGTGTGGGTAATGACCCGGACGAGCCGGCCCATACATGCTGTAGGCAAAAGTGTCTACAGCGTGGCTCTAGTGTGTACCACTCATAATTGATGTATATTGTTTATGTAGGTTCACGACAGCGGGCCGCCTGCAGTGCCGCATCGACGCGGTGGCGGGGTGTGTGGTGACGGGCGCGGGGCGCGGCGCTGACGCGGACCGCTCCCATCTCTACCAGGCGACCATCCGCGAGGGAGACTTACTACTCAACCGAGTCAAGAAACTCGCTAGCGTCATTAATTTCTAATTACTATGTATTTTCATTCAATATAACATGTTTTTAATGTACTGTAACTGTGTTTAATTTTATTTTAGTCGGTATTACTCTATTTCGCGCATGTGATAAAATCCACATAACAAAGATATAAACTAGATACAGTACTATATACTCATACTATATACATACAACTTGCCCAAAAAAGCGTGCGTGACGGAGAATAACAATGCTGGAGTGTCACAAAAGCTTATCTGTTTCTCATTTAGTGTTG
This sequence comes from Mimas tiliae, assembly GCA_905332985.1. Classification (NCBI taxonomy): domain Eukaryota; kingdom Metazoa; phylum Arthropoda; class Insecta; order Lepidoptera; family Sphingidae; genus Mimas; species Mimas tiliae. Next base: position 9,467,859 of record HG995241.1, read on the forward strand.
TAAAAAGTTGCAAGTCGAATATCGACATGTTAGACAAGAAAATGATTTATTTATGTCCTAGCAATGCAATCGAATTTGTACTACTATGTGAAGTACTTATATCGTACACTATACTATACCTTGCTTATATTTGACCTCGCCTTTCTGTAACACGTAGATTTCAGTTTAGTTAATTAAATAATACTTACTGCTTTTATGATAAGCGCGGCAGTACTGTGATTCATAGGTTAATGTATATCTGTCAGTATTGCAAGTAGATTTTGTTTAATAAATATTCTCTATATAAGCAGTTGTTCTGGCAGCAGTAGTAAGTAGTACTCTATGGTGATAGAGTTAAGTTACTTACGTAGTCGTATCATATGCAACGGCAAAAAAAACATAAACAAAAGAGGATTTTAGGAACAAAAGAAGGGGGTAAGGACAACAAAAAAATAAATGTGTTATTAGTATAATTGATTTTTTAAATAATTTGAATACTTTTTGGACATTTACATAAACATTTAATAATTTACAATGAATATTTATACTGACATGACATGACACATCATATTCATGACTAAGGGCTACGTCTAAATACTATTTGCAACTCGATAATAGCTCGTAAGTGCTATGAGAATTTACTCTAGACAACTAAATTGTTGCGGGAGGCCTATCACCTCACAAGCTTTCCGTTAATTCTAAGAGTGTATGCATGATTTATAATCTATAAATAATTTAGCAGGACATTTATACACAGATATCTAGTTTTTCCAAAGTATAAAATATATAATTAGTTACAAAAAATAACTGTAAAAGATGCAACTGGACTATGGCGACAATTGCTTACGTTCATACAGAAACGATTATCCATAGATCCGATGTTTAATCGATAAAGGTGATAGATAAATAATCGTCTCTGTAGACCGTTTTGAGAAAGCATTGCGAAAATGCGTATCTGGAAATAATTATATTTGAAACGTGTGAAATTGGCGGTCAGTCTGCACAGTGTCGGTAAATCTACCCACATTAGTATCTATAAATTAAGTACCTAGTTTTCGTCATAACACCAGTCGCTCACATTTTTACAAAGATATGTTGAAGTATTCTAAAGCAATATAATAGCTATGACTCTAAACACTTAATAACTATGTAGACCTCAAATGCAAATACTTTTTTTTATTAATTTACATGATATGAATATGTCATTAACCTCTGTTACAATTAGGTATTGTATATTGAATACTTAGTGACAATAGATCGAGAAATTTAAGTATTTAGGACTTCATTTACGGATACAACTTGGAAGGTTGACAAAAATATCTCCAATAAAATTAGGTCAAATTATCAAATGTTATAACAATATTTTTACAGAAGTTAGATCATGCTGCTTTGGATCTGTATCGAATACAAAATTAGGTCGAATAAATATTTTGGAATGTGGCAAAAAGATAAAATCATGCATATTGCACTCCAGTTGTACAATATAAGAATGTACCTACTAATGTTTTTTCAAGTTATAGTTTATAATCTATCCGTTCATTACAACACTATTATACAATGTATGTACAATTAATTTAAAAGATATAGCTTTATGAAATTATTTAATTTTTGGGATAATTTATAATTTAATCATTCTTTATGTCGTAGCACATTCGACCGCTTCGGTAAAAGACGAATTCCGATAGCGATTAAACTAAACGGGTGTTTCCGGTCGGCGAGACACAGCCTCTAATGTGCACTATCACAGAGTAATGACATAAACGTGGAGCTCACCAGCAGCTCCCGATTGCCCCCGGCCCGTACTCGTGCGGCTGAGTCCTTGCGCTTCACACGCTAATATACCTCTCGCACTCTCGCACACGGCACAACACTACTTGCACCTCATCCTTCGCACATTCACTTTAAATTATAATCTTTGTACAAACGTAAACACTACGGCTGCGGCTCGACTGTTTGGGCCCGATGCGCCGCGGTTCGGGATTCACATGACGCTCGTCATCTGTTTTTTATTTGGAATGTTATCGGCTGTTCGTAATTCGAGTGAGTTACACGGTGAGCCCCTCGGTGCGCGCCGGTGGTGGTAGCGACGCGAGCGGGTGCGCGTGCTGGTGGTGCGGCGCGGGCGGGGAAGGTTGCGCGGGTGGCGGGGCGTGCGGACCGTGCACGCCTCCCGCGCGGTACTCTCCCTCCTCGCGCATCTGCCGGCTGCGCTCGGCCAACTCGCGCCCGCGCTCTGCCAGCTCACGCATGGCCGCTTGTCTTTCGTCTTGGCCCTCCAGCGACGGTGGCCTCTCGAGCGGAGAGGCGGCACCCGGACGTGCGGCACCGAATGGTCCGAAGCCGAGCAGTCCAGGGAATTTTCCGGCTACGCCGTTTTGACCCGCGTTTTGCTGTATGACTGATATTTCGTTTAGCTGTGGGATGAAAACTGCTCGTTAGATTTTGTGACTGATTGCATTAAATGAAGCCAACAAAGTAGAGTTTTAGAATGGGTTTGTACCTTTTGCTGCATGCCGTTGAGGAATGGCGCGGGTAGGTACGGGTAGAAGAGGTCGGGGCGGCGCAGCAGTTCGTGTGGCTCGTGCAGCGGCCGCGGCGGCAGCTCCAGCGACATGCGCCGCCCGCGCCGCGACGCGCCTCCGCTCCACATGTGCGTGCCCATGTGCACCTAACAACAACACACAACCGTCAATTCAACTTCCAATAACTCTGGGATACAGTACCTATTTCAAGCTCGTGACGGCGTTCGGAAAGTTGTAGATAGGTTTTGAACTTGCGACAAGCGTAGGTTGCTACAGGGTCGGAGGAAATAGTTTACATTATATAAGCAAAAACTTATTACTGGTACTACGAGTATGTTTCAAATAATAAATTCCTTTAACAGTGCCATGCAGTGCTTTGTAATTCAAAGTTCTGGGTGGTGTTGCTTCTGTTTAGGCATTACAAGTGTGACTGCGTAGGTATGTAATAAACGGTAATTAATTTAAAAAAAACACCACTCATGACACTTACCTTGAGATTCCCTTTAGTGGTGAAGGCCTTCTGACAGACGGCGCATCGGAAGGGTTTATCACCGGTGTGGGTCCGCATGTGGATCTGCAACGCCGATGACGATGAGAAGTTTTTGCGGCACACGCCACATAAATGCTTGGATGATATCGGTGGTGGCGGATGGGTTGGCCCGCTTGGTACTGTGGATAAATACAAAAAGGTTATAGACAAATATGTTGAGTTATTATTTTATTTAATTTTATTTATTTTGAGATTTCCCAAAACTCTCTCAACTCAAGTCTCCCCTTTCTCATCCCTATTCCTTTCCTTTATGGTCAGCAACGTGATCGATGATTCTATCGTGGCTGTTCATGAGCAGTAGTCTTCTTCTTGAACTTCCCCTATTTTTTAAGGTTTGAACTGTTATCAAACTCCGCTAACTAAATGCAGGTTAATGCATCACCATTGTATTGGATCGACCAGATTTTCGTCCCAAAATGTGATAGGAGCCGAGCCTATTGCCATTTCAGGCACGAATCCAGATCTCGAGCATGCCACATTTGCTATATATTTTGTAAAAAGGCAGGTTACTCCAATTCGTATTTAGTGATTATATAGTAAGAGTAAGTATCAAGTAGAATAAAGGTATAAATACATACTTAAAGAATGGATAGAGGATTTATTCAAAAGTCATTTTTGTCTTCTCCTTTGGGAGCTTTAATTGGTACAAACGCAAACTACCATTTTCAAAATATATTTAAAAGTAGATGTTTCTATTTTGAGCAACATAGAGTCATTATAATATTCTGAATTTTTAAGTTACGATGTAGTTGACATTTCCGAAAAAATCTTTATTAGATAAAACAGAAATTTAAATTTCATTATACTTACCCATTTGTATAATTAAATGAACTTAATAGGCGTTGACATTATATATTCGTTCATATGTAGGTAATAGGTAGGTAAAGGTACTATGACTGCCTTGGTGGCACAGTTGTAATGCGTACACGTTACAACTGAGGCTGACGCTGAGGTCTCGGTTTCGATCCCCGGGTCGGGTAAAAGTGATATTGGGTTTTTATATTACGAAATGCACAGTATCAGCCCGGAGTCTGGAATTGTGCCAGGTATGGCGATAGGCTCGTCCCCTATCACATCATGGGACGGAAATGAGCTCGGCGAAATGTGGGTGTACTAGTTACACCTCTGCCTACCCCTTCGGGGATTACAGGCGTGAGTGTATATGTATGTATGAATATGTGATGTAATCGCACCTAGTTGTGTGCTGCTATTTCACCTCGGTTTCCTGTGAGACAATGGTAATAATCCGGTTGAGCCGGCTCATTCATACTGTGTCTATAGCGTGGCTCTACCACTTTAAAAAGTATCTAGGAAAAAAGATGTGTCCCACAACGGGCTGAACATTATTCGTAGACGTAGGTGAATATCAAAATTACTTACCACTAGGTCTTTTAGGCAGTGATGGCATATCAACCGGCGGTGCATGTGTCATCGGCGGTGGATGTATGGGAGGCGACCGCTTTAGTTCCATCTTGTCGGGGGAGGAGCGCCTGTCAGGGCTTGGGTCCCGTACATCATCTATGGAAGGACCGGTCGGCCCCCCCGGCCCTTTGTCGAAGCCGGGCGGCATGTCGCGGATCTTGTGCGTCAACATGTGTTGCTTCATGTTACCCTGGTGACAGAATGGGTGAATTCACTATTATTGTTTATTTTTAATACTTAAAAACATGTAATGTTAAGCATGTATATTTTATATAAGACGAGCGGTGATCTGCGCAAATCAACCGAAGTATATTTATAGCTTATTCACCAAACCTGTGCCAGAAATGTAATTAAATATTTATCCACTTTACAAATAATCGTTTGTTTGAATCTGTCAATATACCAAATACAATAGAGATAACTGAAAAGTGGGTATATATACAATTTGTTTACATTTCTGGAACAGGTATAGCGATTAGACTATACAGCTGATTTCGAGCTCTAATTTAGCGGCTTTTATGGAGTGTTCATTAATATGTCTTAAGTTTATTCGGCATTAATTAAGGTAATTAAAAATGTATAATTGAAAGTAAAAATAAAATATGGTAAACAGATGTTGTTTCTCAATCTCTATATAAAATTCCTTTCTATAGTCGGCCAATTACCTACTACTTATTTACGAACCATATAAAATGTATAATAATTATTTATAGTACCCAATGACCATTTTATTTAATTAATTCAAACAAGCGACGACATTTAATATCCATAAAGACGTAATCAATGACACGTTATGAATTAATTTGATTTAACGCTAAAGGTTTGTTACCAAGCAATATAATGTTCTACAACGTTCATTAAATAAGATACGTATGTATGTATCAGGTGCTTTAAATAAGTATGTGAAAATCAAGCAAATAATATTTAGGAGTGTTTAAGTTTGAAATACCTAAACGAGATAGTCTTTGGCTACTACAGCGCATATAAATATAGAAATAAGCGTTTGTAAGATATATTTCACGCTCAGGCGTCGCTCTTTCATACCGGGTAGACGAAGGCGTTCCAGAGGTCCAAAGCAGTGGCGTGCGGCGGGCGGGGTGCGCGCGCACGCCTACCGCACCGGCAACCGCCGCCACTGCTCTGGAACCATAAACACAGGCACGTTACAGCTACTCCTGACCTCTTCACACAACAAACAAACGTCTGTATCAAGGAACATATCCCTTTGTACAAATACTGGACGCGTTCGTCAAATGTAGAGACAAACAGTTAAAAAAATGCTGAAAACACACATCTATTGTTAAAATAATGCTGATTTAGTTGGGCAAAAATCAGATGCAAACGAGTACACACTAGAGAAATGGTCCTAGCACAATAATTATACTATAGTAAAAAGCTATTATATCAGTGGTTTTCGTTTAAATTTAAGCAATTACAGTAATACATTTTTAAACCTATTATCTATGTACTTATATTTTACATTTAAACATATGAGTATAAAGTGTAGTCATGCCAGATTATGTCCGTATACTAGAACTACCTTAGAGACAATGGCAGAATAACCTATAATTTAAATGGTAGAGACGAAACATTACTAATTATTAACTGAACATTTTGCCGTCATTGAAAGCAAATATAATAGCGATAAACATCTAAACTGTTATAATAATTATTTGTAATTACTTGCAAAACCTATTTTCGTAGTTGTTATTGTGTGCACATATCGGGCAAATAATCTGAAGGCATGACAGGAATATGAAAATTAAGTGTAACTTCTGTAGTGAAATTAATTATGTCAACGAGAATGATAACAATCCTTGTACATAGTAGGTACATATTTAAGCAGTAGGTACGGAAAAACTTTCCTAATAATATTTAATTATTTTTTATATATTATGGCCATATTTATTGCAATATTGGTTTTAACCGATGAATTACCTGTTGTTTTTACATTATACTGAAGTACAATTAAGACTCAAAAATAAAATTTTAATTATGTCATTTATGACAATAACATGGATTCGAAGATACATTTTTATTTAGGGAAAGGATTTAGTTTTATATTTATAGGGTCACGGATTTAGATCATTTACCAACAATAATAGTAATAGTGGCAGTGATAGCTCAGCGGGGAGTGTTATGGACTGCCGAGACGCAAGTTGTACATTCAAAACCGACTCTAATTATAGACGTCTGACGTTTCTAAGTTACGTGTGTATTGTTATTTATTATCGCTTGCTTTAACGGTGAAGAAATCAACGCGAGGAAACCGGCATACGTAAGTTCTCCATAAGAATTTCGAAATTATGTGAAGTGTGCCAATCCGTATTAGGCCAGATGGACAAAGGCCCAATTCATATTATTAGTATAGGAGCCCCGCGTCCAGCAGTGGGATAGTGTACCTAATACAGGCCAATCATTATGATAAATACCTATAAGTAAATATGTTTCTATTACCTATCGTTTCATTGGCTCACATTGGACACCTACTTAAGGTGCTTATAAATTTTAAAGGTTGAATATAATTTTAATTGCATAACATCCAGACGTCTCTGATGTTGATAACAGCACCTTTATATAAGTATTTTTATCAATATCCAAGTAGTAATTTGAATTTAAATATGAGGTCGTACACTGCCAAACTCCAACGTATATCGTAAAATAGGTAATTTATATGCATAGTTGATTTCGTTTGTATATAAATATATTATGTTATTTTAAATACAGAAATCTATTGGCTTATTAACCTACTGCCTGTTGGTTTAAGGCAATAAAACATTTGTCCCTAGGGAACGTTTCATATTGCGTAAGTAAGTGACCTAAGGATACGTGTTTAGAATACTGTAGCGGTAAAATAATTTTAAACAGGTATAGATATGAGTTGTAACACATTCCAAGTAAATAATGTTTATGATTCGCGCCGCATATTTGAGATGTTTCACCAACATGTACAGTAAACACAAAAGTCGATGAACACATCATGATTTCAGAAAACCCTATACATCATAGGATAATAAGTCGTCCAACAAGACTAGTGTAAAAATCGGATGATCATCGTAAAATATGATGACCCTTTAATTATCCAATTTCAATTGCAACCCACAGAAAAAACATATTCTTAAACTACAACATCAATAGATTATTACAATAGTAATTGTATCTCATGGTAGTAATTTTAATGTCTAGCATCGTTTGACAATCAGTTGTCCAGCTAATTTCGACATTTTATGATGTTCATCGGATTTGGCGCTAATCTTGTTGAGCAACTTGTGTATCTTATAATATATATAGGTATAGGGGTTATGGTTTAGATGTGTTCATCGACTTTTTGTGTTAACTGTACAAGCTATGCTCACTTCATATTATAGCATTAATATTCCAGTCCTACTATAGATTGGGTTGATATTAGCGTGTTCAGAGACAGACTATAGATCAGGGATTTCAATTGAGGAGTTGGTGAATTAAAAGGGATAAAGGCTAGATATAAAAAAAAACAGGATAGGCAAAAATTAAAAATAAATTTTATGAGTGGTAGAGCCACGCTGTAGATAGACACTTTTGTGTACAGCATGTATGAGCCGGCTCGTCCGGGTCATTACCACTGTCTCACAGAAAACCGGCGTAAAGTAGCAGCTTATTGCTGCGTTTCGTACGGTGAGTGAGATATCCGGAGGCCCAAACCCCCTCCCCTTCCCAATTACTTAATTATCCCTTTCCTTTTAGGTCGGCAACACATCCATGATTATTTTGGTATTGTGGGCGTACATGGGCGGCGGAGAAAACTTACCATCAGGTGACCTACTTGCTCTTTTGCCGGCCTATGCCATAAAAATAAATAAAAAAAAATTGTTTTATTTGCACCTTCCGCCTTTTTTATTGAAATTATTGTTTCGTACTCTTGAATAATATGATATTTATCCCGTTTTATTTGAGAGAAGGAATGTAAAATATATTCCGCCATTAAGACGTCTTGGACGAACTCTTCAAGTTTTGCTCTGTTTTTATTCCTGTGTTCTGAGGATTTTATAATATTTTAGGCAATATTGTTTGACTTTTTGGGCGTAGGTATGAAGAGGCATATTTATTCAGAATCATAGTTGATTACATTACGTTTCTATTTAGGTTTTCTAGACTCAGAAAATTCTCCTTAGTCTTAAAATGTTACACGTAAGGAGCCCGTCATACTAAATATATACAACGGAACGCAATGGACAACCGGTGTTCCATATTCAACCTTAAAAAATATGAAAATGTCACAAATATCTCGCTATTCTGGTCGTTTAAGTCATAGGTATTTACTTGTCCCCGTCACCATCGTATCAGCATAAGACTGGTTGTCTCGCTCAATTAACTTTACTAGGTGATAGGTGTCTAGTATGCGAGAGGCCCTCCGCTTTGTCTATGTCTGCCGTCAAGCAGCAGTTAAAAGCATTGTTGTGTTTTGGTTTGTAGGACATTGAAGCCAGTGAAATTACTGAGCATTATGAGACTTATGTCTTGGGGTGACGAACGCAGTCCAGTGCAGTGATTTGTAATTCAAAGATCTGTGTGGTGTAGTGTCTGTCTAGGCGCTTACCATCAGGCGAGTGACCTGCTCGTTGCGTCATTTAGGCTGATAAAAAAAACATCTCAAGATTCTCTAAGCCTAAGACGTTTCTAGTTATTCCACGTAGTTCCCGAGATCTAATTAATACAATAAAAAAAAACGATGTAGACTCAACTACGACAATATACCTACGATAACGATGCGAATGGCGTTAGACTCGTCCCCCTATCACATCATAGGATGGAAATAAGTTTAGCGAAACTTGAGCTTATGTTATACCTATGTAGACTCAAATATAAAGCCGTAATATTAAAGCTTTTTCTATTTAATGATACCTACTTCATTAAATGTAACGTTTTTGAACTATGATAATAATATATTTTTCTATATCGGCATGCATCTTTAATGTCTGCTTTATTACAAAATGGTCTTTAAATATGTTTATTGAGTTATTGAGTGACTACTTAAATGGTGTTTAATAAAGAAACCATTAATGTGTTAATTCGATGAAATAGAGCAATAAATACTTTAATTATATGGTAGCTTCAACTATGTATTCGTATTAGGTACATAAAGTATTAACAATGATTACTTGAGAGTTTATATGTAAGGAAATATTAACATAATAGCTGTCCCGTGCCGTTTCGGCCGCGTGCATATTACTACTCCGCTCCCGTGTTTCATACAAAGTTCAACACCTCCTTTTACCCCCTTTACATGTAAGTTTCCAAAAATCTTTTTTTAGCTGGTCCTTACATTATACAAACTATCATATCTGACCAAGCTTCATGATCCCAGTTTTAGTAGATTTGAGATATCGTTATTAAGCAGTGGGTGAGTAGTATTTCGCTTTTATAATATTTAGATTTGTGTACAATGTAAATAAGTATGCTAAAACCAGTAAAAAATATATATTTAAATATCTATATACTAATGATTTCTTAGGTTTACGCGAATATTACACATTGAAATAAAACTAGTTTATTCGGTTCAGTCTCTCCCGTGACCACGAAGGCTGAAAGATTTCGAAACGTTGGGACTAAAATATAAATTAAAATTAAACCGCGATAACATCCGTATAAACTAGTTTTATTTCAATCTATATATTAATTTAAAATAAGTTATTTATTTCTAAGGGTGCCGCATAGAGAATAAACTATCTACAGCAGGGCTTATGATATCTCAAATTGACATCGAATGTTTAGGGTTCAAATTTTTCAAAACTAACACCCGCAATCAAGTTGTTACTGTTATAGCAACTAAACGTCAGGCATAATTTTTAAGTGATAGAGCCACGCTGGCTGTAGACAGTTTTGTTTACGACATTAATGAGCCGGCTCGACCGGGTTATTACCAGTGTCTCATAGAAAACCGACGTTATGCTGCTTGCTGCGACGAGCTTGCTGTTGCGTTTCGTACGGTGAGTGAGATATCCGGACGCCCAAATTCCCTTCATCCCAATTAAGGTCGGCAACGCGTCAATGATTCTTGAGGTATTGTGGATGTTCATGAGCGGTGAGGATCACTTACCATCAGGTGATCAAACTGCTCATTTGCCGGCCTCGGCTATAAAAAAACTATGAACTTTTTATGGTTCCGTATCTCAATGTAAAAATGGAACTCTGTACGGAATCTGGATCTTTTTACCCCTGATAAAAAAGAGGAGTGTTATAAGTTTCACTCCTTTGTGTCTTTGTGAGTATATCTATTCATTTTAGCGCCTAAAGGAATAGAACAATTTCAATTTAAGGTTGGTTTAATCGGGAGTTCTCAACTATAAAGAAAATCTGTCTAGTCATTTAAAAGTAACAGATGTTTATCTAATTGATGTCGGGGATTTAATGGTTAGCTTATTCCCAAAAAACTACTTAAATTAAAAATAACGGATATGTTCTGAATATTTATTTTTAACGACTCCAAATTTAATTAGATAAAGTATGTAAGTATTAAGTCTTTAAATAGCATTTACGGTGTTTTTATTTGTAGTTGCGGGTTTAAAGATATCATAATTGATTTCGAGTACCTATATTTTAACCCGTGACAAAAAAGAGGGGTATTATTTGATCCCTTTCTCTCTCTGTGGGTGTGTGTGTCTGTGGCATCGTAGAGCTTAACGAATGGACCTATTTGAATTTGTTTTTTTCTTTGAAGCTGATTTAATCGAGAGTTCTCACTATTTTTGAAGAAATTCTGTTCAGTAACCTATGTTTTCTTCTAATTGACGTGTTGTTAATGTTAATATGTATTTTTTTAATATCGCGGACGTGCAGGTCTGGTAAGCGTCACGTCTGCCCGTAAACAAAAGCAACACCAATCAAAACTTCGAATTATGAAATACTGCATGGCACTTGACTGCGCTCATGACCCAGTGGCTGACGCTACATTAGTCTGAGAAACGTAAACGGCAACGGACAATTTGAACGCAGGCTAAGATAGCGATAATTGCAAATTGAGTCTCTTCTGAGTCGTTGTGAAGCTGTAATGTTATGGCTGGATACGCTTCGCATCGATTTTGCTTATAATATAGCTATTCTATGTTTATTTATTTTGGCTCTACGAGTAACATCTCAAATCGCTGCCTGCTGTAGCCAAAGCCTAAAACGTTAAGTGTAAAGTCTCATAATTCCCAGTCATTTCACTTCAATTCAAGCTTCAATGCCCTTCAAACAGGAAGACTACAGTGTGTACACACTGCTGCTTGGAGGCAGAAATAGACAAAGCAGTGGTACACATCACAGATGGCCCCTCGCATACGAGAAACCTACCACCTACAAGAATTTATGATTGTTATGAGAAAACATTATATGATTGTAATCTACGTATATTGTCCTGACTACAAAATCCGAATCATTTGATTTAATATAAGTAGGTATTCACTGTAGGATATGAAAGAAGGGGATAAATTACATTTTAAAACAATTTAGTGGTTTTCTGTCTAAGTGGATAAACAAGGTTTTCTAAAATAAAATAATTATTTTATATTATACAATAATAAAATACATAATGCCTTTTAACGTTTATGCCTTTTTCTCATTATCCTGACAAACCTTGATAAATAGGTATTTTGTGAAACTATTAATAATGTTAGCACATTTATTGCTTAATAATAAATGTATGCTTTTGTTATAAAAAAAGATAAGTAATAAGATCAAGGTGACTGAACATATTTCCCATACTATTATTTTGATGTGTTTGTGAAAATGTATCTATTTTTTAAATACATTATTATTATTATAGATTGTTTATTTATACGTTCACAAAAGTAAATAACCACGTAGCCATGTAAGTAGGAACAAGATAGGAATATCGATAAATTGTTTGTCGCGTGAACTTTCGTCGGTACCGGTGTCGGCGACGCTTATTGTAATTTTAAATGCGCTTGTAACAGCTAGGTGGTTGCGGATAAGGCCGCACTGTTCCTACAACACGTTGCTATTCGCTGTCTGCGGCTAAAATGTTAACGACATTCCATTATTATTTAATATTTACAATTAGAGCGAATTTCCTTGCTCAGTTTTCGAAGTTCGTTGTTATTGCTTCATTAAACGCTACAGCGACATAGGTCATATTCAAATGCAAAGGTTGTTCCGATGCATGGCACCATCACCCTTTGCAACTCAGTTCTATTTCACTTATTTTTTTATTTAATGTGAATAGTTATTTAGGGTTTACTTCACAATGTTTAACTAAGATTTAACCACCAATTAGTGTATTAGACAGCTATGTTTGAAAGGACCTTGTATACATTTATTATTTCCGGTATATATGTTAGTGCGACTTTCGTCTGTGTAGAAGCAGTTAGGCAGGCCGGAATAATTCTGCCGCTCTACTTTAGTAGATGCATGCATGTCTGTTGTTGATCAACACTACTCTTGGATTGCGTTACCCTTTCCATCAGGTGTATAGCGTAGTTGCTTTGCCGAGCCAGGATAAAAAAAGCCTGAATAACAAATAATCTTTAGAATTTGATAAATAATAAATATAATACCCTGGAAAGAATTGGATAATCCGGTGAAAAGTTATGCCTACCATAAAAAAAGGAACTTAGGCCGACTTTCATATTGCATCTTTGATCGTATTTAGCTACTGAATATGTTTTACAAGCGTCACATCGTGTAAAATTTTACATTAGTAAACATATTTTGAGGCTAAATACAATTAAGGCTCGTTGGGAAAGCTAGTCTTAAACTTTAAAAATACCTGTCACTGCTAATTTATTTGCTTTAGACACTAATAACTATTTTTATAGATGATTTATATGTGAAGTACCTAACGAATTTCTAGTAAAGATTGCTTTAAATGTTTTAACTTTTAAGAGTAGAGTGACTTCATTCCACATATTATTGACCTTATATCTAATGAACACCACAAACATTATACCTACAGTTTTCTTCCACCTGCCCTTATCCCATTCGCAGTGGCGTCGGCGCAACATGCTTTTTAATACATGTTACAGAATAATTTGGCTTGTAGTTTTTACAACGAGCCGTCTGCGTAACGTTAACCCCTCTGGGGAGAACATGCCCAGACCCGAAACAAATATTTGTGGATCACATAAATATTTGTCTCGGTGCGGAAATCGAACCCGTCGCTCTCGCTTTACAGCCGGCTCGCCCACTGCGCTACAGAGGCTTGTGATAAGCATTATACAATACAACGATTAAAATGATCTGCCTCGGTGGTATGACAATGCGCTACCTCTATAGTGCAATTCGTGTTGTGTGTTGGTTAACACGGAGGGTTGTAAACTGCGTGGTCTCAGGTTTGATTCTCATATCATGCAAACGTTTCAGTGATATTCTTGACGCTAAAACATAATTTGCTCGGGATTGGAATTGTGGCCGATATGGCGAAAGGCTCGACGTTATAATATTCATGTTACCAATTATACACATACATAAGTTCACACCTGTATTCCCGAAGGGGTAGGCAACGGTACAAATACTTATGTGACGCCTCTGAATGCGGCAGTTAGTTAGTAAAGTATACCTTGCATATTTGTTTAGAAATTAAATATTTAGTGCACATAAAAATCATAGAGCTAGTAGACAGCTTACTAGCTTTCCCATGCGGATTCACCGCAGGCATTTTACTGCCCGCTTCTAAGGCTCATAGTGTGATTGATATACAATATACGTATGTAATTTTCGGAAGAAAATGTCTCAACGATTGCAAAAACCGCATCGAAATCCGATGCGTTGTTTAAGAGGAGTTATCGGATAAACAGACAGACACGGAAAGCTAATTTGTTTCATACTATGTATAGATTTTGCAATAGGATTTGCAGTGAGAACAAACACACTTACTCAAAATGTTTCAACAGTGTTTTTTACAATCTATCAGTTGTAATAAAAACACTTGATAGCTTTATGAACCCAACAAAGTTTATGTTAGTTAAGAGGTTGTTTGTTACTACGATAGGCTCCAAAATATCGATTTGAAATATCAAGCATCGGAAATATATTCAAAAGGATTATTTTTCCAATTCATAACATGGTTTGTTGGAATGATTGATTAATAGGGTAGTTGACTAGTTTTTTTTTATTATTTACATCAATAAGTTACGTTACTCAAAATATATTGCAGAAAGAATTTTATAAATCGGACCAAAAATAAATAAGTTAGAAGCCATTCAAATCCTGTAGAGGGGGTAATTGTCAAATGACAGACGATGCAACCTTTGACGTCAACGTGTAAAATGTTCATAATGGTGCACGAGTGCAAGCGAGATAGTGAGATATCCCTACTACATCCCCACTTCTCCTCATACCAACATTTAAAGTCATAACTGCGGGCACATTTCTGAACCAATTTTGATTGTGTTTTAATAAAAGGGTTTCTTTTGTGTATCATTTTCTGTTACTTATAAAATAATGTATAAAATTCAATATAGGAAACTACCCAATTACCGAAACTAACGTCCGAATACTGAAACGTTATTCACCGATCGCCTGTCTAACGGCTACTTATTTTCATATAATGTGTGACAAAAAAAAGGGTCTTTTAACATGTTTAACACGATCTTAAATGCTTGAGTTGCGTTTCAGTAAAATTATGAGTAGGACATACAAGAGGCATTACATTTGTCCCGTATATGATGAAATAATGTAAGAAAAGCTCAATTTTTTTACATGTACTATTTAAAATTTTATGTCGTTCCACTCTTTAACTATTCTTATGACGCGGGCTGTGTGCGTGAAAAAGTGAGAACGAGCGAGTGAGCTTCAAGATGCCTCGCCTCATTTGAAATGGGACCTTGTACTGGCTCAGTACAAAAAAGAGGGAGTTCTAACAAACTAATTTAAAAATCGTGTCCTACTCGACAGACGATTTCAGTATTGGGACGAATTGTTTACTTTTTGGATATTCTCTATTGTAGGGTAAAATATTAAAATAAAATAAAACGATGACAATTTCTGCTTGTCAAAGCTGTGGGTAGTTGCAGAGTCGTATGCCGTCCGAGGCGAGCGGCTCTTCGCTCCGCGCCCTTGCATTGTAGTCGCCACGGTTCGTATGTCGACGCATTCTGTCGTATACTCGATTCGACTCCTTATTGTGCTATGACATTTTCTGTGTGCTAATTTTCCAAACCCGAGAAGCTATCTAGTTGGTTGGTGTCGTTGAATGTACCCTCGAAGGAGGAGCGTGATATATAAACATTCCAGGCAAGAAGCTGCGAGCCCAGGTCAGTGCATAAGTCTCTTGTTGCATGCCCCGGTTGGCAAGCGGCATACTTTTTGTGATTTTAATTTGCTTTCCGTAACCAGAAAAAGATCGTACCGATATATCGATACCGGTCGATATATATATGTTTCATTTAGATTATAACTCTTTATTGTATACCACATACATACAAAACACAATATGGGAAAATATACAAATACAATGTGTTAAAATGGGCGGTCTTATCGCTAATAGCGATCTCTTCCAGGCAACCTTATCATTTATTAAATATCGATATTTCAAAAAATACAGTTAGACAAAGACATCAGGAAGATCGTTAGTGGGATCCTGGGGTAGGCCATCCTCTTTATAATGACCTACCAATGACCAACTTTACGATTTAATTTCAAACTCCACAATAATATCTACGTTTGTTAATAGTAAGTAATTATTGAAATAACAATTTCTTATTTCGTCTATTGGCCTAGTAGTAATCTACTAAGGATGAGAAACCGTAAGGTCCAGGGTTCAAATCTCGGGTAATCACATTTGTGTTTGAGTTTTCCATAGGAAAAATCACACATGAGTTGCCTGAGATTGGAAATTTGTGACCAGTATGGCGATAAGCTCGTATCGTATCTCGTAAGAACATCTGCCTATTAATGTATCTACGTTTATGTTTTACTCCGCTATGTATCTATGTATATATTTTTACTTTTTAAATAGGTAAGTGGATTATAGCTACAAGAAAATCATAAACTTTATAATGCATTATTTTCAACTGTCGTAAGTAATTAATGGGGGTGAGTTGAAATGAGTGATCGACTGACATATTGTTGGCTTTCACTCCATTCAAGAAAGTTCACATTCATATTATCGCGCAGAGTCATAAGAATTTATGTACGCGTATTAAATGGTAGGTGTTTATTGCGGCTCGTTGGGAGTTATCTGTGATTTTGGGTCACTCTGCGTGTAAATCATAGGTGTCTACTTAAACGCTGGCGTGTTTATCAGAGGAACTTAATTAAACCAAAGGCAATGTACGGCGCGGCGCCGTCGTAAATAATCTATATTTTATTGATAAGACCCTTGGACACTTTTGGAAATATACGAAATTTTTTACTTTGTCAAACATAAATAATCTTTTTATGACGAGAAGCGTAGGTAAAGGCTCAAGGATTTATAAGTTATAAATATTTTACGACATGAATTAATATTCCGATCGTTTTCCGTGACGTTGTTTTTATGAGTTATCATTTTTGTGGCGCGACATGGGCGCGGGCGCGTACGCGGCGGAGTGCGGAGTGCGGAGTGCGGGCCGCGGCGCAAGCGCAGGCCGCGCCGCAGCTTTAACGCGCTTGAAATATTGACCCAACTGAGTATAAAATTGGAATCGCCATAAAAATGCTTTTAACAAACATTATTTATTATCTTAAATATTAAATTAATTCATTTGGCTATCTACCATTATATCAGCCAATAAATGTTTCATATTACTATTTAGTTGTTTGAATAATTTTATAAGTGGTCTGGCGTGGACACGAGTGTGAAACGCTTCTTCGTTTGTGCGTGATCAATTAACATATACAGCTGATATTTATGCTAAAATAGCAACAGTGTTTATGACAAATCTTTTGAGTAAAATGAACTGTTGAAAACTAATAATGTGTGTATTCTAAAATATTACTTATTAAATTAATAGATACATATTTATGTGCGTCCATTAAAACTTCAAACGACTCAACGACTAGTACAAGAAATATAGGATATTATTAATCGGTCATGTTTTATTGGCAGTTACAAAAGAGCCTATTGAATAGTTCTAGATTAAGAATGCAATGCAAATGTATCAAATTTTTACGCGTATTCAAACTACAAATAGGATTTACAGTAAAACCAATACACGACTGTAATAAACTAAGAATAAATTCATTAGTATAGATATTTTAAACGTGTTTATAAATTCATGTAAAACAGAAAGCGATGGAATAAAGTCATTAAACGTTTTCTAATTAGTGTTAATAAACAACCTCTTGCATATGATGTGAAGAACGACAAACGAAGACGCCTAAACGTCCAGGAAATTCATTAAGGCACGGGAAACCAGAAACGCCAATAGTTGTAAAGAAATTGCAATTATTTATTCAGCAAAAAACTCGATTCGTAACCGATATTATTTTAAGAAACCTAAAATTATTAAAATTAGGTGACCATACATGTTACAAATTACAATTGCTAAAATATTGAATTTAAAATACTATACTGAATAAAATCCTAATCAATGTAAACTGCAGCGGTTTATAGAGGAAACCTACTAAATATGTAATTATCATAATTAACATTTAATTACTTATTTAAAGATGACCTAAAGTTTTATTTTATGCTGATATGACAAAAATTAACAACATAGTGTGCTTAAATATTATTCCTTGTTAACTAATCAACAGGATACTATTTCATACAAAATGAAAGTGGTTAATCATTTGATAATTTCTATTGGTTGTCTTAATTCAATATTTAGTGGAGGTTTGATAATGTTTGTATCATTAAAAGCTTTGCGGAGCGGCGGTGAGTGTAAGCGCATTCACTTTACAACGGATATCAAGGTTTTGAGTAAATCACAACAGACGGGTCTACAAGTCTGCGGAGGTCGTCAATTACTACAGATGTAGGCAACAGCTCGGATGCAACGGAACACAACGGCTAAAACTAATACAAACTAGAGCCGACTAGCGACTTGTAATTACTGCTTGCAAAATTAATGCACCGAAACATGGATGAAATGAAACCGGCGGTTAAACTTAGAATTTAACATTGCCCATTTAACGGTTTTTATTTCTCGAATACATATGTTTACACACAATAGGTGTTGCGCGTTCTGTGTTACGAGTACATCGATTAACATTTAATATCTACATACAGTGCTATCAATGCCCGCGTATCGGTTACGTACCTACATCAAACATTTTAGTCTATATTTAAAATAAGTATTTTATTGTCAATGGATTTCTTCAGATGTAGTGAAAATTAGTGGAAATGTCGTAAACACGTATCCCTCGCTATTTGTGTAACAATAAAGTATGAACTGGCTAAAAGCCAAAGACACTCAATCTGTGGCACGACTATCCGTGTGAATGTTACTATTACATGATAGTTGTTCCGCGGCCTTGCGCGTATTCTAATCAATTATAAAATATTGAGTGTGTGTTTGAGAAGCATTTATGACAACAAGATTCATGGACATACCTTAGTGGAGAATCCGCGGTCGCAGATGGTGCATTTGAAGGGTCGCTCCTTGGTGTGGCTGCGGTAATGTATCTCAAGAGCCGAGTTGCAGGCGAACGTTTTGTAGCAGATGCTACACGTAGTGTTGCCGCGCACTGCACACAAACAAATGTTCACTTCAATAACGACCCAATGTCACAAAATTGTGGTTTTAATGGAACGCACGATTACACTGTTCAACTGGCAATGGTCAATATCTTGAAAAGTTAATGTTTATATAGTTTTCCACGTGTATTCGGGCGCCCGATGGATAATTATATGACTGTTCGGGATGAATGCAAGGATGTGGGTGCAAAGGGCGACCGGGGCGGACGAATAAACAAGACCCCGCTATCGCATACCTGCGGGAGGGAACGCGAGTCCTAGTGGGCTGAAGGGTGATCCTCCGAGAGCACCGAGCGCGGCGAGAGGTGCGGGTGGCGAAGGCAGCGGCGAATGTTGTGGCAGCCTGGGCGGCGTCGACGGCGTTGACATCGTTGGAGATGGTGGTGAGGCTCGCGCGCTCCGCCCGCTCTCCGAACCTGTCGCCGATGGGAGGGAAGCCGTTGTTGTGATAGTTTTTATTTCGCTTTCGGACGCCGAGGCGCAGACGGAGAGCGGCGAAGTTCGACGATCCTTCATGTCTGAGTCGTCGTCGAACTCCCGAATGGCGGGCTCGCGCTCGTCCCGGCCGCTCTCATCGTCGGTCCCGCGGGAGTCCGCCCGTCGGTCGCCGGGAGTGGTCGGAGTGGGGAATGTCACGGGAGGAATGGAACGGTAAGGAGGGTAGTCACCGAACTCTGATCTGTCGCTCAATGATGGATAACTGTCTGTTTCGATACCTCGAGGCGAGTGTTCGTAAGGTGAATTTATATGATCCCCTGTGTGCAGACGCACATGTTGATGTAACATGGTGGCATCAGAAAACTTTCTGTGACACACGGGACACTGGTGCAACATTTGGATTGGCGGTTTTATTCGATGTACGCCCATATGTGTCTTTAAATTACCTTTGGTTGTGAACGCGCGGCCACACAATTTGCAACGAAAAGGCCTTTCGCCAGTGTGAGTTCGATAATGCATCTGTAATGCGCTTTTGCACGAAAGTACACGATGACATACTATGCACTCGTTGGGATCGGACAGTTTATTGTCTATATTATCTACTAATTGTTGTAATTTCGCTGTCTCTGATGTTTTTGTGATTTCTATCAAGCTTTCCCATGAATTATCATTGCTACCGGGACGCGGTAATAGTGAATTATAATAAACTGGGTCGCGCGTCACATCTACGTCTACGATATTGTGAACGGTGTTGTGGAAGGGAGTCAAACTGCCCGAGGATATGCTGCTGGGTGGGGAGTGTGGAAACAAGGGATATGTGGGAAGCGTACGAAGTCCCGTCGCTATTGAAATTGGTCCAGATATCGGTGAATTCTTACTTGAGAGATTTTCCGGTTGGTCGGGATCGGGCTTCACATGTGGACTTTCCCTGCCGATTTGATCTTCATTACTATATTTTGAGTCCATACTGCAGTCATCATAAGGGGACGTCGAAGGGTAACGTTCATGTTCTACGTCTTGTACGACGTCATTGTCTTCAGGCTCACGTTTTGGTGATACGCGGTCGCCGTCGTCGAAACTAGATTCTCGCAGACTTTCTTCATCTTGTGGCTCTGACTTGAATACGTCGGGCGCGGATCGGGAAGGGCTCGGCGCTGATGGTTTACTGAGATCAGCTGGAACGTCTTGTTCTTCTCGCATGGTGAATAATGGGTGAGGTGGTAAGGGCTTGTCTCCGAGGGGACGAGGTGGTAGTAAATCATGGTGTGGCGGTCTGTACAACGGCAAGCTTGGCGGAAAAGGAGCCGGCGCACCCGGAGGAAACTGAAGTGGATGGGGCGGCATCCCGGGGATGGGTCCCGGCGATAATTGTGCTAATAACGGAGGATGATATTTGTCCAAATGCTCCGGTATGGGGTTTGGGTTCATCTTCACGTGTGGGAATTTCGCTGTGTGTCTTTGGAAATGAACTTTGAGATTTCCTTTAGTTGTAAATCGTGATCCACAAACGTTACATTTAAAAGGCCTTTCACCTGTATGAGAACGAATGTGAATTTGCAGGGCGGAGTCGCTTCCAAAAACTTTTCCACAATATCGGCATCTATGTTTGAAAAATGGTTCGTTTCGCCCTCCAGACTTCCCGTCGTATGGAGACATCTTTCCGGATTTTCGGAAGGCGAGTTCATCGGCAAGGTTATTCGCTAGTAAGCCTTGGGACGCATTGTCTAGTACTTCTTGAGCTCGTTTTTGTAACATTTCAAGCGTATTAGGCTCGTTAAGGGACGGTGGTGGATCATTGTTTGTAATGATGGCAGAGGCTAATGACGACGATATGGAACTATAAGGCGGATGGGTCATCATAGGAGAAGAGGTCGGAATTTTTGGAACGGAAATTGGTTCCGTTTTCGGAGTAAGGTGCGAATGAGTCGACGGTAAATTTTGGCTGGTGGGAGGAGTGGGTGCAACAGGAGTGGGCTCCCGTGGCGGACGAGGCGGCGACGGTGATCGAGCGGGAGGCGCCGGTGTCGTCGGTTCTGGTTCGCTTGGAGGCGGGCTCTGTTGGTCTTCTTTCCGTCGCGTCAATGACAGTTGATTTTGTAACTGGCGTATGAGCTGTAGTTGAAAGACTTGCTGATGTTGCAGTGTAAACAGTGTACTTTGCAGTACGGCGAGTTCATGTAATGCTGCTTCATTATCAGTATTGTTGGCCAAAGCAGTAGCAGCAAATTGTGCCACAGCTACTTTAGTATTTTGCAAAGCCTCAAGAGTAACGTGCCCGGCTACAGGAAAAGGAAGTCCGACAGGAGGTACGTCGGCTTCAGGCACTTCAGCCTCGCCATCTTCAAGGCTATTATTATTTTCCGCATCTTGTCTATGCCGTCGTACTTGTTCTAGTCGTTTGTTAGGTCCATCCATTTCTTCATCGCCTGAGACAACCATTTCCTCGGGATCAGAATGCATCCTTTCTTCACCCATCTGCATTGCCTTTTCATCACAAAGTCTCTTATGGTAGAGGAACTCATGAATGCTCTCAAATTGTTCTTGGCAGCGAGGACACATGTGCGCCTCCGGCCGGTCTCTAATATCGTCGGATGCATTGTTGATGTCTTCTTCGGAGCACGATCCGGAACTTTCACCTAAAACAATAACATTTATGTATATTCTTATTTAAGAAAAGACAGTGGCGTGTTGTGTATAGTGTGTTTGTTCAATATTATTGTATTAATATTTGATTGATTATGACTACGATCGCGCAATGTTTACTACACGTGAGTTGCTATTTAGTTAAGTTGCGTTATAATAAAATTATGGAAATAATGCGTGGTTTTTATTTAGCTTCAAATTATTTAGGGTCGGATTACGTGACGCGTTTATAAATAATAATAATAAATACACCCAACAGTCACACACATAGTCCTGACCCCACACTAGGTTAACCTGTATCGTGGGTATCAAGAACTATGAGGGACTTGCGGTCCCACAACACCCAGACCCGAGACAAATATTTGTGGATCAGACAAACATTTGTCAAGGTGCGGGAATCGAACCCACGGCCTCACGCTTCGCAACCGGCTACTCGCCCGCTGCGCCACGGAGGTTGTCGATTTAGGACTTCGAGCAAATACCGCATTCTATCCATGCTACTCCTTAAACCTTAGCCTCTGCATACACTACCATTGCATATAAATGGACGTCTCATATACGTGATATAAAAACTACCAAATTAGATAAGAGTGAGAATTTGTAGAATCGAATTAGTATTTCCGGAATATACGGCATACAAACAAAGTTGCAAACTTAGTTTTTTATAATACCTACTATGCGCTTATATGACAATGACCAAGTAAACGTTACAAATCAAATAAAATATAAGACAACAAAATAAAAAAAATGAAAGCGTATGTCAAGCTTCCTGCTGTGTTTCATACGGTGAGTGAGATATCCGAAATCCGAAATTTCCCTCTCCTTCCCAATCTCTTTCCTTTAAGGTCGGCAACACGCCCATGACATTCTGGTATTGGGGGCGGACATACCTGTGGAGATCACGTACCATCAGGTGACCCACTTGCTCGTTTGCCAGCCTATGCTATAAAAAAGGCAATAAAAATTCACAGCCTCACATTTGATAACTGCTACGCGGGTGGTTCGTGCGGCGTACTTTCACCCTAAATGTTCGTTTAGAGGTGCGCGACCGAGATAAGAGACCGCGACACACGACAATAGCGACACGTCCGCTTTGTATGCTATAGTATAGGTATTATTTTAGGTATGCGACCCGACAAGCAAGCATCAAGCAAGTTTTCTGAATTTTTAAATATAACTTAGCCTTATCTATTCGACGATAGATGTCGCTACTCACATAGTCAACAAAAGCTTACATTTAACAGTATTGGCCTTTTTCGTGCAATAATGTTTAAATTCGCGTTAATATTTATTATTTTTAGATGGATAGTATTTTGCTTATTTTTAAGCATATTCGCCTAAGCGCAAGTGGTCTGATTATTTTCTTTGCCCGTTTATGAGGTGTAAATTATCACACCCACGTCGTACCAGCAGTTAAAAAGTTTACATTTATCATACCCCTATCCTTACGCCTGTATCGCCAAAGGGAAAGGCAGAGATGGAACTAGTACACCCACGATTTTCGAGCTTTTTCCGTCCCATGATGTGGTATTTACATTATTATGAGGAGTTTATATTAATTACATTTGAAATGTTATTTAACGATTAATTTATAAGAATGGCTGCCTCGGTGGCGCAGTTGTAATGCGTACGCGTTACGATTGAGGCTGACGGTGAGGTCTCGGGTTCGATCCCCGGGTCGGGTAAAAGTAATATTGGGTTTTTCTATGATGAAATGCTCAGTATCAACCCGGAGTTTGGAATTTGTGCTCGGTATGGCGATGGGCTCCCCCTATCATATCATGGGACGGAGATACGGTCGACGAAATGTAGGTTTACTTGTTACACCACTGCCTACCCCTTCGGGGATTACAGGCGTGAGTGCGTATGTATGTATTTATAAGAAACAATAAATAAATACAACACTAAAAAATCTACTTATTTTATATTTATGCTGCAGTAATATAATAATGCATGAATTATTTAATGAGAGTGAGTGAGTCTAAAGAGGTGTGTAAGAATTGTAGCAAGTGGAAATCCATTGTCTCTGCCTACTCCTATGGTAAACAGGCGTGTGATTGTATGTAATATAATAATATCATATATCAATACTGTCCCAATGCTGGGCACATGCCTGCTTTACTAACGAGAGCGGGTAGTTAGGCCTTAGTCTACAAGGATGGCATAATGCGGGTTAGCAGACTTTACGTACGTTCGCAATTTTCGAAAAGATTTTCTCGCTATGTTTCCTCCACCGTTAAAGCGAACGATAATTAACAATAAGTCCACCCGTTACTTAGAAAAGTCCGAGATTTAATCGGTATTATTAAGCATATTTATTACAGAATAAAATTTAATTAATATTTAATCAAAGATACGGCAGCATGCTTATAACTCTGAATGTAGCTTAAGTGCTTTTGGATTATTTAAAAATGTATTTTTCTTTTATATAGCATTGGCCGGCAAACAAGCAAGTAGGTCACCAGCTGATAAGTGATCTCAACTGCCCATGTACACCCAGAATATCAGAAAGATCATGGAAAAATTAAAGCATAATTAAAGATTTAGGAAGGGATTTGGGACTCCAGATATCTCACTCACTATACGAACAACAAGCTGTTATTTTATATCTGTTTTCTGAGAGACAGTGGTAACAATCCGGTCAAGCCGACCCATTCACGCTGTAGACAAAACTGTCTACAGCGTGGCTCTTCCACTTTCTCTATATTATTAGAAACTTAATTGGTTTTATGATTAGATTTAAGTAGTAATAATTAATTAGTCTGTAGAATTACTACATGATGCCAGTAAATAATACGAGTAATAATACTTTAAGTCTTACTACTAGGCACGGGCCTCCTCTACTGAACAATAGGGGTTAAGCCTTTGTCCACCACGCTGGCCTAGTGAGGGTTCACTTCACATACCTTTGAAATTATTAAGAAGAATTTCTCAGGTACGGAGGTTTCCTGACGATGCTTCTTTCACTGTTAAAGCAAGCGTTATTTAACAATTAATATACTCGTAACTTAGAAAAGACAGAGGTGCATGCTCTTGGGGCTGGTATTGAATCTGCGACTTTCTTTTCGAGATATGGCTGTTTTTCTCAAGCATTGACTATATTGATATACATCATGACTGCCTCGGTGGCGCAGTTGTAATGCGTATGCGTTACGACTGAGGCTGACGCTGAGGTCTCGGGATCGATCCCCGGGTTAAGTTAAAGTGATATTAGGTTTTTCTATTTCGAAATGTTCTGTATCAGCCCGGAGTCTGAAAAAGTGTCCGGTATGGCGATAGGCTCGTACCCTATCACATCATGGGACGGAAATAAGCTCGGCGAAAGGTGAGTGTACTGGTTACACTTCTGCCTACCCCATCGGGGATTATGGTGTGAGTGCGTATGTATGTATAGACTATATTATAATTACAGTAACACCGCCTCGAAGCTCTTGAGTTTTTTTTGAGCCCGTAAATTTTTTAGCTAAAAAAACGTTTTTGTCTTGCATATTATTTAACGTTAATTAAAATATTTTTGTTGAATAATAAAGTTAAGCACTGACAAGTAATGTATTGACGAATATAGTTCGCAGTAGGTATTGTATTGCTTTACAAAGTATAGTGAGGCATGTAGGTAAGTATACAATTATTTAAATGATACGCGTGTGGGTGATAAGAGGGTCAGCGTGTGTCTACTATATGCCTACATGTGTATGCTTTATGTAAGTACATTATTCAAATATGTACCTATTTCAATATACAACGTGTTATAGAAAGGTGTGGTCATAATTAAGTGTCGTTACATACATGATACACCTGACAGTGATTGTTTATGTACCTGATCTTATAAATATCTAGACATCCTCAAAATTCACTTTAATTTTAATCACTCGTTCATTACGATTAATGAGATCGATCACATCGCAATAAATTAAGTGAAGTGCGTGAGCGAGGATAACAAAACTGGAGTGAGACAAAAGCTCAGCCGTTGATTATTTAATTTAGTATTGCCCAAAATTTCAAATCGAATATATTTATTTTTTTATAGCATAGGCCGGCAAACGAGCAAGTGCGTCACCTGATGGTAAGTGATCTCCACCGCCCATGTACGCCCATAAACCAAAAGAATTATGAATACGATGCCGACCTTAAAGGAAAGGGATAATTAAGGGATTGGGAAGGGGAGGGGGTTTGGGCCTCCGGTTGTCTCATTCACCGTACGAAACACAACAGCAAACTGCTATTTTACGCAGGTTTTCTGTGAGACAGTGGTAACGACCCGGACGAGCAGGCCCATTCGTGCTGTAGACACAAGTGTCTACATCGTGGCTCTACCACTCAAATGTCAATATGTCGGTATTATGATATTAATAAGCAACATGTTGATGTTACTCATTCGATAAAAAAGAAAATGTTTTATTTATGTTCTAGCAAGCAATCGGATTTGGTACTACGGGGTGTGAAATACTTGTATCACACACTATACGTTACTTAAATTTGACCACGCCTTTCTGTAAAACGTTGTGCATGAAATATGAGTACTCATTTTAAAACGCTTAATTTGTGTAAATTTTATTATACCGTAGGAATAGCGATACTGAATGTCCTGCGATCTGACTGCAGTATTGTGATATTATTGAAACTGTAAAATATCTGAATAAACTACCACATTAAGAGAGTTTTTAGTAAAAATGGACTGGCTTGATTGGGTTGTTACCACTGTATCACAGAAAACCAACGTAAAGTAGCGGCTTGCTACTGCGTTTCGTAAGGTAGGTGATATATCTGAAGACCTAAATCCCCCTCCCCTTCCCAATTCTTTAATTATACTCTTCCTTTAAGGTTAGTAATGCGCCCACGAGATAACTTACTATGAAGTGAGCCACTTGCTCGTTTGCCTATCTTATAAAAAACCTTCAATCAGGTACCCGAAACTCTTATAATAATATTAATGTCGTGCCGTGCAGTTTTTAGATTCACATTATATTACTATGCACAGAAAGAAGCCTAAGATTAAATTGATAATAACTATAATTTGTTGACATTTATGTTTAAAGCTTTTAAGTCGGCATCACTTTATTTAGAAACGAAGTGATACAGATTTGCAAATGTATTCATAACAAGTTATTTATAAATATTGAAAGCAGGTCAATATTGATATTAGCAAAAAATTATTTTTATTTATAAAATATATTAAGCAATATATATGTTTATTCCGCAGGCCATCAGAATTTTATTAATAGAAATTAATATTAGGCAGAGTCAAATATTAGCATTTTAGCAAAAGTCGCTATGTTTGTGCTGTTTTGAAATAGGAATTAATGATGAAATACTGCTTCTGATAATATACGAATTTTAAATTACTTTACCTCTAGTCTAAAAAAAAGCAGTA
Organism: Mimas tiliae; assembly: GCA_905332985.1. NCBI lineage: Eukaryota > Metazoa > Arthropoda > Insecta > Lepidoptera > Sphingidae > Mimas > Mimas tiliae. The sequence goes on from HG995241.1 coordinate 9,495,383, forward strand.
TGGACTGTCGAGACGAAAGTCGCAGGTTCGAAACCAGCCCCAAGTGCATACACCTCTGACTTTAAGTTATGTGTATATTAATTGTTAATTATTACTTGCTTTAACGGCGAAGGAAACATCGTGAGGAAACCTGCATACCTGAGAAGTTCTTCATAAGAATTTCGAAGGTATGTGAAGTCTGCCAACCCGAATTAGGCCAGCGTGGTGGACTAAAGCCTAACCCCTCTCATTCAGTAGAGCAGGCCCGTGCCCAGCAGTGGGACGTATTTAATACAGGGCTCGTATTATTATTATTACCTCCAGTCTAAATATATATAAACAGAATAAATGTATTGAATAACAAAAAAAAACTAATGTAATAAATTAACTAGGTGGTAGGTCCCTCGTATGCGAGAGGTCGTGTGTGTTGGTACCATCGCTTTGTCTATTTCTGCCACCAAGCAGCAGTATGTAAGCACTGTTGTGTTTCGGTTTGAAGGACATTGAAGCCAGTAAAATTACTGAGCATTATGAAACTTAACATCTTACGTTTCGGGGTGACGAGCGCAGTTCAGTGCCATGCAGTGCTTTGTAATTCAAAGTTCGGTGTGGTGTTGCTTCTGTTTATGGGTAAGCGTGGCGCTTACCATCGAGCTGATCATCTTTATTAAAAAGCTTTTTTCATTTCTACGATTCAATTGAACGTTAAACGATGGGTTAAACGTAAACTTATATATATTATTAAAACCGGCCATGCAACATTATTAAGTAATTCCTACCCGAATATGTTTATTTAAAGATTATGTATTAAGAGAAGTTATGTTAGAAATTGACAAAAGATGAATAAATTTAAATAACGTTGATATTATATTCTAAGCTAAATCTTATCTACTAAGTTTTATATCCAGTAGCTTTTGCTCGTGGCTCCTCTCGCTTAAAAGTCTTAAAGTTTTTTTAGAATAATAACCTTATTAACTTACATTTCATAAATGCATATAGGGTAACTCCAATGTATAGCGATGGAATATTAGATTTAAACCAAATAGCGGTTTATTTGAAAGCTCGATATTGTGAGACCAAGTCTAACTCACAATACTCAGAATCTACAAACAGAAACTACAGAGTTAATTGGAATCGATACAACTGAAAAGCGATCATTATAATTTAGACTAACAACACAAACTGACAGTTCAAGGAACAAAGTTAGTAATTTTTCATCAAACGTAATATTAAATTGATATAAAATACTAGTTATAGTAGTTACTGCTCTCAATTGTGTGTAATTCGATAAAAGTATTAATTTGCTTGAATTTGCATTATATGTAAATATAATATGAAAATTTATTTCGAATGACCATTTTATGTTATGTTGTTTTTATTATGTTAAATGATCGGGCTTCTCTTTCCTTGTTTTGGTACAAAACTTCAAAAACGTGTTTAATTTTTGAAAACAGTAATGTATGCAACAGATAAAAGCACATTTGAAATTGTTCCGCATCGTCGTTTCAAGAGCGTATATAGCTGTAATCATCGCCGACCTCTGATAAGAGAGGCATTGAAAAACTCAGGAAAATACTCGTCCATAAACAGGTGTAAGTTTCGATGTAGGCCTATGAATCCATCCATATCGATGTAATTTTCCCATAGAACATTAATTCACGTATTATGCACTTATGAATATTATCTCTGAACGGTTTAGAAATTTTCATTCGTCCCAAATACCATACACTGGGCCTATTATTAGATAATAAATAAAACACATCTAATATAACTTGTATAAATTATCTTATCACATTCATTAAACTTTCACCGATGTTATATTTAACATTTATATGTTTTATTAAGCGTCACCCACCTGTGTCATTATTGGAAGTGGAGATGAAAATACCCTTGAAATGGCTGAGCGATTTTTTGTTGGTTATAATGTTTGGAAACGACACAAAACATTGATATAATCCGGGATAATGTTGCGGGGATTTAAACAACTCATTGGGCGATGCCAGTTGTTTGAAAGGAGAAGGATTAGTCTGTTTGTCTGTGGAGCTTTCGGCCCGTATCAAGGTAGCGGTCGGCAAAAGTTTAGCGGTGATCGGCGCGCCGTTTGCCGCCGACTTACGCAGAAACTTCTTGTGAACATTCAAAACGTCATAATCCTAAATTGCGTTCCGGTCTCGATGCGGTGCGAATTGTTCAAAGTACATAAAAAGTTGTAGTGTTGAAAAAAAGGATGCTTTTCTTATTCGGAATCTGTTCGGTTTATTAAATAATACGATGAAAATATTCCAGCGAATACAATTTATAGGTAAAGGTAATTATATAGTATAAGCTCTATTTGTAAAATGAAGTAAGTGTGGAAAATAGGCTAGCCTCGTGTAAAATTCTATTAAGTTTCTATTGAGTAAGTGGGAGCTATTAAAGATAAATATAAATACCATTAAAATATTTCGATTTATAGTTCAGAATGGGTGCTAATTAATCCACTAACAGAAAGTCAATAATTTATACGTCAAGTGTAATTATTATTCATCATTCAAGGTAAATGAACGCCGATATACGTATCAATCTTTTATTTTAGTCCGAATTAGAACCGGCTCGGACATTTAACGAGTTTTGTTTTTAATTTATTAGTCGAAAAAACAAACAGTGAATATGTATTTCATAAGATTATGAATAGGTGGGTTATTTGAATCATTAATAGATAAAATGACCATAATAAATATTTTATAGAGCACCCATAAAACCGGCGATGAGATAAGGCAACTGTCTTGGAGCCATTATAATAACGATTGACAGAATGTCATTCCTCTTAAATCTTAAATAAACGAATTCCTATTTCATAACAACTATTATTATCTGACCACGAACCGTTGATACATGCACTAAGTACAAGAAAAATTACAAAATCCATGACATTATAACAATACCTCCCAGCTATTTCCTTATTATTATCATATCTAAAGTTATTTGTAAGAAAAATAAGCGTACAATGAAGTTCCTTCATTTTTGAAGTTGGTTAAAAATCTGAAAAGTGCATTTACATACTACTACAGCTAGAAATAGCTGGATTAAGTTCCAAATATTTAGCTGAAGTTTTTAGTATTACATACATACATACACACTCACGCCTATGTCCCATAGGGGTAGGCAGAGACTATTGAGTACCACAAGCTACGATCCTGACACACCTCTTTTAGTATTCTCATGCTAAAATTAGGGGGAAGTATGAAAAAGTCTTCCACGAACATTCTTGGATAAAAAATAATACCGGAAGTGAATGGTGATAAAGTTACAAGTGACCACAACGAAAATTTTCCCGATAAAGTATCTAAGTAGTTTTAAGAGCCAATTTAAATTTTATTTGTATATTAACATTTTCATAATAATTTATTAAACACTTGATTTTATGGTTGGCTTAATGAAATGCTTTTAATTTTAAAGCCCAAGATAATATTTCAGGTTACGGTTTTGAATATCAAATATGTTTATCGGATTCGTTAATTAGAAATTAACAATCTATATTAGAATATAGGGACGATTATTCTGAACATAATATAATGAGAAATCACTATCTAGTTGTTTTGAAACGGCTACACGCATTGAAAGCTTTTGTAAAGATGCAAGAGCCGTCGCTTTATCCCTTAATAGAGTATTGAGGTAGGTAAGTTATCTCGATTTCTCAGTGCCCTAAGTCATATTCATAATATAATCATCTAAAATTTAGTTCATTATGCATAATAAAAATAACTTGACCCATATTAACTTATCAAACTAATTTGGCTTAAAACTTTGCATCAACAAAAAACTACATTGTTTTTCCCCAAAAGCTCAGAGGTCTACACCGAATTTTTCGTCACATCGAAAATGTTTAGAATTTGATAATATTATTATGTTATGCCTGTAGAGCTTTTTATAGTTTATTTTTTTATATTTAGAAGTTATGGAAATAGAGCATGCCATTACAGTGACCCAAATTATATTTTTTGCATGTCACAGAAGCAAGCATTTATCTAGTTGCCACTATTATGTTTGGTTACTTATAAAAAGTTTTGTGCAGGCTATCGAATACATTTTTATTACTACTGCTCTACATTTTTGATTGATGCAAGTCGGAGAGTTGAACATCGATAAAACGACGTGTAAAGGAAAATGTAAAGCCCAATTAAATAGAACAGTTCAGTCATTGAAAAAAAAATTGTTTACAGTACCTTAATGTTATTTTGTGCTCTGATAACTTTTTATTGCAATCGTGAAAATTCACTGCACTGTTTACTCACCGCGCCGTAGCCGGTGTCGGTTTTTAGTGCTCACTTTGTTATGTATTCCGTACTTTATCGTCGCTAACTGAATCATTACGAATGCGGAGTCGGAACGAGTCGCGGAAAATCTACAGAGTCGAATCGAGTACACGGTAGGATGTGTCGGGGCGCGGGTTCACAATCGGCGAGTCCTCGCCGGCGCCGCGGGTGTGTAACGGGTGGTGTGCTGTGCTTGTGTCGTGGTGCAGTAACTACCGATGGAGACGCGGCGGACACAGGCTGGCTTCACGCGCGGCATGGTGATGCGCGCCGGTGGATCACAGCGGTCGCATGGCTGGCCAGCGGCGGCGAAGCACGAGCAGCGTCGGAGGCTGGTGAGCTGGAGGGTGGCACGGCAAGCGCCGGGATCGGTGCGGAATGTCAATCGGCAAGGTTCGTACGGTGGGTACACTCGCGCGCGCTGAGCCTCTACTCGGCTCGGTCGAAGTGCGGTGTGCGAAGCGGACGCGGCGTAGCACCGGGCGCACCGCTCGCCATCTGAAGCGGGACTGAGCGCGAGGCGGCGGCGGGCGGCGGGCGGCGGGCGGCGAGCGCGCGCGCGCACCAGGTACACGGTTATGACAGGGAGGCGGGGCCGCGCCCGGCTCATAAATCAAACTTCGCCCATTCGCACGCGCCACGTTCACCCCCTCCTCCATATTCCATATTCGGGGCGGGGCATATTTTCATATTCATAACGCCTCATATTCATAAGTGATATGTGGCGAGTGTCGGGCGCGAGGCGCGAGGATGAGGCTGAGGCGCGAGGCGAGGCGGGAGGTGGGCGGCGCTGACGCCCGCTAGATGGCGGGTGTCGCGCGCCCCGCGAAGCCTCCCACATGCACTAATTGAACGTGTGCACGTCATAACTTTTTGTTTGTATACATAAATTATTAAAATGGAACGCTTCATTGCTATCTGATAAGCTTTCATTAATTGATATTTGCCATGGTCGGTATTCGATTTAATTGTTCCGTATAATTGCATTAAAATTACGAACTCAGACATGAAAAATAATTTATTATTAAGTTGGAAGTGTACGAGTACAGCGATACATAAGTTGAAACAAAAACTTTTATAATTATTAAGCTTACCAATTCCACAGGACGGTATGTGCTTTTAATTAGGATTAATCAGAACATCCTGCGAATAGTTTTTTAATTACCAGTGGCTCCTCAGGAATCCACCCAGCTTCACACCATGTGTCGAGGCGAGGACCACATCTATCTATTCTTGCACACTGTTTTCCATTCTTAGCGAAGCATACCAAATTGAAGAATTCAACTAGCATAATACGTATAAAAACTATGGTGATTTGCAATATGTGAAGTGGATATATGGGTACAGTCGACGACAATATTATGTGGTTATTGTTCACCGGCGAAGTCAAGTTTTAACTAGAATATTTATCATTGGTCTAGTGGCAAAGTAGGCTGTGAACTGTGAGGTTCTGAGTTCGACTTCTAGCTTTGTCAATAAATACATTGTGTGGGATTTCGATTAAAAACTGACTTTACTTCGATTGGCATTTTCCTATAGGCTAGCTTAGTAACATATTGAATGAATTGACAGATAGATAACTTAAAAGATTATGAAAATATTAATACATTAATATCATTCTTGAACAGCTTCCATGGCGCAGAGGGTGAGTAGCCGGCTGCAAAGCGAGAGGCTGTGGGTTCGATTCCCGCACCAAGACAAATGTTTGTGTGATCCACAAATGTTTTTTTCGGGTTTGGGTGTTGTGGGACCAAGTCCCTCGTGGTTCCTGATACCCATGATACAGGTTAACCAAATCAGGCCTATGTGTGTGACTGTTACCCAACAACCACACACATAGTCCTGATCCCACACTAGAATAAATAATCAATAAATACACCCGTATTTATTATTTATTAAATCTTTATTAAAATGAATGATCTCAAAACCCAAATCTTAAGCCGATATAACGCCAGGCAGAAAGAAAAAATAACCTGAATCCTAATCCTAACTAATATTGTAAATACGAAAGCGACATTATTTTTTTGTTTGTTTGTTACGCTTTCACCCCTAAATCGCAGAACCGATTTTGATGAATTTTGATAGAGATAGATAGTACCCTAGAGACGGTTATAGGCTACTTTTTATCCAGTTATAGGCTATTTTTTATCCCGGAAAAGGCTGTTCACAAGATATTTGGCACTATTTTTATTCACTTTAGTCTACCTTTACTCTGCTCAGTATCAGCATTTGTAAATCAACCCCCGAAACCATGACCGCGTGACCTTATTCCGAACACATCAATGGTACAACTGCGATCACTTACGAACCCGACTGTACTTAAATAAACAAAAAATACTTTTAATTCCGAATACCAAACTAGTTTTGACGTTTCACATAAATCATTGTGATACATATATAAAAGGTATCGATATATGTGTAACGAATTCAGCCACACTGACATCCGTAACTAGATCGATTCACATCGGACGATTTTAATTTCTGAAACAAATTTACGAGGAGTCGTTATGAAAAAGCGGAGGTCGGGAGCCATGTCAATCGTATTGTGTGCTTTAAATTAAATATAACGAATACGTGTGAGTGGCTCCCGGGCCGGCGGGATCCAATATTAATGTGATAGGAAGCAATTTGGTCGATTCTGCCAGTCATCGGGCTGCGCCGCACCGGCTAAGCAACGGATACGTTCTCTCTTGTCATTTGCTATTGATTTACACGTGAACTATTCATTAATGTTTTATTAATGTTACACTAAATTGTTTTCTGGCGAACTTATCTTTTTTTTTATATAGTATTGGCTGGCAAACGAGCAAGTGGGTCACCTGATGGTAACCGATCTCCACCGCCCATGTACGCCCACAAAACAAAAGAATTATGGGTGCGTTGCCGACCTTAAAGGAAAGGGATAATAAGGGATTGGGAAGGGGAGGGGGATTTGGGCCTCCGGATATCTCACTCACCGTACGAAACGCAGCAGCAAGCTACTGCTACTTTACGCCGGTTTTCTGTGAGACAGTGGTAACGACCCGGACGAGCCGGCCTATTCATGCTGTAGACAAAATTGTCTACAGCGTGGCTCTACCGCTCTTACTATCTCGTTGATTCATTACGATGTGTTGCCATTGTACTGATGGTTTAGCACCTCTTATTTCATAGATAGATTGTATCGATATAGTAATTTGTTGTTTTACATACATATATTGGAATGCACTGTACTTATACAATTGCATAGTATTTTCTAATTTTAAATTACCGCAACCGATTACCAAAAACAGAGATAGATAAAAAAAAATGGAATAGCGGAGCTCTGGGATAGGCTAGCAAGATATTAGGGTTGGCTGCGAGCCCTTAGCCTCACCTACGCCTATGCTTCAAATCAAGTATGTACTTGCCTTGTCATACAATTATAAAATAAATATCATAATGAAATAACATTCTATTTTCTATTATTTATAAGCTGGTTATAAATACGGTTTGCATTTATTACGTCAAAACACCTTCAAAATATCTATATAATCGAGTCACGTACAACAGGTAGGTAGCTGTGACCTTTTCAAGGCTACCAACGAATGTTTACTGCGAAAGAGTTCACGTGCCAAACGAAAATCAACTTTTTACGACTATCCAATTTCTAATTACCTCATTTCAGCCAGTTTTTATTTTCTTTACATTTATTATGTTGAATATTTGCTACCGAATAAAATTTTAGTACAATTTTCTATGATAAAGTGCATTAAATTAGGTATATTTGGGCTAGAATTAAACTCTGAATTTAACTAAATACTTCGCCCTTTGTTTATCCTCATTATTATTGTTCAACTATGTGGTACGAGAAATATTATAACCGCATCTCTATCGAAAAAATTGTCAATCTCTGTGTTTGTAACGCCCGAATACTAAAACTCTATTCAGGCATTTGAAAAACGTGTTAAATAACATAATAGGGTAGTTTACTATGTTTAAATATATAAATTGTATTATATTCAGCAGAAAATAATTATATAAAGAAACCCTTTTGTTAAAACACAATCAAAAATGAGCCGGCAATTATGATTTTAAATATCGGTATGAGCATGGGGGGGACCACTTGCACGCGTGTACCGTAATGGCCATTTTACACGTTGACGTCAAGGTTTGCGTCGTCTGTCACTTGATAAGTCCCCTTGCATCAGATGTGAATGGCTTCTAGTGTATTTTTTTTTTTATTAACGGGTTTATAATATTCTATCTATAATATGTGTAAACAGCAGTGTGTGAGCATTCTTGTTTCGGTTTGAAGGTCATGGAAGCCAGTGCAATTACTGGGTATTATGACACTTAACATCTTACGTCTTGCAGCCATGCAGTGATTTGTAACTCTAAAGTTCTGTGTGTTGTTGTTTTAAGTTTCTGTTTATGGCAGGCGTTGCGCTTACCATCAGGTGTGTCACCTGCTCTTTTGCTGAACTATGCAATAAAAAAACAGTTAACCATCGAGCAGTGTATTAGTATTTGCGCGTTAGTCACGTTACCAGCATAAATTATGTCAACTTTTGCTTGTTTGTTGTACGAATATACCGTATCTATGGTTTACAATATCTTTGTTAATATAATTATTCAACGCAAGCAACTGAAAAATTCATTGATAGACCACCATCATCCATTAAAAGTATTTACGCGGCAAACTAAATAACTGAATCAATTTTAATTAACTAGCAACACACGATTGCAGTTTTTATACTGACATTCACTTAAATAACTTTGAATATTCATTTACGAGAGAACACCTCCCTTCCCGCGGGTTCCGTACGGTGTAGTCGTACGAACGATTTGCTATTAATGTTTACGAGTATACTATTCGATCGAAATAAGAATAGGGATAACTAGCTATTATTTTTAAAACCAATTAAAACTGATAGATTTTTCTCCATATTATTTAACAGCCCTGTACCTATTATACACGTCCCTCTGTTGGACACGGGCTTCTACTGAATGAGAGGGGTTACGCCTTAATCCACCACACTGGCCTTATACAGGTTGGCAGACTTCACATACCTACGAAAGTCATTTGGAGATCTTCTCAGGTATGCAGATTCCATGATGTTTCCTTCACCGTTAAAGCAAGCAATAATCAACAACTATCTCTTGGGGCTGATGTCGAACCTGCGACTTTCGTCTCGACAGTCCATACCACTCCCCGTTTATCTATCGCTGTATATACTCAGTTATTTGTACAGAAAAAACGATTAGTATGCAAAATATTCTTCCTTGCTTACTTATAAAACGTTTTTTTTTTCAAGTGACAGGTTGACTTTTTTATTGATATTTGCATCGCATAGTAGGCGTGTATTGACGCCAGTCAAGTGGATCAGCTAAATACTAGCATCGTACTAAAACATTAATGTTAAAATGGGGCCAAGTTCGATGCAAACGACGTTGGGTGTTGTCGATGAAAGAGTTGAGATCTGGACGGGTGCCAAGTTCCATAGCAGTGCCTTAAGTTATATTTACAAGAATGCATAACGTTCTGCAATTGATTTAAATAATAATTTGTTACCTTATTTTACATTGGATTTATAACTTAATAATTTATTTATGACTGACTCAGTGGCGCAGTTGTAATGCGTAAGCGTTACGATTGAGGTCAACGCTGAGGTCTCGGGTTCGATCCTCGGGTCGGGTAAAGTGGAATTGGGTTTTTCTATTACGATATGCTCAGTGTCAGTCCGGAGTCTGGAATTTGTGCCCGGTATGGCGATAGGCTCGCCCCCTATCACATAATGGACGGAAATACGCTCGGCGAAATGTGGGTGTACTGGTTACACCTCTGCCTACCCCTTCGGGGATTACAGGCGTGAGTGCGTATGTATGTAATTTATTTATTTTTTGCTATAAGAACAGCAAATTTTATATCATAAACAAGATCTTTAAAACTGATTCAAACATAGTAATCTTTGGTAGACTTGAAAACATTTTTGTGGTCGCTGGATAGATGACTGCAATCGTTAGACAAGTAAGGGTTAAATTTTTACACAATACATAGTCCTGATCCCAAACTAGGTTTACCTGTCTCATGATTATTAGGAACAACGAGATACTTACGGTCCCACAATACCTAGATGCAAAACAAGTTATTGTGGATCACACAAATCGTACGGGGATCGAACCTGCGTCCTCTCATTTAACGACCGGCTACTCGCCCACTACTCAATTACTATTTATAAGACAGGATCAGGGTATAAGTCTCCATTAAGGTAACTCATTCGTGTACACACATTTGAGTGGTAGATCCACGCTGTAGACAGTCATGTCTACAGTATGAATGGGCCGACTCAACTGTTTCGATATCACTGTTTCACAGAAAACCGACGTGAAGTAGCAGCTTGATGTTGCGTTTCGTACCGTACGGTGAGTGATATCCGGAAGCCCAAATTCCTCCTCCCTTCCCCTTCGTAATCCCTTAATTATCCCTTTCATTTAAGAACGGCAACGGTTCCATGATTCTTCTGGTATTGTAGGCATACGTCGACGGTGGAAATCACTTACCATCAGTTGACCCAATTGCTCCTTTGCCTATGCCATAAAAAAGAAAGGCATGTTACTCGTACTAGGCCATTTTAATAGACACATCCTACGCTTATTAAGTTTAGATGTTTGTAAGTTCCTGAATTTGGATGTTTGTTGGTCAATCATGCCTTAACACGTGCACGGTTTTAGATAAAATTTGGGACACAGGCAGACCATGATCTGGATTAGGACAAATGCTACTTTTTTATCCTGCAAAAGGCTAATCACGCAGGCGGATCCGCGAGCAATACCTAGTACAGTAATATATTAGATGTCAAGATTTCGAAACAACAAATTAACTATTACTTAACATAGTAATACCACTAGTATGAACATATTTACGCGTCCTCCATAAAAGGGGAGAAAGAGTTTTGAATACGTAGAGCCATACTGGCCAACTATGGAGAGCACCAAGATTCCACTGTGTTTAAACATAGTTACTTGTACGTTACCTAGAGCTGTCCAAATTTCAATAACAGTTAGCCCGTTTGTTTTTAGAAATAAAGTTGTTGATCATATACTCGTACTCGTATTAGGTATTGAAATATGAAAAAAAATATCTTAAATTGTTTTGTTGTTTGTTAATTATCTTAAATTATTATATATTGATCATTTAAAATATTTCCTCTCAATATCTACGTATTTCTGGCATGTCTTGGGAAGATCATTTATGTCTTTAGATAGAACTTTGGAGACCTGACATTCAGAATACCTGTAAAGGCATTTTGTTTATTTGGAACAAAATATTTTTATCGACAGCCTCCGTGAAGCGAGAGGCCGCGGGTTCGATTCCCGCACCGAGACAACAAGACACCAATTCGGAGTGTTTTCTCCCCAGAGGGGTTGACGGATGGCAGGTGGCCTGTTGTAATAACTACAAGCCAAATCTTTCTGTAACATGTGTTAAAAAGCATGTCACGCCGACTTCACTGGAAAGAAGGAACAAAATATTTTTATGAATACTTAAAAGTTTAGTATTCTTTTGGAAGAATTTAGAGTTGGTTTATTCTACACTGTCTAAACATAATGGAAACATTTAAACGATGTTCTTTTAATGCAACCATTTTTAAGTTTGAAAAACATGAACTCAGATTATAATTTCCATTGAAAATAATTAGCGCGTAGGCCCGTTGTTGTTTTAACCTCAGTTGACTAAATAATTCCTGTTTATGATGACATCTAATCCCTTATGAATTTAATGCGAGTTCCCCGTACAACTGTATCGTGAGGTGTTATTTCAGATCCATCAGCGTGGCCGTTAAACGGAAATAGCACCAGTAACACAAGTCACATTCGATTTAAATACACAAATTTTTGAAAACGTCTGTTTATTTAAGCTAAAGCACGCGCCGCTCTCGCCTCCCGACCCCCGTCCGTCCCCCCGCCGCCCGCCACGTTGCTCTCTCAAATGATCTCCGCTTGTCTAACATTAATTTTGTTTGTAATTAGATTTTGTTCTTGTAATATGTTACTTGCGACGTGATGCGCGGCGCACTCGTTCGATCCGGATATTCGGATATTGAAATGGATATCTGGGACCTCGGTGAGTTTGAAAAGATACGGGTGTGATTTGAAATTGAATGCGAGAACGATGGCATTGGTGTGTAAATGACCGGTGAGCCGGTGTCGGCTGTGGCGTGGCGGTGGCGTGGCGATGGTGTAGCGCCGAGTGAGAGCCGAGCAGCACCGCGCGACGCGACGCGGATGCGTTCATAAATTTGAATATGGAAGTGAGTTCTAATGGCGTCGCTGTTTATTTTTACTGCACCCCCCGAGCCGCACGCCCGAATGCGACGCCGAATTTATTTCCATGCATTTTAATATCTCCCTCTGAATAGCTATTGCCATTTTCACGCGGTTTTATTGCGAACTGTATAGGCGTGTTATGTTCTTTGTTTTGTTAGGACCCCTTTACGATCGAACGAGATGGACAATATCGACGTTCCCTCGTAAGGTTTCGGGTATTGACTGCAATTAGCTCTTCGACAGAAGGGTTACCGAGGCGATAATAACTGTGCGTCGTAATCATGCAAATTTCCACATTTATGAAGTGAAATTGTGATGGAATTTTGAGGCCGGCTATGTCAGAATTAAGTCATTAAAAGTGGACGTTGATTGATTGGAGCTTGTGTAAAGGGCACGCATCGCGGAAGCGCACGCAGTCCGCGCACGAAACTGATGCTTGACGTTCATTTACTTACAAAGCCTAGGCTCGTTGTTGCAATGATTATGAACCTAGAATCTAGGCTAGGATGTAGATATGTATCTTTAGTAGGACCTAACTCAGAATGCGACTCGGCAAATTTTACATTTATCAAGTGTAGTACAAGCTGCATAAACTCTGCGGTTTTACATTTAATTAAAATGTGTTTCGTCAAAATTGGCAATGTAGTAAAATAACAATTAGCGAATCCCCTCGGTCTTTTCTGTCAGTCTCGAGATTTGACATGCTTTGGATGCTAGTGTTGTAACTACCCCGAATTTGTATTGTTTTTGATAATATGATCTACTTCTATAATCTTGAGTGGTGTTGTTTTCGTTTATGGCCACTAGCCAGGCGTGGCGCTTACCACCAAGCGAAGAACCTGTTCGTCTCGTTATTGAGGCGAATAACTAAGGCATTTTTTTCTTGCAAATAACAATGTAACATGATAATGAAGTTCGTCAAAACAACAACAAAATTGGATGATTCAAACCAGAACAAAGATATCTTGGCTGTGCGTGTCGGACAGACGTTGAGAGATGAGATGGTAATGTAGTAAATTATACAGAAAAAATATTGTCGACGTGGTTTACAGCGGCACTTACTTCGTCAGATTAGTAGGGATGCCATCTCTCAGGGTTTTCTCTGGAATAAATCCCGATTAAATCGTAATATGGTGTCAGAGGCCGTTATGACGCATGTTGATCTCAAGGAGTGACCTATTAAAACCCTACTAGGTGGGAGGTCTCTTGTATATGAGAGTCCGTTTGAGTTGGTACCACCGCTTTAACTATTTCTGCTGCCGAGAAGAAGTATGTAAGCACTGTTTATTTTCCGGTTTGAAGTACAAAATAAGTAGATTTTTTGGTATCAGTCGGTTAATCTTTGTTTTTGTTATAAAACTTTTAAGATGCGTGACCGGATAAAATATTAGTTATTAAGGTATTAAGCTAAATTAGTTAAGGATTTGGATGTGAATATCCGGCATCCATAACGTAACTTATGGTCAGCCTACACACGTGGTACGTGGGTACATGTTTGCAAAAATACGCTTTGACGGATTTATTGAACTATAATTATGGAGTGTCTTGAAGGTTTTCTTTTTAGATTAGAGTTTGGTGTGAACAACTCATTAAAACGTCTTGTGTAAACAATATGCTTTATGTTTTGCAAACTTTTCTATATTATGACGAGTTTGAGAGGCCTTTATACACAGAGTTTATTTACGTAGTTTTTACGAACTCTTTAAATAGTAGGACTACGAAAAAATCATAAATTTGCAACTGAGGACCCTGGCATTAAGTCGGGATAACGCCAGGCAGAAAGAAAAGCTTCTGAGAAGAATTGTCAAGATATAGCAGAAGGTGGCAAAAGACCAAGCACCTGATAGTACCTAAGTGATCTCCATCACTGCTGAACGTCCACAAATCACAATACCGAAAGAATCATATTCGCGTTGCCGACCTTAGTTACAAGGATCCACAGGTAAAATAACTCTAAACTTAAACTGCATAGTCTTTATAGTGAAATACTTTTATTTTGTACGAAATTACCGTAATCAAAACGTTCCAGTTGCTTTATATTTGTAGAAGAGTCGTGATGGATAATTTGCCAAGTTAAATGTCTTCAACACATGTATGTTACCTTAGTTCATTAACAAAACACTATCGGGTTACAGCAATGTTTAAACGCTTTAACTCCAAAGGATTTGTAGAGCGCCAAGTCAACTCAAAAAATAAATCTCCCTGGTTGCAGTGGCTCGATGGCGTGGTGGCCACGATTCTCTCTTGAAATATAAAAGTGTCCGGGGGCACTCAGCGGCCGGACGCTCATATTTTGTTATTTTATTTATATTAAAAGTAATGGTCCGCCGCGGCATAATGCTCTAGACGGTTTTTGCGCATTTTTCTCTTTTCTCTGTGTCGTATATTTTCACTTAAATGACGTAGGTACGTGACCCCTCTCATTTCTGCTAGTTTATACTGATGTACTGTGCTTTTATTACGACATCCACTGTTTTAAGTGAAATGAATGTTTTATCTTTTGCGTGTTTACTAACTTTGTTATAAAATGATGTGTTTAACGTAAAACGTGTTCCATGATACATTTATATAATCGTGTAGAATAGTGTGCACCACGGCCCATAGTCGGTCGCGTGTCTGTCGACTACATTAAGTACATCCGAACAAATAGAAGCAGTACTTGTGGCACACTCCGCTACATTGATATGGCGGCATAAATTTACTTACCATAGTTTTATGTTATCATAAACAAGAAATACAGACATCTTCAGTGTAATGTAATGTTGGAAAGCGGCTCGTCGACTGAAGCCGGTGAGTGTTGTCGAAACGATTCGATTCTAGTGCGCCGGTGATAGAAGTGAAATCTGTGTGGCGTTTCGCGCCGCACCAAGTTCGACTTGCCAACAATCTGCACAAGCAGGGGCGAAGTGTAAGCGAGGCGTTGTAGCGGCGGCGGTGGCGGGTATCTCACACTGCGCCTTGGGTCCAGGCAGGTGGGTCGCATTCGGCGCGGCGGGTCGGGTCACGCGGCGTCCGCGGCGGCGGCGGTGGCGGCGGCGACGCTCTTCCGGGGAAGGCACTATCTCGGGTGCAGCACGCGGGGGCGCCGCGTCGGGAGGCCGGGGACGCAACCACCACCCCCTCGTAAATAACGCGCGCTGGCGAGCCGGCGAAGCGCCCGTGCCAGATTCTACAGCTAGAAACAGTTAAACGCTCATAATTTCGTGCTGGTTAAGCTTATCTTTGTCTCGTGTACGAAATTTCGTTTCGCCGTCCCCCTCGCGCATTTTAGTGTACATATTTTATTTGTTGCAGCGGAACGTTCTGTCGCGTCCGGGGCCAAAGTTATAATTGTCGTTCGACATACCTTCGCAGCTTCTGCATAAAGTTGCCCGACCGAGCTTACATTGTTCAAATAACTTTATCTGGTTAATGTTTTAAGCTGATTTCATTTTGGATTGTTGCGGATTACAGAACCTTCCTGTATACCTACATATATTTGTATCAAATGTATAGGAAACCGTGCTGAATATGGCACTCAAGATATGAATAGTGCACACCGCGAGTAAAGTTTTCGCATAGGTACACGCTGAAAAGGCATTTGAGTGTCGTGCGATAGTGCTGGGGGTCGCAGGCGGGCGGCGTTAAGCCGGTATCATCCCGCCTTATCGCGGGCGGGAGGCTCGAGAGGTGCGGGCGGCGTGGCTGTTTCATAATAATTTTAATACGCAGGGAGGCGCTCTATAGCCGGATTTCCGGCGCATACTTTTATAAGCGGTTTTCGCCTTCCTCGGGGATCTGACGCTATATCAGGGCTGTCACCCTCGCGTGCATATCCTCAATCTCTACGCTGCTGGCTGAACACACCCGGGGGAATTTTTCACTTTAGCCTGAATTCCTTCTGCCACGTTTGGACACTCGTTAACACACTTTATTTTGTACACCTAAGTTGAATTTTTTATGACACTATTTACGAGTTTAGTTTGTGTTTACACTGATAAAGAGTTTGTGGCTTAGTTGACAACGACTTATTTATTTCATTAATTTATTAGAGCCTTATAATTTTGACAACATTTTAATTACCGATGACTAGATAACATTTCCGCACTTCTGTTTGAAATGTCTATTTGGTGTCGGCACTTATGTTACGTTTCTATCTACCGTCAAATAAATACCATCTGTCAGAAGACAACGGCGTGAGCGAGATCAGCCAATTTGCCAAAATGGATATAACTAATGAGCGCAGTAATAGAGGAGCTTGAGTGGAACATTAATAGAGCGGCAGGTATGGCGAGAGCGGTAGCGGGAGCGGGGGCGGGAGCGGGCGACGCTAACGAGCGTTTTTATCCACCGCGGGCCGATGATGGATGGACCTACTTCCGACCGCGACGTCCGCACTTCCGTCGCTCCTTTTGTATATTTATCAACATTAATTTCAATGTGCTTGAAGATATATTTGTCTACCAGACTTATCTATTGTGTTTTTGTGACTACTAATATTTGCATACCGTGTCGTACTATTAATATTCTAAGTTGAGACTTGTTTTGTAGCATAATACTCTGACATCTGTAGTATTGTTTTGCGTGAACGATGTAGTAGTAAAATATAAAAACTTTTATTTTATTGTTTTAGCGAAAAAAACATCCTATCGAATGAAAAAAGAATCATTAAAATCAAAATCGACCTGCAAAAAGTTATGTGTGTTACAAATACAAAAAATATATATACGCGATAAATTTAACGTCCTCCGTTTATTTTACGTCGGTTAAAAAGACAAATTGAATTTTTTTTTATCATAATAATCATAAATTTTCTTTCTGTCCTATAAAATGGAAATGTTCGAACTCTGCATATTGGTTAAATATGTAAACATTATTATTATTTCAATCACGCGATGCCATGAAGGATAACATCGTGAGAATGTGTGGCACACGTATTAATATGTGAGTGAAATCATTTCTAAGGCGCATCATTTACATCGTCTGGCAATAAATAACTGATGAAAATTAAGCTCACACGCCTCAATGCAGGATTTGGAGGGGATTTGAGAACTCCAACGTACAAGTGCAATGCAGTTTGGTGATCCAATATATTATAATGGACAGGATTTTTATTGGATTGGCTTATTGGTGTAAGATTTTTATTACATTTTGAGAGCCTCCGTGATGCAATGGGACGACGCTTCGTAAAGCACGATGTCGCGGGTTCGATTCCCGCTCCAAGACAATTTTTTAAGTAAGATCCACAAATATTTTTTTCGGATCTGAGTGTTTTTCCCCAGAGGGGTTGGGCCGGTCATAAAAACTACAAGTCAAATCATTCTGTAAAATGAGTTAAAAATCATGCTGCGCCGATTCCACTGTGAGTGGGATAAAGGCAGATGAAAGAAGAAGAGATATTTGCTACTGGGAGAGTTTGTACCCAACTGGATAGCGACCCACCGTACATTTGGTGAACAACCCGCCATAGTGACTCGTTCACGCGAGTCACGTTCCGGAAACAGCCAGTGTATATCCAGTAACTTCAGGTTGGCATAATTCTGTCGACCTTCGAGGGACGTCGACGTTATATTTAACAGCACGGTACTTCATATCAAGCATTAAAAAAATGTAGTCTTAGTGTCATAACTTTAGTAAAGTGGGTCTAAGTTTTGTCTACAACATGAATGTGCCGGTTCGACCGGGTTGTTGCAACAAAAAAACTGCTATAAAGTAACAGCTTGCTGTTGCATTTCATACAGTGAGTAAAATCAAGCTTCCCCTTCCTAGTCCTTTAATTAATTTCATTTAAGGTCGACAACGCATCGTTAATTATTTTGTATTATGGGTGATCATGGACGGTGGATATTGCTTACTACCAGATGACCCACTGGCTCGTTTACCGGCCTCTACAATACAATACTTGTTTATATCTAAATATTTATGTATATCCTCAGACTGTCTTCGAGGGACGAAGGAAGTCGCGAGTTTAAGCCCAACTGCGAAAGAGTAGTTGCAACTAGATAAGGATCTATTAATTGAACCTAATTTTTATGTGTATTATCCATAAAGAACAAGAGCAATCATCACTCAAGTAATATTTTTGCGAAACATCTAAACGACGCTAATATAGAGTGACGGGGCTAATGACTGCTTTATTGCGCGAGGGATGATCGCTGTACATTAGTAAGATATTTTTATTTTATTCCACATCTATCATTCTCTTTCATTAATAATATTATCAGCCCTGTATTATGCTGTTCCACGGTACGGGCTTACACCACGAATGAGAGGGGTTAGCCCTTAGTCTATCACACTGGCCTAATGCAGGTTGCCAGACTTCACATATCTTCGAAATTTAAAGATATACCTAGATATAAAAGTTTCCTTACGACATTTCCGTCATAATTACAGCAAGTGATAATGAATAATGCATACACACGGAATTTAGAAAAATCAGAGGTGGATGCTTTCGGGCTTGGTTTCGAACCTGAAACTTTCGTCTCGACAGTCCGTATACCTCCTCGGTGACTTTCGTTGCCTTTTAAAATCGAAAAATTCAAACACAAATTATGTTCTCTTACTTGGATTTCAACCCAGCACCTCAGCCTAATACGCTGCTAATATACCGATGAAGCAATTTAAGACAGGTATCAAATAAACAAGTTGAAAAGACGGCAACAAAATTTATATTCGGCTTCATAACACTATTACAAGCGCGGTACGTAATACAAACGGCTTAATTGAATTTATAGGCACGTACACAAATGAATATGAGTGGAACGGCTGTTTTATACTTAATGATTACTTATTAAGCATTCATAGTGTCTCCGCTGTACGGTGAGAACCTCGTAACATAAATTTTGCGTATTATTTACGTTGACAAGCGTGCGTTATGAAATTATAATGTGTTGATTGACATGCAGCGAGCGGGTAGGCACGTGATCGTCATTGCCAGCTCTACCACGTACCACCTATAGCGATTGGCACTTGCATACGCATTCCTTGAGGTTTCTTTTATTGGCCAAGTTACTGATGATAGTCCGGAGGATCTAATAAATGTGGCAGAATGTCACTGAAATGTCATAGTCGAAAGTTTACTTTGAATAATGTAATTTGAGGTTAAGAGTTGTATGTGCATCTTATGATTATAAATAGGAGAGTGTTAAAACGCTTAACCTGCTCTTGTTGATATTAAAAGCATAAGCTCTTGTTAATGGCACCTTACATGAATTCCTGCCGATCAACACTTCTTTATAGGTGAACTCATAAATATACAACACAATAAAATAGTCCACTTCACACTTTACACGAGTATTATTCAAATGGTATTTTGCGCGTGGAAAACATATAATAAGTCTATACAACTGCTTACTTCCGCGGATAGATTCGCGCGAGTCGAAATAAAGCAAGCCAATCAATATTAACACGCCGCAAACAGCGTAAATTGTTGCCTAATGCCGTACACACACACTCACACACACACGCGCCCGATCCGTCCGTGAACCGACGCTTATACTAGCCAGGGTGCTCTCACCTTTATCGCAAATGAGGACATTGTTCACATTTACCAATAAATTTGCATCGAGCTTGTGTACCGTGCTCTGCGGAAGATGTTGCGCGCTGCCATAGGAGAATTTCAGAATTTACTCAACAGATATGGTTCCCAGTTCAAATATAGATAAGATGGCGAAAATTAACGGCTTGGCTTTACAGCCGCAGGTCGGGCTTACAACGAATTAATTTACGATTATTGTTGATAGACATAGGCTTGGAGCAGCGGCCTATGGACTTAACCTGATCCCTTACTTTAATATCTTTAGTTCTGGTTACTATGGTGGTAGGACACAGGTCTGGAACGACCATGGTATATATAATGAAAAGCCATTCATAGTAGTCCTTGATGCAGTTGTAGTCTGGGTTACTCAGCGTATATCCACTCTGTAGATTAGTATAGCGATTGCGAGTTGCAGAGATAAGAGTTGTCCTTTCGCTGTTCATAGTCTCTTTACACAGCTTCGAAATCATCACTTTTTTTAAATGATGGAGCCGAAGTTAAGGAAATCATATAAACAAGGTGTACGTGTACCTCTCAGGTGTGCCATATCATCCTGTATGCGTAGCGCATTACATTTACACAAGGAGCACACAGACGCCGGGGCGTGCGTCTGTACGGCGCTCGGCGCACGCACACCACGCACCGCCCGGCCTGTAATAACTCGGAACCACAATAAATCAATGTGATTAATGTCATTAAGCACTGTGTGCCGGCCTCTCTATATTCCGTCAATATGCACTGTTTTACGACACGCCGCGCCACGATAATTAGTCAGCTTTGTTAGGACCGTTGACGAATGTACGCGTCCGATCAAATCGTTGCTGAACAGAAATTAGACTAATAAAAATATGTATACGAGCAGCGTCTGCACTGCCGATGTTATGAGAATTACATTGAATGTGACATGTTAGATGAGATCAAAGAGAATTTATAACGGAGCGTTCATAAACACGTCACTCGTGCAAAAAATGATCTCTGCTATTTCTCAAACTGTAGTCTGCTGGCTCCAGAAGCACTGTCAAACATGCAATATTATAAACGATATTTAGCACATTTTACAAAATACATCCGGAGTGGCAATAATAATTAATTGGGTAGTTGACTATATTTTTAATTGTATACTTAAAACATTTCCCTATTAAAATGAACCTAAGACAAATAAATTTATAAATAAATTGGGTGGAAGAAAACTTGATTTTTTAAAGTTAACAGCTCGATGATTTTTATTTTGTTGATCGTCTCATTCGTCTAATGGCAGCGTACTTAAGCTGAAAAACCAGTGAAGTCATAGGTCAAATCCCATGTCAACCAATCGCAATTTGTATTTCACATTTCATTTCCAAATATCTTTCGTAAGTTGCCTAGGATTTATTAATACAAATCAGTCTGATAAGACTATAGGCTTCCTACCTATTACACCATGCAATGAGAGTAAGCTTGGTGAACCATGGGTGTACAGCTGCAACTCTGCTACTCCCTACAGGGATACAGATACATATGCTATGTTAATTTTGACATTATGGTAAGTTTAGTGAAGCGATATTTAATTTATTTTTCTCAGGACAAATTCATCTTACGGATCCCTTACCAACTCTGGGGTTGGAGAGATGGTTATGCCGCGCTTACCGGCCTTTCGCCCTAATTAACATTCAAGTGACTGCTAGATCGGGGCCCTAACTAATTTTCCTACGCCGCTGTACCGCCTAAAAATCCAGGGTGGCCTCCTCCAGTGCAAGCAAGGCAGTTCCAGGGGATTGTGGTGTACCTGGATTGCTGTCGGTATATCGCTGCGCTGTAACTTTGTGGCTTTCTTTCGGGTTTTGAAGCTCCATTATAATCAGGACGCCCTCGACGTCTACAGTAGCACGTTTAATGTATTTCATATTATAAATTGTTTTACTTTGTCATAAATGGTATAGTCTTAAACAGCCTCATATAAATAACATAAGCTCACGCATTTATACCTGAAGGTGTAAGTAAAGGTGCAATAATGCTTCATCCACGTTTCGCCGAGCTTATTTCCGTCCCCTGATGTGACAGAAGGCGAGTCTATCGCCGTATACGGACATAATCTCAAACCTAAATTGTAATTGTCCGATTTGGGAATAAACCCAGGACCTCACGGTTCTCAGCATTAGTACTGCTACTAAACCAATGAGGCCATTCTAAAGCAACCTCATTTAACTGAAAGGCAATTTACGTCCTAATTTACTTACTTGGTGGTAGGTCCCTCATAGGCGAGAGACCGTCTGGGTTGACACCGCTTTGCCTATTTCTGCCGCCATTATCATTATCTCAAACCTTATTGTGTTTCGGTTCGAAGGCTATTGAAGCCAGTGAAATTACTGGGCATTAAAACACTTAACATCTTACGTCTCGGGGTGACGAACGCAGTCCAATGCCATGCAATTCTTTGTAATTTAAAGTTCTGTGTGGTATTGCTTCTATTTATGGGCAGGCGTGGCGAGCCATCAGGCGAGCGACGTACTCGGTGCATCATTCAAGCTGTTAAAAAAAAGTCCATTGCAAACAAACATAAGGCGACTATAAAACTCGGTATATTAGGCCTGTACAATAACGTGTCTTACATTTAGGACACATAATTATGAGTATCATGGGAACTGCGAGCGGATCCCGAGTCGCCTTATCACAGACTCTGATCTCGATATAGCTCGAAACTGCAGTTGTATACCAGTTTGATACTTTATTTCATCTCTGGTTCACGAATGATCGCCGCACGACGTTTTACTCTGTTACTATCGTATTGAGGTTCGATATTCAGGCCTATTTAGATGCCCGATACTGCTTTTGCCCGATGGACAGGACTGTCGTATTGACTGAACAAGTTTTGAGGTATATTTTTGCTAGATACACCAGTAAGTTGGTTTTGACGTCAGTTTGACTTAATGAATGTGTGGTCTACAATATTACGATGTTATTATGCGTGATTATGCATAAAAGAACAAATATGCGCGTCGAATTGAGACCATCCTCGTCTTTTTGTCGGTCAATAAATATTATTAAAACTATTGAAAGCCCTTATTATGTTGCTTTTCCCCATATTTAATTAATGTATTGTTTACTAGGTGGCTGAGAGGCCGTCTCGGTGGAGTACTACCGCTTTGTGTATTTCTGTCGCCAAACAGAACTGTTGTATTTTGGTTTGAAGGACATTGAAATCAGTGAAATTACTGGGAATTATGAGACTTAACATCTTATGTCTCGGGATGACGAGCGCAGTCCAGTGCCATGCAGTGATTTGTAATTCAGAGTACTGTGTGGTGTTGCTTATGTTTATGGGCAAGCGTGCCGCTTACCATCAGGCGAGCGACCTACTCGTCTTGCCATGAAAAAATAAATGTTATAATTTATGCACCTGTTGATCAATCGATGATGTAACACACACATCTACAAGATAAATATGCATCCTTTGATTGAAAAGACCATTTCCATATGTTAGGCTTTCTCTTTCTTTATGAAGGAACTCCAGCACCAGCTTTGGGATATAGGCCGATAATGCCATCTATATAAATCGGTCACCAATTGAATTGAAAGGCTGGTAACGTGCGACGACACGCACCAGATACAAAGCATTAATCAGATCGTTAATTTTATTAATGCGGTGTTTGCAGGTATCCATAAAAATAGATTTTATGGGACAATTTGTCCCGAAGGAGTCGGTCGTGGCAGCGGCCATTGTGGCGACTGTACGGATGCCGATGACCATTTCGGTTGCACGGTTGTGCTGCAAAGTTCGCAATCAAATAAATATTTCGGCACAATTAAGAAAACGCCGACGAGGGTAGCACTCGTGACAATCCGCTAACAATGCACTGTGGAGTCTCATTGCGTGTTTACATTATATTTATTTAATACATTTATATTGTTTGGGTAAGTACGATTTTTTTAAATCTGAATGTATTCACAAGGTGGTGGGTCTCTCGTATGCGAGAGGCAGTCTGGGTTGGTTTGATCGCTTTGTCTATTTCTGACGCCAAGCAACAGTGTGTTAGCACTGTTATGTTCCGGTTTGAAGGACATTGAAGCCAGTGAAATTACTAGACATTATACGATTTAACATTTTATGTCTCGGGGCGCAGTCGTAATGCGTACGCTTTACAACTGAGTCTAACACTGAGGTCTCGGGTTCGGTCGGCGGGTAAAAGTGATATTGGGTTTTTCTATTACGAAATACTCAGTATCAGCCCGGAGTCTGTAATTGTGCCCGGTATGGCGATAGGCTCGCTCCCTATCACTTTATGGGACGGAGATACGCTCCGCGAAATGTGTGTGTACTGGTTACACTTCTGCCTACCCCTTAGGGGATTATAGGCCTGAGTGCGTGCATGTCTCGGGGTGACGAGCGCAGTCCAATGCCAGGTAGTGCTTTGTAGTTCAAAGTTCTGTGTGTTGTTGCTTCTGTTTATAGAAAGGCGTTACGCTTATCGTCAGGCGAGCGACTTTTATTTTACTCAAGCTAATACAAAAATGTTGTCTTCCAGATAGATATATCAGTACCAATTTAAGATACGTTTCTTCGTATTGATAGAATGGTAATTTTGTATTTTGCCGTCTTGCATCTCATTTGAGTATCCACTATACATATTTATTGAAGATATATGGTTATTAAACGAGAGTTAAAATATTAACACAGAATTTATTATTTAATTGTTAGTTATTTATCAATTCCCGCACTGAAACAAACATTTGTTTTGCGTCTGGGTGCGAAATGTGTGAATGTTGCAGTTGGGGTATTTTTTCGAAATATGCAAAAATGTGTTTTTTTAGAATAGATCTTTAAACTTGGTACATTTTCGGTCCACTATTTGATATTCAAAACTTATGACCATAATAAAAATTCAATTTAAATGCATCCAGCATAATCAACTATTCGGAAAAACTTGTTGACGGTTGAGAATATGTACGGCAATAATTTTAATTTTATTAGATACTTTAGCAATGTTTTGTGTTATTTACCGCCAGCTATAAAATTTCACTCAACATCAAATATAATGTTTTTACTTCACATCCTGCTCTAGTTGTTTAATAAATGTTTGATGTGCAGAACCCAAGCTGGAACGGCCAGTTGGCTACTCCATGCATTTCTACGTGCGTGCTCTTCTCTCTGCCCACATCCGCTGAAGTATTTTGTTTATTGCTAATGCGATTTTATTTTTTATTGCTTTTTATTTATCTTTATTCAGCGATTGCGGTTTATTGTATTAAAATAAATAAGAATTCTTGACTTTTTAATTTTATTCCAGACGGAGTACACGACAGCGCCGCGAGGAGAGAAAGAAATAAATTTTAATAAGCGTTTCTTTTTTAAGGCGTGATTCTTCAGTTAAAAGCGATTTATTTTTTATATAAACTTGAAGATAAACCGTATTCATTAGAGATCGACTGGAAAGGGACTAAAATAAAAATAATCGTGGCCGAGTTGGTGTTGTCGCGGAGTTATTGTCGTTAATCAGCCCTTCTCCCGGAGGCATGTTGATTGGGTCCTCGTCTCCCCGAACTCACCTCACCGTCACCCGCCTGCGCCCTACCCATTGTTCTCTTTATTAACATTTTGCTTAATTATACCAATCATATTGTGGCCTTTTTTCCTCGCTGTACTTTGTTTCTTGAGGTGGCAAATGAAAATAAATCTTAATTACAAAAGATAGAGTTCAGGCTTCAGGTACATGAACGTGACACAGTGACATGTTACATAATATACAGTAAATACTTACTTTACGCGTAATTTTATTACCTTATTGGTGGTATGATAATATTTAATACTTATAAAATTGCTAAAAAGATAAAACTACTTGTTTCAATCTATTCTTCAAAACACATTTATATAAATACGTATGTCTAGCAACTTTGACATTGCAATGCTTTTTCTGAGACGCTACGTTCACTTACGATACATTTAACCGTATATTCAAATATATACCGTATTTGAATACAATTCTGCAAACTAATACTAAAACAGTGACTAAATCGTGGAAGGTCCCATTAGGATAATAGGGCGCTTGTTAATTCTTAGAATTTGTTCACGTCGAAGGCATCGAATTGCGTCTTGCTCAACGGAAGTACATAAATAATGTTTATCGATCGATCATCGACGAGACATGGTGAAACCGTCGTTAGATTTATGCCTTCATTGTCAGCGCCATAAACTAGATCTCCATAAAAAGGGACATTTCCTATTTAAAATTTATATTAAAAGACAATGGTTGACAAAAACTCGGCGCCTACTCGCGCTGGCAGCGGGGCTGGCAGCGGACCGCTCGACTCGACTCGTGAGCCACGGCGCCAACTGCCAAATCTCTATCGGGCTCGCGTAAATTACGCCTTTTTACCTGGATTCCTGTTTTGACATATTTAAGGCATTAGTAATAATTATGAGTGCGCCATCCGAGCCGGTAAGTGATGTCTGTGTGCGTGCCAGTAAGTTTTGACACTATCTTAATGACTGACGTCGGGTGACAATAAATATTGAATCGTTATCGGTTACCTATTTGGGCTCCAGTCGGTACACTACGTTGGGAATAGACCCCCCAAATATTTGTTCATGTGCGTATTTTTTATAAAACATTACTAAAATATATATTTGGCAAATAGAGATATCAAAAGGTGGCGAATGTAGGTGACTAATTGCTTGTATTGGGGTGAGAGTTGAGGTTAGGGATGCGCGCATCTGCTGCTTTCATCCACCCACACATTGCTTAGTACGTGCCGTTTAATAGTTTTGAGTGCAATCCAATATTCACACTTTAATGTTGTTGTCAATATGTTCAGAAATCATCCAAAATTTTTATTATAATTCACCTTTTTGTAGGATAATAATAGACGATATCTTGCCTTCGACATATTTAAATTATTGAGTAAATAAGTCAAATATATCAATTGTAAATTTCATGATTTCTACGGCACATTTTAATATACAGTTAAAATTAAATCCCGACAAGTGACCTCAACAACATTTGAATCTAATTAGAATTATTTATAGCTAACATTCGATATTAAAATGTTGGAATACATAAAGCGATACAAACGAAGTGCTGACGATGGAGCGAAATAACCCGAAAAACCGATCATGTGCTTTGTTTCGGGTGGCATAAATAAATCAGATATAGCAACGGAAAGGCGTAGGCGCCTGGGGAGTCGGGGAGGTCTCCCGGTCGAGTTATAAAACCTTTTCAAAAGGTTAGCTGAAAGAATCGTGCGTAAATATTAAGGGTTTACGACAGCTCATTCAGTCATTAGAGTACGTCTATTGTTTATAACCGCGCCCGTCGAGTTGTCGCGACTTGATAACATCGCTCTCTACCGATCCTCGTTATTTATGTGAATTTTGACAGCAGCGCCATGAGATTGTCTCGCACTAAAATAGCATTATTTATGGCGAGTACGACGTACACCACTATAAATTAACTAATCGTATTAAGACAAAAGCTGGCGCGATAAGGTGTGCGATCAGGGCACACCTTATTGTTTGTCCAATGCAATATCGATGTCGCTACGAGTAGTATTTTTTCCTGATTTACGACTTTGGTTTAGGATAGTTTGTGTTTATGATATGTTTATGAATAGGTACTTGTTAGCAAACGTAGTAACATTTACAATACTATTAATTTATTTATACCGGGCACAATACCAGATTACGGGCTGATACTAAGCATTTCGTGATAGAAAAACATAATTTTTAGCTGACCCGGGGATTAAACCCGAGACTTCAGCATAGCAGTCGTTCCGTGTACACAACTGCGCCAGCGAGGCACAGTGGAATTGTGCCTAGAATGGCAATTGGCTCGTCATATCACAACATGGGACGGAAATAAGCTCGGGGAAATGTGTGTGTACCGGTGTGAGTTGCACCTCTTCCTATTTCTTCGGGGGTTACAGGTGTGAGTGCATATGTATATGTATAAAAAACCACTAAAATAACCGCCGTATTCATAAACATTACTATGAGGCTTCATAGTGAGCGAGACCCCATAGTGACGATTCTTGTACACGTCATTGGTTAGTTTTTGGTACTAAATATAAATATAATTATGTATACAGACATCTACACTTACAAAGAGCTCACTTGAGTGTTGTTTGTGAATACGGGGCTTTAGAATCAGACAAGGAAACCATAGCAACTAGAAATACATTCGAAATAAAAGCACGTATTTGCAATCGCGTATTGCACGGATTATTAATCAGAAAATGAAGTTATAGTACAAACATCCGCAAGCTATTGATAATGTACGGACACTGAAATACCCTTAATAGGCTTCACATAGACAAGGGTGGATGAAATACGGTTAATGATAAATCCACAAATGAGATTTGCTGGACGTCTGGCCACTCAAAACCATAGTTCCATTGTCACTGGATACTATCACCTTAAATTACACACATCGGTCAATATAGTCCGCATACATGGTGTCTTTATCCGACTAGGAATAATTTGTCGTCTGAAAGAGGTAAAAATAAAGCACACTGAGTTTGTTTTTTTATAGCATAGGACGGTAAACGAGCTATTACGTCACCTGATGGCAAGTGATCTCTACCGCCAATGAAATCCCACAATATCGGAAGAATCATGGGCATGTTGCTGACCTTAAAGGATAGAGATTGTACGATGTCAGCAGCAAGCCGGTACTTTATGTCGATTTTCTGTGAGACAACGATAACCCGGTGAAGCCGGCCTATTCTGTAGACAGAACTATCTACAGCGTGGCTGAACTACTCAAGAAGTGACTTCGGAAACTTTAGCATTTCGGTCTGGTTTAATATTTTTGTTAACTTGACTATTATTTTTAGTGTTAGGTAACCTGGATGTGCGAGTTATGTATACGCGTATATCATTATACAACGCCATCAGCTTCTTAGTAACCGATTAAATAAAACAAAATTGAATTTTTACAAACCGGGTCTTAATTCTAGATTAATATTTTTTTGAACTTCTTACATTACGGTAAAAGGAAACAAGTTATAAATATATAAAATTATAATTAATTTGACTACATAATGACATACATATATATTTTGTAATAAAATGGATGAGTGGAAACGTAATGGATGTACATTTGAAATAAATCCAAGTTTTTAATGTGACAATATAAATGATAAAATAGATCTAAAATCTCGGTTGTAATATTGACATCAGCCTGTAGGTGATGATGTAGGTGGTGATGATCCAGATGGACGCGGGTCAGCAGCTGCGCGGTAATTAAGAGGTAGCTGAAAGTGGCATGCGCGCGCGCACAATGCCGCTCAATTGAATGGGAATAATCTTTGCACCCACGCGTTGTGTGGGTGGACCGCACCGGACCGCACTGGACTACGCTGACCGGTCACTGTACGACTTACATACTGCTCTACTTTAAACACGTGATTTGTTTTTAACTATCATTATATTACATTTGAAAATATTTTTTATTGTGCTGGCGCTATCTTACGATATATTATATTGGGTTCATACGGTTCGATTTCAGTTTATAAACTTAAATCAACAAAAGCTGTATGGTTTTTGTAGATCGATTTAATCGAAAGTCTGTTCAAACGGTTCAAATCGCATGCGAGTTTAGTAAAATCAAACCGTATGAAGTCACTACTGGACGCTGACAATGTTCCAGTTCCAATTATTTGAAAAGGAAAAAATGGAAAAGTGAACATCTTATACGTCTTAGAATGGAGTCAGCTTAAGTGTAAATTGAGTACGAATTCACATGATGATCAGTTAAGTCCTTACGATGTTCATTGATATTATTTAAAGGAATTTGCTTTTGAGGTTTTTTAAATTAATTTACATATTAATACTACACTTTTTAATGTCTCTACATGTTACTTAGTGCTAAAGTCAATAAAATGAGACTACTGTTAATGATATATAAAAACAGCCATTTATCTATAAAATACATAAACATAATTTTATATTAGTCCTTAAAGTACGAAATAAATGTTTTGATTTGGATGCCCAGGTAAAGATTTTTAAAGCTCTTCGTAGAGCATATCTTTGAGCGTATCAGCTTTGACAAAAATAAACAATTATTGCAAAAATTGCTTTAATGATAAATTGGTGACCGTTTCTAATGGTTATTGGGGCAAAGAGTGATCCGACCCGGAATCAAACACGGGCCGTCATAACGTCCTCAAAACACAATAGACACTCTTACATGATTTATGTCTTATGTTCCATTGAAAGTGGTTTTTGTATTAACATCTCTATATCTCCTGTCAAATTTTGCGTTGGATTAAATCACCTGGATATTTCATTAATATGGATTTCTAAACTTTTATACTGTAATTTTTAACCACTGACAAAAATAGTGCTTTTGTAAGTTTGACCCCTGTCTTTGGGTGGGTATATCTGTCTGTAGCATCGCAGCACCTTCACGAATGGACTGATTTGTATTGTTTGAAATCTGGTTTAATCGACATTTTTTATAGCATAGGCCGGAAAACGATCAAGTGGGTCACCTTATGGTAAGTGATCTCCAACGTCCTTGAACGCTTACAATGCCAGAAGATAGACGGACGTGTTGCCAATTTTAAAAAAAATATTTTCATCATCATTATCACAGTATCTTTGCGCCTCAGCCGGGTCGTTACCACTGTCTCACTGTCTCACGTTTCGTACGGTGAGTAAAAATCTGGAGGATGAATCCCCCTCCTCTTCCCAATCCCTTTCCTTTAAGGTCGGCAACGCGCTCATGATTCTTTGCTGGTATTGTGGGCGTACATGGGTGGTGGAAATACATACCATCAGGTGACCCACTTACTAGTTTACCGGCCTATGCTATAAAAACATCCCTCTTTTTAACGGGGGTTAAAACTACGGTCAATATGTTATATTGAAAAGAAAACTAAAAGTAGCTCCTTTGCGTTATGACTTTTTATCATTTCAACGAAGTTGCTATCAACAGTTGGCGAGTATTTTTTATTACTATTAAGTTATATAGCTAAATAAGTAAAACTGTATAGTTTATTGTTTCTTTAATTTAAAATAACTTTTATGTGCCTACGTATTTGACTCAGCGAACCGTGGTGCGAGAGGGCGTATAGGTGTACCTACCCGTTAGGGAAAACAGGTGTGAGCATGTGGTAAGTTATAAGAACTGATTTTTTGTCCTTAAAATGTGATAAATAGGGGCTATGTGTAATAAATAAACCTATTACCGTCTGTACTGCTAAAACAATCTATAGTTTACCCATAGACGCAGGTGATTGAACTACATAATTAACAACTTTATAAAGTGATAAATCTAATTATAGTAAAATAAAAATACTCGTCTTCACAAATTGTAGCCGATTCTTGTTAGAAAATGTTCTCGATGTCTGAGTTAGCCGGAGGCGCGTAGGGCTCGTCTCACTACTGATATCGATATAGGGGAGTAACTCTAATATTAAAGTTATTTATTGTGAATCGTTTTCTTCCCCTCTTTACCTTGAAATAATATCAATATTGCCTTCTAAAAACCGCAGTGTTTTATCCACCATCGCGGCTAGGAGATAAAATGTTGGTTGGTGGTTTTAAGATTTGTCTTTCGATTAACATGGCTATTACTTTTTCTATTTATTTTTAAGACCAAACCTTTTAACCGACTTGAAAGTGGGAGGTTATCAATTCAACTGTTTGGTAATAAAGTAGTTCCAAATTCTGGTTACTAAGATGTGCTGAAGGGGTACGAGTGGAAAAATGGGAAACTGATCAATTAATAACTGCAAACGCATTGAGATACGAATTTCGACGTCGATGTTTTGTAGCTTACTAATTTGCTCTACCTTACCTTGATATAAGTACATACTCATGAATCTCTACAACTTAAATTTTAACGCAAACTAACACAGTGGTTACATTATAATGGAAATATTAGTATAACAAATATTATGAAAATTCGCATCTAAGCATTTACTCTTATTGTAATACTAATGGCCTATCATAATTCACTTTATAAAGTAATTACGTATATTCAAAATAGATATCAATATGGTAAAATAAGTAGGCAGCAATGACAGAGAGCAGACGTTAGGAGCGGTGCTGGTGACAATGTAAACGCGAGGGGACGATGTTTGCCCGCCGCGGTATGAATAAAGATATGCCGTTTATTTGTAGTACAGATGTCATGTAATTTCATTGTGTCGTACAATATTTAGTGTAAACACGCGGGGAGACTCCGCCGGGACCAGATAACATCTCGTAGTTCCGACGTGTTCCGCATGTCCCGATGCAACATGCACAAGGACTAATAAAAACCAACATTATTGTATCACAAAAAATGTTACTAATAAGGGATTTGCGCACAATTATTTGCTCTATAAAAGAGATTAAGTCACTGTCGTCATAAACACGTTAAAATTTGGGTGCGATAACAATAACGGCATTTTTAGATACTCGTGAAAGTGTTTGGAGAAATTAAGCTTTTTCTGTATTGTGTTTGTTTCATACAAGCGAGGTCAATCGATTGCGTACATATCAAAGCCAGGCAGAATCATTTGAATTTATTATAAACTTCTCACTCCGTGAATATCCTTATAGAAAAGGTTAAAACGCAATTTACATATTTAATTGCTAGTTAAAATTTACTCATGTGTCATGTGCTAAAGCAGCTCCATGCGTGCTGAATATTTTATAATACTGTCTATCTAACTCTTACTGGGTACATCGAACTAATAACCGAACTCGTCTAACCTAAACTTAAATCAACAAATTTTACCTTTCGCAATGAGGGCCCGTGAAATATTAACGCACCACTCACGTCACGGCTGAATTTGCGTACCCACGTCGAAACATCGATATTGTGTTAATAAAATCATGTCAGTCATAGGCAATCGGGACAAGCCCAACAAACATGAGCCCTCCATTAAATGATAATCCCGCCAATTTATCGGCAGAGCAAAAAATATACGCATTGTGTAGCGAGTTGTCGAACATGAAAATTATTTTATATAAACGCATTGAATATTCTGGGTCGCGCGGGCGACCTCCCCGCGCGCTGTCGCCTGTCGCCTCGCAGATTACTCGTACTCCCCATCTTACCGCTCGTCATCTGCTGACATATTTTTTTAAAATGGGGTGACGTCAAATGGAATAATAATAAACTGGAATTTGCTTTTTGGTCATCACGATGAATCAAAAACAGAAAGGGGTGTGAACGTGTTGCGGGCCGTGGACTGTTTTCATTGTCGTCCATCCGACCAATACTGTGTAATCAACGCGCCAACCATTGGATAAAATGAAATGGAATTTAGATTCTGAGCTATTTGTCGCATGTTTGACAGCAATAACAGGGTTCGCCGCGCATTAAAGCCACCATATGTCGGTCATATCAAATTTATTTCTACTATTTTATTGATTTGGTCGCCGATGATTGCCTTCATTACCTTTATTGGAAGTCACAGAGTGAATTTGAATTTATGGCTGGTGATATCGGTGATAGCTTGATGACTATAACAAAGTGAACAAAGTAATAAAGGTAATAAATTGCATTCCCGCTCCCATTTATTGTTTACTCAATCACATTTATATAATAATGTGAATTTAAGGACGAATATGTACGATATTTCGATTATGCCGTTGGTTGGGCATTATGAAAAGACATTCGGCGTATTAGCATCAAAGTATAACTGTATTAAAAAGAGCACAATAGCTCCATCAGCGGCGCAGGCTTAGAATCATCCATTTAAATAACGTTTTTAAATAAATACTGCGTAGATAATAGGAACAATGCAATATTTTGTCAACTGCCGAGTCGGGCCCGCGAAGAGTGCACCACTGCGTGAAGCGGAAAATCCTCGGCTCTCGGGATATTCGAGGACATTTTTTGTGGGTTAATATCCGCACGACATTGTCAACCGGCCATTTAATACATCTTGTAACACAATACTTTAAATGCGACTAGATTTGTGCAAAATTTGAAATTGTTACGCACTGTGATTTTGTATCGATCTATTGGATTAATATTACCTATGTTTGTTTCGGGCGAATGATTCGCCCATACCAGTGGAATTATTGTCAACCTTATTTACAACGCACTTTATTCATCACATGCAAGGTGTATATTAATTAATTTTCTATGGCTTGGAATGAATAAACATTTAGGTAGGTATATGTGGCAGGAACCCAAGTGCCAGTGCAGTGTAAGCGCCTACTCGTACTCGACCTGTCTTTTTACCCCCAAAATCCGCAACGAGAACCAAGTTTCAACATTGCGTATTAAAAATACATACAGGGTTAGATAGAGGTGTAACCAGTACACCCACATTTCGCCGAGCGTATGTCCGACTCATGATGTGATAGGGGGCGAACCTATCGCCATACCGGGCACAATTCCAGACTCCGCGCTGATACTGAGTACTCGTATTTCGTAATATGAAAAACCCAATATCACTTTTACTCTACCCAGGGTCGAACCTGAGACCTCAGCGTCAGCCTCAGTCATAACGCGTACGCATTACAGCTGCGCCACCGAGGCAGTCTAATTAAAAATATAATAAATAATATCAGCCCTGTATTATACCCATTGGGCACGGCTCCTCTACGAATATGAGGAGTTATTAGGCCTTAGTCCACCATGCTGGCCTAATGCGTGTAGCAGACTTCACATACATTCAAAATTCTAATAGAGAACTTCTCAGGTATGCGGGTTTCTCACGGTGTATCCTTCATGGTTTCCTTTCAATGGTAGGCAGTGGCTTAGCTGTGCTCTGGCATTGCTGAGGTCCATGGGCGGCGGTAACCGTTTACCATCAAGTAGTCCACCTCCTCATCTGTCTATCTGTAAAATAAAAAACCGTTATATCAAGCGTTAATTAACAGTAAATACACACACGTAACTTATAAAAGTAAGAGATGCATGCTCTTAGGGTTGGTTTTTAATCTTTCGTCTCGGCAGTCTGTACCACTTCCAGCTGAGGTATTGGTGTTAGTAATAAATAACTGAAAGTTATAATAATATTCGATCTCATTTTCACTTCTTATTCATAAATTTCCTTGCATGGTTCCGTTGTATGATTACGACGATGAATAGCGTGCCTGCGCCGCGCCGGTGCCGCCATCGCGCCAGTCATTTTATTCTCTATTGAGACACGACAAAGCCAGATATGACAAAAATATCAGATTTCATAAAGATTTGGTTTCATCACACGTAATATTATATTATTTAAGAGACATTATTGTCCTCTTTTGTTTGTCATACCGTCCCAAGTGGGTTTGTCGCTAAATGAGAAGGTACTTGCACAATAAACCGGCAGGGTTGCTTTCAGCAATTTTTGTTTTTGCAACAGAGATTCATGTTGAACAGGCTCAATTATATTTTCTTTTTCATGTTTCCTATGTATAGTAATTTTATTGACAGATTAATAGTTTGAATAACATTTAAAACTGAAAAGGAATTATTTCTACAAATTAATATTTTTTTATTGATTTCATCCTTTTACGTAAATATTAGAAATATTGTCTCATAAAATCTTATTATTTTTCCACCTGCCCTAATCTCAGTGGGGCGCAACATGCTTTATAATACATGTTACAGAAAGATTTGGTTTGTAGTTTTCGCGACCGGCTGCCCGCCTGACGTCAACCCCTCTGTGAAGAATAAATAATTAATAAACATAATATCAAATATTTATGTTTTAATAAAATCAAATGACATAATATTTTTTACTTACAAGAAATCAACAAAGACATAATGACAAGAAAAATTATTGGTAAGGCGAGTCTCATTCAGTGAAAAGGAAATATCAGGATAATTTTGAAGCATTAGCCCACTTGACAATACCGATATTTTTTGTGGGTCTTTACATAAGATTTTAAACAAAGCGAACAAAGCTTACAATACCACATTCGTTTTATATTTGGAGCATTTTAATTAATAATGTGAACTCGAAAAACAAGATTGTAATATAGGCAAGAGGGCTGAACGAATATATGGCTGCCCAAAATGATTGAGGGTTTTATATTGACAAAGTGAATACGCATAAAGGATTGGAGTCATAAGCAATAAAATTTATTATATTCGGGACGAAATAGATGTCAATGCAAGGATTTGGGTTATGTCCCAAGTATTTTACGTCACAATATATTGTTTATAACGGTATAAATTCGGGACATCGCGGTATTCCATTGTGGGGGATAAAGATGTGATGAAACTTGGATGGTTTTTCGTATGTATGGCAAATATAATATGTGTGGTGTTCGATGCTTTAAATTGCTTCTGTGATAGTTACAAAATACAAAATCAAAATCATATGTTTTATTAAGTAATTGGCCGCCATGGGCACTTTTACTCGTCAAGTTTGAATCTACCCGTGCTTTTGAAATGCCCACTGGTCTGAGAAGGAGGACCAAGAAACTCAGCCGTAGGTTTAGTTAGTTGTAATGCGTACATGTTACGACTGTTGTGCTGAGATCTCGGGTTCAATCCCCGGGTAGGGAAAAAGTGATATTGGGTTTTTCTGTTACTTAATGCTCAGTATTAGCCCGAAGTTTGGAATTGTGCCCGGTACGGCGATATGCGATCTATCACTTCATGAGGCGGAAATAAGCTATGCAAAATGTGGGTACTGGTTACACCTCCGCCTACCCCTTCGGGGATTACAGGCGTTAGTGTGTATGTATGTATTTATGTATGTAAAAGATACATAACTTACGTAATTAGTAATACATTCATTGCAAAAACAGGATCAATTTAGGATTGATACACGTATCCATTCAGAGGAACTATAATCTTTTAATACCACTTGTTTGTAGCAGAGGCGGGTAAACGAGTAAGTTAGTCACCTGATGTTAAGTGATCTCCACTGCCACATACATCTACCAGAAGAATCTTGGATGCGTTTCTGACCTTTAAAAAAAGGAATGAGGATTGGGATAGTTAAAGGTAGGAGGACTTTTCCTTCATGTTTCTTTATTGTCGTTAATGACGAGGCGAGCAATCGTAACAGTAGCGCGTGCCCATATGCAGAAACAACATCAATTAGAACTTCTTCAATTTCTGCATTGCATTGTGCTTGTCTTCCCGAGACATGTTATTTGGCTACGAAACCCTAAAAAAGTTAGACAGGCAGACAGACAGACGGCGTAGGCTTTGTAATAGGGTTCTATTGGGACCATTTGGGTACGGAGTCCTAACAATAAAAAATAATATCGAGAATTATACGCCACATAACACAGTACGCGTTTATGGAGAATGCAGCTCGCTTGTTAGTTTGACTTCTTACAAGTTGTTATAATGTTGGTGTAAACACGCGTGAAGACGTGATATCTACTCATCGAGCACGCGAACGCTCATGGATCCTCTCTTCATCCCCCACACAATTATAAAGGCGAAACACGTTGTGTTTGTTTATTACACGCCGATACATGCGAATATATGTTTTTATAAAGACCAAATCAATTATTCTGGCCAGTAACAAATCAGGTCCATTTGGATTATGGATTACGAAATATAGGTAAGTATTTTAGCATTTATACAAAAAAACACAGCTTCCGTGGCGCAATAGACGAGTAGCCGGCTGTGAAGCGAGAGGCCGCGGGTTCGATTTCCGCATCGGGACAAATTATTGTGTGATCCACAAATATTATGTTTCGAATCTGGGTGCTTTCTCCCCAGGGGTTCGACGTCAGACAGGTGGCTGGTCGTAAACATTACAAGCCAAATATTATTGTAACATGTGTTAAAAAGCATGTTGCGCAGACCCCACTGGGAGTGGGATAAGGGCAGGTGGAAATAGAGTAAGTATTAGTTGTAAAAGCTTTGGTCATATCTATGAGTTGATTTTAAGCAAAATTTTTCATTACATTTGAGGTTTACTCCAAGTTAATCAATATTTTATTTCACACTAGCCTATACTCGCGGCTTCGCCCGCGTGGTAGTCTATACTTACTGGAGTATTGTTAAAAATAATAGTAAAAGATGCATCAAAATCCGTTTAGTTAGTTAGTTTTACGTGATGCGCGAATAAATTAACAGATAGACAGATAACAGACAGACTACTGTTTAATTATTATATGTATAGATTTTATTAAGAGTCATTAACATAATGTAATGTCAATTTATAATTGATTTATTTCTTTAAATATTGCTTTATGCAATGCTAATGGACTCTAAAAATGAATTCATATAATGTTCTTATTTAGAGTGCCGAGTTGTTTTATTACTCCCGCTTAAAGATATCAACATATTTTTGTTGAGGCTGACGCTGAAGTATTGGGTTCGATCCCCGGGTCGGATAAAAGTGATATTAGGTTTTTCTATTACAGAATGCTCAGTATCAGCCCGTAGTCTGGAATTGTGCCCGGTACGGCGAAAGGCTCGCCCCATATGACATCATGGGACGGTGATACGCTCGGCGAAATGTAACTGTACTGGTAACACCTCTGCCTATCCCATCGAAGATTACAAACGTGAGTGCGTATGTATGTAAGGTCTACGTTATTTTTAATATACAAGTAATATAATAGACACAAATAAATCCCTTTCGTCCTATTGCATGCTAGTTGACTCGAGTCTAATAAACAGTTTTAAGTGAAAATGAAGTGCTTGATGACCGATCAGCTGGAGACATCGATTAATGATGTGTCATTAACATACTAACAGTAATGTAGGAACGCCTAAAATGGACGTGTGGCCGGTATATCTCCGTAGGTGCGATGCGTATTGCGTGCAGAACCTGCGTGAGGCGGACACATTCGAGCCCCTGCCTCACAATGCCACCCTAATTAATATAAGATCTCAATTAAATTGCGACACATAACGAGGTGCGGAATTTTTGCACACTCACTTAATATATGGCCTGCGTTTTGTCACAGAATAAGGCAATATCCACAAACAATCTGAGAACTCGTTTGTCGCTGTCGCATGCGAGTAAACATAAATAGAATAAAATGTGATTTAAATTTTTATGATCGGCCAGCACGATGCGAATGTACCACGGTGCCGCTTGTCTTATACAAGATTAATTAGCTACACGAAACTTTGATTATTTAATAATATGTTTTTATTTAAACATGTTGAGTACGTTAAACTCGCCTAGTGATAATGCTGGGCTATTAATTAAGACTTTAATAGTTTTTATTTTTTAGATAAGTTGACGCTATTTGTAGTAAAAGTCTACAGTATATCAACTATATAAGTTTTTAAATATATCTTAGCTGTTTATACATACAAATAGATATAGAAAAGATAAATAGCTCAGATTATACCATAACCTGTGTCACCTGTCGCATACCTAGATGGTAGATAGTAGGAGCGCCTAAAAACATCAAGATAAAAACACATGTTGAATTAATCATATGCCCTTAAAGTGTTTAGGTACTGCATCCGATCTAAATCCGACCGGAATCTAAGTCATTCGTTCCATACTATCTATATACAAGTAGTATCTATAATTATGTGTACTAGATCCGAAATCAATTTTCCGAATCGAAGAATATTTCTACTTGGGATCATAATCACAAATTCAGATCGGATGCAGTGCATAAACACTCTTATGCATTAGTTATTAGGTGCAGTCTTTTATAGACCCAAATTTCCTGCAAATATACAACCTTTTAGATATACATATTCACATAGATAATTTTCCTCATGTATTCTACAGCCAATGAATATTGGCGAGTAAATCATAAATCGATGTCCGACTGATCACTACCAATTATATCTGTAGATCGATATCGAACGTTTCTGTCGATGCGTAAAGAAAGATCGTCGTAATATCCACTTATAAGGCGTGTTGGAATTGTTCATGTAATCTTATACTAAACATATTTATACTTGATATATTCACCGATTTGTTTTAAACGTTAGGTTGTACAATGTACATTCACGCATAAAATGCCGCTTTGAAGTGTATGAAAAGCGTAAAGAATATGCGCGTATTGAAAGATACTATCGCATCCTATGTTAATAGTGAAAATATATGTATTCTCTGCTGATTAATAAATAGGTACATTTAAAAGTATGTATGTGTAAATGAATAAAAAATAGAGTACATATGCATTTGCATACACCACAACCATTTTAAAGTCCTCTAGATGCTCATATGAAATTCAAATTCTAAATCTCCCTAAAAGATATAATTTATGACATTTTAGCTAGTCAAATATTCCAGTTAATGGTCAGTTCTCCTTTAATTACACCCACTGTTTACTCATTTTATTCGAGAAGGCGGTAACTTTCGTCGCGTCCGACGCAAGGTCTTGACCAAGTTTTGAATCGTAATATTTTGGTCTCAGATTACCAACACTGATAACGAGGCATCTCACCTTTTACCAGGGATGGATTATACCTTTTTATCTTTTCCATTTTATATTATTTAGTAATTATTATGCAGCAAATTAAGCTAATAATGCTGGCAGCAAATAGGCTTGAATATTTGCACGCATTTCGAAAATGACAAGCGTTACTTGCTTATTTGGTTGTAAGTGTCAACAGCTGTTTGTACTTGTAAATGTTGTATTCGTAATTCGATACTCCTACGCATGTAAGGTGTAGTGAAATGTAAGATATTCAATTTATCGGGGGTCATGTGGGATTTTAACTTTACAAGTATGGATTTTCGAATAATCATGTTATGTTCTGTCAGGAGTATTTAAACCTTTTCTATATTTTTTATGGAATGTTCATTTTATTATTTGTTCACACCAAAACATTTAGTATTCACACGTTGTTAGAGTAAGTATATTCGTGTTGTTTTTTTAATTGGAATATTTGTGTATTTATTCGTATACCCAAATCCACATCTGTAGTGACACTGGTGGAAGGCCACACGCGTTCGGGAGAGTGCGGGGCGGGCGTTGGGCGGGGGGTGCCATTTCATTCATGTTGTTAGATTGGGCTGCTCATAACTTAACTACTAATTTATTTGTTTTTGCTTCAATACAATTTTGGTATATTTCGTCGTGTTGTTATTGTAAGATCTTGTATTATGAGAACATTTTAAACATTTATAGTTTTCAATACATACATAATTGTTATTCGCCTCGCTGTAATAGAATATGGTCAATTTAAAGTACATTTTTTTATTTTGGCAATGTTTTATTTCCCACATATCTCTACAGTGTCCTTAGTGTAGGTTTTTGCGAGATTTTTTGATAGATTTGAGTCATCAGTATTTACGAAAATATTTATGCAAATCCGTACAGCCGACAGCGCTGCTAGCGGATTATATTAGAAACGTATCTTCATACATATTTCTCGTATATGGATGACGTAAACTCGCAAAAACTTGCACTACAGGCACATGCTAGAGACGACATTTTTATCTAAAGACTTACTGATAATTACAATACGTTGAATGATATCAGTTACTGAGCACGGGTTGCTTTCTAATTTAGTATTTGTGTTCTCCATTCATAAAATAGTCAATAAAAGATAACACGTATCTTCGAGTCCGGAGCACAATGGAACATACGGAAAAGTGAAAAATATCGAATTTCATTCCAATCATCAAAGTTCTCAAGTTGTCTCCACGTGTTTGAATCAAAGTTTTTTTCCCCTCAATATTTATGTTTGTCTTTAATTTTTACTCCTTCACTGGTGTCCATTTAAATATTGGAGGGCCCGGCGTTAACGACCAACATATAAAATTTTATTTCAACGGACCTCGCGTTGCTTTTTGTGTATTCAACACATCATTGATTTAACTTTTTATTAATCATCTCTGAATAAACTGTGAGCTTAAGTTCAGTTTTATTAACCGATTTAAAAAGGAGGTTATTATAATTCTTTCTCGGGAGTTTGCAATGTTGTTTTTTTTCGTAGGAAAAAAAATCTAAAAAACATTCAGTAGTCACAGGCAACCCGGTTTCCACATTAAAATTGCCTGTTTCGTACAAATTCTTTAATTTATACTACTAGACAAGCTGCGCGGTACATAGAAATTGTACCACTAAGTTGCGGTCAATTGACCGTAATTGAATATTGCCATCTCGCTTACTCTCAACTAGAACCCCTATCGCGCTCTCTGTTTGTGAGCTGTCAAACTCCCGCGATATATAAAAATCAAAGAGCTAATATAAAAAACTTTCAAGGGGGCGGAGCTGCGTGTAATAGCTAGTTAGTAATATTTTATAAGTATTTTTCTGGGATAATAGTTACCTATGTTCTAATTCATATCTTGGTCTACCTGTCAAATTTTACCAAAATCCATTCAGCCGTTAAGGCGTAATTGATCTACAAACTTTCAAATTAATAATATATAAAATTCATCCCTCCCCCTTTACCCCTTAAAATATAAATTTCTAATAACCCTTTCTTAGCGTGCATCTTCTGACCAAACATAATCCTAGCTTTAGTAGTTTTTTAAAATATTTATATTTGATATATATAGATTATTGCTCCGCTCCCATGGTTCTTAGCGTGATGATATATAGTTATATATCATTGTCTCCACAAAATAAATGTACGGTGTGAATATGACCCCAATCGGCCAAGTTGTTCAAAAATAAATACTTTCATACTAAGTTCAACCCCCTTTCCCCCCTTTTGCAAGAGGAATTTTACAAAAATTTGAATCACATAATTCATTATTTTTGATAAGCAATATTTGTGCATAGTTTCACGGTCGTATTCCGTTCAATAAAAAAGTTTCATACAATATTCAATGCCCCCTTTTACCCCCTTAAAATGTGAATTTCCAAAAATCCGTTCTTTGTACGCCTCAACATTACACAATGTATCATCTAGCGAATATCATGACCTCTAGCTTCAGTAGTTTTTGAGAAATCGTGATTAATCAGTGAGTGAGTGATTAAGTTCAACCCCTCCTCCCTCCTTTTCGAAATAAAATTTCGCAAAAATGTGAATCACATAATTCATTAATTGTCATAAGCAAAGTTCGTGCATAGTTTCACAGCCGTATTCCGTTGCATTAAAAAAGTTCCATACAAAGTTCAACCCCCTCCCCCCTTTTGTAAGTAGAATTTTTCAAAAATATGACCCTCATGTTTCATTATTTTTAATAAGCACTGTTTCCGTTCAATTTCACAGTCGTATCCCCTTCCATAAAAAAGTTGCATACAACGGACAAACCCCTCTTTTACCCCCTTAAAATCCTGAATTTCCAAAAATCCGTTCTTAGCTGACGTCTACATTACACAAACTATAATCTGACCAAATTTCATGATCAGCTTCAGTAGTTTTTGAGAAATCGTGATGAATCAGTGAGTCAGTGGTATTTCGTTTTTATATATATAGATTGTTAGCACAAATTTATTGAGCACTTATTATATAAATTATATAGAGCTGTGAAAGAGGGTGATATTATGAACATATTCGTAGAATTTTATTTGTCGTAATATATTCCTAATTAGTTTTTGCTCGCGGCTCCGCAGGCGTGAACAGCCTTTTCCGGAATAAAAACTAGCCTGTGTCTCATTCCCGGTCATGCTCTACCTGTGTGTCAAATTTCATTCAAAACTGTTAAGGCGTGACTAACAAACATCTAAATTCACAAAGTCACAAACATACAAAATCTCACCTTTATAATAGTAGTAGAAAGATAAACAAATAATGTGATTTGCTTATAAAGTTAATAAATATTAAATTTTGTGAGTGGTAAATCGACTCTATAGACAGTTTTATCTACAGCATGAATGGGCCGGCTCAACCGGCCGGGTCGTGACTACTGTCTTACAGAAAACTGACGTAAAGTAACAGCTTGCTGCTGAGTTTCGTACGGTGAATGAGATATCCGGAGACTAAAATCCCCTTCCCCTTCCCAACCCTTTAATTATTCCTTTTCTTTAAGGTCGGCAACGCGCCCATGATTCTTCTGGTATTGTGGGTTCATGGGCGATGGAGATCACTTACCAACAGGTGAGCTATTTCCTCGTTTGCCGATCTATGCTATAAAAAAGTTAAATCAGTTTCATAGTATGTATTAGTTTCTACGCACGCTCAAAATTATGGTCAAACTAGGCGGGCAATTATTGACATCCACCTGTATTTAACCGTGTGTTCAAACTGGATTATCCACCCACGCTAATAAACAATTTCCATTTTAATTAACGAAATTGTTAGTCTGGCGAGTGCCTTGGTTATTAGTAATGTGTACGTTTTAAAATTCTTCTCTAAATGCACACACTCGGGATTAGATACCGAACCGTTACGGAGACGAGCGGAGGCACTTTTATTATAATAAAATTTATCAATTTGCATAAAATTATTAGTCAAGTTGCGCCGGTTTATGCTTCGAAGATTTATTTATTGGAGACCTGTCAGATAAATGGTTGCTATAATAGTGGTAGCGATACTGTAAAACAATTTAGGAAAGATATTCATGCTTAAGATTTAAACATATTAAATTTATTGAGGTTCACGTTGTTTAATTGTACATTTGTTTTTTTTATCTTTCTGTGATCATCAGATAGTTGATAAAAAATCAAACTATCAGAGGGATAAAGCACGGGTGACATGCAAAATAAAGCAGCAACAAATGTCGCGAAGATTTGTGCTGGCTATCTCTGAGGAGCGAGCATTCGTGTAGGCAGATAGGGCTCGTGCGGTCGCGGTGTCGACGAACGTACCACACCGCACCGTCCGCCATCGCGCCGCCCGGCCCTGCCGCCCTGTCGACATCTACACACATTAAATATATCCATTTAAAGATTACAATTTCTCGTTATAATTTATTTAGAACGAAGCATAACAAGTTTTCGAATTAAATATGTCGCCCA
The DNA here is from genome assembly GCA_905332985.1 of Mimas tiliae. Classification (NCBI taxonomy): domain Eukaryota; kingdom Metazoa; phylum Arthropoda; class Insecta; order Lepidoptera; family Sphingidae; genus Mimas; species Mimas tiliae. The sequence goes on from HG995241.1 coordinate 9,540,123, forward strand.
TAAAGATGCTGCACCGAGGGTTGGACGCTGCGACTCGTCAATTCTGTAAGGGGGTTCCGACCGACCCGGCAAGATCACGAAATTATCTCTTGGGTTGTGGATGTAAGAATTAAAACCGGTCGCTTCGATTCAATGTGAAATGATCGTTTTAAAACCGCTCCAAAGAGGCTCTCAAGGAGTTAAAGGGTTCGATGCGCGAGTGCCGCCGACAAATGAAATATTTCTTCACAGGAATAAATTAGAGTCCATAATCCGATTCTACCCGGGTCGCCGCAAGAATCGTTTTTATCGAGCTCTTAGAAGGGAACAGATAGATCGAGATCTGCGGGAGAGTGTGAATGAGAGCATTACGATCAAAAAGGGCGGCGGGGTATTGGCGGGGTGGCGGCGGTGTGTGCGCGGGGTGCGGGACGCGCGGAGGCCTTGTTGGATAATTCTTTATTCTTTATGAATATGTGAGCTCGTTATCTGTGGGCTGACGTGGCCCTCCGCCCGAGACATTCGCGCCGAGCCGGTGCGGTGACGTGTGCGTTGTGGCACACACAGGCTCGCGGCGCGGTGCGGCGCTACGAAGGACTGGTGCAACGGCGCTCGCTCTAGTGTTAGCACTAAATAATACACAGGTATCGACATCGCCGTCTGCAAAGAGCGGAGGGTACACGACCGGATCAACATACGGCATCGACGCAGATTGAACGATAGTTCCCGAGGAACTGGTTATCGTTATGGGCCGACTGGCGGATGAAATTTATTGGCAGCGCGTTGGAGAAATGTAGCGAGCGGAAGGGGCTTGCGATTTTAATTAGGTAATGAATGTCGATGCAGATCTGCATATCGGTTTAACAGCTAGATTTATCCACTCGTTGTCTATCCGTGTTTAGAGCTCAGGATCCCCGAATTAGCGGTTTAATGGACCGCGTTAATTAAGCGGTTAGTTTTTTAATATATTCATAATGTAAAATATGATTCAAAATTTAGTAAGTACTTACATCGAAATATTAATTTCTTTTATTCGGTTGAATAAATAATTGGATACATGGTGTTGTATGGCCATTTATATAGAGATTAATCATTTGGATATACCTATTATGTATAACAATTATACATAAGCTCACGCCTTTATCCCCCAATGAGGAGTAGGCAGAGGTGCAACTAGTGCTACGACTGAACTGACGCTAAGGTCTCGGATTCGATCTCCGGGTCGAGTAAAAGTGATATTGGGTTTTTCTATTACGAAAAGCTCAGTATCAGCCCGGAGTCTGGAATTTATACCCGGTATGTCGATAGGCTCGCCTCCTATCACATCATGGGACGGAGATACACTCGACGAAATGTGGTTGTACAGGTTACACCTCTGCGTATGTATCAAAATCTTATAAAATTTGTCTCATTTCTGGAATAATGAAATCACACCTACCAGCCACACATATGGGACAGGACAATGACCCGACAGTTATATATGAATATGATTGGCATGAAAAAAAATGATTTGTCCAGATTAAAGGAATAAAGTCACCTGAATATCATTATATTTAAGTGGTAGAGCACAATTCTGTCTACAGCATGAATGGAATTGGCCAGATGATCATTTGCCGACCTGTGCTGTAAAAAAAACAAAGCACAGCAAGCCACTGCATGCGCTCATCATCCCGAGACATATGTTAAGTCTCATAATTATCGATAACGTCACTGGATTCACTGTTCTTTAAACTGTAATACAACAGTGCTTACGTGACTATGCTACTGGGTGGCAGATTAAATAAATAAATAATTAAATAAACCCAACAGTCACACACATAGTCTTGACCCCACACTAGGTTAACCTGTGTCGTGGGTATCAAGAACTACGAGGGTTTTGCGGTCCTAAAACACCCAAACCTGAAACAAATATTTGTGGCTTACACAAACATTTGTCTCAGTGCGGGAATCAAACCCACGACCTCTCGGTTCGCAGCCGGCTACTTGCCCATTGCGCCACGGAAGCTGTCATAGACAAAGCGGTGGTACCAATTCAGATGGAATCTAGCAAACGAGACACCTACCACCTAGTCAAAGTTAAGTTGCATAAACATAGTAACAAATTACTGTTGAAAATTATTTACAAATAGGTAACTAACTATTGTTAGGAGTTACGTGTGAGGAGTATTATTAAATAAATCAAAAACGATGCTATTCACTTTGACTCATAGTTTATTGGTCACTTTTACAATGTTACTGCTTTACAGAACACAACCACATGTCAGGATTATACTCTAGAGACCGCTCTATAATTAATTACAACTAAGACTGAACTAAGAATTGAATAGCAAACCAGCAGAGCTACCGCGTAATAAACACTTGGACTATCGACTGGGCGACTGAGGGTCGTGAGAGAGACTGGGCGACTGGGGATTCCAACTATGGTGACGACCTCTTTTATACGATTTATCCACCCTTCTACTACTATACCGCACTATTATTATTTCAATGTACACATCCTTATTTTTCTTAGACACCCTCAATTAGCTAATAAAAAGGAATTACTCCTAATTCAATTTTTTTTATTAGCTTGAATGACGAGACGAGCAGGTCGCTCGCCTGATGTTAAGCGTCACGACTTCCCATAAACAGAAGCAACACCACACAGAACTTTGAATTACAAAGCATTTCATGGCACTGGACTGCGTTCGTCATCCTGAGACATAAGCTGTTAAGTTCATAGTCACTGTAATTTTACTGGCTTCAATGACCTTGAAACTAAAACACAATAGTGCCTACCCATTGCTGGTTGGCGGGAGTATTAGACTAAGCGGTGGTACCAATCCAGACGGCCTCTCTCTTATATGGGACCTACCTACCTATTCTCCCTAACTCCAGTATGTATTATTCCTGTACCTACTCGAAATGGGCCATAAATAAAAAAATAGTTGTCATGGCAAATAACTCGTAAAATAATTTTAGTAAAGGTGAATATGTCCAATACTTAATTAACAGCATTATGTCAAGGATAATTTATGCTTTATAGTTACGGCAAAAATAATTAATAAGACAATTAACGCGCTAAAACACGTGAAATTCTGTTAAGGAAGCTACTTGTTCACTTCGCGAACTTATCGTATCTTTTCATTTCCCACAGATTTTTATCTTTGAAACGCTTGCGTAAATGAAACAAATAAATAAAACAAAGGTATGAAAGGGGATCCTTCGGACGGCACATTTCTCTTCAAAATTGACGTTTTCAGAAGCGGTCGGTTTTTAACGTTTTAATTAGGGGCGCACATTACGGCACGCCATCACGTTCGCCCCTCGCTCTTTGGCTCACATTTTTGTATATTTCCGTCTATTTGGGGAAATTTTTATTTTTCGACAACTGTGCTATTTTTGAGTCGCGTGCAGCCGGCGCGCGGTCTCTGCGCTAAATCTCTGTGGGAACTTCTCTTACCATTGATCTTGCATTATGTTGTCCAATTTATTGTCACTAATAATAACATTTACTTATTCCATGGTATGTCACAATATTTAATAAATAAATACATTTATAGTATTTTTGTTAAAAGTTGTTATCAATGTATTTATTTGAGAGTCACAACAAATTATTCAGCAGTTGATGATAAAGGAATAAACAGTGTTTTAAAAAGTAATTTATTAGGCGTAAGACGCAGGAAACGTATAGCGTGATGGATAGTGGTGACGAATGACACCTTCCGTCTGTGCGGTAAAAAATAAGTTCAATTCCTCCAAAATTTCAACTTCTCCTGTCATCCATCGCTCGCGCCATTAAAAGTAGAGACTTTTTTTACCATTGTGTATTGTTTAATATATAAGCGTGACTCTATATATGAATGATACAGACAATTCTTAAGTTAAAGTAGATATATGTATTATCACTATACCGAGCCTTGATATGTTTGAACAAACCAGTGTTTGCATTACACTCGTGTTGTATGTGTTGAGACTTGAGGGGAACCACGAAACTCCTATAAAAATGTCACGCCCTTGGAGTTGTTTATAAAAACGTACGAGAGTGTTTCAGATGCGCGTGTATTTCCCAAACGTGAATACAAGTAGTGTGTGACGCACTGGCTGATGTTGGCAGTCAGCTCACGTCACATCACGTCACGTAACGTCACATCATTTGTCGTCGTTAGCGATGACGCATGACGCTGCTGACCCCGCCGACGACCTGCTCCATCATTCTTCCATCACCACAGTGATGTCATTTGTGTCGGATTTAAGACTTTACTTATACAAATTGTATCAGTGTAGACAAATATTAACTGCCTATGTATGAAAATTAATAATGATTAATGACTTCGAAACTGAAAAAACAAAAGCAGGTGTCGGTTAACGGACAGATGTCACCGTTACGATACTTTCTTTTCGAAGAATATATTTATTGAAAAATTTCGCAAACAAAACCAAACCTCCCACAATGGTACGTGCACAAACGCCAAAAATCTATATTTGTATAATGATGTTACATTGAGTAAGGACGTCCTCTATTCATAGAACGTTTTCTAAAAACTGATTTATGACGATATGCAACCGAACAATCCACCCGTTTTGACTTATGATGCACGGTCCGAGGTTTTAGTACCCTTTCAGTTCATCTTGAGACAAACCCTTTCAAAAAGGGGGTAATAAAATTTTATTATTATATTTGCAATACCCGACAAAACAATTTTGTCATGCACCCCGCTTGGTTCTGTAGCTGCGCCAATTAGTCATGAGACCGAAAAAACCCGAATTTATAGGAAAAAAAAATGACGCGTCTACAGAATTTACGACTGGACCGATGGTCATGATTTGTTTTTGCTATTGTCTAAAATGTTAATAAAACTTTAACACTTTTAAAGGTCGTTTCTATAACAAAGTTTTGCGTAAAATGTGTTTATTAATTTTTGGTTCGGTCAAGGCAGGTATGTGACTTTGTTCTTATGCTAATTTAGAGTTACCTCATTTCTTAGTAATGCAATAACTGCCTGGAAATAAGGGTTTTTAAGACCTATTAGTTACGTAATGTAAAGAATATCGGTAGAAAATAATAGTTTGTTAGTTTTTATAAGTAGAGCTTCGCTGTAGACTGTTTCGAGTATAGTAAACGGGAGAATTGACCGGGTACCACTCTTTCACAGAAAACCAACATAAGATTTTGGTAAAACTGTTGCATTTCTAACGATGAGTGCGATTTTCGGAGGCCTAATCCCTGCTCCCCCCCCTATGCCAATCCATTTTTTAATGCTTGGCTTATTTTTAGCTTTTTAGTATTTTTGAGTCCGTTTTAATTCTTATTAAAAAGTTTTTATACAATTATCATATTGTCTTGTCGATAGTTTTGTAGAGTCAGTATAAAAAGACAAGCGTGTGTTTGTTTAGACATTGGATATGACATTATACTATTTCTGTTTGGCTCGGAGCACGCACTGAACTGCGACGGGATGTGCTCGGGTGCATGCAAATGGTGCGTGGAGATGTGTGACGTATACGTGTAGTGCGAGTTGTCTACTACCCTTGTGACGTTACACGCCGGAACAACGGACGTGGAGTCGCCTTTACTATAGACAAATAGAAAAATAAACCTTTACTAATAATTATCAATGAGCCAAAATGTTTACTGTTTTGTTGATTTTGGTTTGATTGGTGAAGGTCAAGGTTAAGGGCTTTAAGAACAATTAATATATAAAATTTTCTCACAAGTCTTACAAATAGACGTGGAATATGGTAGTAGAAACGTTTTAAATGGAATTCTCTTTCTGCCTGGCATTACCCAGTTATAATGCCATTGTCCGCCTTCCTCCATCATTATTTGATCGTGGATTCGGCATTATGTGGGGCGACTCGACGCAGACGGCGTTGTGGGGGTCAGAACCCCCACAACCCGTAACGGGAAATAAGTTTTGCCATGGCCGTTTAGTATTTGTAAATATATGCATAGAGTTTACCAGTATTTGTGTAAAATATGCGACTCCATTTCGTTTCTTTCCAGCCTTTTAGTAAAACCAAATATTTATTTAATTTACCGCATTATGCAAACCGAGACATTTCTTTCATTATTCTCTGCATTTCGATTCCAAATCCGAGAGAAATAAGTTTTTACCTCGTCACGACACGGTACGGCGGCTTCTGTTGTCTCCGTATTGTTTCCACGCATCCTGCGGTTTTAAACAATTTCCATATCGATACAGCCTAACTAAATACTCTTTAATAATAAGTGCATTTTTTGCAAATATTTAGGGAAAGTGACGAGACCAGCCTCGGTCGGTTGTCGCTCTAAATCATGCTCTTTGTGATGCTAATGTATGTGTTGATTTTACAACGTTCGGCAATGTGGCTGGAAGTGAATCTATTGTCATAGTATACAAGTAAAACTAAACTTCTGAGAATTTTCGGCCACTTTTATTTTCGTTCTGAGTTGCTTAACGTTATTAACATATTGCATTAGTTTATGATGATTAGTTGGGTGCATTTTTGTCTTGGGAGTGTAGAGGGCGGAGGCGGGCGGCAGGGTCGCGCCGGTAGCGTTGCTTCGTCCCGTCTAATGAGCAACCATGTTCGCCTCAATTGCACACAGCACTCTTATTCACCGGCAATTTATTTCATTTTTGCCTGTGATCGCGCCTTATTGAGCGTCTTTTTATCTTATTGCCTTCGTGGGTCTATAATACGCGTCCTGTTACTTGCAAATGAGACACGCTGCCTACATGTTGGTGCTGGCCCGCTCATGATGTACCTGCGTACGAATAATTAAAATTTCTTACTTTGTTATTTCTTATTAAATTAAACTTTTAAAGTTCATGGGAACGCATTAACATATTTGCTTACTTTATGCTAATATACCAGTGAATCCAGAGCAATGGGTGAATCTAAGAATTATTTTAGTTTGTTTAGAAGAGTTATAGTTTACTGCGGATATGAAGACGTTTACCGAGGCAATAGTGTCGTTATGAGTGGAAGAGTCATTATGTCAATAACAATTTCTGAAACGTTGCCAAATGCTTGTCGGATACGACACTGTTAAGAGTGGGCCGTAAGCGCGAATATTTGCATCAAAAATATAAACATAAATTGTGTTACGATTGTCATTCATGTAAATCATACAATATAGCTCGATGCGGCCATTAATAAAATATGGCTTTAAATAACATATTTCACAGGTCAGTAACCTCATGTAGGTCCATACAGGTGGTAGTTATTGGATTTTCATCTTATAAATATTAGGATTGGTTTTGGTGGGAAATTAATATGAATTCTGATAGAGACATATTAAGCATCGACTTAACTTAATCTGAATACTCCAAGCGTGGGAGAAACACTTGTGTTAAATTTGGGTAAAAAACAAAAGATTCAATGTGACGATGTAATTTTTGCTTGTTTTTGTAGCATTTTATTACGTTTCGGAACATTGGGGTAAAACCGTAAATTAAATGAAAGATCCGTCAGTTCGGGAAGAAGTAAATCAAGTCGGACGGATTGCCCCTAATAAAAATTATAAGAGGCACAATAGCTCGAATGTGCGCCGAGACTGTCAGGAGCTGTAAAATCTTGCTATGTTTGTTTATGGTGCACTAAAATATGTTATAAACTAGATAAGTATAATCTAAATAAACTAACGTATAATTAGTATCATGATATTTGTGTTAAGCTCTCTCGGGATGTGTTCTTTGAACGAGTTTTATTAAGAAAAGTTTATTATGTCTGGCTGCATGTGGCTCACGGAATATATCCTTTAATTCATTGTGGCTGAGGTGGATTTTGATTGAGTTCCGATGTTATGACTTAATACAATGAAAGATTTAGTAATAATATGGAATGGAGAATAAATAAACGTGCGGTAATATTTCTTTGTTCGGGCAGCCAATGGTGCTCGTTCGATGGCGACGTGTTCTTGCCGAACTTTTTGTCATACTCTTATTATATTTTTTGGTAGAATTTTTTGAGAGATCTTATTTGTTCACTCAACATCTGATCATAAATCTGTAGATGAATATAAGAATGGATATATGCAGGTGTGCAACCCTTTGAGTGCATGTATTTATTGTAGTTATGTTTAACAATTTACAGATTACCTCCGGCCTCTTATATTAAAACGCTTATCAATGATATACCGCAAACATAAAAAATATACATATTTTAATGTCCCATATACATTAACACTCAATGTAGACAAAAATGTTAATTCGCTACATTAGCAGTAAGTTATTTTCTAATCATAAGTCGGTGCTATTTTAAAAATAGATTATTTTAGTTATTTCAGTTTTGTATTAAGAGGAAGATGCCCCATTTATTACATGTAAATGAATGCTTTCGAGGTACTTCGCTTACGTGAGAATATTTGTATTTATTTTATTTATGGCGAGCGCAGCTCGAGGGCGATGTGTTTAAATATCTTTAGATTTTAAATACATGTTCACTCCGAGTAGCTTGGCAATCCATTAGTTTATTATTGATTATCTTTTTATTTACATGTACATGTATGGATTTTTACTTAGTTTAGTTGTGTGAATAGAGATTGATACTAACATTGTGGTAAATGAATGTTAGTTAAAATACTACGATAGCGGATGCGATTTTGTAAAGCAAACCAAAATTGCATGATTTTGAATAGTATAAAAGAGTATTTTCGTTTCAACATCTAAAACAATTTCTAAGTAAGGTTAAATCATTTGCATTTTGTGTAATTGCCTCCTGTTTATTTTGCGTATTTCAAAAACACAAATAATTACATATTATTATAAAAATAAACTATTTTTATATGATTTTTAAGGTGGTAGGCCTATCGTAGGTAGAGTATTTGGGAAAGTACCATCACTTCGTCTTTTTTTGTTGCTAAGCAGCAGAGGGTCAGCGCTGATACGGTTTTTTGTCCTGGCACTTAAAAGTGACTACACTGGACCTGATGTTAAGTACAGTGCAGTCCAAATATGGAAACACATTGCGTTCCTCGACGGTTACTAAAGTTACTGGATATACACTGGCTGACTTTGAATCATGAGGCGGACCCTGTCATTCGGCCGGGATAACGCCAGGCAGAAAGGAGGTAGATCTATAAACATCAGCCTCACTCTTTTAAAAATACTGCATAACTTAAAATAATACAGTTATTTATCACTTATTGCTAAAAATATCAGGGTCGTAGTCATGCGATGATTTAATTTTACACTGAAAACATTGTTTATTGTTCTTTCTTGTTGATTTTATATGTGACGTGCGTACTACATTCTTCAATATGAGTGAATCATTTCTTCTTGAAGTAACTATGTATACACGCATATGCGTATCTACAGTTATAAATACTTTGCATCATATGGTGCGATGTGATTTCTAACAAGATTGAGTTGAATTAGATTATAATTTTAAAACTTCTTTAAAAGTTTTTTTGTGCGGGGTATAGACAGTTTTGATTTTTGATTGTGCTGGTTTGGCCTGTTGGTTACCGTTGTTACACCGAAAACTGACGTTAAGTACCGGATTGGTGTTGCGTTTCGTACGGTGAGTGAGATATCCGAAAGCCCAAATCCCCTCCCCTTTCAAATCCCTTAATTATCCCATTATTTTATGGTCTGTAACACGCCCTGATTCTTCTGGTATTGTGGGCATTCATGGACGGTGGAGTTACCACTGGTCACTTACCATCAGGTTATCCTCTTGCTCGTTTTCCGGTCTATACTATAAAATAAATAACTTCAAAACTAGAATCGCAATGTCTTTGCTGTTTACCATTGACGAGTTTTCTAATTTATCATACGTAGTTCATCATCAGATCTTAACCAAATAAATACAGGAAAAATGGATCCAAAGTTTAAAAAAACATCTAGATCGGCGCGTATTTGTCGAAATTATGCGTTAACATTCATAAAAAGACATGAACCTTCTTTTTAGTCGATTAAAATGATCTCATGATTCAATTATGTCGAAATATTGCCAGAAAATATAACTGTTATGAACAAAAATAGAATTGAACAAACAAAGAACAGAAAATGTTTTTTAAATCAATGCCTCCAGTGGATATTAAATGTTAATAGCTTGATGTTCTTAAGCTTTCAATTGTGACAGTTGGAATATAACTAACAGTTAATAATTTTTTGTTACAACGAGATTTTTACACTTTCATATACGTAAGTGATATTTTGTTTAATAACATTTCTTTTAACATATCGACAAAAATATTAGATGTGCATGTTGGAATTGAAAGATAAACATCCAGCATCCATTGATAGGTCATTTTTTATAGATTTTTATTATTATTATTTTACATACAGTCACGCATTATTTCACCATTAAAATATACATGACAAAATATTATTAAACGTTCTATTGACGCTTTGTTAACTCTACGTTGCCGTCGGGATCATGGCGAGACATGAGTCATTAAATCCGGCTAAAATATGGCTTTATAAGATGTTCTTTCTGATGTCAACTTTAAAATTTACATGTGTAAATTATTGTTTGGTATATTCTTGATGATTACAAACGCGCTAACGAATTTATGTGTTACTCTTCTTTGCAAAGATTATATCGCTTTTGAACAGTATTTTTGGTACTTTATGGGATTTTAAAAGAACTGTGAAAGTGGATTAGCTGATTGTTATTAAGTGTTATGGGCGAGGAGACAATGTGAACGTGCTTGCTTGTCAACTGAGATTATGAAGTTTTGGCAGTAGTGACTTGAGTATACAAAGGGTTGGCAATATTCAATTTTAAGCAATTTTCTTCGTAAAAATCAAAATTTTATTTAAATTTTTTGTGCACCACAAAACGTCGGTGAAATAATTTTAATGAAGTAAGAGTATGACAACTCAATTGAGGGCGTTAAGAAATAGTCCATTACGATGTCATAAGTGACAGGAAATACCTGTTTATTTATTATGTTAGCGTAGAGGCAACGTATTTATACCTTCCCATTGAGTCTGTTTCTGACATCCTTACATCAACACTAGTTTTACTCGTCTGCCACTTCGTAAAACATAAATATTATCGTGGAGAAGGCCGTTCTCGATCGAACTTATTTTTCCGTCTGCCGACAGTTATTTCATATAAATTAATGGCGTGAGTCGTCACGGCGCAGACGCCGAGCTCTATTTATAAACTGACGAATGAGACGCGCCGAGCGCACGCGCACGCGCTCGCCTCTCGTCATATTCCAATTACAAATAGCTGTCATCGTCTTTACATGACCAACATGCTCCGGCCGTAGCATTCCGAATAACTGCGTCTATCAAATCCATATTTCAGGATTATATTAAAAATGTTTACTTGCTCTCTTTTCATCTGCTCGGCACAGCCCGTGCGAGACCGAGTAAGAGCGAAATGGAAAATTTTCATGTATGTAGATATGTTTCACGAAGCTCGTAAAAAATAAAATTATGAATTATGATATGTGGAGCGAAGTGCGCATCTCTGTTGCTCTCGAGTGCGCCTCGGCGGAGCGAACGGGACGCAGGGCGGGCTGCAGACGGGCGGCGGGCGACGGGCGGCGGCGCGACGCAGCGCGCCGTCGTCGGAAGGGTTATTATATATGAATTATGATGACGCCGCAACTCCGTCGGCGGTAATATCGTTATGAATATGCTGAGCCCCGCTCGCTCATTGGTTTAAAGCACATCCGCCTCGGTTGCGCGGGAACGCCTACGGTGGTCTTTTTTATTCCTTTATTGACATTCAGTTATGCACATTGCGAGAGGCGATGCACAAAATGTAATATTTCGCCTGGTAGAGAGATATGTCGAACTGAACGAGCGGCCGAACCGATCATTTGGGATGCAAATACGAGTGACTGTCGTATGTAAACGAACTTACGTTACTCATGTGGTATAGCCGTATAGGCTCGCGGTATGAGGCCCACTCAGACGTTTCCTGCATTATATCAATTTGCATTTCAGCTGGTTTATCGGTCGGTACATTGTGAATAGGTACATAGATAAGTCTGATATATAGATTAGTGTATCGGTAGCATTGCTATGAGTTGAGGCAAACCAGTTCGATTTTACACACATAACATAATCTGCATCCCCGAATGAGAAAGAAAACGTGCAACTAGTACAGCACCCATATTTCGCGCAGCTAATTGTCGTCGCATGATGTGGCCTATCGGTATACCGGGCATAAATTCAAATCCCGGGAAATTCATGTGTGATTTAACGAATCGGAAATTCAAACACAAATTGTGATTGCCGGACCTGGGAATTGAACCCAGAACCTCACGGTTCTCAACACGTTGCCACTAGACCAATGAGGCGAACAATATAGGTGAAAGGCGACGTGTGTGGTAAGTAGTTTTAAAAAACAAATGAAAGGCACGACAATAGGCCCGCCACCTGTCACGTCTGGGATCAAAATAGAATTGAGCGATAAATAAACTATCAAATTGGCATGTACAACATCCGTAGAACTCTATTCGCTTATGAATGTAATTCTTCTTGAATGTAATGAAAAACTCAACTTTTCATGTTCTTAATAAAAATGTGTATTAACAGCTTTAATTCGGTACGAAATAATAAATCTAGTGCGTTAAACTGCTGCCAGTTACACAAGCGAGCGCGTACTAATATTTGGAACAGACATTCATTTTATATCATACATTGGTTTGTTATGGCCACCCGGAACATCTCACTCACCAGTCTAGTATATTACCGTCTGTGAATTCAGGTCATATAAGAATCCAATACAATATCAAGGCGCTACGAACTAATAGCGATGATACGTTTGAAAATAAACTGTATTTTTTACCCCACAGTCAAATTATCCATTTTTAATATCTTAATTTTGATTGACATTTTGGTAGGTTACAATCTTTGCATATATTATATATCCTTTCATGTTTACAGATGTCAGTTCAGGTGCGTTCATTTCTTATTAGATTTTGTGTTTTATACAACGTGTTACAGAAAGGTGTGGTCATATTTAAGGGTTGTTACTACACCTGATGGTGAGTGTTTATTTACCGGATCTTGCCGGATTTGGTACTACAGAGAGTGAAATACTTATGTCTTACATTATACGTTGCTTAAATTGACCACACCTTTCTGTAACACGTTGCATACACGTCACGTATATAGTCGTGTTCCGTATGTCTATCCAGTAACTTAGGTCGGCATAATTCTGCCGACCGTCGCTTCGTGGGACGAAATGTTTATAGACGGTCGAAATTATATTTAGACTGCACTGTACTTAACATCAGGTCCAGTGTAGTCACTATGCAGTGATCGAAAAAAACCTTTTCTGAAACAGTATCACCATATACGCATACGCATTCACGCCTGTAATCCCCAAAGGGGTAGGCAGAGGTGTAACCAGTACACCCACATTTCGCCAAGCGTATCTCCGTCCCATGATGTGATAGGGGGCGAGCCTATCGACATACCGGGCACAATTCCAGACTCCGGGCTGATACTGAGCAATTCGTAATAGAAACACCCAATATCACTTTCACCCGACCCGGGGATCGAACCCGAGACCTCAGCGGCAGCCTCAGTCGTAACGCGTACACATTACAACTGCGCCACCTAGGCAGTCACCATATTCCTTAGACCATTATACAAGTAACCATACCCAATGTTAGGTCCGCACTTTATTTTAATTTGTTTCATACATTCCTACATCTACTAGAACAAAAGCGGGACATTTTTATTCACCTATTACTAAGAATGACTGAGATTGATCCATTGTTTAATAACAGCTAAAAATTCTTTTCAATAACCTTGACACATTTTTGAGAATTCAACTATAATCATCTTTATAATTCCAACGTATATTGATGTTATATTTTATAGGTATTAATCTAAAAAAAATCTCGAACAAAATGAGATACGATCGTTGTTCTATAAATGTAACGCAGTAATACGGTCTGAGTGCGGTGTCTTCATAATGTCTGAGCTACATACTGTACACAGCACAGTTCAGTACTGTGTCTTGTTTCAAAATATTCACTATACTGCTTAATATATATTGAGCAAGCGTTAACAGTTTATGTCGTGTTTTCTACTTACTACAGCTTGGAAAATATTTCATACGTAAATTCATAAGGAATATTGAACTATAGAAAATAGATTCCTTGTAAAGAGAAAATATTACACGACTCTTGATATTGCACTACGGATGTTGCTAAATGGAAATTTCAATATGTTTAACACGATTATTGCGTAATAGTGGGTTTACACGGTTCAATTTTAGTTGAACTGACTTGAATCAACAAAAGCTGTATGGTTTTATTGATCCTTCCGATTGAAAGTCTGGTCAGACGATTCAAATCGCATGCGTCTTTGCAGGTGATCGACGATTGAAAAGGTTATCAATGGTTTGTTCCTTCGAAAAAATAGCCAAGCTTCTAATGAGTTTTTTCGATACCTATCACGTTCGTATACAAGAAGTATTTATGGATACGTTTCTAATACTATCCGGCAGGGGCGCTTTAGCATACATATTTTCGTGAATACGGAAGACGTGCAGGTATCGGAAAACATGCACGAGGTACTACATGGTTACAATTATATTTTTTCGAATTCAGAAAGTACGTATCGATTACTCCATTGCAATTATATCTTCTTCAATCCTCCTTCTAGATACTTCTATTATGATTGGTTCACGGAATTAGTACGATGTGGACACAGCTGAGGGCCTTATATATCCGTATTTTGAGCGTGTCGGGTAAAGTGGGTTGGTCGACCCGATGCGTGGCTGTCGTGGCATTCACCTTGTTGGCACCACGCCAGTGGAACCGGTGGCCACCCGTGTCTCTGCGGTGTGCTACCAGAATGATGGTTTTCATTATTGATACATGAGGCCACTGCCACGGATGCTAGATAAGCGGGTTGCCTCCTACTGAGTTAATAATAATTCGTTTTTTGACTTGGCAGAATAGTAAATTTGACAAACAAGAAGTTGAGAATGACAAACTATTCTTGTAATTGTGGATATTATTATTATATTATCGACCATGTACTTTTTCAATTGTTCGGATATAACGTTGCGTTATCATTATTTTAACCTTTATTTATGCTGCCCAGATTTTTTAATTCTTACGAGCTAATGGAGATTACTGATAATATCTATGCAACTGTATTGTTTGTCAATTTTGTATCTAAATTACTTGAAGGAAGGAAGAAAATACTATCAAAATATCAATAAATATTTGTAATTGACAAATAAAATAAAACACGATGTAAGTCAGTGGGAAAAATTACAGTACGTAGAATTGCCTATTCTATTTTAGTACGAAATGAGTCATCAGCCCGTTTGGAATCATCAAAACATGTGTTCGAGAAAACGGGATATTCCTACAAGTTTATTTGGTACGTATCAATCTAACACGAACTAATTGGAATGGAATGTTTTATTTCGATAAAATATCATTTATTTGAACTGTTTCGTCTATTCACACTGTACTGGCTTTACGAAAATATGTTTAGATGTGTAGTAGAGAAGTGGGACAAAATCAGTATGCGACTGCATTATGAACTTACTAACGATTGCTTATGTTATGCCAATGTACACGTATTCTAAATGCGTACTAACGTATTTAGATTGTTCGCTTTTACCTTAAGATATGCGTTGTTTTGTATAGTGTAAACGTCAGTATCACTTTTCGAAACGCTTCTTAGTTGAAATATTCTATGATACCTATGTATGTATTTATTATAATGTCAATCCTGTTTTTTTTATAGCAGACGATGGTAAATGTGCAAGTGGGTCACCTGATCGTAAATGATTTCAAACGCCCAGTATCATCCACAATGGATTCATGGACACGTTGTTGACCTTAAAAGAAAGTGGTGATTACGGGATTGGGAAGGGGAAGAGGATTTGAGACAACATATACAACGTGTTACAGAAAGGTGTGGTCATATTTTAGGGTCATGACATACACCTTACAATTAGTACTTATCTACCGGACCTTTTCAATACCAAGACATCCAAAAATTTCACATTAATTTTGATCACTCGTTTATTAAGATCGATAAGATTGGTGACATAACTATTAATTATTTATGAACGTCACTCACTTTTTAATAAACTTGAATAAGTTCGTAGTACGTAATTCTACAAACATACGTACGTAACTTGTAATTTAAACACAAAATAACACCTGAAAGAGATCGTGTGCTGAAGACGGTATTGGTATGCTCCTCTAGGAGCATTTTAAAGTTTTCATTCATTTCATTCTCGTGTCTTCCATCTATGAATTTGGCTTAATACATTCGACGATCCTCTTAAAAGCTGTTATCAGTTACACCAACACAAAGTACCAATACATAATACTTATTTTTAGTTAAATTGAACATATTTTTTTAACTAGTAAACATACTTCATAAAATCAGAAATTACCGAACTGACTGCGTCAAATAAATATTGACATTTGACAACCCTTTAATGTTTTTTTAATTATAAAATAATTAAATGAAAGGAGGTCTATAGTATCATTGTTTATGTTTTAGTGTTGTCCAAAGTTAAAAGTCGATATCGATATGTTACTCATTCGATAAAAAAGAAAATTCTATAATTATTGTACTAGCAATGCAATCGGATTTGGTACTATGGGAGATAAAATACGTATACGCTATACTATACATTGCTTAAATTTGCCCGCCCCTTTCTATAACACGTTGTATATCACTCACGAGGAAACGTAGCAAGCTGCTACTTCACGTCGGTTTTCTATGAGACAGTGGTAACAAGCCAGTCGAGTTAATCCTTTTATGTTGTAGAGAAAACTGTCTACAACGTGGTTGTACAACCTTTTTTTTATATGTTCTTGCAAATGTCGTACGAAACACTCTCTCCATCTAAACGGGCTCTACACTCTACAGTGTATTGGTGTAAAGCCTACACCAATACGTCTAGTTGCAAGAACCATAACAATGACCAATGCGCCCACGTTTCTTGTGAGAAAACTGAGAATTTGTCCAAATTAAAATACAAAGACTTCATGTGTTTAATTGATGTAATTAATAAAAAGCATTACGTAAAAATAATTGCCCATTGTTGGTAGAGATTCACGGCGCACGACAACTTTAAACAAGCTCAGTTTCACTATGGCATTATTTGTTTATGCTTACAAAATAAATATGGATATTTTATTTGGAGTATATATTTAAAAATTCATTATTATCGTAAAATATAGGGTTCGAGTTAGTTTAGTTGCATCGTATTATTATAGATGTCACTGGGCACAGATTTCTTATTGGAAAATCAATTTAATGTCAACGCTCAATATTATACATGCTTAATAAGCTCTCATCCTGTCACACCGTGGAACAAAATCACGGTTGGCGAAAAGTGAGTAAATTTGATTCATATTTGTTAAATACTGGACGATAGCGCTGTACACGGTATGATATATTATGTTTTAGTTTTTATAAATTGACAGTATAGGTAGTTTGTTCAATAAGAAATGCATGATTTGATTATTTAATGACACATAGAATCGCCTACATTTCCATTGTGAAGCACGCAGCGGGTACGCTTAGCCAATAAGCAGGCGGCTAATTGAGTTTTTCCTCTTCGTATTCGTAATGTAACGTGGCAAGTGTATGGAACAATCCAACTAGGGCGATGCTCTGTCGGAAGTTAGCAAATTATCACTCGCTCGTAAAATTAACGCGTCTTATCGATGAAGAGATGATTTGAGTATTAAAGAGTGCGCGGGAAATTGCACATTTCGGTGAGCGTACAAAGATCAAAGTCGTGCGACGACACTCGCTCCACACGACGAAACTTATTTAAAAGGTAACAAAATGTTTTCAATTTTATAGCTGATTTTATGTTGAATTCTTTAAACATGTACGGTAGGGTGCGTGCGAGGACACGTACGTGTCTGTACACACACTAGGACCGCACGCGGTGCGCTCTACAGTTACTGCCCTTCGGATAACAGCGTTAGGGTGCAAAACCGGCGGATGGCCGCCGACAATCTCAAATTTGCCTGCTGGAAGTGGCATTTCCGAGATAAGATCTCACGATGCCGCAATAAAAAGCGCCCGTTCCTCGTCCGTTGTGTAATGTGCATTCAAATTGCATTGTGCGAGAACTAATTCGCCTTAGGCCGATTCGCGTGTTACGATAAACACATGTTTCGATTATGTGTTACGCTAATGTCGACCCCGCTCTTATTACCCACTCGCCTCACGCCGTTATACACCTATCGAATTTGTAGCTCGCTGCCACTACCCAGTATTAACCGTCGGTTGCCCGAATAAAAATAATGGTACCTAAATGGCGTGGCAAATTAAGCTAAATTAGTAATTTGGTCTTATTTATGGTTAATTTCCGCAGTGCTTCCCAGGAAATATAATTATTTATTAGTCTGAACAGAACGAGTGTTTATTGGATAGTATAAAGTATGAGAATTTAAATGCGAAAGGAGAGTTGCATGGCGCTCCAGATAAATGTATGACAAAAGCTATTGTTCTAGAGGCTAATTACTCGCGGCTCGCGAATTACCTAAGCCTCATATATAAATTAGCCAGCGGCATACAGCGGAAAGATTTCCTTAGTTATAATCCAACAGAACAATTATTCGTAAATCACTTTACTATATGTTGAAATTTACGACAGGCGGATGGAGGAGGCGGTGGCGCGGCGAGTGCGGCGAGTGCGACTCTACTGGCGCGGGTTGAATCGCGCGAAATGTAACTGATGGCCCTGCACTCAAGGTTCATATTGTGCCGGGGCACCGCACCCGCTACGAAACACCAAATTGTGGAGGAAAAGAGAATATGCATGGCGATTTCGTGATGAATATTCATTTCCTACGGGGCATGAAATTTATTGTGTTTTACATTTATATTCAACTCAGCCATCTTATGTAACGGTAGCGACGCGGGATTAGCGAATTGTGAACGTTCACATTACTATTGTGTCGCACGATTCTCACTCGTGAGTGGTTAATTTTAACCGTCCTTAATAAATTAATGAAATCGCCGCGTGACTTTTTAATGACGACTGGATGTGAGTATTTTCCCGTTATTAAGTAAGAGTACCTGTCGGATCTACCGATCAATTATAATCGATTATACATTTAAATGTTCACTCGGTACGAATCGATACGAGTTGATTGTCCCCACTTACAAGTGTCACAGCGTACCTACGACACATTCCACGCTGTTTACTCTATCGAACTATGACATCAGAACGAACCTGATGAAAGCTATATATATTAGGAATAGAGTATATGAGCATTATTTTAACCAGCATAGCATAGCACCAAAACATACCGAAGCATTAATTTGATAATAACCAGCTATAGATGTATGATAGTAGACAGATTTGTGCAAATACTGTATATCCGGGCAGTAGTGCACGTACGCAGGTGTTAAAATTATTTGACATTTGCAATAAAATTTGGGGCGTAGTTAGTCATCGGCGATCGAACTGTGCGATCGACACACTTGGCACCTGTCGAATATTTCGTGCATAAATTCATAGCCACGGTTCGTTCTCGCTGTTCGCTTGATGGATTCTGAGCTATATTTAATCAACGCGGGCGCGACACGTCGCCGCATTGTTCTCTCGATTGGATTGTTAAACCGTCCATCAACACATATTTTATAAGGCATCCATAGATAATCTTCGTCAGGAATGTCAAAAATATATTTTTATATTTACTTAACGCGTTATAAGTAAGTCACTTAATTGTTGATTTTAGCATAAAAGAGCAGGAGTCGGGCGGGTGGGCGCCGTCGGCGAGGCGAGTCCTGTAGAGCCGGCAGGCGGCAGGCGGCAGGCAGCGTCGGCGGGCGGACCATGCGTGATTGCAGCGACCGCGTCAAACAATTGATTAGTCGCATAAACTCGGTTTGGCGCGCACTAACGATGCATCATCCCAACTGATAATTAAATTGTAAATTAGCTAAGCTGATGGTAGTCGCACGCTGCCGCTGCGGCGGCGAGCCTCATGTGGTCGCACTGCGTTCCCCGCCTCATTGCCGTCACGCGGTTTGTTGTTTGTTCAAACTTGTTTTACACTATATTGTCTTTATAAAACTGTTAAATAATTTATCAAACTGTTTCACGTTCCATGATAACATTACCCCCACGTACGTTCGTTCAAACATAATGCACAGTTATATGTAATAGTAGAAACTAAAATTCGCTCCGAGCAAGCTTCGCGCGCTGATTGCGAAAAATTCAATCTTGTTTCATGGAAATTTAATTTAACATACAAAATGAAAAGCTCTCTCGGTGTATATGAATCGCCGGCGCGGCGGCCGACTGACTGCTCGCCTGTGTTTGTGGACGCGATAGTGCTTTGTGTGCATATTGTAATCAATTGTCGAATTTTATCAATTTGAATTCCCCATTTGCAATTTTGATGTGAATTCATTGTTTGTCAATAAAGCGTCTGCAACATCGCAACGTTGTATTAGATTACCTAATCGTTTATTGAACTAAAATATTGGAAAATGAGTTGTTATTTATACATTATTAGAATCCATACCAACTAGACTACTTTTTTTCACCACTTTAGGGATGGGATATAAAAAACCTCTCGTAGTGGTTAATTACGTCTTTTTAGGAATACACTGCCAAAATTCATCTTTTCAAGTAGTTTAATATGTGCTTATGAAAGGTATAGCTAATATCAACTATAATACGATATATCAACACTTTGGTCTAGTGCTTCAGAAACCGGTGAGGCCCTGGATTCAAATCTCGGGAAAACAAAGATTGCGTTTTATGATTTGATAAATCACACAAGTTGCCCGGGATTAGAACTTTTACCCTATGCCACATTCTATCGGCAAACCACCTAGGCTAGACACCTTGATATAGATTGTGGGCTCTTTTCCTCCCTTAAATTTCTACTTAGCCCGTAAAATGTCGGGTTCTTGTGTGTGAAGTGTATACCATCTAGAAGTCTAGCCAGCCTAACTGCGACCAGAAGCGCAGGATCCTCCTGAAGCTTCTCGGAGTGACTTCTGTGTATTAAGGATTTCAGCACGTTGTATAGCTACACTTTCACATTCCGGGATGAGGTTGACACCTATCATAATATGAGAAGAAGCTCGAAAAATTATGGGTGTATTGGTTGCGTATGCATAAGTACGCCTATTCTTTCAGAGATATAGGTGTAAACTATGTACAACACAATAAAAGTATAAGCCGAGTAATAAAATACCCGCAAACACCTACAAACGGGTTTTGGTACTAAACAAAAGTATTTTGAGTCTAGTAAATACTATCTTATTATTATTCTATTTATTATCAAAGTAGGGTATGATTTATTTGATAATAAAATGTTAAACCACACCTAAATATCTAGTTAATTATTATTCACTGCTAAAATTGATTTTATTATGTCTACACGTATGAAGCTCAACAAAGCTGGCTCTTATCAATATGAGGAAATAGTAAATGTCGAAAAATAATTGTTTGTCATAAAGTAAAACATATATGTGAAGATGATGGTCGTCTAGTGGCAAGGTGGTGCGTTAGCGGTCGCGGCCGCTCGTCGTGTCGCCGTCGCAATCGGCCGTCACACAATCACGTCGCCGCCGCAGAACATCGCGCATAAAATATATTTATAGCAAGTTCGTCGCACCTATCGCGGGGGGAATTTGCGTGCCGATGCCTTGTCAATAATCGTTAATAGATATTTCAGAAGACAATGCAACCGGCTAAGTATAGCACGTCGCGATTAACGTACCGTCGGCGGCGTAGCGCGTCGGGCTGCCACACGCTCGCTACACTGTGTTAATCTTATTATGGTGGCAAAATTTATTTCTGATGGAGCCTGTTTGACACTTAGAATTTCATTTCACTATCACTCCTTTTATTTGCTCATTGTCCGTTTAGCTACACGTAAAAAAGAAGTTGAAGTCTGTTTATTGCTTCTTCGGAAGCGGCAAACGACATTGATATATTGCGAAAAGCCGACAATGTGAACACACCGTAACAAATAATTTGAGACAGTTAACGCTCTGTGATTGGTTAATTGAAGTACAGATGTTCCCAACTTGCTGCGAATAGATAGAACTGAGTACCCGGAGTTGTATTTTATACCTTTTACTTAACATGTGAACTTTTATATTTAGCTGAAAGAATCGACTCAGGTAGCAAAAAAAAAGTAATATTACAAGCAATAATACGATTTAAATGCCTACGATTCAAGACATTGAGATACATATTACTTAGTGGGTTCACTTTGCTGACAAGAAAAAGCAGTCAAGAGTTATACAACGTATCACAAGCCAAGTTTCTTTAATAAAATGCATGCAAAAATAATTATGATAGAATGCATCAATCTAGTTATTCTTTGAAGAAAAAACATATTTATTTGGAATAACAGCTAAAAAGGAATTAATTTATTTATATCCAACAGATTTTGTGACAAAAAATTCCGCATAGAGCATATGTTGTCAGTCGTCGGAAGTCGTAACTCACAGTTATGATGCGAACGACACCAGTTTCATAAACATTGTTTTTCTTCGTTTCGCCCCTAATATTTATATTTATCAATCCATCTACACATTTATTTATAGTCCAAAATAGCGAGCATCCGAGGGTGCCCAGGGGGCTCGCCGTCATTACGATTTATTGTTTACTTTGGTCATAGTTTGGGGCCGCTACAACACTCCTCAGACGGATTTTAAGATTACTTATTGTCGACCAAAAGAAACTAAGCTTCCCCACGAGTGTGTTGATGCCAAATTAAATTTATCTTTCGATTCCGTTGTATTATTTTTTATAGTTCCGCTGTTTATTAGAGATTTAAAATGTAATAATTTTACATTGAGTTTTAAACACACGCCACTCGTCAATTCTTAAAAAACAAGTTACGTATTTGCCAGCCCAAGGTATACATTAAGATCGTTGCTATTTCCTCTAACAACAATATTTCACGATACGTTTTATTTTTGTATAACCGCTGCATAAATATCTAATTTTAAAAGATCGCGCACATGGCCTCGTTTTTGAGTATTTTCTTAGGAGATATCGTCGATCTAAAATTAGGGTGTGAACTAGTAATAATTCATCCGTATAATCTGTGAATGTTTGGAGCCAATTATTTGGAGTCGCAGCGCAGCATCTGTGTCGAATGGAACGCGTGCGCCTGCGCAGATAGATCATTGACGACCTTTGGGTTACCGAACTTTAAGCTGTTGAAATATGCAAATAAATACAGTGCCAGTATATTTCTTAGGTACTTAATAATATCAAAAGTCATCGTAAGTGCTGAACTGCGCTTGGTATTGTTGATACTTTGAATTGTTTTATCAAAATAATATTTAATGTCAAAATCCAACTATTGTTACAAATTAATATCAATTTCTTGCAATAAATATGGTAGATTAGTGTAGTACATATATATCGATGAGTAGAGGTTTTTCCGGAATCGATAGTGGTGCCGAACTCGCGTTTACTATTATGTCAAGAAAGTAAATGCTAGTAGTTGTTTTTTGTTTTAATATTTTTTTGTGTTGGGCTTAGTTATTACACGCAAATTGTCATGAATATTTGTTTTACAAAATTTTTAAACAATACAATATCATATATTATAAACAATATTGCATAAAATTATTTATAGATTTTATACATGCGTATAAAGTATATTTGAATCGGATGTATTTATAAACAGACGACTGATAATTTGACCTTTGACTTGAGCCTAATTCTCATAAAAGTAGGTGGAAGTGCTTGGCCAAACACAGTGCCCAATTAGTTATTCTAATTTGCAACAAACATTTTTGTACCTGGATTGCGACCACTGTACATATATACATATGCACTCACGCCCGTAATCCCCGAAAGGCTTGGCAGAGGTGTAACCAGTATACCCACATTTCGCTGATCGTATTTCCGTTCCAGGATGTGATATGGGGCGAGCCTATCGCCAAACCGGGAAAAATTCCAGACTCCGGGCTGATACTGAGCATTTCGTAATAGGAAAACCCAATATCACTTTTACCCGACCCGGGGATGGTACCCGAGACCTCTGCACAGCAGTCGTACCGCGTACACATTACAAATGCGCCACCGCAAGCATACATACATACATACATATACATGATACAAACTCGTCATAGTGACTCGTTGAGGCCAGTCGCGTTCCAGGGTATATCAGCCAGTGTTTATCCCGTCATACGGACATAATTCTGCCTACCGTCGTGGGATGTAATGCCTCTTGATGGTCGACACTTAATATCAGGTCCAGTGAAGTAGTCACTGCAGTGCCAGGATCGAGAGGCCGTAAGTTCGATTTCTGCACCAAATGTTTGTATGATCCACAAAGATAGCCTCCGTGGCGCAGCGGGCGAGTAGCCGGTTGCGAAGGGTGAGGTCGTGGGTTCGATTCGCGCACCTAGACAAATGTTTGTCTGATTCACAAATATTTGTCTCGGGTCTGGGTATTGTGGGACCGCAAGTCCCTCGTAGCTCCTGATACCCACGATACAGGTTTACCTAGTGTAGGGTCAAGACTGTGTGTGACTGTTAGGTGTATTTATTTATTATTATTTGTTTCGGGTCAGGGTCTTGTGGGCGCTAGTCCCTCGAATTTCTTGATTGGGGTAAGGACTATGTATGTGACTGTTGGGTGTATTTATATATTTATATTATAATTCTAGTTTATTTTATTATAATATAATGTAATATAATAATATAATATAATATATATAATATATACTCCCACCCATAATATAATATATTATAGTTATATAGTTAATTAGTAAGTATTATTTTATTATGATTTTATGAAATCTTGGTAACATCTCTAGTGATTTAAGGAGAAAAAGAATAAGTATAAATATTAATCTGTAACGGCATCATCTGTCCCAAGACCCAAATAGGCACTATGGGTTTCTATCTATAAATCATACAAAATCAATGATAAATTAACTAATCGCTCCAAAAACATACAAGATAGTAGGTCCCTCGTATGCGAGAGGCCGTCTGGATTAGTGTCATCGCTTTGTCTATTTCTGCCGCCAAACAGCAGTGTGTAAGCACTGTTGTATTCCGGTTTAAAGGACATTGAAGCCAGTGAAATGACTGGGCATTATGAGACTTAACATCTTATGTCTCGGGGTGACGAGCGCAGTCCAATGCCATACAGTGCTTTTTAAATTCAAAGTTCTGTGTGGAGTTGATTCTGTTTATGGGCAGGCGTGGCGCTTACCATCAGGCGAGCGTTTCGTCACTCAAGCTAATAAAAAAAATATTACTTTTGAAGTTTTGTTGTCTCTAATATGAATTGATCCGGAAACGCAAAATTGTAAGCCAAAAATACGATTCGACTCGTGCGCCGTGCACGTAAAATGTTTGTTACTCAAGATTAGTCCGAGTCCAATGTTTTGATACTTGACAATTTGTTTGGGTCAATTCATATCGTATTTATGTTTACAGTATCAATATACATCGTAGTCGATATTTTAACATAATGGAATTGTAAATGCCAATAATTTTATTCATATTCGTCTATTTTTATTCATATTCTAGAATTAGAAGCTATTTTATTACTTTTGGTGCATTATTATTATCTCAAATTAGTTTAGATTTAAATTTAAATTTTAAAGTAGTCAATATAAAATTTTGCAAATAAGTAAAGTTATGATAATTTTTTAGTGTTTCGTATATAAACCAAAAAACCGAAGGTGTTTTTTTATATAGCATGGGCCGGCAAACGAACCAGTGGGTCACCTGGAGGTAAGTGATCTCCACCACCCATGTACGTTCACAATACAAAAAAATCATGGGCGCGTTGCCGACCTTAAAGGAAAGGGATAATTAAGGGACGGCAGCGTGGCTCTACCACTCTCGATTTCGATGTTGTTTACCATAAACGTTTTTCTCAGAGTCTATAATTGTCTACTTGTATAAAATGATGATATACATAATTGGTTTTGTCTTAAATGGTGCTACATATTGTCAAAATGGACTCAATCTGAATAATAATGAACTAACAGATCCTGTGTAAACATAAAATCTTTTAACCTATTCGTTCCTAGGAAGTTAAATATAAGCACGGCAATTTTTAACAATCTACACGCCTGTAATTCCCGAAGGGGTAGGCAAAGATGTAACAGGTATACCCATATTTCGCCAAGCGTATCTCTGTCCCATAATTTGATAGAGGGCGAGCCTATCACCATATCGGGCACAATTCTAGACTCCGGGTTGATACTAAGCATTTCATGATAGAAAAACCCAATATCACTTTACCCGACCCGGGGATCGAACCCGAGACCTCAGCGTCAGGCACAGTCGTAGCGCATACGCATTACAACTGCGTCACCGAGGCAGACAATTTTGAACAAATATAATATTAATTAGGTTTGATGAAACACAGATTCTAGCAAATGAGCAAGCGGGTCACCTGGTGGTAATTGATCTCTACAGCCCATAAACATTCACAATACCTGAAAAATCATGGACGCGCTGAGAAGGGACGCCTTAAAGAGAAGGGATAATTAAGGGATTGGGAATGGGAAGGGGATTTGAGCCTCTAGATATCTCAACCACCGTACGAAGCGAAACAGCAAGCTGCTACTTCACGTTGGCTTCCTGAGAATCAGTGGTAACAAACCGGTCGAGCCGGCCCATTGTTGCCGTAGACAAAACTGCCTATAGCATGACTCTACCACTTACAAAGTGTTACCCAAACATTTTTCTTTATGGGATAGAATTTTGGAGAGTTAGAATAGAAAGTTTAAAAATTCATTATATCATGATGTAATATGTATACGATGTCTAAGCTACACGGTTTCAAACCCAAGGCTTACAAATATCAAGAATCATATTCCATCAAATAATACAGCAGTTCTCAATGCTTGACATATTTATGTACACAGTAGGTGCAACGCACGGGACATATGGCGCGGCAATTTATGAACCCGAGGGCCCATTACCATTTTAAATATTATTTTTAGGGAATTTCGTGTCAGATCTCACTCGTCGTCGGCCCGTATATTAAGATTAGATCCTCTGATTAAGTCGCTCTGATATTTTGTGATGTAGTATGCCTTAGAATTCTCTGTTAATTAGGGAAACGTGTGTAATAAGAAGTAGCTGATGTTTTTTCGACGATAAATGAACGACATATATTATGCAAAATATATGTTATAACATTATTTTGATGGATCAAAAGTTGTAACCTAAATAATGGATGAACGCTGATGGGAGCGTATTTGACAACATTTGACCCAACTGGATAGCGTCCATATAATGCAAAATACGTCATAGTGGCTCATTCCGACGAGATCAGCCATTGTATACCCAGTAATTAAAGGCCGGCATAATAAAGGCGACCGTCGAGGGAGCAACGTCTCTCGACGGTAACATTCCATTTCGACTACATCCATCATCGATATATACTATATACTTACCATCAGGTGCAGACTACTTTGCTGTACTCCTTCTTCCACCTGCCCTTATCCCACTCGCAGAGTCGGTGCAAGATGCTTTGCAGAAAGATTTGATTTGTAGTTTTTACGACCGGCCCTCTGTCTGACATCAATACCTTTGAGGAGAAAATACCCAGACCCCAAACATATATTTGTAGATCACACATACATTTGTCTCGGTGCGGGAATCGAACCCGCGGTCTCTCGCTTCACAGCGGCTTTCACTGTGCCACGGAGACTGTCAATACTTTGCTGTACTAAAATAAAACAATCGCATCCATGTTATATTACAGGGAAATGAAGTCGAATATCCTAAATGTTTAATAATACACTTTTTCGTACACCACACATAAAGTTTTTTCTAACAGTTGTGTTTTCTTGCGGGTATATTTTTATGACGCGTCTCGCTTCTCAATAGAAGCAAAGCAATTAATAGTTTAACAGAATGGCTATGAATGGTGCAGTTGTGAACTCGTCTAAAGTAAACAGAGCTGGGTCAACCACGCCATTAAACTTTATGAAACGGAAGCAAACGGCATGCGCCCGACAGTCAACACCCGCCCCACTGTCTGTCGGTAACTCAGTAATGGAGATCGACTCGTGCGCATTTCACAAAACAGAAGCTATGTTCCATAAATATATCATGGGGTATATCTTATTGGTATGGGTTATAGGATTGGAATCCCTGAATATAGGTGGTAGATATGATATACTAGGTGGTAAGTCCTTCGCATATGTGAGACCGTCCGTGTTGGTACCACCGCTTTGTCTATTTCTACCACCAAGCAACAGTGTGTAAGCACTGTTTCGATTTTAAGGAAATTGAATTGAAATTACTGGGCATTATAGTTGTGAGCACAAATTCTGTTTCCATAGAAATTTCCGTAACGAAACTTTATTACTTCAGTACAGTGATAAGTCTAGCAGGTTTCTAGAATAGTTTTGGAACCCAACGTCATTTTTTTAATTTTGTCTGGAGTATTGGAATAGACTTCTTTCCACTGTGTTTCCTCAGCGTTATGACATATCCTTCTTCAAACGAGGTATAAAAAGGTATTTGCAAGGTAGGCAGCGTATTAGCTGTGCCCCTGGTGTTGCTAATGCCCATGGGCGACGGTAACCACTTACCATCAGGTGGGCCGTCAGCTTATCTGTCTTCGAAGGCAAAAAACCTAACCCGAAATAACTGATCGTAGCCTGTGGTTTTTGAACCCATGAGGTCGTGCTTTAGCTCACATTTTCTGTGTGCTAAGCAACTTACATAATAATAATATAAATATTATTGTATTGTTAAGAACTGATTAACATAATTTTATGCACGTTTTTATTAAATTATTATTTTCAAATATCGCTTGCGTAAATGACCCCTGAATGAAAAAAATTGTCATAGCTCAGCGGGGAGTGGTATTTACTTGTTAGACGAAAGTCGCAGGTTCGAAACCAGCCCCAAGTGCATACATACACCTCTGACTTTTCTAAGTTATGTGTGTATTAATTAATTGTTAATTATCACTTGCTTTAACGGTTCACCGTTGTTCCTTCAGGAAACATCGTGAGGAAACGTGCATACCTAAGAAGTTCTTCATAAGAATTTCGAAGGTATGTGAAGTCTGCCAACCCGCATTAGGCCAGCGTGGTGGACTAAAGCCTAACCCCTCTCATTCAGTAGAGGAGGCCCGTGCCCAGCAGTGGGACGTTATATAATACAGGGCTAGTATTATTATTATTTAAATGACCCCTAATAGTTAGTATAATGATTACGAAAATACTATGTTTTTTATTACTTGCATTTCACTAAATTGATTTATCAGTTGATTGATCAGTTCATTAATAATCCATAATATAGAATCCGTGTTTAGATTATGTACATTTAATTAATATTTGATTTAAAATGTTATTATTTTCCAGCTATAAAATTAAAATGTATAAAATAGATGCATTGTTTTATAAGAATAAATTTTATTTATCATTTAATTGTCGTTTTGTGTTATATGTATGTATTAGACAACATACGAGTACTACTAATTTTGGCCTAGTTTCTATTTGTAATGGTAACTTTTTTAAGAATGTTATCAAAATAATAGATAGATAGATAGAATATTCTTTATTGCACACCCAATAAAGTAGGTAGATTATAAACGAGGATCATACAGTAAGGGTGATTGATACAATGGGCGGTCTTATCGCAAACAGCGATTTCTTCCAGACAACCTTAAATACGTTGAACTATAATACGTTGTATTCTTATTCGACCACAAGGATTTTTTGGTTTAAATTGATGATGTTTTGATGTTTGTTATTCAATTACGCCTTAACGGCTGAACGGGTTTAAATGCAATTTGGCACATTGTTAGAACATGACCGGGATTAGAACAACTTTTATTTTTTATCTCGGATAAAAACCGTTAACGCGGGCGGACCCACGAGCAAAGGCTAGTTTATTATAAAGCGGATGACTTGTTATAAAATTGCATATTATGCATAAATATTAACCGAAAATATAATATTAATGTTGACGGCTTAACCTATCGAAGAATATATTAAATTAAATACTATCTATATGCGGAATAATTTATTTATTTATTTTTGGCACTAAAAATAAAATCATGTTTAGTAATTCAACTAGCAATGTTTATCACAAAATGTGTTATAATAAAAAGCTATTCATGATTATTAAAAACAGTGATTTCTAAAACACTGCTCGCCTTCCTCGGTGGCGCAGTTGTAATGTGTAAGAGTTCCAACTGAGGCTGACGCTGAGGTCTCGGGTTCAATCCCCGGGTCGGGTAAAAGCGATTTTGGGTTTTTTTATTACTAATTGCTTAGTATATGAGTGGTAGAGCCACGCTGTAGACACTTTTGTCTACAGCATGAATGGGCCGGCTCGTCCGGGTCGTTACCACTGTCTCACAGAAAACCGACGTAAAGTAGCAGCTTGCTGCTGCGTTTCGTACGATGAGTGAGATATCCGGAGATCCAAATCCCTCTCCCCTTCCCAATTCCTTAATTATCCCTTTCCTTTAAGGTCGGCATCGCGCCCATAATGTTTTGTATTGTGGGCGTACATGGGCGGTGGAGATCGCTTACCATCAGGTGATCCACATGTTCGTTTACCGGCCTATGCTATAAAAAAAAGTATCAGCCCGGAGTCTGGAATTGTGTTCGGTATGGCGATAGGCTCGCCCTCTATTCATCATGAGGTGGAGATACGCTCGGCGAAATGTGTGTGTACTAGTTATACCTCTGCCTACCCCGTCAGGGATTACAGGCATGAGTGAGTGCGTATTTCAAAACACTTGTTTAATATTTTAAAGTTTGTTCCACAAATAAATACATCCAACAATAACACCTTGGTCCACTCTCACAATACCCAACAACACAATTATTAATCTGTGTGCGGGATCGAACTCGCTGCGTTCCGTTGCATAGCCGGCTATAGGCTTGCTGCCGCTACACAACAGAGGTTGTCGATTATCTAAATACTTCCTATATTGATGTTATGCTATAACTGGGGATTAATATTTAATCGATCATTGTGAAATATTGTAATAATTTAGTATTTTATTTACAAACAATATTACACAGATTGACAAAATTATAAAAGTGTTATACATAGATCATTATTTGAAACCAATTTGTAATATAGAAAAGTTTTGGTTCCCTGATCCACCAAACTAGGTAAAAACCTGTATCTTGGAAGTCAGTGGGATTTTAAAATTGTATTATGTCATACAGCCAGTATTTAATAATACCCTTGGGCTGTATAATATTAATTCCTTTACACAAGTGGTATTGTTTTCATTAAAGGCTAGTGAGGCTGTATGAGTAACAAGTGTGGATTATGACAGCACACCTGAGCTGGTATTGTGCGAAGTGTGCACCGGCTCGTAACGACGCGACGCCACCGGACATTGTGGTATATGCCGACACCTCGTACAGTCACACACTAAATAGAAAACTTGATGGCCATATGTCATCTTTATATGCGCCCACGCAACTCTACATTTAAAACTAGATACATCTTGTTGTAAATAATGATTTCATTTGGATTGTGATATATCGTTTTTATCGTTTTATGTTCGTTTTGTTTTTAAGATTTAGAGCTTTCTTATTATAGAATATTATATAAATTTATATACTGTTACTGCTAAGCTAAGCAAACACATCGTCTGTTAAAATTTTATCCGTCAAAAAATGCATTAGACAACTACTAATTTAGGATGTAGCAGTTCGTTTAACGTCCTTGATATAAATTGACAAGATGATAATTTTGTATTATAATAATAATAATAATTTTTATTTCAGAACATGCCCATACAATGTGTTAGTAAACAATTTTAACTTATATCTAATGTTAGTATGTAAGTACAATTCATTTAATTTAATTAATTTCTTTTTTTATTTTATTTTATTTTCTTTACACCTTACCTAATACTGTCTTAATCCAATGGTCTTGGAAGGGACAGTCAAACCGCTCAGCGATAAACTTTAGAACGCTGTTACCACTATTCCTAAGGCGCCGCAGCATGGAACAGGCCTTTTTGCGAATAATCGAATATTATAATGTTATATTTTTAACCGATGAAATGAGAGCCCTGTTCTTCATCCCAGGCTGGGCACTCTTCAAGAGTGTGTTCGGCCTCGCGGCAGTTGTCAAAGCGGTGGCATACGGCAGATTCCACCACTCCGATTTGACACAGGAACTATCCAACACAACTATGCCCCGTCCGCACCCGTGTCAGACGGAACGTTGGTGCGCGCCAGGTGACCCTCTTTCCCCCCTGTTTCATAAAATAATAATACCTAAATAAAATAATTTGTTACCGATTATATGACAACGGCTTACAAAATAAGTTTTGTAATCGATTGTACGGAACGAATAATAAATGGGTACAATATGAAACGGAAATATCGGGTTCGTCGACGCCATTATATTCATAAAAAGGTCAAATCGTTTATTTTATCCGAAGTTTTGTTGGGTTTGTCCAAACTATTGAACCATTACGTAAAGACGAAATATAAACGAACATTATAATAGTCTATGTCTATATTTATTGTAAGATTGTTCATGCTTTAACGATTCACTTCTAGCGTTTATTTTTCATTCACCGCTGGAGTGCCGCTTTAATAATTTTGTTTTATAAATATTTTAACTTAACATAAGTTTTATGAAGCCTCATTGATCTAGTGGTAGCATACTGATGCTTAGGCTGACGCTGAGGTCTCCGGTTCGATCCCCGGGTCGCGTAAAGTGATATTGGGTTTATTTTATTACGAAATGCTCAGTATCAATTAACCCGGTGTCTGAAATTGTGCCCGGTATGGCGATAGACTCGCCCCTTATCACATCATGGGACGGAGATACGCT
This sequence comes from Mimas tiliae, assembly GCA_905332985.1. Classification (NCBI taxonomy): domain Eukaryota; kingdom Metazoa; phylum Arthropoda; class Insecta; order Lepidoptera; family Sphingidae; genus Mimas; species Mimas tiliae. Next base: position 9,572,805 of record HG995241.1, read on the forward strand.
AGTTACACCTTTGCCTACCCCTTCGGGGATTACAGGCATGAGTGAGTGTGGCGTGAATTTTAACACATGTTACAGAAAGCTTTGGATTGAAGTTTTTACGACCTGCCGCTGCCCGATGTCAGGTCATCTCGGATAGCCCGAAGTGAAAAAACACCCAGACCCAAAACAAATATTTATGCATCACACAAACATTATGTCTCGGTCCGGGAATCGAACCCGCGGCCTCTCGCTTCACAGCCGGCTATTTGCCCACTGCGCCACAGAGCCTGTCAGCTGACATTAAACTGGTTGCTGGTCGCAAAAAAATGAATGAAACTAAAATACTTGAGATTTAAAATAAAACTCCGTTTTCATTTCCTGTCAATTAAAACCATATTGCTGTCAAAGTAATAAATCTCAACGGTCAAGTCCCAGCGGAATTCGCGCGGGATAAAAATCTTATGTTTAAAATATCCTCTTCTAATATGCCGCAAAGTATAACCGCAGCCAAAGGAAATATCAATGCTGTCCAAAGCCGAATATGCGGCAATCCCTCACACAAGTGGGTAAGAAGAGTTGAATTTTTAATGTTACACTCAGACCGTTGCAAACCGTAACAGTTTTCTTGTCATTGGTGGAGTGGAGATGTGAGATAAATTTTGCAGAGTGGCCCCATCTTTTCGTTTGACATCAATCTTTAATGTGAACACGGGGCACACTTCATACGTGGTCTCTCTAATGCTGTTTGTGTATAAAGTATGACGGCTTTACTTTGATGCGAAGCATAACGTGACCCTCTACGGCCGGCATAATAATTCGAGAACTGTACAGTAACCATAATGGTATATTTTTGTTTTACACACATACGCACTCATGCCTGTACTTCTCGAAGGGGTAGGCAGAGGTGTAACTACTAACTAGTACACCCACATTTCGCCGAACTTATATCCGTCCCATGATGTGATAGGGGCGACCCTATCGCCATTTCGGGCACAATTCCGGAGTACGGGCTGATATTAAGCATTCCATAATTGAAAAACTCAATATCACTTTCCCTGACCCGGGGGTCGAACCCGAGACCTCAGCACAGCAGTCGGACCGCGTATGCATTACAACTGCGCCACCGAGGCATTTTTGTTCCAATCGCGTAAATAGTTTCAATAAATAATTTGAGGACATAAAAAGAGGTAGGTAGCAGCGCTCACCTTGAAGGCGTGAATTAACTTCCGCATAGTCGACTATAATAATGACAAGACTAAAACAATAGTTGTATTAGTTTTATTTTTCGCCGGAGCCCAAGGTCAGCGCGACAATACGCACAGTTGACGCGATTGGTCTTGCCATATAATTTCAGTAATCAAACGCCACGTCACTATCTACGGTGTACGAGGCGCGGTCAGGAATCGATTAAAGCGTTCCATTTCCGGTGTTTTTATAGGGAATTATTGTTGGAAAACTGATCAAACAATCAAGGGTCACCAGTTTCTATCATTCTGGAAAGATTTGATAAAGAAATCGATTCATAGAGCTGTGCATAATCTGCTGATACAGTCGACTGTGACCGCTTCCTCGATAGATTTTACTTCTTTTTTGATATAATTTGTTTTTACATTCGACGTGACGGTATCGTTTTTGCTTATTGTTGGCTGAGGGGCGTGCTATAGCCACTGCTCCGATGAAAGCACCGATGGACGGTGGTTTAATTATTAACGATTGTTTTTATACTATTTAATATTGCGACTCGGGAAGTGGACTAACTGCTTGATTACGATAATGTTTTTGTTATATTTTTTAATGAATACTCAATGGAGCGTTGATATCTTTTTCTATGCTTGTTTGTCACCGATATGAAAGTCGGTTATGGATATTTGAGTGATATAAGATTGGGATGTTAATAATACATATAGATAATCAATATGTCAATAGGTCGATTATTAAGACTATTAAGTTGTCGGTGACGGGAAGGTGCGCACGCGCGTCCTCGGCTGCGGGCACGTCGGGCGCCCACGAACGGGCGCTGGTGTAAACAAACATGTTGCTAATGGTCTATTAACCTGGAACCACTAATTATTAATATTTCATTTTTACGACCCACCGCGGCCCAGTATAACGACCGCTTTCCGGTCCTCATATATCTGACATTTTAAATGTTAATATTTGCTTAGCGTTGTCTAAAAGGACACCGGTTTGTCATAGATAATGAATGCTTTAATTAAGTATCACTGCACATAAAATTTCTAAGACATTTCGTATTATGTTTCGATGTAGATATGATCGTGATTTTAATGTTATATTTTATTAAAATATTAATAATTGTGTATGATATGTGTGAAATGTGATACGTTCTGACATATTCAAATTTGGAGGCTAATATTAATTTTAATGGTGCCATAATTTTATTTATAAAAACGGATACAGTTGTTTTGGACATGTTTACAATGGATATCGGAATAAGGATGCGAACTGACAGAGCTGTTAATTATTTACCACGTCTCCTAAATCATTTTCATGCATGATCTGTCAAACTTATCCGACGTGTCAAGGGTTGACAGCAGTTCGTGGCATTTGCGCCGACCTACGGATAAACCGGAACAATATGTTCCGACACTCCTGTATTCCCTAATTTAGATTCTGACTAAACACCCTTACAAACAAATTTTCAGCTATATCAGGCGCGTCGTATACTACATTTCTAGTTTCGTTTCTCAAAACTACCTCTTTTCAAAGGACTTAAAATTTAAAACTTTGTAAGCAATTTTGTGTTATAATTTCTAAGTCGTACAGTATAATTTTGATTAACACCGTCAATCATAACTTCAATAACGGAACGAATAGCTCAGTGTGTGGTTCTACGTTTGTGTTATTAAATGATTTATGGAAGAGGATAACAGGGAGGGTGTATGTTTAACAATTTTAAGAGGTATGAGTATTGTTTTTGGGTATGAATTCCTTTGTATTGTGCATTCGTTAATCATGCGCGGTAGCTCTGTGTTGATCTCACAGTAATTGAGTTAACTGACGCACTGATGACTTATTTGACAGAATGAGTCGTGTGTTTTACAGTTACGTATTATAATAATCTACGGGATTTGTCAGTTTGTTTGATCTTGCATGGAATAATAAACGTGCTCCCATCAAGTGCGTAACTAAATCTTACGCATAATAGAGTTTTTCCTTAAACTTCCTCTTGCCCCTTTTGGTACGTAATTAATGCAATACTATTTTATAGACTTCACGTGCTAACGTTACGGCATATATAAATAATAAATAAGTTCATCCTATTCTCATATACATGTATAGTATTTGCTATTATATTAGGAACTAGCTTTTCCTCACGACTCAGCCTGCGTGAACAGCCTTTTTCGGGATAAAAAGTATAACCGTCTCCCGGGTTACAGACGCACAATGGCCCGACATTCAACGGGCTAAGTGCGGAGAAAAGGAGCCCACAATCAAATCAAATCAAATCTCCTGGGTTACATCTATCTCTGTACCAAAATTCATCAAAAACGGTTCAGCGATTTAGGCGTGAAAGCGTAATAAACTCACTTACGCCCTTATAATATTAGTAAGGATTTCTCACTCGTGTAGTTGTAAACTTCGAGATACTTTGATTGGTCTTATGAAACCTAAAACTGGACCAACACTTTCTGATCACAGAAACATATTATGTCTACATATTAGGAACTAACTCATAACCTTTCTTTTCTTCTCCGGTAAATTGAATCATTTTAACGGTAATCCGCATACTAGGGACCTTCCTTGTACAACTGTGTGTAACCTTTCAATAGGTGCCGGAGGACGCGACGACTGACGCGTCACTGCCAAACAAAATCTACGTATATCTAAGCTCACACAGACAAAGCAAGTCGTGCACAGAACCGAAATATTTCTACAACACATTTTTCATAATAATAAAAAATCATGTACTAAGCATCGAGTCTCTTTAGACTAGCCTCTGCTTTCATTAAATTTATTTTAATATACATACGAGTACATACATATATACGCACTCACGCCTATAATCCCCGAAGGGGTAGGCAGAGGTGTAACCAGTACACCCACATTTCGCCGAGAGTATCTCCGTCCCATGATGTGATAGGGGGCGAGCCTATCGCCATACCGGACACAATTCCAGACTCCGGGCTGATACTGAGCATTTCGTAATTGAAAAACCCAATATCATTTTTATCCGACCCAGGTATCGAACCCGAGACCTCAGCGTCAGCCTCGGTCGTAACGCGTATGCATTAACTGCGCCACCGAGGCAGTTTATTTTAATATAGCCATACCATTGGGCATAAATAATCAAACGAGACCAAAATCAGCATGTTTCACATATTGCCCCATCACTCGCAGCGCTATCATCCGAGCGCGCCATCAATAAGTCTCGAGGCATTATGTTTCCGCGTTCAGATATCAAATTGATAAGTGAGGCACATTCGCGGCGGGCGGGCGAGGCATTATGAAATTGGCCGTACGTTAGACGCCGTTACTTACGATAAAATATATAACCGGCTCGGCTCATATCTGTCGAACTAGCCGAACGTTTCCTAGTGAGCTCACGTCCTCTATCTATACCCATCATTTTCATTGATATATTATAGTAAACATTTACGACATTAAGTAGATGTATTGATAGGCAGACAGACAGACGACAGCCTCCGTGGCGTAGTGGGCGAGTAGCTGCCCGTGAAGCGTGAGGCCACGGGTTCGTTTCTCGCACCGAGGCAAAATGTTTGTGTAATGCACAAATATTTGTTTCGGGGCTGGGTGTTTTCTCCCCAGGCAGGTTAACTTCAGGCAAGCGGCCGAACGTAAAAGTACAAACCAAATCTATCTGTGACACGTGTTAAAAAACATGTTGCGCCGACACCACTGCGAGTGAGATAAGGGTAAGTGGAAGAAGATATAACTGAAAATAAATGATACAACTATGAGACTGCCTCGATGGCGCAGTTGTAATGCATACGCAGAACGACTGCTGTTCTCTCGGGTTCGATCACCGGGTCGGGTAAAAGTGATATTGGATTTTTCAGACCGGAGTCTAGAATTGTGCTCTGTGATGACTTGTTTTTAGTATTACTTTAAAAATTTGTAAATGTCGGCAACCATTGCATCTCACAATAACTTAACCGACGGTTTGGTGCAATTCGCACTAAGTTTTATTTAACAACAGTTATAAAAACTGTCCGTTTGTTAGTGATTGTTTCCTACAACTGCAGGTCCGCTCGCAGCTGTTCTTTAACGTATAAACATATCATTAAAATTATTCTGTGCCCTAAGGCTCGTTTTAAACCTGACAATCGAATTGAACTTGTGAAAAGTTAAAATTTATAATGGCCATTGTAATTGAAAAAAATATTTAGAAAGCTATGCTTTGTTGTTGGAATTGCAGTCTAAGAACACAGATAGTGGTGGTAAAACGGTTTATATTAGTTGACTGATATGGATAGCGACCACCGCACACGTTGTGTAATCCCGCAACAGAGGCTCATTTCGCGAAGTCGCGTTTCGGAGTGAGCCAGTTTATACGCAGTTATTTCGGCTAAAATAATTCTCGAGGGACGCACTGTCACTCCATGGCAGTACCTACATTTGGACTTTACTGTAATTACTATCAAATAGAGCATAGTAGTATTGCCGTACCACGATAAAATTATCAAAAGTAAAATCGTCTCAAAAAAGACTAAAAAGCCAAAAATAAAAATAACCAATTTTTTTTCAGTGAAAACACCGTTTTTTCGGTTTTATTATTGTTAATTTTTGAGGGCTGGCTTCGAACCAGCGACATCTGTCTCGACAGTCCATTACAATCCCCATTAGGCTATCGTAGCTTTTAAAAATGATTATCATGAAATCAGTGAAACGGTATCAATTCAGTCGTTGGTTTGGTATCTAAACATCAGATGTGGGATGGCATTACCGGCAGTGGGGCCGCCCGGTCGGGGGCCGGATACCCCTACATCAGAGATTTATGCCCTCATAACGCTCAGTTTCTCGCCGGCTAAACGCTCAAATGTATTGATTTCATTTCTAGCATTCATTTTTAAACAGTTGTATTCATTTGATACGTAAACCCGGCAAAAATATGATGCCCGCGTTAACACGCGATTGCAACAGCATTTTGATGTGAATACTTTCTTTAGAATTTTTGTGTTAGCTTTAAATATCGATATCAATAGAATATCGTAAAAATATATATTGTGTAACAATGTTTACTATATTTCTTTTGTATCTTTCGTTTTCCTGCCTAATAAGATGTACAATAAAGAGTTTATAAATTAATAAATGGTAACATTTGATGGAATGTTAAAAGAAGACCAAGGTAACGCAAGGATATATGCAGTTTAACCGACATAACTATGACGACGGTCGAGACACTTACTTCAGATTTTCGTTTGTTGACATTAAATATGGACAACATATTATGCTATGATGTCGGCAATCTTCGGATATTTTAAACGTGGACATTTGATGATGATGACCTAATAACCTGTATTTTTTTTATAACATAGACCGGCAAACTAGCAGATGGGTCACCTGATGGTAGGTGATCTCCACTACCCATAAACGCCTACAATACCAGAAGAATCATGGATGCTTTGACGGCCTTCAAGGAAAGGGATAATTAAGGGTCTGGTGGGGATTTGGGCCGCCGGATATCTCGCTCACCGTACGATACGCAGCAGTAAACCGCAACTTTACATCGGTTTTCTGTGAGACAGTGGTGTGTTTTTGAAATCTCATAATGGTAACAACCCGTTCGGATCGACGGGATAAAAAAAGTAAAAGATTTCATATTATTGCACCATTATTGCATGATATTTCAAACTATTTCTTCTACGATAAATATGTGCTCTGTCTGTAATAAATAATATTAAATTAGTCGAATATTCTGCGTATAATTTTTCGGATATGAATATTTTATTCATTATCATAATTTAAAATTTAATATTACTACATTATGTATGTCGACGTTAAAATGATTTTGCTGAATCATTAGGCGAGAATATCAGATAACGGTGTTTTTTTATTAATAGCCTACATTTATTATGCCGTTTAAAGCAAACTCCCCCAGTGTATCCTATTACGACATCACTGGAACTTTCGAGAAAAAGTTACGTTGATTTGGGCCTTAGGTAATGTCAGGTATCGTAGGAAACGCAACAGCGACCTACCACTTCACATTGGTTTTCTGTGAGACATCAAACCCGATCGAGCCGACCCATTCATGCTGTAGACAAAGCCTGTATACAGCTTGGCTCTACGATTTAAGAACCCGACAAAATATCGACCACTGTATAAATGATGAAGACCCGCCATAGCGGCTCGTGCTAGCGCGTCTAATTTCGGGGTCAACAAGTGTTTTTGTTGTTTTTTTTTATTAGCTAGAATGATGAGACGACCAGGTGGCTCGGCTGATGAACTTTCAATTACAAAGTACTACATGACACTGAATTGCGCTCGTCATCCCGAGACATAAGTTGTTAAGTCTCATAAATCCCAGTAATTTCACTGGTTTCAATATCCTTCGACCGAAACACAATAGTGCTTACACACAACAGTGCAAACCAGTACTAGGCAGAAATAGTCAAAGCGGTGGTAGCAACTCAGCTCGCATACGAGAGACCTACCACCTTGTGTCGTGTATTCAGTAACGGCAAACCAACATAATCCTAGCGACCGTCAGGACTCAAAATGGCTCAACGGTCAAGATTATTTGGATCGTACTGTACTTATCTTATAGCTGCGGTTCCTAAACTTTCAGGTCACGTGAACTTGAAATGTATATTGTAAAATTGTGTTTAAATCAATGACATTTGACGGTCGGCAATACAGTTGAACTATATTGTATTTAAAATCAGGTCCAGTGTAGTCACTTTGCCAGGAAAAAAATACCCTTGGGTTCCGCGGAACTCACTGTAATAATAATAATCATAATAATTCATTTATTTCAGACTAAATCCATATATTTACATTAAATAACATCGTAATAAAACAAAATAAAATAAAAATCTAAAAGTGCCGTATTCAGAATCTTCTTTCCGGCATTGGTGCTGAAACATGTCTCTCGCAGCAATGCCGGAGGAAAGGGCAGTCAAGCCTGGATCCTATCATCTTCAGGACAATGTTGGAGCTAGCCCGCACCCTGCGTACTAATGACGCGCCACGCGCACGCATAGTTGTGTGGAAGCAGGCGGTGCGCGCGTCTGCGAACATACCTGAGGCACTGCAGTATCGGGGCAGCCCCAACAACATCCTAAAGGCATTGTTATACAGGACTCGGAGGTCGCTGTACCTTTTCTTAGTGTAGTTAGCCCACAGGCTGCACATGTAGCGTGATGTGCAATACGCTTTAAAGAGCGTGACCTTAACCTCGGCTGAGCAACGTGCAAACCTGCGGGCTATCATATTAGCTCTCACGGACAGGGACCTCCGATCCCGCTCAATGTCTTCGTTATCTTTGAGATCGACAGTGACTACATGCCCTAAGTATTTAATTTTTTTAATTTATTGTATTTTTATTTATATTTGTATTTAGTATACTTTAGGAATCGCTGCCTTATAGTATAGTCACTTCGCCAAGCATGGATAAAAAAAAACTGTACGTATCGGGTTTACAATCCTTATGATGCACCATTAACAGACAATAACAGAGCCGCATTCTACATTTATATTAAATACTGTACCGCACGGTTTCACCCGCGACATTTAATTGGTAGTCAGAACCCGATTTCAGCACCACCTACCGGATCCACATGTGAATCTAAACCATCCAAGGACCTACTCAAACACGCACAATAAGTTTCATTAAAATCGGTCCAACCGTTTAGACATATTGATAACTACGAGACTAATGAACAGTAATTGATTTTTATATAGGTATAAGATTCTCGATTACAAGATGAGCGAAGAGGTCACCCAAACTCTAAATAAAATAACGCATTGACGCCTGTAATCCCCAAAGGGGTAGGCAGAGATGTAAACATTACACCCACATTTCGTGAACTTATTTCCGTTCCATGACATCTCGCTCGCCCCCCTATCGCCATACCGGTCACAATTCCAGATTCTGGGCTGATACTGAGCATTTCGTAATAGAAAAACCCAATAACACTTTTACCCGACCCGGGTATTGAGCCCGAGACCTCAGCACAACAGTCGTAACGCGTACGCATTACAACTACGTCACTGAGGCAGTCAAATAGAATAAATGTCATTGAAATGTTTACTAAGTTTTAATATTGGCGCGTTTACGATTAGTTAAAAAAAATATGCATATTTATTAGTATATTAATTTAGACATCCTAGAGATTGAATTAATTAATATTAAATAATATAATTTCAATACCGACTGTATTAAAGTTTCGAGATGCTCATAGCCAGTTGTACTCACTGTTCAGTAAACGATTAGCGTGTTAAGCAACCCTTGGGACCGTCAATCTATGGATGGGTGACCGTTTAGTGGTATTTCAAATGAGCGTCTCTGTGTTTCGGAGGGCACGTAAAATGTCTGTCCTGGTCTGGTTTTTATCAACTGACAGCGGTCGTTAAGCCAAGCCAGAGGCCTTCGGACGGCTTGAAAACTTTGACACTTGGTTGGCCACTAACCATCCATATAGAATAGAATTAAAGTTCGGTAGGTACCCAATGGCGCCAATGGGACTCTATTACGCTGCGCAACCCACTATCGCACTATTAAAGTGCCATAATAGATAACTAGCTAAATATTAGTCTTTCTCTCTTTCTGCCTGGCGTTATCCCAGTTTAATGCTAGGGTCCGCCTTTTGTACCATAGATTTGACGGTATTTGGTATTATACGGGGCGGCTCCCCATCTGACCCCCACAATCCGTAACGGGAACCAAGTTTCGCCATAGTCTCGACCGTTTATCAGCAGAGTGTATCACGTGCTGGTGAGGTTGACTTTAGACCTAAGGTTTTGGTGGCCCACTTACACTCCACCTGAATATTATATTAAATTATAATAAACATAAAAAAGTAAAAAAAATGGGAGTGTGTACAGACCTCGGTACCCTCGGTGCGCGTGTCGGTCTCGCTATAATGGTCTAACCATTAGTGGCAGCGTGCATTGGCTGTGCACCTTGTGACCCTCAGTTCGACTACTAGATCAGGCACATTTGTTTGTAAACTCTTAGCAATGTGTTTTTTATCAACACATAAATGATGAAAAAGAACATAAGCTTCAATAGGTATAGTTTGAAATTTGTTTTTATAGAGATTTTATTACAGCGTTTGGTAGAGGGCAAGATTGTTTTAAAATACAACAATCTATTAAATTTTAAGTTTAAAACAAAACTTTAAGTCGTAAAAAGAAAAATTCTTATCGTGTCGGAAACGACTAGTGTCGTGTGTAAAACTGGAACGCTGGAATCTTTTTAATAACGCGCCTGAGATCTTATCACCTTTAATGGTCTCATTAATAATATTTTGCCGTACATATATAATTTTTCCGTGAATATTTTGATCCAAAGATAAATGTTAAACCAACATTCCGATATTTTAAAAGTTATGATTATTTTATAATAATACATTATGTTCTTTTTAATTAATAGAAGACTTCATTAGATATTTATCTAAAGAAATAAAATATCCATTCGGCTCACATAATTTACGGCACTTGTGTTTATTGTTTTTGTACATTTAGTAACACGATAACGAATAATCAAAAGACCAGGTGTTGTGTCGAGTGGTACTTGTTGTAGGTGATAGAATGATGGTGATGAATGAAGAATCATATGCCATGGTATTCATTCATTCATTCAATCATTTTTTTTTCTAGTCCTACAATATACGTAGGTGGTATGGTAATTTTACTGGCTTCAATGTGCTTCACACAAAAGGATAACAGTGGTTACACTTTGCTGCTTGGCGGCAGGCGTAGACATAGCGGTGGCACCAGCCAAGACAGCCTCTCGCATTCAAGGGACCTAATATAGTGATCGATATCTAGTCAGGTACGAATCCTCACATCAGCATTTTAGTATTCCCTTTTAATAACCCCCACAACAAAGGCAAGGATGATGAGAAATTAAAGGTTTGGAGTTTGAGTCCCACTTCACAACAATATTTCACACTGGAATAACACCACACCAATTATTGTGAGACCTAAAATGTTTAGCACAAATCGTGCTATGATATCTCATAGTGCTCGTTGGTGTAGTGATATACAAAAATGTGGGGTCAAATTTAAACAACGTATAGTGTATGATTTGAGTAGTACACTCCGCGTAGTACTAAATCCGATTTCATTACTAGGACATAAATAAACAAGTTGTTAAAATTAGTGTGATATTTTAAGATGCCGGTAGAAATTTAGAGGTGATTTTGATAAGATCCTGATACATAAACACTCAATGCCATATATATACAGGTTGTTGAAAAAAGGTGGTATCAATAAAAACTGCACTTATAGGGCAAGTACAACTAGTAACTTACTTAAGATTTTTGTAAGCCAGTGATAAAATATATATTCATATAATTGTATTAAGTATATATCATTTAAGTATTTATTGTTATACAAAATGTTTAATAACATAAGGATCAGTACGCTAAGTAGGCACAGGTGGCGAGTGGCGACGACACAAAAACGTTTTGTCCAAGCCATTGGTGGGCTGCTATCACTAGTAACTAAAAAGGTGTCGTTAGTAATGGTTTTTGAAACATCATAAAGATGTCATGGCGGCTATTACCAGATTGTGGTTATCTGTGCGGCGTAATAGAGCGCGCGTAAAGTCGACCTCAGATACCACACGTATGCTTACCGATTGGACGTTTTCTTTCGTTGGAAAACTTTTATAGTTTTATATAAAATTAAAAATATGCAATATATCGAATTGTTAATCAATTATAAGGTGTTATAGAAAACAGCTCGTAGGTATTGGTAAGTAGCGTTGTCTTTGCAAAATCTTGTTTTCTCATCTTGGTAACGAAACCACGAGGTTGTAAGGAAATCAATGTTGGTGATATTTGTATAATGTGAGTTTCCGGGATAAAAAGAAGCCTATGTTCTTACCCCGGTTTTGGTCTACTTGTGTGCCAAATTTCATCCAAAACCGTTCAGTTGTTACGGCGTGAGTGACTAACAAACATCCAAATTCACAAACTCAGATTTATCCAAACTTTTACATTTATAATAGTAGGATTTTTACGGGGCTTACAATATTTTTAATTTACAAAACACGTGCCGAGTCTACAACGTCTTACTTTTCAATATAAAAAATATTAAGCGTCATTGTTATAATTTGTGTTTCTTACTAAATTTAGGAACGCAAATTTTTGGGCAAAAAGTTGAGGAAAAAATATGATTAGTCATACCCGTCAGGTATGAATTTACGTCATCTTGCGGTACATGATTGTTTCAGAAACTGTATCGATGAAAACAATTATTTCCTTTATTTAAATCTACTTCCGCCTGCCCTTATACCATTCGCATTGGGATCTGCATGTTACAGAAAGATTTGGCTTATAGTTTTTACGACCGACCGCCTGCCTGACGTCGACCCCCCTTTCCCTTCTTTAAATATTGTAGTAAATATAACTTTACCATCTGTAGAGAGTCTGTCGTTTACAAGTTAAGAGTGGTAGAGCCACGCTGTAGACAGATGTTGTCTACAGGACGATGGGCCGCTTCAACCGGATCGTCACTACTGTCTCACAGAAAACCGACGTACCCACTTGCTCGTTTGCCAGCCGATCCTATAAAAAAACTTTTTATTCTTAACTAGTACGGTTTAGGCGTTAATATTTTATGAACAGTTTCTACAATATATACCCATACAATCTATACATTATTACTAAATTACATTCAGTACTAATATCCTTAACATGCTGACCGTACCTGCCAAACATTTTAATCACCCTTCATAAGTCACTGTGCGAGCATTGTTCAACTTATCTGGTAATATTTGATAGCCACTAGTCACTTAACACTCGGGATTGTTTCGGATAGCCGTTTATTTATTTTAATGGCACTTGGGCCTTTAAAGAGCATTCCACTAATCAAGGCAAGTGCACTTACAAATGAATATGACATGTACTAAAGGTAATTGGTGGCTCTAAATTTGTCCTCGTATAAAGAATTGCTTTTAACATATCTTAATTTTATTGAATTCTAATGAGCATTTATTAATTTTATGTACGCATCGTGTATTCATAATTATGTTGGTTTATGAAAACTACTTACTATTTGGTCATACTGTTTTCTTTATACTGACTCTACAAGCAACCAATGAAGAAAGAAAAGTGAAATTATCTTATCGGTTATGAATTGTAATTGAAAAGACATTCTATTATACCCATGGTTCCGTCTAATAATGTAAATAAATGTGTGGTATTTTATATCCGTGGCGCAGTGTGCGAGTAGCCGGATGTAAAGCGAGAGGCCGCAGGTTCGATTCCTGCACCGAGACAAATGTTTGTGATCCATTTGGGTCTGTGTGGTTTCCTCCATCGTGGCCGGTCGTTAAAAACTACAATCCAAATCTTTCTGTGTCACCCCACTGCGAGTAGGATAAGGGCAGGTGGAAGTAAAAGATTTTACTGTATTTTACGAAATTAAATTGTTTACTTAACTAAAGTAAGTACCTACTCAATTACGATTAGGTTTTGTTTTATCCTGGTACGGCAAAGAGACTAATTACACTGACCTTATGTTAATAAGTACAGTGCAGTTTTAATATAATGTCGACCGTGAAGAGACATTGCGGCCCTAGACGTTCGGCATAATAATGCCGACTGGATATACACTGGCTAACCCCGGAACACGACTCACCTGAACAAGGCACTATGTCGGGTTTTTCACCATGTGTACACGGTGGCCACTAACTAGTTGGGTAAAAAAATGGTCAGGTCCCCTCCCACTAGCAATAATATACGTCCTTTAAATAGTATCCGTATTACTGAAACATTGAAAATATATAATTTTATAATACTACTAGCTTTAGATCGCGGCTCCGCCCGCATGAACGGCCTTTTTCTGGATAAAAGTAGCTTACGTCCTAATCCAGGTCATTGTCTACCTGCGTGCCAAATTTCATCCAAAACTCTTCAGCTGTTGCGACATGATTGACTAACAAGTATCCAAATTCACAAACTCACAAACATCCAAACTTTCACATTTATAATAGTAGTAAGATACTAGGATAACCCTACGAGACAGTTTTATAACATGAGAATATTCATATCATAAAATATAAAATGGAACGCAGTAATATCTTGCTTTGTAATATCAATATTGAATATTGATCGTACAGATCCCCCAGTAATATTTATGCTTGATTTGTCACTAGCATCAGCAAGCGGAAATTTTAATTTATGCGCTGGAGATTGTTTGTTTTTATGACATCGTCATTTTTTGTCATAACAAAAAACATGATTACAATCGATCGCGGAAGTTGCGAAGTTTTGACCAAATAATAGAAGCCAGTGATGGATGAACACTCATTTATGATTATGTTTAATTTTGCTCAACTGATATAAGTAGTTCATTTGTGTAATATTTGAAATGAGTGGTGTAAAAAATACAATGCAATAATTCACCACGCTTACGTTTTTAATTTGCTAAATGACTTTACAAAAACCGATCGGTTCTGTTGCTGATTTTTTTCTTCAATTATCATCGTTTATCGTGTTTAAGATTTACGATGTCTGAGCGAACTTCGGATAATTAATGTTTTGCTTAATTATGGTTCTATATTGTGATCTTTTTATATCCATATCGCCATCGTCCTGCCAGCTTAACATATTTTATAAACGCTGCCACCTGCTTGATGAAGTGTATGGCTATTCAGGGTACATCTCCCCAATTAAGTATGGTAGATTTTATAGTGACAGTAGATAAGAATAAGGATGACATCTACGTCAGATGGCACATTATAAATACGCTCGCCACTACGGCGAGCACGATTCTCTCTCTACTGGCGAGGTACCCATAACAGAGTGTTATCCGTGTCCACAGGTGTGGTATTTGACAAGAGTAAGTGCAGGTGTGAAGGAGCCCAGGTACAACACACACTACACAACACAGAACACTACACTTGATATCAACCTTCTTGGGCTATCAGGCTGGTGTGAGAGTAGCTGATGTGTTTGTGCCCTACTGGATAGCCACCACGAAACACGTGGTGAAAATTCCACCGTAGTAGCTTATTCCGGGGAGTCGCGTCCCCCAGTGTACCTGCAGTAACGTCAAATCTGGCTTATAATTCTGGCGACTGTTGAGAGATCTAATCGACGGTTACCATTATTTTCTTACTATCCGCGGGATCGTACTCAAAGTATGTTCTGGCATATGCATTTGCGTCATACGTACTCCTGTGGTTTCCTTAAAACGTGACCAAACCACCTTAAGCAACTTTCCTGAAAATTATCTGCCACGTCGCGGACACCAATGCTACCGCGGATGTACGTATATGATCTGGTCGTGTAGTCACTTAATCGTGCTAAGATAAAAACAACACACAACAAAAAAAAAAACATAGCTGTAATAAACCATCACTAGACCAATGAAACAGTTTCTATAAATCTATGTTTTTCATTTTCCTTATTTTTTTAAAGTTAAATAGTTTTTGTTAATATTTTTTAATCGTCCATTGAGATTTTTTGGTCAGCCATAACAATATTGATTGTCCATGGTTCTGGCGGAAGTGAGAATTTGAACC
Source organism: Mimas tiliae (assembly GCA_905332985.1). Classification (NCBI taxonomy): domain Eukaryota; kingdom Metazoa; phylum Arthropoda; class Insecta; order Lepidoptera; family Sphingidae; genus Mimas; species Mimas tiliae. Next base: position 9,588,469 of record HG995241.1, read on the forward strand.
CTGCCATGATGTAGTCGACAACCGTGAATAAACTCACAAATATTTTACCTCTAGTCCACTTTTTATATTGTTTTATGTTACAAAGAAACGGGGCTAAGAACTCAGTTCGCTGTCACAGTGACAGTGTCACTCATAACAACGGTTTCATGAAACTTTATCATCATCATCATTACATAGTATAAAACAAAATCGCTATTCGCGTCTGTCTGTCCGTTTGCCCGCTTAGTTCTTCTGAACTACGCAGCAAATTGAGATGTGGTTTTCACTGTCTTGTATAGAATTTCTTCCGGAAGGTTTATATGTATATTACATACATACAAATTGAATTCATAAATAGTAGATAAATTTCGATATTTTTTCCCCCGATCCCTTAATTATCCCTTTCCTTTAAGGTCGGCAACGCACCCATAATTATTTTAGTATTGTAGGCGGACATGGAGTAGGTGGAGATCACTTACCACCAGGTGACCCACTTGCTCGTTTGCCCGCCTATATAATAAAAAAGACTAGAATAGATAATAGACCTAGACATTTGAACTAGCCACAGCTTTTTAAATTTGAAACAGCGCATTCTAATTTCTCTACTTATTTAAATACCGTGTCGCAGCAAAATGAGCGAAGGGCCGGCGTGTCCGTACAAGCGTTATCTTGATCTGGACGTTCTGAGAACAGAGGGCTTTGCTACCAAATATCATGACTGTCGTCTTACAAATGAGAAAATTTCGCTCTAATTATTTATGAATGTGTTATCGTCATATCTACGAAGCTCACGATCCGGGCGCCAGCACAGCGCGCACGACACGAGCAAAACCGCAATTAGCAAATGAGGCTTTCTTTGTTCTCGCTCGCACGTTCTGCCATCGCTTTGCATCTATTGCTATACAGCGTACGTACTTCCTTATAGGTAGAGGCGCATTTGTGAGAGGTTGTCGACGTATCGTTAATAAACCTCCATTACTTTCATTAAGGGCTATCAGCGGACAGTGGTCGTATCGAGATGTCGGCCGGCCGTCATGCCATCGACACATAACGAAATTAAAGCGATGACGCTATCGAAACTCGCGCATCGAGCGTTCGCCGCAGCGCTGACTGCTCGCCGAGTCGCAGAGTACACAGTCGCTGCTCGCCGCTCGCCGCTCGCCGCCCGCCGCTATCCGTGCTCGCTCACTTAATTGCAAAATGCCAATGAATGTCGATAATATATTTTAATCGGCGCGACAAGCGAGCACCGAACACGACGTCATCCGCGTAATCCTAAATCTCGTTATGCACTCGTCTGGAATACCTAGGCATCTGTTATAAATTACTTTTCAGATTATCGTATGATCCAATCGTAAATTAAGACAAGATACATAATTAAGGTGAATAAATAAAATGGCTGGCATTTCAACGGGAGCACGTTCGATTCTGGCGTGCGATACGCTCGCCATTTTGAGCTATCAGACCCCTTAAATAAAGTGTAGTTTGATTCGCTACGTTTAATTGCGATTCAATCGCCAACAATATTGAAGTAGCCTGAAGAGTGCGGAGGCGGGATGGGACGCGGGACTCTGAATGTCACGACAACATTTTTAATTACGCCCGCGATATCATCTTAAAAGTGTACCACATACTGTACCCGACGCATCTTGATATTACAATTCAATAATTATTTTATTTGTCTGATTATTTATGCCACTGTGAGATATATGCGCAGATACATTTTTGGAAATCATTTCGTATACAAGTTGTAAAGGTTATTAAATATAATTCCACAATTTTTTTTTATTGCATAGGCCGGCAAACGAGCAATTGGGTTACCTGATGGTAAGTAATCTCCACTGCTCATGTACGCTTACAATACGAAAAGGATTATGGGCGCGTTGCCGACCTTAAAAGAAAGGGATAATTAAGGGATTGGGAAAGGGAGGGGATTTGGGCCTCCGGATATCTCACTCATCATACGAAACGCAGCAGCAAGCCGCTACTTTACGTCGGTTTTCTGCGAGACAGTGGTAACGACCCAGACGAGCCGGCCCATTCATGATGTATACAAAACTGTCTACAGCATGGCTCTACCACATTCAATCATTTGATAATCACAAAGATCACTTGGTCATTGGTTACGTTTGTGTTACTCATTATTCAAAAAATCTAATCGGTAACATCAACAAAAGACATATTTAGGGATTGTGCGAGTGGTGTAGGATATGTGGTGACTATCGACGGTGGTGAGTGGTGGTATGTCAGCAGGTGGCAGGGGAGGCGTTGTGGCCAAGTGGAGCACCGAATGTCAAATATGATGTGGAGTTTATTTTGGTTGTTCTAATGCGTGTTCGCTGTCGAGCGGAGGACAATTAAAAATACAAAAAGTGTAACGTTCGTTTCAGACGTTCATTGTCTCCGTTATTAATAAATTCATTTTACTGAGTTGAAGTCGACGTGTATTTTATTCGCTTTAAGTGGTTTCACATTGTTTTATATTTATGTGCGGTTATTTTCGGCAGACATTATAATGCAGTTTGTAGGGGAAGATGTGAAACGCCTCACACTTACTCCATTAAGGATATTTGAAACTTTGAGAGTGCACTCATAAATTGACTTTGTTGGTAATAACACGTGATCCTGAAATATCTATTGTTAAATTACTCGGTAAGCTACGCCTCTTGCGTTGTATGTTAGGAGGCGAGTTTACTACATTGTCAATTTTAACTAAACTACTTTATGTCGACGTAAATTAAGATGCTTTAATTATTTGAGAAATGTGTTGTGTTCGAGGAACTATTTAATTATGTGGTTTATATGCGTACGTAGCGGCGACCGCGTTGTATTTTTCCGGGCGCAGTAATAGCAAAAGGCACGTCCTCGTCTCTCACTAGTGCATTTACTTTATTGCTCTGATATTTTACAGGTAGAGCTCTTAACTTTCATATGTCCCGCTTTTATAGTTGGCTGTACGCGTTATGGGCCCATGTCACGTGATCCCATGATTTGAGAGACTTCTTTAAAATGGGTTGGAATTAGGAAAATTCGTATTACCTATATGCACATCTAATCATTTAAACTAGTGGTTGCATAGTGGTCGAAACTCGACTTAAAGATTTTTTAAATATTGTTCTACGGCAGCTGCGAGATTTGACATTCAGATAGTGTTAATGTGAACGTAAACAAAGAAATTTTTATTTTGTTAAATTAAATGTACATAATTGTTACAGGTATTATGTATGAATAGCTTTCTGCACTTCTCCTCTATAAACTTTAACTATGTCAAATCTCATATTCATTCGTACGCGCATATTGTTTAAAAAGGGTTCCGAAGTTTTCTCTTCACGTATTAATATATGTATAGATTAAATGGGAAATTTAAGCAAAAAGTATCTAAAAAAAGTACACCTGATGCCAAGTAGAGTCAGATTTGGAAGTAAGAAATACAAATGTGATAGTAGGTAAGTAAGTATATTATATCCTTGCTACATCTCAGTTTTGATAGTGAAAAAGTTACAGCTAAGATTGAAAAAGTTAAACTACAAATATTGATACATAAAAGAGCGCAAGAATTTCTCATGAATTTCCCATCTAAAAAAGATAGGCTACACAACAAAGTGAAACAAGATCCACTCCACTAATCCGACAAAAGCGAGCCTTGTTACCCTTCAAATTTATTTATAAGAAAACTCTCGGACAAGTCGTTAATACCTATAAAGTAGGGGCGAGAGAGGCGCGAGCGAGTTTATAACTCACGTACCGAACTTTACTCGCCGACACATAAAATAATAGGTGTAAAAACTTACACGGGAATGTACTCAGTGAGCGAACGAGCCGCGAGATGGACGGCGCGCGGTGCCCTGTGCAGGGTACAGGCTACAGGCTACAGGCCACTCTGGCACACAACTCGCGCCCCCGCCACCTCACTGATCTCTATTCACTACACATTCATGTCTCAGCCAAGTTCACATACTCAGATCTTAGCACATGTTACCTAACACAATACGTCCGAACCCGTTAATCACAATAGGGACGGGTAAAAAACCTATCTTGCATAAATCATGTTAATGAGCACCTTTCGAGCATTTCGTATCACCATTAATTCAGATATCAGTGCGGAAACAAACGTCGGTTTATCCCGCCATCTGTGGCGCATGCGCGCACCGGTAATCGTTAACCTCGAGGTGATATTATTTTGAATATCCATTTCCTTTATCATTATTATTCAAATCATCCTTATGCGGGGGTTCTAAAGTCCAGTTTACACAATTCAGTTGTTACCTAAACTACAAGATGTATGACACGCATTTGAATTCGGAGCAGACATTGTTGTGAGCCGCGGGCTAGGGGCACGTGCGTGCACGCACCTTGCACAACATTTTGTCTGTGTACGTTAAATTAACTAGTATTTTATTTATGGTATTATCTTACTTCTTTACGCTCCGACGGACCATTTTATAATAGTGTATTCTCCAAAACATCGTCAATCTTCATATTACTATATTGTGTGTGGGTAACTTTACGCAGTGAACGTCACATTATAAGCACATAGTTTGTGACAGCTCATAGAACAGTGTGAAGTGATGTGATATTGGTTACAAAAACTGATAGGTACTAACTTGCATACGATTTTCTAAGGGAACTATTTAATTCATTGATATGTATGTATCTATATAATATAATTAATTTAAGAATGTATAAAATTCAAAATCTTGATTGACTCATCCTTGCCCAGCTCAAACCGATAAAGATAGAAGAAATTCGAAGTTTTGAGAAGATTATTTATATTGAAGGCATCTTTTAATAATAAGGGATTTCTCGAAATTCGAGAAAAGGGGTAGCTAAATTTGTATGGGAAATAATATTTATCTGTTAAAATTTATTCCACACGGGCAGAGCAGCGAACAAAAGATAGTGCTTAGTAATTGTTCACAGTTGGTATAAATGTTTCTTATTTATCGATAAGTACGTATAAGAGGCAAAGCAAACTAGCGAAAAACTAATTCAAAAGCATTGAACACACAAAGTGGTAGCACCACGCTGCAGACAGTCTTGTCTGCAGCATGAATGGGTCGGCACGACCGGGTTATTACCACTGTCTCATAGAAAACCGACGTAAAGTAGCGGCTTGTTACTACGTTTTTACGGTGAGTGAGATATCCGGAGGCCCAAATCCCCCATTCCTTCTCAATAATTTATCCAATATTTATCCCTTTGCATTAAGGTCGGCAACGTGCCCGTGATTCTTCTGGTATTCTGTATTCATGGACGGAGGAGACCACTAACTTACCATCAGGTGACCCATTTGCTCGTTGCCGGTCTATGCTATAAAAAGCACTGAAGTTCTGCCGAAACTAATGTTTATTTATTAAACAAATGTCAAATTATTTTTCAAATATGATTGTATAGAACATGTTCGTAACAACGAAGAATATAGACATCTCAATTTAAAGCATGCAGTCGGAGTTAAATCCCTCGAGATGGGTTGATGTCTGATGCAGCGTGCTGACGCTGACGCTGACGTCGCGATAGAGGACTCATTTTTAGCATTCATGCGAACCAGTTATCCTTCCAGTGACCGAGGTCAATCAGCAACTACATCCCACCTATAAATTTCATTTAATAAGACACAAAGACAACTTTATGCTCGTTTTTGAATCGCCAACCAAAGAAATTTAAATAAAACACTTTTATCAGATTCGACAGGTGGAGTTGTTTCGTTTTTCGTTTATCGTCGCTGTAGGTTAAGGATTAGCTGGCAACTAATCGATTGTCGATACGGAACGGGAAGTAACTTTATAAGTTTCATAATCATTCGTTTGCCACTATCTAGTTTACTTTCTGCTTCACTGAATTCTTAATACCACATTATTTTTACATTACTTACCTTGGCAGGGTTTGTTTTTATGTTGTTTTTTTAGCTATTAAAGTGAAAGTATTATTAGGGGCATAAAGTCAATGGTTGGAAATCTAGTAGTACACATATTGTATCGCAGATTCTTTTTTATAAATCCGAGCGTAAGTTCGTATTTTTGTTATTTTTAAATCAGCCGCAGAGTAATTGCTTGAGGGGTCGAATAAGTTTATGTTTGAATGAGTGTAGTGTGTGGCTATTGAGGTTACCACCACTATCAAGTATGGTAGACTTGATAGTGGCGATAGATAAGAATAAGGATGCTATGTACGTCACATGACACTTTATAAATACGCTCGCCACTATGGGGAGCACAGTTCTCTCCTGGCTGGCGAAGTACCCATAGCTGAATGTTATCCGTGTTCACATGTGTAGTGAGCGACAGGACTTGGTTGTAGGAGACGGGCGGAGCCCAGGTACAAACATGATAGGCACGAATAACTACATACTACAATGAAATATCATTTTATTGTTGTATTCGCGCAGAAATTATGTTGGTTTAACTATGTGTTAACTGAAAAGAGTAATTACAAAATACAATTTCCTTATATATTTTTATTAGCTTGAATGACGAAACGAGGAGGTTACACGCCTGATGGTAAGCGCCACCGCACTCTGAACTTTGAATTACAAAGCACTGGACTGCGTTTTTCACCCCAAGCCATAAGTTGTTAAGTCTCATAATACCCAGCAATTACACTGGCTTCAATGTCCTTAAAACAGACAAAGCGGTGGTAATAAACCAGACGGCCTCTCGCATCGTATAGTGGTTGTACCACTTTAAAACATATCGTCATCAACAGTTATTATATGCATAACTAAAAATAAATTCAGTATTTAGTAGTTACGTCAATATCGCGATTAGTACGCCGAATCATCCTTGAACAGATGCTGTAACAAATCAACAAGCAGACGAATCATTACGCGCTGATCGACGTGAGCGGACTCATTTATCGAATAACAATTGAAGCGCGCCATTTGAATTAAACCAATAATACATCGTCAAAAATGTGGCCTTTAATAAAACACATATGCTGCAACAATTACGAAGGTATGTGAAGTCTGCCAACCATTAGGTCAGCGAGGTGAACTAAGGCCTAACTTCTCTCATACGTAGATTCGTGCCCATCAGTAGGATGTTACAAGGCTGGTATGATGCAATACAAAACTAGGTATGATAACTCCCTTTTTCAAAAATTGTTGGCTTAGACTCTAAAGCCTAGATCAATAAGTAGGTATCCCACCAATACGCTGTAATATTGGTGAGGGCCTAGGTTCGATTTTATTATTAAAATATGTCGAAATTTTCAAATTGAGTTACCCAGAACAACCTTGGGTGACAATCCAAATTACCATTAATTTTTGACTGGTTTGGCTATATGCTGACTGTCTATCACATCACATCATGGCACGGATTTACGTTCGGCAAACCGTGGCTAAACTAGATGTAGCTCTGCCTACCCCTCCAGGGATACAAACGTAAGATTATATATCTATCTACGTATGCTATGTTTATTATTGCATCCTGATCCCAAATCATGTGAAAGGCTTTCATCAATCAAAACACAAGGTAATCATTAATTACTGCTTCAATTAATTCCACTCATGCATATGCTCCATCAATACGGACATTCGTAAACAATTGTCATTTTCATTTCTGTCTTTATCGGTACAAAAAGTCAATACAATATCCTCTAAACTAACCACTCTTAATGGTTTTAATATTCATCATGTTTTAATCAGGCTCTGGAAGCCCACCCACGTCTGAACGAATGCTTGCCATTTTCTTCACCATCAGTGCTCTCATCGTCATACTAATTTAAACCTCCGACTGCCTATGTGCAATAAATATTTAAGATTAATCTGATTGGGGAGTAAGCTTCGTTTGAATACTAACGACCGGTAACTCTGGTTATAGAGCGATTGTATATGCGAGTAGATAGAAACTCGTGTTTTATTATTTGTCGCTGGTAACGTACGTGGTCAGTACGCAACTGTTTTTGGATCGGCATTTCGTCGAAATTCTGCGCATCTAGCATTGTGATTAGTTTATTATTCTAAGTTCCTTGTAAGTATAGGTGTCAGTCGTAATTTCCATTGTTAACAGTTTGGTAAGAAACTATGCATGATCTAAATTCTAAAAGTAAATTGTATCAGTACATTTTAGTTTTTAACTCCCAACGAACAGGGAGATTATAAGTTTGACCCCTTAAGCTGTCTGTCTGTGTATCATTGTATGGCGCCTTAACGAATGAACTGATTTGAATGCGGTTGAGAGATTGCTTAATAAAGATAGCTCTTAGCTTTGTTTGAAGAATTCTAGATTTAGGCAGATCTTTTTCTAAATGATGCCGGGGGCCGTTGAAAACGGTTTGATTATATTGTTATTAATATCTATGCTATAAAATGTGTTGATGTAGCAGTGATAGCTCGGGTGGGAGTGGTATGGACTATCGAGACGAAAGTCGCAGGTTCAAAACCAGCCCCACGAGGATACAACTCTGACTTTTCTAAGTTACGTATATATTAATTGTTAATTATCACTTGCTTTAACGGTGAAGGAAACATCGTGAGGAAACCTACATACCTGAGTAGTTCTCCATAAGAATTTCGAAGGTATGTGAAGTCTGCTAACCCGCATTAGGCCAGCGTGGTGGACTAAGGCCTAACCCCTCTCATTCGGTAGAGGAGGCCCGTGCCCAGCAGTGGGACGTGTATAATACAGGGCTAGTATTATTATATTATTATTATTATTTTTAAAATGTGTTGACAGTGGTACCGCCCGGGACGAGCCGGCCCATTCATGCTGTTGATAAAACTGTCTAAAATGTGAGTTACAAAGTAACTATTAGTTTTTTTTTATGGCATAGGTCAGAAACGAGTAAGTGGTTCACGTGATGGTAAGTGATCTCCACCGCCCATATACGCCCACAATACGAAAGAATTATGGGCGCGTTGCCGACCTTAAATTAAGGGATTGGGTAGGGGACGGGGATTTGGGCCTCCGGATATCTCACTTATCATACGAAACGCAGCAGCAATCTGCTACTTTACGTTGGTTTTCTGTGAGACAGTGGTAACGACCCGGAAGAACCTGCCCAGTGACAGTAGACCCTTTTGTCTACCGCATGGCTCTACCACTCAAAGTGGTGTGGGTTTCCCATATACTCGTAAGTAGTAAGTTAGGTACCATATAAGTTATTTGATTATATTCCTTTAATTTTGTAGTTACTTTTAAACATTATGGAATAAAACTAGTGGCTCCGTAAAACCATGTAAATGTTACATACCTCTGTTAAGCGTATAAGAATATTTAACGTTTGTCTTGTTTATATACCACTTTGAAAAAATGCAGTCGTTTTATAAAAAGCGCGTAACGACAGCCCTATAACTCCGTCATTATAAATCACTAACTTATGCTCATGGCTTCACCGACATGAAACTCTTTTTCTAGGATTAAAAGTTATTTACTCACATATACATCTCCAACCCCTTTGTTTCCATAGGGGTTCAATTTAAAAAAATGCCTAAATACGTATTTCAATGACATTTTTTTTCCACACAAACTTTACAACCCCTATCTATGGCTGAACTATCAGGAGACCTTTATTAATGGTTACGTATGGTATAGGAATATGCTGTCAAACTATCAACTTCTTCCGTCTAACGGTTTAATCAATCAGAATGTGTACATTTTTAACCGCCTCAAACAGCAAAAGTTCACGCATAACTCCGCCAAATGTGGATCGATTTGGATGATTATTTTTGTATTTGATAGGGGTTTCTGAGGCGATGGTCCCATTTAAATTCGAAGAAATAATACCACCCCAAATGAGGTGACATCGGGGATGAAATCGAAAACACCTTTAAGCATCGATTTTAATAATTCTTTAACTAAAACCGACGCAATAAATTAAAAAGCTAACAATAAAACTAAACATTATTGAGTATGGTATCAATGATTGACTATTGAATTACAGTAACACCGAATCGAGTTAATTTAATTTATGCTTTTTAGTTTTTTGAGTCGGTTATATTTTTTTTGTTATCACATTTTTATATATAAAATGTTTTTGTATATGAAGAGTATACATTAAAATACACACTAAATATAATGCTACAATATTAAAAAATATCTATCAATAAGGCAAGATAACATTTACCGCAGAAATAGTTTACAACTCACCACAAAAATAATAAATCCATTATATAAATTCAGTATTAGTAACTGATTCGTTAGTCTTACTTACCTATCGAGTTACAAATTGTATATCTAAGATCGATACCGTAGTAATGAAGAGGGCTTAGCATTTAAATACATTTGCATATTAGAATGCGTTCTATCGCTGGCCAGTACGGGGGTACGAACTACAAGGTTTGAGCTAGTACATTTATTTTTATTGGTACGGAAAAGTGCTTACACTGTACTCTAGGTCGTAGGACTCTCGTATGCGAAAGCCTCCTGGGTTAGTGCCACAGCTTTGTCTATTTCTGCCGACAAGCAGCAGTGTCTGCAGTGTTGTCTTTCGGTTTGAATGATACTGAAGTTACATTACTGGGCGCGAGACGAGCCCAGTGCAGTGTCATGTAGTGCTTTGTAAAAGGTTCTATGTGGTGTTTCTTCTGTTTATAGGCAGGAATATTACATTTACCATCAAGCATGTGATTTATCCTCAATGACGGAAACAATTATTTGTGGATGACACAAATATTAGCGTCGGTGCGGGAATCGAACCCACGACCTCTCGCTTTTCAGCCGGCTACTCGCCCGCTGCTCCTTGGCTTTAAGACATAAATAAGTATTAAAATTGTTTACACCTCCTGAGCGCTACTTAAATACGCAAGTTACAGATAAGTTTATACCCAGTAACCATTGAATTTAATTCGCGGTTGTTAATTACGTAACATAATGACCCAAACTTATTACCTAAAGATTTGATAATTAACTATTAATTGGTAAGCGTGGCTAAATGATTATACCACAATTTAAGTTGGCATTGTCTGTTATCAGAGATTCTCAACCTTTTCTGGATCAGTGCCCCTTTTAGTAGAACAAAAAATTCCAACGCCCTGTAGTCCATAATATTATTTGAAATATTTGTAAACTATACTTTATAAACTTTTCTTAAATTTTTCTTGCTTCTTTCTGCCTGGTGTTATCTCGGCTTAAGTCAAGGTCCGCCTTCCCATCATGATTTGATTGTGAATTTGGTATTATGTGAGACAACCCGCCGTCTGACCCACACAACCTGCAATGGAAACTAAGTTCATCCAGTGCCTAGTCCGTTAATCAGCAGAGTGTTCACGTGCAGGTGATGTTGGCTTTGGGCCTAAGATGTTAGTGGCCCACTTACACTATATTTTTTCTACTGGGGGGCGGTATCGCCCCCATTGGGAATCTATGCCTGTTACCTGATGCCAGTTCTTTTGATAACTATCACGTCATCTGTATTCGTAAAAGATGTATGAAGTAAGTACGTTTTCAATAAAATTTGCTAGGGAAGCAGTACGGATTTGCTTACTTATTAAGTTGTGTGTTTAAGGTACGCGACCGAGACAGAAGACGGCGATGCGTTACGCGGTTTAGACGATAGCGACATATTCGCTTTGTATAAAATTGCATGGAAACGGTCGCTACTGTTTCGGTCGCTTACCTTTAAACATGCTCGAACAAAAATGTACTTATGTAATTTAAAAAAAACCCTACTCTTTTTTGAAGACTAAAACCTCGCAATAGGGGCACTGTACTTTAATATTACACGTAGCTTACATAGATAGCGGTGTGTGAACGCGATGTGTATACTGTATATTCATAGTGTGTACTGTGGAGGAGCCGATGCGCTGCTCGATAGCGACACCAATTAATATGCAATGTCGTAGCACTCGTAAACTACTCACGAACATATGCCAATATGTTGGTGCAGTTAGGCAAAGGCTATTTGTATAATTCGGACGATTTACTTGGTTTAACGTCGTGCTCGTGTCGCTTCGAGCATCTTTACGAAACAAATTCAATCCATCATTTCACAGTGTAATATCGATCCGTGTTTTATCGTTTAAGTAATACGCTTTATTAAGATATTCGAAACCGATTTTGTCAGTGTCCGTTTATTTTTACGGTCCATTTGAATAGTATATTGCGTTTAATTTTTTATCATCGTTCAAAGATTGCAATGACGATCTTGTTTGCTTCATGATTTGTTCCATACCAGATTGTTTCATTTCTTATAAAAATGTACTGTCGATATTTCGATATTTCGTTTCACAATTCAAAAACTTCTTCGTTTAAAACTGAAACGCTCTAGTGCATAGCTCTTGGATTTTTGTCAATAAAGCTTTCATTTTCAGTTGTTATTAAATCGGTATAAAATATTTTTATGCATAATAACAGTACGAATCAACATAAAATTAAGTTGGTTAAAAATTGCCTTAAAACTAAGCGCCTGTTTTGCTACCTCTGAGTAAATGCTACTTCAATCAAAAGTTCAAATAAAAGTCATATTATAATTGTGAAAGTAACTTGTGTGTCTGTTACATTTTCACGGTGAAAAGACTGAACTGATTATGATGAAATTTGGTACGAAGGAAGCTTGAACCCTAGAAAAGGACATAGGCTATATTTTATCCTTCAAAAATGCGTAGTTGTAGGAAGGGAACCCGAAACTCACGCACCGCGAGCAAAAGCTGCTAATAACATAATGGAACAAAGATGGCTATTACGTACTTTCAAACATAGCTGTGATACGTTGATTGGAGGTTATATCTTACTCGAATATTGGGAAATAGGCTATTGTACTGTAAATAAATACTCCAAGTCTGATTAGTTAGGAACTACAAAAAAAAACGCACGCACGCACTCACGCCTGTAATCCCCGAAGGGGTAGGCAGATGTGTAACCAGTACATCCACATTTCGCCGAGCTTATTTCCGTCTCATGATGTGACAGGGGCGAGCCTATCGCCAAAGGTACTGGACACAATTCCAAACTCCGGGCTGATATTGAGCGTTTCTAAATAGAAAAACCCAATATAACTTTAACCCCGCCAAATAAAAATACTTTGTAGCAAAATAATGTAACTTCATTAAAAGCTTTTAGGCATGTTTAGTTTTTCTTTTTAGGTTTCTCGCTTAATTTTTATTTATTTGATTTGAATGTTTAAAATAGATTTAATTTGTGTTATTTTAATTAGTTTATTTCTGTTTATTAAGGCTCAACATAAAATATTATGTTGTACTTAATTTCTATAGTTTGGGTGCCTCTGTTAAATTCCTTTTAGTACATAGTTTCAAGTTGTTTAGTATTACGTGGTCTAGGATGCTGCTAGTTTTGAAAAATAAATAAAAAAAAAACAATTTTCAGCTCGAATAAATAATCCCTATTACTATATTATTATTATTATACTATTACCTGACATTTAGACATCGATAGTAATTTCTCACAAACGGCGAAATTGTCTAGGACCCCAGTATCGTTTCTTTTGTTTTGAAGATGTACAATAAAGAGTTTATAAATAAATAAATATCGTATTGCGCAAAAAACCTAACCTAGCAAATGCTTTTTAAATCTTCACATATGGATACAAGGCGATTCTCATTCAATGTATTATGCGATTTTAAGTCTAGTCAATTGAATAGTTAGTGTGACCTATGGGGCATTAGTAGTGGCAGATAGAGCACAGTCATACGGTACTGGCGTTATGGTAATGCGGTATCGCAGATCGCCGTCGCCGCCGTCGTCGCCGCCACCACTGGCGCCCTGTATCGGCGACATCGCGGCATGCGGCGCCAGCGCACATAACGCTTCACTCGTCAATGTATCATAAGTCATTATTACATTAGGAGTCAGGACTGTTCGTTATCTTAAAAAGCATTCTATAACGTTCATTATTTACTTATTAGCTGAATGTGGTTGTCTTTCAGTCAATTCATAACAATATCTTTCAAGAATCAAAGCAAATAAGCATATTTAGCAGCTTATTTAGCGAACTATTACTGTAGTCGCAGTGCCTTTATTGACTAGTTCTGCACTAATTAGTAATTATCGAAGGAAATCAACATATTTTTGTAATAAAGAATTAAGTATTTATGTAATGTACTTATTACATGTATAATCTACGAGTGGTAGAGCCACGCTGTAGACAATTTTGTCTACAGCATGAATGGGCTCGCTCGTCCGGGTTGTTACCACTGTCTCACAGAAAACCGACGTAAAGTAGCAGCTTGCTGCTGCGTTTTGTACGGTGAGTGAAAGGTAAGGCCCAAATCGCCTCCCCTTCCCAATCCCTTTCCTTTAAGGTCGGCAACGCGCCCATAACTCTTTTGGTATTATGGGCGTACATGGGCGGTGGTGATCACTTACCCACTTGCTCGTTTGTCGGCCGATGCAATAAATACAAAAAAAAACAATAATCTGGTGATTATAAACCAGCAATCATAACCTTTAACGATACACATCTCAATTTTCGACCAAAGATTATGTCAGTCATTTGTTTTGAATTTAAATGCGACTACTTCAACAAGGCAAGACTGAAAACAAGTTTGTATGAAGAGCGGAAATAATATAGTTGAAGATAATTAGTAAACACACACGTGGCATGTTAGATAGGCGATATGGAGGGGCGCGAGGCCTCAAGTCGACTCTACTACGACTATAAGCAGGTACACTTGACTCACTGAAGTTAAAGCTCGGAACGCACAGCATAATAATTAGTCATTAGAAAGTAGGCAGCGAGGGAGAATGGTGGTGGGAGGCCGGGAGGAAGGGGGCGGGGCTCGTCTGTTTCAGCTTATCTGAAATTACATCTTTTATGGGTATCCGCGATTATTCCGCGCTGCAGCGACTTGCGGCGCGTTAGTGCCGCTTGGAAAACAACACCACATTACCATTGGTGTTCTACATAATCCCTACTATTACTTTTTATGTTAGCGGGCTAGGTTTGATTTTTATTTTACCTTTTATCATTAATTTAAGTCCTTTCTTAACTATCCACGGTTACGGTTGCGTGAGCTACATCGTTTTGTAGCGCTCGTCGCTCGACAGTCGACAGTCGTATCTCGTGTAGCGTTCATTGTCAACGTCAACGCTAAAGTTATATACTAGCTATAAAATAGTAATGATTTAGTTTCACGAGAAATTTAAGTTGTTTTAAACATCGGAAGCCGGTGGGTCGTTGTTTGTTACACAAAAGCGATGCTCACAACAGACAAACAATCCACCGTAGCTAAGTTGAATTCATAATCAAGTAATTTATGTGCACGGCGAATAAATTAGCCGCTCCAGCCCGCGCGCCGCCCATAACTTACCCCAATAAATTGCCCAAAGCGAGCCAACTTCATTTTATCTCCAAATACTAATAAGTGCTCGTACTACCTACGTAACACGGTTAACTTTGGTTTTATTTTGCTTTTATGTTCACCATTTCGTAAATTTCCAACCGCGATATGAGCGTTTTATGATTGTGCTGTGTGATCACACCTGATAACATTTACGCCGGCAGTAAACGGTGTCAAGTGCCGGAGCATTTTTACCAAAATGTGACTTATAATCGCTGGTAAAAACACAATTACCATGACAACATTACATATTTAATGTTCTAAATTCGCATGACATTTGGGGTGATTGTTGGTGTCTGGCAATGTGTGTACAATAATGACCCTTAAACGCAATGTTCTATTCGGATATATGCATTATTATTCCTTGGCAGTTTGAATCATACTTACGCTTTTTCTTCAGTTACGATTTTACGTATCAGGTAGCACCTGCTTTGCATAAGGCGTCATGTCGAGAACCCCACGTTTAAAGTGTAAATTTTGCGATTAAAAGCATAAAATTGTGCATAAACACATTGTACAAAACGCGTTTCGATAAGAATAATAAGTGAACCATACACATATCTAATACTTGACAGCCTCCGTGGCGCAGCGGGCGAGTAGCCGGCTACGAAGCGAGAGGCCGTGGGTTCGATTCCCACACTGAGACAAATGTTTGTGTGATCCACAAAAAATTGTTTCGGGTCTGGGTGTTGTGGGACCGCAAGTCCCTCGTAGTTCCTGATACCCACGATACAGGTTTTACCTAGTGTGGGGTCAGGACTATGTGTGTGACTGTTGGGTGTATTTATTATTATTATTACTTGCGAATTATAAAAAGGTTGAACAAAGGTGTCCTTAATTATGAATTAATAAATAGGAAGGTGATTAGAATTACTATCTAATGCTGCAACATTGTCGTTAATAAATTTACCTACTTACATATTTACACATAAGTAGGTACTACGTCTATATTTGAAGTGGTTTGTAGGGCTTAATTAAATTAAAGTTGCTTACTTTAAATGTCAATACTTTGCGTAAGTTGTAATATACGTCAGGTCTAGAAGTTCGTCCTCGTGCATACGTATATGTGAGCCATATAAGTAGGTCTTACGTAGGCTTGTAAGTAAAACTTACAAATGTAATTCAGGCCTTATAAACATACTTTTCATAAACTATCGGTTGTAAAAGTAATTTAATGTTATATTATAGCTTACTTATCGTATTAACATACAAGAGGGAGCTGTTAAACGATTGTATATCAGGCACTTGGCCCCAGTAAAATTGTCGCAGTGTCCAAATCGTCCGATGGAGTGAACAATAAAATTAACATGAGGTGTCGTGCCGCAGCCCGCAGGAAGTATGGTGTAATTTGTAAGCTTTGTGATTAATAAAGTGTACTAAGTGTGGCCCCAATAGGACAGATTAACGTCCACTTTATCACTTCTATTCCGAGTTAACATCGCGTGACGGATCTCGTTTGAAACTCATAAAGAGTCCAAAGCAAAATATACTCGTAGATAACGCTTACTTTACGTCTCGAGCCCTTTTCCACTTGCCAAGTTTCGGAGCCACGGCTACTTACAACTTTGTTTAAATATGTTATAATTAAATCTCCACTTTGTTACAAAGTTTGTGAGTTATGTTTAAAGCACGGTTTATTATGTAAATTTAATTATTATAAAGTTGATGAACATGCGTCAGCGTTTGTTGATTACAATTTTAATTAACATGTTAATTATAACATTTTGTGCAACATTGTTCGTTTCGTGAACAGTATAATTCAATATGAAGAATTGTTAAATTTTATACCTTGAAAATCAGCTATAACTTTATATGTTGGATAGCAAATAAAAATCAGTTAGACAATTTCTGGAATGTAGCACCCAACCGTTTTATAATAATATGATAGCACCCATAACTTCTACTTTTGAGAGTTTTCCATAGTCACCTTCTACGACATAAGTACCAAGTTTAGTTGGAAATCCTCTGGTTGTCACCCGGAAGTACAGCATAAACGTGTATTAGTTACATAGTCAGAAAAAGTCGACACCAGTGGAAAACACCTCCGTCTGGCTCACATTTGGACAGATTGATAGAATTGCGCGGGCCGTATACGTAAAACAAATGCTTATAAAATAGTCTTTATCTGATTTTTCTGTGACCTTTCGTTATTAAAGAAGAACAAGTCAAAAGACATATATAACATATATATAACAAAGCGTATTGTTATAAAACGCTTACCTAAGTTTGACGCAATAAAAACCTCTTTAGTGTATTAATTACCAAAAACGTACCAATACCAGCCAGTAAGTTAATTTATTACCAGCATAATGCATAATTCTTTGTTTAGACAAAGGAATGGTGTTATCTGCGGAATAACTCACGCTCCCGCCGCCATCCCCTCGCTCGCGTTATAAAGGTGTTTGCCAAGGATTATAGCGACTTCGAATTTACATAACATTTTGTGTCATTTGCTTATCGTTCACATGACGCGTCTCGTGCATTATACATGAATATATTTGACAAGTTTCAGAAGTGTAAAATACCTATCGAGGAATGTCTGCGCAGTGGCTGGCGGGGAAGCGAGCTCGCAGTGTTGCGGGAACATTTGAATAATCGCGCTCGACCGTCTATTATATGATAATAATTTCACGCGCGAGTTGGTCGCGGTTGGTGTCCCCCTAACGTACAGATCGTTGCATCGTCAGTCAGGAATGTGTGAAAAAACTACTAACTGATAATATTCAAGCTCAGTTTATTTGACACTAACTTTCACTCTCGATTTTGGTACTATAGGAAATACCTATGCATTTTCTGGAGCGATAGAGCCACTTCGTAGACAGTTTTGTCTACAGCATGAATGGGCTGGCTCGATTGGGTTGTTATCAATGTATCACAGAAAACCGACGTAAAGAGCGGCTTGCTGCTGCCTTTCATATACGGTGAGTGAGATATCTGGAGGCCTAAATGTCCTCCTCCCTTTCCAAACCCCCTAATTATCGCCTTTCTTAAAGTCCGCAACGCATCCATGATTCTTGTGGTATTGTGGGCATTCATGAGCGGTGGAGATCACGTACCGAAGGGGTGAACCCTTAGGGATGAATTATTTCTTCTAATTTAAATAAGACCACCACCACAGTAAACCCTATCAAATACAAAAAGTATCATCTAAATCGGTGCATATTTGGCGGTGTTATGCATGAACATATATAAAAAAATATATACAGACGAATTAAGAAGCTTTGTTTTTTTTGAGATGAATAGCACAGACATCCGAGTTTCTTAAACACCACAAACGCTAACCCGTCGAAGTGGAAAGCCACGCAAGTCTCAACAAGCTGCATATCAAAGTGCATAATAATTGCGGTTCACCACAAACCATTTGACAAGTTTAAGTCCATCTTCTTATGTTACGTTCACTTGGAGCGGTTAAGTCTTTAGTGCTTTATAAAATAGAAAAGAGTTTATATTTATATTTTTTGTTCATTTTGATGCTTAGGTACAGTTCTTCTTCTCCCATTGGACCTTATCCCAGTGGGGTCGGCGCGATATGCATTTTAACACATGTTACAAAAATACTTGGCTTGTAGTTTTTACGACCGGCTGCCTGCCTAACATTAACCCCTTTTGGGAGTAAACATTCAGATCCCGAATCAAATTTATTTGAGGATCACACAAATATTTGTGTCGGTGCGGGAATCGCACCTACGGCCACTTGCTTCACAGCCGGCTAGTCGCCTACTGGGCCACGGAGACTATCAACGTGTAGGTATAGTTAGTACAGTAAAATTTTATCATACGTATGTATAAAAAAATCCCAATATCAAATTTACAAGAGATAACTTAACTATCGAACCTAATACTTAATGATTCTCTAACCTTAAACAGATACTTTTTCTTTGCCTTAGGGGAAACCCATCTTATTGATACCTTCTCAACCCGGGGGTAGCGATCTCTCTACAGGTCTCTTATAGTTTATGCACTCGTAAGACTCACTGGTCTTCCAATCTAGCTCACATCCGAGTAACTAATAGATCCGGGCCCTTACCAATTTTCCTACGCTACGCTGGTGTACCAACTAAAACCCCGCGGTGGTTATACAACGAGCGGGCGAGCTTATTGCAATACCGGGCACAAAATCTAATTGCGGACAATTCATGTGTGATTTTTAGAATCGAAAACTCTAACAAAAGTATTATTCTACAAAGTACCTAATTTTTTGACCCAAGATTATCGCTAACCGAAGATTAAAAAGAAATCGCCAATCATGGAAATTAATATGAAAGTTAATTGGAATGAGCTTGTAACGCGTGGCGTATAATTATGCAATAAAAATGTAAAATAAAACTAAGCAATACATAATAGTGTTGTTTTTAGATGTTATATCAAGCCCAGAGTGTTAACTAACGCTTGTAATTATTAATTTGTTTATAAAATGAACCGACACCACGGTGGGTGAGCAGGGCGCAAACACCGTATCCATTTCTAAGTGACTGACAAACACTCATAAAAAATATGTAAAGTAAACTGTGAATGTGTTGATTGAAGATATCTATTTGATAATAAATTTAAAAAGTTTTACGCTTTGCTTACATGTAATTAGTTTGTATTAACACGCCTGTTACAGAACAGTTTTTTTTATTAGCTTATACGAAGTGATACAGAAAGGTGTATGTAAATTCAAGCAATGTGTAGTGTACGATATAAGTATTTCATCCCCCATAGTACCAAATCCGTACATCATCATAGGAAATAATTATAGAATTTTCTTTTTTATCGAATGAGTAACATAATGATATCAACTTTAAACAACACTAAATGATAAAAATTATACAGACCAGTCAGACCGCCTTAAATTTAAATTTTGAATATTAGAAAACAGTAATTGTCAAATATCCAAGATTTTGAAGTATGAATTGGTGTTTTCTATTTGTGCAGTTGATAATAGCTTATAAGAGGCTCGCCGGCTGTATTAAGCAAAGTTCATAGATGGAAGACCCGAGAATGATGTCTTTAAAGTGCTTCTAGAAGACGGTACGTATATCGTCTTCGGCACACCAGCTCTTTAAGGTGTTAATTTATGTTTAAATTACAATTTTACACGAATGTCCATAGAATTACGTACACATTGTTCAAGTTTATTTTAAAAAGTGAATTTCGTTCAAAATAATAATAGTGATGTGATAAATCTTATCGAAATCCTAAACGAGTGATTAAAATTAACGTACAATTTTAAAATGTCTCGGTTTTGAAAAGAATCGGTACATAAGTGATAACTGTAAGTTGTATGTAATGACCATAAAATATGACCATAACTTTCTGTAACACGTTGTATATAAATTTTTCAAAAGTTGTCTACTCCTGGCTTCTAATATGCGTAACGTATTTGGAATATACGAGAAACTGTGCATGTATAGATATGGTTATGTGAAAGTAGCAGATTCATACTGTAGACCAGTGGTTCCTAAACTATCAAGACCACATAAATTTGAATTTAAAATTTTGGAATCGTTTGATGCTAAGTGCGTCTAAATCTAAACGTTTGACGGTCAGCATTATGTTTGGACTTCACTGTATTAAAAATCAGGTCCAATGCGGTCACTTTGCTGTATCAGGATAAAAAAGAACCCTTCGTTTCCGCTAAACCCATGCACTTTAGGAATTACGGCTGTAGACAACAATTTTGTCTACATAATGAATGGGCCGGCTTGTCGCTTGACCAGGGTCTACCACTACCATTGTCTCACAGAAAATCGAGTGCGTGGAATTTCCGAAAATCGCTCAAATCCCCACCGTCACCCATTTTTTCTTTTTTTTTATGTCCAGATAGACAGAATAGCAGGCGGCTCACCTGATGGTAAGCGGTTACCACCGACCATGGGCTTCAGCTACACATCCAAGCCACTACCTACCGTTGAAGAAAAAACTCTTTTTTTAAGCTTCGCATTAAAAAGGATATGTAATAACGGTTGGAAAACATCGATGCAGGTTGTTCATTCCAGAGTTTGCATGTGTGTGGTAGAAGTGAACACTGGAAACGCACTGTGCTAGACGAGATTGTTTCCCGGTGATACTGTCCCTTCATAATCCTTATATATCAAAATTAAGGTCGTACCCATAATTCATCAGATATTTTGGTATTAGTCGGCTATTACAAGACATCATTCTCGGGTCTTCCGTGTATGTATTGTCTATCCACTATATGAGCCACTTCCTTATTTGCCAGCCTATGAAATAAAAAAAACACATAAAGCAATTTCTTTGCTTCGCACAATATAATTTGGTCTATGAGAGTAACTCTATGCGATGTAAGTCTGTTATAAGTAGTATGGACATTCATGCACAATAAGCACAATCCAAGCACATGGTCGTGAGTACCGCCGTATTAACATAGTACTCCTAAGGAAACTACCATGATCTAAACACTGATAAACTACAAAACAAAAGCCAATCTGACACCAAACTGCGTGTTAACATTATATGTACTAACTAAAATGATGGTTATGTGAACCAACACCCTACAACATTGCACGCACTTTAAAACAATAGGTGCATTTTTAAATTAACTATGTCGACGATTATCTACATAATTAAGTACAATTTCATGCTCCAGAGAAAAATTCTATAAGGTTTGATAAAATATTTGTATGTGTTCCGCGATAAGACCAAAACTAAGTATGGATAATTTATACACTTCCTTTTAGAATGATAATGGTTAGCCTTTGTGGTTAATAATATACATTTAAAAAGCGAATAGCTATAAAACTATAATTAACTACAACTTCATGCACCAGTAAATGTAGACATTAATTTCCACACTAGTTTATCTATTTGGGCGCACAACCCGCCTTTATCTGTCATCGTTCTGCTGCGCTCGAGCACCGAACCGCCCTAATGCTCGCAATATCCGAACAGATATCATATTAAAACGCAATTAACATAAAGTTTATTTTACGACGCGCGATAAAAGCCTTGTACGCTGTTTCGGAAGCGGTCAGGCGCGGGTGGAAGGCGACTTTACGTATTGCGTTTACTCGAAATTATTTTAATATGCAAATAAGAAAATGTGAAGGAGAATTGTGTTTCGACGTTGTTGGTAAAGTCGGTTACGCAGACGTATTCTTTAAATTAATGGCAGTGCGAGATTAGAGTACTGCTAACTGCTTTACATGGAGCGGGCTTACACGGCGCGGGGCTCGCTCGTTTGTTCCGAGAAACAGACAAATGAAAGCACATAATTACTAGGCCGCCCCGTTTGAAATGCAACAAGGATTAGAATTTACATGCGCGACTTAACAAGCACGCGTATGGCATTTATGACTTTGATATTTGAATACTATCTCTACACTCTACATGATACTGGTATCACCATTCACAGGCCGCCCGCAGGTTATATCACAGAGTAATCGTTATATTGACAACACGTTTACAAGCAAAGCTGCCTGGCAGCTCCGAGATAACGTTGGAGAACATGCGCATTTTCTATTCTACCGTCTTAACATCATAAAACCAACCCATATCGAAAAGTGCTTTTGTGTTACGATAGCACTTATCAATTACAAAAAAAGTATTTTTTTCAAGCAACCCAATTAGCGTGTGTATGGCCAGTAGGGCGGCACGAAGTGATACAAACACCGTCAGCATGCCGCGAATATGAAGTGATGGATGAACTCAACCGCTGCTTTACATACAATGGTAAAAAATGTGAAAAAACTCCTCTATCTGACACGTTACTATGAACGTTAATTAAAACGGCCATAGTTTATACGCTGTTTGAAACATCATTTGACGATGTGGTAATTTTGTAAGTGATATTTATGACCTTGTGAACGGGAGTGTGTATGTTAATAATAAAAGAACTCATTAAGTGTTGTCAGTCGAACATTTTATGTTGGAATTATTTGCAGACGATATAGATAAAATGAAACAACTTATTAATCACCCGGGAATTTGTAATTTGTGTGGGAATCGAACCCACGGCCTCTCGCTTCGTAACCGGTCACTCGCCCACTGCGCCACGGAGCTGTCACACGTCGTTTTTCTGTGAGACAGTGGTAACAACCCGGTCGAGCCGGCCCATAGAAGCTGCAGACAAAACTGTCTACAGTGTGGTTCTAGCACTTACAATAATACATATACATACATACATATGCACTCACGCCTGTAATCGCCGAAGGGGTAGGCAGAGGTGTAACCAGTACACCCACATTTCGCCGAGCGTATTTCCGTCCCTTATGTGATAGGGGGCGAGCCTATCGCCATACCGGGCACAAATTCCAGACTCCGGGCTGATACTGAGCATTTCATAATAGAAAAACCCAATACCACTTTACCCGACCCGGGGATCGAACCCGAGACCTCAGCGTTGGCCTCAATCGTAACGCGTACGCATTACAACTGCGCCACCGAGGTAGTCTTACTTACAATAATATAATTTAAAATATATAAATACAACCGTATTTTCATATTGTTGCAATAAATCTGAGCTAGAGTATGGTCCGGACGCATGCGCATTCACGTTTTTGCTGTCAGGAATTGAATCGTAATTATACTCAACCTACCGATTAACATCTGTCGACTATTAAATAAACTCCGATTATAAGGGTTCAATCAATGTATGTAATTATTCTTATCCGTCGGGTGTTCTCAAAGAGCGCTTCGTTCTGTCTAAAGAACAATTTTCTCATGATTCGCAAGGAAATCAAACTGCCCTACCCGTTTATTATGCAGTCACGTCACTGTGATTGCCTAATGTACATACGTCACTATCCGCTGTGTAATTTGAACAAATCGCTCGATTATGTAAGACGATCGCAACACCATTATGATTTCGATAGAAAATCTGTGTTTATAAAGATTAAAGCGGATAAACGCAGCAGAGGTTATGAACGTCAACTCCACGTCGTTTAATAAGAAAAGTAGGGATTTAAGGTATGTTTGTACTTCACTCCGGGAATCCCTTGCATAGTTCTTAGAGTTTATCTATTTATAGAAAAATGACAATCCGTTGGGCGAGTCGGTATCACCGGCAGCGGGGTGTTGCGAGTACGCGGCGCGTCGGTGAGAACGCGTACAAAACGCGCGCCGTCGGCTGCCCGTGCTTTTGTAAAAACCATCAATGCTGACAGAACGATTATAATATATTAGTTGGGCTTAATTGCGCCGATATAATTACGCTTGTGGGTTGAGCATACGTGACGATATCCCGGCCGCCGAGCCGCCATCGCGATATTAAGAGAATAACTCGAGTGAGCCGATCGAATGTCTCGCGATAATGAGCGGCGGCCGCGATCGAAGTGTCATTAGGAAGTCGTAACCGACGATGTGTGCCCTCGAGTTATGTTAACCTGCGTTCACCGGGATTAATCTCTACAATTACCAACTGTCGCTCACACCACGCGTTACTCTATATGGAAAGTATTAGGGGAGGCCACAAAAACTTGCCCTGCGTAAAACCTATAGCATTAATCGTTCCTTTTTATTACGATGTCTTGTTATAAGTGGCCTTATTGCAGGCCTTTGAAAAAGCTGCTTCGTTTTGCTGTGGGCGAGTAGCCGCCTGCGAAACGAGAGGCCGTGGGTTCGATTCCCGCATCGAGACAAATGTTTGTGTGATCCACGAATATTTTTTTCGGGTCTGGATGTTGTGGGACTGCTAGTCCCTCGTAGTTCCTGATACCCACGATACCCAGTTAACCTAGTGTGGGGTGAGGACTATGTGTATGACTGTTGGGTGTATTTATTATTATTTATATAGTAACACTTACACTCAAAACGCGATTTACGGAAAATATTAATAGGTAATTAATTTTATAGCTATTTTTTATTAGCGTTAGTGATGAGATGAACAGGTCACTTGCCTGATGGTAAGCGTCACACCTGCCCATAAACAGAAGCAATACCAATCAGGAATTCGAATTATGAAGTATTGCAAGGCGCTGGACTACGCTCGTCATAAGACGTTAAGTCTCATAATGAGCAGTAATATCACTAACTTTAATGTACTTCAGATCGGAACACAACAGCACTGTTGTGTTCCACAGTACTGCTTAGCAGCATAAATAAACAAAGTAGTGGTACGAATCAGACGGCCTCTCGCATAAAAGGGACCTACTACCTACCACCTCTTATAACCACTTATTTAATATTCTTATGTCACTGTCTCATCTGATTCTTACTCAAAGACTTTAATCTGTGTTCATTTAAAAGTATTTTTGTACATGTACTTAAAGGCACTAATGTATGAACAAATCCATATAATTTTTATGTGAACTTCACGACAACAGTTTCGTAAATCTATTGGAAACAATTGTTCTCGCACAAGGAACACTGATGGAACAATTTTGCGCGACAACGACGAGGTCCAAAGGCGAGACATTACACGCAATCAGTCGGTGCGAGGAAACGGACGATTTCCTAATGATTCAATGAGGTGATAGGCACTAAACGTGGGAATCAAACCGATACTAATTGTTATCTATATTCTAGTTTCGAAGCGTTTTGTACGAAGGCCACAATACACATTAGACATCGAGGACAGCGCGCTGTAATAGAATTAGTAAATTATTAGATAAGCGTATTTACAAGGTTAGTATGAGCGTGGTATTTAATTGAGGATATTTCAAGCATTAAAACACCTACATACACGGATAAAAATATGAATTAATCCTGATAGGGCGGCACCTCTCAGTCGCGGTACATACTTCGTTCAGATAAGGGAAAAGCGTCGCTGGCTTATAAATGACTCTTTATTAAACGTGAAAGGAGCGACGTCGGCTAATGGGCCGATCATGCGCTCCCATTAAAGATTATTTAATATTCAAAAGCGGCCGACGATAAATCACGAACGCCCGCCATGCTTCTTTGACTACACTCTGCACTTTTGTTACGACTGCGGAGTGCGACGCGACGTGGCGTGTGGCTATATCTCGTCCCTCATTTTATTTAACTGGACGGATACGTAGGTGACTTAGTCGCGTCTCACCATGTTATTTATGTTTCAGCAAACTTAAAAGTATGCTGAAGTAAACACGCTTGGAAATGGCACTGGTTAACTTAAATGGTATCTGATGTTGTTATGAGCGTAAAAGTGTCGCAAATTGGAGTCAGCTAGTTATAGATGCAGGTTGTTCGGCTGCCGTGTGTGGCCGGCGATAAACATCGGAATATCTCAGCGGGAATGCCTTCAATCGTATAAGGCGGCGTACGATGCCATAACACTTGTTCCATCAGATGTTACAGCGATAGCGGCCACCGCGCGATCGCTTTAAGCTTTAGCGAGACGATTATCAACCAGCCGAACGATCCATTCAACTTGTATCCGCCGGCGCGAGAGTTTTTATAAACTAATTTGGACGTAGTTTAACTAAAGGGACCCAATTCACAGTGTCACTTTTGAGTAATTAAATATTTAAGTTTAAAAATGTTTATTTATTGATGCCTAGCTGGAAATTTCTCATTGATATAACAAAATATAATATGCTATCGATTATACTTAATGCGAAATTCAAAAATAGTTATCAACAAATAAATATTTTTTATAGTACAATCATTCATGACTCAAAGTTGGCACTGTGTGGATTGGATCCTTTTCGTTAAACTAGTCCAATTAATTTCCCGTCATTATACAGATTATCACGAATAAATTTACATCAAAAACTTTCATATAAGTTTTATAATTTAATAAGTTCTTATATGTAAGTGGAGTTTGATTCAAAGTAATGTTCATTTAGATCTGTATAAACATTACTTACAAAGCACAAAGTACGTAGAAGACCGAGCGTCAGATGTTTCTATTTTTTGTGGAACAAATGGCAAAACAATAATTCGTACCCTACCGCCAAAGATAATAACAATAAAATAGAAAGTCGATCAGAAACGCGTGCCGACGACTGGTTCAATCAACGCGAGTCAGATTTATTTTTATGAAAATTGGCATAAAATCGGGCGGGTCAGCGGGGGCGAGCAGTGGCCCCGCGAGACTCACGCCCGTCCGTTTACTGCATATCGTTTCCTATGGCGACACATCGGCACCGCAGCCGACTCTCGGAAATATTGCCAGTGCAGCGGTCATAACTTTTTATATGCAGCGATGACATTGCAGAAAGTGGCGGCCGTCGCCAGAGCTATTCCAGAGGTTTTATATTTTATGATACGTTCAAAATACTATTTTAATAAAATCTTCGTGGCTAGAAAAATCATATGATTGCTATCTACACAAATTAAATAGTTGCTATGATTTTTAATTTACTCTACTCCTATCTAAAATCTTAATTATATATTTCATTAAGTATTTTTACGACAGAATGGTAATCGACCAAAAGTCGAGCGGACGAGATATTTTTTAAAGATTAAACTTTATTGATTACGTGTCA
Organism: Mimas tiliae; assembly: GCA_905332985.1. Classification (NCBI taxonomy): domain Eukaryota; kingdom Metazoa; phylum Arthropoda; class Insecta; order Lepidoptera; family Sphingidae; genus Mimas; species Mimas tiliae. Next base: position 9,616,033 of record HG995241.1, read on the forward strand.
AAACTATAACGATACCTCATACAGATTATAATAATTTGCATGAATCGAGACATAATAAATGTGTATAAGAAATTAATTTGCTAAAGTTCTGTCACACCCGTGGGTTAAATGTCACACTACTCCAACTCTATGTATTCCGCGTCACAATGTCGCTCAGTGTTGATGTGTCGAGACTCGATCGGGTGTCGAACTCGTAAAGACGTTTCACTATTATCGTCCACTCCAATCGCGAGGCCCTTACCTTGGGACGTACCCGGGATTGTTTCCATGCTAAACACAACCAACTGAGCCTTCATGTTTTCCTTTTTATATACAACAACTGTGTAATACAAAAATGCTGTGTAATTTTAAAAGTCGTGTCGATCTGGTGGTAGTGCAATGGTTGTGGACCGTGTCATGTGCTTGCAAATCCTGGTTTAATTCTTTATGTAGGTTATTAGGTTTGAAAAACATGATTGTCCGGGGTTGGGTATCCTACTGTTGGGGGAAGAGCATCCCTTCACTTTGATGGATGGCATAAACGAAGATAACGCTTGTCCAATGTGAGTTGGTGGGTCGCCATTGCTTCGAATGTTGTTCGGCAGAGTGAACTACGGGTCAGTAAGGATGGATTGGGCTAGAAAAATGTTTAGACCCTTGAATAGTAAAACAACATAAGCTCACGCCTGTAGCCTGGAGGAGGATGCAAAGGTACAAGTAGTGCAACCAGGCTTCGTCGAGTTTATTTTCATCCCATGATATGGCGGAGGGCGAACCTATCGCCAAACCGGACACAAATGCGAACCTCGGGCAATACATGAATTATTCGAAATTCAAAAACTCAACAAATTATAATTGCCCGAATTGGGAATCGTATCCACGATCGGTTTCATAGACTGAATGCTGTCGCTAGATGAGACAATACATAATACCTAATGTTTTTTTATTTAATTCAAAAACTGTATCGTAAACCTGTAAATGTAACACACATAAACATTATAAACGAACCCTTGCCGTAATAAAACAGTATTTCTATAGCAAAGAGGGAAACAAAACACGACATAAAGTTTTACAAATAACATAAATCTAGAAGTTATTCTCACGGGATGATAAGGGATTGAAAATCCGTGGGTCGTACGACGCGCGACGAGCGACGCGCGACGCGACGGTCGGCCACTTATGGCTTGTTATGAGATTCGCGACCGAGCCTAGAGACCGAAACTATCCTACTATTATAAATATGAAAGTTTTGATGTTTGTGAGTTTGTGAATTTGAATGTTTTCGCCGTAACAGCTGAATGCTTTTAGATTAAATTTGGCACACAGGTAGATAATGACCTTGATTATGATGACATAGGACTTTTTATCCCAGAAAAGGCCATGGAAAAGGTCACGTGGGCGAAGCCACGAGCAAAAGTTAGTATACAATATAATTGTATAGGTAGCAAACAGCACATTTTATAGGCTCCTTTGTGGAATAGACACGCGACGCAACCAACCGAAGTCGGTGGAGAAGCATCGGAAAAACTTATGCATCGAAAGACCAATCAATAACCCAACATCTTCTTTCTTTATTAGCCTGAATGACGAAACGAGCAGGTCGCTCGCGTGATGGTAAGGGACGCCTGCCTATAAACAGACACAGCACCATAGAACTTTCAATTACAAAGCACTGCATGGCACTGGACTGCGGTCGTCCCCCCGAGACATAAGTTGGTAGTCTCATAATGCCCAGTAGTTTCACTGGCTTCAATTCTCTTCAAACCGTAACACAACAGTGCTTACATACTGCTGCTTTGCGATAAAAATAGATAAAGGGGTGGTACCAACCTAGACAGCCTCTCGTATACGAGGGACCTACCCCCTTGTAAAACCACTCTCGTTCGTCAAACAATCACGATCACTCTGTCAAGAATGTACGACTGAAGAGAGTATAAGTACGTTTTGATGTATGCGACCGAGACAGTGTACTTCGACGCGCGACCGTTTCCCTATAATTTAATTTAAAACGGACTTGTCTCAATCACCTGATTGCGACACGCGTGGCGGCCTTGGTCGCGCATCTCAAAATAAGACTTTATATCAACACTGAATAAAACATGCTGAACTATAGAATAGAAAGTCAAATTTCTGAGTGGTAGAGCCACGCTGTAGACAGTTTTGTCTAAAGCATGAATGGGCCGGTTCGTCTGGGGTCGTTACCACTGTTTCACAGAAAACCGACGTAAAGTAGCTTTCTGCTGCGTTTCGTACGGTGAGGGAGATATCCGGAGGCCCAAATCCCCCTACCCTTCCCAATCCCTTAATTATCCCTTTCCTTTACGGTCGGCAACGCGCCCATGACTCTTTTGGTATTGTGGGCGTACATGGACGGTGGAGATCACTTACCATCAGGTGACCCACATGCTCGTTTGCCGGCTTATACAATAAAAAAAAACTTTTGATTAACAATAATATTATATTTGGCTTTTCACGTTAAGACCTTTTCTGCTTCAACATTACCTGTTAATTCAACGTGGAATAGTTTGCCGGCTCACGTGTTTCCTATAATTTGGGGTCCTTTAAAGGGAGATTGAAGAAGCAATTAGACATGCCGTCATAATACTGCAGACCTACGATGTGCACATCGTATGTCGTTGGTTAACATATTCTTAGTTTGTATTGCATTTACTATATGATGTAGCGTGGCCACATTGCTGAACCAGGATAAAAAAAGTTCAACATTTTCCTATAGTAGGTAAGTTATACGAAGCTGTTTCTAAACCACTTTGAATAAGAATATCCTATCCGTTTATTCAATAAAGCTCCCCTTGGGCGCGACTAAACCCAAATTTTCAATCTTGACGGTTATCATTTTACCAAAGCAAACCTGTAATATTTGCTCTTCTCAAGCCGAGGCGGGAGTCTTCGAATTTCATATTTATTCGCGAAAGCAAACATAACGCCGGCACCCGCCGGAACTGATATTATTGTGCATTCCGTATAATATTGTTTGCTATTTGGCACATTCTCTGTTTGTTTTCGTCTTTCATATGAAAGGGGAGCCAAACAAACAGATGGGCGACCGCGCTCTTCAACCTTTGTATCGGGAAATGCTATTACTGAATATGAATTTCGTTTTCAACTGGTAAGATGTATAGAGAATATATTCAATCAGCATGCTTAGGAACTATAAAACGTTAAATTACTACGTGAGCATAGAAGCGCAAACATTGTGTACGTTTCGGAATATGAAAGCGAGTAATCCATTAAAGCAGAGCGGGACATGAATAGCGGCCGGAGTCTCGGAGACGCGACTGTGCCTGATAACCCATAATATGCTGATATTTTTGCGTTGCTCATATGTTGGAAGTAATGGCTTGTACGGGCTAGATATATATGGACATGCGAAAGGGTGCAATTGTTTACGCATCTGTAGATCAGATATTAGTTTGTTTACAGTCAGAGATTACTGTAGAAGTCTCTTTAATTTTGATTTTGTACATCTATTCTCGTAATATTATAAGCGTGGAAATCGTTTCATAGGTTTGTCCTTTCACGCAGAAAAGGAGCAACGGATTATCATGATCTGTTGCATAGATATAGCATATGATCCGGAGAGTAACGTAGGCTTTTATCTTGTAAAAAGGATGGTAAAGACTTCCACGTGAACGGAACCGCAAGTAAAAGCTGGTAATACAAGAGGCAGTACAAAATGGCTTTATAGATTGCTGCCTCCCATCCAGCTCATTTCTTCAAGAAGGGCATCGTCAAATTGCTACTGCGCTGGCAAAGATGCATCGATAACATGAGTGATTACTTTGAATATTAGACGTAAAAAAGATGAAAAAAATTAATACTTTAACTGTTTTTGTACAGAACGACAATTTTATAGGTAAAAATCTATTAACTAGTTTCAGAGTAAATAGTCAGCAAACTATGTTATAAAATAAACTCAATATTTTATTAACGTAAAATCAATCACAAAAATCGCAGCCATGTCCACATTAATTTGGAAAGAGAATTGTAAAGCATAATATATTATATTTGGCATATAAAAGGCTCGCTTATCTAAGGGTTTGACTGGAAACGAACATAAAGGGTGATCCTCTGTGACAAATACCGTGATATACCGAGCGACAGTCGTAAGAGAAATATTTTTATAAGATGAAACATTATTATTTTTGGGGGCGCAGGGATCAAATGTTACTTCAATGGATTTAGTAATACCGCTCTTTGCTTTGTCAGATGTATTCGACATTGCTCTGCGGTTTTAGTTTGACTTACAGTTTGTTTGGATGTATCTGCGATGCAATGTTTCAGTTATTGTCCGATTCGGTTTACAAAAATAAAAAATAAGTTACAAAACATCGAAGACAGAACAGGAAACGGTTAAACGTTTAAAGCTGTTAATAAAACAAATTAATGTCTGTTAACCCTAAAATTGGACAAGTTCATTGCAGAGGTCGTTACCACTATAGGAAATTTATCCCCGGCAAGTATTAACACTGAAATCCGTTCGTTGTATTCGGTGTCATTAAAGTTGCGCAACGTCGCCGAGTGGAAGTATGTTCTATGCGGCAGGAGCTTGAGGCGGAATTGTGTTGCTCAGTAACTCGACAGCCAATCAAAACATACGACGAGCATATTGATTCCGAGAAGTGTCGCTGTTAACGGGGAGGCTGAAGCTGAATACATTAGCCAGTGGCGTAATGAAGTCTTGTTGCTTGTAAACAAACAACGGGTGTGGAGCTTGCAGCGGCCGCGACAGGCGGTGGAGCGGAGGCGGAGGCGGAGGCGGAGGCGAGGGCGGCGTAGCCCGGGGCGCGCGCGCACCCACCACTCGCTTACAGGAATTCTATTTCCACTACAAGCGTCATGTGTTAATTAACTGCTCGCACCTACCATATTGAGATATCAGCCGAAGATGTCACTGTTGTTATTAGCCCAAGAGTACGCTTATTGCTTGCTCTACCTCCCGTGTTTGCATTGAGTATTCGGGTTAATATTGTGCCTGTCGCCGCGGTGGCTGGTGTCACCCCCTTTATTAGCTACATCACTCACTGTAATCTAAATGTAGTGAATATATATAGTTTTATAATTTCCGTTTTCATAAAGATTGAAGACAATGTAATGGATACGTTCGTCATTAACGAACGCTCTATAGTCATGTTGGGGTTATGGCTGTTCCAGTTTCGTAAATAAACAAGATTATTAAAGAGAAGCCGTCGGAAAACCACATAAAGAGGATGCGCCAGCTGCCGCTTACCGCGCCTTTATGATGAAAGAGGTAATCCTTAAAACTGGCCGGTCACTGTATCACATTTCCTGTTATGACTTCAGTTTTTAATGGGCCTTTGTTAAAAACCTTTTTATTAAGAAGCGCTAACAACTCTAAATACGTCCGTCAGAGACGCGTGTAAATACGCCGCGTGTTTCGTGCACGTTTTATTGTCTATTCTTATTTTTCGTTTATGATTGTTCACACATTGTTTATGGATGCTGCGATAAAAGAAGGGAAGCCGATATTATGCTATTAATTTTCACGGGTTTTACAGAGCCAAATATTTTCATTGTAAAACTTTCTTACGTATCCATTTCTTAAGACTGTATCCCACACCAATGACCTTGGTGTTTTGCTACATATAAAAAAATACCGGAATGGAGCTTTGGCGTGATTAAAATACAGCAAATTTTTCAATGGTTTTTATTTGTTATTTCAACTGTTGGTTTAGAATGTTGTAAAAATAATAAATACGTCGCGTTTTTTTATTCGATCATAAGAATTAATAAAATGTTGGTTATGGATTCTTATGAATCCATTTGTTGGTTAACCAGAAATTTTGCGTCGATGATTATAAAATTACAGTACTTAAAACTTGTAACCCAACGCAATTTTTATGGTTTAGTGACATAGTGTATCAATTCCAATCCAATGCAATTCCAATACCGTAAAAAAAATACTTCATTTTTTTTTATTGAAAACTCAACACACAAATTATGATTATCGGATCTGGGATTTGAACTCAAGACCTTACCGGTTTTTCGGCATAAGTATACCTGCCACTAGACTAATGAGGTGATTTGATCCAAGTGAAGAAGCCGTGAACATAAAATTTTCTATTCTAACACGTCGATACAGTACGATGACATAAATTATGAAATTATGCGTTTGGACAACGTTCGGTTTTTACGAATGAGTACTAATATGCAATGCCCGGCCATCAAGTACCGGGCATTCACTCAATAATAAGTACATAGATCTACGTTAGGCCATCATCATACGTCTTAAAGTGGTCGAGCTACGATTTAGATAGTTTTGCATGAAGTGCCGGCTCCACCGGGCTTTTACCACCGTCTCACAGAAAACCGACGTGAAGTAGCAGCTTGCTGTCGCGTTACGGTGAGTGAGATATCCAGATGCCCAAATCGTCTTCCTAATCCCTTAATAATCTCTTTCCTTTAAGGTTGACAACGCGTCCATGTTTCTTCAGGTATCAGATGACCCACTTGCTCGTTTGCAATCCTCTGCTATAAAAGAAATCTGAAAAATACGAACATTTCCAAAGCGTATAATTTAAATATAAGTATTGTAGTTAGGTATTAACATGTTAACCCATGGCGGGAGTTTGTTTAGTTATCTGACCAATAACTCGACCGTAAATAATTCACATCAAACAAATCATTTTATACAAGACTGGGGTACAGCCATAGCCCGTCGGTTGTGACTCCTATGACATACTCGTATCATGCAAATGGAAAAGCACGACGAATGGCTCGTAAACATTGCTATTTGTTCTGTTTACGATAACCGTGGTTTTATAAAATTTTATTACATGTCGGTGGAATTTCTCGTATGGCTCGTGTCGTCGACGTATTGTCGTCTCGTCTCGACGTCGACAGGCTACAGACGCGCTGCACGATATCAAATGCAGGTGTACTCATTTTACCACAATTGGGAAATTGGGATTGTAAGAATAATATTTCAATAGTACCTTTCGTAAAATTAAGTGATAAACGTGGAATTGTTAAAATTGGAAAATGTGGTAATAAACTTAAAATACAGATGACGATGTTCAATTTTCTTTTTGTATGGGGAAATGAGAAAAGCCATTGAAAATGGAACAACATCGGCGTCTAATATTACCTATATGTCTGGGTTGTTACTCGTATCTGAATATTGTAAGAGTGTTTACGCACTGCATCCGATTTTATCCGAGATTATGATTAGCATTGGAGATATTCTCGACTTCGGAAAAAATATTCTGATTTAGTGTGCAACCCCTCACACAAGTGTACTACTACGCCTACTCCCGACCGACACTTCTCGGATTCGGACTGGAAACGGAACATATAAAGTTCCTTAACCATTAAACATTATAAGACCTGGTGGTGTACACCAGCTCGTGGGAGGGTATATATAACTGGTTAGGATAGGAAAATACATTTTCTCGTGGTAACCGCTAACCTCAGCACTTATTTATACAATTTTATTCCGTCATTTTTCATGACCCAATGTTTTACGACGACATCCAAGTCACATACATGGCATCCATAGTCTAGTCAATCAATACAAGCAAATATCATACATACGCACTCACGCCTATAATCCCCGAAGGGGTAGACAGATGTGTAAGTATTACACCCACATTTACCGATTTTATTTCCATCCCATGGTATGATAGAGGACGAGCCTTTCGCTATACCGGGCACAATTACAGACTTCGGGTTGATACTAAGCATTTTGTAAACTCAATATCATTTTTGCCCGATCCGGGGATCGAACCCGAGACGTCAGCATAGCAGTTGTACCGCGTAGTATTACAACAGAGCCACCGAGGCAGTCAAACAAATATCACTTGCAAATAATAGGGCCATTCGTTCGAATGTAGGCATCTAAGCCCACGCTTTAGCGAGCTGGATCTACAGCGCTACTCAATGTAGTAGATACAAATGATTACATGTCAATGCATTGGGAACATTGTGTTCATAACTTATTTCTAGAAAACATGACAGCGTGATTTCAAGGTTACCGCTAAGCAGTGTTGGCACATTTATGATGGATCTATTTAACCAAATTACTGGAACAATGTGAGAACTGGAATGAAAATAGTTATAATAAGCACGAAGATAGCCATCAGATGGCTAAAATTAATACAAGTACATCCATCCATTAAGGTTGTACCTCGCGCTAGTGACCTTGACGATTTTCGCCTTATAAAAACCTACTGATGTAGACGTTTCGCGCGACCAAACTACGATGATGATGGCAGCGTTTTTAATAAATTTTACTTGACATTTTAAGTCTTTGTTGAGAATGTTGGAACAGTAAAGGTAAGTAATAATTTAATTACTTACGTCGGTTTTCTTTGCGACAGTGGTAACGACCCGGACGAGCCAGCCCAATCATGCTGTAGACAAAACTGTCTACAGCGTGGCTCTACCACTCAAAATGTACGGAGGGTGAGAGTTTTGGAAGCCCAAATCAGAAAGAAAGAAACATTTATTCAACAAAAATCAAAACAAACAAACCATAAATCCCTATTCCTTTGCTTTAAGTTTGGCAATGCGGTAATGATATGATATGAACTGCACATGTTAAAGAAAGATTTCGGTTGAAGTTTTTACGACCGGCCACTTGCCTGACGTTATCCCCTCTGGGGTAAAACACCCAGATCCGAAACAAACATTTGTAGATCATACAAACATTTTGTCTCGGTGCGGGAATCGAACCCACGGCATCTCGCTTCACGGCTACTCACAGCGCCACGGAGGCTGTCAAATTAAATTTAAATAAATCTATAATATGTCTAATTTTAAATATTGTCATTTCATTTTGGCGTTTATGAGATACTTTTGTTACCTACTTTTAACATTATAATTTTTGCTCAAGGAAATAATAAATATATTACGAGAATCGTAAATAATTGAGTGCATACACACTTATACAGGGCAATGGGGAGTGACGCGATATGAATTGCTCAGTGAACTATAAAACGTTAGGGGGTCACCGGGACATGTCCAACGTAAATTATTATTACAATACGTTATCAAATTATACTGAGTGAATTCCTAAAACTCCATTTTTTATAAATGAATAAAATTATCAGAAAGAATCTCCTATTAAAAGATTTTAATTTTTTTTACGCTTTTTTTAAATACAGAATTAGTTATCGACTAACATCATGAATATTTATTACTCCAAGAGCATTTTAACTTTTATTTCACTTTTAACAATTGAGATAAAATATAGTAATAAAATAGGAATCACGGAACGATAGCGGGAATTAGTCATTCTGGCACCGTGTCAACACCGACCAAATTAAATTATAGTCTCGTCTTAAGAGTTCGACTATTGTTTGAAAATGATTATCAAAAGCACCGATGTGTCTTTAATTTCTTGGAACGTTTATTAACACATTCGGTATATTGAAAGCGCACGATTAAAATTTTCATTTTCAACAATTTGTAGAGATTAAGATCGCGTCGAAAAATATAGTGTTGTTAACATTCCGCCGGTGATGATGTTGATTTTTGGCACAGGAAAAAATTTAATGTGTGGTAATTTTATAGTCGTCAAGACAACAGTCATATTATGAGAACGCATAATTGATTAGTAGGACAGCTGTTGTGGGCGTGCTTCTACCACTTAACATTGTTCTACAAAACTAATTTATGTGCTCGCCTTTATGACACATCTTTTAGCGTTGTAACGTGTATTTTTTCTGTAAATTGTTTCGGAAGGGGTTGTTTATAATACGACGGCGCGATGGAGTTTGCTATAGGCGAAAAACTTTTTCCATACACTTCTTCCGAAACATAAACTCCCACCCTGATTACAGTTTGTACCATAATGCGAAATATCAGCGAATTGTTTAAGGCAAATTGATGCTTGCGATCTGCCGAAAACAAAAATAAAACGTACAAGTATTACGATTATACCGTATAGTATAATAATATAAAAGTTATTGTGTTCGAGTTGGTTGATATTATATCAGTTTAAGAATTACTTATACAGATATAATATTATAGTATAGGCCTATAAACAAGGAAGTGGTTCACCTGATGGTAAGTGACCTGTACCGACCATGAACAATACCAGAAGATTGATGGACGCGTTGCCGACCATAAAGGAAAAGGATAAATAAGAGATTGGGAAGGGAAGGGGGATTTGAGCCTCCGAAAATCCCACTCGTACAAACGCAACAGCAAGCTGCTATTTAAGTCGGTTTCCTGTGAGACAGTGGTAACAATCCCGTCGAGCCAGCCTATTTATGCTGAGACAAAACTGTGTACAGCGTGGCTCTACAAGTCTGTTGTTCCTTGTTCAATTTGGACTTGCAACATTAATGTGTGTCTATCATCAGACATTTAGGGAATGTCCGAGGCATTAATATGCCACATTAAGCCGGTGCATACAGTTTTATGATAACCCGGACAAGCGCATCCCATGAAGGGAAGGCTTGTTTGTATTACGAGCGTCTAACTAATAAACACATCTTAATTTCTCGTTGAGTAGTGGGCTATTAAAATAAAGTTTTAAAATATGGAACGCCAGATTTTATTTACGTCCTTAGGATTTATGGGATTCGGGTGAAGTGACGCAGCGGTGGAGTGGTGGTGTGCAGGACGAGCGAGAGACGAGCGCAGCCGCGTGCCGACACATACCTCTGAGGACGCGACTATGACACACCGATGACGGTTATATTTTCCAGACGATTTATTGCATTATAAGAGTAGCGGGTGCGTGCCGTTAATACGCTCACAGATACATAAATAGTATTGATCTTATTTTAATGTCTTACAAGACAAGTGATGACGTGTATAATTGTTAAAACATGTCCCTAATACTGCCCTATTCGGTCACAACACTTTTCATAACTATGTAATTGATGGGTGCTCTCTCCCGGCTGCGACGTTGGGCTATAATCTTTATTTTTAAGTGTTCCCGAACGTATATTTGGGTAGGTGTGCACCGCTCACAAATCAGATGGTTCATTGCGCATTATTTTCTCGACACGATCGCGGACACCTCATTGTTTTGAGTTTTTCCGGCGCAGCTAAATCAAGCTCTTAATTGAAATAATATCACTTTAGTGGCCGCATAAAGTCATTACACTGAGTCGAGAACAAAAGCTGAATTTCGTGTTGAAACCGCAAAATATTGTAATGCGAGATTCTTATAGGTATAATTATTTAGTTGACTCATTTAGCTGAAAAGAGGACGTTGGTTTATCGTAAATAAGTTGAAAACAAAGCCTCACCTGCGATTATCCTTTCATTTACAAACATTATTGTCATGTTTAATGAATGCGAGGTGAATTCCAAACCCATCAATTTAGGGCTGATTTTCATGATTCAGTATTCTAATTTTGTCTTCGTGTAGCTCTCTGTGCGTTTTCGGTGAAATATATTTTTATCTATGTGTGATACATTTTTAATACGGCAGAACGAAGAATAGCCATAATGCGATGTATCAGAAATCATAGCGTTGGCTCGTAAACGAAGTGTGGGGCATCTAGGCATATTTCATATCGAGTAATGGAGAATTTACAGGCTGTCGGAACGAAATGACTCCCAGTGGCGCGGCCGCGACGCCTCGCCATACCGTCGCGATGCTCTGCACGGAAAACAACGCAACTTCAAATTTGCTCTACATCTCTATATCGACACCTTATTTCTTCACTTAATATCTATTTTTTAATTTAATTATTGTAGTGTATGAACATAAAAAAGAACATACGAGTTGACGTTTTGAAATGATGGATTAGTCTTATTGAATTAAATAGAATAGTAATATTTCGTGCTTCGGAGAGAACTGACTCAAAATTGGTTAATATTATTTTTAGCTTTTTAGATTTTCTTGGGTCGCCTCCCCAAAGGGGTTGACGTCAGGCAGGTGGCCGATGGTTCTTAAAACTACTAACCAATTCTTTTTGTAACATGTGTTACAAAACATGTTGCACTGCGAGTGTACTATTTACTGCGAGTGGGATAAGCGAAAATGGAAGAAGATAGGAGATTTCTTGGGGTAGTTTTATTATAGTTGAAAAATATTATTTTACTATTTTAGTAAAATAATTAACAAAATCGATGGCTGTATGTCGAAGTTTGAACCTTTCGCCTCCAGTTTCAGCCCCCTTAGGGGTGTTTTTTTCTTTAAGTTTCAACGAAACCACCACCGAAGTAGATTATATTCAATACAAAAAGAATCATCCAAATAGGCCAATATTTAACGAAGTTATGCGTTTACATACATAAAAAATACATAAATACCAGATTTTGCTCGAGGCTCCGCCCGCGACTATATAATAGACTTTTCCGAAACAAAACGTAGCCTATAACCGTCGTCAGGGTCCCATCTATCTCTACATCAAAATTCATCAAAATCGGTTCAGTGATTTAGGCGTGAAAGCCTAACAAACAAATAGATATTTTTTTCATAAAAAGTATCCTATGTTACTTCTTATACCTCCAAGAATATGTGTACAAAGTTTCATGATGATCGGTTAAGTAGTTTTCGCGTGAAAGTGTAACAAACAAACTTATATTCACATTTATAATAATAATAATAAGGTATGATATTCAGACAGATTGATAACCTCCTCATTTTTTTTTCGTTGGTGAAAATATGCCCATCGAAATGCAATTTATACTTGTTTTGCATCACCTTTTAATAATACAACAATATGATTGCGTACTTGCGAAGTGAACATCGTAGAACTCAGTGTGGACCTTTCCGCGAGCGTCCAGAGCTCGCGCGGTCACCGTTATTATTTATATCCTCCAGAAAAGTACATTTATAACAATATTACTGCGGACCGCGCCCGCCCTCCCAAAATGATTTTCCCATTTTCCCAAGATTGCAGGTATATTATATTTCATGATGGTTATTTATGGTGCGACTTTTATTACAAATGCGTGCGATGTCTCTATCCATTTTTTATTGCCGCCGAATTATTTGATGGAAATGTTATTTTGTGACAAATATTGATAGCGCTATTTATTGTTTGTTTCATTTTACAATAATTTTTGAATCCTTTGTACTTAATGTCTGTATATTTAAAGACATGTCGCATCGATCTTACGACGTGTGAAGGATAATGTGTTTTAGCGATTCATAATTTTGCAAATGTCGTAGTGTTCTCAAGAGACGGATATATCCGTCAGACGCGGCACCCTCAGTTTTCCCGGACTTGGTCCAAGGCTTTACGAGGCTCGTGGGATTGCCGGCCGCCGATCAACTCTATCCATAACCAATAATCATAAATAAGCGTAGGGTGGCGATCAGCGCCTTGTTCTCGCACAATCCTACACGTTATATGTCAGCAACACAAACATATTCCAACAATGTAATTTTTATACGGAGTAACGCTACAGTGATACGATTGATGACTTTAATTATCTATGAAAGTATTGTCTCAAATGAGAGCTCATTTGGGATGGTATCGCTATAGATCGTTATCGGCTATCAAGAGTCACCAGGTAGCAATTTGCGGCATCTCCTTTGATCCCGCACCTCTCACCCTGAAGACTTGATAATGGAATTTGTGATAATATATATGACAATAGCCTATTTATTTTCTCAAAAGAAAATATTTCCCAACGAGTGGTTCAGTTCGACTATAGTTTATTTTTACTCGAAGCTCGCGATCCCGCGCATCTCTCCCTATTAAATTTTGTTTGCATTTATTTTAAAGGTGCGACGCTCGAGGAGACGTGGTATGTGAAAAATTACACCTCAGCCCAATATTTATGGTTGATATTCGGCAGCGGTTCCTTTGTGAGATGAGGGTGTATAAATAACACCTCTTATCGCGTGGGAGCTTACCCTTAAATGGGATTTATTTTAATTATTTATCGGTGACGATTTAGTTGATTAAAATATATACGTATTTCTTTAATGACTGTACTGTCTGTATCTGTACTTTAAAAACCATTTGTCATTGCAATAATGTAGACTCAAATTGAGTAGTTAAACTATTAGTGAGTCACGGCGCGGCGGTACATTTGTGTTTAAACACAGTAAAGAACTTAATGAATTATTGTGAAAAGCGGGAGTAGCTACTTTTATTTATAGCCGCACATAATCGCCGAGTATGATCATAAATTAGTTCTATATTTGGGAGCGGGTTGTTTTGCATACAGACACGAGACAGGCCGTCTGCACATGCGTGCGACATCAATCTCAATTCCGAAATATTTTTCCGTCTGCGGCGCAAAGTCGCTCGTCTGCTGCATTCCCGTGTTCAAATTGTACCGTTGCAACTTGGACCATGGACACTGGAAGGTTGTTTTTTGATAACTCTCACAAAATGGACTGGCTTTTTATCTGACTTAAAAGAAGGAGGTTCTCGATTCTGAATATATGTTGTTTATGTCTGTTCACAAAAATGGATCGATTTTGATGATAATTTTTTATTTGATAGGGTTTAACGATAGTTCCATTTAATTTGGTTAAATCTGTACCCCAAATTACAAAAAGGAAACGAGTTGCATCTCTGCCTACCCCTTCGGGTATACAGGAGTGGGCTTATGTTATGTGTTATAATGGCGGATTTGCTAACAAGTAAATTAAAACAAACGGTAAAAAATTTAAGGGGGATGATCACAGCGCGAGTCCGACTCGCTCTTGGTACTTTCCTTATAACAGAGGCCGGCAAACCAGCATGTGGATCACCTGATTGTAAGTTATCTACACCACCCATGAATATCCACAATACCTACCTAAGGAATCATAGATGCGTTGCTGACCTTAAAGGAAAGGGATAACTAAGGTATTGGGAAGGGGGATTTGGGCTCCGGATATTTCACTCACCATACGAAACGTAACAGCAAGTCGCTACTTCACGTTCTTCTGAGAGACAGTGGAAACGAACCCGTTAAGCCGACCCATTCATACAGTAGACAAAACTGTCTACAGCGTTGCTCTACCACATAAATCAATTTTTTATCCCTGTTCATCCTTATTAGCTATAATTCACATAATCTGCGCGACTTTATGTAAAACATGGTTTATCTTTAGTTCAAATAATATTCTATTAAAACATCAATGAAAATCAAGCAAGTCATTTTGTCAGGACATAGAAAATAAGAAGAATATAGAATATGAATTAATCACGAAAGAAATATTACTCCGACCACACTAGTAGATGATGGGTCCTGGATGAGTTGTGGCTGGTACTCTCCCAAGAAATTTATAGTATTCTGTCTTTGATATATGGGTTATGTTGCGGTAGGTACTATTTAAGTATTTATATTTTACACTGAACAAATAATTGCACGTCTGCTTTACGTACTAATTTCTTTATAGCTCTGCCTATTAAAATATTAATTATATTGCGGACTCTTTTTATGAATTAGCATTATACTTTAAAATATTAGAAACGAGGTCATTAGTATATTTATCTTGGCTTGAACTATTTGTCGAAGATGGACATTTAAGACGCCTATCATTTTAAATCGTTAAGATGGAACGTCAGCACTAGCACGCGTTTTTTTTAGATTTCTACATAATAACGATAAAAATTTACATATACACGGAATAATAACAATGAAAATTATAATTATTGCTTTAAGAGTTACCTATTAAAATTGCCCAAAATTACTAATTTGAGAAGAAATAAAATGTTATGACAATTATATTTTATAAAAGCTTTGTTGACGATGTTATGTATATCATATAAACAATAATTGTTTTTGCAAAATATATAAAGGTTCAAGCTGCAATTTCAAAAAACCATAATAAGTAAATTCGTGGGTTAGTGCTGACGTACGCAACCGAGACAGGGAGACCGCGACGCGTGTCGCAGTCAGGCGATAGCGCCGATTCCGCTTTGTATGAAATTGTGTGGAAACGGTCGTGTGTCGTGGTACCCTGTCTCAGTCGCTCAAAACCGTACCTATACAATTCAATACATACAAAGTGGACGTATCACTGTCGTCGTGCGTCGCAGTCTCTAGTCTCGGTGCAAGAATTATCTAAATTTTTTGACGTTTTATAGATAGTAATTTACTACATTATTATTAAACTTTATTTGTCCCTTGCGTAAACTTTGCTAACATTGCATTGTGGTTGGTATACAGGCTGGTAAACGGTTTTGTTTATAAGCATTTATGACGAGACGAGTCGCTTGCGTGATGGTAAGTATCACGCCTGTCTATAAACACAACCCACCCCAACCAGAACTTTGAATTATGAAGTACTGCATCGCAATGAACTGCGCTCGTCACCCCGAGATACACAAAAGTACATTCACACTATTGCTTGGCGGTAGAAGTAGACAAAGCGGTGGTACCTATCCACATGGCTTCACACATACGAGGGCCCTACCATGCATATAATTTTCCACTAGTGATAAGTCAGAGTGTAAATATGCCATCAACAGCTTAGGCCCAAAGCCAACCCTACCTGCACGTGGTACACTCTGCTGATTCACGGACGTGGCAATGACGAAACTTGGTTTCATAGCGGGTTGTGGGGGTCAGGTCAGACGACGGGACACCCCATATAAAACCAAATACTTACTGTCAAATCTATGATACAAGAAGGTGGACCCTGGAACTAAGTTGGGATAACTAACGCCAGGCAGAAAGAAAGAAAAAAGTGATAAGTCTAGCATCAAAATTCTTTATAAGTGAAAAGTTCCAAACATGTACTGCCAATGTACGTTAGTTCTTATGTATTTACACATGAATCTCCGAGTCCCTTGTATATTTCGGTTGCCGGCGACCAGTGGACAGTGCGTATTGAGTTTAAGACTATATATAATAAATATAGTCCTTGTAATTAGGTCGGTGAGTAGCCGGCTGCGAAGCGAGAGGCCGTGGGTTCGATTCCCTCACCGAGACAAATGTTTGTGTCATCCACAAATATTTGTTTTGGGTCTGGGTGTTGTGGGATTAACCTGTTAACCTAGTGTGGGGTCAGGACTATGTGCGTGACTGTTAGGTGTATTTATTTATTTATTTCACACACTAAACATGGATGCTTCTATTCTACTCAATATTGGTACTTAGGTCAATCCAGCATAATATTCCATATCTATCAAACTACAAGCCTCACAAGCATTTAGTCATTATTACTTATTGTTCCTTATTCGACGTCAGCATATGACTAGTTTTCCACGTAACTGAGAGACGGATGGTTGGGGTTTACACGGCGGAATAATGTCTCGATTACCGATCTAGTATGGTACAAGTCACAAGTTACCACTGACTTTTATATAGCAGGCACTGGCAAACAAGCATATCGGTCAGCTTTATTTTATTAGCCTGACAGATGAAACAAGCAGATTGCTCGCCTGATGGTAAGCGCCACGCTTACCTATGAATTGATGCAATACCACACAGAACCTTGACATTGGTTTTGCGCTCGTCATACCGAGATATAAGATGTTAAATGCCCAGTTATTTAACTGGCTGAAATATTCTTTTAACCGAAACACAACAGTGTTTACACACTGTTGCTTAGTGGTAAGAGTATTCAAAGCGTATGGTACCAACCCAGATGGCCTCTCGTATACCAGGGACCTACTAAACCTGATGGTATGTGATATCTACGGCCCATGAATACCGAAAGAATCATGGGTTCGTTGCCATGTTGCTGGTTATGAAAAAGAATGAGTACTGAGAAGACAGCGCAGTGATTTGGACTTTCAGGTCACTTAGCATAAGCCCATGAAATACCTCACGCGTGCGAGAGAAAGAGTTTGTAGCGTAATGACTCACAAAGACTAAGAGATCGGATATTATGAGATAGCATAAGAAAATGAGACGGCATTATTTTTTTCCTGTCCTGAATATAAGGGTTATGTGAGCTTCGATATACATATAGAGATAAGCAGGTAAAACGTGATTTACGATAAACCGAATTAATAAATTATCTTGAGTCACTTATGTTAAGCCCGCAAGTACAATTTAGTGATTTTGTCATGCTAGGATAGAAAAAAGATACATTGCATGGTAAGTATTATTGAAACCTTATCTGGTGCATTTATTTTTATAGCGATTTCCTCTAATATTGTACCAAACTCGCATCGAATGAGTGGCGGGGCTGGCTCGGCTAGGGGAAAATGATTGACGGCTTGGAGAAATTTCATTTTGCGGCTTGTTGAGGACTTGTCGATGGCACATCCAAGTCTCGCTGCGGACTTGATTACCTCCTCAAGTACTTTTGTGTTGTGGCTCTCGTGTCACACTTCATTTCATTCATTTTGTTACGTTATTTACGAGTGATTGGACTTAGAGAGGCCTTGTGTCTTATGAATTAGTCTGATTGAATAAACATTGGGATAAGAGCATCGGTAGGAGCATTAAAATCTCTGGTACGGCTAGGGCTTGGATCAATATCGTGTATCAAAAAAGTATGTGTCCAATTAATTATAACTATTCTTAGAATCCATCGCAGTTTTGATATGTCTACATTTAAACAATCCCCAATACGACCTTTTTGTGCTCATTCAAATGTCATATAATTTTGCATACAATATTTTCTTATGGAGAAATGAGAACATCGCCTTGACAGGAGAATTTAATAATGACAAAATAATACAAGGCAAGTTTACGGGTAGCCCTTTCTGCTGTCCGTCATACGGAGCGCTATTCATGCAAATAATAATATTTCTGGGATATTTTCCGGCCGCCTAACCGATGACTAATTTATTTACACGAACCCATCTGCTATTTATGTTCGTACCATATTATTCAGAGTCAAAAATAATCTTGAATGAAAGAGAATTATAATTTTGATTGACCCTTATTTCCATTTTGTACGTCACAGTTCACATATGGATTCAATTGATTGAATACAATAGAAAGCATTGCTCAAGTGTGATTGCGGACACGATGACAAATGTTTATCTCTTCATCTCGTGCTCAGAGATTAATGGGCGAGAAAGGTCTCGCGCGCTAGACAAAAACTGCCGCCTGCGCGTACGCAACAATTCACTAATACCGCCTGCGACTCGCCGCGTAAACGTTCATGCGACATCCATACATCCTGCTGTAACCAATGCCGCTTATTATTTATCTGTCCACAATGCTATCGCATTAAACACGTATCTGAACCACGATTGACGCTATATTTAACCTATTGTCCAGGTATCAAAGGTCATATTCCTATCGCGACGTTACTCTATAAGATGTTATTCGACTCACCGGCGCAGTTAACAAAGACAATAATGACATGATCTTAATGTAAGAACTATAGTTTGATCTAAAATTATATGAGATGAAAGGGAATTTTGAGCTTGATACAAAAAATATGACAAAAGTGTAGCATTGTGTGAGTGCAGTGCTTTGTTGGACACAAAACAATGTTAACACGAGAGCATTCCGCTCGATTAACGTCATAAATGAGAGAAATGTCGCATCAAAAGAATAGCAGGTGTGCTCTATTATTATAATTTGTCATTTGTTCTCATTCCACGTTAATGTCCTTTTGTAATTTGTACACTATATCTATCTTCTTATGGTTCGTATTGTATACTAATTATATTTTTTTGAATTAATTTGAGGTGTCGATGTAATTATTAACAACTATTATATGCTTAAGGTCCATTAACGCTACTAAATGTGTCAATTACTTGTAGTTTATTGCATACCGGTACTTATATGTGTAATTGGCTACAACGATGTTAAGACACAAAGTGATCGAAAACTGTTATTTCGCACATGTGAGGACTATTCTTAAGACAATAATTATTTATTGGAATACTTCTTTGAACCTTTATAAGTTCATAGCAGGCAATATTAACATACATAGCACCATAAGCTAGTATAATAATATGGATATATCCTTTACGATATCTTTTACATAAAAACACAATATTGTCATAAAAAGCTATTACACTTCAAATACGTTACGAGGGAAATAATAAAGTGAATACCATTATGATAAATGAGCGCAGTTAACATATAAATTATTGTTTCACAAATGAAACAAACTTTACAAACCGTTAGTTGAATGACAATGACCAAATATAATCCAAATCTAAACGCCACAGCTTAACTAACGGAATATAAATGTGTGGCTTGGTGCTGGAGGCTTGTGAACTGAGGACGTGATGCGTTGTTATTAACACAGCCGTGCATTAATGAACAATACTTATGAGCTGCGGCCTGCATCATACTTTCACATAACCCGGCCGTGTCAGCTCACGACGCCTCTTCGGATCCGCTAACCTGCTTATACCGATCACGTATTCGCATACGGTAAAATATTTTGAATCCATAACTCGTGCACGAATATGTTTTTAAGTGGACATACAGCAGGCGGGCGGTGTGGCACTTATGCCTTATTAGACGACTTTTATAGTTCAAAATTATACAATTTCATCTGCAGGGCGTATGTTTTATTGAAATCGAGATAATTAATCGACAATTACGATGCTGGACGCTATGGCCAGAGGTATACCGCTGTGCGCGCCGGCCCCCGCCGCTGCTTAGGAACTAAAATGTCGCTTATAAATCGAAGTGCTCTCATGCGGCGCGGCGCGGCACGGTCGAGGCTCCAAAGTACAACACTCGTACCGCGCCCGCGCCACGGATAAATATTGACATTTATGCACATATTGCTCCATATACGATTTTATTATTGTAAAATATGAAGCCAGCGAGCAACGTATATCTACTCTTTAAGTCGATATTGTCCGTAAATACCCATAAAAATTAGCATATATACCAATATTACTCGTCGTAAACACAAATTACATGGATGTTTAGTTACAAAATGTCTTTGTTTATACTTTTCAATTTATTGTTGAACCAGCTTTTGCTCGCGGCTCCACGCGCGTGTATGTATGTCTTTTTCCGGAACAAAATTTATTTTTCTGGGACAAAAGTACTATTTGTCCTTCACCAGGATATGATCTCCTTATCAAATTTCGTCAAACCCCGTTAAGGTATTTAGCTGTGAAAAGTAACAGACAGACAGACAGACAAAGTTACTTTCGCATTTATAATATTAGTATGGATTACAAAATACGCTTATTTAATGAATATATGATGAGCGAAAAGCATCGTGTTCGTAGAAAAAAGACATTGTATTGCCTGATTAGGAAAGTTGTATGAGTAAGTGTTTATTACGCTAGTACTAATAAATTTTACCAGAAGGATGTGAGGTTTCCCACGTGGTGGGCGGCATGTGGCGACAGCAGCACGTTGATCTGATAACATGCCCTCTAGACAACATCCAGGCTTTATCTGCAGACGTGAAATCAATTGAGCTCGCGGAATTATCGCATTGCAATGTCCGAGCTTTGCCTAATTGGACATTTCCTTGTACAGATATTACAATTTTAATTATAAATTATACTTACTTCAGTTCTAAACTCAGTGCTTGTCACAACGATGTAATAAATAGAAGCATTTTACGAGAGCGCGTGTAGACCTATTGTCATGGTTTAAAAATGACGCGACGGTATATCAACCGAAATATAAAACTGCTTAAATCACAATTAATCACCACTTTAGCCAGAATTTAAGTCATTTGTTTATAACAGTGCTATTATAGACTTAAACAGAAAGGCACAAGATGCTTTTTTGGGAACAATGCTGTCGTCATATGCGGTAGCAGGAAATACCGCAGCGGCGTCGTGTTAACAAAAAAATCTAAAAGCACACATTATACTGTTAACTGCGATTTAACTCATTTCATATTTGAAACGACTGGTGTTGTCTGATGGCACTTCATTTTATCGTATAATTTATTAGATCAACTTAACGGCCCCGCTGAAAACGTATTTGTTTATGACAGCTGGTATTAACTTTCACTGATATTTTTAACTAAGATAACAAAAAATATAACTGAAGAGACTACAATAACTTAATTAAACGATTTACGACCGAAACAAAATTCTGAAAGAAATGGTATCGATATGTGCATGGCATTTTATATTTTTATAGACTTATTACGTGTGATGTTATATAGGACATGAAAACTATCAGTTATTACAAAAGTTAAATATTTCATCATCTTGATACCGATACTAGTCAATTTTCAAATTTTCTCTCCCTTAAGCTGACTTGCACCATTGTGCAAAATCTTGGAAGGCTAGTCGCTCACATGTCAAGGCAAAACCAAGACTAGCAATAGCAACATCAATATTATTACAATACGTTAAATGTCATATGATGTCATATGATATGACACTTTGCTGACAGAAACGAGTGTCTTAAAACAAGTTTAGCAGATAGTGGCGCTGAATATTTGAGTCAGCTCTCATGATTCACGACCTTCACGACCATCCAGAGTTAGAGTAGGTTCCTTAAACATGTATCCCATGATACTAAAACTAAAAGATGACACCAGTTATATCTAGTTGTAAAGTTGTACACGAAATATAAAGTTTATCTCAAAACAAGATTTAATGACATTTACAAACTGAATGGGTAATCTTACAACGTTGACGTTTGTCGCATTAAAAATGTATAAGTCGACCTCCTTTAATATTTATAGGCGAAGTAACTCGCCATTTCTGTAAATATGATACGTCTGCGTCACTCAGAATTTATACATGATCTTTTTTTCTAGTAATGCAGTAAATCTGCATTACATATTTGCACCATTATAGAGAAAACAGAAAATTCGGTTAAATATATATCGTATTTGGGAAATCCTTTGTCATAAAAGTAATGGAATTACCTTTGAAAATGATGTTAATATTCTCGATATTACAAAAACTTTTTCTGTCTGGCGTAATCCCGGCTTAATGCCAGGGTCCACCTTCCCATTAAGATTTGACGGAAGATTTGGTATTATGTGGGGCGACCCGCCATCTGACCCCCACAACCCGCAACGGGAACCAAGTTTCACCATTGCCTCTTCCATTAATCAGCAGAGTGTACCACGTGCAAGTGAGGTACGCACTGAGCCTAAGATGTTGGTGGTCCACTCTTAGGGCAAGTAGTTGACTGTGAAGCGACAGACCGCGGGTTCGGTTTTGGGTCTAGGTGTTGTGAGGCCATAAGTCCTAAGGTTCCTAATACCCAGAATACAGTTACACGATCTTAAAGTCTAGCACTACAGCTACAGTTTAAAAAACAACCGACAACTAACCTCGTGCCATCTTCCACAAAACGTGAGGGAATAGACCGTGGAGATATCAAGTGACCTTTCTTTATTAGCGTTACTGACGAGACGAGCAGATCATGCCTGTCCATAAATAGAAGTAATACCAATCAGAACTTCGAATTATAAAGTACAGCATTGCAATTGTCTGCGTTTGTAACCCGGAGACACAAGATGTTAAGTCTCAGAATGCCCAGTAATTTCACTGGTTTAATCTTTTTCATACTAGAACAACTGGACCTTTAATATGTAGAAATTTTACAAATAAGTATTGTCTATTTAATACTATTGACTATTCAAGTTAAAAAAAATACAATCGGGGACTGACAAAACAATCTATACACACCAACACACAATAAGGGTTCCAAATTTTAGGCATGTGACTCTAAAACACTTTGTATTTGCATGCGTCTTACAAGACACCAGGAGGCCAATTCTCGTAATTTTAAATGTTCAAAATATCATTCCGATCTAGTCTCAGCGTCAAGAAAGTTGCAAATGGCATTCTCATAAACCAATAATCAACGTCAAATGTGAACATAGATCGTAATAAGATTGAATGTAGAATAAAAGTTGACTGAAGTCAAAACGGTATAATGCTATGATGTAATGACTAGATCGGAATGATATTTTGAACATTTTAAATTACGAGAATTGGCTTCAAGTTCTCTTTAGAAATTCTTAGCGAGCCTATTACAAATTAAAATGTTAAAAGTAAGCCACGAACGAAAATAGCTAACTGTAAATAATTTTGATTTTACAATCAGCCGCGTTTCCATGAAGTATTTAAACGACATGTTTCTGTCTAATGATGATAAATTATTGTTTTAAACGTATGCCATCTGAGGTGACTCAATAAATTAATCCTTGTACTGTCAGACTGAGATGACAATTAAACGGCAGAGGGAAATTACTACACAATGTGTGGAGTATATCATGCGATGACGTATGGCCTCCCCGTCCGACTTATTGCAAATGTGGGGCTAACCCATCATACCCGGACTATTTCATAGATATACAGGATGTTAGGTAAATATATTTACGTTACGGGTATGCTGTTTACCAACTAGTATTTTAGTACTACGATTTAAATTATGCGCTTCGGCATTCTTCGGTCTGTCGAATATCGGTACTGATTTTTGTTAAAATTATAATAATATAAATTAGATGCAAAAGTATATAAAATCAATAAAGTTGTGTGTGTAGTACAATTTCTTCCACGCTATATTTTTCAAGCAACACAGGAGTTTATCTATCTGATACGTAGATTTTTTGTTCATAGTTTGACCATGTTTTTATATGCATATTTTTTACAGCGTGATCCGATTTTGGTGACACTTTTTTATCTGGTATTTTTTATACTTCAGATTTATCTCATAAAAATTTTAAGGAATAAATCCTGTATATTGCATGACGAAATCTTTCATCCTCGATTTCCATCCACTCATTAGGGATGGAATTTCTTCTTTAAATTTAAATGAAATCAACTGTTTCAAATGAAAATCATCCAAATCGGCGCACATTGGGCAGAGTTACGCGTTAGTTTTTAAAGAAGGTGAGATATAGGATCTCACGAAAGCCATGGCTTAAGAATAGCTATGGATCAAAATATATTCAGAATAATTATAAAATCTCAATATTGTTTTAGTGTGGTATTGAAGTGTAAATTCCAACAACATCTTAGGCGAAAATTCAACCTCACCTGCATGGTACACTAAACTGATTAACGGATAAGGTGATGACGAAACTTGGTTCTCGGTTGTGGAGGTGAGACAGCGGGATGTCCCACATAATATCAAATCTACCGTCAAATCATGATGGGAAGACGGCCCCTGTCATTAAGCCGAGGTAACGACGAGCAAAAAGAAAGAATTTTGTTATGGTATCGTTACTACAAAATCCGCAAGGCAAGTTTTATGACACCACAGCATATTTTCTTAATTAGCACAGAGCGATTAATATCCGTTTCCGCGATTTTCAAACAAAGAAATTCGTTTAAAGTTGTTCGGCTATACATTCCGGTCCTATTATTTTTAGTTTGTGACGTTTTCATCGCCTTTTAATGTCTAAGTTAATTTTATTTGAATTACAATAAATATTATTATTCTACTACTATTATAAATGTGAAAGTAAAATACAAAGTAAACTCACAAAAAAGAAATAGTATAAATGTGAGTTTGGATGTTTTTAAGTTTGGGATTTGGATATTTGTTAGTTAATCACGCGTTAACAGGTTTTGAATGAAATTTGGCAGACACATAGACCATGACCTGGATTAGAACATAGGCAACTATTTATCCTGGAAAATACCATTTACGCGGGCGAAGCTGGGAGTAAAAACTAGAAGTGGAATATATTACTATTAGGTACAAACGAGTAGCCTAAATAATTAGTAGGCGATTTTATTTTTTAATTAAGTGTGTTCCACTTGCATTATGTACCTATAGCCCTGTACTCTTAAAGTATTTATCCAATAAAGATTAGCATACAGATGATAGCTTACACCCAAGTAACTTCATTCATATTTGGAGACATCCTGTGTATTTTTCGCTACCTTGGCGTTAGTAGAACGCTTATGACACTGCGATAGGAATGTGTATAATGAGCTTCGCGATAACTTATACAGTAGGTACACGTTTATTTGCACTTTTCGGAATTTCATTCAGTCCCCTCTGCCAGTTGTAAAAAAGAAAACATTAAATTAATTAACGCCACATTGCCCGGCCAATGATCTATGGTCGATGCAACGTTTATATGTACTACTCTATCATATTAAGTTACACTGAACATTTTATGTGTTTATAAAATGGCTTCTTTGGTCTTGTAGTAGCGTATTTAGGAATCGTAAAGCCCTGGGTTAGTCAGTGAACCAAAATTAGTATAATTTTTAATTTAAAAAATCACATGTGTAGTCCGGGATTGGAATTTGTGCCCGTAGTGTGATAGCCCCCCCTTATCACAACGTGAGACGAAAATAAGCTCAGTGAACTGTGGTATACTAGGTGCAACTCTGCCTACCCCTTCGAGGATATACATCTAGGATACAGGCTTACATTATATGTTTACTAAGCGGAAAAGTGTTATAAGTAGTAGAGCCACACTGTAGAGAGTGTTGTCTACAGGATGAATGGGCCGACTCGATCGAGATACTCTCACAGAAACCCGACGAGAAGTCGTTTCTACGTTTTGAACGGTGAGTGAGATATCCGGAGGCTCAAATTCCTCTCCCCTTCCCTATTTCTTAATTATCCTTTTTCTTTAAGGTCGGCAAGGCATCCATGATTCCTCAGGTATTATGGATGTTCAGGGGCGGAGGAAATCACTTACTATCCAGGTGGCCCACTTGCTCAAGTTATTATTTTGACACACACATTTCCACACAGAAATTGGTGGATAAAGATATGATATTTTTAATATAACCATCAAGATAACAAAAATGTTTATGGTAATGCCATTTATCCGAGCGGTTACAGATTCATAATAAAATGATATCCATGCATTGTAAAATAATGACATACACGTATCTCCATTATTATTTTTCACATTTCACGTGGCCATCAACGTGGGCTGAAGCGTCAGCATATCATATGAATCTTATTATCATTTTATTAGATCGTTCATAAGTATATTCATGTGTATTTTGTAACATTCATGATTTTTTAATAATTTTAGTATTCAAGTCCTTCAGTCGGCTGTTGAATATTGTGTAATCGTATTTGTTTAAAACATTACAACTGCCTTAGTAGTAGACTGCCTCGGTGGCGCAGTTGTAATTCGTAGGCTGTACGACTGCTGTGCTGAGGTCTCGGGTTTGATCCCCGAGTCGGGTTAACGTGATATTAGACTTTTCTATTTTGAAATGCTCAGTATCAGCCTGGAGTTTGGAATTGTACCCGGTATGGCGATAGGCTCGCCTCCTATTACATCATGGAACGGAAATAAGCTCGGCTAAATGTGGGAGGTTACACCTCTACCTAACCCTTCGGGGAATACAGGCGTGAGTGCGTATGTATGCAACTGCTTTAGTAACGTTTGTTCTTACTTTTTGACTGACGTTAATCTTCATCATCATGTTCATCTTCTCATACCAAAGATTTGACGGTATTTGGTATTAAGTATATGGGGCGACGCAACCGACCTAAGATATCCAGAGGCCTATATCACCCTTCCCAATTTCTTAATTATCACGTTAATTAAAGATTTGCAACGTGTCCATGATTCATGTAGTATTGCCGGTGTTCATGACCGGTGGAGGTACTTATCATCAGGTGATCCACTTACTCGTTTGCTGGCCTCCGTTATACAAATAACGTTGTGTACAGTCAACGACAAAAGCCAATGAACGTGGACAAAACTCCACAAATCGTGTACTTCATAAGCATCAAAAGTAGCTGATCAACTACCGCAACATAAAGCGGTGACTACCTCACGGTTACAAATGTCGTGAACGCCATAGTCTCGAATTTGCTGAACACGCTCATAATAAATAATTAAATAAGGCCAACTCTGGGCCGATTTATATGATTATTTTGTATTCTATAGGGTTTAACCCAATAATTATTTCATTCAAATTTGGTAAAAATCTGATGACGGAGGACCAGGTAAGAAATAGAAACTCATTAACGGATAACAGCAAACACATCGTGGTAGGTAATTAGACATATAATTCCAACATATGTCTACAACTAAATTCGTACCGAAATCGATTGATAATGTAGTTTCAGTTCCAATCGCGTATCACAGAATACTTAATGGTATCTAAAAGAGTCATAAAACACGTTCGAAAATGTCAGATACTGGATAATTTACTTTATTTTTTATTTAATTTACTCAGGCAATTTAATTATTAAACTGACAATGAAATGAAATGAAAAACGAAAAGTACATTAAATCATCGTATAGCACGTTTAATTAATTGATTTGTCTGTCTGTTTGAAACGGTATACGTGACATTGATTTATTTTTTTAAGTTAAAATCTCATATCGATGGATTTTTCGGTTTTCCATTTATACCTACTTCCAGCGGTACATAATCCTACATACGCATTAACGGTTATAATCCCCGAAGGGGTAGGCAGATGTGCAACCAATACACCCACATTTCGCAGAGCGTATCTCCGTCCCATGATGTGATAGGGGGCGAGCCTATCGCGATCCGGGCACAATTCCAGACTCTGGGCTGATACTGAGCATTTCGTAACAGAAAAACCCAATATCACTTTTACCCCACACGGGGATCGAACTCCAGACCTCAGCTTCAGCCTCAGTCGTAACCTGCACGCATTACAACTGCGCCACCGAGGCATTCTCCTACTATTATTATAAATGTGAAAATTTGGATGTTTGTGAGTTTATGAATTTGGATGTTT
Source organism: Mimas tiliae (assembly GCA_905332985.1). Taxonomy (NCBI): domain Eukaryota; kingdom Metazoa; phylum Arthropoda; class Insecta; order Lepidoptera; family Sphingidae; genus Mimas; species Mimas tiliae. The sequence continues at coordinate 9,644,431 of HG995241.1, forward strand.
GTTAGTCCATCACCCCTTAAAGGCTGAACGGTTTAAGATGGCATTTGGGACACAGGTAGACCATGACTTGGATTAGCACACAAAGTTACTTTTTATACCGGATAAGGTCATTCACGCGGGTGGGACCGCGAGTAAAAGCTAATATAATATATTTTTTCTCATCAGTCAGTTCTTCGTTAAATTACTGGTTTATTTACATAAAACCTTATCCAATTAATATTCGTCTACAAGATACCTTATGTATCGATGTTATTACATTACAATACATGCATTGTTCAAGAATGTTCGAATTTAAATAAATTTCCATTGGTCATGTTTTTCTTTGTGATATTTTCCTTTTAATTTGTTTAAAATGACGTTATAATTATATAAGCTATTTATATTTCATGACATTATACTGTATACAGATATTTCAAAATCCGCTTGCTAGTGCGTGTGTTGATTCTTCTTCCATCTGCCCTTACCCCACTCGCAGTGAGGTCGGCGCAATATAATTTTAACACATGTTACAGAAAGTTTTGGCTTGTAGTTTCTATGACCGGCCGCTTGCCTGACGTCTACCCCTCTGGGAAGAAAACACTCAAACCCAAACATTTGTGGATCACACAAATTTGTCTCAGTGCAGGAATCGAACCTGGGGCCTGTCGTTTCATAGTCGTTTACTCGCCCACTATGCCACGGCTATAGTGCGTGTGTTGATTGGCAGATTTAAAAATAAGATAGTGAAGTACTTACGTAAAAGACCGTCAATTTATTCAAGCTGCGTATTGACACGCAGTCTTACGTGATACAAACATGTCATCACAAAAATACATGCATAACCGCACGGATAAAGAGAGCATCACGTACACCGTACACCACCTTCGACAACCGAAGCATTAAAGTTAATTGTAACAAATAATATGCAATAAATACATGTTATGATGCAAACAAGGATATCGTTGTAGTAGGCACGATGCCCGCAGCTCACGTACGTCAATCCACGTCTAGAATTCTAATATAGTTAAGTTTGTCGGCCGCTATCGACCGACAATTTCATGCTGTAACAATATAGCCAGACCTCCTCCGCGTCCCTCATGTCTTAGCCCGAACGTAGAGAGCCGAATTTATGAAGGAACACCTATAGTTCAAGATAAGTTGGTCGCTGTGTCCGTAGGCCCGCGACCGAGTTTACATGACACGCACTAGTTTTATTACCCTCATGTTTCTAAATGGCCCTCATTTCGTTTCAAACAAATTATTTATATTTTACTACATGGACAGATCGTTTCCCAATCAACTGTTTGACCTAAAAAGCATTTGTGTAACGCAATGAAGCGTTTACAAATTATGCAGATGGTATCGCTGAGGGGTAAATTGTCATACAATTGATGTATGCGCTTTTATATAATTTACTGCTTGTTTTAACAATAGCATGCGTTTATGCTGTTTTATGAGCGGTAGAGCCACGCTGTAGGCAGTTTTATCTACAGCACGAATGGGCCGGCTCGACTGGGTCATTGTTATCATCTCACAGAAAACCGACGTAAATTAGCGGTTAACTGTTGCGTTTCGTACGGTGGGTCAGATAGATATCCGGAGGTCTAAATGTCCCTCGCCTTCCCAGTTTCTTAATTATCCCATTCCTTCAAGGTCTTCAACGCGTCCATAATTAATTGTTCTTTGTGGGTGTACATGGCCGGTGGAGACCACTTACCATTAGGTGACCCGCTTGCTCGTTTGCCGGCCTACGCTATAAAAAATGTCTTATTTATTATTTGATATTTTTTACCGGTTATCGGCAATTAAGGATACCTGATGGTAAGCGATCTGCATTGATTATTGTGTTGATGACCCTAACGGAAAGAAATAAGGATTGGGAAGGAGGATATTTGGGCCTCCGAAAAATCACACTTATCGTACAAAACGCAACAGTAAGCTGTCACTTCTTTCACACTGTCGGCTCCTTCCGCGTGAACAGCCTTTTCCAGGATAAAAAGTAGCCTATAAACGGGACAAAAGGTTAGCCTATAACCGCCCCCAGGGTCTCATCTATCTCAATACCAAAATTTATCAAAATCGGTTCAGCTAATATAGGCGTGAAAGCGTAACAAACTCACATTCGCATTTGTAATATTAGTTAGGAATTACGATATAGAACATTGCACTTATACCTTACATTAGGTATTCATTACACTTCAAAAACAGCATATACTATACGGCCTCTTCTCGATATCTTGCAAATCTCATCTCCATGACCCTTTGTCAGGTCGTTTGCTTAGTTCTTGAGCAATTTATGTTAAATGTTTTACCTCTAACATACTCATTTTATTCCTATTACGTACAAAGATAGTCAGATCAATAATAGATTTTAGTAAATAAATATACTTCGTGGTATTCCGCGTAGAAAGTATGAGTTAGTGTGCATTTTTTAAATCCCCGTACGGGTAAATGTGTACTGTACTTGATGGTAGATAAAGTTTTGTCCACTTGCTCTTATCCCACTCTTAGTGAGGTCGATGCAACATGATTTTTAACACGTTACGGAATGATATGGCTTGTAGTTTTCACGATCGACCGCCTGCCTGACGGCCGTCAGGCCCCCTTTGGGGAAAAAACACCAACTTGGGGAAACAAACACTTGTGGATCACACAAACAAATATTTGTCTCGGTGCAGGAATCGAACCCGCGGCCTCTCGCTTTACAGTCGGCTACTCGCCTAATCGCCACGGAGGCTAATCTATGGTAGGTAAAGTATATACCTAATGTCTACTGACGAGAAACGTTGCGTCGAAAATGTGCTATCGAATACAAAAGTTTAATCAAAATCAGTTCACATTTAGCAGAGATATCGCGTAACAGACATAATAATATAAGCAATTGAGAACCTCTCCTGTAGTAATGAATTACCTTAAGTAAAAATAGAATCAATAAGTTTAACATACAAAAGCATATATAGTTTAATTAGGACATGAACAAAGAACCACTAAATCTTTTTGTAATTTTAAAACAAAGAAGTCGATTGCTCTGAGTATTACAAAATTAGCCTGCCCACGCAGCTTGGAACAAACCTCGTCAATATCAATTAAATTAATAAAACGGTTATAAAATGCCCCAATGACAATAAATATCCACTATTATTGGTCGTTCTGTAATTCGAAACCAATTGAGTTTACTTGAAATACGACCAAAACTTACAACAATGAAGTGAATCATACGGTTAAAAGGGTGTTCTTAAAGAGATGATTTAGAGTTACTGAAGAAACTTTACTTGATGTGGTCAACATATAATTCGATGTAAATTGTATTAAATCTGAAATATAGGTACTATTCATTAAATATTTGGTATTCATTGAGAATTAAATTTTCTTTGGGCAGTTAGAAGTAGAGGTGGTAGAGGCTGCGTTAAAATAATTTTGAATTGATTATTGAATAATTTACTTGACATTTATTTGAAAGAATTCACTATTCTTCTTATTCCTATTTAATAATATGAGTGACAGCTAAGTAATTCAACTTTTAATTGTTCACTAAAACATTGCTTTGCTTATTGATGTATTGTGGTTGGATATATAAAATACCCTAATACCTAAAAATCGGTTAAATCTTACATTGCTTAAGCCGTCTAGTTGTGGTCAAACAAAGGCCAGATTAAAGTAAACAAAAAGATAAATGTCCATAAAGTGTCTCTTGATTTACAATATGAGAGGAATTAAAAATAAGATATACAACATGTCACTGTTGAATCATTTGAATGCACAATATATTACATATTCGTGATGCCAACAAATAGATATCATACAATTAGATACGCAAAGTCAAAAGTGTCACTTCATTGAAGTCACCTTCGATTACATTATTTTGCATTAATTGTAATACATTTTATTACAATTTATTTCGGTAAGTGTGTATGAATCTAAACAAGCGATCATGATGTTGATACGAACTGAAATTCAAATGGCGCTTAAATAAATTGCACAATTTATAACTCACCGATGAAAACAGCATGATTGATCACCTCCATAACTCAATATGAAAATATATACTAATTTCCGATTCTAACCTTAGGTAACGTTAAGAAGGAAAAAGTTATAAAAAATTAATGGATGTCACAGGATATGTGTTCAAGTAAAGCAATAAAAATTTTGGACATACTGTTAAGTCCAGAAGTCGGTTGTACACATGCTCAGCTGTTAAGATGTTGATTTACGTGGGCATAGAACGCGGCCAATTATATTATTAGTGGCCAATTTATCGTTCGTCACATTAACATATGGATGCAAGATGTTAGAGTGAACCATCGCGCAATAGAAAATCGTGACGTAAATATTCGTTCGCACTAATATTTTCACTAAATTTCATCAAAATATTTAAATCACACTCATTATATACCCACTAAGAAAATAACATACAAGAAATGTGAAGACAACTAAACGTAAGGACACGTGTAAAACGGTATTGAAATGACCTGTTTCAGTAATGTTGATGACCTGAAAACGTGTCTTATGGCTGTGGCTGCAACATAATAAACATGAAAAGTGATGTTGACAAACAATAACAGTGAGTGGCTGGTTCTGTGTGGTGATGATTGCTACCAATAATTCGCTTATTCCCACTATCTGCGGGTCAATATTTTCTCATGAAACTCGACGTTTTGTCACACAAAATAACGTGTTTTATCGCCGAACGCTGTTCGCTAAATGTTTTACGGCAATAACAATAAAGAAAAACAAAAGCATATTGTCTCCTCTTCCCGTGCGTGTTTTCTTACGAAAAAGAATCACATATATGTTGTTTTATTAATATTTATTGAATATGCTTAAAATAATTCAGCTACTGCACGTATCATGCCACTACCTGATGATGTATTTGGGACACAATTCGTTGCAGGTAAACATTTGCTAGCCAAAATCGTACATCAGCATATTAATCTTATCTAAAGATCTGTACAAATATTTGAATAACAAATGCGACTATCTTCTAATCTTGTATCAGCTATTAGAAAATTCGTTGAAATCATAGTTATTTATGCGTGTTTGATTGGTTGTGCTCCATGGGAATATTCTTGATGACATCTGTTTTATATAATAATTTCATATCAACGTCGGCGCGGTTGGTGTTCAATGACCGTGCTGGTGCAAACAATTGGCTCTCTGTCCGTTTCTGTGAATCTTCAGACCGCCGTCTTCGCCGACATTCAACAACATTCACTGATTCACAACCAATGAATAATTCCATATTGCCATACCGTAGCCGCTGTGGCCTCTTTAAGCAATCATTTTTATTGTTCATTTAGTTATTTACATACAATAGTTTTGTGCATTTTATTCATAATCTTTGAAACTATTTATAATTACTATTGTAATTTCAATAGAAATAGTCGAACGGTCTGTAATTTATTCAAATGTTTATTCTAATTTCAGAAAACTTTGACCCTTAAATTAACATATCTATTCGAATCGAATGCACGTATAATAAAGCTTAAAAGGAAAAATATCATAACTGTTGCAATGAAATATGACCGAAAAATATTTGATATTCAAATAGGACAGGGTCCTTCCGGTGGGAACGCACGCGCATCGCCCGCACCGTCGACATCGCCGTGCCATCCACGTCGCTGGGCTCGGGCGCAAACGTATTTTACGGCTACAACCGAACTGAATAATAACACGCTACATTAGTTTCCCATTATGCCTCGAGACAATAAAATTTGCCCAATTTTACGATCACATTAATAATTTTATGAATGGAAGCAAATGGTTTAAATCTTTAAATGCGATGAAATGAATAAAAAGTGTTTTCGCCGGAGAGATTGAGGTCAGGCTGCGGAAGGCAGGCTGGTGTTATAGCTAATCTGATGTATTAGTGCATTTTCAATTTGCCAATGTCGAGCGTGGTAATTATAGTAAAGGCAAGGTTAGAGGTGATGTAAAAAGGGTAAACGTATCAACGCCGGGCGGCGGAAGACGATCGGTTCCCAGGGTATCGCTTGCACGATCACCGGACGCGGTATGCTTGGTAAGTGCACACTTTAATTTAATCGATAATTTATCGATATTGCACGTTAGTTTTAGTCTATAATAGTGGCGTTTACTTTTTTCGGTAAAAAATAAACGATCAATTAAAAGTGGTATTTATAAATTAGTATTTTAAGATACAGTATTGACTGCCTCGGTGGCGCAGTTGTAATGCGTACGCGTTACGACTGAGGCTGACGCTGAGGTCTCGGGTTCGATCCCCGGGTCGGGCAAAAGTAGGTAATATTGGGTTTTTGTATTATGAAATGCTCAGTATCAGCCCGGAGTCTGAATGGAGTCTGGAATTTGTGCCCAGTATGGCGATGGGCTTGCCCCCTATCACATCATGGGACGGAGATACGCTCGGCGAAATGTGGGTATACTTATTACACTTCTGCCTAATCCTTTGGGGATTACAGGCGTGAGTAAGTGCGTATTGTAAGAAAAGATAAGAAGAAAAGAAAGGTGGTGGTTGGTCCTTCGGATCGTATGTAAGAGGCCGTCTGGTTAGGTGATACCTTTATCTTTTCTTGTCGCCAAGCAGCACTAAGTAAGCACTGTTGTATTTCAGTTTGATGGCCATTGAAGCCAGTGAAATATTGGACATTAAGAGATTTAACATCTTATATATCGGGGTGATGACGAGCGCAGTCCAGTGCCAAGCAGTGCTTCATAATTCGAAATTCTGACAGTCGTTGCTTCTGTTTACGGGCAGGCATGACGTTTACCATCAAGCGAGTGGCCTGCTCATCTTGTCACTAATACAAATGAAAAAATGAAAGTTAATGTTTTTTTTAATACTAATACAGTAGGCCATTTTAATCGCAGTTACAATTTTAGTTGTCATTATATAATCAACCTAACCGTCACGACAGAACACTTACATAAGCATAATTATAGAAGAAAGACGTAAATCGTTGTTCTAATGTGAACGGAAAAACAGACATACAACATTTTTTATATCGACAAGGAACATCACTAATATCGACGTGATTTACAAGGATGTGCAAGTAGAGAAGTGTGTCTATCAAGTTACGCAAAATGAAACCACAAAATCAGCGGCGGCCGCAAAACAACGGAAGCCGCCGCACCGAAGGTGGAGGGTCCCCGTTTTGACTTGCCCACAATCATATTATATTATAACAGAGTTGTCATGCGTTCTTAAAAAATAGACTTCAAACTCCCAATTCCTCAATTAGGACAGTTTCAAGTCTCTACTTTTAGAGATATCTTTCTGCAATTATGTACTGTCACTAATCTGTCTAAAGTAATATTTTTAAGTCAGTGTACACAATTTTTAATGTAGTATTTACCTCGCCACCCTGAAAAGTGACAGATATTTTTATTAACAGTATGATGCGCGTTAGCTGTGCATTGGACACCATTCGATTAATAGTCTAAGGTCCGAATATATTATTATTATGTCAAAGCAACGATATATTTATATCTCTAAATGTCAGAATGTGACTTGTGTATATAAACGTGTCATATTTTATTTAGTAAGTAGCAATCACTTAGAGGTAGTGAAACAAGCGCTTAATATAAGAAACCTCCGAGTATTCAATAATATAAATCGTCTACCATCTTTTTACAATGCATCAGTCAGAACTGAATTTAAATGTTATCTGCGATGTTATATCGTTGCTTGGTAACTCCTATAACTTACAATTTTAATGTTTCCGTTCGTATATCAAAACGCATACTGTATTCGATTTATTGCACTCAATCTATTAAATTCACTCTTGCATAAAACAAATACTAATTCAGTATCTGAACCAAATTGCAGTCATAAAAGTGAATACCATTTATGGCATTATTTGAAGGCATATCGAAACTGGTGCTTTAGATGTATACACTGCGGACCAATGAAATGGTACGCTGAGGGTGCTGTTTAAAAATATTCAAAAATGATGATCTATTTTCTCTTTTCAAATAACATTTTATGCCATGGTATGATGATGTTACAGTTTTTTTGTAAATCGTTTTTAGTAAAGGCTGTGTAAATTACTCGAACTAATACTGCCGAACGGTGTTATCAATAATAACATCATGTACATGGATTATATTGTAAATCTCACTGACAAGGGTAAAATCAATAAAATTGAACTTAGAATTTTTTATCACTACTTTTGTATTCTGATAGACAACTTCATGCAAATAACTGTACATTTAAAAAAAGCGTGTTAATACTGCAAGTTGCAACACCCTGCATCCATGCTACGTTATATCAGTAACATACACATATTGTTATAATATATATTTTCAAATGTTTAATCCGGAGTGGATTTGAGTGACTATTTAAACTACTGACCAAAATGTACATAATAAGATCAACAAAGGTACATCTTATATAAATACAAATTCTATAAATTTTCTAAAGCAACCGCTGAATAGTTTTGGTCGGAAGTGTACATGAGGAGTTATAGGTTTCATTTGCGGGCGATAGACGACAATTTTCAATTTTCTTACGCGTGCGTCCCATTTGAATATTTTAATTTGGGGGGCGGCGCGACTATTTCAATTTATTTTATGAGTCCCGGCACAGAAGGGGTTCGCGCGTCGCTCTCACCGCTTCAAATTACTAAATATTTGATAGCTTTATTGCTTCGCGTCACGTACTAATATGTACTTTAAAAGTGTTACGAATTTAGATTTATTCAAAGTTCTCACTGCGAATGAGTACTTTTATTAACCTACTTAAAAAGGAAGTTCTGTATTCAACTCATATGTGTGTATGTACGTAAGTTTGTTTGGGATATTCTCAAAAACTAATTATTTAATTTAGAGGATTATTTCATTAACGTTATCTTCATACTTTTATTTTTTAAAGGGCTTTCACAATATCCGGGTAAGATCTATCCACCAAATAACGTTTAAGCTAAAGCTTGAAAGTACTAAGTACACATCTTTCATTCGGTGTGATCACATAAAGTTATGGAGTAGGTAATAATTATTTTCAGATTTCTGCATAAACGATGATTTAATTAGGCTTGTTATATTTACGAAACTGTAAAGTTAGTAGCAAATTAACTTTGTAAGCGAAGAGGCAACACTAACAGAGGTTCAATTAGATCAGTACATGTGCAATGTGCATTGATGCTCATACGTGTATAATTACGTCAGAAATCGCAACGCGGCTGGCCGTGTTGGCTGCTGGCTCCGATGCAACAAGGGTCCGCCCCAGCCCTCACATAGGTATGTTTCATCTAATAGAATTGCGAGCTCGTTATCTGCTCAGATTAAAATATTCAGTATTTGAGTGATTTCACGAGCGAGTGAGCGGCAAAGGGTTGACTAGTCGTTTCGCCCGCTTTGAACGCTTGTGGGGAGGCGTGCTTAAGTTAGGCGTTTACCTATCTATTTTGCATACGAGGAAGTGTCGCTACTCGCTGTGAATTACTTACCCGAGTTATTAACATGCTACATCGACCTTTATTAACAACTTATTCGGCTAACATTGCATTATTGTATATCTCATCTATAATAAACGACACAAAAAAAACAAATGGTCTCAATTCGTCTATTCTATTTTTTATGTATGTTCACGCATAATGTGGTCCGATTAAATGCTTCTTTTTGGATTCGATAGAGTTTGCTGCGGTGGTACTCCCATTTAAATTTAACGAAATAATTCCACCCATTAGGGCTCGAAATGCGATAAATAAGCTATAAATCGATATGGGTGTCGTTATAAAGGTTTTTAGGACGTTGGTTACGAAAAAGACTTCAATTTTGAAATATAAAATTGCGACATAACAACATATCAAAATTTATAGACGTGAATCTGAGTTTATAGGTTAAAACTCTATAAGTGTTGAAAACAAATGAATTGTCGAATTACTGGCGTTTTTCGGCGTCTGTCTCCATGAATAATTCCATTCATATGGCATCGACCGCTACAAATATGTCATGCAGAGTTTTGCATAATTTTTCTAGCATAGACGAAAACGCTGTCAGTTTGTTTGAATGATAGTCTTATATTTCGTTTTGTATCATTGAATATAATTTATTTGTCTCGACGAAACGAGTCTATCTAGACTCAAGAAGTGACATGGCATAACGCCCTCATAAATCCAATCCAAAATATGATAAATAATATTTATGAGGGCGTTATGCCATGACACTTCTTGAGCCTTCTTACATAAAAGAAGTTCATGTTATTTTTTATATAGCATAGACCAATAAACGAGCAAGTGGGTCACCTGATGGTTGATGATGGAAGTGATCTCCACTATCCATGACCGTCCACAATACTGGAAAAATCATGGACGCATTGTCGACCTTAAAGGAAAGGAATCATTAAGGGATTGACAAGGGGAGGGGGTTTTAGGTTTCACGGCACGAAACGCAGCAACAAACCGCTACTTTACGTCGGTTTCCTGTAAGACAGTGGTAACGACCCGGTCGAGCCGGCCCATTCGTACTGTAGACAAAACTGTCTGCAGCGTGTCTCTACTACTCAAAACTTTTTCTTCTCCGTTTTTTAGACTCTAAATTGTATACGTTACGTAAACATTACGTCTATAACAATAGACGGTGTATAATTTCAATACAAGAGCCCGTAAATATCGGACATAATCGAGCGGATACAGTTGACATATAAAAAATTGAAGTCCACCCATGGAGAGCTAATTTTATGAGTGAAATTAGTTATTCACCTGTTGTCATTTATTATATATACACAATGCGAGCGGCAGAGCGCGCCGGCTGCGCCCACTATTATTCGCAGATAACTACATCAAATCAACGTACAATTACATAGAAAACATGTGTAACGATCATCGATATAACACTGGCAATAGTGCTAGATTTACGATACATACGCACTCACGCCTGTAATCCCCGAAGGGGTAGGCAGAGGTGTAACCAGTACACCCACAATTCGCCGAGCGTATCTCCGTCCCTTATGTGATAGGGGGGCGAGCCTATCGCCATACTGAGCACAAATTCCAAACTCCGGGCTGATACTGAGCATGTCGTAATAGAAAAACCCAATACCACTTTACCCGACCCGGAGATCGAACCCAAGACCTCAGCGTTGGCCTCAATCGTAACGGATACGTATTACAACTGCGCCACCGAGGCAGTCTTCAGATTTACGATAGTAACGTACGACGTAATACTTATGTACGAAAACATGGATACAGAACCGACACCTAGCGGTTTTTATTTTTATTAGCTTGAGTGACGAAACGTGCAGGTCGCTCGCCTGATGGTAAGCGTCACGCCTGCCCATAAACAGAAGTAATACCACACAGAACTTTGAATTACAAAGCACTGCATAAATTTATACATATTTCTATTTTACCAATAATGTGACGGATATAGACAAAACACGCATTATGCCCGCGTGAATGTCTTTTCTGGGATAAATAGCCTTTGTTCTGATTTACGTCATGGTCTATCTGTGTGCCAAATTGTATCCAAGTCTATTTAGCCGTTAAGGTGGCATCCTCCGTGGCGCAATATGCGAGTAGCCGGCTGCGAAGCGAGAGGCCGTGGGTTCGTTTCCCGCACCTATGCAAATGTTTGTGTGATCCACAAATATTTGTTTCGGGTCTAGGTGTTGTGGGACCGCAAGTCGTTCGTAGTTTCTGATACTCACAATACAGGTTAACCTAGTGTGGGGTCAGGGACTATGTGTGTGCCTGTTGGGTGTATTTATTTATTGATCTAAAAACATCCAAATTATCACATTTATAACATATAAAACCCAGTGTACAGTTTCACACAAAGTTCAACACAAACATTTACATTTACAAGGTGGTAGGTATCTCGCATTCGAGAGGCTGTCTGGGTTGATACCACCGCTTTGTCTATTTCTGCCGCCAAGAAACAGTGTGAAAGCACTATTGTGTTTCGGTTTGAAAGACATTGAAGCCAATTAAAATTACTAGGCATTATGGGACTCAACATCTTATATCTCGGGGTGACGCAGTATAATGTTATGCAGTGATTTGTAATTCAAAGTTCTGAGTGGTGTTGCTTCTGATTATGGGCAAGCGTGGCGCTTACCATCAGGTGAGTGAGCTGCTCGTTTCGTCACTCAAGCTAATAAAAAAATTAAAACAAGATGTCTTTCGTGCTGCTTGTTTATATCATAATCTTCATATTCGTTCACATATATTCAAGCAGATTGAAGGGTCAACCACTCGCTATCCGTGTATTCCATAGTGTCTGAACAATTGCTTAATGCCCAAGGCACTTTAACTTGTCGAAATACAAGAAAGTTTGTTCTGTTTGATAAGTTTTTTACAGTTTCCGTGATGACCGTTTAGCTCATCCATATAATTCGTGGTGTACGTGACCATAGATTTTTTAAAGCAGGAATAGAAGTTCCACATTGCGACGATCTGTCCGTGATGATATTTAGTCTCAACTGTAACTATTGTGTTTGATTCTGCTGACGTTACGTGCTTTAATTTACTCCATCGCAGCACCGCTGCACTAATCTTTATGATTCTAAAAATATAAATTGAAGTAAAAAAGTCAACGTCGTTGATATCGGTTTTCGTAAAAACTTGATTTTTTAACAGTTTCAGACTGTAACTAAGTTTGAAACTGTTCACTGACTCGGGTTATTAGATATATTGTAATATGGAAAATGTTGAGTATATTATACTATATAGCGCAATAACTTTCGTTTGTTTATATGCTCAGTTAACCTTCAGTTTACGAGGCAAGCTTAAATTAGAAGTATGCCTTTCATAGAGACGAGAATATTTACGAATATAGACGAAATTATTTTTTCCCATCTGCATTCAGCCCCGAAAGTAATTTAAAAGGTTTCACAATTAATATATTGTACATTCCACAGTCTTTAAATCCTAAATTATAAGAAAAAGATAAGAAAAAGAATGATAAGCTTATGAAAAATATAAGAAAAGGAATAATACGCTTATGAAAAAAAATAGCGTTCTACATACCCAAAATGCCAGCCCGTCCGGCCATTGCTAATCGATTATATTGCACTACTAAGTATGACGAGATTTATCGATGGCTTTAACCATATAAAAAAATATTCGCAATTTCTTAACCAATAATCTACTTAAAAAAATATGATTTTGTTTAAAATTACTGAGTATGCCTTTTTTATTGCAACCTTAAATTGTGTGCGTGTAGGGATATCTCACTATCTCGCTTGCACGCGTACACCATAATGAACATTTTACACAGTGACGTCAAAGTTTGCGTCGTCTGTCATTTGACAATTACCCCTTCTAGCCCTTCTAGAGGATTTGAATGGCTTCACGGTTAAAACAAGTGATAATTAACAGTTAATACACACGTAACTTAGAAAAGTCAGAGGTGTGTGCTCTTGGGGCTGGTTTCGAACCTGCGACTTTCGTCTTGACAATCCATATCACTCCCCGCTGAGCTATCTCACAAAAAATAGTATAATAAAAACTTTTGAGCAATAAATGAAAACGATTTTTTTAAGAATATATTTCTTTATCCTCAACGGTTACGGTAGTTGTCATATTATGTGACCCTGTCAAAATACTCACCCTGTATGTATGCCATTATTTAACTATTAACAATTGCGATTTACAGTGGATAATTATAATATGACCCAACGTTCATTGAATAGAAGACACAGGTGTATTGTCATTTCCTGTGCACATTTATGGATATTAAAACGTACATACGCACTCACGCCTGTAATCCCCGAAGGGGTAGGCAGAGATGTAACTAGTACACCCACATTTTGCCAAGCGTATCTCGGTCCCATAATGTGATAGGGGGCGAGCCTATCGCCATATCGGGCACAATTCCAGACTCTGGACTAATATTGAGCATTTCGGAATAGAAAAACCCAATATAACTTTTACCCGACCCGTAACGAACGCGAGACCTCAGCGTCAGCGTCAGTCGTAACACATTACAACTGCGACACCGAGACAGTCGAGGTATTAAAAAGTATCTGTAGTGATTATCACTATATATCCAAAATCCAGTGGCAGTAGCTACCAATTTCTTATACTGTGACCCGGGAGGACCAGGTTTGTTTTTTTATTTATGATGAAACGAGCAGGCTGCTCGCCTGATAAACACCTGCTCATAAACAGAAAAACACCACACAGAACATTGAATAACAAAGCAGGGCATGGTACCGGACTGCACTCGTCACCCAATACATAAAATGTTAAGTCTCATATTGCCCAGTAATTTCACTGGCTTCAATATCCTCCAAACCAAAACACAACAGTGCTTAGGCACTGCTGTTTGTTACCAGAAATAGACAAAGAGGTGGTACCAACCCAAATGATCTATCACATACGAGGGATTTATTATATTTTTATATTTATTAGAAATACCAGTAGCTAATGCACAATACATAACACAGTATTATATAAATCATATATATATATATTAAACTAAGTGCTAACTAGGTGCTAGGTACCTTTAGGAGTTTATCTAACTTGATTTGCCTGCGATTGTATCCCATAATCTAGGGCCTATTCTTATGCGAAATCGACAACATTTCTAATTTTGTTGCGCTGATAAGGAATACTGGGTCGATGATGATCGTGTAATTGGTAGAACCATCGTGTATACAATTTTATCTGGTGTGATCATAAATATAATGTGAAGAAGCAATTAAGCTGGCCGGCATAATTCTGACGATGTACCTACGCATCGTCTATAGTTGATCAACACTTCTAGAATTGCACTACACTTACCATGTGCAGATGTAAAATCCTTTGCAGCGCCAGGATAAACCATAATTTCAAATTTCTCTGGTATGTTTAGGAATGTGGTAATGAAAAAACGCATAGCCGGGCTGTAACAAACGGAAGCACGTAGCGATCAGGGATACTTGGCTGGATCGAACTCACTCAATAACATCATCACAATGAAGCTAAATGCCGAACTGTCTCGCGTCGCCACGCACCGTGACCGCCTCCTCACTACGTCAACCATCTTGATCCTTTAACATACTTTCATTCAACTCTAAACTAAAAATTACTTTTTATCTTCAAAGGGCTTTTGCTCTTTCAATTTGTGTTTGTTTTGGTCCATTAAAAATATTCAAGTTTAACTAATATATCATTGTATTATTTATTATTATGGTGCGTTACGTCAATGTCCACTAGTTTTTTTTTAATGACATTGGTTTAGGAACTATGTATATCGGGCCAATGCAAGTTTTTTTTTATCCTGCCAAAGTGACTACACTTGATGTGATGTTAGGTTGGCGTAATTTGTAAACTCCAAAATTAAAAGTATCAAGAATGGTCCATCGGTGTTTGTATATTGGTAGTTGAAGAAAGTTATTATTTTCTGAACTATGGTCATTAAAATTTTTGATTAACTACGTTTGATCCGTGTCGATAAGATGACGTTGCAACTCCCTAACATAACGTCCTTTTTCGAGCCGTAACTAAATGCTTTGTATATTTTTTATTAGGCCGGTATAGATATTAAAACATTATCCTTCGTAATATTAGGAACGCAGAGATCCTTTTATTTTCTATGGTATCTGAAAGCCTTTTTTAACTACTGTTCTCACGAAAATGATTGTGAAACGTGATTTGAAACGGGTGGAACTTTAAATAATGTGTTACATATTTTTATTTATTGTTATGGAAAGATTAATATGCATTATATGATAAATTGGATATTTTTTCCATAACGCCTCATTGGTCAGGTGGTGGCGTGCAATAATATCTATTAATTATACTAAGTAATCTCGATCCTTATGAAAGATAAATTTGTTATTTTTTTATATATATTCCGTAGATCTGAATATAATAAATCTGAATGAAAAAGTAGATAATGAATTTATTTATTGTTGTGATACTATAATATCCCCTTAAGCGACTGCGAGCAGTTGTACAGACGTCCGTACCGCGTAAGTTAGTCGTGTGTGTACGACAACTTACATGGGAACATGACAATCGGCCAGCCCCACCTCAACGGCACGAGCCCGGTATAGAAACTAACCATTCGTCATCCATTATTCACGGCCTAAATTGCACAACTTTAGAGCGCCATTTCTAAATGACATCTAAATCTGTTAGTGTATTAACATTGTGAATAAAATTCATACAATCAATCTACATAAATGTCCGTGAGCGTCTGTCCATTAGTTAGTTTGAGTACAAAAGGGCACACGCTCGTCTCGTAAATCAGACGCATGTACCAGTATTGAGTATTGCCCAAATCGTATTCAGTGCGTGCGTCGCATCGGTCAAGCAGGGTGTGTTCTCCGCTCTCCGCCTCCGCTTCCGTCTCCGAGCCCGTCTCCGCTGATACTACCGACCGCAGTCAACACAGAACTTTCCAACCATTAACGACCCCTTACGAACAACATTTGTCATTAGTTGAGGTCACGTCATTATTGCAAAGTGAATTCCTGAGTAACTATAATTGTATTAAAAATTCGTGAAGTATACTTGAAATACGCTAATTTGTCGGAACAAAAGTCAATATAAATTACAACTTTGTATTTATTTGCATATATTTTTGTTTAGGTAACATTTGTAAGCAGCGACGATCTAGCGGAGAGTGGTATGGACTCTTGAGATGTGGAAGTCGTGGGTTCGAAACCAGTCGCTAGCGCACGCACCTTTAACTTTTCGAAATTACGCGTGTATTCATCGCTCGCTTTAACATGAAAGAAAATCTGCATAGCTGAGATTTTTTTGCATAAGAACTTCGAATGTGTGTGTAGTCGATCAACCCACCTTAAGCCAGCATGGTGGACTAACGCCTTATCCTTTTCATGAGTAGAGGATATTGCAATGGTGATTAAAAACCGTATTTGTAATATTATTAGTCATGTAGCACATGACTAGTCGTTTTGATTTTCTTTATTTCAAGGCTGCTTGACTTTAATGACAACATACCATCAGGTGTCCCGCTGGCTCGTTTGCCGGACTATGCTATAAATAAAAAAAATACCTATCCAATTACTTTTACACCTGAAGATTTTATGATTTTACAGGACATTTTAAAAAGGAAAAGGTATGCAAACTAGCAGATGGATCACCATATGGTAATTGATCACCACCGCCTATGTACCACAGTACTGTGCCGACCGTTATGGAAAGGGATACGGATTGCGGAAGGGGGAATTTGTTGAGAGTCTATAAATCTCACCGACTATATGAAACGCAACTACACAGTTACCATTTTACGTCAGTTTCCTGTGAGACAGTGGTAACAACCCGGTAGAGCATGTTCATGTTGTTGACGAAACTGTCCAAAGGATGGCGTTTTCTTACAATAAAATTGTTTGCAGTGTGACGCTTAAACGTACCTTTATTAATTAATATAATTAAGAAAATAATTTGTACTTGGTCAAATTAAGGATATATAAAAAATATATATAAATGCAGTGGTCCATACCGACTCAAAATATTTAATAATTATAATGGACGTTTCCATATTACAAATACTGTTAATAATGTAAAATAAAAAGACAACAAATAAACAATTTAGTGTAATTGCCTAGTGTATTTGACGATGCTATGTATGTTATGTATACATTAGTTGATATGATTTTTATACATAAGTTTCTTTATTTTGTACTGACTTGTCATAAGCGCTATTTTAATTGCCTACATGATTAATAAAACTATTTCATTTCATTTCATTTCATATTATATTCCAAAAATGAAAACAATAATTAAGAGGTATATTTATAAAGTAAAGTTTCAATAGAAGAATCAAAACAAGAGGGGTCAACTCAAATTAAAAACTACAAATAGTTAAAATAAATTGTGTAATTATTTAAATGTTACACACCCTAAGCGGTTATTAAGATATTAAATAATATTAGGTAGATGAGCGGATCGGAGTTGGCGCGTGGCGCGCCGGGGGGCCCAGCGGGCGGTGCTACTGACGCAGCGCAGCGCAGCGGCGCGGCGCGGCTCGGGTGCGGCACTCGCACCGGCCGCGTCATGTCAGCTAATTGTTATGGTCGACCCCGCCAACCCCAACACCTCCGCTATGAAAAATGTTTACTGACTTTATTTGACGTCGAATTAGTCACAAAACTATAACAACAAACAAACTTAAATCTTTGCTATGCAAAAATATTAACCAAGTTTCAGTATCTATCTAATAAGAGCAATGAAAGACACTCAGAGACACCTCGAATATAAAATTATTTTTCTATATTGATCCCAAAAAATAAAAGTATTTCTTATGTATTTACCTACATCCTGCCTATAAAACATAATAGACATAGTAAAGTATCGAGTTACATCAAACCGCTTTAAGTTGTCTTATCTCGTTATCTGTTAAATATTGTCGCCACATCTCAACCGGCGCGGGGCGCGGGCGCGGGCGCGCACCCACAAGAGGTGACGAAGCCAAGTTTCAAACTAAACGTATTAAAATAACGATGGGAATAAAATAAAAGAGTACTTATTTATGCATAATAATGTTTTCGGGTGAATAAAAATGAGGGGATCCGTACAAATATCTAAATAAAAGAGTGGAACATCATAAAGCGGACGGGCCAGGCGCGTTAGATGCCGCGAAGAGATTGCGCCGCGCCCGCTGCGCTGCGCCGAGCCGAGCCGCTGAGCCGACGAGCCGACGAGCCGCCGCACTGCCCCACAGGACCTCGCTATCATTTATATCATTTCATTGCGGCTGTTTACATTTCATTCATAAGCTCGATTGTCCTATCGTAAAACCTAACTTTATATTGGGTTTTATCATTTTCTTCGACTCATCTTGCTTTTATTAGCTTTAAAGCCTTTCCTCGGACGCTTTGTAGCGTCGTGCAAGTCACAACGGTTGTTTGTGTAAACATTACTGTGTTTATAAAATACATTTTAGTATAAAATTATTTTCCAATTATTCCGCAAACTTAACCACGTGAAGTTGTTTTTGGTGTGGCATTTAAGATACGTGGTTGGGGACAATTTAATGAGTCGTGTGAGCCATTAAAATATGAATATAAACACTCAGTGATATTGTGAACACCGGTCGTATCATTATTTTTTATTTTAATAAGCCGTTGGCGTGTATGTGTCGCCGAAGCTCGCACGTTGCTCCTTATTTATTGACCTATTAGAGATAACATTAAGATCAAGATGCACGGCCAAGGACCTTTGTTATAAAAATGTCTGCTTCATTATTCCAAAGATATATCCCTCGGCGTAGCGTGGAATGGACCCCAATAAACTGTTAATTTTTTACGTGTTTTATTGGTACATATATATTTTAATAATGTTTGTTTAGTACAAAATCTTATATTTCCAATTATATTAATAAAAATAACGAATATGAGTAATTTTATCAACTAAATTACTGTTATAATTTTGGTATAAAAATGCTATGAAATCTGCACGAACAGAAAAATAATGATTTGTGCGTATTTGAAGGTATAACGTTTGTATAGTTACATTTATTTTACGAATATTTTTTAAAGACGTATCCACACAATGTCATTCGTAGTCAAACAGACGGCGGCGTTCCTTTATTATAATTTTTTCCAGATTTTTAAAGCACGTAATTTAAATCAATACTCATTATATCCTTTCAATGGACCGTCATCAAATTTAAAGACAGGAACAAAGAACATGTTTTACAATCAGATTTTTTAATCCTTAAACTTTATAGAGCCCTTAACTTGATAAATAATCGGAAAGGTCGAAGCGACTCCATAACGAAAGTATTTATAAATACACATTGATATAAGCTCGGCGATAAACATCACCTCTCCAACTTCACATTTCCAAGCGAAAACATTGTTAGTCATTCAATAAACTTTTTAAAATATACGCGTCAAGTTTTCTAGTAAAATGAAAATAGAGAATTGCTAAAGCATATTTTACGCCATAAAATTGTATAATACAATATACATATCAGATACATAATATGCGGCTCAACTTTGTGGCAATTCTGTCTCACACTTGATAGTTTTAAATTTTAAGGATCATTACATCGAGTTTACTAGCTGGTAGGTCCCTCGTATGCGAGAGGAATAAAGGAGAAGTAGGTATCACCGGTTTGTCAGTATACACTGTTGTATTCCGATTTGGAGGACATTGGAGCCAGTAAGACTTAACAGCTTATGTCACGGGGTGACGAGCGCAGCCCAGTGCCATATAGTACTTCATAATAATTGATGTGCATAATTCATTGTTGCTTCTGTTTTTAGGCAAGCCTCTCGTCTCATCATTAACGCTTATAAAAAAAAAGTTCTATAGTAGTGTACACACCCAACCGTTACACACATAGTCCTGACCCCCACTAGCTGTATCGTGGGTATCAGAAACCACGATAGACTTACGGTCCCACAGCACCCAAACACGAAAAAATATTTGTGGATCACACATTTTTTTTATTACAAACATTTTTCTCATAGCGGCCTAATCGCTCCCTAAGCCACGGAGGCTGTCAAGTTGTAGTGTTATTAAAAATATATACTGTTTATAAGCAGGTGTGGCGCTTACCATCAGGCGGCGACCTCATCGTATTCGTCTCATTCCGACGAATAAAAATAAGTTCCAAATTATGCCACAAACGTGTTATTGGTGATCTATAAATCAATCGAGGTATTCGTGAGTATGAATCGTGCCACGAGAAGTTATACATAAACTGTAGAGCAACGGAAGTTAGCAATAAGCTGACGACGCTTAACACCCGTTTATGACTCGATATCAATCGCAATATAAATGTAAATGAACCATTATGAACAATTTGGAAACATAACCGTATGTAAAGATGGTGATGATTAAATCTATATATGTATATTAAAAACAGTAGAGTCTATCTGTTAAAAGATTCGCGTATCGCGTAAGAAATGCTAAACAGATTTAGATTCTAGGTTTCACCTGAACTTCAATAAACATGTGGTAAAACTCTATTAATGGTAGAGCCATGCTGTATACAGTTGTGTCTACAGTATAAATGAGCCGCCTCGGCCGGGTTGTTACCATTGTCTCACACAAAACCGACGTAAAGTAGCAGCTTTTGAGTGAGATATCTGGAGGCTCGATTCCTGCTCTCCTTTCCAATCCCTTAATTATCCCTTTACTTTAAGGTTGGCAACGCATCCATGACTCCTTAGGTATCGTGGATGTTCATGGGTGATGGAACTCACCATCAGGTGACTTGTTTGTCGGCCTCTACTATAAAGACCGTATAGGGTCGTACTTATAAACTCAATTCAAGCACTGATTAGGTTCTGACACTAGTCTAGGTGTGGTGGGACAGAAAGTCCGCCGTAGTTCATGATACCCACAATACAGGTTAACCTAGTGTGGGGTCAGGACTACTGTGTGAGACTGTTTGGTGTATTTATTATATATATATATATATAATTTATAAAATTCATACATAGGGAAATACCCTAATAATTGCTGCAACTGCACTAATTTCACTTCTGCCTACCTCTGTACGTTACGTAAATTAAAGAAGTGTAGTGGGCAAAATTATTGACATCGATAATATGAAAAAGAGTATGACGCCAATGGTGCAAAACTGGTCTTCTTCTACGTGCCCTTATCCCACTCACAGTGGGGTCGGCGCAACATGTTTTTAACATGTTACAGAAAGATTTGGTTTGTAGTTAGTACATTAAAATAGACACAGCACAATTTTATTGTAGGTATCTCTGAAAAAGGCAGAGTTGCGGAGAACTATATTTATTTTCAAACTAATAATAATCTTCAGCTTCACTGTCTGTCTAAAAATTGAATACAAAACTTCACGGTTTAAACCCAACAACTTTCACCGCTAGACCAATGAGGCAAATACATTGTCATAAATATTTTTTTAAACCATTCGATGGCAACGATTAAAAATTATCGCTAGAATCGACCAACACTGAATCGAGTACCTGCTAACTGACAATCTCATCGTGGGCGGTCTTTAAATATCTATTTTATTGGCGGTTTACGTTCTCGTTGATATAATACAGCTTTCATTTGTTACATAGTTGATAGTTATCATTTTGATCATTGAATATGTGCGAATCTTAATACATATGTATATTTTAGTGTGATTGTAGAACAGTTTAAGCTGGTATAAAATGGTAGAGCCACGCTATAGATATTTTTGTCGACGCATGCTTATGCGTGCTTGTTTGACTGGGTTAGTACCACTGTCTTACAGAAACCCAACATGACGGAGCAGCTTGCTATTGCGTTTCTTACGGTGAGTAAGATTTCTAGAAGCCCGAATCTCCCTCCTATTCCCAAACGCCTATCCTTTCTTTAAAGGTCATCAACGCCTCCATGATTCTTCTTGTATTACGAGTGTTTAATAGCGGTCGAAGTCACTTGCTATCAGGTGACCCACTTGCTCATTTGTCGGCCTCTGCTATAAAAAAAAGCGGCCGTCAAGGCACTGATATAGCATTATCTTTGGTTTAAACTATAGATGCCATTATAGGTACTGACCTATATTATAACTAATATATAAATTTAAAAAAGTTCGTATTTATTCCCAAACAAACTTCAACTACCTAGTTGGTAAGTTGTGTAAGTCTAATGAGAGTCTGGCCTAGTCCACCACGCTGGCCTAATACGGGTTGATAGACGTCACATACCTTTGAAATTCATATAGAGTATGCTTAGAGATGCAGGTTTCCTCACGATATTGTTGTTATCTGTAATAAAACAATCCCACTCGCAGTAGGGTCGGCGCAACATCTGCGGCCCCACAACACCCAGACCCGAAACAATATTTTGTGGAACTCAAACATTTGTCTCGGTGCGGGAATCGAACCCACGGCCTCTAGCTTCGCAGTCAGTTACTCACACGTTGCGTCACGGAGGCTGTCAAATCTTTCTGTAACACATGTTGCAGAAAGTTTTGGCTCGTAGTTTTTACAACTGATCGCCTGCCAGAGGTCTACCCCTCTGGGGAAATTATTATTAGCAATGAATACTTAAAAACCTCGCTCCGTATCACATAATGGGATGGAGATACGATCCGCGAAATGTGGGTGTCTTGATTACACCTCTGCCTACCCCTTCAGGGATTAGAGTGTGGCGTGAGTGCGTATTTATGTACTTAAGAAAACTACAAATTTATAAACTACTACAAATATAAAACTCTTTACTTTTTTTTGCCTAGCATTACCCCGGATTAAAAAAATTAAATCTATGGTTTGCATTCTCGTACCATAGATTTAACTAATATTGGTATTTTGTACCATATGGGGCGACCCTTCGTCAGATCATCAGGTAAACCGCTTGGTTTCCCCCACTTTTTTAAAAAAACTTCCACAACCCAAACCTAGTTAGAGGTTGGCTTACAGTCTATAATATTGGTGGAACACTTACATTCCAAAATCATCAAACCACACAAATATAAAACGTACTCTCAAATCATTATAGAGTCCACAAGACAAGTTTTTTTTTTATTAGGCTCAATGACGAAATGAACAGGTCGCCTGATGGTAAATGCCACCGCCCACAAACAGAAACAACATCACACAGAACTTTGGATTACAATGTACTGCATGGCATTCGACTGCGCTCATCGCCCCAAGGCATAAAATGGACATTAGGTATCATATTGTCCAGTATTTGTAATGTCCTTCAAACCGAAAAACAACAGTGCTTATTCACTCCTGCTTGGCGGTCGAAATAGACAAAGTGGTGGTACCAACTCAGACGTCCTCTCACATATGAGAGACCTACCACCTAGTATATAATATGTTTATGTAGGAGAGCCACGCTGTAGACAGTTTTGTCTACAGTATCAATGGGACGATCGCGTTATTACCATTGCCTATCAGAAAACCTAAGAGAAGTAGCAGTTTATTGTTGCCTTTCATATGGTAGGGGGGGATCCCTACAATCTTTCAATGATCCCTTCCACAAGATTGAAGAATACATTGCTAGCACTGTTAGCAATCAATTTATTCCAAGTACTTAGTAAAAATAAAAAGTACTGAGTAATGAACAACAAATACCTTTATTTTTAATTAGATTCCATTCAAATAGGGAGCCAGTCAGGTAATAAAAGTAGAGTAATAAATATCCAAGGAAGTTGTTTTAATTTCTTCTTTACATGAAGTAGATTAGGTACCAGCGCGATCGGCAAAACTTCCCTGTTTTTAATTTTCTTTAAAACATCGTTATTTTGTACATTTTATTTTCAGTGAATGGAAGGCTTTCTTACTTCCAAAACAAATATCTCTCTTGCTAAGTCCGTAAATAGCTACTTTTTAAACCAATTTGAACTTTCAGCGCGTTGTTTGAAGTACTATTATCTGATAACAGAATAATCTAGCTATTTAACTTTTTTAAAACTGCTAAGTAGCAGGCTAACTTCACCGGTTGTTTTAATTGTCTTTAAGAATCCGTAGACATTCATATATCTAGACTTCAACAATGTTGCCAAGTCAACACAAATGTAGACATTATAAGGTATTTCAATTTAGTTTCACACATGTGTCGTTTTTTGCAATGAATCATCAATATCGAAACTTATTATAAAACACAAAAGTTAATAATAGTAAATTCTACAATTATCCTAAATAAAGCTTAACTATAAAGATTAATAAAAGTTCATTTTAAACTAAGACCATTGTGGTCGTAGGAATTAAGATATCGATAAGACAGTGAGTCTTGCAGTCGCGGTGGAACTTTATAGGCAATAATTCACGTAGCAAGAATAGAATTGAATAATCACTGGAGGTTGAGACAATGTCTGGCAATATCTAAGTCCTGCGTGCTCGATCATGGGAAAATTACCGATGGCTGTAGAATCATGGCATGCGGGCTCGCACACTGTGCACACCGCGCCACCGCCCGCTTCGGTCCATAGGCCTTCCTTATCACCGTACTCGGCCCATTGTGCCAGCATATTACATTCGCAATATTCCATGCACTTCGACAAATACCCTCCAGATACAGTTGTGTGATTAGAAAGTTTAGTACCGGCCGCAAGAATTACACAGCCGTTTATTCATAGACATTGTTCGTGGAGACAATCGCGTTTTTCGGAGAAACGTTGCGAATATTCCTAACTCATAATTCTGCCGGGCATTTCAAAGAGAAATCGGAAACCGAATAAAACTATTAAAATGACCGAGGGCCATTTCTCATCGTTCGGAATTATGACGCAAAAAATAAAATATGAATGATCTGTAGAGATACCTCGCAGTCTTTTGTGAGCGCGCAATAAAAACTGACGCTGTTATAGTTTGCGAAAGCAATTAAGTTGTAAAACTTAGTGGTCTCTACTGTCTTAATGAAATATTCCACTTTGATTATTAATGTCGGACCTTTATTAGAGTGCAATATAATGAGGATAAAATAAATATTATGCTAAGCCTTAATTTATCGTATCTACCTTAAGCTTTTATTTGAAACGAGGCGACGCGACGTTAAATTTCTGCTGACATTTACTAATTTAATTTACGGTATCAATTATTGAATAGGAAACAGCGGAGACCACAGTTTTCAATTACAGTTTTCAGTATTACGTATCGTACGTACGTATCACGTATTGACGTGTATTAGTAGTTTAGTCGTAAACAGAGAATGCGGAACTGTATCGTGGGTATCATGGAATTATCAGGGACTTACGGTCCCCCAACATCAAGACCCGTAACTTGTCGATCATACTAATATATGTCTCAGTACGGGAATCCAACACGCGGCCTCTAATTTCACAACCGGCTACTCGATCATAGTCATCATGTCATAATTACCAAATATCTGTTAGGCAGATGTTTAATAAATCTTGGAACCAAATATTACATGTAATTTTTTTTATGTATTTCTGACCATATTGTTGATTTTTGCATGTTAAATTAAATATTATACCTTAGTTGTCTAATATGAAATCCAAGCTATCTGCAACAATCAAAACAATCTGCATAATATAATAAATAAAACTTATAACAAAAACTAATAAAAGGACTTTGTCTAAGTGGGCATTAACGATCATAAAGTAATAATCGAGATAATAATACAAATGGCGGCCGAACAATTTACAACACGAATATAATCGCCCTCTATAATAATATGCTTTAATTAGACAAAAACAAACGTAAATTATGTTGAATAAAACATCTTAGAGGTGGTCCCATTTACGAATACCGTGGCCGATGTAACACCGCTGAAACAACGTGGTGTGGTTGGACAATTTGAATTATTGAAAGGCGATATTAATAAATGGAACCGAGTACGATGGTATAGCAGTGGTGCAGAGAAATCCACCGCATATGTATAATGTATGACGAGGTAACATGACATGTCTCCCGTTAATTAATGTAAGCACTGCGCACGAGTTAATTAATTGTCGGTTGGCTTGCAGCGCATGAAACATTTATAAAATTCATAACAGGGCTAATTATGAAACATGGAGTCGCGTCGCCTTTGCGCCACCCGCGGGGCTCGCTCCTTCGCCGATCTGCTCTTTAGTAAAAACTCATAACTACACCGGCTTTACTCGTTATTTAATTACTACTGTAAGAAGCGTCTAACAAAATTCCCACCACGTCCTTACGTTTCAACATTGTGGTACTGGCTAGAACTAGCCTTCTTGACTCGCATTGCCTACATGCTTTCATTACATAGACATCTAATCAATATCACCTATTGTGGAATTTATTGTGTTTTCTGTTATGGTATGTCACGGTCTATTACGGATATTAAAAAGTATAAAATAATATAATTTATTCCTTTTGCGTTGTAACTAAATAGAATAAAAAAAGTTTTTAATCTAGAATAATATGGAATGACCGTAATTAATATTTACAAATTAATATTTAGATTTAGAGTTCTAAACATCATACGTTCGGTGTATGTAGATAAATGGACTGTACATAATGATACGAGATCGTCATTTAAATCAAACCGGAGGACTCGTTGAAAACACGCAATTAATTACACAATACCCGAGTGATAAGTACGGTCGCTATCTAAAGAACCGGAACCATAAAATTTCGTTGTTGTAAAACAAGAAGCTACAAGCCATCTGCAACATTGGCACGTATATGGCGCTCGTTTAATATTTATCAGTGAATTAGTATGACTAAACTAACGAAATCAATTAAGTTATTTTTTTGTACGCAACAGGTTTTGTCGACCGCCGCCGCCGCCGCCACCGCCACCGCTGCCGCTCCAGGGTTCGTAATGCCAATCGAGATGCGCTCCCAATAAAAGGCTTCTGATCAAACGACGCAATGTATATTTAATTTTGTTTATTATTATGGAATCTTTAATAGTGTTATTATGGTATAAAAAAACATTTGATTAGGAAAATATATAAGTTAATTCACTTAATCAAGAATAAAACATAGAAGTGATGCCAAATTATATAACAAAAAGAACTTTATAGAAACATATATTTGATATTTTTATGTTATTAATTTTCTACAAAACGTTTAGTAGTCACTTATGATGACTTATACGTCTTTAACGTTATTTATAAAGACTATTATTGAGCTTTACATCGGAAAGCACTTAAACATTGCAATAAAAATCATTCTAAATTAAGCAATAATTCTACGTACGCTACAAAAACTACCCATCCAAATGAAGCAAAAGGACGCGAAAGCTTCATTCTTTTCATTAAAAGAATTAATCAAGGGCATGTTTTACTACGTACGCGTCCAACAAGCTTTAAGTACACTCATGTCACATTAGTGTAAACGCTTCGAGAAAACATACAAGTGTAAGAGTTTAACTTCTAAATTATTCCTTACCGTATGTGGTCAGTATACAACGCACTGGGCGTACTAAACATCCAATGATGTCTCTATGCGGAGAAATTCGTATTGAGCCTAACGGTTTTAATAACACAGTTAAATTTAGGTAAAATTTCGAAATTTAGAAACCGTAACAGTGGCAAAAAGCGATAGACACGTGCCGGGTCATTTTACACTATCTATACAAACATCACGTACGTACCCTGGATTTAAATCTTTTTTTAATTTGAACACAGGCCGCTATTTGTTTCTTTAGTTGACTGAAGAATAGCGTTATTTTTTTAAACAACGTTAAAATCTGAGTAGAAAATTATCCAAGCAGCACAATGTTTTTGTAAGTAAAGTTATGAGATTAAAGAGAGAGAGAGACTATCAAATTTAAGAGAGACAACTAAATATAAAAAGATAAAGAAATGTTTGTGTATTTAAATAAATAGCTACCTATAAATTTACATATTAAATTTTTGGTATCTTGCATAAAACACCAATTCCTATGAGAATGTTTAATTTATTGGAAAGGCAAAAACCGGCCAAGTTGTCACGGACCACGCACAGTGAAGGGTTCCGTAGTGTAACCGAAAATATCCCTTATCTCAAAAACTATACAATCTAGCTTATTTCAACCAATTTTTGTTGGTAGTCAGTACCTTTCAAACTATTTTTTGAGAATTTTCCGTAGATCAAGAGTTAAAGAGGGCGGAGATATATTTTTCACGACTTTGGGCACACATATATCACAAACGAATAAATTCTTATTAGTCATTTAGCAATCTCTATATAATTTTTAGCCTACCTACCTAATGATACTATGATTGCGTATGTGATGAAAAAATCATCCCTTGATGTATGGAGAGCCATTTGACTTTTTTCTTTTATTTTACGACACCTTTGTGTAGCGATTCACAGAATACACATACCACCGAAATTTCATCCTTATAATCCGTATCCGAGTAAAACGGCTGTGATATACGGACGGACAGACATGACGAAATTATGAGTTCCGATTTTGCCATTTAGCTACTACGGATCCCGAAAAACAGAAATTCTTATATTTTATAATTCTTACACGATTAAGGTATCGTAATAAATTTATTATAGGTAATGTATTAAAATAATTAATTATGCATGTATTAATAGAATCAAATGAATACTATCCTACTACTATCATAAACGTGAAAATCTGGATGTTAGTGAGTTTGTGAATTTGGATGTTTATTAGTTAATCACGCCTTGACGACTGAACGGTTTTAAAGATAATTAGAATACATGTAGACCATGACCGCGATTAGGACATAGGCTACTTTTTAGCCCGAAAAAGACCATTCCCGCGGGTGGCGCCGCGAGCAAAACCTAGGTTCGCTATAAAGTACAGCATAGCTTCATTGAGCATTATAAATTATAAAAAATAATGTTAAGTCTGTTGTTTATAGCAAAAAACTGACAACGAGCAATTGGATCAAATTATATCACCAGTATGAATTCCTAGAAAGTATGTTGAATCGCAGATACGTTGCTATTTCGTTTCCTTAAGGTAAGGAAATGGTCGATGGAAGGGGTTGGGTTAAATCTCACTGACTGTATGAAACACAAAGTTACCATTTCTCGTCTATTGCCTATCAGACTGCGGTCTCCCCAGTCGAGCTGATCTATTCATGCTATAAACAAAATTAACCACCTATGTTCCACTAGTCACATGTTTTGAAAAAAATATTGCCATTAACATTTGACATCTTTTAACATTTCAAATGACATTGGGATTTGATATATTTTTTAAACATAAAATAAAATTTATTGAAACTAAAGTATATCTCGCATAAAAATGTTGTTATGGGCTAAAATCTATAAAACATTAAAACGCTCTACAAATACTCAATAACATGATTTTTTTTAATTAATTTATGAATAATAATTTAGCTCGAGGCTGATTCGCACCTCTACAGAATACATATATGCGTCGTGCGATGTGAACGTGCGAATCCAAAAGTTTATCGTGTACAAGAGCGGACTTGTCCCACCTCTCCTGGTGTAAGGCATGAAGTTTTGCATAGTGGTCAGTGTCTAGTGGACACCTTACATCAAAACAAGTGAGGTTGTAGGAGCGAGGAGGGAGCAGTCCGTGAAGGCGGCGGGGAGGGGAGGCGGGCGTGGGGCGGGTCGGGGGCGTGCAGTCGCAGGCTGCAGCGTGCAGCCCGCCGCTCCGCGCGTGACCTCCGCCTTGCACTCCGCACTCCACGCTCTACGCTACACACTCACCGACGCTGCTCTAGTGGACGACTTTGCATGACGGGCCGGATGCAGTTAAATGGCAATGTCTGATCCCGGACTACGCAGAATACAAAAATACATCTTCATCAATTAAGGAAATTGTAATGGTCTTATTATGATTATGATTTTTTTTATGACCTTAATACTTGTTGATGTTTGTTGTTTACACCTCGTAAAACGTAATTATGTAATATGTATAACCCTACCTACAATTTCCACAGCTTCAAAGTTTGTACAACATTGTGTCAAGTAATACACGTAGCGCCATCTATGAACCGATAGCATGACTACTAAATCTGAAACTGTTATTTTCTTAGAGAACTTGATACAAAAATATATATATTTTAAACTTTACGATTGCCACAATATTTGACAATTAATTGAACATTCGAAAAATTGGTTCATGAATATATTTTGAAACACCGTTGAGTTGATACAAATTATTATCGGTTAAAAATCTCCAGTCCGATTTGACTCAAACGCCTATTACTGTTTCATAAATAAATTATTCGGTAAAATCCGATTGACAACCTCCGTAGCGCAGCGGTCGAGTAGCCGGCTGCGAAATGGAAGGTCGCGGGTTCGATCCCCGTATTATGGGACCGGAAGTCCCTCGTTGTTCTTGATACCCACGACAAAGGCTAACCTAGTATGTGTGTGACTGTTATATTTATATATCCGGGCCTGATCGCCAGGTCGGGTATAAGTCATATTGGGTATAGCGATAGGCTAGGGGTAATACGAGTAAAACTATATTTAATAACGCTAAACAATAATAAACAATACAATATCAAAAAATTTTTTTTTTCTATAACATAAGCCGGCAAACGAGCAAGTGGGTCACCCGATGGTAAGCGATCTCCACCACCCATGTACACCCACAATACCAAAGAATTGATCATACGGATCCTTCGGTGTGCGAGTCCAACTCTCACCTGGGGATTTTACATTATGTTTTTTTTAAATAACTATTTATCATATTTTAGAGTACCAAGAGGAACTCCTAGCTCTTTAACATGGAAGTAGAGTACTTGCTTGCACGTTAATGATGTCTGTAATACCACTGAGAAACCTTAAAAATCCTGATGTTCGCTTCTTTATGCCGCATTCGCAATACTTCCAAGACTTTAATAGTAATTTAATACAAACATAGTGTTAGTGTACGTGGGCCATCAACATCTTAGACCCAAAGTCAACCTCAACTGCAAGTGGTACTCGTACGTTCTGCTGATTAACGGACGAGGCAATGGCGAAACTTGGTTCCCGATGCGGGTATTCTTAAACCGTACTTGTTATGCCAACACAGCGATTACTACCGAAGATTTTACCACCAGCTGCGACGTTTTTGTATCCCGAAATCATCGTCCTTCAATGTAACTAGCTTTTACTTTTGCCCACGTAAATATCTTTATCAGGACCAACCCCCCTCGAAAGCATTTCACCCCCTAAAACGTTGATTTTCGATAAACCACGCAATACATATTTGGTTTTAGGAGTACCTACTCCCACAAAGTTTCAATGCCTATTTAATCTTGTTGCTCCATACAAACTTTGAACCCCCAATTCCATGTGCGCTGCGCTGAGGACTGACTCAGTCCGACTGAGATGCAACTCGCGACATCTGACTCGGGAGTCCCTTCCACTCACTTTATCTAAGTTATCTCAACTCCGCTGTTTTCGCGACCGCTCGTTGCCGTAGGTGGCCACTGAAAACCAGCGCTGTGTTGTGGCTTACGTTAGGTGGTAGATCCCTCGTATGTGAGTACGTCTGGGTTGGTACCATCGCTTTATCTATTTCTGTAGTAGGTATAGTATGTTCGTCTAGCATTTTTTGGTTTGAAGGGCATTAAAACCAATGAAATTTCTGGGTATTTAACATCTTAGGTCTCTGAGTAACCAACGCAATTCCTATTTGTATCCTTACTTGTCACGGTGTAAGCATGCCACGGTTGGCATACCCCCTTTTAATTAAACTATTAAGATAAAACTATTATTATTAAGTACTTTTTTAACAATACGTAAGTTGTTGTACAATGTTGCAGATTTGTGCCGAACGATAAAATCGTTTGAATCTTTTTTTTCTATGCTAGCTTCACTGCTCATCGCCTATCACATTTTTTTATATATTAATATATTTATAATTATACGTTGTGTAAATAATTTAATATCAATAAAATTTGCTTTTAAAACTTTAGGTCGAAACATCCTTTAAAATTTTGTATTCGGGCGGAAATCGAACAAAAACTGCATTATTATAATTAAATTCGCCGCTGTTGCATTTTGTTTACAACTATGACGGCACACATTACAATTTGTAATTGTAACATCGGATACAAACGTAATTTACATGTAAATGCATCGACATTATTACTAAAATGAACATCCTGTCGCGTCGCGATCGATTTGCATATTTTTTATTAAATATCAGGAAAATAACAAAAGGCGATTCACATGACACACTATTGTCAGGATTTCCGGTGCTGAGGTAAATTATTCATAAAAATCTAAGCGACATGATAATTACACATTGTTATGAATATGTTCTAACATGTTTGTGCGAATTTACATATTTTGATATTTGATGGTGTTTTACGGTTCGACAACTGAATCATTATAACATTACATTTATAATGACGTAATGCGTACGCGGTCCGACTGCTGTGTTTGAGGTTTCAGGTTCGATCCCCGGGTTGGGTTAAAGTGATATCGGGGTTTTCTATTTCGAAATGCTCAGTATCAGCCCGGAATCTGGAATTGTGCCCGGCATGGCGATGGGCTCGCCCCCTATCACATCATAGGATGCAAAATAACTTCGATGAAGTGTGAATATATTGGTTACACCTTTGCCTACCCCTTCGGAGAACATATGCATAAGTGCGTATGTATTTTATTTTTATTTTGTTTTCTTTAGTTCCTAATTTTATACAACTCAATGACGAGACGAGCAGGTCGCTCGCCTGATAGTTAGCTCTATACCTGCCTATAAACAGAAGCAACACCACTCCGAACTTTTAATTACAAAGTAATGTATGGCACTGCACTGCGTTCGTCACCCCGAGACATTAGCTGTTAAGTCTCATAATGACCAATAATTTTACCAGCTTCAATGTCCTTCAAACCTAAACACAACTGTGCTTACACACTGCAGCTTAGGGGGCAGAAATAGAGAAGGCATATGGCCTCGAGGAACCTACATTCTTGTAAACATTAAATTTCGTGCCTGATACGGTGATAGGCCCGCCACCTATCTCATTAAGGGACGGAAATAAGCTCTGAGAATTATGTACTAGTTCTACCTCTGCTTACACGTACTCAATTTATGCATGTACTTACATACGAACTCACGCCTATAATCACCTAATGGGTATGCAGTGGCGTAATCAATACACCAACTTTTCGCCGAGCTTATTTCCGTCCCATTATGTGATATCCATCCCATAATGCGCG
Organism: Mimas tiliae; assembly: GCA_905332985.1. Lineage (NCBI taxonomy): Eukaryota > Metazoa > Arthropoda > Insecta > Lepidoptera > Sphingidae > Mimas > Mimas tiliae. Next base: position 9,677,783 of record HG995241.1, read on the forward strand.
CCTATGGCCATACCGAGCACAATTCCTGACTCCGGGCTGATACAAAATATTTCATGTAAGAAAAACCCAATATCACTTTTACCTGACCCGGGTATCGAACCCGAGACCTCAATACAGCAGTCGTACCGCGTACGCATTACAACTGCGTCACCGAGGCAGTCTGTACATATATTGTTATATGTAAATAGGTCACTACTTTCATAAATATTGTAATCATATTCTCATGAAATAAGATCTAACTAATAAATTAAAGAATTGATTTAATACGCAGTAAGTAGTTGTATCTAGGACAGTGAAGTCAATTGTATTTCTTAATCGCATGTCTTATTTCAATGTGCGGGACGTTCAGCGACTTGATGGACTGACGTTCTATGCAAAGCGCTTGGCAGAAATTGGATAGAAAGTGGCCCGGCATTTAACCGGCTTAGTCTGATGATAATGATAACTTATATACAAAGACTTAAATGTATACTACTGGACCGGCTGAGCTATAGAAATTGCGCACTACGTTACGGTCAATTGACCACAACTCGTTTAGTCGCCAGGAGCAGTGGGTAACTGTTATAATTTGTCATTTGAATAACCGCGAACGTTCAACTCGACAAACTAACGCGATTTATTGTGACCCATAAAACATTATCATTATTTACGTGTCATGTGATTTGAAATTATTTTAGGTAAATAACTATATTACATATTTATAGACTTTCATCGAGAATGGCATTTATTGTGAATAAAACTAATAACAATACAGCCGTCTCTATATTACCATCTCGCTTACTCTCAACTAGAATTCGGTTGTATTATTGCATTATTGTATGTTGTATTTATTGTTGTATTTTTCTATATACGAGCATGTTCACCCCACTGGCCAAATGAACTTTGGTCAAGGAACAAATTACAAGTCTAAACACCTCCCTTAATATTATTTATTTTTATTAGATCATGCCTATATCCCCGAAGGGGTAGGCAGAGATGTAACTTATGCACCCACGATTGCCGAGGTTATTTTCGTCCCACGATATAATAAGTGGCGAGCCTATCGCCATATCAGGCACCAATCCTGAGCAATTCAGGTGATTTTTTCGAATCGAAATCTTAAACATAGGTTGTGATTGTTCCACTTAGAATTAGAACCCAGAACCTTACCGCTGTCTCAGCCTTGGTATGCTAACTTATGAAACGATATAACGAATGAATAGTGTGTCATGATATCAAGCTCCCTTAATGAGGAGTGCAATATTAAATAACATCGTGGCATATTGATACCGACAGGCAATAATAATAATAATGTTTTTTATGGCTGAGATCACCAAACCAGTAAGCGGGTCACCAGCTGGTAAGTGATCCAGTGCCCATGAACGCCTACAACACCAAAAGAATCATGAATGAACCGATCTTAAACGAAACGGAAAATTAAGGGATTTGATCCTCTGGATACCTCACTCACCATACGAAACGCAACAGCTACTTCACGTCGATTTTATGTGAGACATTGGTGCAATAACTTTAAAACTTTTTGCATGTTTAATTTCAAGATTATGTGCATGTAGACTGAATAATTTAAACAAAAGATTCCCCCATACCTATTGTCTGGCTACGATAAATATATCGTTTTAAACTTGAAACGTCTTTGAAGACAGCAGGTCCTCATTGCTTATTCATTTCCTATGATAAGATAATAACTAAAACAAATTCATTACGTACTCACACAATGCCACAGACTTACCTTTATGTAAATTACAACAAAACGTATGCTCGTTTCCCAAGCGTAAAGCGCTATCTATTTAGCTATTAATTTCAAAGACATGACAATGCCGGCGAATAGATGTTTCGTGTATGGAAATATAACATTAGGATAGTGACAAATTGTGTAACCAGGACGAGCGGATAGATAATATCAGCGGCCGTCACCTGAACGGAAGCGAGCCCGCGCGGCCAAACAACACAAAAACCACATTAGCACCTCGGTTATAATTATACAACTGTTCAAATTAATAACCAGTGTGCGCCAGTGTAAATGGTAGACGCGTCGAGCAATCGACATCCAGATATTAGAGAGGCTATTATAACTATCTTATTTATATTAATGTATCTGTTATTTTTCAGAATTCCCTGAAGTCGGTATTAAAAATTAGATGCGCGAAGGTGTTATTATGTAGGCAGGTAACGAAAGAACTAAATAAGCAGACCTCGTCCAGATGTTTCGACGCCAAATTATTTCTTGAACAGTAAATCTTATTTGAAATAAAGTATTCGTGTATTATAAACATCAGAGTCTGAATAAACATACATACAGGTAAATCAGAATGGTAAATGACTAACTGTAATATAAATATCTGAAATAGTAAAACTAGCAACGCACGCTCGAATCAAACAATCTTTCAGCCGCTTCCACAAAGCTTAGCATTTTAAAATGAATCCGGTGTAGATCGTAAAATATTCGATAAACAGGGCGTGTATGTTTGCTTTCGCCGAGTTTAACATTGCTATTAAACAGCCGTGAAATGGACAGAAATAATCGGGGCGATCCGTTATATCGCATCATTCGTATGACGCTGGCGTCTACAGTAAGTATATAGGTATACGCAGTGCGCGGTGCGGTGTGGTGCGGTCAGCACGGTGCGAAACCAGCGGCGGCAGGAGGCAAGCGCCAAGCGGCAGCGCATTGCTATGCCACTCGTCTACCAGCACTTTGTTACTAGGACACGCCGTTTACCTTATTTGCCAGCTACCTGATTGTCACATACGAGACAAGGGTTCACAAATGAAAACTATCGCAGTCATAACGTATGATATGTGATTTCATTTAATATTGATGTGTTCCGCGTACAGAACGCGCGGCGGCGTGGCACGGCGACCGCGGTACTTACGAACATTTCGCATTTCATCGAAGTAGCAGTTCGTTTGGTACGCGTGCCCAGCGCTCAAGTACCAGACTGCTTTGTTTTTGTGAGTCGCGGCGCGCGCCCGTAGGCCGCAGTCCGTGGCCGACCCTTCTACGCTGCTTCTTTATACCAACCGACACAATACTGGGAACTAGAACATTTCGGTTGCGGTACATTCAAATAAAACAATTGTTATTTTGTTTGTTACAAATGATTCAAAGTGCTTCGATTCGTCATACTGATCACATGCACACAACATGTAATTATACTTATGTAATGTATCTACAACTGTTTAAGCCGCTATTATGTCTTAAGCATGATAATACACAACACACTTACAGCTGTTATAAATATTCAAAATCTCACGAGTACTTAATAAAATAATAAATACACCCAACAGTCAGTCACATACATAGTCCTGACCCCACTGTATCGTGGGTATTAGGAACTACGAGTGACTTGCGGTCCCACAACACCCAGACTCGAAACAAATATTTGTGGGTCACACAAACATTTGTCTCGGTGTGGGAATCGAACCCACAGCCTCATGCTTCGCAGCCGGCTACTCGCCCACTACGCCTCGGAGGCTGTCAGATTCAACTTCAACGATTTGTTCATGAATGATAATTACAATGATGAGGAATGGTAGTGTGATGTAGCTACAACACGGGAGCCGTTAGTGAACAATGTAATCAGGTAATTCATTTGCGCGCAGGCATTAGGTCTGCAGAAGCCGGTGCGGCAGGTGGAGTGGGCGCGGGCGGTGCGGCTCACCGGAGCGGCCACGCCATGCCTCCCGCGGCGCTGGCCCGGCTCCGCAACTTTTTACCAACAAATGCCCGGCTCGTGTCTTTTTCGCTCTTTCCGATTGGAATTCGTTGAGAGATCGCCGCTGCCGGTGGCAGACGTCTTGTGACTTGTCAGCGGCCGTACGTGTGCTGCGTACGAGGCAATTAACAAGTCATCTCACTCCAAACCACCACACGCACGGAATCTCCTCATTGCACCCAGAGACGTTTCTACAGCGACTCGTCTTTATTCAAGGAACAACCGTGAAAATTCTTCAACACAGAAATCGTTAATTGTGAACGCTAATTGTTCTTTTTCTTACGACAACTCGTATTTTATTCGTAAAATGACTTTTTTGGCAGTTAACGGAACTCGCTTTCTTATGAATGAAAACAGGTTAAGTTAGTATCCCTCGGTAAATACCTGATAAAACAACTCGCAATGAATCAAAGTATTAAACCGTTATCTTCAATGAAAACAATAATCTATATATATAAAAATCAATTGCTGTTCGTTAGTCTCGCTAAAACTCGAAAACGGCTGAACGGAATTATCTTATCTTGGTCTTGAAATGTTTGTGGAGGTCTAGAGTAGGTTTAAGGTATAATTGAAGGTATAATTGCCGGGAAAACTCTAAAAACAGCCCTTTTCTTTTTCCCATACAATCGATTCGTAATAATACTTAAAAGTCAATTTGAACTTTAATACAATATCATAAAGTTGAAGTGTTAGTGCAGAGGTTCCGGGAAGGCAAAACAATTGAGTGACGTTAGTATCGTATATATCGTATCGGGAAACGGGTTAAAATATATTTTGTACTAGCTGACCCGGCGTCCCGAATAGCAGAATAGGTATTAAAAAAAAATCATTAAAGAATCGACTGTTGGCGGTACGAAGTTTGCGGGGTCAGCTAGTTCATAATAAAATAAATCAATTTAAAATACATAAGTTCTATAACTTATTTTAATAGACTGATATCAAGTATATTCACGCAGCTACGTGTAATAAAAATCTTAAGAAAATCGTCATATAATAGGAAATCCATCGCCGTTATACCGAACATAGCTAGAATAAAATATTTAGATTGATTATGAGGAAAATGTAACCTCCCAAAAATAAAAGTTTTTAAATAAAACGTACCTACTAACAATTCTGAGAATGCTTAAAGTATTGTCTGCTTCAACTTATATAATTCACACGACTTTTAATGGCATTGATCATATCAATATAAACGTATTTCCACTCATTTGTGCTGTGTGCGTGTTGTATTTCTTTAAACCTAATGACTGTGCGCGCGTCACTAAGTAGGTATAAATTGCGTCACTGCCACATAAATCAGAACCACATAGGTACTTATTGACTACTTCTCTTCTTCTTCGTCGTAATCTTCTTTACTGAAGGTCGTGCCATTATATAAAAGCTGAAATGGACTCATTGACGAGCTGCTTCCGTACGCCTCTATCTTCAGCCTGTCTCAGGGCAGTAGTAATAGTTAATCCTGTTATAGCTTTGATCTGATCAGACCACCAAGTAGGTGATCGTCCGCTTGGTCTTTTACTTACTCTTACGCGATGCTCACACACATAAAATATGCAATACGTGGACGTATGAGTCGAACTATCTATTTATAATTTAACTTTTTTACTAGCCCTGTATTACACACGTCCCACTGCTGAGCACGGGCCTCATTTATGAATGAGAGGGGTTAGGCCTTAGTCCACCACGCCGACCTAATGCGGGTTGGCAGACTTCACTACCTTCGAAATTCTTATAGAGAACTTCTCAGGTATGCAGGTGTCCTCACGATGTTTCCTTTATCGTTAAAGCAATCGATAATTAATATGTAATTAATACACACGTTACTTAGAAAAGTCAGTGGTGCATGCTCTTGGGGTTGGTTTCGAACCTGCGCCTTTAGTCTCAACAGTCCGTACCACTCCCAGCTGAGCTATCGCTGCTAACTAACCATCTATAGTGATTTTTTTATGCGATAAACTGTCATGATGTTTTAACTAACAGGTAGAGCGTTACATCTATCGTTAACAAACACAAACATCATTCTTTCTTTCTGCCTGGTGTTATCTCGGCTTTATGCCAGGATACGCATTCCCATTATGATTTTACTGATTTGATATTATATGGGGCGACCCGCCGTCTGGCCCCCCCAAAACCTCTAACGGGAACTAAGTTTCGTCATTGCCTCGTCCGTGAATCAGCAGAGTGTATGTGATGGTCCATGTTGGCTTTGGGTCTAAGATGTTGGTGGCCCTCTCCAAACAAAAACATAATTTATAAAATTACACAAATACATGCATACGCACTCACGCCTGTAATCCCCTGGGGGTAGGCAGAGTTGTAACCAGTACAACCACATTTCGCCGAGCGTATATCTGTCCCATGATGTGATAGGGGCCGAGCCTATCGCCATACCGCGCACAATTCTAGACTCCGGGCTGATACTGAGCATTTTCGTAATAATAAAACCCAATATCACTTTTACTCTACCTGGGATCGAACCCAAAACCTCAGCGTCAGCTTCAGTCGTAACGCGTACGCATTATAACTACGCTACCGAGGCAGAAGTAAAATTAATGAGTTAATAATATTCGTTTGTATCGCATTTAACTATTAAAACTTCATATTATCCTGAACGAGAATATTCCATCAAACTACTGGACCTAGAAAGCGGAAATTTTGACAGCGTATACGTAGATACAATGATCGCAGTAAGCATTTACACGGTCTGTAATTGTGATAACGTTCAAAAGAAGCAAAGGTTCAGGATATTTAAAAATAGTTTAAATTATTTTAATTACTAAATCAGTAGATTTTGTGAACCATTACTTCTTTCGAAAACTTAAAATAACAGACAGTTGAAACATCCCATGCTTCAATACATAGTATAAAACGAAGATGCTAGCTGCGTTTATCTGTCTGTTTGTCCGCTTAACTTTGTAACGGATTTAGATGCCGTTTTCATTGTCATTTAGAGAATTGATTGCGGAAGGTTTATTCGTGGATATCACGCTATGACCCATGGGAGCATTGCAGTAATTTTCCTAAGATGAAACCGCGAGGAATAGATCATGTAGAATAAGTTATTATATCTTGTAAGTAGAGTCTCTCTATCCTCGCATGACTTCATAATCACTATCAACTGACTTGCCTAAACATACCTATCAAAACAAATTTAAAGTAAGTACTGCTCATAGTAATTTGTACCTAGTACTTGTTAGAGCAATAAGTTCTGTTTATTTCAAAAATTAACATTATTTTTTTATTTTATTTGCTAAATTTCATAATACAGAAAACAATTAATTACAATTCAAAATGCAATAAAATATTCAAAATTTTAAACTTGAACGGACTTATCATAAAAATTTGCAGCACGAAATTAAAATATTATCAATATGTGATTAATTGTACATTGTAGCAAAACATTGAAAGAAAAAGAAACCATGAGATATAATGAGACAAAAATATGTTAAATTGTTTAATGTGCACAGTGAGTATAACATCGTGACAATTATGGAAAAAGGTGTGGATGGTGGCGACGCGGGAGTCGGGAGTCACTACACGTGTTACCGACTACTTGCATAATGGATGATTCAGGGCTAGCCCGCAGACTCGCCAGGACTCGCCACCTGACTCACTCAGCTAAATAAAGTCTCACCTATAAGTATTTAGCCCAATAACCGTTATATTGATATTCTTTATCAATGTAGGCAACGTAGCGCGTACAAATTAGTGAGCGCATTTCGATCTGATGTATGAATATCATTCAATACGTTGAAATTAATTGAGTACATCAATATATTCCACCAAATATTTGTGTAACTCTATTAAGAAAAATGTCTTAGATACATATGCTGTTCAAGATAGTTGCGCAGAGGCATTAATATTAATCTAAGCAATGCAGTAAGAGCGGGTTATGACGGAATATTTTGCCGAGAAACGTATTATGTGGTCATATATAATATCAAAAATAATAAAAAATGCGGCCGCTGAATGCCCCGGTGGTAGCCCTTGGAATAACAGAAAGAAGCCGCTTGCCTTTCCATTGAATCAAATTCATATATTTTGAGATTCAGTCGCCAATTTCATCGGTAAAGTTAGTAAAACAGTGCGAGATTATTTTAATTGTGTACGAATTTAGTAGTAGTGAATTTAGAAAAACCTATTTATTATTTTTTAACCTTAAATGACAGACAACACACATGCTAAACCGGTGGGGCGAAGCATGACATGTTGCACAAGAATTCCTTATAAAACACAGGGGAGCAGTAAGATAGGATTTTTGAAAATTAATCCCTTAAGAGAGTCAAATAAGGGACGAAAATTTGTATAGGAAGTGCGTCATTACTGAAAAAAAAACAGTCAATTGCGAGTCGTACTAGTGCGCCGTGTGTTCCGTACTTACGCCTTTAATATATTTTTTGTTTATTTTGATTATTTTTTAGGAAATCCGCCATAATAACACATATATACTGTAAAAATTTCAGCCAGGTACCTATTATGGTTCAAAAGATAGAGCCTTTTAAAGTTTGGGCACACATATACAGAAAGAGAGATATAGACAGAAAGACCGACACACGGCGCGGCGTAGCGCGACACGGGGCGCGGCGTAGCAAGGGCTTTGTACTAAGGATCCGTTAAGAACGCTAAAAATAGACATGGATAGAGTCTCTAACATTCAAAATCTCTAACATTTGAGAAAAGTCGAACGGTTCCTGAAGTATTGTCTATGGAAAAACCCATTGGGCACATGACTAGTCAACCTATAATTAATACGTAATAGGCAAAAGCCCGTATTCACATACAACACTTAAGTAAGCTTTATGCCAAGTGTCCAATTCTGTGTACATGATTGGTCTGCTTTGATTTGCACTATGAGGTCTCATAGTAACGTTTATGAATACGGGGGAAAGTCATGTGGTTTTTTTTGAGGTAGGTGTCACGATGACGCTGTAAATAGCACTTGTTGCAAATCATCAAATTTACAAGAAGATGATAAAATCACATGTGTCAAGCAAACTCTTCAAGGATGCTCGCATCATGATGGACTAGGTCATAATATATTCTATTATTAAGGACCTAAGATGCTATTTTAAGCTGATCACATTTATTTCCCTATTATTTCTCAAACTATATGACGTTAGAATGCAAGGGGCAATTCAGTGACTAGTTATAACACTGATCTATAACATTTATTTAAAGGTTAGACAGAAAATCTACCGAAAACTTAGGTGCATCACCGTTTTTTACCTATATATAGGATGATAGTTTAATACCGAATGATGTCTAGTCAATTACAGGACCTAGCTAAATAAGTTCATATACGGAAATTATTTTAAGTTTTACTTTAATAATAGCTATGTCAGTAGGTATATCTCTTTAGAGATATACAAGATGCAAAGAATAACTGGCATTTGACTCATCTTTATGAGTCAAATCTAGATATGCAATTCGTCTTTGCACTCTTTGCACATCTTGCTACGAGTGTGTGAGATTGTAAATATATACTGTTGATGTGTGTCAAAGCGAAATAAAAACCGTCAATACATACATTCATGTCAATAGTGAGAAGCATTGAGTGGTAGAGCCACGCTGTAGACAGTTTTGTCTACAGCATGAATGGGCCAGTTCATCCGGGTTGTTACCACTGTCTCACAGAAAACTGGCGTAAAGTAGCAGCTTGCTGCTCGTACGGTGAGTGAGATATACTGAGACCTAAATCCCTTCCCCTTCCCTTTTTTCCCTTCCTTAATTATCCCTTTCCATTGAGGTCGGCAACGCGCCCATGAATCTTTTAATATTGTGAGCGTGCATGGGCGGTAGAGATCACTTACCATCAGGTAACCCACTGGCTCGTTATGCTATAGAAAAAGCAATCTCGAGTCTCGGTCAAAAATGAAATGAAATATCTATAACTGCTATATTTTGACAAGTCGCGGTCGTCGAAATATATTTACTACTGCGAGGCTACTAAGATATTCTATAATAGCCCTCCACGACAAGATAATAAATCCCCACGACAACAAAACATACAAAACTCATTTAATTTTTATCAGACTATTTAATTTACAAAATCTCGAAAGTATTAAATTTGCGTATACAAACTGAGCGAGGTTAATATTGCGAACATTGTATTATTCTGACCGTACATTCCGCGGATTGTTTTATTGGATTATGCGGCGAGGCCGCGAAGCAGCTATAACTATTCAGTGTCGTCTTTTGTGTTATGGAAAAACTTGTTCTTGAACCCATGTAGTGTGAAAGTGTCGTTTATTTTTGCAGTTTAATGTTACATATGTACACATATTATCGCCTGCGCAGCGCGGCTGTCATCACATCGAGACCGCGAGCCGCGAGCTGGCGTGCTGAGTGCCGGCCACGTTGTTAGCGGACCGAACAACTGGCCATGCGGCGGGGTGAAATATAAAGTTCACTTAAAATGCTCACTATTGTTTTGATTTCTCATCTTTTTAACTGTTCCGTTTTTTTATTTTATAAACTTTCAATTATTTATTCTCAAGCCACGTCCACATCAATTACCCCGTTCCTAAAAGGACACGTAGTACCTACAATAAGTTGTATATCAATCGAATATGAATGAATGTATGAATTCATTCATAAATTCACAGCTTTGTACGGAGTTTTTATAATACAATTAAGACCCTTGGAATTTCAAGGTTTTATAAAACTATAGATAGATGAAAATATTCCATCAAAGTCGAAATATTAGGTATATGATTTTTAAATGGGCACAGAACCCTGCAAAACTTTATTCAGCCAGTCGGCGACTAATGTTTATTTGGACATATTTATGGCTATAGTTCCGCTTTTTGTGCACATGGAAATATGTGTGGCGGGTCGCACGTCTGCGTGAGATTTTGGACACCTCTTCGCTTACTAAATTTAATATCGTCGGCTTTTACGCCGGCGACTAACAAAAAAACTATGAAATCGCCATTGTGTCGGCGACTCGAACGACAGTTCGCGCCTACCGACCACTCATGAAAATTATTTTGTTTTTATTGCAAAATGTATGTTTATGATAACACCTGTTTCGGTGATGCCTCCGCGATCGGTGTCAGCCGAGGCTTGTCTCGATTTTTTGCCAATTTAAACACTATAAAGACGCCCGCATCGCCAGCTAATTCAACCACTGTTCACCAAATTACGCATTCGCTCTCTGCCTTTGGGATCGCAAATCTATTTGTTTCTTCGTATTTACAAACATAAATGTTGTATTTTACTGCGCAAATGTCGCAGAGCGCTCAGGATTAATAATACTTTATCTTGTTATATTTTAAGTAATTCATATTTCGTAATAAATCAATCGCATAAATCTTAGTTTATGTCAACTATAATGATGCGTCTGTCAAAGCACAGCCGCCGCGGCCAGAGTCCAGCTTTTTGCATAATTACGCCCATGGAATGTTTTAATATGATAACAAAAGAAAGATGACCATCGATATGATTGTAAAAATTTATAGCTGTCTGGAAACGTCGATATTAGTTGCCAACTGTGGGAATGTTTAAAACGTAACAACTCTTGACCTAATTTGGCCTTAGTGAAGTTTTTAAAAGGAGCTTCTATGTCTGCAGGCCTATTTGATATACGTATGCCTATTTAAATAAGTTATGTCATGTATAGAACTATGAATGATTATAGTACCGACGTATGTGACATTTGCTGGATGGTATTTGCACACATCGTATATATTCCAATGAAACACTGATAGATTTAACACCAGAGATTGAATACGTCCTTTGCGCTTTTCAAATTGATAAACAACATGAAATCAAAGATAGTGAAGCCCTCCTTAACGCAGCCCACGAGTTATATATTTTCGTAACACAATCCATAAGAAACTACAATAATCGTACATTTCTCTTGACAATGTTCCTTTGAATAAAGAGAGTTAAGGCGAACAGATACAATGTCAAAGATTTGTTTACTCAGCGCTAAAAGGCCAGCATAGCGTGATTATTTCATTGATACGAACACTTGAAAAATAGACTTTGGTACACAGAAATATAAGGATAGTTTCTGTTTATTGTGAACGCGATCCCGTATCTATGTGCAGATATAGCGCCGGATCCTTAGCCGCGAGCCGCGAGCCATTCGCACTCGAACAGTTAAATTACGCGCGTACTCAAATGTCATCACGGACTATGATATCGCAATCAAAATTGACGTGGGAAATATGCTCGTTTGTATCTGACAGCACGCCGGTGACGTCGATAAATTTTACAATGAATTATAGAACCGCAGACTGCCCCAGTCACCGTATACATCGCATAATTCAATCGTTCGATTGAATTTATTATTTTATTGCATTCACTAATTTTAACACAATTTTAAAGGTTAGCATTACCGAGTGAGCATTCAAGGGAGCCGGCAAAAAGGAATGAATTTGCTATTGCCACAAAAAGTGGTCGTATCTGTTCAAGTTGTTATAATAAGTGGAAAAGCTAAAGCAAACAAACAGGTAACACAGTATGCAGTGTCCGGGCTCGCGTACGGGATGTAAACGGTACGTCTCCGCTCAGTACGCCGCGCCGCGCTTTACCTTCCTGCTTTGATACCCAGTTTTTGTAAGCTACATGAGATCGCATTCATTTACTTCTATACTTCAATACTTATCTAGAATAATTATGCACTTATGTGCCTATATTATTTCACTTGCAGATATTTATATGTAGATAAGTGCATTCAGTTCCTACTTTGGTAGGTAACCGCATTTGCAAGAAAGACATGGCAAAAGTAATGACGCAAACCGAATGGAAATCGAGAGACATCATTTGAATAACATTCACAATTACTAACTGGGTAATATGTATCTAGACCGACAGACAATGAAATAATTATATTACACTTTAGGTACAGGACCATATCACTTAAAAAGGTGATATAAAAACAAGCTACATAGAATTTATACAGACTTTGTTTTGTTAACGGTTTGAACGTGAACACACACACAAACGTATTATGTATATTGGTAACAATCGCATTATGCATCGAAAGAAGAATATGTAAATTCTCGAAGAACCCATGACTCAATGTATTTTTTATAAAGAGCCTGTACTTTTCTTACAAAATTGACATCGAAATCAGATTAATCCAATCAATTGAAATTTATGACGCACCCGAGAGCGGGCGCGCCTGCCATCGGGAGATCCGCAGTGCCTCGCTAATCAGTTTCCGGCCAACAATCTATAACTTGCATTTCTGCTTTGCATAAACGAAAACTTACGTGTGTTTTAGAGGACCGTATATGTATTTATCAAACTTATAAAAGTATTTTAAGCAAATATCATTAAAGCCTTTTTAACTTCATATGAGTACCACTTCAAATTATTATGCACAGGCAACATTGTCGCATCGGTTCTGGTTCCAAAAATTATACGGAAATTTGCCAACCTCTTCGAAAATCACACAATGCGTGTTTTTGCAGCAATTACAGAGACGTGCGGAGCGGTCGCTCCTTTACAAACATGTCTTTGATTTATATGTCTGCTTTCGACTCACTGGATGAGAGTAAAATATGAGACGACCCATCAAATATTCAGCCATTTTGGGACGAAGGAGCGACTCTTAATGCTCATTATAATAAAAATACGATCGTTCATACAGAAATATATAACGTACAGGTTACCTACGTCAATACGTAAAACACATTTTGGAAGTTAGGAAACCTTGGATAACTGTTTGGAGAATCTTGGTCGTACATTTTTACGCGTGGTAGAACTACGCTGTACACAGTTTTGTCTACAGCATGAATGGGCCGGCTCGTTCGGGTCGTTACCACTGTCTCACAGAAAACGACGTAAAGTAGCAGGTTGTTGCTGCGTTTCGTATGGTGAGTGAGATATCCGGAGGCCCAAATCGCCCTCCCCTTCCCAGTCCCTTAATTATCCCATTCCTTTAAGGTCGGCAACGCGCCCATGACGCTTTTGGTATTGTGGGCGTACATGGGCGGTGGAGATCACTTACCATCAGGTGACCCACTTGCTCGATAGCCGGCCTATGCAATAAATAAATACTAAATGATTATGAACTTGAATATATTACACATTTTAGTAACTGTACATTCGGAATCAAAACTAAAAAATATTAAACAAAAAATACCTTCAAACATTCTCATAAAGTGCCCAAAAACTGGGGCACTTTATGCGAATTAATAAATGAATGAACTATGTTGATTACACACGAGATTAAACTATTTCATTATAGTAAAATAAAATATTCAAGTATCTAGACGACTGAATCCGCGCATCACATGTTGGTAATATTTCATCAGGAGTTGTTGTCACATGATCCGCTGGAAGATTCATCTTTAATTGGGTGAACCGAGCTCAGTTCCTTTTGATTCCGGACCTTTATTAGAAGCGAACTTGGCCACAAATGTCATAGCTACCTGGTGCAACATATTTTCTTCGACGTCCACGAATAAAAATATACCTACCACTTATGATAGAGGTCTAAATTTATGCACCTATATGAAATTAAGTATGCATACTTTTAAATGCCGCATTTTTAAGTTATAAATAATACCGTTAGAGCAAATCGTCAGCCTTTTGTCATTTTTATTAGATCATGTTTTCATACGACTGCTTCGCTGGCGCAGTTCTAATGCGTACGCGGTACTACTGCTGTGCTGAGGTCTCGGATTCGATTCCCGTGTTGGATAAAAGTGATATTGGGTTTTTCTATTACGAAATGTTCAGTATCAGCCCGGAGCCTGGAATTGTGCCCAGTATGGCTCGCCCCGTATCGCATTATGGGACGGAAATGAGTTCGCAGTAATGTTCGTGTATCTACTGGTTACAACTCGGGGATTAAAGGCATGAGTGCATATGTATGTATGTTTTCATAGGTTTGTAACATACATTTGTACAAGGAAAGTCCCTCGTATGCGAGAGTCCGTCTGAGTTGGTACCACCGCTTTGTCTATTTCTACCACCAAGTAGCATTGTGTCAGCGGTCGTCCGGTTTGAAGGACATTGAAGCCAGTGAAATTACTGGGCATTATGAGACTTAACATCTTATGTCTCGCAATAATCTTATGAGTGCAAGCCAGTAACGTGCAGTGCTTTGTAATTCAAAGCTCTGTGTGGTGTTGCTTGTTTATGCTTTCTTCACTTTTGGATGAAATTTTAAAATCAAGCATTGCATTCAGTTTTAATGAAATTGAAATTTATTAATACTAATACATACATACGCACTCAGGCCTGTATTCTGCGAAGGGGCAGGCAGAAATGTAACCAGTACACCCACATTTAGCCGAGCTTATTTCCGCCCATGATGTGATAAGGGGCGACCCTATGGCCATACCGGGCACAATTCCAGACTCCGGACTGTTACTGAGCATTTCGAAATAGAAAACCAATGCTTGTCACTTTTACCCGACTCGGGGATCGAACCCGAGACCTCAGCACCGCTATCGTACAGCGTACGCATGAAGGAAATTTTAAAACATTCTTTGTAAGTTTTTTGTAGAGGGTAATCCCTGAAACTACTGATCCGATCGTTCTGAAAAATATTTCACCGATAGGAAGCTACGTCATCCTTGAGTGGCATAGGCTATTTTTCATTGTGATAAAGTGAGTTTGCAGTAAAAACTTAACCTAACAATTAAGTCATAGTCTTGACCCCACACTAGGTTAATCTATGTCGTGGTTGGAACTACGAGGGATTTACGGTGCCACAACACCCAGACCCGAAACAAACATTATTGTAGATCACACAAACATCGATCTTGGTGCAGGAATCGAACCCCAGGCCTATCGCTTCGCAGCCGGCTATTTACCCATTGCGCCACGGAGGCTGTCATTGACGGTCATAACTTTTGCTTGCGGCTCCAGCTATGTCTAATAATTCATTGAGCAACATTCAATCAAACATCTCAACTTGGATATTTATAAAACTGGTGTTGTAATCGGAAGGTAGATACTGCCACACCATAGCTTAAGTAAAACATGTTGAATTACAAATATACAGTTAATAAATCATATTAGCTAACCTAATAAAGTATACGAGAATTATTATGTAACTCGACCATATGTGAAGTGGTCAACGAACTAACGTGAGGAGCATTTGACGCGCGTCAACCCGGGCCATTTACGCGACCGACTCTGCAACCGCTTCGACGCGTAATTAAAATAAATATTAATGGGCTTATTAGAAGACATAAATAAGAAGCTGTAAACGTTTTTGTCCTCGTGTGACGCCACTCCTTGCCGACCTTATATGAAAGAGTTTTAGAAAAAATCAAACCGTCAGACACAGTGGCATGATTCAGTGATCTGTAAGATTAATAGTTTTGATTAATATACAAAAGTCAGAAACATTATTTAGTTTTATTTCGTACATATGCACTCACGCCTGTAAACCCCGAAGGGGTAAGCAGAGGTGTAACCAGTACACCCACATTTTACCGAGCGTATCTCCGTCCCATAATGTGACAGGGGGCGAGCTTATCGCCATATCGGGCACAATTCTAGACTCCAAGCTGATACTCAGCATTTCGTAATGGAAAAACCCAATATCACTTTTACCCGACCCAAGGATCGAACCCGAGATCTCAGCGTCAGCCTCAGACGCGTACGCATTACAACCGCGCCACCGAGGCAGTTTTATTTCGTGAGTCATCATTAAAAGTGAAATATGATCGCTATGTATTTTTCCTCCTTCCTCCTATATGTATACCGACTTCCATATGCATATGAAACATTTGTATTATTTAGAAAATAAAGAGCTAAGTTCCAATACGTCAAAGATAAGTTAACTAGGACGAGTTAAATGTATGATGGCTGTAAATTTCATGTCGCTTATTCAATTAAGAGTCGTGGATTGAATGACATAAAACTTCTGAGATAGTGCAATAAAATACTTCGCAATTACGGGTCAAGAAAGCGGGGGCTCTGTGGCGCGGCATCGCAGACTGAATTTTTTCATATTACCACAAAATAATGACTACTTTGTATTAAATTCAATATTATATTTAAATCGCGAATTCAGATGTTAAATATATAAATGTATAAGGCATTTCTAATAGGTATTAAGTTCTATTAAGAAACAAATGTATTTACAATCAACAGTATTTACTTTGGCTTTATCATCAACAATAAGCATGAAATTATCTACTCTGGCACCACATACACAGACCAAATAATACGAATTCCCACGAACTTAATTATACTTTTTACAAAATAGAAAGTACATCGAATTGTAGACGCTGCACGTAAGCTGTAATAACATAATTTACCTTTAAATATTGTGGATACATAAAAGAAACTTGTGTACGTACGTCGAATTAAAATGTTGCTTATGTCATATCGTTAACTCAGGCAATACGTTAGTTGTGAGATATACGAACGCGATTCCTCCACTCTGCAGCGTTTTACACGTAAAAGAAGTGTTCGCTTAATTAGAGATTATTACATTCGTTCGATTAATGAGACAAGATACACATAATTCTCTAGAAATGTTCCATCAATATCCTTTGGCCTTTTGACAAGTATATAAATTAAGTTAGACGTAATTACTCTTAACATATTTGTGGCATGAAATATATGATACAAAGTGACCATTAGAGAGCAGTCAGGAATTATGTAAGCATCGTAAAAGTTTATTTACCATAAAATAATGAAGATAATGTCTTATTCATAGGTTGTATGTGTTTCAGTAATTTTCCTATTTATTTTACAATATCGAAAACATTGCATCGTTTTTTTACATTGTAGACGCTAAAATGTAGCAATATATGATATTTTATATCTTTAACTGTTATAAATTTAAAAGTTCTTGTCTTATAAAAAATAGTTATTTATAGTTAGTTATTAATAGTTATAAAAAATAACTGAAAATATGCTAATCGTAGCATATTTCGTTTATCGCATGCACTTTTGTATACTTGGTAAGTAACAATTTACTTACCAAGTATACAAAACTGCAGATTATGTCTATTGAATGTGTTTACGAAAATTTTGAACCTATTCACCGAATTCGTACACTTATTCCTCAATTTTTTCTTAAATATAGAGGAGTAAGTCTTTCTTTCTTTCTGCCTGGCGTTATCCCAGGGTCCGCCTTCCCAATATGATTTGACGGTGGATTTGATATTATGTAGGGCGACCCGCCGTCTTACTCCCACATCCAGCAACGGGAACCAGTACTTTTTTAGTTCCGTTACTAAAGTCTCGTAAAACTCGTAATAGTGTGTCTAGGACGCGCCCTTCCCACTGTTAAATAGTACAGTCGGCATATTATGCATTGGCAATAAGTATTCGTGTACACGTCGCTACACTCATATTCAAATTGTTTCAATAACAACCTGTGAATTTCGTACGCACTATGAATATTAACACAACCAACGTTCACTCTGTAGTATTTAAATAAACTTTCCTTACAAAGTTTATTACCTATACATTTTAAAATTAAACCAATTTTAAGGCCGACTGGCACGACGATACTAAATCGAGATTTAACAGTTAATACTTATGTCAAATCATGCGATCATGCGATTTGACGTTTCTTAAATTAGTTTAGTAGGTTAAACTCGATTTAGGATCGTCGTGCAAGTGGGCCTAGGTTACTAAGTTAAGTATATGTTTGTTTATAAAATAAATATATAAATAGACTATGAAAAATGTACGTGACGAAAATTGGAACTGAGTTAATTATGGACGCATTATAAAAGGATGCGCTATTTGTTTTGTAATTATAGCATATTTTTGCATAATATAAAGATGGGCTGCTTGTGCCTGAATTTATAATGGCTATTATCGTATAATTTAATGAGAGTGTGTTAGCGCTCGTAACAGCGGTGACGTCATACTTATCGCAAGTATATCCCTTTTCAGGCACTAGACAATTTCCGCTTTCATCAAACATGCTTCTAATTTATTTATTTTAAAGCGGTTTGGTAAAATTCTTTTGGGTGACGTAAATAATGGATATAAGCAATTGAATTGAAACAACTATCTATACAATGGAGTTACGCTCTTTTAGTTTTTGCTACGTTGTTATAGTTGATGACGTGTGATAGTTGTTTATCATACATCCAAAAATAAAATATATCCTTAAACCCTTTGACTCATCCGTACATATTTTATCTATTGATTTCTTTTACATCAAGTATCTGGAATCAATATAAAACTATCAAAAGTTTTTTTACCACCGCTTAGTCATTGTGTTTGTGACATGATCCGACAAATATTTATCGAATACCAGCCGTAATGTTTCATGTCAATTTGACATTAAGTTATGAAGATTCTTTGCATCAATAAAAAGCGCCGGTTGGGGCTCATTATTATCTTTAATTATGACAGTTCGCCATATATGAATGGCTTACTTGGCCGACTCAGCGGTCATCGGTCTCGAAAAAACAAGCATTCATCCCATAAGAGTTCTACTGTATACAGCAACTTGATAGTTAATAAAAAAAAGTATATCGAACATTATCTTAGATAGGCTGATGCTAACGACGTTTGATTACAAAGTAAGATAATCCAACATTTCTCTCATTCATGTGCAGATTATTAAACGCGTTGACGCTCAAGCGAATTCGTGTTTACCGCCGGAAAATCGTATTTGACACGTGGTTTTTAACTAAAAGGAGTGGTATTTTAAGTTTAAACTTTGGCCCGTTTGACTTTCTACATATGTAGGTGTTTGTGTGTGTATCTGCTCTGTCATTGTACTTCCCAATCCCTTAATTATCCCTTTCCTTTAAGATCGGCAACGCACCCATGATTCTTCTGGTATTCTGGATGTTTATGAGCGGTGGAGATCACTTACCATCAGGTCACCCACTTGCTCTTTTGCCAACGTATGCTGTAAAAATGAATATTTTATTATTGCTAGGATAGACAGACGAGCGTGCGGCTCGCCTGATGGTAAGAAGCCACCGCCGATTTCAGCAATGCCAGGGCACAGCCAAGTCGCTGCCTACTGTTAATACTACTAACCTAGTGTGAAAGTTCTCAAGGCCTTCGACTTGGCTTAACGACTGCTATCAGTTGATAGCAACCGGGACCGACTTTTTACGTGTACTCCGAAGCATGGAGACGCTCAGATGGAATACCACTAAGTGATCACCCATCCATAGACTGACCGCGCCAAAGGTTGCCTAACTAGCTAATCCTTTACCAAGTGCAATTTGGCTATAAGCCCCTAACGTAATATAAATTTCTATATGATTATGTAGTAGGTGTTATTCTTGGTGTAAATAATAGGTAGCCAGCATCATTTTTGATATATATTTTGTTGATGTTTCACACTACAAAAACGCTTGTACAAGTCGCTTACATTTAATATTATTGATTCTTGCAGCCGAATATTGATCAAGAAGTTGGTCGGGCATACGGACGTCCATGTTTAATTGTAGCTATTAGAGCAGATGGCTTATTCATTTGTAGAGCAGTCGGTCGTTGCGCTCATGTCGTAAACTGGCGATTCGTTCCCGTTCTGATGTTATTGTAGCATTTTGTCTATGCTCCGCCATTTTATTGGCCCATTTTGTTGTCTATGTGACGGCTTTTCCTCTAGTGCATACATCTCTGTTTATGCCAATGACATGTTCTTGGCTCATCGCATACACGAGATGAGTCTTTCAAGAAACAAATTCAGTTGTAGAATTGCCATGAGTCACGTTTCTCGACCAGTGAAATAAAGTCGCTTTGCATGTGGAATGATTTCCACCAATAATTATCCTTTTGGTTGTAGTTTAGGTTGTCATCAAGATCGACATATAATTTGTCTACAAAGAACTAGCACCACAATAATATGTGTGCTACAAAACATAATTTTCTGAACAAATTCGATTGACAACGACTAAATGTAAACAAACAAGTAATGGTGTGAAGTAAATCACTTTTAATTTGATTCTAATAAAATGTTTGACTGGTGTCGCAATGGGATCATATTTCAACAAAAGTACAAAGTGAGGACACGATACGTACCGTTGTTGAAACAACACAATTAGCATTTTCATTGCGACCGATAGAGCTGATAAGGGCGTGTTACATAGTCCTGCCTTGACTGAATTCTGTGGGGATGTAAAAAAACGTATTCAGTAATAAAGAGACATTCGTTTCCCGGAAATTTAATTTAATTCGAATAAAGTCTATATAAAATGGGCCATTGTGATTTTCGCAAACGCAATTGTATTACTAATAAGACTAACTTGTGATCACTTACTAGAATCAAACGGATCAACAAAGTCATTACGTAAACTAACGTATGTACTGTCATGTGTAATGTGATTGGACATAAAGAAAAAACCAATCCCACTTTATATTTACAATGCAAAATAAAATATAATTTAATTTAATGTAAAAGATTGCATTAACGTATCCACAAGTTATTTGAATTCAATTTTGCTTACGTGAGTGGTAAAAATAAATAAAAGCGAATGAAGCTATGATACGAGGCGGCTTGCGAGTTATTGGTCCCCGTGTGCCGCGGCCGCCGCGCTCGTTCAATTTCTCTAATTAATTAACGATCCTTTAGATAACGCACGCTGACAACCTTATTTGTGGCGAACAAATCTTTCAAACATAAATTTTAGTGTACACGCTCTAAACTTGTAAACTCTACGCACGTCTGTGTACATCGCCCGTAAAAGATACATTTATCGTGCCGCGGAATTATAATTTTCGTTATAATAGATGTTTCCACAAAATGTATCAAACGCTCGCCAAAACCCGGAGAAACGGATTGTACAATTACCATTCGGGTATTCCCGAAATGTATGCTAAACAACATTCTATGACAAGTTTATTGCGTATTCGCAACAATGTAGATATCCGCGATTAGAAAAGTCCGTAATTTTAAATTCACGGCGTGTGTTTCAACGTTCTCGCACTAAATATTCGTGAAAGATTCACCTAACAATTTACATTTGTCACATAAATAAAAGAAGCAAGCGGCCTCATTAGGCGACGCCGGGGCAGCACGCCGCACCGCACCGGGCCGCATCCTCCGCGCCACCAAGCTATGTCCACGTCGCACCCGCTGCTACCCGCTACCGTGTACCGCTTCTCACCATAACATGTATTTGTCAGGGAACTTCCACATAATTGCTCACAGCTCAAGCCATGATAATTTTATACATTTCTTTCCCCTGAGGTTAGAGGGGTTAGCACGACTCGATGGCAACACACACGACGGAAAGAATGAAATGGTTACCCATAAAAATACTTTTTCTGCGGTTCGTTTTATCTTGAACACTGGTCCGCCTTAAGTACCAGAGGATGAAACTTTAAAAATCTATTAAAGTGTATAATTTATTAAAGGCTTGCACTATCAGCGACGAATGTGAGTGGAGAATCGGCCGGTATCTGTTGGTCGCATAACCGATGGTCAATCCGTCTGCGGCGCGCCGGCCCTCTCATCCGCCATCCTTTACAAAGTTTTTTGTCCAACTATTTTTCACTAGAGAAAAAATTATGAGGTTTTTAGAGAGGTATACTTTTATTACAGTAATTAAGATATGAAGTTATATTGAAGCTTTTAACGTGGCTACGATTTTATCCGAATAATATTTTGTCCGTAAACAATCTTCATAACTTTAATGTTGACAGATGACAGACGGCCGAGCCCAATTCAATTACTTAGATAACGCATTTAATACGTGACTAATAGAAAACAAATGTTGTAAAAATACTTAACATGACCATAGCAACAAAATAGACTTGGCTTTCTAAAACTTATATTTTTTATAAAACCATCGCAACAGCAAAACTGAATTTGGTAACAAGGAACTATCAAATTAGAATTCAAAGGATACAATAATCGACAGCTGACCGCTTATATATCTGGCACACGCTTACCATATTATCACGATTTGTTTTACGACCATGGGAACTGGTGATTGCGGACATACCGCCACAAAGAGAGTCGCATTGTCCGTCTGTGTATGCGGTCAATTCTGAAACTGAATAATAATTACTTACTTTGTCTACTTTGAATTTCGTTTTGGTATGGTTAGTTCTGCTGCCGAATTTACTTTATATCATTCATTGGTAATTTGAACGATGAGGTTTTAAAATAATTGACATTGGTAACGTATAATATTGTTGATATTAACGTATATAATGTGCGAGTCGAATTTAGAACCATCTCCGTTTTCTTGGTCGGTTAAAAGATACCATTTCAGTCCTATGGCTTATTTTCATATATCAATAAGATGATAGTATATTCGTATTTCTTTTGAATATAAATAATAATGCTCCGTAATACAGATTGGACTACTTTCATAATAGATTTTTTGAAATAAGTTTGAAACTACATATTTGTATATTTATTTTTTTATCCATATTCTTTTTTATAGCAGAGACCACGAGTAAGTGGTCACTTGATGTTAAGTGACATCCACCGATTATGAAGACCCAAGATACCAGAAGAATATGAATGCGTTGCCGACCGTCAAAGAAGAAAAATAAATTAGGAAGGACAGGAGGATTTGGACCTCCGGAAATTTTCCTCACTGTACGAAACGTAATAGCAAACCTCCATTTTACGCCGGTTTCCAGTGAGAAAGAGGTTCTAATCGGCCAGTTCATGCTGTAGACAAAATTGCCTACATGCCTGCCAGCATAGCAGTCGCCTAAAGCATTAGTAAATCTCCGATAACGGTTGTTTAGAAGATATCGGCCGAACGATTACCTAAAATATATTAATAGAAGCCTCCAAGAATAACTTAGCGAATACGTATCGGGAATAAAAATAGTCGATAATAATTCTAAGAGTGGTTGACATATCATTGCTTAAATAACTTGACATGTAACGAGCTAATAAAATATTCTATAAACATTGTGACCATCGCGCAATACAGACGCCGATCGTCGATTCTGCGAAGTCGTTTGGAAAGCAGGTTGTGATTTGCAAGGTCACGCGTATAACACGGATGTTCCCGATATTGAAATGTACAGACGTGCTTTATTCACCTACATATCAACACATGCAATTTAAAAAGATCCGAGCCAAGCGGGCACATATTTATTAAAATAAACCTTATACTAGTCGCGGAAGCTATTGTTTCCATCGGTGAAAACTCCCGGTTCGAATGTTGCCCAATGCGACAGTAGTATGAGAAACAAATACTCATATTGAATACCAATTGGACGAACGGTACGACACTTCGTATGGTAAATTCCGTATTGCGAATTATTAAATTATTTATGCCGCATATCGCGGTGCGCCGGCTACCGAACGCTGAACCACAATATCGGGAATCCCTGTTCGCTACTAATGCAATAATTTGGCGTATTTTGCAATCGCGTATTGAATATTAAATAGTTGGTAAATAGTTTATGTTCTGAACGTGGATTTCAGAGTACGTGATGCGGCGCGCGGTGACTCGTTGTGAAATTGCACGACACTCGGATAACATACGTTAACAAGTGGTCGTTTCGAATAAAATTTTATGTTCTCGTTGTGTTTAGATTTACAACCGATACGCGGTAGATCACCTGATCTATTTCAACGTCGAGTTCACGGCAATGCGCCATACATGCGTGCAATGTGCATCCCATTATATTATGTTTAAACTGCCTCTACGAAATAATAACGACTAAACCTGATGGTAAGTTCAATGTAGATTAAAAATCATCAATTATACTGGGCTGATGGTTGTTCATTCATATCTAGAAAGAAAAAAAAGAAATAAAGAAAATATCTGTCGTCACCATCGAAATAAGATAACGATGCGACGTCGTCACCATGTCTGTAAGTAAACAGTTTTCCCGGAATGAATAAGCCACTATATAAGGTTTCAAACCATATGTACGACACTGGCGATTCGCACCCCTGTAAGTACCCCTAAGTTATATTGACTCTAAATCCCTTAATTTTATACATAGATAAACTCAAGCCAATTTTTTGTAAGGTGTAGTAAGAGGTGTAACTAGTACACCTACGGTTCACCGAGCTTATTTCCGTCCCATGATAGGTGGCGAGCCTAGTGCCATATCTGGCACAAATTACGATCCCTGGCGTAAGTGATCATGGGTGTTATATCGAAATGAAAACTGTAACTGAAATTGTGATTGCCCATTGAGATTGAACCCTGAAATACATCGATTTCTTCGCCTAAATACACTACCTCTACCCCGATGAAGCGAGACGAATTTTTTGAATTCTTATGAGGCAAATAAGCAAACGATTCTCCCGCTAATGATGATGATTTCCACTACTCATGAACACCAATTAAACCAGAGGAACCGTGGATGCGTTGCCGATCTACAAAGATAAAATAAAGAGAGACAGTGGCATTCTCGCGGTCGAGCCGGTCGGAATATGCTCTAAGAAAAACTATCTACAGCGCGGCTCTACAATGTTTTTTTAATAGCCTGAATAACGAAACAACCACATCTACACACTGCGGTTTGAAATAGACAAAACCGTGGTAGCAATGTATGCTCTTGGGACTGGTTTTGAACCTGCGACTTTCGTTTCGACAGCCCATACCACTCCCACTCAGCTATTGCTGCTTTTTGTATTTATCATCGATATTTTATTGACGACTGCCTCGGTGGCGCAGTTGTAATACGTACGCGTTACGATTAGGGCCAACGCTGAGGTCTTGGGTTCGATCCCCGGGTGGGGTAAAGTGGTATTGGGTTTTTTTATTACGGAATGCTCAGTATCAGCCCGGAGTCTGGAATTTGTGCCTGGTATGGCGATAGGCTCGCCCTCTATCACATCGTGGGACGGAGATACGCTTGGCGAAATGTGGGTGTACTGGTTACACCTCTGCCTACCCCTTCGGGGATTACAGGCGTGAGTGCATATGTATTTTTATTGATTTTCTCGTAACTACGAATTCTGATTACGCGTGGTACTTAGTAATTTCCCAATTATACCGACTGAGGCGTGGTTTCCCTAAGTCATTCACTTTAACACGGATAACAGGATATTGTATTCAAAGTATTGAAACATAAATTGAAACAAATTTTTGCTAAAAATAAGTACGACGCGTTTCTGAAACAAATAAATTTAGGGGGTCGGTCCGTCGTATGCGAGAGGTCATCTGGGTTGGTACCATCGCTTTGTGTATTTCTGCCGCCAAGCAGTAGCGTGTAAACAGTATTGTGTTTGGGTTTGAAGGATATTGAATCTAGTGAAATTATTGGGTATTATGAAACTTGACAACTTATGTTTTGGGGTGATGAACATAGTCCAGTGCCAGGCAGTGCTTTGTAATTCCAAGTTCTGTGTTGTGCTGCTTCTGTTTATAGGCAGACGTGACGATTAAAATCAGGCGAGGGGCCTCCTCGTTTCGTCGTTCAAGCTTATAAAAAGAAAAATATACATACACATGCACGCACGCCTGTAATCCCTGAAGAGGTAGTCAGAGATCTAACCAGTTCACACACATTTCACCGAGCGTATCTCCGTCCCATGTGATAGGTGGCAAGTCTATCGCCATACCGGGCACAATTCCAGACTCCGGACTGATACTGAGCATTTCGTAATAGAAAAACCCAATATCACTGTTACCCAACCCGGAGATCGAACCCGAGATCTCAGCGTCAGCCTCAGTCGTAATGCATACGGATTACGAAATACTGCGCCAATACGGCAGTCACCACCGAGCTTTTAAATTTATTTCTTACATTTAGACAAAAAAAGACTCAATTGTATGGTTAGTACTAAAATTATATTATTAATAAAAATAATCCTGTTCGAAGTACCTATGTTTTTTTACCTTTATACAGTGCAGAGTTAAGTTTAACCTACGCAATAACCAATGAAATAGAAATACATAAACAAAGCGAATAAAACTGTTAATTTAGTTACTAATATGCACCGTCACATTCAATTTTGGATGGTGTCAAAAGGTATTTAAGTAAAATGGACATCGTGCAATGCCTCCTTTAATCCGATAATATGATTATTCGCCTTTCATCCTCTTGTGAAATTGCACCATCAATAAACTATAAGTAATAATTTTCAGAACAAACAAAGAAAAAGTATTTTGTTTTAATAAACCTTTCTAATTTCAAGGGTACCACAACAGACGTTGCCTGTTATTACATTAAGTTCCATATAACTGAAATTAATCTTTAGATATCACCGACTGAGTAACGACTTATTCACGTCGGCCGTGCCGTGATTGGTGGCAATAAAATGATAATGGATATTTTGACAGCCTTCGTGGCGCAGTGG
Source organism: Mimas tiliae (assembly GCA_905332985.1). Lineage (NCBI taxonomy): Eukaryota > Metazoa > Arthropoda > Insecta > Lepidoptera > Sphingidae > Mimas > Mimas tiliae. The sequence continues at coordinate 9,704,645 of HG995241.1, forward strand.
GTGAGTAGCTGACTATGTAACGTGAGGACGCGGACTCGATACCCGCACCGAGACAAATATTTGTCTGATCCACAAATATCGGTTCCTCTAACTTTCTAAGTTATGTGTGAATTAATTGTTAATTATCGCTTGCTTTAACGGTGAAGGAAACGTCGTGAGGAGAAGTACTTCATAAGAATTTCGAAGGTATGTGAAGTCTGCCAACTCGCATTAGGCCAGCGTGGTGGACCAAGGCCTAACCCCTCTCACTTAGTAGAGGAGGCCCGTGTCTAGCAGTGGGGGACATATACAACGTGATATATAAAGGGGCGGGCAAATTTAAGCAATGTATAGTGTAGGGTATTGGTATTTTATCCCCCATAGTAGCAAAGCCAATTGCATTGCTAGGACATAATGATAGAATTTTTCGACTTTCAACTTTGAACAACACTAAATGATAAACAGTGATACTTTTATAATTAAAAAACATTAAACAGATGTCAAATGTCAATATTTATTTGACGCAGTCAGTTCGGTAATTTCTGATTTTATGAAGTAATCGTACTTCAAAAAATATGTTGTATTTGACTAAAAACAAGTATTATGTATTGGTATTTTGTGATGGTGCAACTGATAATAGCTTATAAGAGGCTCGTCGACTGTATTAAGCCAAATTCATATATGGATGACCCGACAATGAAATCTTTAAAATACTTCAGAGGACGGTACCTATATCGTCTTCGGCAAACAGTCTCTTTCAGGTATTTAAGTTTAAATTACAAGTTACGTACGTATGCCCGTAGAATTATTTAAATCTTATTCAAGTTTATTAAAAAGTGAGTGTCATTCATTATAATTAATAGTGATGTCATCAATCTTATCGATCTTAATAAACGAGTGATTAAAATTAACGTCAAATTTTAGGATGTCTTGGTTTGAAATGATCCGGTACATAGGTACTTACTATAAGGAGTGTGTAATGACCCTAAAATATGACCACACTTTTCTGTAACACGTTGTATAATGCAGGGCTAGTAAAAAAAATACAAAGACTTACGGGTGGGAGGCCGAAGGATACCTAATACCTTTTTGTATCACTGAATAGTGACTACCATACATGTGGAGAAAAATCTGCCACAGTCGACTCACGTTTCGACTTTAGCCACGTCCAGTAACTTCAGACCTTAATAGTTCTGGCGATCGTTAAGTGACAAGCAATTTTATATTTGGACTGCACTGTACTTAGCATCAGGTCTAGTAAAGTCACTTTGCCGTGCCAGTATATAACTAAGGTAAGGTAAATTATGCGAAGTATTTGAGCTCTTGAATTACTCGATTTCATTCATTATTGATTACGGGCTGAACTTGCCATCGCTGTAGAAGGAGTCATTAAGACGAGCGAGGTGAAAAAAAACATATGCCAGAAGCCGGCATATAAACCAGTGGATCGCCTGATGGTAAGTGATCTCGCCGCCCATGAATACCCACAATTCCACCAGACACCAAGTTTCTCCAGAGGGAATGACGTCAGGCAGGTGGCCGGTCGTAAAAACACTAAGCCAAATAATTCTGTAATATGTGTTTAAAAGCATGTTGCGCCGACCCCACTGCGAGTGGGATAAGGGCTGGTGGTGAAAATACGAAAGTGAAAGCAAGCTGCTAATCTACGTTGGTTTTCGGTGAGACAGCGGCAACCTGGTCGAGCTGGCTGGTTGATTATTCAGATAAAACTATCCACAGCATGGCTCTGCCACCCACAAAACATTCATAACATAACTGATAAAAACATATCCTTGTGATAGTAAAAAAACCCTCACTAGTAGGAGTTTTCCTTCCTTGTTTAAGCCACTTACCCTTAAAATTAACCTGTGCGGGAGTTTAACATTGCGGTGTGCTTAAGGGTACACCGTCGTTTATCATCGCGTGACCCGCTCCCTAGTGTTGACTTAATGGAGTGCTCGCGAACAAATTTAAAACACGGCTTGTTATAACTTACATGATTTGTAGTGGTGGAGTGGTTAATCACACCTATTAACGTGTATTGTCTAGTTCTAGCTGTGTAGTGATTTGTTGGAAAGTTCTAGTGTGGGGTTATTATGCCAGGAAGGTCGTTGATAAAACATTACCTGTATAACTTTTATTTCTGCCGCCAATCGTGCTTAATCACTAATTGTGTTTCACAATTGTGGACATTGAAGTCCATTGAAGCCAATTGAAGCCTGGGCATTATAAGACTTAACACCTTATGTCTCGGGGTGGTCAGCGCAATTCAATGCCATGCAACACTTTGTAATTCAATAGCATATCAGGCATAGCGCTTACCATTAGCCGAGCAACCTGCTCGTATTATCATTAAAGCTAATAAAAAAAATACTTTTTAAATGTCCAATATTGGTTTACGAAGCAAACATCAAATGTCGATTTAAAGCTCTCAAAGTCCAATTAAACGAAGATAAATGGTGAAATAGAAGAGTGAAAAGCTTCGATGATGTGAAAAGAGACTTTTAGGTTTTTATAAAGAGACTTAAAACAGTGTGAAATATTTTCTATTTGTAGGCATTTTGGCAGCATCTTTACCTGTCATTATGTTGTCTATTTTATTTTTGATTAGACTAAGAACAAATTTTGTAATTAATTAAATAAGCAATTACATACAGGATAAAACCTCTTTTATAGCAATAAGATTAGAAGACGCAGTCATTACACATGATTCTACTCATATTTCTATAATAAAAGGTATTTAATATACCCTTCATAATAGGATTTTACTCCGAATGATACTAGCAAAATATAAGATAAATATGGACCAAATATTGCATAAGCTATAGAATTATAAAGGAGGTATATGTCGGGGGGCTGGCAAGTCTTCCCCGAGGCGTCACCGTGCTGGGGGATCGTAATTGAAAAATAAAAGGCCGTAATAATAGAATTTACATTACGTGCTTTCCAATGACAAATTTTGCGTCTGACTGTTTTTGTCACGAGAGCGACATTGACTTCACATATACAATTTCGTAGACGCTCCCTATTTTTTATGTGCAATTGATTGTTCAAGTACTTTATTAAATCCTTCTATTTGCTTGGACTCCAACTAGGTAGACTATAAACATTTTTTTTAAGAATTCGTTTTTTTTTAATTGTATAGGCCGGCAAACGCGCAAGTGGGTCACCTGATGGTAAGTGATCTCCACCGCCCATGTACGCCCACAATACCAAAAGAACCATGGGTGCGTTGCCGACCTTAAAGGAAAGGGATTGGGAAGGGGAGGGGGTGTGGGGAAAGTTCTACAATAATAATGTAATAAATCCATATTAAATTAGGGGACTCTTTCTCTTAGTACTTAAACTTAGTAACCGTATTGTGCAGCTTCCGTGGCGCAGTGGGCCGTAGCCGGCTGTGAAGTGAGAAACTGTGGGTTCGATTCCCATACCGAGAGAAATGTTTGTGTGATAATAAATATATGTTTCGGGTCTGGGTGATTTCCTCAGGCGGGTGGACGTCAGGCAGGCGGCAGTTCGTAAAAACTACAAGTCAAATCTTTCTGTAACATGTGTTTAAAAAGCATATTTCGCCAACCCACTGCGAGTGGGTTAAGGGCAGGTAGAAGAAGAAGAAACACTTAGTTATTGTATTAATTTTAAACTTTCAAAGTCCCACATAAAGTTAGGCGACTCGGAACAAGCACACAAAGTACCAAATAATAAAAGAGACTGATAAAACGCAGAGTCACCTATTGGTTGAATATTGACAATCCAAACATTCTACCATAATACATTACCAACACCACAAAATGCCGAATCGCTAGTTCCCAAACATTTATATGCAGATATTACGGTATAGGATTGTTTCGTGCGGCCGACATTTCCGTACAATAGATTGGCCGCGCGGCACTGCTAGTTAGCAGTAAAGTGAGATGTAAATATGCGCAGGCGCAAGGGTCGCACCACGCAGTACACTCCACTGCAATGAATAGAAACGTACCGGGATACTGTTTGCAGTCCTAGAAATTATTTCAAAATATTACTATTGATCGTTCTTTTGAACTTACGCGAATATAAATACTACATTGAAGTTTTATGAATGTATAACATATTTAATTAAATTATAAATACATACGCACTCACTCCTGTAATCTCCGAAGGGGTAGGGAAAAGTGTAAGCAATACACCCACATTTCACCGAGCTTATTTCCGTGCATATCGCCATACCGGCTACATTTCCAGACTCCGGGCTGATAGTGAACATTTGGACATAGAAAAACCCAATATCACTTTTACCCGACCCGGGAACCCGAGACCTCAGCATCAGCCTCAGTCGTAACGCGTACGCATTATAATTGCGCCACCGAAGCAGTTGTAATATTACATTATAAATATAATAATAAACTGGGTGTAAGATAACGCTTCCGAAAACTGAGGTAGGTGATAGTGCTGGTGATTAAATCTCTCTATTCTAAAAAAAAGTAACTGGCGCCGCCGCTGCCAAAAGCTTGTCACGCTATCTCCTCCGAAACCGCTGGGGGTATGGGGTCGAGACCGATACCAATCGATGCAGAATAATGTGGGGAAGAAAGTAAGATATGTCTCATATTCGTCGGACTTTAAGCTATTTTATGTTTTGTGGAAAAACATGGACAAAGCCCCTAGTAATATAAATAAATAAATACACCCAACAGTCACACACATAGTCCTGACCCCACACTAGGTAAACCTGTGTCGTGGGTATCAGGAACTACGAGGGGACTAGTGGTCCCACAACACCCAGACCCGAAACCAATATTTATAGATCACACAAACATTTGTCTCGGTGTGGGATTCGAACCCACGGCCTCTCGCTTCGCGGCCGTCTACTCGCCCATTGCGCCATGGAGCTGTCAAATGATTATGGACACAAAACCAGTAAAAATCGTTCCACACGGGCCTAAAGGGGGTTGACAAACTTTACGTACCTCCTAAATTTTTAAGTAATTAAGTTACTTCACGATATTTCCTTCACCGCTAAAGCAAGCGATAAATGTCAATGAATACATACATAATTTTGAAGAGCTGCATGATCTTGGGGCTGAGTTTGAACCAGCGAGTTTCGTCTCGACAGTCCGTATTACCCGTTGGTATTAACCCCAGAAGAGAATAATGTCCCGTAGCGAACAATATGATTAGCCTGGAATCGGATTTTTGCCCCATAAGTTTAAAATTTCGTTGACTATCATAACTTGAAAATGTTGAGATACTGCGTGACAGTATTATTTTTAATTATTACCTCAACTCAATAACGACCCGTGTTCTTAAATACATGCAACTATTACATATCAGCTATTCAGCATTTACTAACATTATCATCTGCGAATCAATCAACCCTGATCTGCAATGACTTGCTGCGGGAATTTATGGCATCTTATTCTTAACTTATTTGCATATTATCTTAATGATGAAGAACCACCTCTTGGCCACTTATCGCCATATTCCAATTAATGCTGAAAATATGCGCCGGATCCTCGCAACGCCATGTTTTATTAACCTTTCATAATGTACGCCCTTTATCTCGCATATTAAATCAGCTTAAAAATGTAACAGTTTTGATGTAAACCATATAAGTTTCCTGTAATCGCTTTAATGTATCGACAGGAGATAGCACTGTATTAAACGTGTTTTTGGAGTGTAATTAAAGCAATAAAGTCTATAAAGAGAACATAAATTAACTTCCAAATAATTCGCAGCTAAAAATGCACGAGATAAACATAATTATTTAATACTGCAAAAGCATATTCAAGTCTCTAAAACGTTCACTTAACGCTACAATTAACATTCCTCGGCTAGTACGTTAAAATATTTCCAATAAAGTATAGTTTTATCTCAACAAACTGTATGCAAAGCTTTAGTAGAGGCGGCCAAAAGGTCCATAATTATTCTGAATGGAACACATATAGGTGAAATAATAGGAGACGAGGCGAGGGCCGCGAAGGGCAGGGGCGCAGGCGCAGGCACAGGCGCGGGCGCATGCCGCGCTCCCGGCCAACACCTAATTAACCGCAGACGTGACATAGCTACGTTATAAATTTAAAATCTGTTCTCCGCCGCTGGGAAAAAATAAATGCCAAAGAGCACTGAATAATTTAGAACAAAACAAATAAATCGAGCATGCGATAGTGGATATTCGTGGCATTTAAAAATATTTCTCACTGCTCTACACTGAGCTGAAGTTGAGTGCAGGTAGTCATCGGCAGATACAACAACACAAGCCGAGATAAATTTTGTAGTTGATTTACCTCCCGTGTGCCGACCTCTTATCCTTTTCAAAATAATTTATCACCATCGTACATTATTTCGCTGAGCACGTATTAAACACACAATTTATGTCATGTACTTACTATCTATACATTTTCAATAAATTATAATCAAATGTCAAGTAACATAACTTGGTTTGATATTATGCTAAAGTTCTATTGTTTCAAAGTCAGCATATTGCATTTGTTCGATGCAAGTAATCATTTCAACATAATCGACGATTGTCAATAGAGTTTATGGCCAACTCTAGGTTCTGCGTGCATGTCAAATTACGCATTACAGGTGTATTTAAATCATATTCTGATACATGGTTAAGAGAGTCTTATAAATATCTAATTGAATGTTTTTTTTTATTAGCTTGAATGAAAAGACGAGCACGTCGGTCGTCTGATGGTAAGCGACACACCTGCTCAGAAGCAACACCACACAGAATGCAGTATACTGTGCTCATCACCCCGAGACATAAGTTGTTAAGTTTCATTATGCCCAGTAATTTCACAGGCTTCAACATTCCTCAACGAACCGGAGCACGACAATGCTTACACACTGTTGCTTAGCAGCAGAAACAGACAAATCGATGTCGGTGCTTGTACGATTTAACATCCGTTGTTAGTTGAATTTAATTTAAAAGCGGCAAGTTGTGAATCGGAAATATATTTGTCTTGAATATAAAATTTAAAAGTCAATAGAAGTGACAATGTGAGTAAAACAGTGAACGTCCTGTATAAGTAAACAGAGCTCCCGGTTATGTGGTGAGCGTAGCAGCTACCTATCATCAGGTGAAATATATAAATCGAAGCGTTATCATCTTCGGCGATCACCGCAGACGGCAGTGGCGGCGGATACCGACACGTGAAATAAATATCCATTTCCATACTCAAACGCGGACAGGAGTTGAGTACAAAGAGGCGCAGACGAGAGGCGAACGCGTCATCCCGCGCATCAGCACCCGAGTTCAGTACTCAATGCTGACAGCGCGCCGCTGATCTATAACTCCTTATTATTATTTGAATGAGATCTATAGATGCGAGAGGTGTGGAACCGCGATTCCGATCCGACGAAGATCATTTTGTTCGACTGGAACGACCGCTTTTGAACTAACCTGACGTTACAATGGCGGCCGGTGACGGCAATGATTTAAAATCTGTTAACAGGACGGTTCTCTTTTTAACGATTCCTGTACGATTTCCTTAAATGGCTTTTCATATTATCGTTGTAGTCTGAATACACAACATAACAAGGTGTAAGGTACATTCCGCGGGGCGAGGCTAGTGCTTCCACGGGAAATGAATACAGTGCGAACAATGATATGAGGGATAATAGTGAAAATGAAACAGAAATCCCCGCCGTAATGAGGTCTCTGTTCATTGCTCCCCATATGAAGGTATTACCTTTATCTGGAGTAATTATCTCCTGCAGCGTACCAATACTTCGATACACGTATATTGTGACAGACCGGGAGCTTGTAAATAAACATACCAAATAGAATAGCATATCTTTTTTAATTAATTAACTGTAAGGTTGTTTGTATTGATGATAGCTTTGGTATTTAAATAATTACTTTTAGCGTTCAATTAGTTAAATAGATGAAGTTAGATTAACCCCTTTACCTATCCTTCAACTCTTTGAGTTGTAAAGCCACGCTGTAGAAATTATTGGCTACAGAAATAATGCCATTAATAATCCAATACCTTAAATATCCCTTTCCTTTAAGGTCAGAAACGCTTCCACGATTCCTCTGGTATTGTGGGCGTACATGGTCGGTAGATATCACTTACCAACAGGTGAACAACTTGCTCGTCTGCCAGACTATGCCATAAAAAACTCGCATCATCTAACGCAGTGATGGCGAACTTTTATTTACTTGTTATTGATGTTGCTTAATCTTCAATTATCTTTTGAATGGTTCACGTTCTGGAATATAGAAAAATTCATTTAATTACAAAAATAGTATGAAAATATGAATGGTTAAGTACTATAGGCCAAAACGAGTTTAAGCAACTGCCCATTAAAGTTGCGCGCAGTTACTAGTCACCGCGTGGAATGCGCAGGGTGGATCGTGTGGAGACAACATCTCTTGAACATTAGGTCAAATAACATATCCCTCGTAGCATAATTCAATAAAATGGTAACAATTGCTAGTCCAAATCGGTAAACGTTGGCAAGTGACGCAGCGGCACTTGAGCCGAGTGCCGAGTGTCGGCCGGTGCCAATCATCGGTGATAAAATAATGGCATCAATGCAGGAAGCGCAGTTATTCGCAATGCCCGCGCCGCCATGGGGGCTTTTAATCAACACTTTATTGTTTAATGACCCCTCGTCCAACTCTAAATTAAAAGGGTGACGGCTCAAACCCTATTGACGAATGCGTAATATGTGAGCGGATTGGTACTGAATATTTGATGATAGATAATAGATATTCGGAAACACCGACTCGTTTAAGAATCTATGTGGTAACATTTAAAGGAGTAAATGGTATAGGAGTAGTGACTAGTGATATTGGGTTTTTCTATTATGAAATGCTTAGCATCAACCCGGAGTCTGAAATCGTGTCCGATGTGGCGATAAGGTCACCCCCTATCACGTCATGGAACGGCAATAATATCGTATAAATATAAATATCGTACGCCCACAATACAGGAATAATCATGGGTGCGTTGCCGATCTTAAAGGAAAGGGATAATTAAGGGTTGGGAAGGGGAGGGGTTTTGGGCTTCCGGATATCTCACTCACTGTATGAAACGCAGTAGCAAGCAGCTACTTCACGTTGGGTTTCTGTGAGGTAGTGGTAACGACCCGATCGTGCCGGCCTATTCGTGCTGTAGGCAACATTTTCTACAACGTGGCTCTACCATTCTAATGGCCGTTCCCTGTATTCTATTTACCGATAGATTTGCTTACTATCAATAATGTTTTGACAGATCTTCCATACAAAATGTGTCAAAAATGTATTGCCAGTAAGCAAATCTGTCTGCAAACAGAATATTAGGAACGGCCATAAGTGTACAATGTCACTTATAGTAACTCTACCCACTTATGGCCGTTCTTTATATTCTGTCTATCGACAGATTTGCTCACTGGCATTAAAATTTTGACATATTTTGTATGGAAGAAATGTCAAAACACTATTGATAGTAAACAAATCTATCTTTATATAGAATATAGGGAACTACCATTAGTAGTTACAAACATGGCTCTATCTTATGTTATGCGATATATAAAAGGATTCAATGTTATGATGTCAATACCAAATTGAACACAATCACGAGAGCAGCTAGTTAGTAAATATATGTAGAGATGAAACAAGATAGATAATATATGAACCGACGAGGTGCACTTCAGGTCGCGTGCACCCTCCGGTTAAATGCTTTCAGTTATTTTATACGAAAGCCCTAGAGTTACAAGTATTATTTGAATTAGTTACACTACACGCATTTGATTTTTTTTCCATACAATAGAAATAGATAATATATCTTTCTATTGTATGGAAAAAAAGTGTTATATAAAACATAGGCTTTTGTTTTTAATTTATGATTATAATAATAGTTAACAATATAACACTAGACAAAATAAAAAAAACATTTAAAACATAAAAAACAGCACCCTCCAATGGTGAGGCCCAGGACCCAGCCATCGGTGGTCAGGACCCAAGAGTGAGGAACCTTTACACAGTGTCTAAGTTATTACACACAGGACGATTTAAAAATAGTTTTATAAATTATAGAGTTTCTTCTAGGGATCGCTTTTGTGTCTTTAACTTGTGCACTTCGTATTGTACAGGGCTCACCCGGTTCGAATTGAAAAATTGAGAGGCCAATTTCTATGACAATACAATAGATGCTGGATTGGAACCCGCGCATCAAGGGGCGTCGAGTAAACTGCCAAACCAATACGCTAAACTACTTATGTTAGGTGGTCACTGAAAATCAGCGCTGTGTTATGGTATGTATACCATAGCACAACATCACGCTGAGTGTGCCACCTAATTGACACGGAGTTTATATAACTTGTCTTTTTCTTTATATTATATATACCTTTTTTTAAATTTTTAATTAATAGTTTTAAGTTGTATGTACTCCTGTCAATAAAATCTTTCTTTCTTTCGTTCTTTCTTTCTATGTGATGTGTGATGCAAAAATATTGTTTCAGTTCGTGAAGTGCAAGACGTTATATTATATACATGCATACGAAGCAAAATAAGGACATAAATAAATTATCTATAATATCAACGAAACATATCTTCCAAGTGTCAGAACTATAAGCGTGATTGTTTTAACTAGACAAATATAAATAAGCCTTGAATCCATAAAATAAGTCTATAAAAGTAATCTTCGTAATCCCAAAAAAAATCAAGCATAACAAAAATAAAAGGCTAACACAACTCCATGGCACTCGCGCGCCGTATTAGAGGCATTTGATCCCTGACTTTTAATGCTTCACCCCCGGCATTAAAATTATATGTATATCTGTATCACGCTCGCGATTGTAGGGCCTCGACAGCTATTCATGCCCAGGCGAAACGTACACCACGTACCAAGGCCTCGTACACGCATTACATCCACTTAGCGTGTTATGTATCATATCTTGTTAACAACATATTAAGAACGGTAGCCTAGTTCAGTTAAGCCGATGATTCGTGTGAAAAGGCCTTATTTTTGACACTTAAGTAATCGCACGCTAATTACGACGGAGCAGTGATACGTCATACTTAATATAAAAATATGTATGTAGATTGTAGATATGTACAGAGACCCAAGTGGATTGAATTGAAAACGCATTAGCTTCATATTATATTTCGCGTATTCGAATGACGTAACGGTGTATTCACTCTCGCCTGTAATTCCCTAAGTTTATTTTCCTCCCATGATGTGATAGGAGGCCTATTGCCATACCGGGCACAATTCCACACTCCAGCCTGATACTGAGCATTTCGAGGATCCAACCCGAGACCTCAACACAGCTGTCGTACCACGTAGGAATTACAACAGTGCCAGCGAGGCAGTTCTCGACATCTGGCGACGTGGCAGGTATCGAGAAATCTCTTGTCACGACTTCAAGTTTAAGTGTCGCATCGAATGATATTAGTTTCCAAGATGTTTCTGTCATATTTTTTATTTTTATTAACCTGAATGTCGAAACGAGTAGGTCGCTCGCCTGATTTAAATGCAACGCCTGTCCATAAACAGAAACAACACCACACATAACTTTTAGTTATAAAGCACTGGACTGCGCTCGTCACTCCGAGACATGAGAAGTAAGTCTCATAATGTACAGTAATTGCACTTGCTACAACGTCCTTCAAACCAAAACACAACAATGCTTACTTGCTTGGCGACAGAAATAGACAAAGCGGTGGTATAATAGACAAAATCTACCCAGACGGCCTCTCGCATACGAGGAAAATCAACGTAGATGTGAATGATAAATCTATACATTTATACTCGACACTGTATTATAAAAAGGAAGTACAAGTGAATTGCTCTACATTCTAGGTAATTTTGTCATTTTTCTTAGAATTTATCGCCTTCGTCATAATATATTCATATGAGCACAGATCTATGAACGTTTATCGATATCTGATAGCGAAAATAACAATCCGCCGCCGGCGCTAATTACTTGGAACCTGATATCATTCATTAGAAGATCCCTAAATTATTGCGCTCTGCAAAATTCTTAATTATATCTCTTAAATTTCTAAGTAAAATTTCGCCTAGAGCGGTGGCATGGCAGCAAAATAATATGTTTATAAACAACTCTGAACTTTACCGTTAAACACTAATTATACATTTTGATAATAATTTACATTTCAATTTTAAGTCGAGGGAGCTTTGGCGAGTCAAATCAAAAATATTCAAAATGGACCCTTACGGTTGATAACCTCCAATTTGCAAGCATTTACATATTTTATGCGTATGTTTATTAATTAATATCATAGTTGAGGTTTATAAAATGAATTCAAAAACAGGAAATATTGTGGCTATAACTCTACCGAAACTCTCGACTATAGATATATCGGAATTCAATTTCGTTACAACACATGGCTATATGTATATTAATTACACAGTTCATAAAATTCACGTTAAACGCTTAGGTAATGTGTTAAAAGAGGTGGCTGTCACCCCTCTAATTAGACGGATAATGACGGTGTTCAAAGTTATTAATTTAATAAGAGGGGCTGACATGGCTCGGATGGCACCGTGTCAGGTGTCTGCAGTGACGGGGTCGCCGTGTGTCATGCACGCCACGCGCCACCTCGGCATGTCATAAACCGACAGTTGTTTGTCGAATAATTAACACCGGCTAAAAATAACACACCATTGTGACATCATTCAATACTCGTTCCAAAATTTAAAAAAAAAATCTAGTTCATGCAGCTCTGCTACTCATTCCTAAATTAAAGGCTTGTTTATTCATAAAGAAACTTGTTAGTTAAACACTCTACCCATTGGATTATAGAGGTATAAGAAAAAGTAAGAGTTCTTTTATATCATTTTAATTTTCTAATTCACCCGCGGCAGGCACTCACGGAACGAGTAATTACTGTAAAAGGTCTTAAGCATGAATGTTATGACGGTGTTTATGAAAAGTATTTCACCGTTTGTACCATTCAAATTTTCTTTTCCGTGAGCGAGCTTACCACACAACTTTGAAAAAACGCATACATTTTCGACGGTATTGTAAGAAAGTTTTTGGTGTAGCAAATAAATGATAAACAGACATTTACTTACACGTTACGAACCTTTTGACATGATAATAATTCGAAGGGAAGAAGTCGAATTTAATAGCGAGTTAAATGATACGTGCCCTGATTGGAAAATGTATGCTTATTCAGGTCGGGCGAAGCCCACGCTCCCCGACCCTCCGCACGGCTGATTTGAAATGAATGGTAATAATGGCCGAGCATCCCGCTCGCATCGTTTTGTATGATTATTCCTGATTAATTATTTGTAGGAATTTTGTGGGCTAATTTTTCGGAACGAGATTTTTCCGCTTTGAGTGACGTTTTAATTCCAACTCGTCAGCCGGGATGCGTACAATTTAATAGGTTACTTTATTGTCCATCCTGAGCATGTATACGCACTATATCTTTTCAGATATACACAATTGTGTATTTTTAAATTCGTAATAGGCTTGCGTTTGGCCACCATCTCGCCTGATGGTGGCGAGATACATGGTGATGTTTCATAATAAACGTTTGTTTAGTATACAATTATTTCTATTGTACTTATCACATATGTTGTATACGTGAGTTTTACGCTACGACTTTTTTCGCCCTACTTATTATATGTAACTTTTATCTTAAATAGTTTCAAAAATATTAATGTTAAGAATATATTTCCATATTATGGAAATATACATTTACGTCGTGTCTATTGTGTATTGAAAGTTTTATAAATAAGTCAATACTGATCGCATAGTATCGGTATTGAATCACGTCACACAGGTCCCGAGGGCCAGCGGCTGATGCGAATATCGAATCGCTGCCACCCCTTGACTCCATAACTCTTACCCATTAGATGACAGGGGAAACGACATCTTCGTCCGCCGTGCGTCACTCAATCATACCAGCAACATTATTTATTGATATCGCACACCCAATAATAAATATTCATGTATATGTGAGAGCACCAAAACTGACTCATTAAGCGTGCTATTTTCTTCATTTGCCATTGTTTCTGCTCATATAACAATCCACAAATGAAAGTAGATTCTATTGATGTACTAAAGATCTGAATTCGGATTGGCAAGGGCGCGCTGTTTGTACTGTCGGCTGGACTCTCCCTAGGGGCCTGAGCTGGCACATTCTGACGACTGAACTAAGTAGAAAGATAGAACAGAATTAAGCCGGCCAATTATCCCGTATTGGATTTATTGGTAATCTGTGCACGAATGGGCGCGAGGGTGCGAAGCGAACCAACTTTTGATGATGCCTCCATAGGCATTATGAACAAAGTTGTTGCAATTTTTATGTAGGAGGATTTATTGTTTAGTTTCCTCTATTATTTAGCCCTCGATTGTGTGTAGACAGATAAAAGAGAGCTCAGAAACGTTTTATTAGAAATAAATAAGTCTTTAATCAAAGTATGCTCTACGGATTATCCAGCTTTGTCTTCACTAAAATTTCTTTGTTTCTATCGAATCGGATTCCTTTGTCCTTGGATAATAATCAATATATATTTGGATTTGATACATGTTTCTATTCCTATAAGTGTAGTTTTATTTTTATAATAAATCAGTAAGATGTATTAATTTTAAACAGTATAAGGTATTTTTATTTTGACACGACAAAGTGACTCCACAACCTGATGATAAATGCACTGTATTCCAAGATTTGTATAGTCCAACTTTAGACGATGCATCTACTGTAGATCGCAAGAGTGACACCAGCCTGGGCTTCTTCACACTCTTGTTTTTATAGCATAAGCCAGCAAACGAGCAAATTGGTTACCTGATGGAAAGTGATCGCCACCGCCTATCTACGCCCAGAATACAACATCATAGGCAACGCGCCTACAATATCATGAGCGCGTTGCCGACCTTAAAGGAAAGGGATAATTAAGGGATTGGGAAGGGGGGATTTGGGCATCCAGATATCTCACTCACCGTATAAAACGCAGCAACAAACCGCTAATTTATGTCGGTTTTCTGTGAAGCAGTGGTAACGACACGGTCGAGCGTGGCTCTACCACTCAAAATATAATGTATACATTTTTTAAGCAAGCCAAAGACGATCAGTAAATATATTTTAATCAATAATAGAAAGCTAATATATTTAATTGTAGATGGAAAGATCATATTTTAGCGTCTATCGTTCTCTATCTAAACTAATCTAAAACATGATTTTAATTTTGATTTACTGGACATCAGACAACTAATATCGATATATTTAGCTATAAAAGCAGTTTGTATACTAAACAATTTGACGCATAGGGTGTAATAAATATCGAACGGTTGAAGTTTGATTGTGTCCATCCCCAGCTGACCCATATCGTGTGTATCTCAGTGCTCCACGAGGGAGGGTCATCGCGAGATTTATAACTTCGATCTACGCTGACAAACAACCAAAACTATGAAATGCGACGTTACGTTCAATCCCAAATATTGTATCACTATCCGTATATTTATTACCGACGTTTTTGATATATCATAAATTCATCGTGGATACCTATTTATGCTTCGGTCATACGATACAGCCAATGTGTTGTGGTGTTTATAATAATAATTTTACTAACGTGCTTTACCAGTGAAAACAATAGGGTTTAATTTATTCATCATACTATTTTGGAAAATAGAATCAATACAACAGCCTCCGTGGCGCAGTGAGCGAGTAGCCGACTGTGAAGCGAGAGACCGTGAGTTCGATTCTACTAGACTAAATATTTGTGTGATCCGAACATATTTGTTTCTGGTCTGGGTGTTTTCTCCCCAGAGGAGTAGACGTCGGGCAAGCGACCGGTCGTAAGGACTACATGCCAATTAATTATAACATATGTTAAAAAGCATGTTGCGCCGACCCCACTGCAAGTGGGATAAGGGCAGGTGGAAGAAGAAGAAGACAGAAAAGATTAGCTTTCGAGGGGTTTTATTTAAAATGTATAATAATATCAGCCCTGTATTGTAGCTTGTAGTGTCCTTCTCCTATACACAGGCATCCTTTAATAGATAGATAGTAACTCTTTATTGTAGATACACAACAACAAACAAAAAAACAGACGACAGTAAACTGCTTAATAATAAGAGGCGTCAGGCCCAGGCCACGCTGGCCTAATGCGGGTCGCTAGACTTCACATACCTTCGAAATTCTTACGGAACAATCTCTGAAATCTCTGATCTCCTCACGATGTTTTCCTTCACCCTTAAAGCAAGCAATAATTAATAATGAATAGACACGTAACTTCGAAAAATCATAGATGCCATAAAGTCTGGTTTCGAACCAACAACGTCTGTCTCGGCAGTCCATAGCATTCTCGTTTGGGTATCAACACTTTTTAAATGAGGTAGATTTTATTTCAATGAGGAATGAACATAAAGTTTAAACTATAGAAGTCCATCTAAGTAGGTTATGGGCAGACGTAGCGCTTACCATCAGGCGAGTGACTTGTTCCCTCGTCATTCAGGTGACAAAATATCATACATTAGCATTTGCTCGCGACTCCGCTCGCGTGAATGTTCTTTACCGAGAAAAAATATAGCAATGGCCTAATTCAGGTCCTATTCTACCGGTATGCGAAATTTCAATCCATTCAGCCATTGAGACGCATCTAAAATTACAAAGTCACAAACTCACAAACATCCAAAATTCCAAATTTATATTTGCTTCACTGATAAAGAAGATGAATAAGTGTCCCATAATCTTTTACTAGCTACCCATAAACGACAGCTGACTGTACACAACAGTAACGTAAAATAAACTTGCACTACTTACCCTCGTGAAACGTATGTAATAGTGTTGCCAAAAAACGTCAAACAGGATAAAAGAAATTGATATATCGATGTAAAAGCAAAAATATGTTCACATTGTGCTGATAAAAAATCTCTCTGATACGTCATAGCCGTCAGTCACACATATCGCCTCCCGGGTATTGCATAAAAAGTTTTTGTACTCCTGCACACTAGTGGCGGAAAATTATAGCTAAGCAACGACACCTACACCGAAGAAATGCTTGGAAAATATACCCATAGTTCAGACAAAAAAAAAATACTCGCATTCTTAGATTTTGTTGCATTTAGGTGTTTATGCTTTCCACATAATGATTAGGCATATTACAAATGTTGATGTATTTCATTACATAGAACATAGGTAAATATTTGCTGTATTCGTGATACATCGCGATGAGTAATCGTTTTAAATAAAACTTTAAAATCGACGTCGAATGCTATTATTTGTCCCGGAATTTCCAATATTTCGTCGTAATCCGTCATCAAATCTTAGCCAAATTTATGTGGGTCCACTCTTATGGTCACACTTACTTTATCGTTTACAAAAAGAATTGATAAATTCGGTCCACATTATGTGGAGATACCGTGCACATTAATATTCTCTTTTTTAAAATCGGTTAAAGCTGTAATTAAACTTTTCTGTACAGATACGAAATGGCACAAATTCCAATCCTAGGCAAATCATGTGGATTTTTTAATCGAAAAACTCAAACACAATTAGTGATTGTCAGACCCTGAGATTAAAACCTTACCACAATAGCATCTTAGCCTTCTTCCGTTGGACCAATGAGGTGAACAACGATATTATGTAAACGATATTAAATCTCCTAAGTTTCATACTTAGGTAAATATTCGTTTTAATACCCTTTGTATGTACGAGCACCGAGTGTTCGATCAAGGAACTTACTGTAAATATGAATATCGACAAGCAGTAAGTCCCGCGGGCCTCCGCTCCCGACCGCGCTCACGAGCCGGACTCCCACAGTTCCCCTTTCACTTTCCTGTATTTATAACACTTTACCGTCGACAACTGTATTGAGGCACATCGCTAAAGATCTGTTGATGTACGTTGAAATTGTAATTGTGATCATTATAAATTACTACGTTCAGTATTTAGTCCGTCAGTACGTATTAGTATTTAGTCCAATATTTAAATAAATAAGAGCAAATTATTTCAAAGATAAGCTCCATTTAATTCACACGTACTCATGCCTGTACTCCCCAAAGGGGTAGCCAGAGGTGTAACTAGTACAACCCACATTTCGCCGAGCGTATCTCCGTCCCATGATATGATAGGGGGCGAACCTATCGCCATATCGGGCACAATTCCAGACTCCGGGTTGATACTAAGCATTTCATGATAGAAAAATCCAATATCACTTTACCCGATCTGGAGATCGAAGCCGAGACCTCAGCACAGCAGTCGTATTGCATACGCATTATAACTGCGCCACCGAGACAGTCTTCCATTTAATTCAGTCTCGTTTTTAGTCTTCTCGAATGCATACTTATAGTCTAATTCTAGATCCTTTGTTTCAGACTTCAGATTATATTTTCAATAAAATCATGTTCTTAATATCACTATTTTATAATTCTTGATAACTATAGACTAGTATACTTTCTTCTACGATTCATATCAGTAGATATTTCTATTACCATCCGTAACGTATATTAAGATAAATATTCGATGTGAAGGCGTAACTTATTTCCCTAATACGGCCGTTAACGGAACATATTGATAATTATATCGACAAAACTGCGTACGTATTCAGTTCGCAACCACCATAAATATACAATGGAAATAAATATATGGATGTAATTGTAGTTTTTTTATAGAAGAGGACGGCAAACGAGCAAGTGAGTCACCTGATGGAAAGTGATCTCCACCACCCATGCACACCCACAATACCTGAAGAATTATAAACGCGTTGCTATCCTTAAAGGAAAGGTATGATTAAGAATTGGGAAGGAGAAGCGGATTTAGAACTTCGGATATCTCACTCACTGTATATAACGTAATAGGAAGGTGCTACTTTATGTCGGTTTCTTGTGAGCCAGTGATAATAAGCCGTTAATGGATGAAGTGACCTATACACAAACACTGCCTCATTCGGAACAAGATTTCGAAAATTTCGATCATTCCAATAAGCACAATTCACAGGAATCATTCTTTCTGCCTGGCGTTATCTCGGCTTAATGTCAGAGACCGCCTTCTCGTCATGATTTGACAGTGGATTTGGTATTACACCACAGACCACCCACAACAGAAACCAAGTTTCGCCATTGCCTAACCCGATAATCAGCATGTGTACCACGTGCACATGCTTGAGATGTTGGTGGCCTAAGTTAAATAAGAGTGGCTCCTTGCCAGTCACTGGCTTCCGTCACTAAAAATGAAAAGAATATGGGTAATATAGAGACGGTAAATCACACTTGATATAAGTCGTCGGAACAAATTACCTTAGTCGTTCTCTACGACGCCTATATATTAATGAAGAGGATGCTGTTCTACTCTAGCCACTCATAATACTCTGGCTCAGGTTATAAGGGTCAGCTGGGTGATAATTCGTATTCAACGGTTTGTTTATAAATAAGTAAACAATCTTACCATTTAAATGATGTCACTGTTTTCATGTAGCAAAATATTAACTTATTTCAATATATTGTTGACAATATACAATAATAATGATACAACCAGTGGGTCCTCCGTCATTTTTATTTCGTTCTATTAAATCCTTATTTATTCAAAATATGTTTTGCCTATGTAGTGAACTGAGTTCCCAAACAATGTAAGTCACATTTTATTCTTCATTAAATTTAAGTAAGTTTTTACTAAATAATAAATGAATTTATGACGTAACAGTCATTGTTGTCGGAACGTCACTAGCGGTACCATTGAATGCTGGAAATTATCAGCATCTGCATCAGAAGCCCCCTCAATGGCAGTACTATTTTCTCCAACAACAGTCGCGCCCACACCAGATTCAGTGGGCTGACCCAATTCAACCATTGTACCATTTGCGACATCCCCCTGTTCTCCAGATAAGCCGCCCGTTTCGTGGCTTACATCTGAAAAACCATGACCCGACAACGGGATCTTATGTGGTCGCGCCCAGGCTGGTACTGAGGTGGTCGGTGCTCCTAGCCGCCATTTAGTACTTTGCCCAAATACCACAGGTGTGTACTTGGCTTTATCTTTCCTGTGGTAACAAGTGCAAACGCAGTTTTTATCTGTGTGTGCTATATCGTAGTGCAAGTCCAAACATTTTCTCACACACAGAAATGCTCTTTGAAAATCTTGACATTCCTTCGTTCTTTGAAAACCGTAGCGTAAGATCGCTTTATCTGTACCTTAAAAATTACCATAAAAATATTTTTTTTAATTTCAGAATAATATTAGAATATAAGTACAAACTTTTTGATTTTCTATTATTCTTAGTAAAATATTATTGATTAAAAATACATAAATTAATCATGTCACCATTTTCCGCAACCCCATAAATGAAACTTACTGATTACAGTTTTCTCCAATCCATTTACATAAACTAAATATGTCAAAATATGAAACAGAAAATAATTTGTCTCCATCGCTGAATTCCAGAATTTTAAAAAAATTACATGCAACGTAATTTGCGTACTGCGTGTATAAAGAAAATATAATCGGTTCAATTAATTTTAATGTATATTTTATGGTTTAATTAATTAATCATTCCCATTATATGACACATGCAAACATGTGTAAACATTCATTAATACAACCAGACTAATTTAAATGATATTTATTACGATGGTTATGCGATGAATAAATAAAACAATACCTTGAATCCAATGAATAAATAACACTTTACGAAGAATAATGTCAGATATGTAATAAGGAATAACTGCCATTTTAATAAGGTTTCTTCCGTATAGAATAGATCTACATAGCATAAGTTGGCAGAGATATGCGGTGTTTTTACCCGACTAGAGTAGAAAGGGTATATATGAATCTCATGCATTTTTGTAAGACTGTTTCTTACCTCAGACAGTCTAAACTACAGTCCCGATTTCAACAAGTATGGTTTCCACGGATTTGCTTGATCCATAGAACATTCTAGGGTATATAAAGTATATGGGTATTCTATGGTATTTAGAGGAAATTCAATATCGGAAATGATGAAGTATAAATAAATAGAGAGCTGGCGAATGTCGTACTACTAGGGCTATCTCATTAATTAATATCGATAATGTTTTAGTTTCAGATATAGGTACTGTACTCACAACGCCAGACTCATATATTATCGTGGAATCAGGACTATGTGTGTGAATGTTGGGTGTATACATTTTATTTAAAAAATATAAAAGTAAAAAACCTAAACCCCACTACGAAGAATTGTAATGAAAGTCATGAAACATGAAAATACTCAACTGTCTGAAATTAGATGATAATAACGCTTAACGTCTTCATGTCACCTCGTCGTCAGTGCATACACAGACTAAGTACAGCGACTATACCCTGAGCATCTCCCTGAGACCTACTTATATGTAGGTTTAAAATCAGTACACAGTCCGAATTCAGCCGGAAATGTTTTCTTGTTTAGCGCCTGTTTTGCGATGTCAAAGTAAACGTTACTTATCAAATAAAATATAAGCAAAATGTTCACGCTTTCAATATAGTATATAAAATTGGTACTTCGTAAATTGGCTGTTTAATACGTTATCTGACGGTTAACATTTAATTGTACATTGTGAAATACCCTTAAACTGGTAGTTCAAACAATTTAAATAAATTAGAAATTCTGCCACCTGGCAATTCATATTTAGTAAGACCGTTCAATGTTAGGTAACTCTACACTAACCAACGTATTTTGATGGACAGCCTTGCTAAGTGGTTAAATCTCGAGACCCTCTGTGCCTGGAGAGCACATTAAACCGTCGGTCGCAGCTGTTGCCAAGTGCCAACAGTCGCCAAGCCGAATCAGTATTCCTATGGGTGCGTTATGCATTCTGGCACTAGACCGGCTCCGTCTAAATTCATCATGAAGGCAGAACTTTGATCAGCTATATACCATTGTAATAATGCTATACTGTAATACATAAATTCACCCGCATATCCCCAAAATTGTAGGTGGTAATCTACTAGATGATAGGTACCACGTGTGCGAAAGGCCGTCTGGGTAGGTACCAATGCTTTGTCTATTTTTACCGTCAAGCAACAGTGTGTAAGTACTGTTGTGTTCCAGTTTGAAAGACATTAAAACCAGTGTAATTACTAGGCATTATGAGACTTAATTTCCTCTCGGGATGACGAGTGCAATCCAGTGCCATGCAGTACATCATAATTCGAAATTATAATTGATACTACCTGCTCATCTCGACACCTAAAGCTTATAAAAAATGGTAGGTGAGGTGTATGAGCAATTAGGGCATTCAGTAGATGCAGGCCGGCATAATTCTGCCGGCCGTCAAGGGACGTCTTTCGACGGTTGACATTATACACTCACTGTACTTGCCACTAGGTGCAGTGTAGGCACTTTCCGTGCCAGGAGTTGAAAAAAGCACGATTGCTAACTTATTTCCGTCCCATTATGTGATAGGTGACGAGTCTATAGTCATATCGACCACATTCCATCACCGGACAAATCATGTGTGATTTTTCAAATTGAAAAACACAAATTGTGTTATGGAATACATAGAATATATCTAGAGGTAAATAAGCGGATGTGTTGGCCGCACGCATCGCCTTATTTTTTTGGGACAAGATGTTTCTAATTTACATATTTATATCAATGTATGAAAATAATTTGTTGATTGGTGTTTGATGTGACATCAAACGTTTGACCCGAGTTTTTTAAATAATGTTAATTCACACTTAATGTTAATATGTGTTTTCATAGTTTCAGACTTACAAAATAAAATTCGAGCTCTACATTTTACTATAATATTATTTAACTAGTTTTAATTTCCAGTTTGATTTCCTCCTGTCAAATTCGCGGTTACCAAAGTTGTTGGGCCATCGCCTCCTTCATCAATAACTGTGGTACTCTCCGGTTTCAGGTCTGGTGCAGAAGTGTCCGCTCCATCAGTTGTCGTTTCGTCAACTCCAGCAGTTGTAGGTGGTGAAAGACTTCCCACTATGTGGTACAATCGGGGACTATAAGTTCTGGGCCGTCTTCTAGTAGTCCCATTAGTCCTCCATTTGAAAAATGGTAGGATAGTCGACGTCTTCATCTCGTGACATGAACATTTACATAAGTGGTTCAGTCTGAATATTTGGAAGCCGATACTTTTGCATGCCGTCATACATTTGAAAGTTCTAACGTAGTCCTCACAAAGATTGTAGCTATTTAACCCGAAGTGTTTTCTTTTTGAGTTATCATCTGTAAACATATTTTTATATCACTGCTATTTTATTAAATATCTTCTCTTCCACCAGCTCTTCCCAGTCGTAGTGGTGTCGGCGCTAACATGTTACAGAAAGATTTGGCTTGTAGTTTTTGCGACCAGCCTTGGACGTCAACACGTCTCGGGAGAGAAAACACCTTGACCCGAAACATATATTTCCGTTTAATAATTATTTGTCTCGGTGCGGGAATCGAACCCACGGCCTCTCGCTTCACAGTCCCACTGTATCAAATATATTATATTAAAAAAGGTATCCTGGAAAAACATTACTACCAAATATTTAAGGCCAGAGTTTTTTACTAATTTATACCAACCGTCTAACGAATGCACAGTTGCACATATCAATACCAATGTAAATTCAATTTTCATGTTAGTTAAAGCCCATTAAAAAACAAAACACACCACGAAGAACCATAAAAATTAATCAATAGTTTACTGGCATTTATGAACTCTAGCAACCATAATAATTAATTAATCAATCATGAATAAAATCATTAAATTTACAACTACGTGTCACATTTTTATTTTATGTGTATATTCATATAATTCTATATATATAGGATAGTGTGTTCTTATCAAATCCCATGGCTTTGGCATCATTATGATTATGGTAGGTGTCTAACATTTATACGTGCTTAATGATAGGGCTCCAGTCAGTTCTATATGTTTGAAACTCGGACGTTCTGTATTTTAATCACATCGTACTCATTAACATTCTAAGCGACCAAATTGTCATGGGCATATCTGTTATTTAAAATATAATTGCATATAATTGAATGTATAATTAGTTGTTTTATTGTCGCTCGTCCGCGGGCCGGGAGCAGGCCATCGGCGTTGCATCGCAGAGCTCTGACATCTAATTAATAAATCAGGAATGTGATAATGACTTAGATGCACGTTGGGAGACCAGTCCTGAGACAAAATTCTCAGAATCAACTTCTCTATGGCCACCCAAATGATGATTTCATTATCAGTATGATTTTGATTGATGTAGCAAAAGAAAGCTCGCAGCCAAATTCCAATCATATCGGACGTATTTGCTTTTGTTTATTACTCGGAACTAATTGATGCATGGCGCCACAGTTTTTGAACGTCCGCAAAATTCCAATACATAACTCTCGAGCATGGGACCGCACTAAAATATTAAAGTTTTATGTTATTACATTTTGTGACAAACGTTAAATTCAATAAAAAAATCGACCGAAATTGCGTACAATGAAACTTAATTTTAAAAAAATTTGAGATGCTCTCCACTTCTTTCCCGTGTATTTAAATGGAACTCAATATATACGGGTATACGTAGATAAATTATTCATCATAAGATACTTGGCGTATTTGTTGAAGACCATATTAACATATTTTTAAGTACGATAATAAACATAAAGAAACTTGGTGCGGCCGCTGCAGCAGGCAGCACATGCAAGTTCCGCTCCTCGCCACGCCGCGCCGCGCCGGGCCGGTGGCTGGCAGAGGGCAGACAGGCCTGGCGACCGGGGCGGCCGAGGCGACGTCGTCACTCAGAAAAACCACCTATTAACATGGATGGCATTCGACGCGGGGAACATTTATGACGGAGGCATAATTTTGTCATCGGACGTCACCAGCTCTATAAATCAGACTCGAATGCCGATTCATAATCGTTCCTGTTTACGGAACCCGTTAGTATTTAATTTTCATTTAATAATTAGTTTATTACTCCCCATGACCGATTTGTGAATGTAAAAACGATCGTAAACTTTAGCTATTTATGTGTAAGCGGGCAATAAAATAGGCATTCGCGAGAGAAAGACAGCGCGTCCGAGAGTAAAGGTGACAGGCCCCTCGGCTTACGCCAACTACGGTACAAATTGCGATATTAAGCACAGGGCGTGATGAAAAAACACTAGCTGAATATAAATTAGGCGGGAGGAGCGCCATAATCAATATAAACGATGCTAAAGAAGATTAGAAAAATCCTGTAAGAAAACAAATTTCACAAGATCGAAAGGAAGATAGGAAGTATGTGAACGTACTTAATTTTAGATAATGCTATTATTGTCTCGTCGTATATAACCACACAATGAATACTTACGGTTATTGCCTTATATTGTTTTCTATTTTATTACATACGACTTTTTTTAAACTATACACGTCCGTATCTGTATTGTAATAAAATAAAACCTAACAAAATAGTGTTAATATTTCTGCGTCCATGCGCTCTAATTTTAAATTAATCATAAAATATATGAACAAAAAAGTTTATAATGCGACGTCATGTCCACTTTATGCTTTAGTTTCGTACAGTAAAGTAAAACGGTCCTAAAAATCGTGTAAAAAATGCAAAGACGAAATTGAATTTGATTCCGATACATAAATTTTACTTAGACTATTTGTCTCTCTCGGATCAAGCGGGAAAATAAGGCAATGTTAATTAAATTTGTTTGTTCTAAACAAAGTCGCCAACTGGCTTTTAATTGTTTCTTTTCTCATTTCGCGGAGATATTCGGAAGCTGTTAGCAACGTACATAAAACAAAATTGGGAATATACCTTAACAAGTACATATTCGCAGGCGCAATAACGTATTTTAGTTTCGTAACGTTTTGAGTTGATGGTTAGACAATATGTTTGCTTAAGGGGCTAGCTCAATGGCAGATCGCAGACCGCAGCGACAGTGTCGCCCATCCGTAGACCGCGGCGACATAACTTGTTTGTGTGTATTTCAATAGAATTAGTTCCTAACGCGGCGATAGTGTCGACTGCTGAAATACCTAGAAGTCAGTACTACGGTTGGCCAAAACTGTTGTTTGCAATCTGTCGGTGGCTCGGAAGCAAATTTTAAGAATTGTAATCTAACTAGTGGCACTCTTTCATATAATATTCAGTGGTAAAAGACAAACTATCGATGTATTTCTCTATTGGGCGGTTCACTTGGTTCGATTTTAGTTGATCAACTTTTAGTTTTAGTTGACAGATTCCGTGGCGCAGTGGGCAAGTAGCCGGTTGCGGTGCGAGAGGCCGTGGGTTCGATTCCCGCCCTGAGACAAATGTTTGTGTGATCCATTGCCTAGTGTATTTGACGATGCTATGTATGTTATGTATACATTAGTTGATATGATTTTTATACATAAGTTTCTTTATTTTGTACTGACTTGTCATAAGCGCTATTTTAATTGCCTACATGATTAATAAAACTATTTCATTTCATTTCATTTCATTTCATTTCATTTCATTTCATTTCATTTCATTTCATTTCATTTCATTTCATTTCATTTCATTTCATTTCATTTCATTTCATTTCATTTCATTTCATTTCATTTCATTTCATTTCATTTCATTTCATTTCATTTCATTTCATTTCATTTCATTTCATTTCATTTCATTTCATTTCATTTCATTTCATTTCATTTCATTTCATTTCATTTCATTTCATTTCATTTCATTTCATTTCATTTCATTTCATTTCATTTCATTTCATTTCATTTCATTTCATTTCATTTCATTTCATTTCATTTCATTTCATTTCATTTCATTTCATTTCATTTCATTTCATTTCATTTCATTTCATTTCATTTCATTTCATTTCATTTCATTTCATTTCATTTCATTTCATTTCATTTCATTTCATTTCATTTCATTTCATTTCATTTCATTTCATTTCATTTCATTTCATTTCATTTCATTTCATTTCATTTCATTTCATTTCATTTCATTTCATTTCATTTCATTTCATTTCATTTCATTTCATTTCATTTCATTTCATTTCATTTCATTTCATTTCATTTCATTTCATTTCATTTCATTTCATTTCATTTCATTTCATTTCATTTCATTTCATTTCATTTCATTTCATTTCATTTCATTTCATTTCATTTCATTTCATTTCATTTCATTTCATTTCATTTCATTTCATTTCATTTCATTTCATTTCATTTCATTTCATTTCATTTCATTTCATTTCATTTCATTTCATTTCATTTCATTTCATTTCATTTCATTTCATTTCATTTCATTTCATTTCATTTCATTTCATTTCATTTCATTTCATTTCATTTCATTTCATTTCATTTCATTTCATTTCATTTCATTTCATTTCATTTCATTTCATTTCATTTCATTTCATTTCATTTCATTTCATTTCATTTCATTTCATTTCATTTCATTTCATTTCATTTCATTTCATTTCATTTCATTTCATTTCATTTCATTTCATTTCATTTCATTTCATTTCATTTCATTTCATTTCATTTCATTTCATTTCATTTCATTTCATTTCATTTCATTTCATTTCATTTCATTTCATTTCATTTCATTTCATTTCATTTCATTTCATTTCATTTCATTTCATTTCATTTCCACAAAAAAATTGTTTCGAGTCTGGGTGTTGTGGGACCGCAAGTCCCTCGTAGTTCCTGATAGCCACGATATAACCTAGTGTGGGGTCAGGACTGTTGGTTGTATTTATTTATTTATAACTGCTGGACCACCAACATCTTAGGCCCAAAGCCAACTTCATTTGTTCAGCTAAAGTCGAACCGTAAGAACCCGCTATAAACTGAATGGTATCATCCATACGTCTAGGTGCATTTGACGTTGATTATTGGTTTAAGAGAATGCCATTTGCAACTTTCTTGACGCTGAGCCTAGATCGGAATAATATTTTGAACATTTAAAATTACGA
This sequence comes from Mimas tiliae, assembly GCA_905332985.1. NCBI lineage: Eukaryota > Metazoa > Arthropoda > Insecta > Lepidoptera > Sphingidae > Mimas > Mimas tiliae. Next base: position 9,732,391 of record HG995241.1, read on the forward strand.
GAATTGGCCTACAGGTCCAGTGTAGTCACTTTGTCGTACCAGGATAAACAAATGCATTTTTAATATTTAAACCTCCGACAAAAAAGAGGGGTGTTATAAGATTGACCCCTTTGTCTGTCTGTATGTCTATGTTATCATTTATATATGATGTCTATGACATCATAGCGGCTAAAGCTAAACGATTGGATAGATTCTTGAGTTTTTATGTAAAGTTAGTTTAAGTTACTTAAGTACCTTCTTCTTTTTCTACCTGCTTTTATACTACTCGCAGTGGGATCGGCGCAACATGCTTTGTATCACACGTTACAGAAAGATTTGGTTTGTAGTTTTTCGAACGGCCGTCTGCCTGACGATTGACCTGTGGGGAGTAACACCCAGATCAGAAACCAATATTTGTGGATCACACAAACATTTTGTCTCGGTGTGGGAATCGAAACCTCTCTTCATAGCCGGCTACTCGCCCACTGCGCCACAGAGGATTAGCTATGGTTGGGCAAAACTTATTCAGCCATTTAGAAATTACAGATCTTTTTCTAATTGATTTCGGGGCTTTTTATTGACAATTACATGTATTTTTTATCATCGTTTTCGTTTTCATTGGTTTTTAATTTACTGTGTTAACATTTGAAACGTATAGTGTTCATACGTTTGTATGTTTAACACGCGCCTGCCTCACTTTCTGTGAAGGGTGTTATCTTCCTGCCACTGTGTACCTAATAAAATCTTATAATAGTTACAATACAACCAAAGCAATACAATGCATCGTAATGAATGACTTTCGAAATGAGTTAAAACAACAGATATAACGTTTTTTACGTTTGTTATGTTTACATAAAGATTCTTTGTGTGGGGTGTTTTATGGTTTTCTGTTCAACCGATTTGTATACGAATGAAAATAGATTATAGCCAGTTTTTCCCGTTATTAGTAGCCATAAATCATTGTGCATCCGTAGCGACTGATCCTTAAAATAAGATCTGAAGTGATGGAAACCGTCAATGCCATCATTCGAGGCTGGTGAAGGTAAACATAACTATATATACTGTTTGCGAAGTATATAAACTAATAAAAACAATTATGAATGATATTATCATTAATCGGTGCTACAAGTTGGTAGGTGGCAAGCGGCAGGCGACAGTCTCCCCTCTAACAGAATGTACCAATCCAAGTTAATGCTCTGAATTCAAATCTTCCGTATCGCATTAATCCGGCTGAGGGTCCCGGTCGTGCCGTAATAAATTCCGTATTATACGCACGACACGCGTATTAAAATAAACATATAAACATGTAACACCCTCGCGATATACACCCGCACGACATGTTGCCAACTTGTTATGAAATCTATAACTGCACATTAGATATTATGCAGTTATCATACAACTATTATAAATGTGAAAGTTTGTGTGTTTGTGAATTTAGATGTTTGTTAGTCTCTCACGCCGGCTACCGACATAACTTTGGATGAAATTTGGTACACAAGTAGACCATAACCTGGATTAGAACATAGGCTACTTTTTATCCCGGAGAAGGCCGTTTACGTGGGCGGAGCTCGAGAAAGGCTAGTAGGGTATAAAAAGATTCTAATTATCACCTTTATTGATACACAACCATATACATCGTCATAAAATTGGTAGAGCCACTTTGTGGACTTTTCACAGTTGCAATTGACCGTCTCGACAGGGATGGTAAAAATTATGTCTTACAGAAAAGCGACGTGAAATCAGTTTTTATATTTCGTGTGGTCGTAAGACGATGAAACTATCCACCTTACCTAAGTCAAAAGTAGGCAATGCACACAGGAATCAGTTAATATTATTGATCTCAAATGGCAATAACCACTTACCGTCTGGTGACTCGCTTTCTCGTTGTTCCTTACTCATAAACTCATAATAGCTTTTTATAAAAACAATAAAGTCATTACATAGGTATTTAAACAAGAAATTTCCCGTGAATATTAAAACACTAATCACGTTCATTCATCATCATATCTTCTTTACAATGTAAAATAAATGTTAAAATCATCCTCGGTTTGCTGTTCATTTCTGACAGTAAAAATACTGTAAAATAAGTAAAAACTAAAGTTAATTACAATCCACATTCCCCTGCGTGCGTACCATTCATACAGTGAGATGGCATTTTATTATAACAATAGGCGGAGCTCCCGAGTCCCGATGGAGTCCCGTTCGAATCCCGACTCGAGGGTGCAAGTGTATAATCTACATGACACATTGTCGCCAAATGCACTCACTTTCTCTCGCTACATCAATTATACACCAACGCTGACTAATTTTGCATTGCTTTTTTTATTGTGTACTTACTTAATTACTGTTTTTATTTAATAATGTTTTCGAGCTGAGTGATTTCACTAAGAGAGTATTAGGATTTATCAAAAAGCCTATCACCATACCGGGCACAAATTTCAATCTAGGGCAAATTATGTGTGATTTTCCGAATAGAAATCAAAAACATACTGTGGTTGTCCGGCCTGGGATTTGAACCCAGAACCCCACAGTTTCTCAGCCTTAGTAGGCTCTCACTAGTTGAGGAGTTGTATTTTTTTTTTGTTTAAGAGTAAGTGACGATTCTAGTAGAACGCTCGCCTGATGGTAAGCGTCACATATACACAGCCTGCCTATAAACAGTAGCAACACCATACAAAACCTTGAATTACAAAAGACTACATGGTATTGGTCTGCGCTCGTCACCTTACTTACTTTAAATAGGATATTAAGTCTCGTAATGTCCAGTAATTTCAACGGCTTCAATTTCCTTCAAATCGAAACACAACAGTGCTTACACACTGCAGCTTGACGGCATAAATAGAAATAAATAAAAAGAAATAGACAAAGTGGTTTTACTAACCCACGCTGCCTCTCGCATACGTGAGACCTTCCATATAGATACGAGGGCCTATGACCTAGATACTCGATACAGTTCTGTCGAATCAAAATAGTGAAAGAATAAACTCTATGTAATATAAGTATAAAATTTACCAGTTATAAATTGTCTCAAAAGATCTGACATAGTATCTGAAAAATTAAAGTTAATTTGTTATACACATTAATTTAAAATAAGAATAAAGTTATAGAGAAAATAGAATCAAAAAGTAATTGTGCCTACTCCGCCTATTTCTCGCAAAGAACCGTTTAATTCTAGAGAATTCCCAAATCGCGCTTATAATTTATAATAACAGGGAGGTCCCTTAACGAAGAGACCGTTTTGTAGATAGGTATCTATCAAATTACGGCACCTTCCCCTCCCCGAGAGTCTATTGTTGTATAACACGGAAAATATTCATTTGAATATTTACTTAACATGGATAATATTTTAATCTTCCCCTTTGAATTATACATTTTCCAACGGAGACAATTTCACGCCCTGTTCATCTAAATGTCCTAACTCCAAGATACGGTTCAATCGATACTGTATCTTATATGAGCGTGGGTGTTGGGTGTTGAGATCAAATTCGCTTGAACCCAGCTGCAATATCAATTTAACAAGATATTCCTTTTGTTAATATTCGCACACGCTTTATCAAATTCTCTAGCGGGGGTGACAATAAGCCGCTGTAAGTACTCTCTCTGACATATGGATAAAAGCTTTCATTTCACTCTTAGCTCTTTTGAGTGCGATATGGCGAATAGATGAGGAAATGGGTACATATAAGTGTTTTATTAAGTAAATGAGCGGGTCTTATTTTGTTATTGTTTGAAACGTATCTGTATTATCTATTGTCGACATTTATTATGTAGAACTACCTTTAGAGCATTGTAAAGATTTTGCATTACAACAGACACTTTATTATAAACATACATATTTAACATATTTTTCAACCTTAGAACATCTGTTAACATTGCCATTTTTCACGCCGATTGACTGCAATTGTGTACAAATTATATCATAATTCTATTGTGAAAACTGTTAACTGTCTCCGCGACGCGGACGCCCTCCGCGCAAAAAAATAGGTGCCGCGGGGTCCTGCCCTCGTCTGTTTAATAACATAATAGCACAATTCCCTCGCCGCATGATTCAATTTGGATTTCCTCCAGCCTCCCCCGTGTAGCCAAAAAAATGACAACTTCATTATATATTGTTCGTTTTCCCGAGGGCGACTTGTTTGCTAGAAGGATTATAATGATTAATTCTGTAAAATATTAATACCCATCGCACCCGAGCTTCACACTTGCACGTCTTTTATAAAGGGCTTATTGAAATTTTAACGCAAGTGCGTCACATTGTTTACTGTGATTTGATGACTGGCGAACACAATGGCGTATAAAATGATTACAAACATCTTTCCACTTTGCATAATGTAACCAAGTACTAGAGGAAAAAAGAAGTGCGAAAAATAATAACACATACTATTATGTAGCCTATAAGTGTGGTACATATGTATTAACGTTACAAAGACGACCATTAAGATAATCTAATCAAAAGATATGAAGTGCAACACGAGCTGTGAAGTAGCCAGGATCCCTTATTGCATGGACAGATTTCTTCCGTGCCTTTGTCTGGGCAGAATAAAAACTTCATCTCTCTCTCCCCGAGGAATTTAATTTGGAGTAATGGAAGTGTTATATTGACTTAACAGGCCAGAAGCTCCCCTCGTGCACAGTTACAGTTATTAAAATGGAGAAATTTATTATTAGCATTTCGCCGTTCCACTATTTACATTTTAATTTTATTTGTTCTGTGATTCCATTAGTCACGTTCTAATGCATTAATTCAATATACTAAGCCATAAACTGAACGCTAATTTTAAGACGGGCTTCGAAAAGAAAATTATAATTAATCAAAATTAAACTTGAATAGAGGCGTATAAAAAGTTAAGTGCAATAAAATATCAAGAAGATGAATACAAAATTAAATTTATACCTTGAGTAATGAATGATGCTTTATTGTTAAGATACTTTTAGTTAGACAATTTTATGACAATGATTTAACTTACAGATATTTTTGTGTAATTAAGATAAGATAAGTAATTTATGTTGACGAGATGATTAATCGCATTAATGATAGAGTGGGAATAATTTGAAGAGCCGTGAAACAAGAAACGCACCACGAGGTACCGATTGGCGCAGAGTGTATCATTTATAGACCTTTTGTCGCCGAAATTATATTTACAGAAGTGAGCAGACAATTTCACGCTCTCTTCCCTACACCCCTGCACTACGGACTAATCAGAGAGATACGAAACATAACGTGGATATGACGTCCATCCAAAATCATTACTAGAGGGTCATATCGGGTAGCTATTGTCTGAAATAGAAATCGTAATAAAGAGCAACAAATAAAATTAAGAAATAAGTATGAATATGGCAATTTTTTATTTTATTTAATAACACAGTTAACAATAATGAAAATCATCTTAGTAGGAAAGCGATACGATAACATAATACTTATTTTTACATTAAATACATAATTCCTATTAACTCCTAATATGTTGTGTTTGTATACTATGGCAAATCATACACAATTCATAATAAATTAGTACCGCACGAGCACATAATTTTATTTTATTTGAGTATATTCGGAGAACTTACAGCTAACAAACATGTAATGTTACATTAACATGAATATAAGAAGGCCATTTAAATGTTTCCACAGATTTCATTCCCAGTTGTTGCATAAAATTCGATGATTTCGAGGTGTGCGGCTCGTGTGGCGCGGAATATAAAATCCTTTGTTTTATATTCGTTAAAATTATAATCCACTACATAGCTTTTTAATATATTGTATACGATACGCACTTTTAAACTCACGCAATATAATTTAGTGTGTAATTCCTATAACAAAATAATACGTGTTGCAATAAACTCCTTTTTCAAGTCGTTTAAAAAGTAAAAAGATGAATAACAATCAGTAACATCATAATGTGATAAATGACAACAACAAAGTGTCCAAGTCTACACTATTGACATTGTTTACCCCTGGACCAATAAAAGGGTGAGTGCACACATGAGCGTGAAAGATTGTCCACATGTTCGGCGGGACTCACCCTGTATAATCAGCCGCGAGGACTGCCACTGCGAGCCTGTCTTGTTGATCGGTTTATCTACACCTTGTATCAGAAATATAATATAACAATGTTTTCACGCCTGTCATTTTTGTTATGCTACTAATGTGTCATTTTGAGATAAAATTCTAATTTGATTATTTAGGTTTGCTTTTTAACCGACTTCAAAAAAAGGAGGAGGTTCTCAATTCGTCGGAATATTTTTTTGATATAAATATTCTTGTCTAATATTTATCTGGTTTAATGAGGTAATAAAAAAACAACCGCGGTACGATTTTATTTTCTCCATAAGAATGTTGTGTTTTTTTTATTTGCTTGAATGACGAGACGTTCAGATAGCTCGACATGCCTGCCCATAAACAGAAGCTGAACTCTGGATTGGACACAGAACTCTGTATTACAGAATACTGCATGACACTGAACTGCGCTCGTCATGTTAAGTCTCACAATGCCCAGTAGTTTCACTGGCTTGAATGCCCATCAAACCGGAGCACAACAATGTTTACACACTGCTGTTTAACGGCAGAAATGGACAAAGCGGTGGTACCTACCCAGACGGCCTCTCACATACGATGGAGCTGAAAAATACTGAGCTTATAAAACTTAACATCTTATGTCTTGGGGTGACGAGCGCAGTCCAGTACCATGCAGTGCTTTGTAACTCAAAGTTCTGTGTAGCGTTGTTTTTGGTTATGGGCAGGCGTTGCGTTTACTATCAGTCGAGCGACCTGCCTATTTCGCCAATCAAGCTAATAAAAAAGGCAGATTTATTTCCCGACTTAATTAGTGATATCGTGTCCGTAATCACTTGCTTTAGTTTCGGAAGCGTTTCCCTAACACCTTTATATTTTTATCGAATCTGTAAGCAAAATTTAAAACATTGTTGTGAACAAAATTCAAAAGCTAGTCATAATATTCATATTATTCCAATTTGTATTGAAATCGCCATTGTTAATTCCACGGCACTGATTTATGAGCAAAATTACAATTTATTAAACATTCTGTATTTGGCCGTTAACTGAAGATTTATTGAACCGTTTCGACCCTAAAGCTCATAAGAGCCGCGTGGCCTTTTCCTGGTATTGACAACCAAATAAATTGAGAGATCAAAGCTTAATGCCTAGGAAAATATCAAGCAGGGGCTAAATCATAGAAGACATGATCGTGCGGAAGCGGAAGTGACGATAGTCGACGAAAGGAAGCGATGCATGGCGCCGGACGTGCCCACTTCCGGTGAGCGCGCTGCCTTCACTTATCCCAGCGGGGCGCGTAAAAATTGCCATCCATTTGATAAGATACATCCTCCGACTAATATCATAAGTTTTATTTATTGTCGATACATTCATCCAGCTGTGATGATTACATAAACTTATTCACAATGTTCTTAAAATGTAATTTTATTATATTCATATGCTTAGAAATTAAAAGGAATAGTAAGGAATGTCGCGAAATGTATCAAAGCCGTGAGAAAACATAACAAGACAAAAAGTAAAATATGATAGAGTTTTTAAAATAAATCAAGAAGTTGCATACTTTCATAAATATGAATGACTACCTATACCTAGATTGGGAGAGGATACTTGATATATTTTTGTACCGAATTGGATAACGACTACCGTGCACACGATGAAAAACCCGTCATAATGGGTTGTTCAGCTGAATGGCGTTCTGAGGTTAGCTAGTATATATACAGTAGCTTCAAGCCAGCATTATAGGGTATTTGACTCAATTATTTTTATTATTTTAATCATTATGTTACGTTCCCCAAAATCTATTATCGATAGAATTAAATAAATCAAGTCAAAATAAAAATGATAGAAACTATTTAAATATGATGGAAAGGGTAGTTGTGACATGCCGGAAAAAGGATGAACGACATGTTGTGTGACGTCACAAGGCAGGTTATGCCATTAACGGTGCACGCGTGCGAGGGAGATAGTGAGACTTTCCCACTAATCGCCAACCTCTGCTCTTACCAATACTTAAAACATGAACTACGGCCTCATTTTTTAGCGAATTTTAATTGATTTTTCGCAAAACATTTTTTTTCATATTAATGTTGGGTGCATATAAAATAATGTATAAAATTAGACATAATCAAATACTCTATTCTGGCAAATTTCGAGGTTTGCAATATCTCTCGTCGGTCGGTATTATATTTGGATGGTACTGTATTTACCATCATGTCCAGTGTAGTCACTTTTCCGTGCCAGAATAAAAAAACTTTTTTTTGTAGCATAGGCAAGCAAACGGGCTATTGGGCCACCTGATGGTAAGTGATCTCCACCGCCCATGTACGCCCACAGTACCAGAAGAATTATGGGCGCGTTGTCGACCTTAAAGGATTGGGAAGGGGGAGGAGTTTTGGGCCTCCGGATATCTCACTCACTGTATGAAACGCAGGATTTCTGTGAGACAGTGGTAACAACCCGTACGAGTCGGCGCATTCGTACTATAGACAAACTTGTCTACAGCGTGGCTCTACCACTCTATAAACTTAAACAGAGATACGATCATTGAAGACCAAAAGATTAAAACAATTGTAAAATGTTGAGTAGAATTCTACTCAACATTTTACAGTATATGTAGTAGTATTATTACGTACCAATATATTTATGTATGTTAGAAAAAATACCCTGGAAATAATTTTATGAAACGAACACTTTGGCGCAGAAATTAAGCCACTAAATTACACTGTACGATATAATACAAAAGATAAACAATCTAAATAAAGAACAGTATTGAAATTGACATAAAAACCACAAAAACGCTCCGAATAGGAAGTGTAGTTATCAAGAAAGCAAATTAATTTCAAAACCAAATCGTCGATTACATTGCGTGCTACCAAATTAATTTATTTTCAAATTGGTTTATTTTAAGCGTTCCCTACATTACCGTGCAAAACCTACAGTGTGTGCAACTTAGGCTTAGGTACTCCAGCTTAAACGAGCAAACCTTTAAAGTTTTTCAGACAATGTAAATTGTATTGATTCTTCTTCCACCTGCCCTTATCCCACTCACGGTGGGGTCAACATGCTTTTTAACACATGTTACATTAATATTTGGCTTGTAATTTTTACAACCGGCCGCCTGCCTGACACCATCCCTCTGGGGATAAAAGAACCATACCCGAAACAAATATTTGTGGATCACAAAAATATTTTGTTTCGGTGCGGGAATCGAACCCGCGACCTCTCGCTTCGCAGTCGGCTACTCGCCCACTGCGTCATGGAGGCTAAAAATAATATTGATTAAAAATTAAAATACTATGTGATTGATAAAAATACAATTGTCATTCGACGTATAATGTATCATTCAAGATACCATTAATTCGCACTTCCATTAGCGTGATATCGTTTTTAATTCAAATCCAGTAATTCTGTAGACTTGAATAATAACATACCAAATTAAAAATAATAATATATGAATTCGAACCATTTATGTAGTATGTTGTTTTACAAGGTGGTAAGTTCCTCGTATGCGAGAGGCCGTCTGGGTTGGTACCACCACTTTGTCTGTTTCTGTTGTCAAGCAGCAGTGTGTAAGCACTGTTGTGTTCCGGTTTGAAGGACATTGAAACCCGTGAAATTACTGGGCATTATGAGACCAAACATCTTATTTCTCGGGGTGACGAGCACAGTCCAATGCCAGTGCACAGTGTTTTATAATTCAAAGTTCTTTGTGGTGTTGTTTTTGTTTATAGGCGTGACGCTTACCATCAGGCGAGCGACTTGCTCGTTTCGTCACACAAGCCAATAAAAAAACTGTTTCTGTCGGATCTTTAATCGCGTCTCGATTTTTAGCATTGTACTGAGGGGCGTGACTGTGAAAAACATGCGTGACAAACTCTCAAGTGTGAACAGTGGTCAAATGGCACGACTTAATGCCACGGAGAGAGACGCTCTGAGATTCTGTAACATTTCGACGTGGCATGTCATTTTTCGTTTTAATCACGGCGAAAAAACATAGTGCATGTTATGATAACCCGTCCTCATTAGCGTAACAAGTACATATGACAGCTACGGCGAAATGGCACGGATGTGTGGACGCGCCTTTAGACAAAATCTCAGTACTCACTACTCAGATAGGATATAAGTTTAACTATGAATCTGAATACGCAGTAGTATGTTGTTATATTATGCGGAACCATGGACAGCATAGCTAATTTTAACCGCTAAGGGTGCAGGCGCGTGCGAAGCCTGAGTGCGGAGCTGTGTAATATAAACGACTTTTGTAATGAGTTCCCTGCCTGCCGACAGAACAGGTAACACCATTTTAAACTACTAGTATACATTATCATTACCATTGGACAATATTTTTTATGATATCCTATATCTACATGTTTTATCATTGTATTCAATTGACTTCCGAATAAAAAACGCGCATGTTGAAGGCATAATATCTAATTGGTAAAAAAAATCTTCTTATCATTTAAATAAATGTATTACGGACATACAAATAAAGAAATACGTTCATTTCAAAACATATTAGCGTCATGAACTTAGGACTGGTTGCGAATACTAGGAAAAAACTGCGCACAAAAACGCCTTACCACGTCACAAATTAGGTACATTAATTAATTGAACCACAAAATGTATGTATGTATGTATATATATATTTCAACAAATATCACAAAATAGTTTACATACAAAATACACCTTGATAGTAATCGCCCAAAATTCCAATAGCTAGCTGGCAAATATATTTAAAATCGAAACCATAATCCTCGAAAATGTCCTTAAACTCCAAAAACTTAGGGTTTTGCGACATACGTCTCAATATACCCAAGAATTCTTCAGAATTTATTGTCTCAAATAGCTGAGCGACTTCAGCGCTGGTTTCCAGTTTACTTTCAAACAATTTCTTCATGTCTTCTAATGGTAAAGATGCAATTAAATCTTCAATTAGTCCATTGACACCTCCTGACTTCACTAACCCTTTTGGCATCTCAAAAGGTGGCAAATCCAGAGCCGAATTAACGACATTAATTAAATAATACACGTCGTATCCTTTTGATGTCAAGTATCCAAAGGCCTGTAAAATTAAGTATTATTGAAAACTGGATACAATATACAAATAATATGTCTGTATAATTAAGTTATGTATAATCTAGGAAAATAGATTCTGTCGTCAGTCCTGATTATGTAAAAAGGTAACAGTTATTAACAATTCTTCGTAATTTAAATCATGATCCATAAGGTAAATTTAAATATTCAGAAGTACCAGTAGACTGATCACTTTAATTAATAAATTAAATATAAAAATAAAAAATCAAATATGTTACCCTTACCTCTCTAAACTCGACCATAGATTCAAATTCCAGAATCAATTCTCCCATTTGAGGACTAAACATAAAACCCAGAAACTCGAGTACTTCTGGATCATAAATATAATTAATAGCCACTCCAATTAGTTTTTCTAGATCAATAAGAGCTTGAAAATCTTGAAGATGAGAAGTAAATTGCCCTTTAGTTTCGTATTTATACATCTTCGGATTTGATAATAAAATTGAACCATCATTCGGTAGTACAGAAGCACTCCTAGATTCGTTTACTACTAAAATAACTAAAGCCAAAGACAACAATTTAAACATTTTGAGTAAACCCGTCTTCGTTCCAATTTGAAATGAAATATGGTTTGATTTAATTAAATTCTCGCTTATATATGAACACTATTACGATTTAGACATTATATTTAGGTTAGTCAAGGTTACTTTCGCAACATATAAACACATTATCTCACTAATCAGGATTATAGAGAATTGTTGCATAAACTTAGATAAATCAGTTCTATTGAGAATAACAATATTTTATTAGTAATGTTTTATCTTATCATTCTAAACACGTGTGGTTTGGTCACCGTTCTCAATTTATTGTTAATCCCATTTTAAATCATGTTCAACTATAATCCTCAGCATGGTATTTTTCCGATACTATTAGCGTGAGACAACGATTTCAATATACTCGTAACACTTTAAGTCAATAACACACAACAGTCACACATACACTCGTATATCTCTGTATATTCCTTCATTTCCATTCATTCATTCATTTCCACTCCACACACGTATATACCTGTCTCCTCACTAAAATATGAGTCTTGTGTCGCGGGTATCAGAAGTAGTATTACACCCTTAAATTTTAGCTTTTTGTATTTATTTATATTTTTTATTAAAAACTCTTTTTATTAATTTGCTTGAACAGCGAAAAGAGCAGGTCGCTCGCCTGATGGTAAGCGCTCATAAACATACACAACACCACACAGAACGTTGAGTTACAAAGCACTGCATGGCATTGGACTGCTCTCGTCACCCTTAATATAAGTCTCATAATGCCTAGTAATTTTACTGGCTTCAATGTCCTTCGGAACACAACAATGCTTACAAACTGTTGCTTGGCGGCAGAAATAGACAAAGCGGTGGTACCTACCCAAATGGCCTCTCGCATACGAGGGTCCTACCACCTAGTAAAATACCAATCGCCATAATGACACCTATTCTTTGAAAATTTTAACCGGATGCCTATTACGGCTCAAAATAGAGCTCTTTTAGATAAGGCAGACAGACAGATAGCGTAGACTCTAAAATAGGGTTCAGTTAGTACTTTGGGTACGGAACCTTGAAACGTCCATGAGTTCAAAAAAAAATACCTTAATCTAATTCGACTTTAAAATTATTTTCCTCGGATCGAAATAATTATGCAACAAGTGCAATGAACAGAACCGATGGATGTGCGATTGCGACCGTCGGACGCTGTCTGTCTAAGTCTGACATCGCTGCAGGGCTTAATTCACTCTATAGCCCTGTGTATATAATGTAAATCATTGTTCAAGCCATTATTACCATGCAACATTTATTCGAGTATTAACAAACTGTGAGTTTCTTTATTAAATTGTAAAACATCACTTAAATCTTTTTATTTCGTAACCGAATTTCATTCTAAAGACATTGGTATGCATTAAATATAGAGCAATACAAAAGATTTTTATACATAAACCCACGCCTGTTTCCTATAGGGGTAGGCAGAGACAACGGATTTCCACTTGCTACGATCCTTGCATACCTCTTTGGCCTCATTCACTCAATTTGAATATTTTGTTATTCAGGCATATTTAAAGTTTCATGAACAACGTCTTGTCTAATACCTACATAACATAAAATTTATAATATCTTTATATCTATTTTTTTAAGCTTGAATGACGAGTAAGTAAGTATTTGAGTGTTACCGACTCTACTTCATCCTTTTCCTAGGTAATAGGTACTTCGTGTATGAGAGGCACCTCGCTTTCTCTATTTCTGCTCCCAAGCAGCAGTGCATTAACTCTGTTGCGGTTTAAAAGACATTGAAACCAGTGAAATTACTTAACATTTTATGTATCGGAGTGAAAAGTGCAGTGCAGTGCCATTGTAACTCAAAGTTCTAAGTAGTTTCGTTTCTTGTGGCGCGAGGCGAGTTATTTGCTCGTCACGTCATAATAAACACAAAATACAATCTTGTAAATGCAACAAATACCACCAAAATTAAACTATGCAACCGAAATACGTAATTGAGGGCGTTCTTTACACAGATAATATCAAACAAAATGGTCGTCACGAGCGCGGTTCAAATTAGAGGAAACATTATTACAGACCACTATCATTATTGTTTTATTTGCAAAATTGCTCGCTCTGGATAATGCCGGGGTTCTCTATTCACACGACACTGAAGCCATTGGCGTGTAGTTAACGACGCCTCTTTGAATGACAAGCCTTATTTCTAATGTGGGTAGGTAGGTAATTGTTTAGTCAATTGCTAATGTTACATGCCTTGAGCAAGATTTCCGTGGATGAATTTGTCTCGACTATCGAAAAGGACTATATATTTTGATTGCATCTTCGGTTTTATAAAGGGCAAGGCAATGTGGCTGATGATATATTATGCAGTCCAAATAATTATGATGTCGAACATCGAGAGACTTTGCGTCCTAAAAGTGTGTCTCCACATAAGTTCTTCTCCTGTGACCAACATCCTGCAAAACCACTTCTTTACAAATCTTGTCCTACAAAGCAACTTCGATGGTCTTCAAAGTCTTCGTGGAGTGACGGGCGAGTAGACTCTTGTAAAGTAAGAGGCCGCAGGTTCGATCCCCGCATTGAGATAAATGTTTGTGTTCTCTCGTAGTTCCTAATACCCATGATACAGGTAAGCCTCTTGTAGTATCAGGACTATGTGTGTGACTGTTGGTTGTATTTATTTATTTATTTACAAGACTCGTATCGTACTATGGAGTCAAGACTATGTTGATTTAATACTTAAATATCTTAAAGTATTTAAAAATCTTAAATACTATAAGAAGATAATCTACAAAGGTATGTTGTAGGCAAATTTCCAGCTCGAAATAAAAGACTGCTCGTAAGGAGATTACAAAAGTTGGATATCAAATTTGCCTTGTATTCCTCACAATGGAAATTATATTGCCAATTTTTGAGTGGTAGAGCCACGCTGAAGACAGTTTTGCCTACAAAATCAATGGGCCGGTTCGACCGGGTCATTAACACTGTCTCACAGAAAACCGACGTCAAATAGCGGCTTGCTGAAAGCCACACTAATTTTGTTTTTTTAATTTCACTACAAATTTGTGTCGTGTTTCATAGAACAAACTTACCATTCAAATTTCATCCATAATATTTTTCTAGTAATATCCGTTTAATTGTCATTTTACTATGGAATCCTAAAAAAATATATGTTATAAGTTTGACTCCTTTCTCTATCTCTGTGTGTCTGTCTGTGGCATCGTAGCGCATAAACGAACAGACTGCTATTTTAATACGTTTTTTAAATGGAAACTGGTTTAATAGAACTTGTTCTTAACTAGGTTTGAAGATAATTTGTTCGGCCGTTGCTGATATTTTTCTAATAGATATAGGGTTTTAACACTTAGATTATTACATAATAGGGCATACTTCAAAGTTCCATTTGAATAAGAAAATATCCACTTATTAGGAGGTAAATTCGGTGGTCAAAAACTAAAACTTCTGCATTTTACCAATTTATTGGTTCTTTTACCAAATGTTGTGAAATATAAACTTTTGACAAGAATAAAAACGACCCCAAAAACTTAAATCAATTCTTGAATAAAACCGCAATACTACCAAAATTTGATTAGATTAGATCGGGAGCAAATTTTTGTTGCTGTAAGTGGCCCAAGTATTGCTACGAAAATGTCACGTTGCCATAACAATAATTTAGGGCAAAAGATCAGGACACTTATCGTGTTGCATAAACCCCGGTAGCAGCCGGAGAGATATGGGCGAGAATTTGGGATAGATAACGCGGTGCACGCGCCACGCAATCCAATGAGTTCTGAAACGGCCGAAACATTCAAATTGCAAACCGCCCGCGCCCGCCCGTATCAAATGTTGTTTTATAGCTAATTCCCAAATTCGGTTATGGCCTATAAACGATCCGCTGGAATAATTTAAATGCGAACCCGCCTGTATAATGTGCGTACTTTACTCCAAAATTAGGTATTTGTATGTGAAATGCGTTTTGAAATAGGATTCACTGTCGACTTTTATTCCTTATGCACGAATACCGCCGTGCCGACGAATATTCATTCGGAAGTTTTATAACCTATATACTTATTTGTTTTTATATTTTATTACCAACCAGTCTAATCTCCTGCACGATGTGTTCAAATATGAGAACACAACAGTCATACCAATTAGAAAATGTTGTGTCATTTTAAAAAGAACAAGTGAAATGCATTTGTCACGGGTGCCTTTCTTCAACGGTGAACATTTAAAATATAATAAACGGTTTGCTTTTAAAAGTTTTCCCTTGTTTCCGAGCTAATTTCTAGACGGACATTTCCGCCCATTCAATATGAGCGATTGTTTATTGACTTCGCTTCGTGAAACAATTGAACTGAATTAGGTACTTAGTTTAACGGGACGGCCATCGCTTTAATATATTTACTTGTTTCCTTCTTTTCATTGAATAAACAAAACTAATTAGAATACTAAAGACAGATTTTTTGACATAATATTATTCCCGTTAATATTGACAGCGTGATAATTTTGTACTTTACCGTCTTGAATTTTATCTGATTTAAACCTAATATATATTTGGAAATTGAAAAATAATTGTCCTAACAGTTTTTTTTATTAACTGGAATGATGAAACGAGCAAGTTGCTCGCCTGATGGTAAGCGTCACGCCTGCCCATAAACAGTAGCAACACCACACATTACTTTGAAATATAATGTACCGTCACCCCAATACATAAGATGTTAACTCTCATAATTCCCAGTAATTTCATTGGCTCATGAAGGACATTGAGTCCTTCAAACCGGAACACAACAGTTCTTACAAACTGCTGCTTGGCGACAGAAATAGACAAAGCGGTGGTACCAACCACGACGGCCTCTCGCGTACGAGGGACCTACCACCTTGTAAAATTGTCGTACATAAATTCTTGTTTTTGTGTGTCCGGAATCATTGATGTTTCGTACATCACGGTAACGCTGATATCTGTTGAAAGTATTTAGGTATATAACATTTGTAATTAGTTAATTTATCTTATATATTAGTTAATAGAGTAACGTTTATAATCAATAACAACACTCATCCTCATAAAAGTAACGTAATCATGAGACCAGAAAACCCTGTAATACTTAACTTTAAATGAAACTAAACATATGGTATTGCATAATTAGATCGCAATGATTTGATTAATCTTACATCAATCATGATCACTGGTTAAATAACCATCAACCAATAGATAAACCATAGATAAATAATCAATAGATAAACCGTACGAATCACAGACAGCGAACCGGCAATTAATAATCGCGTTCGGTCAAAATGTAATATTAATTAGATAACAGCGCGTGATATCACCACAGAAATTCTATTTGTCGGATTATTAAACACATTATCCGTGTACGTTCACCGAACAGCATAACGGTGTCCTAATGGACGAAATTTAATCACGACAAATCGAATGCCACCTATTTATGAAGTCGAATGACTAAACAGCTTTTTAATACGATTCACACGTTAGCAGTTATAGTTAGTTAAGTTTTTGTATCGACACATTTCACGGTGGTATGTATTGAAGTCTTATTATATTAAATACGACGCCACATACCGGCCACTGATGGGATCTATTATTGTTGATCTACGGATGAATATTCAATCATCACGCCACTTCACCAACACCAACACTTGATGGACTCTATGCGATCATAAAAAAACTAAACATTCGTTACACTATTTAGTAGTTATACCATTTTCCAAATTTGATTGTATCAACAATAGGTACACAATTTGCGTCTAATAATAACAACACTACAAAAAACTCAATTCAGTTTTACACAACACAATTTACGATGTTACTTTAAACATAGGAATAATTAAAGAACAAATGCTTTAATTATAAGGCCCGTTTGCTTAGTCCGTACAAAACAGAAAATCGATGTATTGGTAAAGTAACCAGTGCCGCTCCCATGGGATAAAATGAGTGCAAAGTGCATACAAGATCGTGATGAAGTCTTTTAATCGGTTGCACGTTCCCGGGCTAGGTTTTGCATTCGAATCTCTCTCCAATGAAGTCCAAGTTTACTGCCGATCGGGAAACCGCGGCTCAGAAACGATTTAAAATAAACTATATATCTCGGAAAATAAACTACATTTTTGCAGAAGGATGTGTTGACCGGAGTCGCATAGCTCGCCTCAAGTAATAAGATAAAGAGGCGGACGGGTTGTTGTTTTTGTCACAGGTTTACTCCAATTTACGCGGTACGGTGGCCATTAGCATAAGTCGGGCGCGGAGCGTGATGCGCGCGCGATTCGCAGGCGTTCGGCGTGACGCGCCCGCGCACCACCGCACCACCGCGCCGCCGCGCCGCGCTCGGTGTAATTGCGGCCGCGCGACACATTTGTTTACTATTGTAAGCCGTGAAGATGCCATCGCGCCGCCACACTCCGACTTCTTCAAATTAGCGCCGCTAAATGGTTCTGCACCATTTGGACCCTTTTTATTACATCCTGTTTTTCCGTACATCTTTTCTTTCACCATTTACGCACAATTCATGACGGTAATGTCATTAGTAATACCATTAATGGATACTTGTTTTGATATTTATACGTTACCTAGCATGCCTTAATAAGTCGAGCTGGGTGTGGATAATGATCAATATCTAGGTAGGCATTTGCAAGTGTAAATAACCATCTAATTACGTATGCTCAATGATTAGTAAATCATGACTAAAAAAACTAGCATCTTGTTATGTAAGCATAAATAAACTAACTACTCGTAAGTATTAGAAACGTTACGCATTCTGTAATCATTTAATGTTTTAAGGTATACCTTCCATGATCTATATAGATCATACTCGTAAAAAATAAACAGCCAGCTTAGTTGAAAAGGAAGACAGTTAAATAAGTTATGACTTAAAGTCCTCGAAGTCTTCCTAAAACACCACATTTCGCTTATATTATGATTTAAATTATTAACACTGACGATGACTCTACAACAAATAATAAAGGATAAATTCTCTCATTACATTATCAATAACAATCATCATTAATTTATACGTAAGCCGCACAAATGTTGCATTATTTCTTCTTAATTCTATGTACATTATATAGAGAATACAAAATAAGTACAGTGCTAACGCGATTTGTAAATACGTACTCTGTATATGTCGAGGGATTAAAGGGTTGACACTACCTTATTTAAAATTTCATTTATTTGAACAACCTTTTTTACGGTGAACAACGGCTTGGCTGTGCCAGAGCACTGCTGCCAGAGCATTGCTGAAGTCTACGGGTCGGGGGTAACCGCATACTATCAGGCGGGCCACTTGCTTGTCTGTCTAACCTGAACAATGAAAAATCAGAAATATTATTAAAGTTACATGTATTTACGAAATAGAAATGTTATAAATAAACAGTTTCAAACAGTAGGTATGTAGGTATTTAAAAAATAACCTCGAAATTTGTATGATTGGGAGGCTTTTTGTATACCCATCTCATCTTAACCCGGAATTGCAATTAATTTATAGCACAATATAGAATGATGATACTGAAGTGACATTGAGAATTCAAAATTTAACCTCTGCAGTCATGGTTTTTATAGCTTTTGCTTAGCATAGCTTTAGCTTTATTTGAAGAGTCCGACCGTATCACTAATTTGAAATGCTCTACTTGTTAACAAAACATATTTTACAACCAAAATAAATGCTTATTTATTATAATTTATAGTCATAAGTAATGAGCGAGGCTAAACATGTCCATGAGTATCACTATGACGCGGTCAGCTGTCCTCAAGCTGTTGCCTCACTGTACAAAATATTTGTGTATAACTCTAAGTACTAATTTCACTTGGAACTGTCCAATATTCCACGCTGGCTTGACGTATTAGAGGGAGACATGAAACCAAAGTTCTTATGAAGGATGCTCAAGATTGGGAAAAATGGAAGTGTTAAAGTAGGAAGGTGGACCCTGGTACTAAGCCGGGATAACGCCAGGCAGAATTATTTTTGCCTTGGTCCCTAGACCCTTATATAAAATATGTAGTTAATATTGTATAGTTATTGCCACGAAAGAAGAAACTTTAGAAATGGTGCTATTCCATAAAACTAAAAATCATAGCAGAAATCTTAATGAGAAATATGACAGCCCTACGAGCGGACAGTAAGTACCAGCGCACGCGCTCTACGGCGAGACTTCATTAGAATGTAGCATCTCATGCGATTTTCCTACTTTAGATACAGTAATGGCCGTAAAAACAGCAGCTAAGGAAAAACGTTCCGCATAAAAATATTGTATCCTTGCTGCATATAAGCCACACCATTTCTGAAAATCATACGGAGCGAATAGCAAAAGCGAGTCGGTGCGCATATTTTGCCATACACAGTTGCCGTTAACGAATGCAAAAAGGATTTTAATGCCACTAATGTGATTCTCGTAATATACTTTATGTATTCCGTTTATGTGTACATGTAACTTCGTAGTTTGGAGTACTGTAGATCGAGTACAAGTTTTGAAAGTTTTCGAAAACTATGACATTTTCCGTTTTCTCTCCATACATAAAATAACCGTAGCTAATAGTGAAAACTATGCCGAACTAAAATTGGCAGTATGAGTTATATCGTAGTAGTGCAAGACGAAGTTAGTTTGAACTATTCTTTGTTTTAGTACAAAATACTAGTTTAACATTCCGTTAATAGTATTTTAGTCCTGATTCAGACACTAAACATATTTGTAACTCGTACTAGACCTACTAGTGAACGCGTCACTCATGTTGGCTTCATAAGTTACGTAAACACGGGTCACCTTATACTAATTTATGGAATGGTTTTATAAAACATAAGATCATGTAAATTAAGTATAAAGTATTGTTCGTATAACTGAAAAAACCACGACTCACTCGTGTCATCCTACTTCCTATACTACTATTATAAATGTGAAAGTTTGGATGTTTGTAAATTTGTGAATTTGGATATTTGTTAGTCAATCACACTTTAACGGCTGAATGGTTTTGGATGAATTATGGCACACAGGTAGACCAAAACCCGGATTAGGGCATAGGCTGCTTTTTATCTCGGAAAAAGTCGTTCACGCGAATGAAGCCGCGAGCAAAATCTAGTGATGTAATAAAGTCTCAATATCACGTTTCGATAATCGTTTTTGTAACGATGAATGTGCTAATTTGTGCTTGGAATATTCGAGAAGGCTAACAAAAAATTGAATACACTTACCATAGTTATGATTTTTATAATTAAAATACCTGTTACGTCCGTTACGGGCGTCCCGTTCGCGGACACCGAGGACGGGAGAAAACCGATAAAAAGTTGTATTTCAAAGTACCACCAAATGGGGATGCGATCATTAGATCCACGCCATAATGGACGCGTCCTAAATAGGCAGGTGGTGAAGCGTGCCGGTCTATCGAGCTCGCCTGCAACCATCCAGCGATTTTTGTTCATTCATCTTTAGAATTGTAATAAATTTCAAGTACTTTATGATGAAGCCTGTATGGTGTAAACTAGCCAGTTTTAATACAATCGAAGTCAATTCAAGAACTAGATGGCTCACTATCAATGTGTGACGTACTTTCTACTTTATTTAACCTTTTTTTTAGGAGACATGGCAGAAATTATGTAACATACCAAATAAGTACATAAAACCATCACGTAAGCAACGTAGAGTAAAAAATTAAAAACATAATTTTTTTTTTATTAGCTTCAATGACGAAAAAATTGATTTGACGGATTGAATAAAGAGTAAGTGGGCCACGCACATCCTATGCCCAAAGCCCACCTCACCTGCACACGGTGTGACCTGCTGATTAACGGATGAGGCAATGGTGAAACGTGGGTCCCAATGCAAGTTGTGGTAGGGGTCAGGTGGCGGGTCGCCCAACATAGTACCAAATCCAAATCATATTGGGAAGGCGGACCCTGGCATTTAGCCGGGATAACGCCAGGCAAAGAAAGAGCTTGAATGAATAAAAGAGCAGGTCGCGCGCCTGATGGTAACTGCCCAAGGTAAGACGCCTGCCCATAAACAACACTACAAAGAACTTTGAATTACAGAGCACTGCATATCACTGGTCTGTTTTCGTCACACAGAGACGTAAGTTATTAGGTATCATAATGCCCCGTAATTTCACTAGCTTCAATGTATTTCAAACCGAAACACAACAGTGCTTACAAACTGCTTCTTGGCGGCAGAAATAGATAATTTTACTCATTTAACATATTCTCATTTTTAATAAGATTATAATTAATTTCAGACTCACTGCACTCAAGCACTAGCGCGGCAATTGTCTAAAGAAAATGATTAGTGAGAGCAATAATAGCTTGTTAAATCCCATTACCTATAAATTTTAAATAACTATTCAGTTTATTGATTCATTTGTTCATAAATCGATGGAAACGAAAACGGCAATCAAACGAATTGAAATGAAGTCAAGTAATATTCCATTCGTATTATCGTCACGAGCGACCATTGTTAACCGCTAAACATGTGTCAGTTGTGGAAAAACAAAAATAATAATTAGTTAAAATGAAGAAATGGCGTGAGAACATGTAGGGTGGCCGAGCCGGTGGTCGGCATACAAATTGATCCTGTCAGATCGGTCGATCGGCGCATGGTGTGCAGCTCGGCCGCATTCAGTGCCTGCTGTCCGCTGCCCGCCTCTACACCAGTCACTACCGTCTACCCACCAGTCCTCTCTCGGAAGCGATTATGCTAAGACAATGGCCGACAAGACATGCATCTATTACCCTTTTTAAGCTTGAAACAGAGTGATGCCCTTTGTGTGGCGGTCGATAATCAACGATATTGGGCCCGATTGTCACTTTTTCATTTCGTATGTGTTGCGCGTCGCTCACGACTTGACGCAGCGACATGTAACAGTATTGTAATGCGTTTTAGATTGTTTGTAATTTATACGTTTAGTAATATTATGAATACTCATAGTCTACTTACTTTCTTTTGTTTTGTAATTACGTGGGAGAATGTGTAAAATATGAATTAGTAATCCCTAATCAGTCCGTTAAGGAAATGAATGAAATCGTACTTCAGATGTTACAAACATTACATTAGTATTCGAGTATTTTCTCTAAAATGCACTAATCTTTCAAGTAGACCAACACACGAGAACAGCCTCAGGCGAAAGCTAGTTAAAATATAATTTGTTGAGTGTCAGATGCACTGTTGGTGCAAAATCAGTGTCAGGATGTATCCCGGCAGCGTGGCGGTGGCGTGGCGGTGTGGCGCGCGGCATCCACGTGTCGCGGAGGGCGCTCGCGAAACAAACAAATGACATACATCGAAATGTACTCGCGCACCCCTGCGCACCGCTAAACCCTATGCAAAATAAAACACCCGAATGACATCTCTTTAAAATGTATTAAATATTCAGCTGGCTTAAACTTTAAATGGGGGTTAAACGATCACGTGAAAAGTTTACCTTATATCCAAAGTAACCTTTAAGTCACCCCTTTACTGTTTCAATGATGGATATTAAGTTATGACAATCGCTTCATCGCACACTTTACTGAAGAAAACTGTTAAGCAATGCTTACTAAGAAAGGTCACGAATATAGTAAACATGTGCTACTGCTTTATATTAATTGCATTAACAAAGTAGTGTCTTAAAAGAATTTGCACTTACTGTTGATTTATAAGTCAGACATTTTGAAATACAAGGAGCACTAGTATTTTTTAATACACCCAACAGTCACACACAAAGGCCTGACCCCACACTAGGTTAAACTTTACTACGAGGGACTTGCGGTCCCACAACACCCAGACCCGAAACAATTATTTGTGGATAACACCAACATTTGTCTCGGCGTGGGAATTGAACCCAAATTGAAAGCCGTGGGGCCTCACGCTTCGCAGCTGACTACTTGCCCACTGCGCCACGGAGGCCGTCATTTTGCTAACACACGAGTTGTGATACCACTGCATAGAGGAGACATGGATTCAAAACGCTGATAAGCATGTTAAACTATCGATGATCAAATAATAGCAAAAATGATTAAAAAGTTAAAAACCCATTAATTATTTTACACATACATGTAATACATACATATAATACATACGGCTCACACCCCGAAGGTTTAGGCAAAGGCAATTTTCGTCCTATTATGTGATAGGTGATGAGTCTATCACCATATCTGGCTCTAATTCCGGTATGCGGCTAAACATTTTATCTTATTCGAATCAAAAACTGAAATACAATGTGATCGCTCTCCTAGGGTTTGAATCCAGGACCTCACTATGAGGCATTAAAGAATCTAGACTATCTTTAAACTAAAAATATAAAACGAGTTACGGAATTTATTGTGAACGTCATCAAAGATGGCGGGGTTATCTGTTTATGATGATTAGGTGTCGGGCGCGTTGCTAGGCGACGGGGTGGCAGTGGTCAGCTAGGGGTGAACGCCGTTCCTCATACTCGAGTCGTTCGTATACGACCCTCCCTGCCGACCCTGATAATTATTCTCGTTGTGCTGGACCGTGTTAAGTTTAATGTTACTTTATGTCTCAGCTGCTCCGGCACTTTGTCGTAATATCACATAGTTTATACCGACACTGCGCTGTTCTGTGTTGATATACTTCCTGTGAATTACTCAGCCTTCTCTTATTAAAGCATTCTATATGCTAAAAGGTTGCAGTAACATTTCAGCCTATGTACTACTTAAATAGAACCAACCGGTACTTTAAATTGTCCAGTTGCTTTAAAATATGTAGTGGTTTGTTCTTGGAACAGCTTTATGTTACACTTACTGTTGAAGTGGTAGAGCCACGCTGTAGACAAAACTGTCTACGTTCTTCCTAATGGGCCGGCTCGACCAACCCGGTCGAGCCAAGTAAAAGGGGCTCAAGTTGCTAAGTATCATAATGCCCAGTATTTTTCTGAATTCAATGTCGTTCAGACCGAAACGCAACAGCGCTTACACACTGCTGTCTCGCGGCAGAAATAGACAAAACGGTGGTACTAACCCAGACAGACTCTTATATACGAGGGACATACCACCTAGTAGATAGAGCATTATTGAACACTATACAAATTACAAAGCGAAACGAGCTAATCACGTACTCTTGGCATTAACCGGATTTTTCTCAGTGTGATTTTGCGCCGGCACCGAATCATTTATGGTTTAAATGTACGTATTCAGCGGCAGATCTTAATCTGATGGCACGCTCGAGAGGACTCATCCGATTCTATTCCGGGACTAAATAGTTAAGGTTTATTTTGTGGTATCAGTTTTTCTTTGCGATGCGATGAACTTTCCTCTGTGAGGATATTAAACGCAGAAGGGTTAATGATTTTAACGTTAACTTTTTTATAGCGGGTTGTAAAGGTTGTCTTCCCAAAGGGGTTGCCGTCAGGCAGTCGGCCGGTCGTAAAAACTGCATGCCAAATTATTCTGTAACATGTGTTAAAAAGCATGTTGCACCGAACTCACTGCGAATGGGATAAGGGCAGGTAGAAGAAGAAGATAGAGGGTTGAAAGGTCTTAACTCGACTATTTTTCGTAGGTAATGTCGAATAATTTTGCAAAAAGATGCTTCGCCATATACACTGTTCTGTCTAATCATAAAGATTTATTCGCGGGAGTTCGACACTATTGACATGACGATAGAGCCACCCTTTTATTGGTCGTTGTAGTTTTTGAACTATGCTAAGGTCCTGTTTCACTACCTCTGAGTAACTGCTACTTACTCAATAAAATATGATACTTTCAAATACAAATACACACTCTAGACATAATTTTATGTAGAGAAAGCCTAGATACTTTGAAAAATACATACATACTGGTACATACATACGCACACACGCCTGTAATCCCCGAAGAGGTAGACAGAGGTGTAACCAGTACACCCACATTTCGCCGAGCGTATCTTATTCCCATGATGTGATAGGGGGCGAGCCTATCGCCATATCGGGCACAATTCCAGCCTCCGGATTGATACTGAGAATTTCTTAATAGAAAAACCCAATATCGCTTTTACCCGACCCGGGGATCGAACCCGAGACCTCAGCGTCACCCTCACCCTTGGTGACGCAGTTGTAATGCGACGCGGTACACCTGCTGTGCTGAGGTCTCTGGATCGATCCCCGGGTCGGGTAAAAGTGATATTGGGTTTTTCAATTTCGAAATGCCGAAATAATCAGCCCGGAGTCTGGAATTGTGCCCAATATGGCGATAGGCTCGCTCCTTATCACTTCATGGGAGGGAAATAAGATTATACCTATGCCTGCCCCTTGGAGGATTACAGGCGTGAATGCGTATGTATGTATGTATTATCAGGTATACTCGTAGATCTATGTTACTGCACTGGGTTCAGATTTTTCCCTTTTACCAATAAAAGTAATATCAAAATACGATATCTCCAACTAAATTACACGATATCACAATAGAATGACTGTACATTCCATAAAATTGTATTACCTATGATGTTTTTGCTTTTTGTTTTTTGAGTTTAACAAGTCACTACATGGGTTGACTAGTTGGTAGATCCCACGTATACAAGAGGCCGTCTGGGTAGGTTCCACCGCTTTGTCTATTTCTGCAGCCAAGCAGCAGTGTGTAAACATTGTTGTGTTCCTGTTTGAAAGACATTGAAGCCAGTGAAATTACTAGGCATTATGAGTACATTACTTAACACCTTATGTGTCAGGGTGAAGAGTGCAATTCAGTATCATGCAGAAGTACTTTATAATTCGAAGTTCTGATTCGTGTTGATTCTGATAATGGGCTGCCGTTGACGCTTACCATCAGCGACCTGCTCGTCGCGTCATCTAAAACTATTATTTTAAAAAAGAAAAAAGTAAATAGAAGTTTAAAACATCTCTGAATTTGTAAAAAAAAACTGTAACCCTATAATCTTATTATTATGTAAATAAGTTATATTTTAATGTGTTTCAAATATTGTAGTAGGATAAAACAAATAAAACCTTATTTTTTTACTTGGTTACTCTAAAATGAATACTTGGATGTATTTTGAGTAGAACAGAGTCTGCTTTAAATTTATGCAAAATGTTATATGCCGATAGCACAATAAGTATCTACCTACGAGTATATACATTTCTGCACAACGACGAGCAAAAATTCCCAGGTTGTATTTCTAAGCATATATTTTTTGCGTCTGTTACTCGACGGCTATTGATTAAAATGTAATTGTGTCCACCGTACGAGTCCAAAATACCAATCGATAAAATATTCCAAAATTTAAACGTCACAGTGTTTAAAATACAATAAACTATCACACTATCAAGAGTGCATTCAACTCTAACGCGCTACTATTATTAAACGGAATTCGATTTAAAGCCGAACCCTCCTCGTCGTTTGTGAAATTGACATTTATTCTTCGTTTTTCATTGTTGCTGCAGTCGGATTCGATCTATTGTTAATTAGCTTAAACGGCCCATGCGCTATGCCATGCCAAACAAAACCTGCTTCACTGCGCTACAACAGGCGATCCGCAATCGCGATCGACGGAAAGCAACCTTTAAATTAGTACCAAGCTACCACACACACTACAAATATGTTTCCTGTTAAGCGCGCCGCTTTTTACAATATTTTTTACACCTGTTTTGTACTGTACAAAGTGTGGCGCTGTTGTCGCGTGTCGGTTGGATGAACTAGATGTTAGAACATTTTGATAGACTGACAGCGTCATCTAGCGCCGAATAGTAGAAAACATAATCGTGTTGAATTTCTTTTTTGTATGTTTTGTGTTCTTGTTATTTATTGAATGTAGTCTTTATAGTATTTTTTTCTGCTACCTATCGATTTTCAATTACCTTACAGGTATTCATCGAGTAATACGATTTTGTCGCCGCTAATATTTCATCACCGTTTTTTACAAAGTAAAATAAGTTTAAATTTATTATCTTCTGAAGCCAGGGTATGAGCGGGGCGGACCCATTAGGACGTGGAGGCACATTTATCTATTTAATAAATTGCAGACACATATCGACATAGTAGGCAACATTATTACATACGAGAGTTATTCAGACCCCATCAGAGCGGGAGTGCCTCGATTAAAGCAGTAAATACTTTGAGATTAATTATCTCGTAAACAGTCGCAGCGGCGCCGGCGCCCGCTTCGCGACTCAAATCGCTCACCTACGCCGTGAGCGCGATACAAATTCAACTTTTCCAATTAAATTTCGTGAGGCATTAATAATTATTTGGGTACATCAATTTGTTTCGTCGCGCGAAGCTCCGCTTTGCTACCGCGTCCTCAAACTCAACACACGACACTTTCTAACGCACGGATATATCTTAGGATAGCCACTGTGATACATCAATGATTTTAATGTTGTGAGCTGTACTTGATAAACACAACACTTTTTTTATATTAATATATATTTAAAGATCATACATAACAAAATAATAATACACATAACAAAACAAACATACTTAGATAATTTCTCGTCTATATAGGTACCAAAAGCGGTAGTTAGTGTTACAATGAATACCGCCGCTATTTTAAAATGAGTGTATAGTTGTCCCATTACGTGATAGGCAGATAACCGTTCCTGGTCTATATGGCGAAAGTCATAATATTCCCAAACCAAACCCCAGCAAATGACATGTGCTTTTAAGATCACAATATTTACATACATATTTATTTTACTTTCGCAATGATCAAACACAGAGTCAAATTCGATTTACAGATGAAATGCGCTGGTACTAAACGAATGGGGCATGAAAAACAATTAATTTTGCATTAGTGTTTGAATAACCATCTCTTACTACTAACTTTCTGCTACTAAATCACCAATTTCAATTAAGCATCACCATTAAAAGATTTGAGGAATAAATGAACGTACACAGGTAATATTAAACTAACTACTCAAATAATTAATCTCGAGATATATCCTCTATCACAGGCTCCCAGTAGCCTCATTCCCTCGACTCCTAAGTTTGGAATTAATTAAATTAAACTTGAAAATGAAATATTAACACTTTAACGTATAAAATTTAATACCTTTAAGTTATAACGTGATTATTCAACTTCTCGGCAATTTCCAAAAACATCTGGAAAATTAAATTGGTGAAGCGACGCCAGCGCCTTCTTTGAGACGAGCTTCCGCTTTTGTGCTCGTGAGGCGCGAGGCACGAGGCGCCTCCTCTCGCCACTTCGCACTGTGAAATTAATTTTCTTCGTCTTTATGTAATTTAATTATAAACATTTCAATATGGCGCTTGGGGAGTTTCCGCCCGGGAGAGAAGTTAAATAGAAACGTTTGATACTTATCTTCTAATACACTTCTGGGATGATTGCGCGATTTAAATGAAATTAACGCTTTTATTTGTTAAAGTTCAACTCATTAAGAAAACGTATCACCTTCATTTACAATACTAAATTTCATCTTTGTTGTACATTTACCTGTGCATTTACTTATTTAACGTGATGCTAGTAGAATGAGTCTGATTAACTAGTATTGCATTAATAATTGTTAGACATTATTTACCTACCTGTAAACATGATAAAAATCGTGAACGTGTACAAATATAGTACAAGAATAATATTCACAAAACTCATCAGTATCTAGATCAGTAGTTATTCAAAGTATTTTTATTGAATAGCCGTCATTGAATGACAATCCATCTGCAAAATTAAAAGTATCTATTTGTGCGGAGTGCACACAGCACACAGCACAGTTAACAGATGCCACTAGCGTTCGTGCAATTTTGCTCTTAAACCGTTCACGCTCCGGCGACGAGAGGCGACATCAAACATACACGCAGTTCCTGCAAACCTTTTGCCAGCTTATCTCCCATTCACTATCTGTATCTCAACAAAATATCTACTACTCGTCCCATTGTTGTATGTTTATTAAATTTCATTTTAAGTTTGTACAACACCACTTTTGTCGGCCGCTTTTTGTCATCGTTTGGGACATTTTACGGATGGATTAGCTCGTGACGTCTGCTTTTGTACAAGGCCGACGGCGATGTCTTTTTATGTGTCACAGGTATTACGGTTTGGTATTTCACGTATAATGTCATAACAGACAAGTACACGAACCACTCGTTGCTTCTTACTTTTTGTCGCACTTTATTCGAAATTGAATTCTGTATTGACAATATCACTGTAAACATCCTATCTTTTGTACTGAGTTTAATAATAGTTCTATTTTATGATCGTGTATGAAATAAATCGCCGACTTTGTAGATGTTCTGTTATAATAATTACAGTGCAGGCGGATGTGAAGTTAATTTGAAATGGTTGGTTTGATTTTCTTGTAAACATATATAAATTTATACATATTCGTAAGCGTATACGACTCGATGGTAACTTTCCAAAAATAGACAAGTTAGTCCCAAAAGTACGTCTTAGATTAAACAATTCAGCCCTACGTGAGTACTAAAAGCAATAAGACTTACAAGTCCGCCCCTACCAAAACAATCCTGTATCTTGGTGTGTTCACTAATGGCGCAAGTTCGACAGTCGAAGTTAGTTCGAGTGTTCTACGGCTGCAATAAAGATAAATCCAGCAATAATATGTTCGGTTGGCCTTACGTGTGGGATCGCTTGGGCACCAAATTGAATTTGCATGGCGTCTTAAGTCGACACCGATTGAGACGTGGGGCGCTCGCTGTCTCATTTAGTGGACGCTTACGCGTTCACTAGTGTTTAGGATGTGATTACGAACTTGAGCCTTTTGTATCTATTGGATCTTCGCTAGTCACTACCCAGCCATATGGATAATGAACACGTGTCGCCGAACTACGCTATGATTGCTGCACAGTTCAATTAAGTTTGACCGAAAAGCATGACTGGCATTAAGTTTCTAAATTACCAATCTCAACTAAAAAACATCAAATTTTAGTTTTTTCTTTTAAAATAATCTCTTAACCCAAGGATTTGCCATAACTGGCAGTAATTAAATATAAACCATAACTTGGCAAGATTACTAGTACTGTCGTCAATCGTTTACTGGTCGAAATCATTTTTTTGCAGATTATTATTTAATATAGATAACAATAATAATACTAGCCTCGTATTATACACGTCCCACTGCTGGGCACGGACCGCCTCTACTGAATGAGAGGGGTTACGCCTTAATCCACCACACTGGCCTAATGCGGGTTGACCGACTTCAGGTACCTTCGAAATTGTTATGGAGAACTTCTCAGGTATATAGGTATCCTCCATCCTCACGATGTTTCCTTCATTCTATCAA
Source organism: Mimas tiliae (assembly GCA_905332985.1). NCBI lineage: Eukaryota > Metazoa > Arthropoda > Insecta > Lepidoptera > Sphingidae > Mimas > Mimas tiliae. Next base: position 9,763,115 of record HG995241.1, read on the forward strand.
GTGCTAATAATTCATAATGAGTATAAATCGTAATATAGGATATGTACCAGGATGTTTTGAATGCGACTCTAAACCAGCAACCGCCTTAATGGCCCAGTTATAATGCGAACGCGGTACGACTGCTGTGCTGATATCTCGGGTTCGATCCCAGCGTCGGGTAAACGTAATATTGGGTTTTTCTGTCACGAAGTGCTTAGTATGGAGCTGTGCTGGAGTCTGAAATTGGGTCTGGTATGGCGATAGGCTGGTTCCCCTATCACATCATTGGACAGAAATAAGCTCGGCGAAATGTGGATGTACTGGTTACATCTCTGCCTACCCCTTCGGGGATTACAGTCGTGAGTGCGTATGTATGTATGTATCTAAACCAGCGTTGGTAGATATGTTCATAGAAATCTCATCAATGCTGTAATGTACAATGTAATGATTCTTATTTAGTTAAGACGGAGCGTACAGACGTATCCGCGATACGTGAGTAGTAATCTACCGCAGCGTAAGGCGCACTAATCCAGCCGCCGGAGGGCCAGTGCCGTATGAAAGGACGTTCCTTATCCCTTGAGCCCGTTGTTTACCAGACATTAAACAGATAACAACTCCGCGCAGATATCGCCCGACCAGATTAGAGCCCCGGTGGCCGTAATCCGAACTTCGATTAATTTCATTCAATATTTAGGAATGTTTAATTGTTCGTATCGTGAATTGTTATTTGTGGAGGTATAAAGCTAAATTATGTCTCGATGTTTTGAATTTCTTCGGCTATATATTTTAGCAACGATAGCTCAGCGGGGAGTGGTACTACGAACTGTCGAGACGAAAGTCGTAGGTTCAAACCAGCTCTATAAGCAAACACCTCTGACTTTTATGTGTATTAGGTGACTTTATAGTACTGTGTATTACTGATTAGCAGGATTATAGAAAATATAATATAACTATTTTTAATAATAACAGAACTTAATGAAATCAAATATTGCTGACCGTGTGCACTTTTGCAGCAAATAAAAGAACAGGCACCTATATGAAATACCTGTCGGGTCAGCTCTATTCAAATACTACAACTTGTTTACAAATTCCAAAACCGTTTTCATATTATGATAGTTTATAGTTTCTAATTAGATAAACAATAAAGTCAAAAATACCCAAAATCAAACACCTTTGCAAAACCTCTACTATCCAGTAGAGCGACCTATCAAAGGATTTATACATATATTTCTTTGCCTAATTACTTTATTTTTGGAATTAATTTATTATTAATATATTATTACTTTAAAACCTGCATAAATATAACTGATAATTTAAAATGTACTAAAACAACCATCAGGAATTTTCTTCGTAATAAATAATACATGAGTTAAAACTCTACCTATTATAAAGGACTTTTTGCAAATGTAGGTACTTTTAAAAAGCATTCACCTCTGACTTTTTTAAAATTAAGTATATATTTATTGTTAATTATCGCTGTTTTTAATAATGGACGAAAACATCGTAAGTTACCCCCATACTAAAGACAATTAAAATTTACACAACAATTACAAGTAAAACAATTACAAAATGCCAATATTAAAGCCAATTTGGCAAGTAAGAAATTGGGCATCCTGAACAGAGCTAGGCGGTACTTCACGTCGGGCCATAGATTAGCGCTTTATAAGGCGCAAGTCCGGCCCCACGTGGAGTACTGTTCTCATCTCTGGGCAGGAGCACCCAAATATTTGCTTGACCCACTTGACACCTTCCAGAGGCGGGCCGTTCGAATCGTCGGGGATCCTGATATCACGGATAACCTGGAGCCGTTGGGGCTGCGGAGAGATTTCGGGTCTCTCTGCTTGTTCTACCGGTTGTTCCACGGGGAGTGCTCCGAGGAACTGTTTAAAATGGTGCCAACATCACCATTTTATCATCGCACCACCCGACACCGCAGCAGAGTTCATCCATACCACCTGGAAACGATTCCGTCTAGCACGGTTCGTTTCCAGCGTTCATTCTTACCACGTACGTGCAAGCTCTGGAATGAACTCCCTGCAGCGGTGTTCCCTGAGCGCTATGACATGTCCTTCTTTAAACGAGGTTTAAAAAGAGTAATCCTTCGACGGTAGGCAGCGGCTTTGCTGTGCCCTGGCATTGCAGAAGTCTATGGGCGGCGGTGACTACTTACCATCAGGTGGCCCGTTTGCTCGTCTGCCTATCCAGGCAGTAAAAAAAAAAAAAAATGATCACGCTATTGATATAAACAAATATATTCCTAAATTGGCTGTTTAATGCAATTATCTGGCAGAAAAAATTTATTTAAACCTTGAAAAATCACTATAATATCGACAAAATAACCGTATGATAATGACGGGAGTTGGAACGTGTTAAACCAGTCATGTACTGTAACATCATCCCTCCGTAATGCAGACAGCGCTGAGCAAACACAGGCGCTCGTGCATGAAATGACATCGCCAATGATACACCCCCGACAAATTTAATAAATCAAACACATACTACAAACACGAATGATACGACACGCCGTATGTGCGACTGATGTCATTGAGCCGTAATGAGCTGCTGTGGGATTTAAATTTTATATTATTGTTTATCTAGTATGTACGTTATTACTTTAACAGTTACTCCTAGCACTTGTAAGTACGGTAGTTAAGTGCATAATTGTTATTCAGCCCGATATTATATATGTCTTACTGTTTAGGCCTTAGTCCACCAAGCTCGCCTAATGCGGAACCTTCGAAACTCTTATGGAGAACTTCTTAGGTATGTAGGTTTCCTCACGATGTTTCCTTCACAATTAATACACATGTGATAGAAAAGTGAGTAGTGTATGCTGTTAGGGCTGGTTTCGAACCTACGACTTTCGTCTCGGGAGTCTGTACCCGCTACTGATATCGCTGCTGTTTGCTGTTAGAACCAGCAATGGTTGATGATACTACAGATCTTGACAACAAATGACACAAAACGATACACACGGTTTATATTTTATGTAACGATTGCTTGATTGAACCTTGAACTTTAACCGTTGATGCAATCCACCCTTTGTAAAGTTTAGGTTGTAACTACAGAATTTACACCGATCATTGGCAATACTAGTTTTATAGTCAAATCTTCAGCAAGCAGGCTCCTTGATGGTATGTGATCACCACCGCTATGAACCTACAAACAAGAGAATCGTGACCTCATGAAACTCAACGGTCAAGCTGTTTCTACTATGATTCCATTATTATAACACAGAAATAATGTATTTTTACAGCCTCCATGGCGCAGCGGGTGAGTAGCTTGCCACCTGTGAAACGCGAGACCGCGGGTTCGATCCACGCATCGAGAAAATTGTATGTTTCCGGTCTGGGTTTTGTGATACCGAAAGTCTCCCGTAGATCCTGATACCCACGACACAAAACTCGTGTCTTACGATGGAGTTAGGACTATGTGTGTGACTGTTGCGTCTATTTCTTATTAAGTAAATAATAATATACACACTAATATACAAACTCACGCCTGTAATCCCCGAAGGGGTAGGCAGAGGTGTAACCAGTACACCCACATTTCGCCGAGCGTATTTCCGTCCCTTATGTGATGTGACGTCCGGGGGCGAGCCTATCGCCATACCGGGCACAAATTCCAGACTCCGGGCTGATACTGAGCATTTCGTAATAGAAAAACCCAATACCACTTTACCCGACCCGGGAATCGAACCCGAGACCTCAGCGTTGACCTCAATCGTAACGCGTACGCATTACAACTGCGCCACCGAGGCAGTCAATAATAAATAATATTAAAACATCAAAATAAGATTAGTAAGTTTTATTTATTTTTATTACATATTTCCAAATACGATATAACTACATACACAAACACTAACAACTATTACAATCTTATAAGAATTACCATTTAGAGTCAGTTCATTATAAGAATTTGCTGATACATATATCCGATTAGTATTTTACTTCATTTGAATGTCGATAATTTAGTCTCAGTTTTATTTTATCTGCTGGTTAAGACTCTACATTATTATGGTTCCCGTAATATTTTTCATACACTTTATTGTTGAATCTTCCTTTATATAACATTTCCTTTTGTTTATTACAAAACTAGAAAAACGAAACTACCTTTAATAGTTGCAATTCGTAACTTTTCGTTAGGTATGTTACAATAAGTTTATAACAAGTATACAATTAAAGTTATGTTAAAACAAGCCATAATAGATATTCCTTTCGCAGATAATGTCATCGACATATAAGTAGGAGTTCTCAGAAAGCATATGTATGTAGGGATCGACATCACGACATGCGTAATGACGTACGCAACGCAGGTTTCTCTGATTAAACACTCCGAGCAGACCCACACGACGCTAGTTTTCCAATATTTGTATTGAACGTCTTAAATCACATTTGCGTACCTCTGTAACAAGCGGACAGGTATATTTGTATAACAATACAATTTAGTTTAGCCTAATCTCGATTCAAGACATGTGTTCGCCGGCTGGTAAAACGGTACCCAAACGACGTGGTTACTGCAAATATAAGTAACACATGCTTTTCCCAACGAACCCACGTCTAAATCATTCGCTTTCTTATTTCTATTAGGTATTGTACAAAATAAATATTAAACAGCAACCTCGTTAAGTTTTCAATTAAAAATATAATTCTGTTTATTAAATTAAGTGTTTATACGCTTACTCGACTATGAAAGGTACACAGGGAGCGAGTTCAAAGTCTCCTGACAGCATTATTAATAATATAACTTTAGGACCGCAGCCACCCGCCGACGAGCAAAGTCTCAATCTGCAAACACAAATATAAAGCTAATTAAAAAGTTTCAAACTAAATTATGAGAGGGGTTGCGCCTCGGAGTCCGTACCAAGATTGTCACTAAGATTTAATCTAAGGGGATGTTATCACCAAGAATGCGCGCCGGCAGAACATCGGCGAAGTGTGTGGGACTCGCGAGCCGCGAACGAACCTCACGAATCACAACTCACATAACCAAGTTTCGTAGTACCGGAGCAAATGTTTGTTCGATGCGGTCGCGCCAACAAACATCACCATCGCACTCTGAGAATTCCAAATTTGGATTAGATATTCATAACAAGTGTCGAGAATTCGCTTATTCCGTAAATCTCTGGGGAATAACAGTTACTTAATACTGGCACGCGAAACAGTTACGAGATAACCGAGTGGCCACTTTACGTTACACATTTGCTATTTATGTTTTATCGGAATAGCTCAACATAGTATGGTATTGAATAAAAGTAGGGTCATAAAATCAAAAGCATACGGTCCCTCCGGACTATTAATTCAAGTCAAAGCTGAAATGCGACAAAGGCGAGTCAGCTCATAAAATTTATAGGCGATCGAATGAGATAATATGGTCGAGGTTAAGAACAGCTTAGACAGTTTGAAAATTTAAATGTGAAGTAAGTTTTGCGAGATTGCGCGGTATAAATCAGAGCGGGCGGCGTGCGGCGGACGGCGGGCGCGGCTCGAAGCTAGCGCGGGCGCGGCTCGTCAGCCCGCTGCGGCGATAAATCCGCATCTCCCTCGGGCTTCTTAACCGCTCTCCGTCTCTGTACACAGCCGACGCCGCCGTGTGCCGCCAGCATCGCGGCCGGCCCGAACTCCGGCAACACATCACTTATGCAACACACTGACTTCTTCATTACTATTTCTTTATCTATGTCCTATGTGGTAGGTTCATGTATTCGTAAAGTGCCATTATTAACATTTACACGTGTCCTCGTAATCAGTAAGTATAGCGCTCCGGGCAAACTCTTTTCCGCCATTAATTTAAACGAGCGGCAAGTTTCAACATTTCTCACTTATCCCGTTTGTCAACTTGTAGTCCGAAGTATTTTCCGCGGGCTTCGCCCTAATTCTTTTTCACGCTACATTTCAAGAATCTTATTTTTGTAATTACAAAAATGTCTAGTACGCCGACGTTATCCTTAATTGCTGGACATAAAAATTCCATTTAAATTTCCCTTTTAACGATCGAGGCGAGGTGTCTAATTGTATAATACACTCGTTTGCGTATTTTTATTGTCGGTACAATAATTAGAACATAACGCGACTTCGCCCTTTTTAAACGGGCTTGTAATTAAACTTTTCTTAGAAGCAGTAAAAGAATATGGCTAGATACGAGCGTACCTTTTGCCAAAGGGGAGTGTCAGCATGAGGGGGGTGCGCGGGAGGGGAGGGTCGGTTATTTAAGAAATGGAAAGAAAAGCAATTTACTGCTTATCAGCGAAAGTAGCGGGCCGCGAGTCACTCGGATAACAAAAGTAATGTCGACTAGAACTCAATACCGAGTTTCACGTTTTTACATTAAACGAACGCATACTTACACCAATAACTTTTTTGTGAACGTACACAAAATATCACATTAGATTAATAAATAAGCCATAAGATACATTGTACCATTCTCTCAACCCTATTAAAAGTTTAAGTTTACATGGCTTTGATTACCATTACTTCTTTAGTCTTGTACTATGAAGGCATCGATAATAATAGCGACGCTTAATGAATTATTCTTATTATAGTTTCTGTCTTAATCTTAACCAGCCTCGCTGTTCCATTGCTGAGCAAAGGGTGAGTTTGGACCGTGGTGGGGTGGTGAGTATAGTCAGTTGGTCAGCAGGGTGCACATTGGCCTAGAGCCTGAAATATCATGATCTATGGAGGTCCAACCAATATGCTTCGGACTGTTTACCGCAGTCCTACTTATACTATTATAAATGTGAAAAGGATGTTTGTGAGTTTGTGAATTTGGATGTTTGTTAGTCAATCACGCCTTAACAGCTGAACAGTTGTGGATGAAATTTGGCACACAGGTAGACCATGACTTGGATTAGGACATAGGTTACTTTTTATCCCGGAAAAGGCCATCCACGCGGGCGGAGTCGCAAATAAAAGCTAGTCATCAATAAAGTTAACGGTTCCAGTGTTTTTCCAGGCATTTCTGATAGAGCAGAATCTGTCGAGTCACGTCATCTTACAGCGCACTCATGACATGACTGTACTTTTTATATATAGTCAGCAAACAAGCTAATAAATTACATACAGTATGGTGAGTGAGATATCCGGAGGCGGAAATCGCCCTCCCCTTCCCAACCCAATTATCCCTTTCCATAAAGGTCGGCTACGCCCATGATTCTTCTGGTATTTTGGGCGTACATGGGCAGTAGAGATCACTTATTATCAGATGATCCTTTTAATCGTTAGCCGGCCTATGCTATCAAAAAAAACATGATGGTTAATGATATCCATCGCCCATGAACACCCAGGATATCAGATGAATCGTGGATTCATTACCGACCTTAAAAGAAAATAATGGGATTTAGGAAGGAGAAGGAGATATGGGCCTCCGGAAATCTCATTGACCGTACAAAACGCAACAGCAAGTTGTCACTTCACATCGGTTTTCCATGAAACAGTGATACCACCCCGGGCAAGCCGGCCCATACATGCTGTTAACAAAAGTACAGCACGGCTGTACCACTACAATCTACAGCAGAGCTGTACTATCGGAGCCTTGTATCTTTTTTTATTAGCCTAAATGACGAAACCAGCAGGTTGCCTAATGGTAAGCGCTACCTACGACTGCCCGTAAACAGACATAACACTATACAGAACTTTAAATAATAAAGCACTGCATGACACTGGACTGCGCTTGTCACCCCGAGACATAAGGTGCTAAGTCTCATAATGCCCAGTAATTTCACTGGCTTCAATGTCCTTCAAACCGGAATACAACAGTGCTTACATACTGTTGCTTGGCGGCAGAATTAGACAAAGCGGTAGTACCAACTCAGCCGGTCTCTCGCATACGAGGGACCTACCACTTTGTACCTAATCCTGTAACCTGGACCTACCACCAAAACTACGTATCCAACATTAAGGCAACAATTAGTACACTATATTTTCTTCTAGTTTTGTAAGATTCCTTTGACTTTATAACGGTTTACAACAATCCTGGCAAAGCCAATAGATTTAATCAAAGTTGTACCACTATCATACGATCGTCAGAAACTTATCTTTTATGCAGGAAAGTGCGCATGCAAGTGATGTTGACTTTCCAATGCTATGACTAATACCCGACTGCTTACCATCCCATGCATTTATGTATATACTCAACAAATGTATAAAATATTACTAGAAAATAAGTAAACCATTTTGTTCCGCTTTTCAGTATTTTAAATTAAAAATCTGCTCGTAGTTTTTGATACGAAACGAAGATCTCTAGTTTGGGGTTATATTAAGTCTAGGTCTCCATAATGGATGTAAAAAGCTAATTTATCTATCGAAATAAAACTAGTTAATAAAAGTGACTGTTAGAGCCACGCTGTAGTATTGTCTACATCACGAATGTGCCGGCTCGACCAGACCGTTACCACCGTCTTACTGGAAACCCACGTAAAGTAGCATGCACCTCTGACTTTTCTAAGTTACGTGTTTAATTGTTAATTTTCACTTGCTTTAACGGTGAAGGTGAACAATGTTTGTGAGGAAATCTGCATACCTGAGAAATTCTCCATAAGAATTTCGTAGATATGTGAAGTCTGCCAACCCGCATTGGGCCAGCGTGGTGGACTAAGGCCTAGAGGAGGCCTATGCCCAGCAGTGAGACGTGTATAATACAGGTCTAATAAAAAAAACATATTATACAGTGTTATTTTTATGTGCGTTTTGCATACAAAACAAACTTGTTTTACTAAATACTATTTAAATACTTCTGGCCGCTCAACGCCCCATTGGTCTAGTACCAGTTGTTAAGCCGCAAAACTGTTAAGTTTTAGGTTCAAATCCTAGGTCCGACAGTTAAAATTTGTGTTTGAGTTTTCGATTCGAAAAACTACACATAATTTGCTCGGGTTTGGAATTTGTGCCCGACATTTTTTATTTATTTTTATAGCATAGGTCGGCAAACGACATGGCGATGGGCTCACATCATAGGACGGAAATGACCTCGGTGAAGCGTGGCCACACTAGTTGCATCTCTGTGCTCACTCCAAGCGTGAGCTGAGCTTATGTTGACCGCGCATTTATCATTAGTAGCAAAACATAACAGTTTTCCGGTAGTTACAATCTTACCACAAACGTAGTCTAACTTTAAATTAAGTTTAACCAGTAGATATAAATCCAGTTTAAAATTAGATTACGTTTTATATAATATTTAAACCTCCATAAGCTCGAAATCATTCATAAGTTGAAATCCGTGGTTGAGAACATCAACTGGACGAACAAAAACTGTGTTTCGACAGATTGACTGCGACTAACCCTAATGATAAACTTAGTACAGTTATGGCCGTTCCCTATATTCTGTCTGTCTTTAGTTTTGCTATACCGGCGATAGAAAATTTTATCTATTTTCCGTTTTACCGTCCCAATAAACTTACTAATGATAGGTAATCCTATTCTTCATGGCTGTCTACTGATGAGAGGACTGATAGCTGACTACAGATATACAACACTATGAAAATGACAGTTCAAGCGTACCAATATTTTTTATGTGCTATCTGTCGATAAAGTTATTTAGTTTTTTCTTTATCAGTAGATTTTGACCGATAAACAGATATCCTCGGCTGTAAAAAAAACGAAATAAATAATGCATTTTGAAGAAATAGCCATAAGTATACAAGGCTTACATGGCACTTGCACTGCAATACAAAAAACTAAATAAATTATATAAAAATCTAAAAGAAAACATAAAAAAATTCTAAAATTCCCATAAATAAAAATAATGCACCGTGTTGATATTTAAATTAAATGCAAGAGACATATAAATATCTGTTAATGCGAACAAAATAATTCCCCACTTCAGTAAAATCCCCCAAATTCGCTTGGGATTTTTGTTCAAAGGACTTGTATTCAGAGCCGTAATGTATTGACAGTAAAACGTTTCGTTATTACATTGTGTTTTGCAACATAATAAGTATTTCTCGTTATTATTATTTCATTTACAGTGGTAAAAAATAAGAATTATAGATAAATGTTAAATTAAAACTTATATTTCTAATCTAAATCATATCTTCATATTTTCTAACATAAATTAAACAATAGTTCCTCTTTCTCAGCTTGTATGAACATAACGCACAAGAGGGCCCAGATAGACTGCCTATCTATTGCTATCTTTGTATCCGACGTGCATATCTAAAAAATAGGGACGATTCCAAGCAGTAGATAGAACAATACGGATGTTTGACGATAGCTATCTATCGTGAAATTGAAGATTAATATTGGGAACGACCATTAAAAAACGACGACGACCTACAATACGGTAACTCTCACCGGTTCCTGGCCAACAAAGTAACGGATATACGCTTGCTAGTCCCGAAATACTATTGGCGGAAATAACGCGATTTTCAGTGTAGTTATTACTTCCCTAGAAATCATAGTATGGGACTTATCCCGTCCTCCAGCTGGTCTTAGACTAATAATAATTTATTAAAACATAACAATGTTACAAAATGTCACCTTACAAATGCGTACAAACAACACATTTTCCATACTCTAACATAATATTTTTTTTTTAATTAACACTTAATTTAGATGCTAAGTCTTGGCCATAGTCATATTATTATAATCCATGACGAAAAAGTATGATCCACTTTAAACATATTTTGGCACATGTGCCAAACGAACTCTAATAACAAACTAAAAACCGATTACACATTTAAAAAATAATACACCTTATTGGAAAATTACCGACCGCCAAAAAAGAACAAAAGCTTGATTGATCGAAAGGAGATCACGGCTAATGTTTATTAACTGTATAAGTACAAGAGCTAAATTTGCGCCCAATCTCTTATACCCAATATAAATTCCGGCGTTGTTCGTCGAAACGCTGTGTCAACCATCCATCAGTGTAAAAATTCCCTGTCGATCCCCTTAATTTAATCAAAAGATCGCTTTAGCTGGTCATGGACAAGAAAAAACAGCATGACGTTCCGTAACGACGACGGTGTGATATAAAATTTTCATCGGACCGAAGTGGGGGGACCTGTGGTAGGGGAGGGGGCGGTGGTCCCGCTGTAATATCCAAGTCGAGCCGAGTTACCAATAAATTACAATTTGACATAAACAAAACCCCACGCTACACGTAACGGCGAATTATTTATTACAAATAGGTACCCAAAAGGATCAATATATTGCACAGATAGGTACGATATTACGTACATATTTATTATGCTGTTTATTACGTTTTTAATCACGTGGTATTCATATAATTTTGCATTATTCATTTTCATCAAAAATGATCTAGATGTACTGTTAATAAATAAGTTTAATTATTAAATTTAATGTTTTATTTTATGCTTCGAAACTTACAATTCATACAAACATTCATCCTCATCTAAAAGCGGTGCAATTGTGATTGGTAGAGCAACTCTGTAGATATTTTTCCTATAGCAGGAATGGACCGGCTCGACCGGGTCGTTACCACAGATAACCGACGTAAAGTAGTAACTGTCTGCTGCGTTTCGTACGGTGAGTGAGATATCCGGAAGCCCAAATCCCCTCTCCTTCCCAATTCCTTAATTATCCCTTTCCTACATGGCGTACATGGGCGGTGGAGATAACTTACCATCAGGTGACCCACTTTCTCGTTTACCGGCGTATGTTATAAAAGACAGAAAAAAACCCGCTATATATTTGAAAGAACACAAAGCAATCGGAAATATGTTATATGCAACAGGAATTTATTTAAGCCCCATGAAACAGGAGTGAAGAAGTGGCTCCACGGCCCGCACCCAGCGCGATGTAATAAAATTTGCATACTTTTAATCAAGGGCTGTGTTGTGGAGAAGTTTCTTAATAACGGAACGCCCGAGAGCGATTCGATGTTCGGACCCGCTATTGTTTTTGCATCATAATGTCTATAAAGCGTGTCTAAATTTGTTTTAAAATATCACGTAGTTTATCATTGTTTGATGTTTTTAATATGTTGGTATTTACTGCAGTATTTTAGATTTTGGACAATGGAAATTCTAATTGTGTGTAAAGAATTTTTAACTAGGTTTTTACCGCTGTCTAACTGAAAACGAAGCAGATTGATGTTGCGTTTCATACGGTGAGTGAAATATCCGGAGGCCATAACCAAGCCCCCCATCCCCTTCCCAATCCCTAATTATCCCTTTTCTTTGAGGTCGGCAACACAGCCATGTGTATTCTGCCCAAGACAACCAAATATATCATGGAATGTGAATATAACTGATATAAACTAGGTACCTAAAATATACCTCAAAGATGACAACGTGTTAGTACCACAATTATTGGGCTATCTAAGTCTTCTTCTTTTTCCACCTGCCCTTATCCACATGCTTTTTAACATATGTTACAAAAAGATTTGGCTTGTAGTTTTTACGACCGGCGTCAACCCCTCGGGAAGAAAAACAAACAGACAGAAACAAATATTTGTCAATCACAAAAACATTTTTTGAGTGGACACTTTTGTCTACAACATGAATGGGCCGGCTCGTTCTGGTCGTTACCACTGTATCACAGAAAACCGGCGTAAAGTAGCAGCTTACTGCTGCGTTTCGTACGGTGAGTGAGATATCCGGAGCCCCAAACCCCCTCCCCTTCCCAATCCCTTAATTATCCCTTTCCCTTAAGGTCGGCAACGCACCCATAATTATTTTGGTATTATGGGTGTATCACTTACTATCAGGTCACTTGCTCGTTTGCCGGTTTATGCTATAAAAAAAATAAAAAAACATTTGTCTCGGTGCTGGAATCGAACCACCGGCTCGCTTCACAGCCGGCTATTCGCCCACTGCACAACGGAGGATGTCGGTCTATATAAGTATGAAACTAAAACATAAATATATAGAAAAAGGGAAGGATTTGACACTAAATAAATACTTAATAAGACAAGACAAACCAATCAAAAGTCTAACAAGACTTATATCGAATCCCCCAATTGGCAGCATGTAAATAATGCGACTTATATAGAATCGCCTTCGGTATTGTAAGAGGATTCGCGTAGCGCAGTTTGCAATAAATTAGCCAGCTTCTAATATAAAACGACAAAAGCCCGACAGAGTCACGGTCCCACCACCGTGCCGCCACGCCGCGCTCTCCGCCCGCCTGTCCATCTCCGCTCCGCATTAATCGTGTTTAGTTAGCGGATATTGGCGGTGGAAATTCAAATGCAATCAAATGAAAATAGAATTTGTAAAAAACCAAAGAAAACAAACCGACAGCCGTCAGTCTAGCGGGAGAGCCGCATGCCCCGCGTCGGTTGCGCCGCCTGCGCCAGCACCGCCCGCTCCTGGCCTCGCTCGCACTGACCGTACTTACACAATTTTAAATTGTACATATCTGAAATTCCGATCTGTCGCGCACCCACCCCGCTCTATGAAATGAAACAAAATAAAAGTGGAACGACACGGTGCGCTCGGAAAAAATCAAAATCGAAATTAAAAATAAAAGGTTTTTCCGGCGAGGGAGGCGGATGCAATGTTTGCGGCCGTCATTCCATGCAGTTCGCAATAAAAATACGCCCGACTTGTACATATAAATATGTGTGGCAGGATTGATTGGAATTGAATACGTATGGTGGGAGATGGGAGCATGGAGGGAGGGGTGGCGGGGTGAAGCGGTGCAGGAATCGAAGGTGAGCGCCGTTAAGACTGTAATCGGTTTTGCCCGGGGCCGTCGCACACCGCACCGCTCACAATTAAACTTTGTTTGTACATGTGTCGCTAGAGATTAGCCACAATGCTCTTTTTAAGTGGACAAATTGCACTCCCACATGCAATTTAAGAATCCAAAGTGTAATTTCGGCAATTGCTGAACTTACCCAAACGGTCTCCTCTTGAGGATTGCTTAAAGCTCTGGACAAAAATGTGCAACACAATAGGGGTTATCGAATGGCATGACATATATCAAAGCATGAATGTAATTAATAACCCCGTATTGACGCCGCAACAGTGTAGCAATCGCGGCAAATGTACGAAAGATGTAAATGTGAACAGGCGAAATGGAACGACGGCGTACCATAAATCATCGGGAGGGGCGCCGATTGCCTTCAATTATGGCATTAGCTTTCATGCCTAATTTTATATCGTTAGTTATTACCGTCCCTAACGTGGTCAAGTACCTACTTCATATTATTTGAAGTTATCGTTGATTAAGCCTCAATTAAGTATTCACTAGTATTCAGGATATGTTTAAAAAAAGCAGCAACGGCCTAGCGATGAGTGGAACAGATTACCGAGGTGAAGGTTGCGGGTTTGATTCCAGCCCTCTGGGTAGACATATTTGATATTTCGAACTTATAAGTTGGCTTCCTTGTACGTGAGGAAACTTATTGCATACCTAAGAAACCTCTATAAAAATTTTAAAGGTATGTGAACTCTACCAATCCGTATTAGGCCAGCATGGTAAACAAAGGCAAAACCCCTCTCATAGTTCACTTGGACTAGTTCGATAATAAAAATATTTTAAATGTACAAAAAACAACTGATCTAGTATAATTGCCTAGTGTATTCTTGATGCTATGAATGTTATGTATACATAAGTTGATAATATGGTTTCTGATACCCACATATATTTCTTATAATTTTGTATTGACTTGTCATAAGCGCTATTTTAATTGCCTACATGACCAATAAACGATTTTATTCTTTTTTATTCTTATTAGTAGAGAAGTTCCGTGCCCAGTAATGGAGCAGTATGTAATTTAGGGCTTTAATGTATTTTATTTATGATAACTAACTTAGCAGATAAATTTATTTCATTTTCTAATATCGCTACTATGCCATATTATTCGTGTTTTCATATATTTGGCGCTACGTACAGATGTCTTATTGTAAAGAGCATGTTCATTTACTCACCATCGCATAAAAACCCCGTTATATATATACAGATTGATCTTCAACGATCATTTTCTTCCCCTCGGCGACTTTACCCATCAAAGTATCTATGCAAAGCACTTGAATCGATCAATCACTCCCGGCATAACAGTTACAACCGTGAAATCTTCAGGGGCAAGACAAAGATAATTCTCGTTTAACTTCCGTTTCCAACTTATCGAATAATTTAAGTGAACATTTATTTTTGCGCGCTCATCAATCAAGCGAGCTCGCGCTCCGCCGATAAGCCGCGCCTCGACGCCGAGAAATGACTAGGCATTACATAAATCCCCTCGGATGATGAAAAGTGAAGTGTAACAGATAAGAACCGACAAAAAGTTACGATGAGAAATGAATCGCGATTTATATCCACTGGCAATTCCGAGGCTCTGCCTACACGTACCACCGGGCTGGGTTGACGCGAAGACGGCGCGGCGCGACGCTTCGCGTAGGCGGAGCACGCGCAAACCTACACCTACACTGCTGCTGTGTATCTTATGAAATACCTACAAAATATTATTAATTAATAATAATCTGATCAGAAATTTAAAAACTTTTAATCTTTGTAGATGTCATTGCATCGGTACGGCCATATCAAAGTATCTAAGGAAAAATCAAAAAGGCAAAACATCATGATGATCTTTCACTTCTAGCGATACATACAATTATAAAAAACATAGCAATTCACTTAAAGCGTTTTATTTGACATAAAAACTGTTACGTCTGAAAATAAAAACAAGAAAAGCTCCACGCAAAAAGCCAAAGTTTAATCGAAAGTTTTCTCCGGGCGGCCATTATTAAGATAAACAGTACAATACATAAGCCTATCTCGACATTTATTTTATCACGGGTTCACATCACGCGCTGCTATTCCCTGTTATGATACGGCCCGTACCTGAGTGGAGCTGAAAGAAAAGCTATAAACCTGTTCGGAGCGTTTCTTCCGGCGCGCCGGAGCGTCGCGTACGCGCGCCGACTGGCAAGCAGCCGGCCGCCAGCCGCCCGCCAGCCGCCCGCCGCAGCCGCCGCCACCCCGCGCAGTACGCGTCCTCACACCCGCTCGCACAGTCGCACCCCCCACATCTGCCGACCATATTTTCCACTTTATGTGTGACAGTTGAGGTAATATCGAGAACCTCTCCGCTCTCTGATTGGACGAAAAATAAACATTAAAGGAACCTGCCGGTTGCGAGCGATTCGAAGCTGTATTCCCGTGGAAAATGTCGGAAAATATTGTATTATGGGGGTGGAAAATTGCCACCCACCGCCTGCTCGCTCGACTCCGACAAAAACTGTCGAGTATTTGTTTTTGATGAAAACGATTTATTATTCTACGTGGGTTGGAGGCAATAAAGATAAGCCGGCGAGGTGGCGGAGCCTTATTACGGCTAACCCTCGCCTTTGTTTCCTTATAAAGAATAATAAATGAGGCCGCACGCTTATTTACCAACTTCCTTAATTATTTATTTATGCGAAAACATCGTTTGATATTTGTCAAACGATACAATTCGGTTTGTATCGCTTGAAGAACTCATGATTATAATTTCCAATTTTCAGAATAATCCTTTCAAGAAGTATATAGTAACTATGTGAGGGAGCGAAAAGTAATCACAGTAATAAGTAGCATACGAAGTAGTTGTTAATAAATCATGAGATAGTAAATCCCTGTGGCGATGCGCTGGCAGATAGCACTGGCCATACGTTAAAGCCACAATTTGCATTAACACCCTCGCACCGGGGCGCTGGCATACTTTGACAACGAATCGATCAGATTCCCTGCATGGACGTGATTATGAGATTATGTCGCTCCAGCGCTAGGATAGTCACCCTATATAATAGTTCGCCTTGTCTGTCATAAATGACACGGGGGAAACAGCTTAAATATTAAACAAATTAATAAACAATCTCTAAATTAAGCAAAATAATTATAATATTTTATTTTAATAGACCAGAATCGTCTCATTGGTCTAGTAGCGGTGTACTTAGGCTGAGAAACCAGCGAGGTTCTAGGTTCAAATGCCTAGGATATGGCAATCACTATTTATAAAATCTTCTTCTTCCTCCTCCCCTTATCCCATTTGTAGTGGATCTGCGTAACATGCTTTTTAACACATATTACAGAAAGATTTGGCTTGTAGATTTTATGACGAGCCGCCTGCCTGAAGTCAATCCCTCTGGAGAGAAGACACACCTAGACCCGATATTTGTGTGATTCCCAAATGTTTGTGTCAGTGCGGGAATGGAACCCGCGGCCTCTCGTTTCTCAGCCGGCTACTTGCCCACTGTGCCAAGGAGGCTGTCAATCATAGTTTATAAAATAAATAAATACAGCTAACAGTCACACACATATTATATTCGAATATTTCAAAGCATTATACATGAGTTTCCCGGGTTAGAATCTGTGGCCGATGTAGCGATAGGCTCACCACCAATGAGTATATCACCATAGGACAGTAATAAACTCAGCGAACATTGTGAGTACTAGTTGTAACTCTGCCTACCCCATCGGGGATATAGGCGTGGAGTATATGTTTGTAATCCAGACCAGACCAGAATCGTTAAATCAGGAATTTTTATCATTACAACGCTGAAAAATGGTATCATCTATTTTAAGTCATTTAAAACCTCTTAATGAAATCTTGAATTTCGACTATAATTTTACGGTACGATGTAAATTTATAAATCTATTCAAGTTTGAATGATCAGAAATGGGGCGTAATCATTAACTAAAAACTTATATAACTTATATTGAAGGACGAATATTAACAATATGCTTTAGATTTTTGAGTGGTAGAGCCACGATGTAGACAGTTTTGTCTACAGCACGAATGGGCCGGCTCGACCGGGTTGTTACCATTATCTCACAGAAAACCGACGTAAAGTAACCGCTTGTTGCTGCGTTTCGTACGGTGAGCGAGATATCCGGAGGCCCAAATATCCCTCCCTTTCCCAATGCCTTAATTATGCCTTTCCTTTAAGGTCGGCAGCGGGCCCATGTTTCTTCTCGTGTTGTGGGCGTACATAGGCGGTGGACTTCACTTACCATAAGGTGGTCCACTTGCTTGTGTGCCGCTCTATGTTATAAAATAACATTAGCTTAAACTTATGCTTCATCTAATTACTTAAAAGTTAAAAGAACTTTATCAAATCAAATTTCCGTCTAAAATTTGGCTCATCGTAAACATTCAATTAATTTATTCAATAGACCAGCAGTAATAATGTCATATATAACATTATATTATATTATATTAAAATATGTGTACAATTTATAGACCCACACGGTTGTCAGAGGCACCCCGCCGCGCGCACGCGCCGCTAATGTAACCATTTCGTCACTTCCAAACATGTGGTCATGTTGTCATACATTTTCCTTGTTTGTATCATATGTCGTGATTTCTAAATTGTTATGGTAATATATTTATTCAATATCTATGGCAATTCAAATAACGTTGTTTGGTGAGAACAGGTTGTTTATTATTATGAGATTTTTTATGAGCTTAGCGAATCGAGCTTGTTGCTCGCCTAATGGTAAGCGCCCCACACCTACCTATAAGCAAAAGCAACACCACACAGAACTTTGTATTACAAAGCACTGCATGATACTGGACTGCGTTCGTCACCCCGAGACATAAGTTGTTAGGTCTCATAATGCCCAGTAATTTCACCGGCATCAATGTCCTTCAAACCAAAAAACACCTGTGCTTACACACTGCCGTCTCTCGCATACTAGAGACCTACCACATACCGAAGTATATTATTATAAAAGACTTTATGAAGGACGAATAGAATCTTGGGTAAGATAAAATTCAGTCAGTTAATAACCTAATAGTTAAAAAAATATACACACAGACCCCACCATCCCTCTTTTTATCGGTGGTTAAAAAATAAAACATTTGAAATAGAAGTATCACCTTTTATTTCAATCCGAGATGATTATGCCAAATGAAGTTGGTATATTATTTTTTAACTTCAGCGTTCAGCATTTCAAAACTGGTTCTATCATGTAACACATGACAAAGACCATGTCAATAAAATAATATTAAACTCATAATCATGTTAATTATGAAAATTCATCGAATCGCTTAAATATTTCGTCTGACAATTTGTTCAAAACAAATTGGTTTTGTAACTCTCATGTCTGGGCGACGTTTAAAAATTTAAATATCGACAGGCCAGACCCCTCCTAAATTAAATGAGCGTACATCTGAAAAATGTTCCACTTGCTTCGTATACAAAACGTTATTCTTCCGTGTCCGACTGATTGTATTTCAGACGTTTCGTTTCTGGCACGCAATCACTGGACGGTTTTATGTAATATGCGTTACGAGTATCCATATTTTGTAATTATTTAAACATGTATGCCATTCTTTATATTTATGTAGTGACTTTATCTTTCACTTTAAAGTTCTGCGAAATTGATACTTTTAGCATAGAGTACTATTAACTCAATTAATATTTGCTTAAGGGGCCACTAGGGATGATTCAAAAATCTTTACTTTAGTTTACCACTCCATTAGTCTAATGTCAGCTTTCTTAGGCTGAGAAACCAATGGGGAACGGGTCCAAACCGCAGGGCAGGCAAGTTCCTTCAGCGGTATCAGCGGATGTCGATCCATAAGCAGCAGTGACCGGTTACCATCAGGCGGGCCGCTGCCTCGGGTGCCTATCAAAGCAATAAAATAAATAAAAAACACAATGTGTGTGTAGGGAAAATGCGCTTGATATGGTGATAGGTTCGCCACCTAACGCATCTTGAAATGGAAATAAATTCTGCAAGCCGTGGGTGTACTAATTGCATCTCTCTCTGCTTACCCCTTTAGGGATACAAGCGTGAGCTTATAATTACCCATTTGTTAGTTTTTGTGCGGCCCAAATATAAATACAATTTAACCAGTTTATGTGTGACGTTTTCATTTTATGAACTGTAGTTGTAACCAATATAGAGCTTACCAGTTTTATACGACTAATTATTAGACTACTACCAGCACACTAAAAGAATCACATACACGAGACCAGTTTATTATTAATTTTTAACAAAACATTCCGTCACGTCATCATCATCAAAAGATAGGCAAAGATTCAAGCCACCTATACAAAATGTAATATTTTATTTCAACTTAGCTTCTATGCATAACACCATTCATAGCACCCCTAAATGACGCGTAGAGGATGCGGTGTAAGTTAACTCGTACTATTTAACCATCCGTTCATACAGCCGTGATGATACAACACCCTCGCAGTTAGACAAGGACGCAGTTGCACCATCGCTACAAGAGTAAAGAGGAAAGAAATGTTTAACAGACCATAACTCATAAATAAAATACAATATGGTGAGCAAAACATTGAATTATGCCGGTATTATGTCACATTTGGCCTTTGTGAATTAGTTGGTGCACATCACAAGGGGAATAACTGGTCGTCACTAGTCACTGATGTTAACCGACCGTGACGACGTGATGATTGATTGTGTTTTGTTTTAATATTAGTAACTACATTGATCCCTAGCGTATATTAAGATGTGTGTTTAAAGATACCAAAATGTTTTACCTTTCAACACGAGAACGTGAGCTCACACTTTCAGCATGTGAATCTGAAAACGATACATCGGAAACACTTCAATTTATAAACAAAAGGTTCACATATAAGCTATAAAGGGGGAAACAGTGGGCCCGATTCAGCAAAATCATAGAAAAGCACATAAATTGGCGCGCATTAACATTTCCTTTATTCTACGTGTCGGTATATGACGGGGGTGCCTCCGCGCACCGCCAGCGCCGCCAGAGCCGCCCAAGACAATAAATTTACATATTTCACCCCTCAAACAGACCTTTTTTGCCATTCCGCAGAATTACGCACATATGGGAATATTCCGTTGAATATATCAGCAGTAAGGAGAGATACACTCAGAATAAAATTATCTCCAAAGACGCCACATTTGCAGATAAAGAGCCGCCACGCTTTGACGCCTTTGATACACAGCACTGAATTATTCTCAAATGTACATACGTGCGGTGCCATCAACAAATAGCTTTTAGGAATTTCTCTTTAAGCCTATATACGAATAGACACAACTAGTTGCTTGGAACTGTAAGGGAAAAGCAAAACGTTCATACCTTATTACTATAAAAACGACTAAAACTACGCAGGGACTAGTAAATGTAACATGTATTTATTATTTCAAATATTAATACGTGAAAATTTTGGACCCCTTTATAAGCAATATGCTAGCACGGACGGAACTTTAACTATGCCAAATCTCACACTGTATCTCCATACAGTGTGAGATTTGGCATAGTTAAAGTTTATATGGAGAAGAAGGGCAGAAAGCTATTTATACTATATAATACCTAGAATAATTATACATAAAATAAATAAATCATTGATTGTTTATACTGACCATGTCTAAATTTCAAATCTCCCAGCTAACGTTATAGAACAATACGAGTAAATATCTAATTTCGACAACTACGGGATCACTAGTTTCAATAAAATGATGTACTTACCTACTCGTACTAGAGAAAAGTAATTAACAAAACTAAAATATGTTTATCCTACATAACATATCACGTAAGCTCATACCCATATTCCTGAAGAGGTAAGCACAGGTGTAACTTGTGCACACACTATTCACCTCAAACCAATCGCCACGTAAAATACTATCATGATAACACGCAGAATTTAAATATAATATCGCGATATACAAAACTTGCGATGCTTATAATCGGGATATTCCATATATGTTTCAACTAGACTGCATACATACTACATTACTGGCTCGATGCCACAATTGTTATACGTACTGCGTACGACTTCTGAGGTCTCGGGTTCGATCCCGGGTCGAGTAAAAATTATATTGGGTTTTTCTATTACGAAAGCCTAAGCATACTCTCAATATGATACTAATATCAGCCCGGAGTCTGGAATCGTGTCTAGTATTAGTGATAGACTCATCCCCTATCACATCATGGGACGGAAATAACCTCAGCGAAATGTGGGTCTACTGGTTTCACCTCTACCTACCCCTTCGGAGATTACAGACATGTGTGTATGTTTTAATTAGATTAGACGGATAATCTCTTTAAACAGAAACAGTAGGTACATACATTTAGTTCAAAAATGCAATTTAGACGAATGATGTATTCAGCTATTCAATATGAGTTTGTTTAAAAGGCTACAAGCTGTCAGGTACGTACCAAATCCACATCGAAATGTAATTTTGCGGTGGAAGCACCCTTCAAAGGGTCAAATCAAAATCATTTTTACAGTCCAGTGAAGCAGTGTATAGTCGGCAACAAAACAAACCGTAGCCTTGCATATCTCCCATAACGGAGATTGCGTTTTGTTTTAAAATTTTAGAGTGGTAGAGCCACGCTGTAGACACTTGTCTACAGCATGAATGGGCCGGCTGGTCCGGGTCGTTACCACTGTCTCACAGAAAACCGGTGTAAAGTAGCAGCTTGCTGCTGCGTTTCGTACGGTGAGTGAGGTATCCGGAGGCCCAAATCCCCCTCCCATTCCCAATCCCTTTCCTTTAAGGTCGGCAACATGCCAATATTCTTTTGGTATTGTGGGCGTACATGGGCGGGGGAGATCATTTACCATCAGGTGACCCATTTGCTCGATTGCCGACCTATGCTATAAAAAAAAATTACATTCCTAAAACGTGCATGACAAATTAATTGATATAACATTTAAGTTAATATATTTACGAACATTTTTAATAGGGATTGATAAGAAAAAAATGTTTTCAGTATTTTTTGACGTTGTAATTAAATAAGGTTGGAAAAAAAATACTTCGTATTTTGTATACGGATTCAAGACAATTCTTTTTCAAAATTTTATTATAATACCTACGTGTGCCGCTTTGGTCTATAATTTGTAGCCATCTTGTAGGTAATGACATGGTCCCGTTGCTGTAGAACTTTTTAGCTTTTAAAATTTTTAGCTTGCTGTTGCGTTTCGTATGGTGAGTGAGATTTTTACAGGACTAAATCCCCTTCCATTTTCCAATCCCCATTCCTCTCTTTTTAGTATCGTAGGTATTTACGGGGGAACGAGATCATTTAACATTATGCTACCGACTTGCTCGTTAGCCGGTCGCTGCTATAAAAAAAACAGCCCAGTCACGTAAAAAGGAATCATATATTAATTCATGATTTACAAAAGCGAGTGGTACAGCCACGCTGCAGACAGTTTTGTCTATAGCACGAATGGGCCGGTTCAACCCAGTCGTTACCAATGTCTCACAGAATACCGACGTAAAGTAGCGGCTTGTTACTGAGTTTCATACGATGAGATATCCGGAGGCCCAAATCCCGCTCCCCTTCCCAAACCCTTTCCTTTAAGGTCGGCAACGCGCCCATGATTCTTCTGGTATTATGGGCGTACATGGACGGTGGAGATCACTTCCCACCACTTGCTCGGTTGCCGGCCTACGCAATAAAAAAATACCTGTCTACTCATACGTTCAGAACTAAATGATATTTTATTTTAAATGTTCATATTGTATATAGTCTTAAACACCAATGATATTATGACGTACCTACTAAAAAGTCTAATTACGAGTACATCGTGTCATTTAGAACTCAATCCAAGTTAGGTATACTATATAGGCAGTACCATTACCGAAACAGGAAGTGTTTTAATGAATGTACCACGCCGGCGGGGTGCAGGGTGCAGGGTGGACTACAGGCAGACGAACGACACTAATACTCATTAGAATTACATGGCGGAACGGAGCGGGTAGCGACCGCTTCCCTGCACTGCTCTGCACGATGACCGATTCGACCGCCCGCCTTACAATACCACGGATCTGCCTCGCCACTATTTTGCAACTAATTTATTTTATTTTTCTAATCTGCATTATGTTATGTTGATGTAAACTGTAAATAATCGTTTCTATTAATTGTGTCTTGTCCCACTTTGGTGTTCTAGTTCGGTTTGTAGAGTCCTCTACTATTCTATTTTAATAGGAATTTCAAACTAGTCAAGGTAGTAATGTTGCATGTCAAAGATTATTTTATGATTACTAGCTTTTGTTCGCGGCTCCGCTCGCGTTTTTCGGGATAAAATGTACCCTATATCCTAAATTCAATCAATTTTACACAAAACCGTTCAGCCGTTAAAACGTGATGGACTAACAAACATCCAAATATATACATTCACAAATATACAAACTTTCACATTAATAATAGTAGTAGGAAGAAGAATAGGATGAGCGTTCCATTCCTCAATTATTAAATAAATAAATACACCCAACAGTCACACACATAGTCCTGAGGGCCAATTCTGCTATTTTAACTGACACTGCGAATTAATTAAAACCGAACTGAGATTACATTTTGAATTAATTAAAAATATGGCATTCTGCTCCTCTAAAAATTCGATATCATCTCAGTTAAATTGCATATAAACTGTCAATTCGATCAACTTTCAATGTCTTTCTTTTGTTGAAAATATGGCTTCGCATTATTATGCATTTCGCCAATGACAAGTATTTTACCGAATTTTACGTATCAGCTGCCATAGACTAAATTCTAGAAATTAAAAATGACCTAAGCGACAAAATCAATGTTACCAACTCACAATAAAATACCCACAATATGACTAATTTCAGTGATTAAAAAATTACGTAACTGGAGGTTATGATTTTTTAATTAATTGATTTGACTAATTCCATGTATTTTATTTATTTCATTAATTTATCTATTCCATGGCATAACTGAAGGAAAACGGCACAACAGCACCACTCAGGCAGTCCTTTCCAGAAATAACCACAATCGCGATTATTTTATTGAAATTTGAAATTCTACCGAATTGCGGTTTTTTTATTTTGCAACACTGCTGAGGACATATCTATACTGAATAAAAATTGTGCGAGAGTTTTGGCGGGAATTTTGACAGTGCGATTGCTCTCATAATTTAATCTACACTAATATTCTAGAGAGGAAAGATTTTTTTGTATTTTTGTATGTAACAAATAAACTTAAAAACTACTGGGCCGATTTCAAAAATAATTTGGCCGTTAGAAAGCTACATTATCACTGAGTAACATAGGCTGTAAACTCATTTCTAATACTTTACTAGAATAACGAGCACACAAAGTCGCACAATTTTGACTACTTTTAGTTGCTTGCAGTAAAAGAGAATAAAGTTAACTGAATTTGTCTGCAGTTAACTCACAGTCACTTCACCTCAGTGTTGCCAAGTCAGATTTTTGAAAATACCGTGTTGTCCACATTAAAATACGGCATTTGCGTAAAAATACAGTGCTTGATGGGAAAAAATACAGTCTATTTTACAGTGCAATAAAATGTCATAAAAAAAAGGAAATAATTAAATTATTAAATAAAATATAAATTTATTTTAAACTTTATATCCTAAACTAACTTAACATTTTATTTGTATATATCGATCGCTGCAGAAATGAATGGCTGCGATGATGATGATATCGGTTTTTTTTTAAGTGTTTAATCAAAGAGTTTTATGTATACTACTAGACAAGCTGCGCGGTACATATAAATTGTAGTATAATAAATTGTAGTATAGTAAATTAGTTGTATTACTAAGTGGCAGTCAATTGACCGTAACTCAATATTATCATCTCGCTTACTCTCAACTAGAACCCCTATTGCGCTCCCTGTTTGTGAACTGTCAAACTCCCGCGTTATGTGACGCAGTTTTACTTCTAAATAATCTGTCTAGTAGTATACAATAATACTACGAAATTTTTACTGTAAAAAAATACTGTGTCTCCATATAAGGTATTTATAAAAATACCGTGTCCAGTAGATGGCATGAAAATACGGCAGATCTTCTGTAATTACAGTGCACTTGGCAACACTGCTTCACCTTCAGTCACATTTTGTTCTCAATATTTTGACGTTTGTCTGTAGACGAAATGCATTTTATATAGTTAAGTGTCTCAATGGACACTGGCGAAATCACCAATCTACGGTGGAGCCAAACACAATTAAAAGAAGAAGAAGATAGTTAAGTGTCAAAATTGTTACCAGAATGCCGTTTTGGTTCAGTCAACTTGTATTCTACTTTCGATATCATTGCGTTCTAAGTTCTTGAATATTGGTTTAGCAGAATACCATTTGCAACTTTCTTGTCGCTGAGATTAGATCGGAATGATATTTTGAACAATTAAAATTACGAGAATTGGCCCTCTGACCCCACACTAGGTAAACCTGTATCGTGGGTATCAGGAACTACGAGGGACTTGCGGTCCCACAACACCCAGACCCGAATATTTTTTTTGTGGATCACACAAACATTTGTCTCAGTGCGAGAATCGAACCCACGGCCTCTCGCTTCGCAGCCGGCTACTTGCCCGCTGCAAAAAAATAACTTGATTTAAAACGTAAAGATGTTGAAGTTAACTTTATACACAATTAACTATTCGTACCACACGGAAGAAAAAGCTGTTTACGCGTATAATAGTTGAAAGTTACCTTATACTTCTTACCAAAGTTATTTCCTCTTCAAAGTTCCCATAATAAAGAATACTACCCGCTAAATGAATAAACAGTATATGCGCCTGATATAATAAATGTTAATAACATTGGCCCGTAGCTACACAATATCTAATGTTTACGTAAGGCGTCGCTTTGTGGCCATACAGCTTGTTACAGAAACATGTGGTCAAATTCTAGCAGCGTATAGTGTACGATATAAGTATTTTCTCGATCGTATCTCGTTTATTTTACTACCCTACGCCATAATACCAAATCCCAATGCATTGCTAGGACGTAACTAAAGCATTTACTTTTATACCGAATGAGTAACATGTCGATATTCGAATTGCAACTTTGGACATCATATGATAAACAGCTGAGATTCTGTCTCCAGCATTGTCATTCTCGATCACGCACTTCACTCAATTTATAGATGTTTGATCGATCTTATCGATCGTAATAAATGAGTGATTAGATTAGCGTGAAATTATACGTATATAATATATTATACCTAAAGGTATTTTTTTCTGTATTTCAAGGCTTAATCATAAACAGTTCACATGAATCATGCTATAAACAAGTAGTGTTATTAGGGGCTAGCACAAAAAAATTGAGAAAAGTATTCGTCAAAAATTTGTTTGAGACACCAAATTCTAGCGTTCCCGATCCGAATACTTATTCGTAAATTGTTAATGCTAGCTCCTCAGAACTGATAGATTGAGTCCAAAACTAAGAACATCACATTTATTGTGTAGTTGTTTTGTATCTTACGATGTAGCGTTTACTGGGAAATATCACATTCTGTGCACGAATTCCACCACAATCGATAAGAGAGATGACCGCTGGCCGCGAGGCGGGACGAGCGGCGGCGGTGCGGCGGGCCGGGAGGGGGGCCAACGATGGGGAGACTGTTATTTGATTAGTCTTACCGAGAATGAGCTCGCCTTTACTTAATAGGGTGAGGGTTTGTAACCGGACCACGTATAATTTTCATCACCAAGTATTCTCGCCAGGCAGACACACAACGCGAGACCAAAACGGATCAAAACCACTTATCAACGATTAGAAACAATCAAACTATTCACAGCGGAACGCGTAAGAGTAGTGCCGAAAGGCGTTCATCCCATCATCGCTTAATAGAGACGCATTTCGACATAAATGAGTTTCGCTTTAAATTAATTAGTAGCACATTTTCCATTATAAGGACAAATGTAAAAGCGACCGCTTAATAGCGCGGTGGAAAACTCGCTAGTTTTCGCTTGCGAGAATAGGGCCGGAGAGAAATTGCGGATAGACATAATCAGTCTTCTGGCTTTGAGGCCGCCGCGTTCCCTAATGTGCCGCACACCTCTTCACCTGATGAATAGTCGCACCCATGTGCCTTACAAATGATTTCATTTATAATTAATCGACATTGTGTAAACGAGCCGAATCACACGCCCTTTTGTGTAATTATTGACATTAACATTATTTTCATTAGTCGCTTGATGCTCACTTCCAACTAAACATGTCACACGGTTACTCCCAAGAAAGTTCGCAAAACGGGAGGTCGGTGAGGACCATCCGCAGTGACCCTGTCGGATCTTACTAAAGGCAATTACAATAAAGTTCCATTCGCACATGGTCGTTAACTGGACAATATATCTCGGATACCCTAGCAGTGCGGGCGGCACGGTCTCCAAGCTGGCCTGTGCACTTGTTTCATCTCACCGACACACAAGACAATTACTATTTCAATTATACTATGTTCAAAACTAAAATGAAATTACTAAGGCGCCGCACATAGTTCTCACATTTCCTGAAATATAAACATTTTATGGATAAGGGATTCTTTGAATGCAGATAAAATTCATTCATTGTACCTAGTTATTAACTAATACCGTATTAATCTGGTATACGAATTTTCAAGCCAGCCATGGACTTAGTTTAACAACTATCGTATTTTGACATACTTACTAATACTGACGACTTATCATGCTCTCCAAGACATAAACTACTTTTTGAACCACTACAGTAGCAGTACTAGTTCCAGCATAGAAACAATTTCACTTCAATTTCATGGTAAATGCGGCCCCTCAACTAAATATGCAATATAAAAGAAAGTATAGAATATAGTACAGTAGTACTTATCTTATATATAAAATTCTCGTGTCACAATGTTCGTTCCCATACTCCTCCGAAACGGCTGGACCGATCTTCAACCCTCTACGATCAACCCCTATTGTTTAATAGCGACATTAGTATTTTTGTCTAGCGCGTTTCTCAACGGGACTCGCTTGATGCGCCCACTAGGCTACTTTAATCCTGGAAATAGGCATTCACGCGGGTGGAGCCGCGGGCAACAGCTAGTATTCTAGCTGTCAGCTAGTATTAGTACTTTGTTATTGCTTGAATGACCAAACGAGTAAGCCACTCGCCTGATTGTAAGCGCCACGAATGCTCATAAACAGAAGCAAAACCATAAGAACCTTTAATTACAAAGC
Source organism: Mimas tiliae (assembly GCA_905332985.1). Taxonomy (NCBI): domain Eukaryota; kingdom Metazoa; phylum Arthropoda; class Insecta; order Lepidoptera; family Sphingidae; genus Mimas; species Mimas tiliae. The sequence goes on from HG995241.1 coordinate 9,791,896, forward strand.
ACTACATGGCATTGGACTACGTTCGTCACCCCGAGACATAGGGTCCTAAATATTATAATGCCCAGTAATTTATAATGGCAGCGAGGAACAAGTGGTTAAGAAGGCTCGTGTAGAAGAAGTAGTGTATGAGAGCAGAGGTGTGTGGTCGGTTCCTGTGCTGCTACCGCGCGACGCAGCGCAGCATACAGAGGTGAGACGCCGCCCCGCGCACCTTAACTACCTCCGAGCGCACATTTTACGAGCGGGGGATTAACCCATGTAACGAGATTCATTAATTCTTGTCGTTAAAATTTGTCGTTCTCGATTAATAAGGAAGTCCCACGCGGCGGGACGTTATTATCACTCGACCGCAGCCGGGTGTCGGCGGGCGTCGCCGGGTGTCGCCAGGGGCTGCCTCGCCGCGAAACTTCCCACTCCGCCCGCTTTATTTACACTATCGAGTAAATTAAACTCGCGCTCGAGTGTCGGAGAAAACTTTAACAGAACTTTGTGTGTAATAAGTGGTGCAACAACACGAGTGGAAGAGCAAACGTCGGACGCGGTCTCCGCTCCGCACTTCTCTTCCACTTAACTCTTTGGGACATATTTATTCGACCCTCCGGCGACCACGCTCGCCGCCCGCGCGGCCCCTACCAAATTAACCTGACGAATCAAAGGAACCATTACATGTCCGTGAATCATTCTTACGTTCAATTTGTGCCCATTACTGTTTCCGTATGTACATTATGAACGGCAGCCGCAACCTCTATCGATCGCATTGCATTTATAAATTTTTGATCGATTCTGGAAACGAATCTAAACAAAGGAAGTACACGCTTACGTTATTAGTATCCGTATCCTCTATCTGTTTGTGTGTAATTTTTAATGCGGGGTCAATCAGGGAGCTATATCGTAGATCTCCGTCGGAGCGAGACCGTAACGATAATGAATCGCCAGTGTAAGAGCGACGGACCGCACTCACGAATTATTAATTGCTGTATACGTGCGCAATGCTCAAGTCTCCGCTATTAAACCTTACTAAACTGTATCGCTGCAGTCTTAAAATAAAAATGTTATGTTGATATTACATCGAGAAACGTTTCAAACAGGGCTATAAATTTATGATAAATAACGTTGGTCAACATGGTATTTCGGTTTCAATTAGGCGATATTATTAATTCATAGAACACACCGGTGTGCCCGCACCGGCCACATTCCCGTGTCCTTAAGATGACCCACCCCTCACCCCCTAGGGCCGGGGAGAGTAGTCCTATTTGCCATACTCACCTAAGAGATCCTCGGACAATCCTACAAAGTGTTAAGTACTTACAAACAAAGTGTTTCATTTAATTACTTGAGTTACCTATAATTTAAATGTGAAACACTCTCCATTATTTAACTAAGTGAAATTTTACATTCCTGAAAGATTCACAATTGAATTGGATAAATCAGTAAAAAAAATAAAGTGATTCTGTTTCTTAATTTTTATTTGCGGAACACGCTGAAATTAGTCAGTAAAGGTAATATAACCGTAAAATTAGTAGTTCATAAGCGATAGAAGACTCCTTAGGTATATTTTATGTCACCACACGTATAAACAACTATAACAACTCGTAACGTAACTAATAATTCGCTCAGCTTAAGACTCGAAGGTCCAACGACACTACGATGTCATAGATCACAATACGTTTGGTAAATATTGGCTCGAAAACACCGTGTGTGTGGCTGATTTAGTTTATTTAGGTACGTAGACAAAAGCCTGCGTCATAAGTTTATTGTGCGATTGGAGTCCCATGCGTGGAGGGAATTGATAAGGCACGCTCGAGCCTCGCGTCTATTGCTTTAAATTTATTGCTGTTTTGGGTTTTTATTGTTCCGTTTTACGGCCTCCTCCTGTATAAATCGTACAGATAGAAGATGAATTCGACAGTGGATCGACCGTATACGCTTTCTTTATATAATACGATGTCACCGATAAGCATCTTAATGTATTATAATCGATACTATATGTACAAAACGAGAGGGTTTTTCGTTTCATTTTGTATGTACGCATTTGTTTATGTCTAGTGAACACGCAGGAGAATTTTCATAAAGGTCCATCGCAAGGGCCGAAACGTAGGATGATATGTGACAGGAAGTTATGCCAGGAGCGCGATTCGGTGACGAGCGGGACAGAGACGGCGTGTGCGGCTCGCTGACCCTCTGTTCATAATGTACGGTCCGGTTAGGTACACGACTTACGGGAAATAGGTAGGTATGTAACGTCAGAGCCCCTCGACCGTCTCCCCGCGCCCCGTGCATGAAATGCTTATTATACGCGGCACGTAGGCCACCCCGCGCCTTCAGCCGGACACGGAGGCTCACTCGCTCGCGCGTGCCGCCCGCCCATACAGACAGGGACGCACGACCGATATTATAGCAAATCGAGGATTGTTATGTCCGGTCCGCCGGAGGTCGGCGTAATATATGACCACGGTTTCGGGACACATATATTAACAGAGAACTCGCCTCATACGAAAAGATCTTGTGCGATGGAAATAAATGGCAAGGAAAATTTTGGCAGCGTAATGAGGCAGAAGAAGCGAATACGAGACGAAATATGGCACTCATTTTTCGGGACTTATCTGGCTATTGTTATATTGTTGCCGTAATTATATGCGAAGTTCTTGTTTGCTAGATCTTGTTAAATTTTCCACCAATATAATATTAAATTGTCCGTTTTAAATTTCATGTATAAACCACTATGCAAGGAACAAATTGAGTTAAAATAATACAGTTTGATAAGCTAGGGCTGTACCACGGGTATCATGTATTCGATCAAGTGAGGAGGTCAGACAAATGAAGAATGATCACCATCGTGCAGCGCGTTATGTAAGATGGGGTGCAATGGTACCTACCAGGGGCGCAACGCTGTGGGGCACAACCACCTAAGTGAATGATTGCGTTTAACTTCCGAAATATCCGTGTCATTTTAGGTAGAAAAAAGTAATGAACAGTTGGAGCAACTTTCCATTAAATATTGGTTGGCTTTAGATATTGATTAGGTTTATAGTCGGACTAATCATGATAAGCAAATATCAGGTAAAATTATAAGTGTTTATTTTTTCCATCATTGTGGCACGTAGTTCGTGTAAGGAATTTTTGACTTGTCCTAAACTGTAACGGCCATTATTGTCACATTATTACTTTTATCAAAACATAATATTTAAAAAAAAGAATACACTACCTATTCCAAACACGAAAACCTTGTATCAAGTTGTATAAACATCCATTCCATTTATTAATATAATCACGTCACGATAACCGTGTCGGGTGCGATCACCCACGCCTAAACGAATTTAAATAAAATCGGGTATTAAAATCTTCAGACGATCTCGCAAAATATACCTATGCTAGAGATTTGAGCGGAATAAAAATTCCTCAAGCCCGTCGCATTATCGAGGGGCGGGTTTCCTGTTTTCTTTTATGGCTGTCGTAACGTATAATCTTCAAGAAAAATGCGATATTTAAATGAAGCAAATTCCTCCAGGGGATTTCCTGAATACGTAAATCTTTAGCTACAATTTTCATTATTTCTTAGATAAATATGAGTTAATAAAATAGCGTCAGTATCGGTTTTAAACAATATTCGTGAATATTGTTTAAAACCGCTTAGGTTCATAAGGTTTAATTGCTAATGTACTAAGCCGGAAAAACGTCTTTATTGTAATTAGTCTTGTTATAAAAGATAAGTCGTAATTTGATAATATTTGTTTATATTTTGGTTTTACATTATTATTTAAATTTCACATGAGGAAAATTCATAAAAGAATCACATTATTAATAATTATGCTCTATTAGCTTTATGACTGTCTTTTTTGTTATGACAAACTAGCAATAGCTCACGACTCCGCCCGCGTGAATGACTTTTACCGGGACAACATGTATTTTCCAGGCAAAAAGGGCCCTATGTTTTTCCTCAGGATATAACCTATCTCGTTACCAAATTTCATTAATAATATAATCATTAATTTCGTCAAGCCATTTATCCGTGAAAAGGTAACAGACAGACAGACGAAGTTACTTTCGCATTTATAATATTAGTATGGATAGCTAGATGTATAGCAGGAATAAATATAGATCATTTATTTTACAATAACGATCACCTACAACAATGACTATTTGGTCATTCGAAAGGCTTCAATTATCCCTTTCTAATCATTTTATTAAATATTCCTTTTATGGTCGGAAACGCGGCCATGATTCTTCTGATAGTGGGTGTTCATGGTCGGTGGTGATCACTTGGTAACCCACTTTCTTTTCTTTCTTTTCTTTGCACTGCTTTTTTCTTTTGTATTTTATGATTGATCGTCAGACACTTTGGTCACACAGACGTTCTACAATCTAGATAAACCTAAGCCATTATTTTCGCAATATGCGTATTGAATTGCGTATTTAATGTGCCTCAACATAACACATCTAAAAAAATCTAACACAAATATAAAATAAATTACAAACAACATGTGGTAATTTGATTTTTATTCAAATATCTGTATCTTGGATCAAGTTGTTAAGCACAGTATAAACATTGAGGCTTAATGAGGGCAATGTGGCGGCGCAGCGCGTGCGCCGGCTCCGCGCGACCCCGCATCACCCGCATCACCCGCGCGCTCGCCGACGCGACATCGCGCCACGTGGCTGACACGCGCCACACCTCTCTAATTGCCCTTTCACAGACGTTATGACAATATTGGACAATCCAGTGAAAATAACACCCGGCCTTTGTACGCCGTTTGAGCCGACGATAATCTCTCATTTTAATAGATAAGTGTAGGCGGAGTCGTGTGATTTGTTAGCTTATGAAACCGGCGCGACGCCCGTTTAATCCCCGCTCGTTTCTCACTTGATAACACAAAACGTGATCCATGTCTCGTTTGTTTTTAAACAAAATACAATGTTACCAAAAAATCGAGCCCGACCGCATTTTGCTTCATTAAAATTAAAAGAAGTTAAGTCGTGACACAAGACAAACTGCCGCCTAGAGAAATAAAGAGAGCAAAGCAAATGAGAAGAACTCATTTGGGCGGCCTCTGAATTGTGTTCGAGAGGATAATAAAAAGGGAAACCATCAGTGACACGCACAATAAGCATCAACCTCAAGAATATCATAGATAACGGCACGGAGCCGCCGCCGCCGGGACCTCATTAGGAGGCCGCAGGGAAATTAAAAAGAAAGCAAGATCTCGGACTCGATTGCGACCCGAGAAAAACGGCCGGCCTTCCTCTCATAACATTACATACAGCCCGCGTCGATTTTCCGGACGATTATTATTTTGTGGTGCGTAAGATAGACCCGGAAAAAGTAGTTAATGACAGAATAGAGGCCGAAGGAGCAGCAGTCGCAGTATAAATCAGTCGTGAGCAGAGATGAATGTAATTACGTCGCCGGACAATACAAATCGCATCCTCGGCGCGCACTATTCATTTGCCATCTCGCTACGCTCTGTCTCGCGATTTATGATATTCACATACGCTCCTGAACACTATTCTCTGAAAACGAACATGTTTATTGTATGGCCATATACTCGTATAACGTGCTTCTACAGTCTACACATAAAATAATGTAAAATTTCGATTATATTATAATATTCCAACTCTTATAAATGCTATATATATCTAGCTACTGTTAATATGTGTGTAAATGCATACGCTCCTAACGCCGCGTCGCTCTTTATTTAGTATAACGAGGGAGCGAAGAAAGCCAATTAATTGCAAAGAACAAATTTAAAGTCTTCAAACTTACTAAATTTTCTAGAAAGAAACCTATAGAAATCTTGCATTTATGCAAAACAGAGGCAATCAAGGCCCGGACGAACAGAAGAAATGAGCTTCATTAAGCGCCGGAATGAAAACTTTAATAATGTAAGATGCAAAAAACTCGACAAAAAATACTTAAGAAAATCTGACGACATAAAGGCTGTTGTAACCGGGGACTCGCCGTAAAATCATTAAGATGCTAATAAAAACTTCCTTTTGTAGTACAGAGACGAACTCGGGGAACGACGAAAAAATATTCAAATAAAAACTCAATCGAGACAGTAAAATGGGAAACGGTGCCCATGATTATTCTTCAAAACATAATGAAGAGAATTAATGTAAATATTCTTTTTGCTGAACTTTCCGCCCCTCGGAAAGTTTTATTTTACGGCGGGTCGTTTAACAACCTTCCCTACTTATTGACATTCAATTCGGGGGAGAAATTGATTTATGAAGATTGTCGCCTTAATTGTAAAAAGATTTTTTTATCGTTGTCGTACAAGTTAATCCGGAAAACATTGTTCGATATTAGCTAAGAGTATTTAATTTCAATATGTCGGTACCATGATTTACATTTGAAGGTCGGAATGGGTTGTATTGTTGCATTATTGAGTAGTCCGTGACAGCAGGGGAAACTGGGGCGCGGTGCAGCTGCAAGCGCGTCATTACGCTGTCATGGTGCACTCATTAAAAGACAAGCGGAACAAATGTCTCCAATTTTTATTCATTATTTTATCAATTAATAATGCGATTTTTCAATTACTATCAATTGAGAGGGTAAACATTTTTTATTATGTGACACAGATGATACGACTCCCTTCGAATCCCAGTTTCAATGTCACCTGATTTATTTTTATTTCATTCTATTTGTAGGTAGTTGTAATCCACCCAAACACGTGAAAAAGTTTAAATGTAAGCAAATGCTAATCCTCCATAAGATAAGTGCCACCCCAATCGACTGGACAGTATTTTTCGGGATTTGAAACAAAATATCCGTAAATAATTGGAGTCTCCCGAGATGAGTCGCCATGAAAGGGTCTGTATAAGGTCCGGCACCTTTTTACGGTCGATAAAAATAATAAGTCGCTGGTGCTGCTGCCCCCTCCGTCTCCTCTCTTCGTGAACCGTTCCACTGACCCTCCCCCCGCGGCTCCACAGCGAGCGATACACACGCCTCCACACTCCGCCCACACTCAAACACCGCTCATTTTTTGTTCGTGACACTTTACATTTATCGCAAAACAGCAAAGTGATTAAATTCAATTGAAACTAGCTCAGACACGCCACATTCGCGATAAAGCCATCAGAGCGGGCCGGCAACGTCGTCTACAAACAGACATTAGGCCAAGTTAAACACATTAAAAGTTCCCGAATCGACACCTAATATGCAATCACATACTTTATACAAAATTTATTGTACCTATTACAAGATTCGCATTAAACTACCCAGAAAATCTTTAACCTAAGCTTTAAGCTTATAAAAGCTCGGCGCTAATGGCCGGATACCGGAAATTGCGCTCTCATATATCTCCCAACAGATTTATGAAAGTACCCACACATGAGCCGGTGTCTCTTGGCGCACACATCGCATACGACACACACACATTCATGATACACATGTCTCACGTAAGTTCACTCACACCAACACGCTCTTAGCCGCGCCGTTGCTAAACTTTGACACTTATTAATTTAAAGGATCATTAATTTTCTAACACTAACTTCATCGAAGTTAAAATAACTATACTGAATCAGACCACTAGCGTAACTTTCATCTCTACCTAGAAAGTTATGTGGCCAATTAGAAGCGGGTAATATATTCCTAAAAAAAAACACGTCACAAAGGGTTAAGTATCTTATTATATAATATAGGTATGTAAAAAATTTAAAATGATGTTACAACTAATAAACATGTAACAGTGAATAATGACTAACATCATATTATACATAGACACATTCTGACACAAAGGCATAAAAGAAAATGCCTTTCTGCAAATGCTACGAACGTAGCTCAAAGCACTACGGCGTAGTGGAGGAGCGCGTAGTGGATAATCCATGTCCAGCGGCGTAGTCTCACGGCTCTCGTAGCCGCGATATGACGGTGATGCTCTTTCCCTGTCATGCTTAATGCAACTGACGGCTTTGCATACACACTTCATAATCAGCTTTGCACCCCATCTCGTTTGAAATATGCATGCTAAGAGCGAAATTGTGTTGACTGTTTAGGTGTTTGAAGTACTATATTGTAATAGAAATGCACTGATGTTAAAGTTAATGAAGGAAATAAAAAGTATAATAAATTGTTTAAAAATATGTGTGGACAGTATTATTGTTATTGTAGTTAGGTCATGTAGAACTAACTTCATGCTATTATATTAGTAACAGCTTTCCGCATATTTTCGTTGAGCGTAAACCAGTTGTATCAAAAACATAAATATACCTCTATATTGATATATCAAGCACCCAATAAAACAAAATACGGAACCACTATCCAAGCAAAGTCAATAAGGTAAAGAATATTAGTTATATTGGTGAGTGGAAGCTGTTTTTTTAGGATCGTAATCTTTTCAGCGTATCCCGTCTGGGCCCTCTTCGACACGTACCGGCCATTGTGACGTAAAATACTTCTTCCGCGGCGCTTCTTATATGAGCATTACAAGTGCTTTCTAAATAATCTAAGTCCAGTCGAAGAGAGCGTATTGTATTGACACAGTGGAGTGGTGGCCGGCCGTATAATGCCCGGCAGTGTGTGCGTCACAGCCAGCCGTGTGTGAGTCCACGCTTGATAGAATAAGCAAGTCGTCCGGCGCCGCGGGGGGCCACCACCCCCCAGTATCTTCAAGACTGGACTCCACCGCCCCCTGCTCACTACACGTCTTCTGTAGCACTTCCCGTGGTCGCATCGGACTCTAATGGCTCTTTATGTTGGAAAAATCTCACAATACTGAAATGTTGTTTAGTATCTACGTCTGATAGTGTATATTTAAAAAAAATAATGATTTACGTATTTTTTATGCATAATTAAAAATTATATATTATATATTTTTAATTATGCATTATAAAATGTTATTTTATTACAATTGCTGATATTTATTTAACGAAAGAGATTGATGCAATAAAAATATACCAATGTTTTATTTCAATGAACATGTATTTCAGCAAAGCACATGGGAGGTTACGTTGCTGCACAAGCTTATAAGTTCATAATTGGCTCTATACGCTCCAGAATAAATAAAATAGTGAGCTAGTTTATAAAGTTGCTCAAAACGGCGTTGGCACAGGGCACACTGTTAGCAAATCATATTAAAGAGAGTACGTTGGGCCGTGCCGCCGTGCAATGCACTGTTCCAACGCTAATTCCTTAACTGAGTCCGTGTTATGCTTGCGAGTACATGCACTTCATACATAATTTAAGGTTTTACGATGTTGCCGTGAATTTAAAATATAGTTTATGTGGCGTGAAAATGAAGAACTTTCAGTGTTTATGATATTATTGAAAGCCTACATACTGACTGCTATTCTTAAATAATTTAAAATAATATAAGCCCTGAATTATATACGTCCCACTGCTGGGTACGGGCCTCCTTTACTAATGAGAGGGATTAGGCCTTAGTCCACCACACTGCGGGCCTAAGGCGGGTTGGTAGACTTCACGTACCTCCGAAATTCGTATAGAGTATTCTCAGGATTCCTCACGATGTTTTCCGTCGTCGTTAAAGCGAGCGATAATTAACAATGAACACACTCGTAATTTCGACAAGTCAGAGGTGTGTGTCCTAGGACTGGTCTCAAACCTGTGACTTCCGTCCCGACAGTCTGTAAAAGGAGAGGCCGCGGGTTCAATACCCGAATCAAGACATATGCAAAAATATTGGTTTTGGGTATGGGTGACGTGGGACCGTAAGTCACTCGTGGTTCCTGGTACCTATGATACAAGTTAACTTAGTAGTGGTAGGTCCCTCATATGCGAGAGCCCATCTGAGTCGGTACCACCGCTTTGCCTATTTCTGCCACCAAACAACAGTGTGTATGTATTGTTGTGTTTCGGTTTGAAGGACTTGGAAGCCAGTGAAATTATTGGGCATTATGAGACTTAACATCCTATGTCTCGAGTGCAGTCCAATGCCATGCAGTGCTTTGTAATTCAAAGTTCTGTGTGGTATTGCTTCTGTTTATGGACAGGCGTGGCGCTTACCATCAGGCAAGCGACCTGCTCGTTTCGTCACTTAAGCTAATTAAAAAAAACGTAGTATCGGGTCAGGACTTGTGATTGTTGGGTGCATTTATTTATTTATGATGGATATTCGGGGGTGGTGGAGATCATATACCATCAGGTGTCCAATTACTCATTTGACGTCCTCTGCAATAAAAAAATATCTATTACCAACATTACGAGTAAAATTTATCAATTATCGCCTTATTGGTCTAGTGGCAGCGTACTAAGAACTGAGAACCGTGGGGTCCTGAGTTCAATTCCCAGGTGAGGTAATCACAATTTGTGTTTGAATTTTTGATTCGAAAAATCACACTCACATGGAATGTCCAACATTGGAATTTTTGCCCGGTATAGCGATATTCACGCCCCATATCACGTCATAGATGAAAATAAGCTAGGAGAAACGTGGATGGCATCTACACTAGTTGCATCTCTGCCTACCTCTTCAGGGATGAAAGGCGCGAGCGCTTGTTATGTGTTATGTTACGAGTTCAACAAATATAGAAAAGAAAATTAGTGGCTGAAATACATTTACAATACACATATTAAATCTCATAATTTGAAACATTATCGTAAAATACTCAATTCCTCTTCATACGTTTCCCCTTAGAGAAACACTTAAAACACAATTGAAATAAAATATCACTAACGGCACACAAAGTATCCTAGCTGAATATTATGTCGGAACACTTGTGAAAGGGGGGGCGCGGTGAGGGGTGGTGGGGTGGCGGACGGCAGGGCAGAGGTTGTGCGCGGTACCTATGAGTAGATTTACAATAAATACACCAAACAAAGAAAAAGGAATCTCGCTGCGGGGAAAACTTCGGCTTTTGTACTTCACTATACTGTTATGGCGAAGTGTTCGCTTTATAGATTAACATAGCGATTCCTGTGGAATCACTCACTTCAATTTCTACTATGGCTTGTCAGTGATTTACTAGAATGCGGTACACTATAGTTTGTTGATTTTGATGAAGACGCACGCTCTTCAAATTCCGAATTACACTATGCTTGCATATTGTTCCTATTACTATTGCACTACATTACCACAGAGTACAAATATGTAGTGTATAGCCGTAGTAAAAACGTATACAAATTGAGTAAAATAAATAAATACGCCCAACAGTCACGCACATAGTCCTCATCCCACACTAGGTTACCTGTATCGTTGCTATCAAGAGCGACTTGCGGTCCCACAATACCCAGACCCGAAAGAAATATTTGTGCATCACACTAATATTTGTCTCGGAGCAGGAATCGAATGCACGGCCTCTCGCCTCGCAGCCGGCTACTCGCCCACTGCGCCACAGAGGCTGTCGACACTTATATGCACTGTAAGCAAAACGACTCAGTTTATTTGTTACCTTGGCAATCGACATAGTAAGTATGGTATTCTATATAGAATGTCAACCGTCGCGCCGGGAGACATTGCAACCTTCGAAGATCGACAGAATTTTGCCAACCTGAAGTTACTAAATATACAGTGGCTGTCCCCGGAAAACGATTCGCCTCTACGAGCAATCGAGTAGAAAATATATCAGCTACTCTACCAGCATATGTTAGGAACCTTTCCATCAGCACAGTGTACGTGTTTTCTGAAATGGACAAACTATATATAACTACACTTTTGCTGGTATATGGATGAATGAACTAACAAGGCTGCTAAGGCCCATACAATGTTGCGTACAAGCACCATAATATTGTGCTAGTATCAGCACTAACAAGCAACCTAAATAAGCAGTTAAAATTGAGTGGTTATACTGAATAAAATCTGATTATTCTTATCTAAATGTTGCCATCACACACATTTTTAATTGTTGACATTTCCAAAGCCAAAGCAAATAAGCCATAAACATTATATTATCAGGAAGTTCAATTAAACTTTAAGCTCCTGAATATATTATTATACTTCGTTCAATTTAAATTTTCCGTTAAAGTATATCACAGCGAGTGCATACTTCACAGAATAATGGACTTATCGAAAGAGGTTTGTGGGAGGCAGCTCGCTCGCGGGCATCACCTGCCTGCAATATAATTGGACTTCAAAACTGCGAGCTGGTGGCAGATCCCCAATACTTCCGGATGGCTGGCTCGCCGTACAGCGCCCTCCTATTTATTTTGTCTGAGTTGTCTTTGCCGTTGTCAGGGCTCGCCTTTTGAACGGTTTTCTATCCGACGCATTATATTGACGGCAGCAATTCCTTACAGATAAGTGTGCACATCGCGCGTGATTCCTTTTTACGATTGTTACTCTTAAAATCTTTCCAAAGTTACGGTGCTTTGATTGCTCTGTAGCTATAAAATATACTTTCTTAATTTATGATTTACATCGAAATCATTTTTGTAAATATCATTTATAGATTATCCAAAGTATAAAGCACTTTGTGAACAATTTTACAATAATATGTTTACAGCATAGAAATAAGATGACAAGAAACGTAACTCAAGCAACAAATACTCCACCAAAAGTCTGTGCACGGGGTCGGGGCTATAAAAGTCTGTGCATAATAATCTCTAGTTGACACTTGACACGTCAATTTTTTGCGCGGTGTAGAACGTCGTATCTCGATCTAGAAATATAATATTTAGACACAAACTTTAATTTAAAAAAATATTTTGAACGTTCATTCATTTTTGTTGCGTGATTGAGTGTTACGTGTGATGTGTGATGGAGTGTTATACGTGTGTGTTGATGCTATGCTATGTTATGTACTATGCTGTGCTATGTGCATGTGTATGTAAGTGGAGCCGTATTTTTAGATAGATTTATATGAGATTTATCGTTCTACTTATATTATTACCATGGTTGTAAAGAGCTTCTATAGATATTAAATTATAATTATTAAACAAATCTTGAAGAAATCTTGTGGGAGTGTCTACATATTTCTACCCGTCTGAATAGTGACCATAGTACAGATAGTGAAAACTCACGGCAATATAAATTATATGTATTGTGTAATATACTACATTAGCTAACTTCAGTTTAAAACTCCACCTTAACATGAATAATAAAACACCTCTACAGCTAGATAAAAATAACACAGCATAAACACAAGATCACGATACGTTACTAAGAAACACTGAAGGTACAAACTCGAATGTATCTCAGTGCAGTCTTGAGATTTAAAACGGAATTCTCTAAATCAGCTCATGCAAATAGAAGTGTCGTTTTCGGCCACTCGAGTAGCAAATCAAGAAAGAAACCCCGGCCGGCGGTCGAGCGTCGTTCACGGCTCAATCAACTGGCTGTTACGAACCTTTGTACTACAAGTGCCCCTCCAGCCTTCACCACACAAACTTCACCAACCCACGAATGATACCTTCGCTAGATCTTACAACTTTACATTGCCGCTTTGTGGGTACAATCAGGTTTAGTTCTCAAGGTATTCAGTTGTTACGATCCACTATGGTTTAGAAAATTTGTGTTGCTTATTTAAAGGTTCTAACAGAACTCTGTGATAGGCTTAGGCCTACGCCGTTTATTTGTCTGTGTGTCCTACTTTTAAAAGGCTCTATCTTTTAAATCTTAATAAGAAGCAGGATCAAATCACAGAATATATAAAGCGGATAACCTACATATAAAATAAACAAAATTGAGTGGGGTTGGTATGGAAGCTTCAGTGCGCGAGGTCGATTTTTTTGTAATTTTTGAGACGAAACATGGTCGAGTCTCATCAAATCTTATTATCTATCTTAAGACGTTATTACTGAATATGTAATTACTTTGATGTGACGTAAATAATGGTAAATGCTTTGACATATTTTGTGGTAAGTTTTCAACTACAAGGAAGCGAAACAAAAGTTTACCTAACAAGGTCAGTAAATAAAAATTAAAATAAATACACCCAACAACCACACACATAGTCCTGACCCCACACTAGGTTAACCTGTATCGTGAGTATCAGGAACTACGAGGGACTTACGTTCCCACAACACCCAGACCCGAAACCTATATTTCTGTGCGTAACACAAATACTTGTCTCAGTGCGGGAATCGAACCCACGACCTCCCGCCCCACAGCCGGCCACACGCCCGGTGCGCCACGCATTGTATTTTAATTTTCACTTCTCAGCTCAAGCTAGCCTGAAATATTCCTGATATAAAAGATAACAACATGAAGGGGCACTCTATTTTACTAAATTATATCTTTACAACATTCTGAGTAAACAGTAATAAACATTCGATCAACCTCATTTTATCAACCATAAATACATAGGTTTGTCTAATATATCGTATCAATCCACAACACAAAACACATTATGTGACATAAAGATACACATCGCTGTACACAAGACGCTAAATGGGCACGTCGTCGTCACCCCCCTACATAACTCAAGAAGGCAAAATATAATACCCGAGCATTACTGCAGAAGACTTAAGACCGACATTCCAAATATGAAAATAAAGAAAATAAGCTCACTCTGACCGTTCCTCCAATCGCGCACCTCGCTTTTATTACATCCATAAATTCATCATATCGCAACGGAGGCGGCGCTCGCCATTGGCCGCAGGACAGAGAGCGACGGCGTATCTCGCTCGCACCTCCTTCATATTAATATTGAATTTTTCTCGAACCCCCTCCCGCCACCCTGCGGGAGGCTCTACACTCGCTCGCCCCCGTATTGTTGTTATCTTTAATGTTGTGGAAAACGCGTTTTCTTGTGTCGTTAACTTTTATATTGCACGAGTGATACTTTTACGGGTTTGATACATAACTTATGCTCGTGCTTCTAGCGGTGCATGTTCTCTCTATATACAAGTACGTAATGGATTTAATAAATCAATAGCTGATCTTGTTGATTCACTTCATGATGTCTTTCATACATACCTGTTCGATATACCATACTTATGCATGCAGCATGCATACCATATGCTTTAACTACGTCTTTGTTTTTACAACTTGAAAATTCCTTTCCTTATTTAGTATGTTTGTAATAATTATTTTTATAACGACCACCCTCTTTATTTTTGTTACTGAAATCAAAACAGAAACAAAGAGTGTAATAAATTAATCACAACAAAAAAGGGGTCGCAATAGTCCCCTTTTAATGTTTTCCTTTAGTGCAGTGTCTGCCTGGCAAAATTAAAAAAGAGGAAACGGACTGTCTCTGCGTTTTAAACGACTATACCTTTTATTAGTAATCTACAAAGTTTTTGTATGTTTTCTTCTACAATATAACGTAATCTACGGTTAATATGAAATATACGTATCTTACCTTCGCCTGAAAAGGTTCATTAGATTGAATATCCACACATACATGTTATTTATAGTAAGGCAAATATACGGAATCTTTTTAAATTCCCTCCCTTATATTTCAAAGCTCAAAAGAAATCGCAAGCAATATCTGTCTGAAAAATATATCGGATTGCTTTGTCGCAGCTTTGGAAATCGAAATCTATTTTCCTTCAAATCTAAGTGAATCCCGTGCGGATTGGAAATGTACCCTTTACCTACCGCCGGGCGAGGCAATTGATATTCCAACAATACAATGTATGAATAAAATATAAACTGAGCTCCTATCACGCTTGTACCGTACGATAGTTCTATGGATATTGAGAAAATCTCGCCGTACATACCACCAGTGGCTTTTAGAAATGTCAAATTAGTATAATATGAAATATGCATAAAATTATTTAATGATTCACTATAAAGATACAGAATATACAAGATATACTAGATATTGGCATGAAAAAACTTTTTTTTTTTTTTATAGTATAGGCTGGCCAACGAGCAAGTGGGTCACCTGATGGTAAGCGATCTCCACCGCCCATGTACGCCCACAATACAAAAGAATTATGGGCGCGTTGCCGACCTTAAAGGAAAGGGATAATAAGGGATTGGGAAGGGGAGGGGGATTTGGGCCTCCGGATATCTCACTCACCGTACGAAACGCAGCAGCAAGCTGCTACTTTACGCCAGTTTTCTGTGAGACAGTGGTAACGACCCGGACGAGCCGGCCCATTCATGCTGTAGACAAAATTGTCTACAGCGTGGCTCTACCACTCATACTACGTTCGTAGTAGAGTCATGCTGTAGAGATTTTTATAGCATAGGTCGGCAAACAAATAATTGGGTTGCCTGATGGTAAGTGATCCCCACGGCCCTTGTACGCCTACTATATCAGAAGAATCATGGGCGCGTTGCCGACCTTAAAGTAAAGGGATAATTAAGGGATTGAGAATAGCAGGATGATTTGGGCCTCCGGATATCTCACTCACCGTATGAAACGCAGCAGCAAGCCTCTACTTTACGTCAGTTTTCTGTGAGACAGTGGTAACGACATTCAAGGTAGCCTATTCATGATGTAGGCAAAACTGTCTACAGCGTGGCTCTACAACTCAAATTTATCGTGTACAGTATAAACAGACTGGCTCAATTGGGTTATTACCACTGTCCCATAGAAAACCGTGAATGAGATTTCTGAGGCCCAAATCCCCCTCCCCAATCTCCATTCTTGTCCCTTAGATCGGTAACGCATCCATGATTCTTTTGGTATAGTGAGTGTTCATGTACAGTGGAAATTATTTACCATAAGGTCCAACTTGCTCGTTTGCTGGCCTATGCTATTATAATAAAAAAGTTATAGTAGAACGATTTCATGAAATGTCCCTAATTTTCAGTTACGTTCTTGAACACTTTTAGATCAGTGAGGTTTATAAATGGCTTTTCTGTGAACTAAAATTAGATCCGGACATAAAAATAAAATGAAATAACTTCCCAGTCTAATCTACGTTTTGTTCAAATTATTTCTTCTTATCTTCCACCTGCCCTTATCCCACTCGCAGTGGGGTCGGTGCAACATGCTTTTTAACACATGCTGCAAAAAATTTGGCTTGTAGTTTTTACGACCGGCCGCCTGCCGACGTCATCCCCTCTGGGGAGAAAGCACCGAGCCCCGAAATAAATATAAGGGGATCACACAAACATTTTGTCTCGGTGCGGGAATCGAACCCCAGCCTCTCGCTTCACAGCCGGGCTACTTTCCAGTGGGCAAGTGGGCAGTGGGCGCAGTTGCGCCACGGAAGCTGTCTTTCGTTCAAATTATCCTTCCTACTATTATTATAAAAGTCAAAGTTTGGATACCTATTTGTGAGTTTGTGATGAACGGATTTGGATGAAATATGATAGGTACATAGGTAAACCATTTACCATTTAAAACCAACCAAACCTTCCTTGAGAGATGGGCAATTTTTTATCCCGGAAAACATTCAACAAAGCTGCAAGCACAATCTGGGGATTTTTAATAATTACCCATTAAAAACACATAGTGCGTGTGAAACTTTACAAGTTAGGTTTTCGTCCATATGTAAATAATAATAATAATACCTATATTATACACGTCCTACTGTTGGGCCTGGGCCTCCTCTACTGAATGAGAGGGGTTAGGCCTTAGTCCACCACGCTGGCCTAATGCGGGTTGGCAGACTTTATCTTAGACATACCTTCAAAATTGTTATGGAGAACTTCTCAAGTATGCAGGTTTCCTCCCGATGTTTCATTCACCGTTAAGGCAACCTTAACTTAGTAAAATCGGAGGTGCATGCTCTTGGGGCTGGTTTTGAACTTTCGTCTCAACAGTCCGTAGCACTCGCCGCTGAGCTATCGCGTTATTTTTTATTTTAATCTATATGTACTAACATATTAATGCACTACTTGTACTAGATTTATTATAACTATGAAACTTCAAAACCTCGTTCAAATAGCTCAATCAGCATGTTGGTGTTAATAGTTGGAACAGTCAGTTTCGTAATTAATAATGATATCGGCCTTGTATTTTAAGCTGTCCGACTGCTGGGCTCGGGCTCTACTATTGAGCGTGGTAAGGCCTAAGTCCATCACACTGGTCTAAAACGAATTCGTAGACTTCACAGGTCTTCATTCTTATGGGGAATTGTCAGGTGTACAGGTTTCATATATTATTTAATGCACCGGTAATGCGAGCTATGACCTCACCTGCATGTGATATACTCTGCTGATTAACGGACGAGGAAATTGTGAAACCGGTTCCTGATGCGGGCTGTGGGGGTCAGACGGCGGGTCACACCATATAATAACCAAATACTATCAAATGTATGATACGAGAAGGCAAATAACCCTAGACAGAGAGAAAGAATGCGAGATATGATTAACAATGAATAAACACGTAAATTCGAAAAGTCAGAGATGTGTGCTATCGATTGAACAGGCGGCTTTGCCTCTGTAGTCTAATCCAATCGCCGCTAGGCTATTGCTGGTTATCATTCAGATTCATAATATATTTGTCAAATATTCAAATAGCTCTATTACTCTACTTTTCATGATTACTACGTGTTAAGTCGAGAAATATTTAAAAGAAAGCTATTAAAAAGTCGTCAGTGCCCCTAGCGGATAATAGAGGTATTTTGTTTATCACACTCTTTTCTTATTTGTTTGTTACGTCACTAATATTAAAGAGTCATTAAAACGATGAAAAAATTGGAGGAGGTTCGCAATTCAAGACGCATATATTTTTTTGTATGTATAATCACGCATAACACTACAGAATAATCAAATTTCAATGATGTTTTTTCACTTTAATTGGTAGCCTAAAGATGGTCCCATTTAAATTTCGAGAAGAAATTTTACCGCTATAATTGAAAATAAAAGACTAAAACTTCGTCATTTATACATCGATTTTGATGATTATTTCACCAAAAATAGTAATATAAAAACATATAACATTTTCACCTAAAATTACAAAAAGGCTAAAAATATAAATAACCAATTTAAAGGTTATCATTTCTACCAATTATTGACTATTAAATTGCAACTAGTTTATTGAGTAGATTTTATTTCTGTAAAATAGTTTTTAAGAGAGAAAATATACACGTGATAAAAACTCTTGTTGCATGTTATAGAGAATTGAACAGCACGAATGGTGCATTATTCATAAATGCAGCTAGTAATAACTCTACTTTTATATATGCCTTTAACTTAGATATAGTTTCTATTAAAAATAAAAGAACTTTTATTCTTTGCATTTTAATATATACCAACAATGTTTCAACACTAATAAAATTATAATTCAAGTTAAAATAACACGCCCATTTCGCCAACATATAAAAGATCGTATTGTTATAAATAATAATATATAAATGTATATGACGTTACAGACCCGGCATTTTCAATTAAACTAAAAACACCTTGGATAAAGGCATATATTTCTTATAAGGGATGGTGTAGGTAGGTCGGCATCGTAATTTTCTTTATTGTTCCTTACCGCGACGGGCAGTAACAAATCCAGACGGGCTATTCTTAACGCGCCACTTTTGTGTCGACTACATGTTTTGTTTAGAACACTCCGTGCCATAGATGGGGAATAAAATATACACTATTAACTCACTATGAGTTAACAATTAAATAAACCCAACATTCACATCTATAATCTTGGACCCAACACTAGGTGAACCTGTATCGTGGGTATTAAGAACTACGAGGAGCTACTTGCGGTTCCACAACACCCAGATTCAATACCAATATTTATGGATTTACACCAACATTTGTCTCGCTGCAGAAATCAAACCTATGGGTTCTCGTTTAGCAGCCGGCTACTCGCCTACTGCGCTACGGAGGTTGTAATAGGATATCATTAGGTGTTGCTAGTGGAGGTTAACAGTATCATGATACATTTTAATTGTATTTATATTATCATGGTATATTTTATTTATGAGAATAGGCAGTGCAAACGTGATTCCATAGATTTTTGGCGATGCTTTAATAAAAGAGCTCTTTATAGATCATCACAAAGCTAGTCCTATACTATATGATTATAATATATTTGCTGATCACCATTATATTTAACAGGATGTATATCATCTTCTTCTTTCATCTGCCCTTATCCTACTCGCAGTGGGGTCGACGCAACATGCTTTTCTAATAATTAACAAGGCGGTAGGTCCCTCGTATGCGAGAGGTCGTCTGGGTTGGTACCACCGCTTTGCCTATTTCTTAAATTATGTGAACCCGCTATAATATAGGACATAATATTACGACAAAATAAATGTAATTTGGTTCATACCTTCTTAAAGACCTCATACAAAATTGGCACCAAAAAGTAAGACATATATTTCACTGAAATGTGTAGTTCATCCGAAGAAACAATTTCTTAGAGTGATATCTATAAGCCTGACTTCAGTCCTCTAGAAAGTGACTTCGCGTAGTAAACTTAGTTATGAACTCATCGAAGTAAATTTTGTTATATCAACCTAAGAATGCGCGTTTCACGCTGTTTATAAAAAAAACAACGTTTTATCATAATCATTGTATATATTACTTGTAAGTGAAGTAGCGAAAGTAAAAATATAAAAAACATCTAAAATGTTGAAACTAATTTTATTGTGAATTAAACTTACGTGGCCGCCGACTCATTGTATTTTTATTTCAGACTTGTCATTGTGTCTTGTGTCATTTTCGTTCAAAGTGACTTGGACTAAATCGAAGTTTCGTTTATAGATCTCGCCCTTAGACAACTCTACATCAAGTAGATGTTACTGAAATATAATATGAACATCCAATTATATTGAAAAAATGGAAGTGTTGAGAATAGTCCACAACGCACGTTATTCGTGTCCCCTACTCATTTAGCTGTCGGAGAGTTATTT
The DNA here is from genome assembly GCA_905332985.1 of Mimas tiliae. Taxonomy (NCBI): domain Eukaryota; kingdom Metazoa; phylum Arthropoda; class Insecta; order Lepidoptera; family Sphingidae; genus Mimas; species Mimas tiliae. Next base: position 9,812,504 of record HG995241.1, read on the forward strand.
AATACAGCGAGTGACCCCCGCGCCGACACCGCTTTCCAGTCTCCTGGATGCTGTAAATGTATTGAACACATCTGCCGGACATTTGAGACACAGTAATAAATTGAAGAATTTAAATGAACGACATCACAATAGCCCTGATTATATTTAAAAACGTGCACCAAATTAAGGGAGATATTGATTTTCCTGATCAAACACATAGCTCGTCGCTCTTAGGAGCGAGTCCAATGTCCGTAATCTTTCAACATCTTAAATAAAATAGTCTTGCGTAGTATATATGGCCGGTATCTTATGAATTAAATATGAGCGCTTTATTCGATTCCCGAGTCCCTTGATATCTGATAATAAAAAAGAAATTTATCGCGCTCATACGAGCGCCGGAGGCCGAGTCTCATCGGTCGCTATTTTTTACGGCAGCGGGCGTCCTTCCATCGACAATCACTTCATACCGACCCCTGTCCGAGCGTTCGATGACAGAATTATTTATCAGTTTGAAAAATGACGGGAAATTGAATGTAGTCGCAATGTTTACAACGCATTTTCTGTCCGGTGTCCTCAGGGGCTCCTTCCCTCGCGTTCCGATGTCCACTTTTCAAAGAGACTGCTCGGACGAGGGTCGAAAAAGTGTCCCAAGAGTAAAAAATAAAAAAATATATTTTGTATCTTCGCTCAACAAACGTTACGTTTCGTGTATACAAAGAAAAGACGCCTCAGACGAAACGCGGAGGAGACGACTCGATGCTTTATCAATTTTGCGACTAAATAATTGTTTGCGCTCAGGGACGGCGGTCCTCTATGACGCAATCTATTTGAGTGACCCGGTGTGGGTGCCATGTGTCCATCCGTGCAGCGGCCCACTGTCCGGGGACGTATCAAATACTTACGAATTCAGTATTGAATTGTCCATCTGCGATACATTAACTTTGAGAAAAATTGGAATGAGAATTGCTTTTTGCCCTTTGATATGTTTAATACTGTAAGAATGTTACGAAACAAATATATATCATTCATATAGTCTGTTGTTGACTAATTTAAGAGTTTTACTATATTTATAACGTAATTTTGTTTTTTTTAGTTACGTTCTATTATCCTATAGTTCTACGATTGAAGTCTTGCGTTTAAGCAATCTTCGTCTATTTTAAATATAATATGATCATGCGATGATGGACTAATAACATTAGATTATGTAAAACTCTGGACAGTACACAAGCGGCCAGAAATCCCCACAACCCGGCTCGGGAATCAAGTTTCGCCATTGCCTCGTCCGATAATCAGCAGAGTGTACCACGTGCAGAAGAGAATGGTTTTGGGCCTCAGACGTTGGTAACTCACTAATATTTCAACACACTCAACTCACTCCACACGGTTACATTCGTACTAAATCGTAAAAAAGTGTAATAATTAGATAATAAATAAAAATCTAAGAGACCTTAGCACTAAAACTGGAAAATACAGTAAAAGAACTAAGCTGAATAGTCGTTTTTATTAGCAACATCGTAGGTGATGAATTAATTAATTAAAACATTACATTAACTAATTAATGAAAGTCACCACGCGTTATTAGATCAAACGACGTTCCCAACACATGTACAGTCGATACACAGTTTATTACCTGACGTATAGGCATCGATGTATATAAGTGTATATAATAGCAACCATGGCCGCTCGTAAAAATGTTTTATTCACCCCATACGGCGTCGTAAAAGGCGTAATAACGCGAGGAGGTATCGTGGAAGCAATTACTGATCTGTTATAGTTTGTTACAAACGCGCTTGTTTATTATCGTTTTATTATCAACTCATTTGCTGAACAAGGACGTCGTTTAATTCAATACTGTTTTTATTACGTTAAATTCTAAGCATTCGGTATGTAAATAAATTACTTACTAAGCCACTTTGTTCAGCTAATTTTAATAGCAATACGCCCGAAAATTACACATTTTCTCTATCATTCTACAAGTTGTGTTAAACTTCTATTGTTTTCTTTATAAAGCCTCATATACGTAAATAAATTTTCTCCTACGACATAGTCGAGAATTTCACAGAAAAATGTAATTTACAAGGACAAAACAAAACTGTTATTTTCAAATTGCATGATGTGACCTCATGAATGATTGCCTCTGCCGTGCGATAAATTCTCTACACCTAATAAAGCTTTATGCTTACCATTTATGTAAACACAGAATTTACTTAGATCATTCTGTCCTAATGTCTTTCCATTTAATTTCATGTTTTTGTCTAATGACTGACTTTTACGTAATAATTGGTTCTTCATACTTATTTGTTCAATGACTTAGTATAAGAGGCATTTAATAAATATTTTATAAATTTGTAATAATTGTATTGAAGTATAATTCATGATTTTCCAATTTTTGGTTGTGATGTTTAATTCGTTTTAAATAAAATTTATAAAGACTTTAGAAATACCTTTTTTACATGGTGAAAATTCTCTTGGATTCTTTCGACTGAAATCCCAAAGTTGACTCTTATTCGTGATAACAGCAGGGCAATTCTCGTAATTTTAAATGTTCAAAATATCATTCCGATCTAGTCTCAGCGTCAAGAAAGTTGCAAATGGCATTATCTTAAACCAATATTCTGAACATTATAATAAAAATGATCGCCTCATTAGTCTAGTTACTCCAGTGTCAGTGTACTAAAGCTAGAGAACCGTGAAGTCCACGGTTCAATTCCCAGGTCAAGCAATCACAATGTGTGTTTGAGTTTCCGTTTCGAAAAGTCACATATGAATCACCTGGCATAGGAATTTGTGCCCAGTATGGCGATAGGTTCACAATCACATCATGGGACGGAAATAAACTCAGCGAAACGTGAGTGCAGGAGAAGGAGGAACTTCGAGGATATATACGTGATCTTATATCGTACGTTATCTATAATAATTGGATAGTCAAAACAAAACTCTACTACGAAAAAAAAGCAAAATAACAAACGCGCTGAATTGAGAACCTCTTCCTTTTTTGAAGATTAAAAGCCGTTAAAAAGATTAACAAACATTCCAAAAATGGCATGTTCTGGTTGGATTGAGTTGTCTTTATTTTAGTAAGCATACTGTCCAGTCAATATATAAGAAACATCACAATAGTATTAAATCAAAATGACTTACCGGCAGGTTCAACAAAGTTAGTGATGAAAGTTGCGCAACAAATCCTTATCTACGTTTCAGGTCACGATTCTGCAAAATCGACGAAAATAAAATCAAACGTTCCGCCGCTTACAATCGAAATGGAAAATGTGATATTGGATAGAAAAGCGCTGAAATGTCATCATAAGAATCGACTCGCTCCGCTGACAACGAGTATTGTTCTCATTGATGTGTAAGTTTATAGGTACATGTAGTGTCATATGAAACGGCCAAACAGCCTCCGTGCCGCAGTGGGCGAGTAGCCGACTGAGAAACGTGATGCTGAGGGTTCGGTCTCCGCACCGAGACAAATATTTGTCTGACCCACAAATATTCATAATTATTTCGGGTCTGGGTGTTTTGTGACCGTTAGTCTCCCGGAGTTCCTGATACCCATAAGACAAGACTCGTATCTTACTGTGGGGCAGGGCTTTGTGTGTGACTGTAGGGTGTTATTTATTTATGTATAACACAGAAACATAAATGTCTACTATCAACAATGTATTAACATTATCATTATTATTTGAGCCTCAGGTATTGCCTGGGCAAAGGTTTTACTAGGTGGTAGGTCCCTCATATCCGAGACGTATTCTCGTATCTGCATTAGTATCCCCACTTTAACTATTTCTGTCGCCTGATGGTAAGCGCCACGTCTACCCATACACCACACAGAAGTTTGGATTAGAAATCACTGAGACACAAGTTGTTAAGTCTCATAATGCCCAGTAATTTCACAGGCTTCAATGTACTTCAAAGCGAAACATACCAGTGTTGGCATACTGCTGCTTGGTGACAGAAATAGACAAAGCGGTGGTACCAACCCAGACGATCTCTCGCATATGAGGGACCTAGCACCTAGTAAAACATAAAACAATATAATTTTTTAACAAGCCTATAAATCATAACTGAAACGTCTTACAAGATAAATTATTATTAAGACTTACTACATTCTATATCCATACATATATTTAATGTTTCTTGACATCGTTATATTGGTCGAAGATAACCCCAACGTGATGCAAGGCTATAAAAACATCGTATTATATAATAATCATAACACCGCCCGCCCAATGAGGAAAACTGAAGTGGCTTGCATACCGTCGCCGCCCGCCTACAATATCATAACGCGCCCCTATTGGCTGATATGGCCTGATATAATATCATAACACGCTAGGATTGGTCGAGGGGTTAAGGCGCTCGCCCTCCGTCCCTCTAGCCCTTCATTAAAGCATCGCATCGTAGGCCAAAGTCGTTATAATAAATACGCGTGTTGTACTTCAATAAATATGTCGGACGTAGGTCGGCGCCCCCGAGTATGAGCGGTAGGAAATGCCGACCGCCGACCGCCGACCGCCGCCCGAGCCGGATCAATAATAATACTCGCCCATATCTGCAGTGGACTGGATCTGCTTGAGAAATCCGCCCTCATCCCCCTCCACCACCCGCTGCTACACAAACAATATAAATCATTTTCCCGAGGCTAAGGCGCGGGCACACGCAACCCGCATCGCATCCTGTTCGCGAGACCTCGCCGCCCTACAGCGGCCGCCACTACCGAGTACCGTTGGGTCACGAGCCACGAGCCACGGTCCGGTCAAGCGTCACTTCCACGTGTACACTCTACATATCCACTTACATTTATTTTGTATTCATTAATAATAATTATGTTATTCCACTTTCAAGATGACTTTCAGAGAGAAGAATTTTCGCAAGTATAAATAAATAGGGAGAGTGCTATTTCAAATGATAATCCTCATTGTGTTTTGCAAACACGATACCGTTACTTCCGTGTATTTTAGATGGTATAATAAAATGACCACACGGCGTTATTTATTACTTCTTGTAATAAAATAATAAAAGAAATAGCCGTACGTAGAGGAGTACAATTTCAAACATACCTCACTCCGCGATGAGGGTTATCGTCTACTCAAATAATAAAATAACTTATAATTTTACCTGATGTGAATAGATACATAATAAAATAGTTTACTAAAATTGTCTTGCACATGTTGTACTTTCTTTTGGATGGATGCGGCATGATTACACAAAATAAAAGTACCTAGTAGTAGTAGTTATAATTAATGACTTTATTATTTTATATTCTTTTATTATCCTCGAAGGGGTAGGCAGATGTGCAACTAGTGTACTCACATTAGTGAGCTGATCCCATGATGTGATGGGGGCGAGCTTATCGCCATACCAGGCACAAATTCCAACCCCAAGCAATTGATGTGTGATTTTCCGAAACGGAAACTCAAACATGAGTTATGATTGCCCGACCTAGGAATTGAATCCAGGACCTCATGGTTCTCAGCCTTAGTACGCTGCAACTAGACCAATGTCTCAATCTGTAAAACTATTTGTGAGATACACTAATATAATAAATTAGTTTGTGTATGTTTAGGTCAACCCTACGGTTATTACACCATACACGAAAGAGTAGGTACAATGTGGTATGCCGATCTAGCTGATAGCAATGCGGGGCAGGCGAACTTTGCACAATTTATCAAATTGAGTTACCGAGGGGCAATATCGCAGAGCGAACGCAATATTGCAGCGCGTGACCGCGTCTGCAATACGCGCTCAATACATCGGCCGGCGCCGGGCCCGGCACGTCCGCCGCCCGCCTCCTCCGGGCCCCCCGCCGCCCGTCTTCTAGCCGCCCGCGCCCCCGCCCGCCCAACTGACCACCTAGATATTTAGCTAACAATGGCTCGCCGCGAGCGACGGCAAGCTACCACACTCCTCCGTCCTGTTCCTCCGACCGACGCGCCGGTGCGTCCGACAAGGACCATGCCTCCCGTCCCCCCGCCGCCCGACGGCCGCCGGTCATCGCTATATTTATTGGCGACGCTCATAAGTACGCGGGTCAGGTTATAAGTTTCTACGAAATGAATGGCCGAGGCACGTAGGAGGCGAGCGCCCATCGCGCCCGTCGCGCAGCGCGCTTAACAAGAAAGCACCTCCACCAGAACTTGTCAAGGGGGGCATCACCCCACGGACGGTACGGACGGCACGGCACGGCGTGGCGGCATTATAATTAAAAAACAAAAGAATACAGAGCCACTCAGCCTCCTTCCCGCCGACGTTGTTCGTTCAGCTTTCATGCGAAAAAATGCAACGACTGACAATTAAATCACAAGAAGAAAAGGGAACTTACGCTACAAATTTTGCATCGTTAAATTAATAAAATATTTTAGGGGGATCTCTACCTAAAGCTTTTTAGTATGGCAATTAGAAATAAAACATGATAATAATAAAATATATAATTAATAATAGCGATAGTCAACGTAGACGTGGCACACCGCTATCTAGATGGGTCGATGACCTGCAGGTGTCACTTGGCAAAGATTGGCTCAACATAGAAAAGAATGGCGTAAAACGGAGGAGACTTATGCCTGCAGTGGGTGCATAAAAGCTGAAACGAATGAATAATTATAAATTTTTTAAGCTTTTATATTTTTAAATGTTTTATTTATATTTTTTAGAAATGTAGATAATATTTAAAAATGTAAAAAACCTTTTAAAATAAAGGGTACTGTAATAATTATATTAGCTTTGCTTGTGTGTATAATACACTATACCACTGCACCTCCTCTAATTATGAACGGGGTTAGGTTAGGTTCCACCAAGCTGGCGTTATACGGATTGGCAGACTTCACTTCGAAATTTATATCGAGAATTCCCAATTATACAGCTGGATCTTTACTATGTCTTACGCTAATTAAAAATGAATACACACTCAACATTGAAAAGGCAGAAAGTGTGTGATAGCTGAGAGCTGAGATGAAACCCACGACCTCTATCTATCTCAGCAATCCTTTCCAATCCCTGTTAGATATCATAGATTACTGAACTTGTGTAGTATTTATTTAACACTGGATGTAGAAATGCTCTTGTAAAAAATGCAAGCATTACAGGGTACGGTTAAGGAATAAAAGAAAGAAATAAAGAAGACGGAAAGAAAACTTATAATTGGACTAGATACAAAAATGAATAAAATCAAAATACATCATAACAGCATTATGCTAGAACAATAATAGGACTCTCCATTCTGATTTATGCTGAAATACAAAGCTGTACTACAGAGCTGATTTTTAATACGATGTCTGTGTGACGTACGAACGTTATATCGGTACAACAAAATAATAAGATTTGAATTTAAGTAAACAACGAATTCATATTATATACTAATTAATTGCTTAGTATTCGCCCAGAGACTGGAATTGTGCCCGATATGGCGTTTGGCTAGCCCCCTATCACATCATGACGGAAAAAAGCTCGGCGAAATGTGGGTGTACTGGTTACAACCAGTACACCCACATACAGGCAGAGGTGTACCTCTGCCTACCCTTTCGGGGATTACAAGCGTGATTACATATGTATGTAAGTAAATAATTTTAAATATAAAGGCTATATTATACATAACTGGCCTAATATAACAATAAAAATCAAATATTCAAGAGTCCGAGGACATACGAATTAAAATATAGGCAATTTAGTAAATTAATGTCATAAATAAAGCATCAGCCCCATGTGTTCAGCGGAGTGGCGCGCGGGCGGTCATCACAATTCACGTGGTTCGTGTTCTATTACAAATACCATTACGGAGTTCGCAGATGACCGCACGGTTTTATAATTCGAAGGCAACGTCGTCCGGCAACCTCGGCCCCCCTCCCCGAGACCCCCATCGACCCTTCCCTCGCCCGCTCCCTTGACCATCGACCGACAATTGTAAATGGCACATAAAATAAATGAATGTGCAGCGGGACTCGCCTCTGCAGCAGACAATATAAATTACGACCGGACGATTATATTCCGGCGGGAATGAAACGTTTTCCTTCAGATGTACACTTTGAAACGCGCGCCAATCTGGCACTCTCGCCGCATATTCACGATTACACGACTCCCGATCTCGAAGCCCAGTACGTACAGGTAATTGCCCCCAGTTTTTGGGTTCAATTTAATTGGGCATTACATCTTTGTTGTATAATTAGCCTCTTTCTTTTCTTTTATAAATACAGGTGTTTTATGTTTCATTTTCACCGTTAATGTCTGAGTACAACTTTGTTACCTGGAATACATGTATGAGGGGTTCTAATGGTTAATTTAACCTTTAAACTAACCACTTATTGGAAGCAATATATTTATTAAATAACTTGACATTTAATCATATTACTAAGATGGACCTTGCCAGCCTTCGTGGTGCAGTGTGCGAGTAGCCGGCTCTGAAGCGAGAAGCCGCGGTTTCGATTCCCGTTTCGAGACATAATGTTTGAATGATCTACAAAAACTTGTTTCGGGTCGAGTGTTTTCTCCCCAGAGTGGTTGACGTGAGGCTGGCGACCGGTTGTAAAAACTACAAGCCAAATCTTTCTCTAGGATGTGTTAAAAAGCATGTTGTGGCGACCTCACTACGAGTTGGTTAAGGGCAAGTCGAAGAAGAAGAGACTTTTTTAATCATATTACTACGCTATGGACCTTTTCTTATCCGTACTTTATTTTTCAGTCCTATGTGTAAATACTACCCAAAATAGGCCCAAATTAACAACCCCCCCGTCGCCCCATCCCAATCCCTTACTTATCCCTTTCCTTTTAAGGTCGGCAACGCGCCCATGATTATTTTAGTATTGTGGGTGTACATGAGTGATGGAGATCAATTACCATCAGGTGACCCACTTGTTCGTTTGCCGGTCTATACATACTATAAAAAAACTACCTACAAAAATGTATCAGTAACAAAAATATACTATGTTGTGGGACGTTAAGTCCCTCGTAGTTCCTGATACCCACGATAAAGGTTAATCTAGTGTGGAGTCAGGACTATGTGATTGTTGAGTGTATTTAATATTATAATTTTACCATTACGAGTACAGTTAGCTAAGTATAATATAACTTGCGGCTATATTTATAAAACACTAGAATCCGTAGAGACTTTTGTCTACAGCATGAATAAGCTCGACCGGGTTAGTATCACTTCCTCACAGAAAATCGATGAGAAATAGCAGCTTACTGATGCATCTCATACGCTGAGTGAGATTTCTGGAGGCCCCTTCAATCATTCCATTAAAGGTCGGCAGGGCATGCAGGATTCTGCTGGTGTTTATTGGTGGTGAAGATCATTTACCATCACACGCTCGTTTGCCGACCTGTGCTATAAAAGAACATATATCGATCCATAATTATTCTTAATTGTCCCTGTTTAATTTGTTAATATGTTAATACATACGCACTCACGCCTGTAATCCCCGAAGGGGTAGGCAGAGGTGTAACCAGTACACCCGCATTTCAACGAGCTTATTTCCATCCCACGAGGTGATAGGGAGCGAGCCTTTCGCCATACCGGGTACAATTCCAGACTCCGGACTGATCACTTTTACCCTAGCGGGGATCGAACTCGAAACTTAAGCACAGCAGTGGTAACGCATTACAACTGCGCCACCGAGGCAGTCTAATTAATATTAATTTAGACATCTAAACCAGGTTTAAGATTTTACAATCTCTAAGGAATAAAATTTCACTCTGCACTAAATCAGACCTAAAAGTAACACACAAAGCATTTATAAAACAACAAACTAATCACCAGCGGAATGAGTCATTCGATATCGCAAGCCAGTCATTTGGTCAGTGTCGCACAACTAATAGCACATAATGACGGCTGGACTGCGACTACGGACGGTACAACTCTGCCAATTTACTGCCTCGGTACTATTGAAGAAATGTAATTCCTGACGTGTTTAAAAAAACAAACACGGAATAAAGCTATGAACATATGTGAAAAACCATCTTTCATTTCTGTGCGCGTAGTGAGTTTTTCTATACCTGTCACCTCATCTGTATTCGAGAAAATATATGTATGAAGTTAATACGTTTCCAATATAACCCGCTAGGGGCGCTGTACGGATTTGCATACATATTTTAAATAGATGACGTGACAAGTATCGAAAAACTCGCATTAAAGCCACGGATTGGGTCGTAGATCAAACGGTGACTGTAAGATTTTTATAATCTCCTTCGTTTTCATTTCGCTACAATGAGAAACATAAAATGCTGTAACATATAATAATTATCAAACAATTTATAGTATAGTAGTTTTAACACTTCGTTTTACAAATGATGTAGGTACCTATTACTATATATATTACCATATGTATGTATAATGTTTTAGTGAACTCACTGCGAGTGGGTTAGGGGCAGGTGGAAAAAGGAGCAGGATTACTAAATTTTGTATTTGTTACAAAAAGAATAACCAATGTTTTTACCGTATCGGATCGTTTTATTTTATTACTTATGAAATACACTGTATTAAAAACTACACGAACCACTAACTACCGACCTAGACCCCACCATTATACAAAGAAAAGATAGTTACCCATAGTCCAGCAAACTAGCAAGTTTGCAGAGATGGAGAATCTAGTGATGTACCAGTCTCGATTCGCATTTACGACTTTTTCTATTTTATAACAAACGGAAAGGATTTGAAACGCAGAGGGACGCAACATTTTAGCCACTAAACGGGTCGCTCCCTCACTGCTATATTCCCACACCCTCGGTCTTACGAACTGAGTTTCGAGCCCCTTTAAGCTACACCAATTTAAAAAAATAGAATTTTGGATTACGTTGGTTGATGAGTGACTAATTGCCAACTGACTTAAGAACATTTCTTCCCCTTTCTTTATTGTGGATCGTAAAATATAAATACCCACCTGGTGATTGGTATAGATTCAAAAATCAGTGAAGTGTGATGCGGACTCGCGTATCGAGGGTTCTGTACATTCATACTCTTAAATTGTTGTTGTTTTTTAATATTTTTTAGGATAGCGACCTCTTGTGAAAATATTATTTCCGAATAAAATGTAGTCTACAAAAGTATGGATGTGCACAAACTGGTTTGGATACTAGACTCACTGAAATTAACGACAATGTAGATTTCATTACCATGTTCAGAGACAGCTATCCCTGACAAGCACTCAACTACCAAACTGTCGCTTAGAATATCGCAACCGCAATCCTTAATCTACATCTTTAGGTACGCGACTGAGACAGAAGACCGCGACACATAAAGTAAGTCAGGCGATAACTATACGTCCACTTTGTATGGAAATGGTTGCTCCTTTCTTGGGACCTATACAATTGCATAAAAAGGGGTCGTACCGCTGATTGCTGAATTAACATTAAAATAAGTAATAAGTGAAATTACTGAGACTTTAATGTCTCTGGATGACGGGCAACAGTGCCATACAGTACTTTGTAATTCAAAGTTCTGAGCGGTGTTAATAGTATCAATGGGCAGGCGTAACGCTTACCATAAGGCGGACGATATGCTGGTCTCATCATTTAAGGCGAATAAAAAAATTTTGACTACAAAACTAGTCATATGATGGATGATTGAATTAACATACGTATCGTGTGAGCCTGTTGGCCCACTGCACCAGTTAGAATAGTCGTCCAAGTTCACTACGCAGAAAATTACACTTAATAGTACGGTAATGCAGCATGCCTGTAATACTTATGTTCTCATCTAGCGGTTAATACGCCGTTTCTCCAAGTAAATCAAGATAAAATAGATCTTATACTTATACCATTACGAGCTTATTAGTTGTAGTGTGATTTAGTTCCCAAAGTTTGTACAAAGGTAGACAGAAATGTAACCAGTGCACTCACATTTCGCCGAGCTTGTAAATATACAACGTGTCACAGAAAGCTGTGGTCATATTTAAGGGTCGTTACACCTTATAGTGAGTGTTTATGTACCGGATTTTATCAAAATTTAAACACTTAAAAATTACACACCAATTTTAAATCACTTGTTTACTATGATCAATAAGACCGATTACATCTGCATCCCTATAAATTAATATACTACGTAATATTGTAACTAATGTAAAATTAAAAGTCAAATAAATAAATGTATTGTAATTGCCTAGTGTATTTTGACTATGCTATATATGTTATGTACCTATTAATTGATATGATTTAGAAAGAAACTGATTAGATTTTGACCGCTCATGAACCATCGAAATAAGATGCCAAGAAACGTAACTCAAGCAAAAAAAATAACCCCACCAAAACTCTGTCGGCGGGGCTATAAAAGTCTGTGCAGCTCGTTAATTCATAAAAAAATATTCATGATCTCTAGTTGACACTTACGTCTATTTTTTTTTCGCGGTGCAGAACGTCGTATCTCGATATAGAAATTTAACATTAACTTTTATGAAATAAAGTTATTTTAAACGTTCATTTTTTTTGCGTTTATAAGGAGCATAGAACGTATACGTATACGTATTTATATGGGTAGACGTGTGATTACCTTTGCTTGTGTAAGTGGTGCCGAATTTTTGGCAGATAAATATGAGAATTATCGTTCTAGTTATCTTATTTCGATGCCATGAACACACAATACCAGATGAATCATGGATGCGCTGCTAACCTTAAAAGAAAGGGTATTCGAAAAGGGAGGGGTTATTTGTGCTTCCGGTACGAATTACCATAGAAAATGTCACAGTAAGCTGTCACTCACGTCTGTTTTCTGTGAGACAATGGTACCATCCCAGCAAGGCAGCTCATTGCTGTTGTGGACACTCCTATACCGTGGCTTTATCACTTACAAAAACTTGTTCTACTTTGTAAACAACTTTCAGACAAACTTAAACAAAAAATTAGACCGCTTACAGTTTTTATCCTCTTCTAATACGTATATTCAAAGCTCACGCCCGTATCTTATACTCAAATGATTACTCAAGTATAAAAAAAAGATATGAAAACATCGTTGAAAAGTTGAAATTAGAAATCAAATCACTTTCCACACGGTATTGGATTTAAAATGCACTTGGATTTCAATAACTTCATTAAGCGGGCAGCGTCGCGCGTGCGCATGCATTTACTTTCACTCCAAACGGCTTTTCGACCAAGAAAATTGTTAGGTGCGTGTTCATAAAATAATACGATAAATACTGTTTCCCGAAACAATAAATAATATACATCACCTTACTAAATTTTACTGATAACCCGAATATCAATTACTTATTTAAAAAAATCGCGCCAATTGCATTCAAATTCGCGGATTGAGGTATTCAGTCTGTGGAAAAGTGATATAGACATATCTTTACTTACTTTTCTTTGTTTCGAATTTTGTATGTGTAAACATTTTTTGCTATTGCTATTTGCTAGGAAACAAGTATAGTAGTTTATAACGAAATATAAAAAAAACATAAAGAGAATTGTATGGCTATTGGAATATGAAACAATATAACAAAACAAAATCATTAAACATATAAAATCGGTACGGGTAAGGTCGAGGGACATGTACTTACGAAGCCAGCAATGAAATTGATGAACTTTTCTCGCAGCAATAATGGCTTTGGCACGTACCAACATAATTCCCGACAAAACTTCCTGATACAACCCTGCTCAACAACAGGGCTGTCACGAGCGTCAACGTGAACTTTGAACCCGGTTAAGACATGTATTTTGTTTTATGTGTTTAAAATGGACAACACAGACATTTTCAGTTATTACATAGTGTTTTTTTTGCATTACAATACATATTTATGAAAATTACATTATATAATACATCGTCGAACTCCTAAATAAGGCCTTCCTTTGTACTATGGCGTACAGGTAATATAAATTGTCAGTGCGTAATAATGAATAGTCCACATAGGTTATGAAAAACTACTCTTTTAAGCTAACTCACAGTTACATTTATTACTTAGAGATTAAGTAAAATATTATTATATAATAACCGAACCAACACAAATACTATTGGAAGTAATGCAGTATAAAGTAAACCAATTTCTAGCAGGTTATGGAAAGTAAATAAGCTAAGCAAAGAAAACTAATGAAAGTAAGACGCTGTGAAACACGATATTTACGTAAATATTATGGTGGGTGTCTGTAACTCAAGATCTGTTGACGAAACTGTCGCATGATGTGCGATTTAATAGTCGCATATAAATCTTAAAAAAATAATCATGCTTTAAAATACTATAAATAATGATACATACTAGAGTTAGCAGCTCTATAACCTATTATAATCTATGTATTCCCGGAAAATATGTTTTATTATCTTGGAGTTAATCAACATAACTTGCTAATATTAATAATTATAATGAATTGATAAATTAATAATATGGTGAATGGCCACTATTTCGTATCTTGTTAGCAAAACTTATTTAATATTAAAGGTAAGTAAGTATAATGACTGAATAGTAGTATTATTGGGATTATAATTTATATTAATATCAATCTGTTTCTAGAAATTACACTACGGAGTACATGCACACATAAACATGACATGATAGTAGAAAATAGTAGCAGAAAGTTGCTTTAAGTAAGCGTTTTCAGTCCGGAAATTAAATACAATTTCAACGTTAAAGATGCAGTTTGCTCTGGTCACCTTACTACGGATAAAGTTGATACTATTGATAGAAAAGTGAAGCAAGATCGGCATAATACCTAGCAGTTACGACATTGGTGAAGAACTGTGCATTAATCACAAAACAGATTTGACTCATTTCAAAAAGTCTAGGCATACAAAGCGGCTTAATATTTGAATGCTACGCCTGCTCTGAACCGTGTACTCGTTTGTGTTCTCTATTAATACATTATGAAACGAAACCATTTTTGAAAAGATGAATCACTAGTGACGAGAAGGGGAGTCACTTTATCGTGACAAATCACGTGTAAAGAAATCGACACTTAACAAAGAGCTCACTTGAGTAGCGTTCTGTAATACGGGCCTAAGAGTGTGCGGAAAAGATCATGGTAAAAGTGCGACCAAGATTCACAGACAGACCATGGCAAAACCCACATTGACGCGCAATAAGGTGATGTCCGCGTGAAAGTCTTTTTCCAGGATAAAAATGGTATATTTCCTAAACTAGGTCATGTTCTACCTGTGTGCCAAATTTCACTCAAATCCGTTCAGCCGTTAAAGCGTGATTGACTATCAAACAATCAAACTCACGAATACCCAAACTTTCACATTTATAATATTAGTAGGAGAAGGATAGTAGAAAACAGAACTAGTAGAACATAGGATGTACCAAAGGTGGGTATGGACCTCGGCAAATAGGCGAGTCTATAGCCGCAAGTATCCAATATTTATTAAAGTTAGGTAGGTAAGGTAGGTCCCTTGTATGCAAGAGACCATCTGGGTTGGTACTATCGCTATTTCTTTTAGCCGCTAAGCTGCAATATGTAAGCACTATTGTGTTTCGGTTTGAAGGCCATTGAAGCCAGTGAAATCACTGGGCATTATAAGACTCAAAGATATGACTCAAAATGCAACTTTAAAACTATATTTATTAATGATTACCTACTATGTAGATATTTATAAATTTTCCGTTCCTCTGACAACCCTGCCTCATTGGACAGCGGAAGGCAACGCGGCAGCGGTGGACGAAGAAGGGAACGTATATCCAATATAAGAAGAGAACAAAATAGGTTTATGTCGAATACTTTGACCATTCGCCCGTAAAGTAACTTCGCTTTGCGAGTGACGCCCACGGCCCGGGCCCTCATACAAGCTTATATACCGTATGATAAATTTCATTATGTACATTGCACGTCCTGTGTGGCTAGAATGGCCAAAACATTGTTTGCTTTGATTAGACATGCGCTCTATAATGGCAAACGTCTATTCAGTCAACTGAATCACCACTGTTAAATTAGTAATTTGCGTGATACATCGCAATGGTTGCCCTAATTTGGGCCGTAGACAGGCATCAAATATTGAAAGGCAGATGGCCAGCGCAGCGTCTAGATGCTATCAGTAATAATATAAGCCATTGCGTTAGTCAGACCACTCATCCACCTGATGGTCTCTGGGGACTGCCCAGAATTATAGTATAAATATGCTACACACCGCAGATTATTTTAAAGCATGTTAAAACTCTTAAATGTCACAAGACTCATCATAATTATTCCAATAAACGTAGTGAAAAGTCCAACGTAGTCTCAGCCTACAGCGAAAAACAAACAGCACTCTTCAGTTGCAACTTGGAATTCCAATGCGAATCTACACATCTGTAGCCATAGTGTGAGATTTTCGATAGCTCATTCGAATCACGTCATTCGAATACGCAAAATATTATGAAGCTAATGCGGTTTTCAATATGATATTCTAGGGGCGCTGTACGAATTGTATATATTTTCTTAACGTAACGTGACAGTTATCGGCGCTGACGGAACTCGAAACGCAACTTATGATAGTCATTATGACGTGACTTAATTGCATGTTCAAAACTCATTATCGTTGTTATCATTTTTTATCATATAATTATTAACTTTCCATATCTCGGGACATAAACTCTCGGACTTAACCCTGGCCGATCATCAATACCGAATATCGGCTTGAATACCGAATACCGAATAACGTTGTCGTTAAATTGACTTTAAAGCCGTTTCGACGAAAATATTAGAGCTGTATTTTAGAACCGAAACTACGCATTCGTCATCGGTGAAAACACCAGTATACATACATTTCATCTCTTAGAGAGGAAACGAAGCTAACATCACCACGGGCGCACCGCTTAATCAGCGCTGAACCACCCGCCCTATATTTGCGTATGCAAAGAGACGCCAGCCGCATTAACGATGCCATATAGCCAGCGTAGCGTGCAGCGATTGGGCAAACACATATCTGCATTATAAACAGCGTCCGGGCTCACAAACGCGCACTGTGGTCAGCCTTTACCGGCGCACGGCTAATCAACGTGCTGACCTTCCGCTGCCGAACAAACGCCACACCGCACTCCACTGTTCCTCCCAGTGTAAAATGGTTCCGCTCTAACTAGCGGGTTAGATGTTTATTACAAACTATTCCTAATGTCATTTTGCCTGATTAGCTTGCTCTTCAACGTGGTGTACCAACTAAGGACGAATTAACAAGCATATTCGAAGAATACGTCTGTTCATCACATTTCTCATTTATTATTCACTTACAAATCAATGGTCGTTAGTAATTTTGGACTTAAGTACTGAAGACAAAATGTATGATACATGCCATGTACAGAAACAATTTTTCGTGCATGTGCAGTGAATCGATTAGAACTTTCTACTTTCCATGTTCGTAGCCGTCGCACATTAACGGAAAATCTCGACACATTTCTCGGACTCATATCCACTAGAGTGGATAAAGAAAGCGGGTTGTTGCAATCATTAACACGCCAATTGTTTTGATAAAAAAAACTATTTGCTACTAAAATCTTCAGTCTGTCGACGCATAATTCATTTTTTTTTCAAGTTATACGGTTAAAAATACACCAAAAGGAAATACAATAAATGCATTAATTATTCAATCACGCAAGGCTAATTCCCTCTGCTTCCTAGTAAATAAAACTTCTACAACGATTCCAACAATTAAATAGTAAGAAGGTAGATAGTATAAAGTTTTCCGTAAATAGATTTCATCGCTATCGTGCAATCTCAATATGGTTTAACTTTAAAACTCTATTATTTAATTATTACGCATGATTTTTTTATGTAGCTGACTATTAATAAACTTGTTAGTAACTAATTCTATTATAAACGTTTATTTTGTTACTATCAAAAAGGGGTGGAAAAATTAAACTAGACTGAGTGTGATATTTTTTATTGTTACTCTTATATTACTTTAATAAATTAATTTACATTTAAAAATATACATCCGTAGTCACAAATAAATAAATTACATTATATAATTTATTGACATAGATCCGAGAGCGAGAGTGGACGATCAATTCGTCATAAGAGAATTGTCCACGACACGGACAGTACTTTGGTATGAGGTTGTTTGTGGGGTTGTGTGAAGACAGGCGGATGAGGCTCGCAACATGTGGAGACAGCAGTTGGCCCCTGACGCGGTTAAATCGCGTACAACGCCCTTTCCGCCGTAGGAGCACCGTAACGATAAGCATCCACTGCCCGTCCTTCCACTGGCCTCACCACGTACAAGTCCCGCCTTCGAATTAAATACTAGAATTGAAATAACAAACGTTAAATCATACGATAACTATTAAATCACAATTAAACGTCATAGAATACACCGAACTTTACCTATGGTGTCCATCTGCGTGCACTTGGAATGTAGTTTCAGCGGGCGTTTCGTGGCTGAACAGTTTTTTGAGAGCAATGATTCCAGCAATCGTCAGTGCCACCTTACTGGCGATGAGAGCTTTGCCGGCAATAGCAGCAAGTGTCTTTAACGCCATGCCACCGACGATGCTCATGGTTGAGAAAATACCGAGCAACAAGTACGGTAATACTTTTTTGCCTGTAACAAGTAAGTATGATAAAACGCATGTTGGTTAGTTTTAAGAAAATAATTTTAAAACCTTTCCAGTAAATATTCATCGATCATACTGACCTCTACCTCTACCTTCCGATGCAAGATCCATACTAATTGTATGTGTCGACATCAATTGCTCGAACTTTTTCCGTAACATAGTGTCGACATTGTCTTCTAAGGACATACCGGGGAGGAAGCGAGGCTCTGCCACTGCTTCAGGTGCATCAGCTTGTTTTACCAAAGTTAACCCATCGGCCAGCTGAATGCTCTCCTGCATAACCCAAAGCAAAATTATTTAAACTCTGTAAACTACTAATAACCAATTTTAATCTTAATAGCCCACAAAATTGAAGCACAGGTTTACCTGCTCAACTGCCCTCGTGAGCGCATTCAATGCCTTGCCCTTCAAACACAACGTCATATGTTTCTGAAAACTGCAGTCGTCGTAAAGTTTCCTTAAAATAAAGAAATCACCAGAAGACCACCACGAACTCTCTTCCGCTCTTCCGCTGTCTATTTCGTTCTGTGCATAATCCTCGGCACCCATGACACGTGACCTCCGCGGCCCGTGGACATGACCCGATACGATGGCCACACATAAGATTGACGCTACGTATATCCTGAATGCGGTACACATGTTAATAATTTCACACACTGCACTAAAAACTAAAAACGACGTGTATGAGGGTGGTCCAGCGGCGACTGACGGGCGGTAGTACGGGTGTGAGCTTATAACCGTGCGCCACTTCACCGTCGAGCACCACCAAACATCCGCTATTCCGCACTAATTCTTCGCACGCGCACTTATGTAACTGAACTTGAAAATGATCGAGAGCTATTTTCCAAGTGAATTTCTCCGATAAAATGTACGGCAAAAAGCGAGACACATATCTGTTACCAATTGCACCGTGTATTGTGTGTATCTACTTCACATTTACGTGTGTACAAATACACGTAGATAATTACTGGTGACTTGCGTGCACTGTACAATGCAAGTCCCACATTTCACTAGCGGACGTCGGTTTTACGAATACGAATAAAAATGTGCTAATCTTATATTTACTTGCTTATGGTAGTAGTTAATACTACATATAAGTATGCTGAACTGCTAATTCGTAATGAATATATCTGTGTCCGCTGAAAACTATCGTAGCTACACACATGCATAAGGAACTATAATAAATTTATTGAAGAAAAGTAAAAGCGCTATGAAACCGTGTGTTAACCTATTACTTGTTAACGTAATTAATATAATATATCTTCTCAGAATATAGCGCTCAGCAGATATGGGGAATTGTGTAGTACCTTTGTTGCTTATTATTATTATTACATATCTCCTCTCAAATATATCAGTATATTTAGAAACCGTAACATTCGTCCAGTTTATTGTTTATTTATATGTCAAGTATCCATGAATATTTTTTGGTATGTTGACGATACCAGAAGAATAATAAGAGACACGAGGTGGTTGGTATGTGTCAGTCCAGGTGTTCCTTAGCGGTCGACAATATTCCACCGATTCCGTTCAGTAGAATACCTCCAACACCACGGTGACATCAAAACTATATATCTTCGTTGACTTTTACAACATTACTGGAAGGTTACGGAGGTAAGATTACAGAGCAGATCTATTAATGAGCCGGAAATTCAAGTACTAGTAATATTAGTGTTCGTGGCATTGAGCTTCGGCTCTACCGGGACAGAGTGGACTCCATGTCCTTTGTCTATAGTTTGATGATTTTAAGCTTCGGCTCTACCGGGACAAAGTGGACTCCACACACAATATAGACAGTTTTGTCTTCAGCATGAATGGATTGGTTATACCGAGATAGTACCACTGTCGTAAAGAAAACCGGCGTGAAATGGCAGCTCCTATTGTGTTTCAGACGGTGAATTCCGGAGGCCAAAATCCCCTTCTCTTTCCATGGCATTTTCCAAGACGGCAACGTATCCATGATTCTTCTGGTATTGCGGGTGGTTATAGTCTATTGGTCTTATTCATAATGAGTTATCGGAGCTTTATAAGGCCGTTATAAGATGATTGTTAAAAATTGTTATTCATAATCGTTCAATAACGCTAAAACGCTCATTAACTCTCCTATAAAGTGTCACTAATTTATAGAAGCTATAACCCTTCTATAAACCTATTTTAAACGTTCGATAGTGAAAAACATGGCCGACATCGGTCAACTGTTTCATATTTGACGTTTATTTTTACGTCTACTGACATTTTTTTTTAATTTATTACTTTTACTTTAGTTATAACGGCTTCGCACTATTATACATTTCGCCAATGACAAGTTCTATATTATATATTTTCAACTCTTCCCAAGAACGACGAAATAGCGGCGCAGCGGCGCGGCGTGGTCGATTGGAAGGTCTTGTTGAATTTTATAAAATCTTGCGAAAGCCTTCCTCTGCGCAAGGGAAACGGTTCCGGGGGATCCTGAGTGTGCTCTGGATTGCTGCCGGAACCACCCCCGCGCTCTCCTCCATCTCAGGGTCGCATTGTAGAATGTGATACGCAGCCACGACCCCAGGCGGCTCCAGTTAGTCGCCTCTTACGACAGGCAGAGAATATCATGGTGTAATTTTACAAAAGCCTCCAATCTACAGGGCTGGAGCAACCTACCACCTAGTAAACATAGTACATTTGTATGGGCAGCCTACATTACGATATGGTCAAACGTCGATAAACAAATCATTAAACGTTGAAAATTTTAATGATATTATGATGATGATGATGAGGGACCTACCATCTAGTAAAAGTAAAGTAAATCGTAACGCATATTTTTCGTTTGAGAAATATTTTTAATTGTTCAATTATACAAACTATACAATTCTTTGAAAAACCTTCGCGTAGAAAACTATCGGTAGAGATTCAAACCGTTTTCTTTGGATTACCAGGAATTTCGCAAGCGATACCGTTTTACCAAACAAAAGTAGTTTTTACTTCTGTCTTCTTTGCTGTAATCATCTTAAATATTTTTTAAAAGCACACGTCCGTGTGGTCGTGTTTGTTTACCTTTCTTGACATTTGACATTGATGAGATGCCAATTTTCTTTTTAATTAGTTTGTTTCCAGTCTTTCCAGAGACAACCCATACTAAAATCATTCAATCAATCAATCTTTTTCTGTAAACTGGCAACTTTGTGTATGATAAACCTATTTTAGTTATCGGAGCTTTATGAAACGATTATGAATAAAGAATTTTATTGAACGTTCTATAGGCTTAAAATACGTTTTAACTAATAAAGGTTTATACCTTCGATAAGCGTTTTATTATGAATAAGACCCTATGTATTTATTTGCATAAATTTTACTTGTATATATTATTACATAATATTTTCCCGTGTAAAGGTAAAATTATTCATTTGAATGCTTAAAGCGTTTTTACAGTAAAATCATGTGTATATATACAACGTGTTACAGAAAGGTGTGGTCATATTTTAGGGTCATTACATACACTGTACAATTAGTACTTATGTACCGGATCTTTTCAAAACCAAGACATCCGAAAATTTCACGTAAAATTTAATCACTCGTTTATTAAGATCGATCAGATTGATGACATCACTATTAATTGTTATGAACGATACTCACTTTTTAATAAACTTGAATAATATGCACGTAATTCTACGGACATACGTACGTAACTTGTAATTTAAACACAAATTAACACTTGAAAGAGATTGTGTGTTGAAGACAAATAGGTACCATCCTTTAGAAGCATGTTAAAGACTTCCATCTATGAATTTGGCTTATTACTGTCGACGATCCTCTTAAAAACTTTTATCAGTTACACCAATACATAATACTTATTTTTAGTCAATTACAACATATTTTTTTAACTCGTAATCATACTTCATAAAATCAGAACTTGCCGAACTGACTGCGTCAAATAAATATTGACATATTTTGACAACTGTTTAATGTTTTTTAATTATAAAATGATTAAATGAAAGGAGGTATATAGTATCATTGTTTATCATTTAGTGTTGTCCAAAATTGAAAGACGATATCGACATGTTACTCATTCGATAAAAAAGAAAATTTTATAATTATTGTACTAGCAATGCAATCGGATTTGGTACTATGGGAGATAAATACTTATACCCTACACTATACATTGCTTAAATTTGCCCGCCCCTTTCTATAACACGTTGTATATGTATTTGAAGCACATTGAAGTCTGTGAAATTACTGGGCATTATGAGCCATACTGAGCGCTTAACAAACAAAGTATATGTAGAGGCGTCGACACCGGGTTAGAGACGACTCCGCATATTCATTTACTGATTTCAGACTATACACATACCAAACCATGAGCAAGGAGTGCCTTATTAACCGACTTCAAAAAAGGAGAAGGTAGGTAAATCGATTTATCTGCCCATTGTGGACCGATTTTGTTGGAAAAAGTTTCACTCGATAGAGTTTAGCTGCGATGTGGGCCCATATAAATTTGGTTCAGATTTGATAACGGAGTACGGAGCAAAAAAATAAAACTCCTCAACGGACAACTCACAGTATACTCGTCGCGATTGTGTTTTTACAAACTTAGAAGCCAACTTCAAAATAAAACACTGAAAAGTCAAAAATAGCAAGTTCTATCTATTCTACTATATTTGGAGTCGGTGCAATTTTATTTGAGAGGTAACGACACAAGCACC
Source organism: Mimas tiliae (assembly GCA_905332985.1). Taxonomy (NCBI): domain Eukaryota; kingdom Metazoa; phylum Arthropoda; class Insecta; order Lepidoptera; family Sphingidae; genus Mimas; species Mimas tiliae. The sequence goes on from HG995241.1 coordinate 9,835,584, forward strand.
GACTCTAAAGATATGAGAATAGATGGAATTTGTTATTTTTGACGTTTTAGTGTTGTATTTTGAAGTGGGCTTCTAAGTTTTCTTAAACATAATTTTATTTTGATCTTGCTCTATCTTAAAATTGGCCTCGGAGCGGCACTACTGTAGATATATGTAATATGTATACATACATACTTACGCCTGTAATACCCGAAGGGGTAGGCAGAGGTGTAACCAGTACACCCACATTCCGCCAAGCGTATCTCCGTCCCACGATGTGATAGGGGGCGAGCCTATCGTCATACCGGGCACAAATTCCAGACTCCGGGCTGATACTGAGCATTTCGTAATAGAAAAACCCAATACCACTTTACCCGACCCGGGGATCGAACCCGAGACTTCAGCGTTGGCCTCAATCGTAACGCGTACGCATTAGAACTGCGCCACCGAGGCATAATATGTATACAATACGCGCAAGTCCGTAAGTCTCTCGTATTTTATGATACCTACGATACAGGTTAACTCAGTGTAGCGTCAGGATTGTGGGTGTAAGTGTTGGATGTATTTATATTTTTTTGTTTTATAGCATAGGCAGGCAAACGAGCAAGTGGATCACCTAAAATACGAGAAGAATCATAAGCGCGTGGCCGACCTTAAGGAAAAGGGGTTTTTTTTTCTTTTTTTTTTTTATATTCAGGGCTTGGTCGCTGAGCCACCACATCGCCCTGTAAAGGCAACAAAACAAAAATTCTACACAAAAAAGGACATTAGTACCAATGCTTATAAAGGGAAAGGGATAATTGAGGGATTGAGAAGAGAAGGGGGATTTGGGCCTCCGGATATCTCACTCACGTAACGACCCGGTCGAGCCGACAGATCCTTGCTGTAGGCAAAACTGTCTTCAGCGTGGCTCTACCACTCAAATTTCATAATAGAAATACCTAATATCCCTTTTACCTGACCCGGGGATTGAACGCAACGCCTCAGCACAGCAATCGTGCCGCTAACGCACTATAACTGCGCCACTAAAGCAATAGTAGTAGCAATAAAGTTTGTGTAGAGAGAAAATATATGTTTTGTCATATAATTATCTCAATAATAATCTTTATTCATCTCTATCAGTTGTTGGCCAAGGCACAGATTAGTTACTTACAGCACAGATTTGCAATATGAATATTCTTTTGCTACAGCATGAATGAGCCGACTCGGCCGGGCTATTGCCACTGTCTTACAGAAAACCGACGTAAATTAGCTGCTCGCTGTCGCGTTTCATACGGTAGGTGATATTACAGGTACAAATCTCCCCTCCCCTTCTCTAAGTTAGGATCATACCAGTAGGTATGTAAAAATACAACAAGAAGTATCTTGTTGTATTTTTCATCTGTAAAACACAGCTGTAGGTCTGAGAGTAATAACACACTGTAGGTATTTAGTAATATTATTATTCTTTGACAGGATTTGGAAGTTCTCCAACGAAAGGTAGACTGGCTCTCTCAATTTTTGGTTGGTCACGCTTGTGGAGGTGCTGTTTACAATCATTATAATAAATAGAGCTGTTTTGGGAATTCTAACGGTGCAGTCGTCGGTCACATACATCAGTCGCATAATTAAAGTATGGGTCATGTGTTGAGTTTGATAAAAAATAAATAGCAAATAATACCTAAGACGGCTATATGGCCGTCTTAGGTATACTTGTCATTTAGATATCTAAATGACAAGTATCTAGTACTGTATTCTCTTTGGTACTGTAAATAAAAATGACAATATTAATCTTAGATTATACTAATAGTTAAAATAATGGCATTGACAAAGATTTGGCGGGAATTCTGACGGTGCGGTGGCTCTCTTGTTTAATTATTACCTAAAATAGTTTAAAGTTTTATTTGTTGTTTAAAAGTGATGTGGTTTTGTGCAAAAAAACATTAACGACGATGAACAGTGTATGGAAACATTGAAATAAGTGAATTTAGGTGATTTTTGACCAAGGGCACTTATTTCAATGTTTCCATACACTATTCATAATCGTTAATGATTATTGGACAAAACCAAACTACTTTTATACAACAAACACAACTTTAAACCTGTTTAGGAAATAATTAAAACAAGAGAGCCAATGCACTGTCAGAATTCCCGCAACTCCAAAAAAAAAAACACTGACATTTGACACAGTGATGCCAACCGTACGATTTAAATCGTCTATGTACGGTGCCAGCCGTACGATTTAAATCGTCTATGTACGGAGATGTACGGTCTGGTAGAGATGAACTACGATAATATGGCACCCCCCTCCAAAATCTAAAACGTTAGAATGTATTTGTGAAAGTAATTACAAACCACCACCATGACTCACAATGCTTGCCGGCCACACCGGCCTGCTACTGAAGACAAGTACTTACAACTACATACAAATTCTTTCGTACGATGTGACTACACACACTGAAACAATAGTTTGGAGGGGCGCGCCATTTTATCGTAGTTTATCTCTACAATGTACAATCATGTATTAGAAAACGTACGCAAATATACGATCTTTTCAAATCTTATTCTTAATAACAAAATAAAAATATATACTATATTGAGTTAATTTTATTCATATGAAAGATCAATAATAACAGACTTGAACGAGTCAAACTTCTTCTTTGTACTATAATTTTTTAAACTCCTTATCCCACTCGCACCTTAGAATTCCACGCGCAGTGTCGCCGTTTTACATTTATCGATTTCAAGCCATCTGACGAGATGTTGTACAAATTAAATATAAGTATGTAGAAAATATTAAATAGGTACTTCGGCTCTAATCTTGCGCTCATTATTATTATTATTTTTTTTTTTTTTTTTTAGACAAATTAGTGTCCAGATTCTGCCAACCAAGGTCCACAAAATCACTACTTGTTTGTCTAAATACCAAATATTAAATGTTGTACATACTACCCTAATTGTTAAATATTGATTCGACGTTATTAACATACATACATACATAGACTCACGCCTACGTTAATAACGTAAGTATTTAAGACATATAATATTGTTCTATTGAAATTTGAATGCGTACGATTTTTTTTCTATGATTCTTAGGAAAATACGATTTTTTCTAGTGTATGGTACGATCCCTTAACAATAAAGTTGGCAACACTGATTTGACAGCACAAATTTTCATATGTGCTCTCTTCGTAGCTGTTCGTAGCGTTCGTTAATTAGCAAAGAGAATAATTTTAACCACTACGTTGTTATTTAAGTGAATGCTGTCGATTTTTTAAATAGAATATTTTACAACTACATATAAATAAAAAAATTTGGATCAAAATGAGAAACAAGAGTGCCAACGAAGCAAACGATCTAAGTTACATCGGCAGTGACCCTGGTGCCGTGAAACATGGAAACTTCATAAATTACTACTCCTTTCACAACGTAGAACAACGGATAAGTAAATTACATCCAGAAATGTTCCCAAAAATGATTTCCAATGAGATACATTGTTTGGACATTGGTTGTAATACTGGGGAACTTACTAAAGAGTTATTGTCATATTTAAAAATTATTTATCCTAACTCCAATATAAATATATTGGGGATAGATATAGACCCAAGATTAATACAAAGAGCTCAAGTAGCTAATGATATTTCTCATATAACTTATGTTACATCAGACATCATGATTAAAGATGATCGCACAAGCATTCACAAATATTTGCAAAACCATAGTAGAGAAAATTTTGATATTGTATTCTGTTTTTCTGTAACAATGTGGATACATTTAAATAATGGAGATGATGGATTGATGGAATTCTTAAAATATATCAAATCAATGTCTAAAGTAATTATTATTGAGCCTCAACCCTGGAACTGCTATAGAAATGCCCAAAGAAGAGTTAAGAAATCAGGGGGTTCTTTTGAGCATTATGAAAAGCTTAAAATAAGAAGTGATGTTGATAAAACAATTGAAAATATTTTATCAGGAGTACAACACATTAAAGTCTATGAGTCCCCCAGTTCCTCGTGGAACAGAAAAACACAAAGTTTTGTGTCAACCTCATGACAGGAATAAAAATCAACTATATTATAATAAAATCTATTCACCAGCTAAATACATTAACAAATAAATTCTTAAGATAAAAGTATAAAACAGTATTGACTGAAAAATATTTAAGAAATGCTCAAAGTATGTTGAAGGCATACTGCCTAAGTTGCAACTTCTTCAGTGCTAGATTCAAATTCTAACTTGACATCCCCACCCAAGCCATCCACATCCATTTCAGATTCTTGAGCATTCAGCATGTTGAGTGTCACCTGAAAATATATTTTTGTTTGATATGTTCAAATACTGTCTTTTTTTATTCTACACTCCTGTTTCACCACTTCGAAGTAAATGCTACTTACTAAATAAAATATGACATTCCAATACAAAACTAACATAAACACTGGAAGAAAACAAGCCCCTGAATTTGACTAACTGGATCTTCTCAGAGTTGGGCCATGCTGCGTTGAGTGGTAAAGTAAGCCCAATGAGTTTGTTTCGCCGGGTCTTCTCAAGCTGGGGTGTTTTGGATCTGGTGTTAGTTTTAAAACACACACCGTTTCAGTAAATGCCTGTAGTCCATATCTACTCATAATATTTAATAATTCTGGACGTTTTTATAATACAAATATTGTTACTAATATAAAATTAAAAATTAAAAGACAAATAAATAATTAAGTGTAATTGCCTAGTGTATTTTGACGATGCTATGTATGTTATGTATACATTAGTTGATGTGATTTCTATAGATAAGTTTCTTTATTTTGTACTGACTTCTCATAAGCGCTATTTTAATTGCCTATTTAATTAATAAACCATTTCATTTCGAAAGATGCCTACTAGGTACTTTTAAAAATATCTGTTCTATGTATAATTAAATTGAGATATTATTTTAATTTCCTCTGCATGTCCATCCATTCAATGTCACTCAAGTTATTCAGCTTTTTTGTGACATTTAGCTGACATCTAACTGTGGTAACATAGAGATTGGACCAAATCAGAGTATGGATGCCCATTGCCCTGTGAAGTTTTATCAGTCAGCGTGGTCATAGACACAGTAGAAAAGCAAAGACTGCTATCTCAGTACTTAGATCTGAACTCACTTAAAACTAATAATGTTCGCCGGTACCTAGTAGTTCCACTATACACTTTAGATGGCGTTAATAAACTAGCTGAATTGTAATGATATACCCGTCTTACTAGTGCCATCTATCAATCAATCGATAAAACTGTTGTAGATGACCCGACTACTAGTGCCATCTATCGAACAGTGAAAAACTTGTAGGTGATGGCATAATTAGTGTAAATGCGTTTTAGGCATATGCGGGCAGTTGGTGTATAAAACACTAATACAATTTTGTCGTCTAAGTTAAAAGTAGTTTAGCGTATTGGTTTTGGAGTTTACGCGCCGCCTCTTGATGCTCGGGTTCAAATCCAGCATCAAATTCTAATTTATAATTTTGTTTTGGAATTTTCTAGGTAGTTAGGTACCTTACTAAATTAAGTTAGGGAATATTTAAATATTATTTAAACCGAAACAAAGTCGTATGATTTTAATTCAGTGATTCGGCCATGTTCAACGTAGAACGTTAAAAAAATTGTATATAGCTTCGAGAATCTTTGTATAGGATGACATAGACAAGAATTTAATTTGTATATGGTAGATAAAGATTATAAGAAGACTTGGGAAATACGTAGAGCGATGATGATGATCCATTAAAACGCATTTGCGTCGCCAACTTTTTATGTAATGTAGTTGTACAACAACGCGTAAGGTTTACTGGTAATTCTATGGTAGAATTATCTAAACGTCAGTGTATTTTTATGGCATAATAGCTCTTATTAATAATACATTAAGTCTCAAATTTGAAGGGCAGGTCGAGTGTAAATAACGTAGATTGAGTGTCAATAAGGTTGAATTCTGCTTGTCAAATCAGCTCAGTAGGCCAATTTTTCAAGCCTCAAATCTGAATAATAAAATGGACGCTACGCGATGCAATGTTTTTAATGATGTAGGTAGGTAGGTACTCATATCTTGATTGCAAGCACACAGCTCAAGCGACGCAATAATTAAAATACGTGAGGTACCTATTTATGCGCGATGCGTAAGATAGAGACAGCATGCAATTGGCGCGTGTATGGCCGACGCCGGCTAGCGGATATTTTATAGGAGTTTTATTTTCGTCTTTATGATTTTCAAATCGATGATTTGGGATGATATGTCTGCCTCGGTGGCGCAGTTGTAATGGGTACGTGTTATCATTGAGGTTAACGCTGCGGTCCGGGTTCAATCCCCGGGTCGGGTAAAGTGGTATTGGGCTTTTCTAAAATGCTCCGTAGCAGCGTGCCCGGTATGGCGATAGGCTCGGCACCTATCACATCGTGTGACGGAAATACGCTCGAAATGTGGGTGTACTGGTTACACCTCTGCCTACACCTTCGGGGATTACAGGCGTGAGTGCGTATCATTTGCAAAGTTTCAATAATACAATTGACGCTTTGGTCTGGTGTGTGCGTGCGTGTGTGTGTCTGTCTGTATACAAAATTGAACTCCCCTCCCCAAGCTCCCCTTTTGTGATTGGTATCAAATTTGGTCATCTGACCAAATTTCATGATCCTAGCTTTAGAAGTTTTAATTGATTAGTGATTGAGGGAGTGATGTTTCCATCAAAATAAGATGAGAAGAAACGTAAATCAAGCCAAAAAATTACCCCACCAAAACTCTGTGCAAGGGGGCGGGGCTATAAATGTCTGTACATAATAATCTCTAGTTGACACTTGATACGTCTAATTTTTTGCGCGGTGCAGAACGTTCGGTGAAGAATTTCTCGATCTAGAAATTTAATATTCAGACCTTAGAATAAAAAGGCAATTTAGACATTAACTTTATGGAATAAAGTTGATTTTGAACGTTCATTAATGTTTGTTGCGTGTATGGGTGTTACGTGTGATTTTATCTTTGCATGTGTAAGTGGAGCCGTATTTTTTATCAGATTCATATGAGAGTTATCGTTCGATGTATCGCATTTATTTAAAGATTTTCTATTTATCTATGTTTAAAGGTATAATAATAGGTCTTTACATATGCAATTGCCGTTCAAACCGGTGGGCGCGGCGAAGCATATTTAGGTGTATTTCATAAAAAAAACTACCATTTTATGAAGTACAGTAAAAGCTCCTTAATCGCGCTTCCTTCATTCGCGTTTTCACTATTCACGGATTAAAAAAATGCGACCCAATTCCTATATTCGCGGCTAAAGATTTCTTTATTCGTGGATCTAGTCGGTACATCGGTTCATACACATTGATAAAAAGGATTACAATATGTAGGTATCCAAACGAATATCCTTTGTAAACGCGTCGTCAAATGGACTAATATAAAAGTAAAATAGACCTTATTACAACTATGCCTAAAGTATATTTTTAAATGATATCGCCGTGTATTCCGCCTTTGACCCAAGCTAGCCGCGATTTTGAGATTGTAAACAAACAGAATGAAATCAACCTTATTACTCAATTTATAAAGTATTTTTTGTACACCTCGTGCTACTCCCTCGGGGATTAGAGGCGTGAGTGCGTATGTATTAAAGTATTTTTTAAATTTTATATTTTTAAGAGTTACAAAATTCTTTAAACCATTGTCTAAGTCTGAAGATAATAATTAATCAATATGGTCTTCAATTAAATTCATACGCACTCACACTCACGCCTGTAATTACCGAAGGGGTAGGCAGAGGTGTAACGAGTACACCCACATTTCGCCGAGCGTATTTCCATCCCTTATGTGATAGGGGGCGAGCCTATCGCCATACCGGGCACAAATTCCAGACTCCGGGTTGACACTGAGCTTTTCGTAATAGGAAAACCCAATATTACGTTTACCCGACCCGGGGATCGAACCCGAGACCTCAGCGTCAGCCTGAGTCGTAACGCGTACGCATTACAACTGCGCCACCGAGGCAGTCATTTTACTTTATTGTCACAATTTTTTTATTATCCTCAATTTACAATTTATTTTATTTTCCATAACATTTCTTTTATGTGATTTACAATAGTCGTAAATTTTGATTACAAGAAGATAAGTGTACATTTTCAAATGTGCGCCATCTACCGGACTTAAGGATACTAAATTGTGCTCTAGGTTGGTTCATGTTCAACGAATCAAATCATAAAATTACCTGTTTATCAAATTGCTATTTTCGGAAGGGATTTAATGAAAATGTTGTATTTTGATTCGCAAAATAAATAAATTAATGAACCAGAACAACAAAATGCGATATTTCTTAATTTCAGGATAAATATATTTCTAGTGAGCCGAGTAACGCCATCTAGTAACGTTGTTTTAAGCCCACGGGTCGTTCTTCGTAATCAGCAAACTTTCCTTTGTATTATGTATCTTTGGCGTGGTTGACTAAAGTCTAATCCTCATTATTCAAGGAAGCCTGTGCCCAGTAGTAGCCAATGGGCTCTATGTTATACAAGGCAGGTATTAATTGTTATGCCCCATGCCCAAGATATTGTTTTGATTTAGGCATGCAAAGTAGGAATTTATATTCATGGTTTCACCTGTTGTGACACAGGATTATGCATATGTTGAGTCTGTGCCATTGATGCAGAACCAGCAGATGCCCTGTCTTCAGCCAATTTCCTCTTAACCGGAGCCTTATGTTGCACACTGGAAATGCAACACATCTGAATAAGATTTTGTTAACACTAATTTGTTGATAGGTACTTATTGATTAAAAATATGTGTACATATTAGCATTTTCACTAAAGTCACATACATAATCACTAAAATTTTAATATACTTTTACAGAATAACTAACAAAAAAGCAAAACTTTTGATGATAAGATTACTGCCACACACATCCACAATACAACAAATTAACTTCCATCTTTGGAAGTCCTTAAATTATATTTGTTGGGTAGCATTGCCAGCAGATCTTGGATCCACAAAGCTGCTGGATGGGGGAGAAAACTTTGTGCAAGTTGCAATATTTAGGACCTCTCCATTAATCCTATAATTATACACCCTAATTCAAATGAAAGAAAATATGGTAACAAAATTTATTTTGTGACAAAAACATTCTCCATAATGTGGCAATGCAATGCAACAGCAGAATAAGCTTGGTAATTGAAAACTGTTCTTGCTACCTCACAATGTCTTTATTTCTGTCAATTCTATAACACTTCTAAGTTCACATTTGAAACAGGGTAAGCATAACTATTATTTAAGTTGATTTAAATACATAATAGTGATCATCTATTTAATATTAGTCAAAAACGATGAATAGGTATATGTTAAGTATATGATTATTTTTACAGTCCTAAAAGAAAAATATGTTAAATTTACTAATATGGTCAAAGATTAATAATTACCCAGGAGTTGATTCGGCAATTGGATGAAGTAGCATAGTCATTTCTGCTAGCTTGTTAAAAGCCGCACCCGCCTCAGTAAAAATTTCGCCAACCTGTAAAATATAAAACAAACACTAACTATTGCGCTATATAACAAAATATACTCAAACTTCCTAGATTTTATTATTATCCTAGAAAATTAAAACTGCTCAATATAAACATTGTATGTATCGACATACTTTTGCCGCTGAATTATTCATAACGCTGCTTTAATAAATTAAATACTTTGTAGTTTGTACTATGTACTCTTTCTCGTTTGTTTGTAAATAATGCAATGATGCAAATGCAAAAACCAAATGACATGACTGCTGCCAGTTGCCACCAATCACAACCAAAGATCACAACTGATAGTGCAACTGATCACGACTAGGGAGTTTTGGTATTCTCCCTCTACGGAGTTTTGGCAGGAATTCTGACTGCGGTGGCTCTCTTGTTATATTTATTTCCAAAACTAGTTTAAAGTGTTTGTTGTTTAAAGTGGTTTAGTTTTGTGCAATAAACATTAACGGTGATGAATAGTGTATGGAAACATTGAAATAAGTGAATTTAGGTGATTTTTGACCAAGGGTATTGATCGATCTTGTGCGTTCGATCCGCTTGAAGAAAGTTGTCTGAGAAGCATCATGCTGATAGGAATTAACAGCAAAACTCCAGCAAGATCTTGAAATCGGTCACACCCGTGTTTCATCGTTCTTGGAAAATAAGAAAATAATATAACTAATGACTCGGCAGCATAATCTCTGATGTTAGCCGGTTCCTTACGGTACTAACAAAAAAAAGTTTGTTGTAGAGATGTGAATCGATTACAAATTTGACCTGTTTTTAACGATTATTTTCCACTACTCCACTTGCACTGCAATCTTAGATGATTCCTTTTTAATCTGTTGCATCAATTCGAAATATTATTGTACCTTCTACAAGACGATAAAATATGTAATCGAAATAAATAATTGGAAGGTATCTTGATTTACAAAACCATTTCAAAACACCGCGCCGCGCCACCACGAAATTCGTCTTTTCGTATAGCCGGTGACGCACGTCGCGCGCTGACTATGGCGAGTGTGTATTAATTAATATTTTAGTCTATATTCGTATTCTATAGCCTTTTATATCCTATAGTCGAATGTCATATGTCGAAACATTTTACGCAACTGGTTTTGCCCATAAATAAAGCGTGAAAGTACAGACGCCACGTCGTGGCCGCTTGCTGATCATGCCGATTGAGGGGTTAATTAAATTACATACATTTCGTAATTTGATGAAAATTATACGGTCTTTCTAAATAAAATTTTTAGCAAAAACTGGTTTCTACAGATTTTCTCTAAAACTGGTTCACATCACTAGTCTGTTGATGTTTTTCAAGTTGTACTGTTTTGATGCGTACTATTTCGTATGTAAATTTCATTAATAGTAAAATTAACTATGATGTTTAGACCATCACATCCAAGAGTAATGAATTATCGCCCTAGGGTTCATCCACAACAGGATTTTCAGTGGCGATCACATCTTGGACCACGTGACTTTCATGGAAAAAATCTTTTCCGTCCTAGACCGCCACATATAACAGAAAATAACATTCTTGAACATTGGTGTGAAACATGCGATAGAGGTTTCCCTACTGCTAAACATTTAGATGAACACAAATTACAACATCAGGTAATTATTGGAATGTTCAGAGTTTAGACATATTAGCATCCTTATTAGACCCCCGGCGTGCTATTACAGGAAGGGTTTCAGCTTGTTTCTTTTGGAAGTTCTGGAACCCTTCCATAGTGCAGATGAAGAAAACCATGGCGTTGAAACTCGTAAAAATCTGGAATTCCCTGTCGATTCTTATGGTGGGTGAGGACCCCAGGGGATTTCACCATGTATAAAAGCGTTGTTATAATAGTTCTGATTTCCCGACCTTAAAACACCTACACACAATGTTTGTGTAATATTTTATGCATTCACTCTTAGTCATTTGATTGTGTTGGAGCTTTGTAAAGTTGGATTGTGTTATGCAGAAATGGTCCAACCAATAGAGCCAGTTGTGGATTAGATCATTTCTGCACAACACAGTCCAGTTATTGATCACATGTGCATGAAAGATAGATAAAAAAATGCATGCCACTTATGAGTGATCAGTTGTTAAATGTCATGAAAATGTCTTGAATTCCAGAAATGCAATATAGATGGTTGTCAATTTGTTGCTCACCCAAAAGTGATTACAAAACATATTCAAATGCAGCATTCATCAGGGTTGTACAAAAAAATATCAAAACTTAACAACCCTGAAGAAATAAATAAATGGATAGAAGAAAGAAAAAAGAACTTCCCCACCAGATCCAACATAGAAAAGAAGACAGCAGAGTTAAAGGAGAAAATAGAGAGGGGTGAAAAAATGGGATTAAAACAAGGACAGAGGTTTAGGGAGTCTAAACCAGGTAGTTAATTCCTTTTCTAAAATCTCAACTTACATTTTAAATTTTATTGGGTATTTGTCAGGTCGCATAGGAGGCATAGTATCTGGATATGGAATGAACTGGCGGAACAATTAGTTAAAACTTTTCTGGACTTTGGTGAGTGGTAGAGCCCCACTGTAGATACTTTTGTCTACAACACAAATGGACCAGGTTGTTACCACTGTCTCATAGAAAATTGACGCAAAGTAGCTGCTTGCTGCTGTGTTAATACCATGAGTGAGATATCTGGAGGCCTAAACCCCTCTAACCTTCCCAGCCCCTGATTTACGATTTTTTTAAACCATGGCAAAATCTTGATAGTAGCTCCCCTCTCTGGAGTGAGCTTGAAGCTTGAAGCTTGAAGTTATTTATCGTGAACACTGGAGCGTTTGAGATAAATAACTTAAAAAAAGTCACAAATATAAATTTGTACTTTTCACTTGTGGTGAGGGCCTATGTGGCCCGTATGCTAGGCGCTTTGTGGAGCAAGTTTTTAATTTTTAATGGTATTATATTATAATTTTGGTGCCCCCTGAAACTGCCGCCCGGGGCAGGTGCCCCAGTTTGCCCCTTCCTAGATCCAGGCCTGACCCTTCCCAATCCCATAATTACCCCTTTCATTATATCCACCACCATCCACTTGCTCGTTTGGCATTCTATGCAATTAAAAAAAACCTAAACTATTATGTATATGACATTCCTGGTAGTGTATGATTGTCCCAATTTCTTTTTAATAAATTCATAAAAATCTGTATATGTATAGAATTAAGAATTATTTATCATGAGCTGTTTTTATATTCAGTAGTTACAACATTATGACATTACTTGGAACCACATATTGTCAGTAGCTTGTGTACCAAAAGTTATCAAATTATATCCAGCAGTATAGCAACTGATTTTTATTTACTTTTACAAATTTTACGCATGTTATGTATACATTACTGAGCATGTTGACTAGGTCATCCACATATAGATCAAAACATAATTTTGAAGTAAACACAACCACATTATCATATACATATATTGAGATGGACCTTGTAATTAAGCTGGGATACACCAGGCAGAAAGAAAAGTGAAACATATAATGTAATCATTTTAATGTATTTGGAATGATTAGTAGTGATCCTGCTTTAGTTTAATGTTGTCGTTACGTTGCCACTCAATATAACAACCCCTATTGGAATGTTATTGGCATGTGGATCACAATTATATCTAATTCTATTCTTTTCTATATGGTTTAAATCCTATTATTGCAGATAACAAAAGAAAGCTGGACCCGAGTTACAAACGTCACAATGATAAAAACTTCAAAAAGAAAAAAATATGCAATGAAAAAAATGAAACTGAAATTAAAGATAAGCCAACAAATCTAAGAAATACCATCAAATATTTGCCACCTGTAGAAGACAAGATAAGAATTACACCATTTAGCGGTATTCAGGAACTTATGATTAGTACTCAAGTTGAAGATGATGCAAATGAAACTAATGATAATTTATTAATTGAAGATGATGATTGTGAAGTAGTGATCAAAGATTCACAAGGAACTAATACAAGTGAGCCAGTGTTATGTGGCGCATTGCTTACACTTATGGGTCAGTATGGCTCATCAGATGAAGAAGAAAACAGTGAAAGTAATAGTCATCAGGCTTTAACAAAAATAAAAGAGATAAATAAAACTATAGATAAAAGTGACAGCATAGAAAATAAAAAAAAGGATATAGCTCCTACCCCATCAACCAGTTGTGATATTAATACAATAAACGATGATGATGACAATGACAGTGGCCCTGAAGAAGCTAAAGTATTGAAGAATGTTGAAGAAAAAGATAATGAAAGCACTCAAAAAGAAACTGCAAAAAATGTGAAGAAAAAACCAATTGATAAAAGTGATAATAAACACATATATTTTAGAAAACAAAAATCAAAACTTCCCTCTACACTTCTTCAAAAGCTATTATCCAGGGAAATGCAACATGAACGTAATATGATTCTTCAGTGTGTTAGATATATCATAAAAAATAATTATTTTGATAAATAATCAAATTCTTGACCAATTATGTATGTATTCTTTATTATTTATTTTGTAATAAAGTCAGTTCATTACACTGTAGGTGACACCCCAGCCACAAATATTTAATACCTAATATCAAATAATCCACTTATCCACTGTTGTCTACTACTGGTTACAGGTTTTCAAAACCTAAAAGTTTTCGCTAAACTAAAGAAATACCGTCTAAAATATATTTTTTTCATCCGTCAGTCTGAATTCATCCACTGGACATACGCCTTTAGAAGTTCACTCCACCCTTGTCGGTTTTTCGCCATCCGCCAGCCGCCTCCCGTTACGAAATCGGTTCAGCGGGCTCGAAGTTGGCCTGGGATAGACGTGGTCTCAATTCTAGTAGCTGTCGGCCCCAACAGTCATTGGTACGGCGACATATATGGCCAGTCCACTGTCTTTTCAAATTGCTAATTCGGCGGACTATGTCGATTACTTTAGTTCTTTGACGTATTTCCGTATTCCGGATTTTATCCGTCAGAGAGATTCCAAGCATAATAGCTCGTTAAGAGACCTTAAAGAGTCCACGTCTCGGCGCCATACATCATGATCAGGACGCACTGGTCGAAGAGTTTCTCTTTAGGCACTGCGGTATTGACTACGTAAATATGTCGTGGAACTTACAAATGCTGCCCATCTGAAGCAAATCCTTCTGTCCGTCTTGGCGTCGAAGTAGTTTTTTACCTAGTTGGATCATCTGACCTAGGTAGATATATGTATGATCAACCTCAATGCAGACACTTCTCTTCCACCAGCCGTTATCCCACTCGCAGTGGGTTCAGAACAACATGCTTTTATCATGTGTTACGAATGACTTGGCTTGTAGTTTTTACGACCGGCCACCTGCCTAACGGCAACCCTTGAAATGTTTGAGCGAGAATAAATGCTAGAATGAGACAAAATCACAGCTGTTTATCGTTTAGTGTTGTCCAAAGTAGCAAGTCGAATATCGACATGTTGCTCATTCGATAAAAAAGAAAATTATTATTGTTATCCCGGCTACGTGCCAGGGTCAACCTTCCTAATAAGACTCCTCCACTTCGCCCGATCTTGAGCACCCTCCGTATGAGACCTTTGGCTATCATATCTACCTCTAATACGTCAAGCCAGCGCTTTTTGGGCCGTCCATGGCTCAGGCATTTGCGACCTAACGTAACCTGTAGTCTACCACCATAGACGACACTGCTGAATTTTATCCGCCACGTTACGGACTCCAGGTCTGCCATATACGACGTATACGATCTAACTACGTTACACGAACGTGACACATTCACCATAGTATATTCATTTCCGCGACGTGGCTCTCCCTAACATGATGCCCAAGTGCAGGCCACATCTCACCGTACAGGAGTTCGTGGTATGCAAAAGATATAATTCCACACCTCGTGGAAGTAAAGCACTAAGTAGAGTGGTAAGCATAGTTATCCTGCCAAAAATGACGAAGGCGCAGAGTTGACGACTGATCGGTGTCTTCCATCCTGTGGGGCAGTTGGGAGGATTTCACTACGGTGGTCTTTGCTTGTTATAAGTGATGACTTACTCGGGCCCCCAGGATGGTTATCCTTCGTGAGGCTTACTGCGTGTTGGCCGATACTATGCCATGGGAATTGGCAGGCAATTTCCTTACGTCATATTTGTTCTAATGGGTTGAAACTGGCGCCTAGGGAGGTCAAGGCCCAACTAGCCTTGTGAGCAATACTATTTTTTTCATTGACCTTCGAAGGCAGTCGAGTTAAAGGTCCAGCTGATGGTAAGTGGTTACAGTCATCCATAAACATTAAAAACTCCAGGGCACATCCAAGCCGCTGAAAATGTTAAATTTAATTTCGTTCTGTCAATGTCAATTCAAATGAGTGGTAGCGCCACACTGTAAGACAGACAGTCTACAATGTAGGTGTAAATGGGCCGGCTCGACCGCGTCTTATCACTGTCTCACAGAAAACCGGTGCAAAGTTGGCGTACAACGCGCCATAAATTCTAAGTATGTTATGTCTTATATACATCATACAAGGAAAGATTGATGACTACGAAGAAGACCCCGTGGGCTTAAAAAACCTTACTAGATGGCGTTACTCGGCTCACTATAAATATATTTATCCTGAAATTAAGAAATATCGCATTTTGTTGTTCTGGTTAATCATATTTATTTATTTATTTTGAGAATCAAAATACAACATTTTCATTAAATCCCTTCTGAAAATAGCAAATTGATAAACAGGTAATTTTATCATTTGATTAGTTGAACATGAACCAACCTAGACCACAATTTAGTATCCTTAAGTCCGCGAAATGTGGGTGTACTAGTTACACCTCTGCCTACCCCTTCGGGGATTACAGGCGTGAGTGCGTATGTGTATGTATTTTATTAGTTGCTTCTTTGACTAATGAAATATATATTTTTTATGGTTTTATGTTCTGCATTTACGTCGCTGTTCTTTGCTGTTTTGTTTTTATAAATAATCATAGAACTAAGACTATTTTATTTTATTTATTTTATAGTATAGGCCGGCAAACGAGCAAGTGGGTCACCTGATGGTAAGTTATCTCCACCGCCCATGTACACCCACAATACCAAAAGAATCATGGGTGCGTTGCCGACCAGGATAATTAAGGGATTGGGAAGGGGAGGGGGTTTGGGCCTCCGGATATCTCACCGTACGAAACGCAGCAGCAAGCTGCTACTTTTCGCCGGTTTTCTGTGAGACAGTGGCAATGACCCGGACGAGCCGGCCCATACATGCTGTAGACAAGTGTCTACAGCATGTATGGGCTCTACCACTCATAACATGGGATGTGTTTTACTATGAAACAGACCATTCGTGTTATTTTTCGGAAGGCTTACAAGAAAAACGACTCATATTTTTTGTCATTTATTCTTATGTGCATAGGATGTTTCAAGACTGAGCAGCCGCGGCGGGGGGCGCCACGGTGGCTGCAGCCTCTTCACGGATACGGTCCTTTTTGAGGGTACCCATGAATGCAGCCTTATCAGCCGGCGTCTGGAAGCGACCATGACCGAACTTTGAAGCAGTATCGATAAACTTCAGGTTGATCTTCTCCAGGGCGGCCCTCTTCGTGTGCACGCGTAGGGACTGAAACAGTTAATATTGTGAATAATTTGGTACTAAAACATTATTTAGTATTCTGTATGAATGATTATTCTTACCTTCCTTAGAGTAATGATGCGCTTCTTAGGTCCCATACAGCAACCCTTGATCATAACGAAGTCATTGTTGACCTCACCATAATGCGGGAAACCACCCATGGGGGTGATGGACTTCTCAGACAAGTCGTATTCAGTACAGGCATTGTTCTTGATCACCTTACCATCCTTAGTGTGGATGCCTGTGTGAAAAAAAATGAATGAAATGGGAAACTTTGTAACTCCAATGACACAAAATAACTGGGTTGACCTGAAACGAGTTAAACCAATGTCAAAGACATTCTTTTGAGAGACTAAAGTAACCGTTGTAGAGAGTGGACAAGTGACTATCAATTATTTTAAATCATTGTACAATACTATAAAAATGGCATTTATACATCTCAATGTACCTTGTCCAATGCGGTAAATTTTCTTGTTCATTTCAGTCCTGTGATGGTAGCCCTTCTGACCAGCACGGGCCACTGTGAATGACACTCTAGAAGGATGCCACGCTCCAATACAAGCAACCTTGCGGAGACCCTTGTGTGTCTTGCGAGGCAGCTTCTTTGTGTGCCAACGAGATGTCACACCTGTAAAACAAATGGATAGGAATTATAATGAAATCAACAAGTCCTTTGAAATTGCTTGTTTAAATATTTCTTTCCAATTGACATTTTGATATAATAATAATAAGCCTTTTGTTTTCTGTTAGTTTGTATGTTAAAGTAATCTCTTTAATACATCATGCCTCTTGGCAAAGGCCTCCTCTAGCTGCATTGTAGTCTATCACGAGCCACTCTCCTCCAGTTAGGACCTGCTGTCAGTTGCTAATCCTCCCATCCCATCCGGAAATTGCCCTATATTACATTCTTATAATTCTCTTAAATTGATTTCTAAAGAGTCCAATTAAACCTAGGAGTTTGTTTTGGCATTCCTTCTCATTGTTTGTTAGGAAATGCTGATGTAGTTAGCTTAAAACATATTGGAAACAATTTGATAACAATAAAATTGCTAAATATAATATATTTACCTTTATATCCTTTACCCTTAGTAACACCAATGCAGTCAATCATCTCATCCTGAGCAAAAACAGACTCTACAGGGATGGGTTTCTCAAGGTGTTCCCTAGCCCATTTAACCTTATCTTCAATGGTTCCACCATTGACCTGGATCTCCATAATGTGGGCCTTCTTCTGACGTTGCTTAAGCAGCTTCATTTGAGTGTGTGCAATAATTCTCACAACACTACAGTAGCGGATCATCTTTTTGAAATCCTTTTCAATAGACTTGCGTCCAAGCTCATCCTGCCACTTCTTACTGGCTTTTGTGAAAGCCTTCTTCTTGCATTTGTACCTGATTAAAGCATAAGTCAGTCCGGCTGCTGCAAGAAAAGCCCAGCAGTCTCATCGTTGAGCGGAGACCACTAGGGAAACATATGCACCAAGCAATATGCTCTAGGCATAAATTGTATTAAGCTCTCATCCTATGAGTGGAGAGCTAAAGATTAAAATTAATATGAATTATGATTAGATAGAACAGCATACATATTACACAAAGTATTATATGATACAATTTTAGAATTACGATATATATATTTTTTCCTAGCATAACAAACAACAGAAGGCCAATTATCGTAATTTTAAACATTCAAAATATCATTCCGATCTAATCTCAGTGTCAAGAAAGTTTTACCAATGCTAGAAATTAGCTATTTGACAAATTTACAAATGAAAATAAATTATTGAGACACTAGCAAAGTTATGTGGCCACTTGTGTAATGAACTGATACCAATTATTTTGCTAGGATTTCACAGATACACATACCAGTTCTTGTAGAATCTACGGCGACAATCCTCAGACATGTGTTCAGCCCAGACAGTGAGCAGGGCACGGAGACCATGTGGGGTTTCAATGTAGCCAACAACACCAACGCACACCATGGGAGGAGTCTCGATGATTGTAACAGCCTCCACAATCTCCTTCTTGTTTATCTCTAAATTAAATACATTTTACAGTGATTAGCATGAAAGTATTAGAAAGTAAATCTAGAAACCCGTGCATGTTTTGGTAAATATACTATGGGCTTTTAATTATAAAGGTTGTACAAGCACTGATTAGTTACAATAATTTTGTCTTTCTTTGTCAACGCCCTTTATAACGTTGCTAAAATAGTTTTTACACTAACAATACTTCGACTAACATATTATACGTAAGGCCCAATGATTTACATATAATAAAAACGATTTTAACATAGGTAATACTCACTTGAACCAGGACGGTCGGGTTCACGAACCACGTGGGTCATACCGGCTTTATAACCGATGAACGCCGTGAGATGCACCGGCTTGCTGGGCTCATCCTTGGGGAAAGCCTTCACCTTGCCACGATGGCGACGGGACCTCTTCTTGGGGTAGAATCCCATCGACCCATGGCGAGGCGCAGAGAACTTCCTGTGCGACTATAAGAACACATGTGTTATCAAAACTGTCACAAACTTCATTAATTATAGAGTCGACTATTGATTCATCAGTCCGCCCTAGTAAAATCTTCACAAGAACTCAGGTTCTAACCGTATAATTATAAAATAGGTAATCATCATTTGATTTTCACATATGGCATGAATTGAAACTAAATTAACTTTACGCGAAATACGTAGTAAAATAATATATTAAGTAGTTTAATTACCATTACAATTTAATAATTATTACTCAACATAATACAAAAGTCATGAGATTTCAAAAATAATTCCAGATTAGCAGAAGACAAGTGAACTAACCATGTTCGAAGACAGCCGCAACAAAAATGGCAGAGTCAAAGTTGTTGACGAGTCGCTACTCCCGAGCAGATATTGCCAGATTACCGTCTCCCATTCCCTCCAGTCTGACGTAGATTCCCCCATTTTTTTAAAATTATATATTTAAAAATGTGTTTCCCTCAATTGCTGTCAATGTGTGCAACAGTCACATCACGTCTTTGCTCTCCAAGGTGATGAAGATTTTAGAAGTTATTATTGCCAAACTCCTGGCAGTCTTGTAGTACCTTGAGGAGAACCAGCTGATTAAAGATCGCAATATGGTTTTCATCACGGGTGGTCAGGCTTACAGATGGGCTGAAGCTGTAAAGAGTAAGAGCGACTTGACATCGTAGGCCTTCGGTAGGGTCTAGCCTATGCCAGTCCATATCCCTTGGAGCTAGGCAGAAATTATTGAGCGCCACAAGCTATACGTATCCTGACGTATACTTCTTCCACATTCATATATTTCCGTCGGTGGACCGTGGAGGGTACTCGCGACGTGCTCTTTTCGGAGATAATTTTTTTATGGCCAAGGCTGGCAAACGAGCAAGTGGGTCACCTAATGGTTAGTGATCTCTACCAATCATTCATATCGAAAAAGCACGCTTTCAATCAAAAATTGTCACGTCAAAATATCAGCATTTTTAAAAAAAGTCGGTGGGCTTTTTGTTCGTTGAATTAACGGTTGAAATATAAATCTAAGGTTGAAATCATTGTAATAACAAACAACAAAAGTGTTGTTAGGTCGTTGGTTGAAATCTTTACTTTCTGATGGTGTAAAAAAAATATACATTACTAATTTTATTATGGGAAATTTTCTCAGAAAGTGCACTGCAGTATTTTAGATTGTAAAAGCTTCAGTGTGCGGTAAGAAGAAAATAGAACCTTTCACCGGTATGTGGCGTATTTCATCCTATTCAGTTGATAAAGTATTCTCAGTCAACGGGTGCAATATTGTCAGTGATGCAGATTGGGGGGATCCTCCAAATTCGGGGAGGATTCCCCCTATTTGGGGTTACAAAATCCTTGGGGGGATTTCGAAGGGGGAAAATTGTTGTGGGAGTTAATTGGGGGTTTTAGTTCCCAAATAAAATTTCGTAATACATCTCCTCGCCTCATCGCCTAAAACGCAGGGACCTATTTGGATGCGGTTTTTTATGTTAGCAAGGTAATAAGAAATTCTTATTAATGATAATATAATATCTTGTATTTACCCTTTTGAGGTAAATGTTTTACCAGATACGAATTCATTTTTTACTTTTTAATCACTATATATTTTTGCCCGCGGTATAGTACAGGAGCCCAATCGTGGTTAACCACCTCGAGAGGCTGCCTCACCATGCCGCGCTTAATCTTGGGTAGGTCCGTCGTGCCGGTTGGTGACCGGATGTGGGGTCCCGGCGGCCTATTCCGGGAGGGTACGGGGGCCCTTCCGTCCGGCGAGTCAGTCTGCCTCTTTTCGGCTATTATGTGACTCTGTACCCGTCACGGTCATTAGTCTGCCATGTCGCAAGCCACTCGATTTGCTTCTTCCCCCTTCTTTTCCTTTTTCACATGACTTCAAGAGAACTTCAAGCGAAAAGCTGGGGTATGTTTGTATGTCCGGTCGGATGTCTGCTGTCGCCGTCTGCGCTGCATGGAGGATCCTTCCCTTTCCACACTGTGGGTACGCGTGGATCTCGGCACGCAGAGCCGAATCTATGCGTGCCTTTACAGATCCCATGACGGGGATGACGAGACAACTCGGCTGTTTAACTACATCAGCCAGGCGGTAGATGACGCGCAGGAGCAGTATCCGACAGCGGAACTGGTGGTTTTGGGGGACTTCAACGCACACCATGAGTTGTGGCTGGGTTCCTCCAAGACTGAACATGCTGGACGTGCTGCCCATGCATTCTCTCTGACTCATGACTTGTCGCAACTGGTGCATCAGCCCACTAGGATCCCTGATGTGGTAGGTCATGCGCCTTCACTGCTGGACCTTCTGCTGACGAGTCATCCAGCTGGGTACAATGTGACGGTAAGCGCCCCCTTGGGTACTTCTGATCATTGCCTGGTTGGATCGTCGGTGCCTCGTGCTTTGCCTCCACTTCCCGTGAGGGTAAAGCGCAGGATCTGGCACTACTCGACAGCAGATTGGGATGGTATGCGCGAATATTTGGCAGCCATCCCTTGGCGGCAGCGCTGCTTTGAGGGCACTGATCCTTCTGCGAGTGCCGATGCTATTGCCGACGAGATCCGATTAGGAATGGAATACTACACCCCTTCCTCGGAGGTCGTCGGAAGTGGCCGAGGACGCTCCTGGTTCAATCGCGAATGCGCTAAATGAAATGAAATGAAATAGTTTTATTAATCATGTAATAGTTTTATTAATTATGTTCATTAAATCGGGAAAAATACCGTCATTTACACAACAGTTAAAAATATCTGCTAAAATGGGAGCAATATTTACTATAATAGCTTCTATAGCTTTAACAGATAGCCCCCACAAATCTTCAGTACCTTTTATTTTAAGTTTTTTAAATGCTTTGATTATTTCACAATGAGATACCATATCAAAGTTAAAATTAAGCTTATCTACTTTAACATTTTCTATTAAAAATGATTCTGCTAAAGTCGCTGATGACTGCAGACATTTAGTTGTATCTATAGGTATGTTACTAAAAAAATTCTCAAAGTAATTGGCAACAGAGAGCTTATCTGAAACTAGTTCGTCATTTACAAATAAAGCTATCGATTTGTCACTTATTCTATTTCTACCAGTTTCAGAATGAATTATTTGCCAGGTAGTTTTTATTTTATTACTAGATTGTCTCAACTTTTCACTAATATGAGCGGCTTTAGCATGCCTGCATACTTTTTTAAATATTTTAGAATAATTCTTAACGTAGTTTGAAAATTCGACACCAGGTGTATAGGACCTTCTGTCATATAAGTCATATAAAATATCTCTACTACGTCGTATGCCTTTAGTAGCCCAGGCTGCAAAGTTAATTTTAAAGCTAGTTTTGAGTGATTTTGGTTTACAACATTTATTAAACTCATTGCAAATTGTACTAAATAAAGCATAATAAATATAATTTGGACTGGCAGAGTTTGGGGTAAAAGAATACAATAATGAATTTAAATTATTACTAAATTTTAGCAAGTTGTTTTTTGTCAGAGATCTTAGTGTAATATGTTTTTGTTTATTACATACATTATTGTTAAGTTTGACCATCTGACACTTGTGATCTGACCGAACACCTGTTGTTACACACTTATCTAGTATGTTAAAATTAGTAAAGATATTATCAATACATGTTGCAGACGCATATGTAATCCTAGTTGGCTCAGTAAACAAACATGTGTAATTAAATGAGCTAAATAATGATAGAAACTTACATTTTTCCGGAGAATCAACCAGAATATTAACATTAAAGTCTCCGCACACTATAATTTTTTTATTATTTTAAATTTCTTAAGAATTTCCTCCATTATCGAAATAAATCTTAATAGGTTAGATGAAGGAGGCCTATATACGCATAAAATAATGTAAAGATCGGTTTCTGCACATGCGACCTCACATACTCGCTCAACAGAAAGGTGAGAGATGTCCTTCCTTTCCCTGAATTTAATATATTCACGTACTAAAATTAAGGCTCCCCACCCTCTGCAGATACCCTATTGTACGAGCTGGCGACCCTGCTGACGCTGTTAGTGTGAAACAGACGGCGTATCGCGAGTGGATCAGGAGTCGCGCCAAAAAGGATCCCAATGTAAGTTCTTTCAAGGCAGCCTATAACCAAGCCAACAAGGCCTGTAAGAAGGCTTACGTTAGAGCGGATGCACAGCGCGTTAACAAGATTGGATGTGCTTTGGCTGATCAACCAACAAGTAGCCGAGCTTATTGGAGCCTTGCCAGAGCCATCCAATCTAATTTCTGCCGACCTTCACTGCCTCCGCTGAGATATCCGAATGGATCGCTTGCCCACGGGCCGCAGGAGAAAGCCACCTTGCTGGCAAATCTCTTTGCGGCTAATTCGCGGCTCGAGGAATAAACTGCCACCCACGGTGCCTGATTGCGGACACTCTATGTCGGATGTCCGAATCAGGCATTGTGATGTTCGGCGCGAACTGCAGTCGCTCGATGTCCGCAAAGCCAGTGATCCGGACGGTATCCCAGCGATAGTTCTCAAAAAGTGTGCGGCGGAGTTGTCTCCTGTGCTGACGCGCCTATACCGCTCTTCCTTCCTCTCCGGTATTGTGCCCCAATCTTGGAGAGAGGCCAATGTGCAACCGATCCCAAAAAAGGGTGATCGATCGGACCCTAGCAACTACCGTCCAATCGCCATAACCTCAGTGATGTGCAAAGTAATGGAGCGGATAATTAACGCGCAGCTGGTCCGCTACCTGGACGATCACTCGCTGATCAATGATCGGCAGTACGGCTTCCGGTCTAAACGATCAACGGGTGATCTTCTTAGCGTACTTGTTACATTGCTGGGGGGAGGCGGCTGACAGGTATGGCGAGGCTTTAGCCGTAAGTCTCGACATTGCCAAGGCTTTTGATAGGGTCTGGCACCGTGGCCTCCTCTCCAAGCTTCCGGCGTATGGGCTTCCCGACAACCTGTGTAAGTGGATCTCCGGCTTTCTGCATGAGCGTAGAATGCGTGTCACTGTTGAAGGGCACGCTTCGCAGCTCATGTCAGTTAATGCCGGGGTCCCACAAGGTTCTGTGCGTTCGCCCACCTTGTTTATTCTGCATATCAATGACATGTTACCACTTGGTAACATTCATTGCTATGCAGATGACAGCACTGTGCATGGGCGTTATTGCAGTAAGCCTCCTGCTAGCCGGGAAGTCACTGAGAGACAGCGAGAGAATCTCGTCATTGAGCTTAACCAGACCTTGGATCTCATTTCAGAATGGGGTACCAAGAATCTGGTTGAGTTCAATGCCAAGAAAACCCAGGTGTGCGCGTTTACGTGCAAAAAATCCCCGTTCTCTCCCCTCCCCAATCTTCAGGGTATCCCGCTCGCAATGCGGAATAGCCTAAGTATCCTAGGCATGGATATTTGCTGCAATCTGAATCCAAGGAACCACATCGAGGGCGTAAAATCAGCCACATCACGCAGAGTCGGAATCCTGAACAAGGTGCGTAGGTTTTTTACACCCGGCCAGCTTTACCGCTTATACAAAGCGCAGGCACGGCCGGGTGCGGAATACTGTTCACACCTATGGGACGGTTCCGCAAAGTACTTGCTCGATGCCTTGGACGGATTGCAGCGATGGGCGGTCCGCATTGTGAATGATGCAGACGTCACAAAAAATTTAGAGCCGCTACAGCTGCGTAGGGACATTGCCTCGCTTTCCGTCTTTTATCCTCTGTATCACGGTGAATGTTCTGAAGAATTGTTTGACATTATTCCTTCCTCACCTTTCCTTAATAGCACCACGCGTGCTGGCTTGCGAAACCATAGCTTCGTGGTCTCTTCCATCTCGGCTCGGACCAAGAGGTTCGCAAAATCGTATTTCTGTCGGACCATAAAGCTGTGGAATAGCTTGCCGGCGCACGTGTTTCCTCCTTCCTATAACTTGGGATCCTTTAAACGGAGTGTGAAGAAGCAACTAAGCAGGCCAGCATAATTCTGCCGATCTGCGATAGATTCAGTGTCTATCGTTGGTCGACAGTATTCATGGATTGCGCTATACTTACCATCAGGTGTAGCGTAGTCACTTTGCCGAGCAAGGATAAAAAAAAAACTACTTTTTGTAGGGGGTCGGTAGCGCGTCCATGATTCTTTAGATATTATCAAAGACTTTAATGTATACTACTAGGCTACTAAACTTGCGTCACATAACGCGAGAGTTTGACAGCTCACAGACAGGGAGCGCGATAGGGGTTCTAGTTGAGAGTAAGCGAGATGGCAATATTGAGTTACGGTCAATTGACCGCAACTCAGTGGTACAATTTCTACGTACCGCGCAGCTTGTCTAGTAGTATACGTTAAAGTCTTTGGATATTATGGATGTTATTAATGTTTGGTAGAGATTTGCCAGCCTTTGTCATAAAAAAATATCTCACTAAAGAGCACGTCACGAGTATCCTCCACCGACGGAAATATATTAATGTGGAAGAGGTACATCAGGATAGTAGCTGTTTTTACCTAGTTCCAAGGTGAATGAGTATGTAAATGTAAAAGATGTAGATGAAAATGAAGATACTTTTGTGTAGCGTGTAGAACATAACTTAACCGTTAAAAACCCACCGACCTCTGTACTTCATCATTAGAAACATCACTATATTGCTATTAATGGCCACATTTTTGGCGATTCACTTGCAGAGCCCCTCAGGAATCCCATACGATGGACTCTATAATATAAGGACTGGCATAGGCCATACCTTACTTACGGTCTTTGCGATGTCAAGTTCTCTATAGCCTCACTAATTTCACAGCTTCAGCCCATCTGTGAGCCTGACCCGTAGACCTGACCATCCGTGATGAAAACCATATTGCTATCGCTAATGAGCTGGTTCTCCTCTAGGTACTATAAGACTGCCAGGAGTTTGGCATTAACAACTTGGAGACTAAAGTCATGAACTGACTGTTGCATACATTGACAGCAAAAATGTAAAAGAGAAAAAGTTCAGATTTCTTAAATTTGTTTTTATATAATAGGCCGGGAAACGAGCAAGTGGTTCACCTGATGGTAAGTGATCTCCACCGCCCGTGTACGCGCGTTGCCGACCTTAAAGTAAAGGGATAAGTTAGGGATTGGGAATTTGGGCATCCGGATATCCCACTCACCGTACGAAACGCAGGAGCAAGCTGCTACTTTACGCCTGTTTTCTGTGGTAACGACCCGGACGAGCTGGCCCATTCATGCTATAGACAGAACTATCTATAGCGTGGCTCTACTGCTCTAATGTGTATGGTTTTTTTTTGTGTATACATCGAAACATCAGCAGGAGACTCGGTGTAAATGAGTGTAAGATTTAATTTTATCACGGTCGGGGTCGTGCAAATACATTTTCAATTATTGAAATCAAAATAGTCAATTTTTAGGGGGAATCTACGTAAGACTGGGCGAATGGGAGATGGTTATCTAGCTACACTGAATATTCTCTTTGGGTATTATTCACCACCCACTGACCAATAATATTGGTAATCTAACAATGATTCACAGAGTACCTTGATATAATCACGAAAAACAATGTTAAAAATTAATATGTAACACAGACTACTTAGAAAGAACTGACGTTATATGTAAAGAGTTACACGTAAGACTAGGCAGTATGGTCGAAAGACTATGGCCTGTCCTTTGGACGAATAAAAAAAAAAGAAAACGTACTTTGATGAGAAAAAGTGTAATTCAGTGTACCAAAGAATATTCAACTCTCTACGAGACAGTGTACCCAAAGAATATGCGTAGCATCTCTATTCGTGAGAGTAATAGTGTTCTGTGATCTCTATAGTTGTCTCATGTCTGTGCAAAGAATATTAAACTCTCTACGAGAAGTGTACCTAATTGCATCATAAAAATTCCATATACGTTAGTTATTTCTAAGTTGTCTGTGATTCCATACTGAAATAAGTATTTACGTACCAAAAGAATAATAAAGTACCTTATAATGGCAGCTCCCATGGAAAGAATTCAAGTGCTTGATGATATTGAAAAAGATATTATCACATGTTTACAGTGTGCAGGTACATTATTTAGTGTGTGGCTATCAAAATGTTTTATCAGCCGATCATTTTTTTTACCCAAACATGGTTTTTACCCTGACCCTGTTGTCTTGTGGTTCTCATTTTCATTCACTTTATTTGTTTATATTTTGCACATTTATTCAGATGTTTTGAAACATTGCGAAATATGTGATATTGTGTACCAATTGTGATATTATGTATTATTATGGTCATAAACAAAAACTTATTATTTGACTAGAAGCTATGTTTATTTCTCATTACTATAACTTATTTATCTTGTTATTCAGCACAAGCCCTTCTTGAGCTGAGCAAAGAGAAGTCGGGACAAAAACAAGCAGAAGCTAACACATCACAGTTTCTACGAACCCTGAGTCAAGTTGAAAGTAAACTGAGTGACCAAATAAATTACTTGACACAAGTATCTACCGGCCAACCACATGAAGGTTCAGGATATGCTTCACAGAAAGTGCTACAGATGGCATGGCATCGCTTAGAGCATGTCCGCTCGTGGGTCAATGAACTTGACCGTCTCAAGGCCTCCCATTTAGCAGCCACCAATCGAACCACACCAGGAAGTGTCCCCAATGGCAACATGACTTCATCTGGCACTAGTACCTGATATTAAATTTTAATTCATATGTAGCTGTAATCATCTTTTAACACGGCACACAGCTGTGTTTTTATGCCAGGGGCATAGCATACGTAACACGAGTTACACGACATATCTCACGAGCGAGAGATATTGCGGGTAAAGCTGTCAACATTTGATAAAATTATGTCATCCTGTTAGGGTTCCTAGAGAAAATACCACATAGACTTCCTTGATTCTTAAATGACCACAGAGAGGTTGTAATTACTATTTTGTCTACTTTACATTTGATTAATGAGTCAAGTATTTTATGCAACCATGTTAGCTTCGATAGACATAGAGATAACTAAATAAAACTCGGTTTTCACTACAAAATGAGTTGCCCAAATTATCTCATGTTGCATATGGTAAGCCCCCTTGTGTATGTATTATCTATGTGATTATTGTGAGTGCAAACACGCCTAGCGTAAGTAAACAGTGTTGCAAAAAAGTGGTAGGTATCAATATAAACTGCACTTTTAAGGTGAGTAACTTATCCATAAGAAATAAAATCACATAAATGTGAGTTACTGAATAATTAAAATTTATATAGAGAAGATGGCTTTATGGTCTAAGGACTATCATAGCCAGATAATGGCTACCTATGCAGTGAAAAAAATTAGGTTTAATTCTGGTTTATTGACATTACCATTGAGTTGTAAATCATTCTCCCTGTATGTGAATCTTTTATAGATACCACCTTTCTGCAATACCCAGTATATGTATGTGTAATTTTTAGATGCTTACAATGGATTATTTAACCAACTAGGATTTTTTTGGCTTCCAATTCCCAGAAAATGTACCTTGTTTTGGCCTGAGAAATTAGTATCAGAAAAATCAGAAAGTTGAGAAGGCAAGTATATAATAAAGAAATAAAAGCAAGAAAAGATCTCGCATGTTGGACCTTTTGCGCCTAATCCAACTGCACAGCTGGATATTTATTATGGTGCTGTAGTCAACTTGTTATATAATACTTATGAACATAGTTTACAATGAAAAACATTTTGCATCGACATAAATTTATTGTATACTGTATGAAATGTAAAATGTGGAATGAGAACTAAACTTCTGCCCAGTTGTTAACAATAAGTTAGCAAGTCTGCTTGATTTCTAACTAAAATTCCTACATATTTTTCCTTTAAATTACCCTTTATCACATATTAACTTTTCCATTTATATTATAACACATCCAATAAGCTTACAAAATTCAAAACCCTTATGATTCAAATGCTAATGTATTCTTGAAATTTCAATTAGGAAAGTAAATCATTCAAAATCAAAATTGATTGTTACTTAATATTATTAATACATTCACATAACCAACAAATCCAAATAACTTGTTTAGTTATAGTGCCAAAAATAAATTTGGTTTGAAAACATGTTAACCACAACTAGCTAGCACTTGTGATAAGGGATAATCATATTTATTTATATTTTGCCATTAATGTAAACCAAAACTTATGCTAAGTGACAATTTGACATCAGTAGACAAATAAGATATAGTGAATACATAATATTTTAATTCAGTACATCAATGTTGTATAACAGGTAATTTACAGAAAATACAATAACTATTAATTTTGAAAACATAGAATTATAATAATAATGGAATTAAATAGATGATAATTAATAGAATTTGAAAGTTGGTTGTTGTACATAATATATTGTATGAAATCAATAAAATGGTATAAAATAGTTTTGTTTTATTTAATGCCGGAAATAGAACCCATATCTAATGCACCTGTTGTCATGCACATCATTATTCAGATGTATGCAAAAACGAATGCTACAGAGAGCTGTACCTTCATAAATTCACACTTAGAACATACTCTAGCCATAAACCATACAGAATAGATTGGGCTAAAATAAACTCATAAATTAGTTCTAAGTAATACATAGATATAATAAATTACCATTAACTAAACCTCGTTTGTTTGGTTCTTAGGTTCTGGCTAAATATGTAACATCACTTGTCACTCTTTTTTTCAGCTTCTTTGATTAGCATTTGCTTTGGTAAATTTTTCTATATCATCAAGAGTGCTCTTGGCCTTGGATGATATATCGTCCATTGACCTCCGTGCTGTTATTGTTATATCATCTAAGGATTTCTTTGTTTGAGTTAATAATTCATCCGTGCTTTTACAGGCGGAACTTGCTAACTCCTTGATTTCCGAGTCCAGTTTGCCTATAACCCATTCTATGGCTTGTCTGCCTTTGCCAGCATTCAAAGATATTTTGTTTGTTAGTAAATCTTCCATGTAGTTACTGAGAGGCACACCCTGCAATCAATAAAACGTGTTTAAGAATTAAGATAACAAAAACGTGACGCAGATAATATTTAGATAAGACTTATTATATAAACCTTTCACTGTGGTAGGTATGTAAAATGATACACAAATTATAATAATTATTAGTGTTTATCAGGCATCTGTACTGTACGAATCCGGTGGTATACACCTTGATATCAGGACCCAATACAGCACCGCTTGGGCTAAGGACCACGAGCGTAACTAGCGCCCGCAAGATGCCAGTGACTCTCAAAGGTCTCATATATAAGAGCATCATACGGGCTGTGCTGTTGTTATGATATGATATACGATACGTAGCCTGCCCTGAAACGCCATGTTAAAAGGAGATTCACGTGGCGGAGATTAAGACATTGCGGGGGATGTGAACCTTACACCATTGGGTCAGATATTACGTAACGAGTACATCCGCGGGAGACTTGCTGTTCACGAATGCTTGCACCAGATCGTAGTAAACGGGTGTATAATCCCGCTGCTGTCCCAAAAACCGCTGGCTTGACTTTTGACGTCTTAGGAAGATATGAGAGCGAATGGTCTTACTACAGAGCATGCTCAATGTCCGGTAAAGTGGAAGATACGAAAGAAGCAAGGCGCACTTTGGCTGGGATAACGCCAACTGATGGGTTCCTGACGCATAATATATTGTGATTTTAACTAAGACTTTAGGTAGTTTTGGAGATTTTTTTTACCGACGAAAAAGTTAGTTTTTCAATTCAACACGTTTTTTTGTATGTACCCATAACTCCGCCAATAGAGGATCGATTTAGATTATTCTTTTTTCATTCAAGAATATAGCTCAAAAGTAGATCCCATTTAAATTACTAATAGAAATTCCGCCCCTAAAGTGAAATTGGAGATGAGGACAAACTTTTTCTTTTATGCATCGATTAATATATAAAAATAGTAAAACAAAAACTATTTAAGCAAAATCCAACCGACGCGACTCAAATAAACCAAAAAGCTAAAAATAAACTATTTTGGTTCTGTACGTTCTATCTTTCTTTCTCCCGGCTTAATGGTCCGCCTTCCTATCATGATTTGACGGTGGGTGATTTCGTATTTTGTGGGCCGTTTAGCCAAGTTTCGCCATTGCCTCGTCCGTTAATCAGCAGAATATATCATATGCAGATGAGATTGGCTTTTGGCCTAAGATGTTGGTGGCCATTCAACACCTGAGAGCCAGTACAAAATGCCTTTGAAGAGTTTGTTGCCTTCCGTCCAGCTTATTTCTTCAAGAAGGGCATCGATAAATTGCCATAGCGCTGGCGTCGATAGCATGGGTGGTTACTTTGATTAATCAAAATAAAAAATATGGAATAAATAAAATAATAAATACACAAAACAGTAATACAGTCACACATAGTCCTGACCCTACACTTGGTTAACCTGTATAACCTGCATCAGGAACTACAAGAGACTTGCGGTCCCACAACACCCAGACCAGAAACCAATATTTGTGGATAACACAACAATTGTCTTGGTGTGGGTATTGAACCCAAGGCCTCTCAACTCTACTCGCCGACTGCGCCACGGAGGCTGTCAAAATACTTTTTTGTTTTTTTCGTACAGAACGGCAATTTCTTAGGTAAATACCATCGAAATAAGATGACAAGAAACGTAACTCAAGCAAAAAAATACCCCACCAAAACTATAAATATAAGGGGGCCGGGCTATAAAAGACTGTGCAGCTCGTTCATTCATCAATTCATAAAATTGATTCATGATCTCTAGTTGACACTTAATACGTCTAATTTGTTGCGCATTGCAGAACGTCGTATCTCGATTTAGAAATTTAATATTTAGTCATTAACTTGTATGAAATAAAGTTAATATTGAACATTCATTAATTTTTGTTGCGTGTATGAGTGTTATGTGTGATTTAACTTTGCATTTGTAAGTAGTGGAGCCGTATTTTTGGCAGATTCATATAAGAGTTATCGTTCTAGTTATCTTATTTCGATGGTAAATACCTAGTATTTGTTAAATTCAATTCAACTTGCTTTTAGATTCAATCTCTAGAACTACTAGACCGATTTAAAAAAATCTTTCACCATTCTACATTATCCTTTAATATCAGAATGTATTTTACTGTGCTTTGTGACCACGGTGCCTACTAGATATCAATTACAAAATTGATATTTTTAGAATGATAATATTTTTTTAGAATTGGATCCGTATTTCCCGAGAATACTCCTTATTCTCTGTAACTACGGATTCGATTCTAAAAATTATTTCATCATTAGAAAGCTTACTATCCATAAGTAACATAGGCTATATATTATTGTAATTTGTGACCACAGTGCCCCCTCAGATATCGAGTGTGTAGTCAATCGATATTAAAACTGTATGCTATGGATAATAATTTTAATCTGGGGTGTCCCATAGCAAAAATGGCAGATCCGATGTTAGCATTGAAAAACGTGGCAAACTTCAAAGTCGATATCTGCGATGCCACGTATTTGCAATTATTAAGCTGATATTAGAATTGAAAAGTGGCCATATTATTATTTTTTAGTTTAAAGCTGATTGACTTCGAAATCGATATCGTTAGCTTTATAATGCAGAAATAATACTTAAACGAATCATCATCCTATTTTGAATTAGTCATATATATTTCCACCAGAACCTATTTTCTGGTTGATAGCTAGTAACTATATAATATTATGGATGTATTATTATATTTTGCAGGTGAAACCATGCGGAACAGCTAGTTAATTATAAAAGAGTTAGTATACATTATATGAAAAATGAAATAATTTAGGTAGTAATTTTAAACAAAAATTTAATCATATAAAATGGCAAATGTATCTGGCCAGATGAAAAAGAAACCTTTGCCATATTAGTATGATTTTACTCAAGGCCATTCATATTCTGATTGTATTATGGATAAAACATACAGTATATATAGAAAATACATAATGGGACAATATTGTATCACTTAATATATAAAATAATCAGGCCCATAGTGGTGCTATTAAATTACAGCCCAAACATTATATGCTAGCACGGATGTTGAATCTATAAGTACACAATTATATACATTATCCACAAACTACAAAATAAATTATTGACAAATTATATGAACTTTTTGTTTCGCTGGGTCTTCTTATGCTGGGTTGTTTTGGATCCGGTGGTAGTTTTAAAACTCATGCCGTTTCGGTAAATGCAGTGGTCCATATCGACTCAAAATATTTAATAATTAATAATGGATTTTTCCATATTACAAATATTGTTAATAATGTAAAATAAAATGAAAACAAATATACAATTTAGTGTAATTGCCTAATGTATTTTGACGATGCTATGTATGTTATGTATACTTACATTAGTTGATATGATTTCTATACATAAGTTTCTTTATTTTGTATTGACTTGTCATAAGCGCTATTTTAATTGCCTACATGATTAATAAACTATTTCACTTCATTTCACTTTGAGCAGTAGTGCCATGTTATAGAAAATTTCATCTACAGCATGAATGGGCTGGTTTGGTGAGGTTGTTCCTACTATGTTTTAGAAACGCAACATAAAGTAGTGACTTGGTGTTGCATATCATAGAGTGAGTGACATATCTGAAGACTTAAATCCCCCTCCCATCCCCTTCCAATCCCTTAATTATCATTTTCCTTTAGAGTGGGCAATATAATTAATAAATTTATTTTATAATAATAAATAAATTTTATTTATTTGGAACAAAAAACAATACGAAAATCAAACAGTGGAAAAACGATGTCAATTCACTAAAGTAACGAGACTGTGTCACGATTCAGAATATGTCCACAATTCTTCTGGTATTGTGGGTGTTTGTGAGCGGTAGAGATCACTTACCATCAGGTGATCCACTGGACTATGCTACAATAAACAGTGCCACTTTGATAGGTAATCTAATAATATTAGGTATTTAATGCCATATATTTAGTATTGTTATTTGTTTAGTCAAGTCTCATTTATTACTCTTTGTGCTAACTATACTATTCTATTTTGGCTTTACCATAATTTCATGTACACAATATTTCTAGCAAAAAAATTACATATACCTACAAAATTATTCATTTCAAATACTGTCTACTGATTTATTTATAAGTTTTTCATTTAGTAGAAAAGGCCCAGCAGTGGGACATGTATAATACAGGGCTAGTATTTATATTTCTTTATTATATGTTTATATGTGAAGTCATATGGAAATAATTAACATTTTGGCACCATATGCTACCATATTTATAACAAACTTTTCCTTGAGGCAAGATTTTTCTTTGCCAAAGGACAGGTACAGGTTTTAGTAATTTTAATGAATAATAAAGTTGTTAAACATAAATAATGTACTTATATATGAAAGGTGATATTACATTGATTTATAAATAGTACTCACTTGTACGGTGACTACAGCCTCCTGTTTTAAAAGAGTTTTCGAGGAATCGGAGGGATGAGGAGTGTATTTAACGGTTTCATCAACAGCTATGTAATGACAAAACGTCAAGTTTGTCGTCTTTAGTGTCATTTGGCGATCAGAAGGGTTCACTTCCGACTTTTCACTTGCATAACATATCTTTGCTGTTCCAATGAGCTGGAAATTCAAAAGATACCCGATTTAAATAAATAAATTAGTAATGAGGAAAAGCAATCAGTGTGGTTATAATATACAAAAATATAACTAATTTATCAATGATTTAAACTGTACTAGTTCAGTGTTTTAAAGCTCAAAGGTCATTAGAAATGCATTAGTAATTAGTTACATACCGCTTGTGCCCACCGTGGAAAAAACCACTTTGAACTGACAAGCCTGTGAGAGTGCAACACTCCATCAACGACTTTCCTTTCCACTACATCCGTTCCTATGACGGCTGGATTCATAGGATTTGGATATTTTCGCCATGCCGCTTGAGCGACCGTCTCCCAAGGATGACTATAACAAAATTGAGGAAACACAAAACTAAAAAAACCCCCACATCAAAGAAACAACGGATTGCGTCACATAGTTCCGATATATTAACTCACTTAAATGTGTGTTCGGACGTCCAAATCTTCATGATGGTTGCTTTAATTTATATTCTTATAAGAATTCTGAGATAAATTCTTATCCCATTCGATTTTTGGTTGTTTCCTTATCTTCAATCACATTACGTCACATTTACACACGTTCGTCCTCTCCTGGATCCTCGACTCGAGTGACAGGGCTGCCAGTAAAGATAACTTATTTTATACAGCTTTATCCTTGTAATCAAAATTGACTTTCAAGTTTTGATCAGTGGGATAAAAATCGAAGCTAGTAATGTATAAATATTAAAATCAATAATCATAACTGGACTATTGATTTTATCAGTTACATTACCAATAAATCCAATTATAATATTTTTAAACGTTCGATCAAGAATAATTAAGTTTAATGTTAAAAGCCATTTAATTCCGGTTAAGGGGTAATTGATAAATGTCAGGAAAACGATGCACAGCTTTAATACGATTTGCAATGGTCATTACGGTGCAGGCAAGTGATGCGCGGCTATGAATGATTCTAGTCGAATTATTCCACTCTGTCAATTATTTGACTCATTGGAATACTTTAATAACTAACTTGATATCTACTTGACTTTATACTACGGCATTGATTCAACTTCGAATACTTCGATAGTCGACCACTGATTATGTATTAGTTATATACATTAGTAATGCTTTTCATTCAACTCAGAAAGGACGTATAGTACGGCACGTTTTAAAAGTAGAGGAAAGGTAAAATTAGAAACAAACTAACACAAACAAGAGTAGGTAATATATGATTAAGTTTAATAAATATTAAATTAATAATATAAAATAATCAAAAACCAAATACGGTACCTATTATATTATCTGTAAAAAAGAATCGGCACCGGAGCGGCCGCACAGGGAAAAGTAGCAAATAATTTAGTCGAAACGCCATTAATAATTGAGAATTATTAATGGCTTTTCGAATACCAAAAGTTAATATGTCACTAATATTCAAGTCGAATATGTTTATTAGTAGTTATTAATTATTCGAGTAGGCAGATTATTCGTACTAGCGCATCTCTGGACTGCAGGCGTGTGACGTAAATAGTGATATGTTTCCACTATATGGTGGGCACTCATGTTAATATTTAAAATATCGATAAAATTGCATCCTCATTTACTAACAAATATTGTTTCTGTTTTCCCAGTAGGGTTTTTCATTTTCGCACTATTTTCTGTTGCATATAAAGTAGTGTATAAATTCAAGCAGAGGCAACAAATCTAATAAACATCCAGATTCTATGATTTAAAGAGGATACAATCGGCAGTTATACAGTTTTTATATCAAATTACACAGTCTGGCAACCTTGTCAATTTATTTGATGTAAATGTAAAGATCAGTAAAGATGGAGGTGATGAGCAAAGGTGATGAGCAGTGATGAGTTTCAGCGGGAATTCTGACAGTGCGGTCGATCTCATGATATAGCTAATACATAAACTAATTTGTTTTTGACCAGGGATATTGATCGACCTTGGTCTTTCGTTCCACTTGGAGAAAATCGTCTTTAAAGCGTCGCGTCGTACTGAAAAGAATTGACACCAAAACTTACACAACGCCGGCAACATTTTTGAATATTTCGTTGGCTTTCAATAATATTAAGTACCACATGCTTGAACCTAAATATTTAAAGGGTCTTCATTTGCAGGGAATCTGTAACAAAGAATTCTTATTCATATTATATTATTTGCTTAGACTTACACTAGCTTTAGCAGTGATAGCTCAGCGGCGAGTGGTATGGACCAAAGAATATAATACTCTCTACGAGAGTATGGACTGTCGAGACGAAAGTCGGCTTTAACGGTGAAGGAAACATCGTGAGGAAACCTGCATAGGTACCTGAGAAGTTCTATATAAGAATTTCGAAGGTATGTGAAGTCTGCCAACCCGCATTAGGCCAGCGTCAAAGCCAGTGTGGTGGACTAAAGCCTAACCCCTCTCATTCAGTAGAGGAGGCCCGTGCCCAGCAGTAGGGCGTATAAAATACAGGGCTAGTATTATTACACTAGCTTTCACTAGCTTTAGCCAGCAGCTACGTTTGGGTTATAGATGTAATGGTATCGTAGGGAAATATGCCACACAATAAATAAGTACGCCCAAAATGTTCCTTCACAAAACTATTTTCTCGCAAGAACCAAACCTGCTACCGGGATACAAAGTACCCTATATCTTAATACATATTATGGTCTATAGGTGTGCGAAGAAACTTGATTTAACTTGGCCCAATTAAAACCAAATCCGTTCAGCCGTTAAGAATTTCAAATTCACAAGCTTACAAATGCTTATATTACAAACATCCACACTTTCTCATTTTTAATATTATTATAACAGTAGAAAGTATAAAGTAGGATAATATGCTATGCTATGCTAGGCTTGCTATAGGTATACTATAATACAGCTAAGTAATTACCTATATGCAAAAAAAAAAAAAATTAACACTTGTGCAGAGAGTTTAATATTCTTTGCACTTCTGTGATTACTGATTACGCTTTTCATTTTGGGAGTTATGTTCAGAAAAGATATGTACTTACTATATTTTTTTACTTCAAATTCACTGTTTCTCCAGGGAGAAGGTTTCTCCTATTAAAATATCATTATCATCCGTCATCAATCAGTGTCTGTTAACTGCAAATCTACTGTTTGGAGTAAAGAAAAGGTAAAAATTACATGCATGAAAAATAATTAAAAATAAATAAAATTATTTAATGATTTTTAGCCAAAATGAATACATAATTAACACAATCTTACTTAGTATTTCAGTATTACTATAGGATTTTCTGTAGTAAAATGTAAAAATGATGTGAGCTATGAAATTACTCCCCAATGTTTATACTTTGGGGTTTTTTTCATGAATGGCTGAATTTTAGGGGTATATCTATTTACGTACAACTCGGGGGAATATAAGATGATCATCTGGCAACAGTGAATAAAACGCTATGACCCAACGCTATGACCCAACGCTATGAGAGTTTTGGCGGGAATTCTGACAGTGCTGTGGCTCTTTTATTTTAATTATTTCCTAAACTAGTTTAAAGTTGTGTTTGTTGTATAAAAGTGGTGTGGTTTTCTGCAATCATCATTAACGCTGATAGTGTATGGAAACATTGAAATAGTGAATTTAGGTGATTTTTGAAGGGTATTGTCGACCTTGTGCTTTCGATTCGCTTGAAGAAAGTCGTCTAAGAAGCATTGTACTGAAAGGAATTAACACCAAAACTCCAACAAGAGCTTGAAATCGGCCACACCCCCGTTTCATCGTTCTTGGAATATAAGAAAAGAATATAACTAATGACTTGGCAGCATGGTCTCTGTTCTTAGCCGGTTCCTTAAGTTTTTTTTTGTTTTTTTGTTCCATAAGGAGTTTTGGTGATAATTCCTTTCAGTTCCATGCTTCTTAGACGACTTTCTTCAAGAGAATCGAAAGCACAAGGTCGACAATACCCTTGATCAAAAATCACCAAAATCCACTTATTTCAATGTTTCCATACACTATTCATCATCGTTAATGATTATTGCACAAAACCACACCACTTTTATACAACAAACACAACTTTAAACCAGTTTAGGAAATAATTAAAACACGAGAGCCACCGCACTGTAAGAATTCCCGCCAAAACTCCGGTTCCTTAAGGAACAAAAAAAAATAAATCATTCTATGACCACAGATCAATAAGACAATGTCAAATTGAAAATTGACATTTCACTGTTCATTTTGCATAATTCGTTCATAATTTCCCAAATCTCATGATTAAAAAGAAACATTAATTTCAAATAGTACAGTCATATAAGCGATCTAGTAAAAATAATAAATTATAATATTCGTTCATGTTTTCGACAACTTTACTCGTAAGTGGGTATGTTGCAATCGTAATCGATATCGTGCACTTCGGATTACTATAAAATATTTATACATTCTTGTATCTCTTCCACCTTGTAGTGACCAGGACAAGGTATGGCTTAAGTTCTCTAATTTTTAAGTGGTTTGAATACCTATTTTATGAATATTATAACGGTATTCCATTAATAATAAGTGACCGCCGGCCGGTCGGAAAATATTTCAGAAGTAAACTAAAAATAAATATTATTTTAGAAAATGACTACCGAAGACGAGGATAAAGCGCTCCGTTACAGAAGGGCACAGAGTGTAACACGGGCTGAAGAAATATCTGAACAAGAAAAGAGAGTTCGAAGATTACAACTAGATAAGCCGTAAGAAATCTTTAAGATTTCTTCCTCTAAGTCGTTCAAAATTGTAGACTTTTTTAAAAATATTATTTATTAGCTGGAGTGACAAAACGAGCAGGTTCCTTGCCTGATGATAAGTGCCACACCTGCCCATAAACAGAAGCAACACCATACAAAACTTTGAATTTGAAATTGACAGGTATGCAAGGATCATAGCAAGTGGTAATCCGTTGTCTCTGCCTATCCCTATGGGAAACAGGCGTGAGTCTATGTGTGTATGTATGTATTGGTATAAGTAATATTAAAGCTTACACTTTGTACTCAGAGTATGGGTCTAAAATTTTATGAGACTATTTAGACCCTGGCTACACCAATAGTATTATTATTAATCACAAATTCATATTTTATAAAATCTATTACTTAAAATTAAAACTCAAAGTGTGTACAAACAAGCCAAAGTGTATAGTAACTGTGGTTAATGAGACTATCCCGCCCACACACCCGCCACTGCAACTCCTGTACGCCAGGATCGACAGTGGCACGCATATTTCGACACCGAGCAACGAAGCTCGGCGAGTCTCTAGGAATGCAAATGTGTCTTTATTAATTACACAACGAAATTAATCAAATAGAAGGTTAAAAAGGAGTTGGAAATAATAATTGTAAGTAACTGTGGTTAGTAAAAAATATCTCGAGTACAATGTTTCAAGTCTACAACCTCAGTCAAGAAAACCTAGGTATATTTATTTAAAATAGCAATAGTGTCACATCCATAGTGTAGGAATTATTCCAGGGTGTTAGGGTATATACAAAAACTATTCTTATTCTTTCTGCCCTTTTTCAGAGTACATAAACCAAGGGACTCGCTTTTCTCATGGAGTTCAGAGTTTACTAATTTCACTGGATTGGTCAATTGGGGTTTCCTGATGCTTACAATTGGTGGTGTACGACTAGGGCTTGAAAATTTTCTAAAGTAAGCCAATTCTTTTGGTAATAAAATCATTTAAGTATTGTAATAATAAGTCCAAAAGCATTATTTATTTATTTTTTAAGTATGATCTATAAAGTTTTTGTTTATAGCATAGTTCGGCAATCAATCAAGTGGGTTACCTGATGGTAAGTGATCTCCACTGCTGATATACACTCACAATACCAAAATAATTATGGGCGCTTTGCCAACTTTAAAGTAAAGGGGTAATTTAGGGATTGGGAAGGGGAGGGGGATTTTGGCCTCCAGATATCTCACTCACAGTACAAAACGCAGCAGCAAGCTGCTACTTTGTTGGTTTTCTGTGAGATAACAACAACAATTAGTGGTAACAACCTGTTGGACCGGCCCATCTATGCTGTAGACAAAATAGAGTGGCTCTACCACTCAATGAATAATGACAAATACTGTTAATCTCAGTAAGCAATTTTATTATAGTTTTAATATATTTGCTTCAGGTATGGTTTTCGTGTGAACCCCATTGAGTGGATTATAGTTCTAACTGGATATCATGAAGGAGATAGATATCAGTATCCATCCATTGCCCTGATAATGTGTAAGTATTTTAAGGAATCCTAAAGTGCATTTAACCTCTCAATTACCTGGCATCTTACACCAAAATTATATAATCATTTTAAACTATAGTTTTAATTTCTAACCATTGAAGGAAATATCTCGATGTGACGCATATGTTTTTTGTTTTATAATTTATGCAATAACTGTGTGAAATAAGTAACTTATTATTATTGAAACTTAAATAAACTATTATAAAATTTTCAGTTGCTGTTGTACCAGCTGTTGTGGCTCTACTTATAGAAAAAGGAATTGCAGCGGTATGTTGTAACATTTTTATATGCTATGTGGAATATTGGTTTCATCATTATCAGTTTTTGTTAGTCAATAGCTGAATATTGGTTTGTGTTTGACTTAATTTTATTTTTCTTTCTTGCATTATTAAATGTTTGAGTAAACCCCCATTTATACAGAGAGTTTCTTGTACGAAATAGGCGAAAATAATAATAAATACATCCAACAGTCACACACACCGTCCTGAGCCCACACTAGGTTAACCTGTATTGTGGGTATCAAAACGATGGACTTTAGGTCCCACAACACCCAGACAGAACAGAAAACACTGGTTTAC
The DNA here is from genome assembly GCA_905332985.1 of Mimas tiliae. NCBI lineage: Eukaryota > Metazoa > Arthropoda > Insecta > Lepidoptera > Sphingidae > Mimas > Mimas tiliae. Next base: position 9,877,397 of record HG995241.1, read on the forward strand.
GTTTACTGGGCCGCAATATAAGATTTTCCGCTCATATGAATGTCCTCGTAAATGAGAATTTCTGTTAAACTATCATCTCTGTCGTGCAATATACTATTTTCGTGTAATTATTATAATGTAAATAACCTATGGAATTGGATTCAAATTCTCAGAAAATAATGACATCATTACATCGCATTTTTACCTGGATGAGTAAGCATCTTGTTGATATGGAATTTTTCCTTTGTCCATTGTCATTGATCCATAGCACTTTGATGAATTGGTAAAATGTTTATTTTAATGTTATATTATTCAGATCTACAGTACTATGATTAAAGTTATGCGTTTGGGAGATAGTGTTTTTTTGCAAATTAGTATGAATATGCAATCAATGCTCGCTTATTCGAACATGGTTGGTTGTAACATAGACGCTTAGGTCATCATTTCACGCGTCCGTATTACCTAACTTGACGAAGATTAAACGCATACTTTTATCATAGTATTGTATGTAGATAATTATATTAAATTTTCAGGATTTGATTGCAGAGAAGATTGGCATATCTTTACAAATAGTCAACATAGTGTTTGTTGTTTCACTGCCTGCGGTTGTGCTTCAATTTAAAGGAGATGATTTTAGTTTTGGTAATAGCTTTTTTTGAACATCCATTTACTTATACCTTACACGGTTAAATTTAAATAATACAGTTGCGTCACAGACTAATTATAAATGCGCTATTAGACCTTTTTATTACTAAATATTTGCAGAGACATTTCGATTTATTTAGTAAAACATAAAATTGTGGTCAGACTTATACCACATATAAACTTGACAGCCCTAAATCACTACTATCTACGTAAATTTTTCATGCCCTTCACTCACAAACACGGAACAAGTCTCTTTGACCAATTGATATCCTTGTTTAGGATAATATTTTTGCCTCGTTTTTCAAGTTTTAACTGGTTTGTTATCACAATCAGTGTTTGTTACTGAATAGTGTATGATTAATTATTTGTTGTAATATTGAACTAATTTGATATCTATATAGATATAGATAGAATAGAAACGAGAGCCCGTGGGTTCGATTCCCACACTGAGACAAATGTTTGTGTGATCCACAATATTTGGGTCTGGATGTTGTGGGCCCGCAAGTCCCTCGTAGTGCCTGATACCCACGATACAGGTTAACCTAGTGTGGGGTCAGGATTATGTGTTACTGTTGGTTTTATTTATTTTTATTATTTATTTGATATTGTAAAGTCAAATTTAATGTTTCAGTGGGAATAACTACCGTGTGTATGTTATATTTAGTGATTTTCTTAAAACTATGGAGCTACACACAAACAAATTATTGGTGCAGATGTGGTATGAAACGAAAGTTATCTAAAAACACCTTGAGAAGGCAAAGCCTGTCGGCACCTACTTGGAGTAAGTATATTGTATTATTAGCTTTTGCTCGTGGCTCCGCCCGTCTCAACTGCCCTTTTCCCCCTTAACTTATCGTGTACGTTACACAAACTATCGTGTTTCCAAATTTCATGATTCTAGCTTTCTTGGTTTTTGAGATTATGTGATTACTCAGTGAGCGAGTAGTATTTCGCTTTTATTTAAATAGATAGATTGTGATAAGTTATGAAATTTGAAAATATCACAAATACATTTTCATTCTATCATATCTATTATTAAATATCCCATATGATTTGATGGAGTACAAGTAGGTCACCAACATCTTAGGCCCAAAGCCAACCTCACCTGCACTTGGTCCATATACTTTGCTGATTAACAGATGAGGTAATGGTGAAATTTGGTTCCCGATGTGGGTTGTGCAGGTCGCTCTATATAATACCAAATACCATCAAATCTATGATTCGAGAAGGCGGATCCTGGCATTAAGGCGGGATAACGCCAGGAAGAAAGACAAAAAGAATGATAGATCCTGTACGATTTGATATAAAATTGATTCTAGAATATAAAGTCTATTAATATATTTACAAAACAATCATACATACATTTACCTACTTACATATTTATATCGAAAATTATTTTCATCCCTTAATATTATTTGATTCTTAAAATAAAATCGCCTTCTAATAAAATGTTATGGCTTCACAATCGACTCATAATTCCTGGAACGTCAGTTTGTCGAATTAGTTATATAATCATAAATAATTGAGAAATTTTATTCAACAAGTATGTTGCCTAATACTGAAGACGAAAGTTTATCGCCGCACACCAAATATTTGACCGATAATGTAACTGAAACGTTGCAATCTGAGCGAGTGCGTTACGATAATTTTATTAATTGATAGGAGTTTTATATCTGGTCGAAATTGTTTTATAGCTTATATTACATACTCCAGATTACGAATAATATAACAGATGTTCGGAGATTTAGATATCCGAAGATCCAAATTTTCACTTCCCTTCCCTACCTATCTCTCAGTTATCCCTTAACGTCTAAAGTAGACAACTTATCCATGATTTCTTGGTATTGTGATGATCATGAGCAGTGGTGATCACTTACCATCAAATGACCCAATTCCTCGTTTGCCGGCCTATGCTATAAAAAAATGTCATATGTTATATAGTAACATCATGTGGCAGACATTTAGCGCAACGCGCAATCGCGCATTATAATCTATGTGCTCCCCGACGACAAATTCTATTTACGTAGTCAAAATTGGTATGCTTGGTTTCCATACAGATTGTAGTTACGTGATTTATCTGTGGTCTCACATGCGTATGTTACATTACAGGTCAACTTGTTAATGCGGAACAAGATCGTAAGTGCATTGGAACTTGTAGCTTTTTGGTTTCTTTCGCATCTTTTCTTGTTTATTTCTTCGCTTTGTGTCTGGTTGAGCGTTAGCTTTCGGATGTTTGATTCATCTTGTGAATAATAAATGATTTTAGTGTTTTAATTGAAATGTATGTGCATAGTGCAACAGCGTTTTATAAATCCTGTCCAATAGGTTAGCCAAAAAGGGTGTACTAAGTCGTGGCTAAATAAAGTATAGTTGATTAGGATTACTACCATATATACCTCATCTCGTAAAAAAATATTTTCATACATAAAACAAATATTGCTTTTTAATTTTATAAACGCACAACATTGCCCCCCGATTTTTAAGCTCACGACTGGGCAGCAAAATAAAAAGGAACCGCACCGTCGCGCCGTTTCTAAATGGATATTCAGCTGATCATCAGCATCAGCGGTTATGTGTGCGTAGATTTTATAAAATCTATAGATTATTTCTGAAGCTATTAGATTTATTGAAAAAATTGTAAGTACAAAAGTTGTTCAGAATTACGGGTACTTTTATGTTCTTTCGGCTTAGTACACATTTTCCGACTAATATTGTATATTTAACTTGATTCTTAATAGCATTATTCTACGATAGCGTCGAACATAGGCGTCTTTAATAGGTATAATATAGGTAAATATCCTGGGTAAAAGTTAATCAATTGAAGACCATTCGGGAAGATCGATCTGTCACTATGTATAGTAATTTTAAAATATTGCAAAGTAAATTTTAAAATATTTTTGTAATAACAACACCATTTTGTAAAGTTTTAATAAGTACCTCATCATTCTTGTTAGAATTGAACCGTCTTTACATAATATTTCTGAAAATATAATCATATTATCGTAGGTACAACAAAAATAGTTTGGCATAAAACATGTTAAGTATATGTAAAATTGTGTTTTGTTATACTCGTGTGGTCTTAAATTGTTTTAATTTCGTCCATATTGTCAAAAACACGACATAAGTTATTCGCCAAATAAACGTAATGCATCGTAAAATTTCAAATGCGTTGTCAAGGCCAATAAAATTATGTTTGAACTGGGTACATACCGACGACGACGAATGATTCATGAATCATTATTTGAATCAACAAAGCTATATTTCCGTGTTTTGGCTGGTTGATTATAAATATGACCATTATGTTTTTTTTTAATTATTTTTTATTGTCTAGATATTATATTATCATTATGTCAAGTATGATTTAAATACACCCAATAGCCACACATAAAGTCCTGACCTCGACACTAGGTTACCCTGCATCGCGGGAGCTACGAGGGACTTACGGTCCCACAACACCCTAAACAAATATGTGTGGACCACACAAACATTTGCTTCAGTGTGGGAATCGGACTCGCGGTCTCGCATTTCACAGTCTGCTTGCTACTCGCCCACTGCGCCACGGAGCCTGCCAAGATTATGTATAGTTAAAAAGTATCTGGCAATTAAGACTAAGGTCAACTAAATTAACGTAATAATTTGAGGCCGCAAACGCAACTAGCAAGAATAGTTAATAAAAATTTAATAAAAGTCCACTGAGTTTGACTAACTGGATCTTCTCAGAGCTAGGTCGCGCCGCGTTAAATCTACTGGTAAAGTAAGCCCACTGAGTTTTTTTTTCTTTTGAGTTTGTTTCGCCGGGTCTTCTCAGGCTAGGTCGTTTGGATCCAGTGGTAGTCTTAAAACACGTACCGTTTCTGTAATATCTATAGTCGATGTTGACCCTCACCTGCCCCTAAAAATACTAACAATTCTGGACTTTTCCATGGAAAAATATTGTAAAATTTATAGATAAATAAATAGATGTAGGCCGAATTGCGCGGCGATCCTAGGTCAGGATTTGCCACTAAGCTTGTTTACTTATGTCAAATTTACATACGATTTGACGTTTCTTAAACGGATGTGGTGGTTTGGACCCGATTTGGGATCGTTGCAAGTGGGCCCTAGTGTATTTTATATGTATACATTAGTTAATATGATTTATATACTTTTTGTACTGACTTGTCATAAGCGCTATTTTAACTGTTTAGAATCTAGATGTTTAATAAACTATCTCATTTCACGAAACAATAAAAATCTGGTTTAGGTTTTTTGTTTTGCGGTTTGACAGAGGACCGTTTAGATTCATTGTTTTTGGAGCCTGATCAATTATGAAATCCGTTAATTCTTCTTACACCCCCTGTGCTTCTTGCCCGAGCTTCCCCTATGCTTCTTTTTGTGTATTGACGTGATAATTTTTCATTTTGCTGTTTTATATGTTATCTGCTAAATAACGTTTACCTCGATATTGTTTATCGAGCGCTTCGAAACTTTTTTATTACGTTTAAGCACGCATCTCATAACTTATTTATACTCGCTACCAACGTTAACAATGAACACCTATCTAATAAATGAATATCTTCAGAAAGTTTTGAAGATGAGAAGAATGATGCAGCTGCTGCGGTTGGACTCGTCAAATATCCCAATAATTTGAATTTGAAGGATTTGTTTTATTTCCTGTTGGCCCCTACCCTTTGTTATGAGTTAAATTTCCCGCGCACGGCACGGTTAGTTTCGCATGATATGTTTTTATATGTTTTATTTAATTAATTATGTAAATATGTACAGTGAGAGTGTACGTGGTCCTCCAACTTCTTAGGCCCAAAGCCAGCCTCACCTGCATGTGGTACACTCTGTTGATTTTACGGACGAGGCAATGGCGAAACTTGGTTCCCGTTGCGGGTTGTAGGGGGTCGCCCCCAATAATACCAAATACCGTCAAATCTATAGTATCAGAATCGCCTGGTATTAAGTCGGAATAACGCCAGGCAGAAAGAAAGAACAGTACTATGATTAAAATTATGCACTTCGAGAATGTTCTCTTTTAGGAATTAGTACGAATATGCAATGAATACTTTGTCAACCCGGTCCGGTCAGTCGATATAGAAAAATAACTAATTACACATTTCAAAGTTGTAACTGCTCTGTGATGACCTAATCATCATGATCACGCGTTCATATTTCCAAGTTACACGAAGATTTCCGAAGCGCATAATTGAAATCGTAATACTATAATACTTGACTACATCATCTGTTAATCTAGTGGCAGAAAACGTAGGATGAGAAATCGGCAAGGTCCAGGGTTCAAATCCCAGGTCGGCCAATCACACATGAGTTGCCTTATTTTGAAATTTGTGCCCGATTAAAAGGCTCTCCACTTATTATGGAATTAAGATTGGCGAACCGTGGGTGTTCTAGTTGCACCTCTGCTTACTCCCTTCGGTATTCAGATGTGAGATTATTATTATTTGATTGTATAACAGCGTTGTGCATAAATATGTTTTTCATTTGCAGTATCAGGAAGAGGTTCCTTGTCAAAAGGTTACTTGAAGTGGTCTTTGGATTGAATCTTGTCTTAGCGCTGTTTCAGCAATGGATGATACCGTCTGTGACCAATTCCATCGATACATTCTCCACAATGGATCCTATCAAAATAACAGAGCGACTACTCAAATTAGCAGTAAGTAACTAGTTATTGATGTAACCTAACCGTTAAAATGAACCCGACGTCTAAAAATGGTGTTAATTTTTTAACAGCAAAACAGATTATATTTAACATACCTAACATTCATCCTGATTAAACCAGCCTTAAAACAAAAAATAAACTGCTTCAAATCGGTCCATTTGTTACACACACAGATAAGGGGGTCAAACTTATAAAACCCCTCTTTTTTGTAGAGGGTTACAAAGGATTAGCAGTACCTAGTTCGTTTTTTCAGATATAATATAGGTACTGTAAATAAACATATATCTTTAACTTGTGAATTCTAAAATAAAACTAAACAGCTATTTAATATATATTTTTTATAACATATACTGGCAAACGAACAAGTGGGTCACCTAATGGGAAGTGATCTCCACCGCCCATGTACGCCCACAATACTAGAATAATCATGGGCGCGTTGCCGACCTTAAAGGAAAGGGATAATTAATCGGGAGGGCGATTCGGCATTTGAGCCTCCGGATATCTCACTCACGGCACGAAACGCAGTAGCAAGCTGCTACTTTACGTCGGTTTTCTGTGAGACTGTAGTAACGAACCGGTCGAGCCGGCCCATTTGTGCTGTAGAAAAATCATAAAGCGTGGCCCTACCACTCATTTGATTCGTGTGGTAATAACGCGTCAGTCGTCATAAGTCGTCACACAGTCATTGTGTTTATACAAACCCCACGCACACATAGCATGCACGAATGAATTGATCTACCTATACCTACTGTTTACAACAAAAAAATACAGTGTTTAACTAATCAATGCTTGTAACGTTAGTAAGGCCCATAATGTTTATTGCAGGTACCAAATCATCTAATATGGCTGTGCTTCTTTTATCTAAGCTTCCATTCATTTTTAAACCTAATGGGCGAACTGCTCCAGTTCGCTGATCGTAATTTCTATAATGATTGGTGGAATGCGAACAATATATCTGTGTTTTGGAGTACTTGGAACATGCCCGTTCACATGTGGGCGGTGAGACACGTGTATATACCGATCACTCAGAGGGGCTACAGCAAAGTAGCTGCTAGTACCGTCGTTTTCCTTATATCTGCGTTCTTCCATGAATATTTGGTGAGTTGATATTGTCTGTTTCTTAGGGTTTCTTAACCAAATGGCAAAAACGGAACCCTTATTATAATCCTCATGTCCGTTTGTCCGTCCGTGTGTCACAGCTATTTTACACAGAGAAAGCACTATAAGGGTGAAATTTGGATAGTAGATGTATTCTATTGAAATATACTCGACCCGGTTGAATATTATTATACGAATCGAATATTAAAATTCACATATATCTAGAAAATATATTACTAAATAGTAATATACTTAAATTACGCATTTATAAAATTCCGAACAGGTCTGATTTATCATATCATTCATTATTTTTACAAAATTCTATTTTTGTTTTAAGTATACTTTTGTCAATATTTCATGACATTTGTAAGAAAATATTATATTGTATCTAAATTAACTAGTTTAAAAAAAAATACAGTTTGTAATAAAACTAACCTTGCGTAAAAATTAACGATCGTCGATCTTATTTTTATATACACTTTGAATATTTCAAAACCGATTGCTGTTATTATGTTAATTTATAATAAAAGTGAATGTATATCTATTGTATATTTCAGGTAAGCGTACCATTGCAAATGTTTAGAATTTGGGCATTCCTGGGCATGATGGCTCAACCTCCATTGTCAGTGATTTCTCGCATGGCTGAGATAAAACTTGGCCCACGTTGGGGTAATCTTATAGTATGGAGTTCGCTGATTTTAGGCCAGCCGCTCGCTATCATGATGTACTACCACGATTACGCTTTGTTGCATTTCACTCCTCAAAAGTTATGAAATAGGTAATTTGAATCAATTTATTCTATTTTTATTTTGAAGATTTGGACCAAATGATTTGGTGTCATTATCTACTTCTTTAAGGATTTTAAAGCACGTTAAATTAGTGGTACTAATGGTAGTAGTCTACTTAGAATATGTTCTTTTTCTACTTATGAAACTAATGATTTTTTTAATGGTGCTTAATTTTTACTACATTCATTGTATAATAACTTACCAATCGAAAACAGATTATTTTAATTAAAATTATCAAAAGCTAAAATTTATTGAAATGTTCCAAATAACACATTACACATTGGCAGTATTATTGGGCCAAAGAAAAATGTCGACGAAATATGTAGTTCCAAGAAATTCTCTATTTTAAGCAATACCTTGCCTAAGATTTAAATGAGAGTTTGATGTTAAAATATGTAATATTGTCAATATAATAGAATGATAAAAGGGCAAATAAACGTAAAAAATACAAAAAAGTAGCTTTAAGAAAAGATGAATACGAACTAAATAGTACAAACAAATTTTTGCATATCGATGCATTATTTAAACATACTGCTCGGGTTATTTAACATTATATGAATTTTAATATCTAGAAAATATAATATAGTTTACTTATATGAATATTTATACAATTTAAAAACATGTTTTGCTATTTTTAAAAAATCTTTTGATACACAAAGACTGAAGCGCCATGTAGGCACAACAAATTGTGATAAAAATGCCATGTCACACAAATTGCAATTATTTAATCATTATAAATTTAAATGTACAAATCTTATGATTTTAATAATAGCATGTGAATATATTACATTCTATGTTTGTTACGTAGGTATGCGTATGTAGAATAGGCTACTGGACAGTCATTAAAAAGTATACCTAATGTTCTTTGTATGTGTATGATAATAATATTGTATATACCTATGTATGGTGTACTTATAAGATGTTTTATAAGTACATCTAGTTGCTTTTTCTTGTTTGTCCGGTAGCTTATTGTAATGTATAAAGGATTTTCGAATTAAAATTATATACACAGCAGAAATCACAACAATATATTATGTGTAATATTTTTTATTAATTTTTATCGTTGTATTTAGTAGGTATTGTATTTTGTATGAGATTTTTATAGTAGACATTTTTAATAAAAATATACACTATTTTATTTGAGTTTTTATTATTAACGGATGCATATGGTGTAACTTTAGCTGATCAACTGCTAAATCGCATGCAATTTGAACCTGTAAACAGATTTTCAATCAAGTTGACCAACAAAAACCTATTTTTTTTATCTCTTGTTGAAAGCTATTCCATTCGTGTGAATTTATAAGATGAATCGATTTAATTTGTCTCGTGACAGCACACACACACACTTTATTAATCTGTATGAATCATGAGTTCTAGTATAATTTGAAGGTCGTCAATTTGTTTTTTTAATTTGCCAAATAGAGCAAGAACTCACGACGGTCAGACCTTCGTTATTTTATAAAAGCTGAAAATTTCTCAGAGCCTGTCCCCAACACAGGTAAGAACGATCAGCGAGTATAGTAATTTTTTAAATAACAGGCAGTAAAGGTGTATAAAATAGTACGTCAAATTCGTTGAAGCATATAGCTTAACTTTTTTATATTTTCTTCGGAATAACACTAGACATCACGTCAACCATTGCCGGACATTTAGTACGGTTGCAACTCCCTGCCAGACACTCCTAAACTTTAATAAATTATAATTATTATACTTTCGTTATAGTATAAAAGCTGGGTTTTACATACGTTAATCGGGGACCTATAAAAAATGTTACCTGAATAGCCGAACAGTTTTAATTGTTTTTATACCTCGCCAGACACATTGACAGTCTGCTGTAGGTGCGAGAGCGAAAAACAAAAATCAGCCAGTGTACCTACAAACAACAGCTCTCCAACCACGCCGTTGATACCTGAGATGACCACCGCACCATCTCATTTACAATACATTACATTTACATTTATCTCATCGTATACAGTCTCTGATGTAAATGAAGCTTTTTACGAAGAAGTTTCGTTGCAATAGACTAAACTCCCTATCTCACTCGCACCCGCTTGAACAGATGTCGCCTCGCGCTCGCACCTACAGCAGAAAAAAACATCAAGGCAATTTGTATAGAAATCTCAACAACATCGAAATCATCGACGACAACAGAGATGTCATCTATATTGCTATCGATATCACCGACGTTGACGGTAACGGAAATGAATATTATTAGTAGGTATCGGCAACATTAACATCATGCTTTCTTTCTTTCTGCGAATATTGAGATTATTGATGTCGAATTTCGCAGAGTCGTCCACGACATTAATTATTGCTCCATGAAACTACGAGATTTTCTCTGATGGTGTATAAATCAGGTGGTCAGCCAATACCAAAAATTGTTGAAATTTTCCAAAAACCCTATACATTGTAAGTAGGATAAGGTAGGATACATAAGTCCCTTCAAGACTAGCATCAAAATTGGATACCACAACACTATCGTATTGCATTGAATTTGAAAAAAAACTTTCAATTTTCAATGGTAACAGAAAAAAAGTATTGGCTTGCCGCCTAATTGGTATAGTGGCAGCGTACATAGGCTGAGAAATCGTGAGATCCTGGGTTCATATATCATCTCAAGCAATCACAATTTGTGTTCACTTTGCAAGATCAATAAATCTCATGAATTGGTCGGGGTTGGAATTACTGCCCGGTATGGCGATAGGCTCGCCCCCTATCACATTATGGGTAGGAGATGCGCTCGGCGAAATGTGGGTGTACTGGTTACACCTCTGCCTACCCTTTCGGGGATTACAGGCGTGAGTGCGTATGTATGTACGTATACATACGCACTTAATGCTTAATGCAGTAAATTGCAGTAATTTTCGCTTAAGGGGTTCGACTTGTGCAACCTTATCCTAAGTACCTACCTACATCACGGGAAAGAATTGTAAGTTCAACGCAATAGTTGCATTTTCGGCTACCATTTCATGAGGTTAAGACCTTCTTAGTTCATTATTTTGTCTCCCGCCTTGCTATGGAAGTGGACAATTATTATTTCCAACTCCACCTTTATTTTCTATTTGATTCATTTCGTTGCGGGATAGAGACAGATTTGCATTCCCGGAGAGTCGCCGATATTCATTGCTCGGTGTCGAAATATGCGTGCCACCGTCGATTCTGGCTTGCAGGAGTTGCAGTTGCGGGTGTGTGGGTGGGATATTCTCTTACCATTTCGTGAACTTAAATTCTAATAAAACTATATAGCTATAATTTTGCAGGATGGTTAACAAAATATTTACATTTCTGCGTGTTAGCGATCACCTTTGACACGAGTTAGACATGTGCGGACTGCGAGGGCTGTTGAACGCTTATCTGATCCGGATGAAGGTCAGCTCGGCACGGTACATTCGAAACACGAGCACTAGTCAATGCCCGCTCTACTTTGTTGGGAAACTGATTTTCCTTAGTAAAGTTGTTTTACAAAGAAAATTGATCTATTTTTATTAAGTTTTCCGTCATACTTTTACAGTATATTGAACGACTTAGGGGCAATTTTATTAGGTACTTGAAGCTTGTAGCGTAGGTATTGAATTAAACCATTATATAGTGTTCAAAGCTGATAGATTATGATAAATATATATAAACTAAACGTCATTGTATGAATCCTTTTTGTTAATAGTTTTGTTCTTTTTCTGTTTCGTTGTCACTCAAGTGTCGTATATGGAATATTAAATATCTCTGTAAAATCAATCCAGGTTTTCTCTTTCCTATAGTTAAATTCCAATAAAAGCCATAGAAAAATAATTTACTGATTAACGAAAATTACTTACTTATCTACCCCCCCCCCCCCCCATTCATTCCACCTCCCCTTATCCCACTTGCAGTGGGGTCGGCGCATCATTATTTTAACGCATGATACAGAAAGATTTGGTTTGTAGTATTTACAACCGGCCGCCTGCCTGTCGTCAACTCTTCTGGGGAGAAAAACCCAGACCCGAAACAAATATTTGTAGATTACACAAACATTTGTCTCGGTGCAAGAATCGAACCCGCGGCCTCTCGCTTCACAGCTGGCTACTCGCCCACTGCACAACAGAGGCTGTCAACACTTACTTATCCACATGTCCGCTTTATAGTTAGGTTTAGACTAAGTACCCTATATACCTCATTACTCGAATCATGATTAGATTTTATGATTTATGAGTTAGAACTTAGAATAAGCGGCTACGTCCGTATTTAGTAAAACGTGCTCCCGGGATCGGGATAAAAAAATAAGTCACTATAGTCTGGTAGAAGGCGCCACGCCTACCAATAAACAGTAGCAACACCACCCCGAACTTGGAGCTACAAAGTGCTGCATAGCACTGCATATTGCTCGTTACCCTGAGAAATTATATGTTACTTAAGTCTTTTAACTGATAATACTGGAATTACCACTGGCTTCAATATCATTCAACAGCAACACAGTAGAGTTTACACACAAAAGCTTGGCGGCAAACATAGAAAAAAAAGAATATAGTAATATAATCTACGAATAAAAATCGTAATTTTTTATCAGTCTTACAAATATTCAAACTATCACCTCAATGTGAAGAATCGACGTCCCCGTGAGTGTCGCGACTCGCGAGTGGCGAGGGCGCCGAATCAATTGATGAACAAGCCGCGATACCGGTCGACTACGTGCCCTGCCTCTGGGTGACAACCTCTCACCCGTTCACATCACTAAATGATATCGCACCCCCTTTTATTGTTCACCGAACAATGAGAATAGGGTACAGGTGATTTTATGGATAGAAAATTTATTTAAAAAATTACTAAAAATCTAGAGCTACACGATTCATGACTTGCGTAGACACATTGTTATTATCAGCGATTCCTCCTAAGTATGAATTCTGTGAATTATAACTTTATCTGCCAGTATGTAAGGTGATGCCGTCTTTGTGCCAAATGCCAAAAGAAAATAAGAACAACGTTGAAGATACATATTTTTTGGTATCCTGCAAGTCACTTTGAAAATTTCTGGAACTTGGCTGAATAAACGAATTACCTAATGTGAAATATGTGTGTCATAACGATGGTCATAACACCTGAAATATTTCTCATTATGAATGATTTATTCGTAAAATGGCAATACTGGACCGAACAGAGCGACGCTCTTAAATTCACAGATAATTTGGTATAGGTATCTTACTTAACATCTTAAATTGAAATATTAAATCAAAACTAAGAAACAATGTATAATTATCGTTTAACGCATGAATTAATTTGACGAATTAAAATTTATCTACACAGTAACAAAGTGGGCAATTAACGAGGCTTATGCAAATAGAAGTCAGATACGTGTTAGCGGCGGGTTAATCATGTAATAACATTTGCGATGGGAAATGGGAGAGGTTCTGGCGCTCGTAGTTCGTACCCGGCACCGACTCTCGGCGCTAACAATGTTGACCGTAGTGAGCAAACAGCAGCGGCTGCGTCAGCTCACGGGCCACCGCACTCGCTCCGCAGTCTCGCCACAACCCTATCTCAACACACACACATACACCAATCCAAAATTATTGTTTAAATTAATGTTATTACGAGTCTTTGAAATAGGATGATGGCACATGATTTTTTGTTTACACATAAAAAGAAATATGACAAAATATTTAAAAATATGTATATTATTTGCAATAAGAATAAATAACATAAGCTCACGCATCATATATCCCGGAGGGGGTAGGCAGAGATGTGGCGTTGCATCCACATTCCCATAATTTGAAAGGACCATCGTCCCATGGTGAGCCTATGCTATCCTATCCTAAATTCCAATCCCGGACAATTCATGCGTGATTTTCGAAACGAATATCTACTCAAGCCCAAATTGTGATCGCCCGACTTGAGATTGAACCCAGGACCTCATACGGTTCCCCGTATAAATCTCAAAATTGCGAACTGTAGATTCATATTTAGTGAAAGTCTTATAACCATGCCATTTAGTTTAATGACCAAGTGTGATGTATTATTCCTCGACGGTCCACAGAATTATCCCTCGATATACATTGGCTGGCACTCGCCGGAACCACTACGGCGAGTTTTTCACTATGTGTGTGGTATATTTTTGTGTATGGTATTATTTTTGAGAGGTAGAGCCACACTGTAGACAGTATTGTCTACAGCACGAATGGGCCGGCTCGTCCGTGTTGTTACCACTGTCTTACAGGAAAGCGATGTGAAGTAGCAGCTTGCTGCTGCGTTTCATACGGTGGGTGAGATATCCGGAGGCATAAATCCCCTTCGCCTTCTCAACCCCTTAATTATGCCTTTATTTTAAAGTTGGCAACGCGCGCATGATTCTTTAAGGTTTTGTATATTATGTGGTGTTAATGGTCCAATTATAACAATTTCAATAGGTATATCATCATTCATCACGACTTGAACCTATAAAGAGTACGGCAGCATATTCTACTTCTTACTATGGTATATGAAGAAATTTTACGAACATTATAAACAGAAATGTATAGATAAATATTTATATTGCTACGAAAAAACACACCATTGATTTTTCGTAGGGTTCTCCTTATTAACAATTTATAGTGCTCGCGTTTCTGATTATAGGATCAAAAACACGCTGCGGGAATACTTTGTAAGTTGATTTGATGGTTGGTGTAATGTTATTAAGAACTAGCTTCTGCTCGCGGCTCCGCCCGCGTAAATGTCTTTTTCCGGCATAATTATGAAACATTATTGCCCTACTCTTATATATGAATCATAGCGTGGTATACATATAAATTTTCCGGAAGGAATTGTCTAAATGATAGTGAAAACCGCATCAAAATCCGTCGCGTGGTTTAGCAGGAGTTAGCTATAAATAGACAGACGCGGAAAGCGATTTTGTTTTATACTATTTTATTATACACTATATCGATATAAGTATGTTACAGGACCTTCCAGGACTGATTGAATTACATTATACGAATGTATAAAACATTTCAAAATAAATCAAAAAGTATTTATATCCGGCAGAGTAGACACTAGAAGTGGTGATATTTGATCCTGCTGAGTATGTGGGATCAGTCAACAGGTCTGTGAGCCGTGTTACCTCTGGACGTGATAAGGGCCACTTGCACCAGCAAAAATACAAAACACAAAGTCTAGTTTAGACTGAATAATAATTGTCTATTTAATCCATATAACTATATTGACTCTTAGAAACTATGTTAGTATGTAATTCATAAATTAAGATTTTAAAATGACTTGTATGTTTAAATGACAAAAAATGATTATTGAGTAAAAGCTAAATTTTTGTTGAATGTAGTAGGTATACATAGTAATCCTAAACACTCTAACAAGTGAAGAAAATTCACAAACATCTTGTATAAAAGTTAGCTTTGGGTTATCATACTCTACAATGTAGAGTCTAATTACCTACATAATTTATGGTCGTATGACTTAACAGAAGAGCCTCCGTAACGCGGTGGGCGAGAAGTCGGCTGTGAAGCGAGAGGCCGCGGGTTCGATTCCTGCACCGAGACAAAATGTTTGTGTGATCCATAAACATTTGTTTCGGGTCTGGGTGTTTACTTACTAGAGGGGTTGACGTCTGGTAGGGGGCTAGTCTTAAAAACTATACACCAAACCTTTCTGTAACATGTGTTAGAAAGATTGTTGCGCCGACCCCTGCGAGTGGGATAAGGACAGGTGGAAGAAGAAGATCGTACGACTTAAAATACCTGAGCACTTTTGTATGGACATAAAAAATTATCGTGGCATAGCTGTGCCATAAAGTCATTTATACCTATATAAATACATGTTCGTAAGAGTTTTGTTTAGACAATGTAAGTAGAAGTAGAAGGGTTAGATGTTTGGTGTGGCGAAATCCGCTCGCAGCTCGGTGATTAAATGTAATCGGGATTACGCTGAATTGTTCAACCCCTTGTGGTTGGCGACGCGTGAAATCACTTTGTTCTACAGTTAGCCTCCTTGCTGCCATAATTTACTGTTTTATTATAATAAGCAATAACCTTGTACCTAACGGCATAAATCAAATGTGACAAATTAAAATATATTAGATACGTTTTTATTTGATGGAGCTCCCGTTTTCGATTATTTTCTTTGTTACATACATATGCACTCACGCCTGTAATCAGAGAGAGAAGCAGAGGTGTAACCAGTACATCCACATTTCGCCGATCTTATTTCCGTTACATGATATGATAGAAGGCGAACCTTTAGCCATACCGGGCACATTTCCAGACTCAGGGCTGATACTGAGCATTTCGAAATAGAAAAACCCAATATCACTTTAACCGGACCCGGGGATCGAACCCGATATCTTAGCTATTTTCTTTTTTTATTTATAAATAATCTATATAATATATAATAAGGTATCTTAATTACTATGTTCCATATGAAATTGAACAGTCGAGTACCTATCCTGTTAGTATTGTTGTCTCAGATTTGTCAGATTATTCGGTTAATTAAAGACTTCAATGAATGACTTCAATTAACTGGTAACACTTTTGTTGACTTCTGTTGAAGTTGAAAGTCAACGAGACCAACTTGCCTAAGTTTCTAACAGTATCTGAGTCGCTTACATGACATAAATTAGGTATTTATTTGGTATGCACAAGTGGTTACATTCTAATTTGTAGTTAATGTATTTGACTACACGTGAAACAGAGTTAAAACTATTTATGTAAGTATAGGTGGGCTATGTACTGGACACTTTTTTATGTAATTTATAGTGTGTGTGCTTATGATTATGTTACCAGTTTATAATATCTAGGCATTAGTGAACTTATGTTCGCGAATATTAAGGCTGCGAGTGCATGCGCGCAACGTGCGACGTCATTGGGTTAGAGGGCGGAGTTTCGCGCCGCCCTGCGTCGCGACTCGCGGCGGCAGTCCGACTTAGGCCTGCGTGCGTCCCGCACGGCCCGATGGTGGAGCACGCGCTCGTGGACTGCTCCCAGGCGAGCGCCATGCAAACCCTACCTCCGCAACCGCACCGCGAAGCTGATGAAGATCAGCTCGCCGATGAATATGTTCAAAACTTTGAACTTGACCACCTGGAAGATCATAATGTCGTTAAACGTGAACCGCTGCGACCAAGCTGGCATGAGCTAGTGGAAACACCACCGGCGTGCGCTCGCGCTTGTCGCCCATGGCCAGATGCGGGCCCTTATCCTCAGCCTCATGTTGCCATCGCGGTTGATCCCAGTACACCACCGGAGACACCGCCCGCTCCAGTCGGTCGTAGTCCGTGTCGTGCGGCGTTAGTGGATGACGTTTTGTGGCTGCCTCATATGAGAGAACCGTTAGATATGCGTACGGTCCCGTGCGGTAGTTTCGAGGAATGGGATCGTCGGGATTGGAGAGAGCAAGATCATCACGTACAGCAGATGACACTGCGGCCAGCAAGTTCTTGTTCGGCAATGTCGCCGCGCACAGGGCAACATCAGTCTTACCAGCCATCTTCGTGTGGAGATGATCTTATCAGTGACGATTTACTCATGACGTTGAGTGTGCGCGAGCTAAACAAGCGTTTACACGGTTTTCCCCGCGAAGATGTGACTCGATTGAAACAGAAAAGGCGCACGTTAAAGAACCGAGGATACGCACAAAACTGTCGCAGTAAGAGGCTACAGCAACGGCAGGAGCTGGAGCTGACAAACCGGTCACTACAAGACGAGCTACACGTGCTGCAACTGCAAGTGGCGCGGGTGACGCATGAGCGCGACGTGCTGAAACAGCGGCTAGCGCTGGTGGCGCGCGAGCATGCGGTGCCACAGCACGCGCCGCCCACGCCGCACTCCTCACCGGAGTTCTTCTCGGAGCTGTGACGGCAGGGCGCGGCGCCGCGAGCCGGCGCCTCCGCCGCCGCCTCCTCCGCCTGCGCCTGGCAACGCTACTGAGGACCAGGTGTGCCAGCACGACGAGCGCGGTGCGCCAAACATCGCCGGTACCTTCGTGCTTTTGTTAAGTTTGAAATTTAATTATCATCAGTTCCAGTTTTATAGTTTTATATTATGGTGAAACAATATATAGCCATGGATTCCGATAGGAACGGCTCGAACACCGTGTTAAATGTATGGTTGTGTCGTAAGATATGCATAGCTTCGTTAAATTACATATAAAATGTATTATTAAAGTAAAATTATGGATAAGTTGAAATGAAAAACACTAATTAACCGAATAATTGTAAATAGATCCATAAACTACGAATATTATTCATAGGAGGATTGGTGTTTTCCTAATAAATAATTTCAGAAAATATTTTTTGTATTCTTAAATTTCCTCCTATATAGGGATACACGTAAGTATGTACACCTATGACCACTATGAATTTGAACAATACTTGTCTTTAGAATTCGTACAATAATAGAGTCACCGATCAAATAATATTCTTTACCTTTTAGGAAATTCTTTTTTGATTTATTCTGGAAAAGAAACATT
Source organism: Mimas tiliae (assembly GCA_905332985.1). Classification (NCBI taxonomy): domain Eukaryota; kingdom Metazoa; phylum Arthropoda; class Insecta; order Lepidoptera; family Sphingidae; genus Mimas; species Mimas tiliae. The sequence goes on from HG995241.1 coordinate 9,895,988, forward strand.
CATTAATATTACCAAAAAAAAACTAAGAGTGAACAACATTAAAATATAAATCAGATATACAGGTATACATACGTTTAATTTTTTGCGGTTAGAAAAATTTAGATTATTTTTAGATGTTTGCCATCGTAATCAATGTAATTAATTTACTTATGTTGTTGTTTGCATATTTCCACGTTTCTAAATATGTAAGAGGTAAACGTAATTAACTGAATTATTGATTCTAACTCAGCTTTATAAATCACGTGGCGAAAAACGTCGATAACCTAGTGGAATGTGAAACGGTTTTTAAGATGGGAGTCGCGGGTTCCTTGCCAACCCCCAAGTCACAGACCTCGTGACTTTTTGAACATTTAAGCATATTAATTGTTAATCACGCTCGCTTTAACGGCAGAGGAAAAACATATTCAGGAAAACTCTATACCTAAAGTTCTCCAAAGAATTTCGAAGGTATGTGTAATGTGAGAGCTACCATCCCGCATTAAGCCAGCGTGATGGACTAAGGCCTAACCTATCTCATTTAGTAGATTAAGGCAGTGCCCAGCAGTGGAAAAGTACGTAATACAGGGTTGATATTGTATTACTTATTATAAATCATGCGACCAATTAAAGGAGTCCAATGACATGATGATTTTGCAATACTTTTTATAGTGAACAACAAAATGCTGCCGTGATTGCTCAAGAGTTGCGAATATTGAGGTCGGCGTCAAAACACTTGGTTAGTAAATAAATTAGGTATTACAATTACATGTTTGAGCATACGAAAATTTTTACAACAAAAATTACATTAATAGAACTTAATAAAGGTATTTTAAAATACTTACTTCGATTACTCCTTATAAATGCTTTTTGTTTATATTGTGATACTTAATCATATTAATATTTTAAATGAAGTCAACATTATTTATTGATTCCATAAAATTATTAACTCCACCGCCGCCACTATACTGTCGTAAATGTACCTTATGTAGCATAAAAAATAACATGTAAAACTGATATTATGATCCAATTTCCAGAATAAATGATTTGATTTGATTTGACCGTCTCTATCAGGACTAAATTAAAATACAACTCATCAAATATGTAAACGCAGGTATTAACGACCCTCATAAGAGACAATTTAAATTGGTGTCAATTATTAAGACTAACAGTTGCTTTCACACACACTTTTTTATTTTTATATGTAAATTTTGTTTATATAGTTTACGTTTATTACCTTAAATACTTTTAAATAGAAGAATATATTATAATAAAAAAATAATGAAGTTAATAAGTCGATTGTCTCTATTACCGACGAATAGTAACGGCTAAGTTGCTATTAACGATTTTTATGAAGGTATTACCGACTGTTAGAATATGATACAATTTTATAATTTGGTTAAAGTCGTTTTTAGTTATTAAACTTCCAATTTAATATTTCTAAGTAAACAATTAACTTGGATTTAAAAAATCTATGTAATAAAGATAATTTAAGTCGTATAGTTTTGTTTGGTTCTATTTGAATTAATAAAAAAGTTACATGTTATAGTAAAACGATTTAGACGTCTTACTAATTGTAAATGTTTTGATTAAACGTTTTTGTTGTGTTTTATGCATATATTTGTAATTAATACTTTGTAATCAAAAGTTATTTTTTGCGAGTTCATGTGGGTAGGTTAGTTGGAAACTATGCCATGAGAACGCGTTACGGAGACAAAAAGTATCCTAATTTCCTACTTCCTACTGCCCTTCTTCCTGCTATACTACTTCCTACCAATACATATAATAAATCTAAAATTTCAATATTTGTGAATTAGGATTTTTATTAATCAATCACGCCTTAACAGCTGAATGGATTTGGATGAAACCTGGCACACAGATACACCATGACCTGGATTAGTACATAGCCTAATTTTTATAACAAAAATGACAATCACGAGGGCGGAGCCGCAACCAAACCTAGCCATACATATAATAATATGTTAATCCAGGTCTTTGTGTAACTCTGTGTCAAATTTCCTCCAAAGCTGTGCAGTCATTTAGGTAGTAACAAACATTGTCATGTAAACTTTCATATTTATTATTACCTACATACCACGAGTTAAGAAACTAACGCAAAAACTGTTTCTTGAAATCTGACTAGCAGCTTCTGAGATTAGCGTTTTTTTTTGTAAAATAAAATTATCTGTGTAGAATCAATAATAGACACGACATATGGCCCATATGGGTCGGTAATAAGTGATGTATAACAAAATTATGATTTGTTTTACCGACTCTAAAAAAATAAGTCATTTTATTTAAATGGCTTTTCTAATCATAACAGAAATTGTTGCTGATTGATATAAGAAAAAGTGTATATAAGTGTCCACCTTGTTCCACGGAAAAATGCAATTAATTGATGCTAAGTTACAATAGCAATCTTTGAATAATTTAATATTACGTGGTAAATATACCACGGTTAGTATAGGTATAGGGAGTAAACTAGGCAAACTATACTATGTCGCTAATAGATTTATAAAAAGGTCAATTGTGGGAGATTAAATGGTATATAAAATTATTTGCTTTATTATCACATATCAACGGAAAATATAATGCAATTATATATAACAACTAATAATGTTCCACCATAACCGACCCAGCGATCGGTAATAGCTGCCATAAATAAAATCGTTGAAGCTAATACCGTTCTATTTAATTGTCAAATTTTAGCCTTCAAAATGATAAAAATATATAAAAACGCAATATGAAACGAATAATTTACATACAACTTAACATATTTAATAATACAGAATAAGTGTAGGTATTAATATTATGGTTAAAAACTCTTAATAAAAACATTTACGAACTTGTCTGATGGAACAAGGGTCAGTATGGAACAGCCTGTCCTCTCGCTGTCGTCATAGTAATTAACGTATTTTACCTTTTTCCCGAATGTTCAGGTATACTAAAGTTAGTGTATATGATAGTTAATGAATAAACATGCGTATTTTCTCTAATACTTGTAGCTGAAATGTTTGTAGAAACGTATAAAATGCAAATTTATTTATAGGTCGGTAATACCTGCCGATTTTCGATTGGTCGTTAATAGCTGCGTTTACCCTACAACATGAAGTTGCAAGGCTACATATCGATGCTGCGAGGGAATAAATTATTTTAGATTTCATCAAACGTTTATAAGAAAATATATTTTGTAATTAGTCAATTGGCCCCGATAAAAAAGAGGGATCAGTTTGACCCCTTGTCTGTTTGTGGAATCTTTAGGCCTACACTAATGGATCGATTTGAATGCTGTTTTGAGATGGTCCTTAGTGATTGTTTTTCTAAATGACGTCGGGGGTATTTTAAAGGTTAAATTATTAATTTTAATGTACATTTGACTGGATGCTTGCATACATTTATATATAGCATAAGACAAACTAGATAAAATAGACTGTACAAGTAAGATATTTCATACAAAAAAAATCCGCTCGACTCGGAGAATAAACATCATCATTTATTACAATCATAATATATTGAGAGACATTTTTGTATCTAAAACATAATTAAGTTGATTAGGTGTCATTTAAACATATATTATGTATATATAGTGTATCGACTATCGATTACATTGATTAGCGATTTATCAAATATATACAATCCATGTATTTAGTATAAACATTTAATATAAACAGCAAGCAGACAATGTTGCAGTTTATTACTACCTATTATATAGTTAATGTAACGTTTATACTACACGTGCAATTATTAATATTTCCTACTATTTGTAATTAAACATTTGACAGCCTCTGTCTGTGTCGCAGTGGACGAGTAGTCGGCTGTGAAGTAGGAGGGCGCGGGTTCTATTCCCGCACCGAGCCAAATGTTGTTTGATCCATAAATATTTGTTTCGAGTCTGGGTTTGTTTTCTCCGCAGAGGGGTAGACGTCAGGCCGGTGGCCGGTCGTAAAAACCACAAGCTAAATCTTTCTGTAACATGAGTTAAAAAAACATGTGGCCGTCTTCACTGCGAGTGGGATAAGGACAGGTGGAGGATGGCAATTTTTTAAATATAAACTACAACAACGCGACGTAAAAAACAAAGAGGTTCTTAATTCACGCATAACACGGCATAACTCCAAATGTGGACCGATTTGGATAATACTTTTTGTATTCGATAGTGCTTACTGCGGTTGTAGTCCCATTTAAAAAAAAACTCCCCTAAAGGGAGTGACATCGAGGATAAAAAACTAAAACATCAATATGTATGCTACCAATTTTAATCTGATCAATCATTGACTATTACAACAACTACAGTACCACCGACTCAAGATTGTATAGTTTTATTTTTAGCTTTTTAGTCTCTTTGAGTCGGTTATATTTTTTGTTAATAAGTTTTTTGTTTTTATCGTTCATAGATTGTATGAATAAAGCGGAAAGTGGAATCTAAGCGGCTTGTATTGTAATTTAAACCTAATCGAATTCTGTCAGGATCATTACATTTCATTCAATGTTGTTGAGTTTTGTTGTTATTGGATAAGATTTTTTTATGAAAAGCAGTGCACCCCACTCAGCTCAGTGGGGAGTGGTACGAACTGTCGAGATGAAAGTCGCAGGTTCAACACTAGCTCCTAGAAATTGTTGTTGATTATTGCTTGCTTTAACGATGAAGGAAATATCGAGAGGAAACCTGCATACCTGCGAAGTTCGCCATAAGAATTGCTAAGATATGTGAAGTCTGTCAAGGCCAGCGTGGTATACTAAGGCCTAACCCCTATCATTCAGTAGAAGAAGGCAGTGTCCAGCAGTGGGACATGTATTATACAGGGCTAGTATTAAGTTATAAAAACAGACCGAATTAAAATTTCAATGTGATCGATTTATAAAAAGAAAACATTAAAAATATGTATCGTACGATTACTCGTACATCACAGCAATTTAAGAATCATTTAAATTTAATTCAATCTTTAACGGTGTTTAAAATTAGCTGGTTAACACGGTTCAATTTTAGTTTTCAACTGACTAGAATAAAACAAATGTATGGTTTCTGTCCAGTTCTATTGCAAGTATGTTAATACGGTTCAAATCGCTTGCGATTTAGCAGCTGACTAACTAAAAAAACTAGTTAAAACAAACACTGAAGTAAATAATTAGAATGCAGTCTTTTTGGGGTAGGTGCAATTTCAGTTTACCGGCGGTGGCATCGGCACCGACTCCAAAAAGACCTCTGGACATTGTTACTTTGAAGTTAGTTTTGTTTATAGTTAATAACTGACTTTGTTTATTCCGTTGACTGTTCTCCGACATCATATTATCTCATAGAAATTGATATAAGGTCACATAGTAAACTTTATCGAATAATTGTTTTTTTTCAACTAATTCGGCACAACTGGCAGAGATATCGATCAAGACATATAAAGAAAAAAACAAGAAATAAAATGCACCAAGTTGACAACCTTCTTCTTTTTTGAAGTCGCTTAAAAAGTAGTTGAGTAGAGAATACAAAAAAAATGGTAGCCGGTGGTAAATTGGCATCAATATTTTTAAATTCCAAAATAAGCAATTAGTGCTATTTTGCCCATAGAATTTTATTCATCCTGGAAAGACAAAGTGTCATATAGGTAATGCATCTGATAGCCATGGTAAGTATCATAATGCAGTACAAATATAATGCCATATTATGTATTTTTTCGGCGGCCCCTGACGGTCGCCAGAATTATGCCCGACCGAATATTTAATTGAGTAAAGGTAAGCACATGTCGATCAAGCGTTTATACGAGTATTTATGCTAACGGTCATTTGAGTGTGAGGACACATAATCAGGTGATAGATTAAAACAGAAGTTTCGTTCATAACAACTTTAAATTATTAATAACTAGCTTTGCTTGCGGCTCCGTCCCCGTGAACGACTTTTTCCGGAATAAAAGTAGCCTATATATTAAAGGTCCTGATTTACCTCTGCGTCCAATCGGCGCGATTGACTAACAATCATCCGAATTTACAAACTCACAAACATCCACACTTTGACATTTATAATATAAGAAGTCGCATAGGATATATGTACCAGGATATACATACTTAATTTTTTGCAGCTTTATCAATAGTGGCCATTACTTAGTGGCCATTAATTTCAAACAACAACACTTCAAAGATGATTGAAATGTCTTCAATATTCTTGAATCTTGAAATGAATTTCAATCGCCTTTGAAAAATTGGGATGTTCATTATTTCATATTGTTATATGTAACATCAAGACTAATTACAAGACAACTAACCGTCGCCGCGTCGCGTCGAGACTGGTGGTCCACTAATTCGCATAGGACCAGCGTAGTAGATTAAGGGTTAAAATCAAGATACCCATATGTCATAGTGTGACTTTTGTATTTGAACGTGTAATTTTTTTCATGGTTTCTCTGTATTGGAGCTATATTTATCACTGAAGAGTGTTGTGATGCGCAATGGGAGCCGACAAAATATGAAACTGCGGAGAATATGGAAGTGCTAATGCCGGTTGGTAGACTTCACATAACTTCGAAATTCATTATGATAGTTTATTTTAGCCTGTTATTATAACAAGACGAGTAGGTCACTCGCCTGATGGTAAGCGCCACGCCTGCTCACGCCATTCAAGTTATTAAAAAAAATCGTCAAATATTTACAAATTATTAATTTCAAGTAGAGTACCTCTATTTCTCTACCACGACTTTTTAATGTTGCGAAATATCTAAAAATATGATCAGGGCACATTGTGGATAATAGAAGTAGGTACCGACTCTATTATATTATTTATAGCTGCACTCTATTGTTCTTACTCTTCTTCCACCTGTCCTTATCCCACTGGCAGGGAGGTCGGCGCAACATTTTTTTTATCAAATGACGCCTGACGTCAACCTCTTTGTGTATAAATGTTTCACACGCTTGGATGTACTTGGGTTTGTGAATTTGAATGTTTATTTTTTTATAGCATAGCCGGCTAACGAGCTTGTAGATCACTTGGTGATAAGTGATCTCCATCACCCATGAATGCCCAGAATAGAAAAAGAAAGTAAGGGGGATTTGGACCTCCGGATATCTCACTCACAGTACGAAATGCAGCAGCAAGCCACTACTTTACTGTGAGATAGTCAACCTGGTCAAGCTCGTCCATTCATGCTGTAGACAAAACAATATGGCTCTACCACTCTACTTGTTTGTTAAGGAATCACGCCTTAACGGCTAAACCGATTTGAATTACATTTGATACACAGATGCTCGAGTAAGACATAGGCTACCTTTGATCCGAAAAAACCATTCACACCGGCAGATCTGCGAGAATAAGCTAAGTAGTAGTTAAGTATTATATAACCCTTTTAAACGTTTGGTTAAAACGGTTTATACTGGCGATTGTTATACGGATGACTGGTTGACCTACATTAGTTCATATGAATTTGGAAAGATAATTGATTATTAGATAGGTACTATATAAATACTTTATAATCTACGTGACCATCTCAATCAGTTACTGTATTTATTTTAACAAATCGCGACATACATGAACCTTCCTCCTGAAAGTAACGCAGCGTAACGTACCTGTGCTACATAAATCATAAATCTACTTCTAAAAATTCTAAAGATTCTCGATTTTCATATCCATGTATCATTTCTGAAGTGCATATTATTTACTAACGATTATTTCTTCAAATATTATTGGAGAAAATTATTCTGAAAGTTTTAAGTAAATGAATTTATTCCAAATAATTATAAAAGACATGTCATACAAAATAAGGAACCTTTGTATCAGTTAACGTTCCTCTAAACCTACTATTTAGAAAAATAAAATAGCATCTCTACAATACTACAAAAGGTACATACAAATTAAATGAATTACTTATTTTACAAACACAAATTATTTGGTTTAACACAAAAAATACGACAATAAACAATCACTTAATAAGTTATATTAATCCATGAACAAACAATATTTGTGTTAAATGTATAATATTTAGTGAACTTCCAAAAAGTAATGATTAAAGAAGAATAATAATAACACCTCGATAATTCAATTTCAATAGAAAGTCACATCAACTTATTAACATAATAGTATTTTTTTAATATATAGCCAAGACCGTAGATATGAAGCGTAGATTGCTACAGAGCACAGACTGTGGAAAACCGGCGCGGTGGGACGCGGACGCGAGAGGCGTGCCTTCCGCCGCCACGCCTCGGCTCAGCGACACAGCGCGCCGCCTACCACTGCCTGCCTCAGACTATTTTCCCTCCGTAAAATCCTACAAACCACAAACTTCCCACGAATAAGGACTATAATTCCATAGATAAATCTTCAAGGACTGTATGGCACATTGGCAATGCGTTTGTAGTTGTACGACACCCGAGTACAACCACCTCCATAGTCCATACCCTCGGACGCTTATTACTCTGTAGATGTACATAGGTCGAGTTGTCATGCAAATGGAGGCCTGTTAATGAAGTCGAGGAGAATTATGGGCATTGTTACTGCGGCCCTGGCAGCATAATGGCCCATTTTGTAGGCGTACATCATAATAATATATGGGACAATTATTTCTACAACGCTATTGGGCTGCATTTTTGGCCAGCCATTTATGTTCAAACGTATGTAAATATCGACATAATATTCATGTTGGATAAGTCTACTAACCTTTCCTTCGATGATTATGTGAATATTTGCCTTTTTTCTAAGTATGTATTAAGTTTTTTATATTCCTGGTGGCTCGCCTGATGGTAAGCACCTATGGTAAGCCTACCTATAGGTAAATAATATCTATCAATCAGTAATACACAACATTTTGAAAAACAAATAAGTACTTACACTTATTTCATGACATTGTACTCAATTTATCATCCAATCCATAAGATGTTATCAGTCTGTTTCAAAATACCCGAGTAAAAGTTACTTAACTATAAGACAGCAAAATACAAATTACATTACTCTGTCAATATAGGTACATAAAAGAGCATAATGACAATTTGCTACTTCCTAAATTGCCTGTGTAATGCGTTATCTGGTGCTTATTCAAATATAAGTACCTAAGCTACTTTGTGATTACAAGTTTTGTGTGGTTTTGCCTCTGTTTATGGACATGCGTGGCGTTTAACATCAGGCAAGCGACCAGCTCGTTTCGTCATTCAAGCTAATTTAAAAATATTATTGCATATAGGTAACTTGCAAAATTGCAGTGTCTAGGTCTCTACAATAGCAGTGATAGCTCAGCGGGGAGTGGTATGGACTGTCGAGACGAAAGTCGCAGGTTCGAAACCAGCCCCAAGTGCATACACCTCTGACTTTTCTAAGTTATGTGTATATTAATTGTTAATTATCACTTGCTTTAACGGTGAAGGAAAAACATCGTGAGGAAACCTGCATACCTGAGAAGTTCTTCATAAGAATTTCGAAGGTATGTGAAGTCTGCCAACCCACATTAGGCCAGTGTGGTAGACTAAGGCCTAACCCCTCTCATTCAGTAGAGGAGGCCCGTGCCCAGCAGTGGGACGTATATAATAAAGGGCTAGTAAAAAAAAAAAAAAAAGGTCTCTACAATTTACACATTTAATACGCACATTAGGAGATTTTTATAATACCTATATCATGTTAATCCTAGTGTTTACTTAAACATATTCGACACATAAATATTTGCGAATGATTGAGGTCTCTTTGCACGTCTTGGATCGATGCCCGGTTGAATAGCACATTCATGAACATCTTAATTGGAATTGTATTAAAATTATAATAGGAAATAACTCTCCTTCCGTCGCCGTATTATTTAAATAATTTCACTTTTATTAAATTAACTAAAGTGCTCCGATTCATAAGTTAAAGAACTAGGTACGTATTTGTAAACAGATGTTTAAAAAGCAAAACATTAGTGATGAGAACATCGAACATCGTATTGATGAGAACGTGGTCTGTACTCTGTAGGGTGCGATGGCCGGGCGGGAGGCGGCGACGGCGCAGCGTTGTGATGAGCCAGCAGGCGCCTCTGTGGACGACGCGGCACATTTTTCTAGTAGCAAGGTCGGACTGTTTGCAGTGACGTCACCCATTCTATACTTTCCATTTTAACAGCTAAGTAATCTTTATTGGCCTTGCTCAAATACCACTGATTGCACTGTTGGTCTTAACTTAAATACTGATACTGATACTGATCTACTGACCAAAGGTTATCAAAAAAATAATTTACCTTTTCAACAACAAGAATTGTATATAGCGAACTTAATGCTAAGGGTTTAATCTTTCCATTATACAGGTGACTCTTTCAGTTAATTTACACGTTAGAAATGGATACGGTGTTACTCAAGTTAAGATATATAATTATGATATTACTATGTTGTACTCATAGACTAGATAAGTGCAGAGAATCGTTGATAACCTCAACTTTGATATGTATACGGGAAACATGAAAAAAATATGTTACACCTATGAAGCTAGTGCATCATGTTTGTGGGGAAATGTACGCAGAAAGGCTGATGATGTAGAAGCGGTCCGGAGTGCTTACTCGTAGCTGAGCCAGCAGTGTGCCAGCTCGGCAGGGTCGCTCGGCTCGACGCGCCGCACCGCGGTCGATACTCCCGTACACTGGGTCGACGAAATATTTCTACACTAAATAACATCTAAAGTGGTGACAGATATATTGGATATTGGGTTATCTAGTTTTGTTGTCTCATATTTTTCTTATGCCAGGTTCATAATTTTACTACACGCTACAAATCGGTAATTACGTAATTAAAATAGTTATATTATAAATAGTTTACCATCGTCGGTATCTACCTTTTAGAACTCTTAGAGTTTGTATAGATATTTTTATTCAAATCGTTTTATTCTTAAAATGTGCTAAAATGGTACTAATAAGTTACCAAAAAATTGGTAACTCCTTAATTAGCTATTTATTACAGACCATCTAGTTTAGGAGGAAAAACAAAGCGTGACGTGTCACGATTGTTGTAAATAACAGCTGAGCGGGAGACGCGGTGCTGACGCGGTGCTGACGAGGGCTGACGACGTACACGGTGGCCACGATGCAGGGTCAAAGTGCTCGAATTCAAACTCGATACTACTTTCAAAATACGTAAGGTAGTAGTTAAGTGAATATTATGCAAAAATACACTTCATAATCATTAATTAATGTCATAACTATGTCGTTGTCACTAAACATAATGAAGGGCGGATCTAATAACGTAGTATTATATATTCTGTGTCTCCGTAAATCTACGTACCTGCCTAACAATTTTTTGAGTATTGAACCTGATATATTAATTCATAATTAAGTAGTATTACCCTTTCAGAAAAAAAACTAAAACGTTGTGATTGTTTCAGGTTGTCGCGGAGATGTGAAGGGGCGCTCCGCGCTGGCGTGCACGGTGCCACGGTGCACGGCGTGGACGGTGCGCGGTATGGGGCGCGGGCGGCGCGCACGGATCGCTAACTAGGCACTATTGCCAATCGATAGGTCGTTACTTGAGCTGGCTGGCGGGTGCCAGCAGCCGCCGGCAGCCACCGCGCCGGACACGCGCGACTCATCACTTTAGATGCTGCTACGTCAGGTCACTCTCCTTTTCTCGATGTCCTTCAAATTAGCTTTGTAGGTCAGGTTTTCGTCGGTTCGATTCCACGTGGTATTGTTGACATTATCACGCTTACGTTTCTAAATATACACCTAGCTGCTAGCAGGACTTGTATGGAAAACTTACGTATATACGTTCATCGATATAGTACTTGACTTGCAAAATGTAGCTATCACTTATTGTATACAAATGGACATTTGCATCGTGACATTGATTTGAAACTTTATATCAATCGCATTGTATAAAAGCTTTTCGTACAGATACGTGCAGGACTGTTGAGCTTCAATGATATGAATTCTAATTTCATATGGATTTCGACCCCTTATAACGTCTTAAATGTAGAGTCCATATAAAGTAGAATAGATCGTTTGGAATAGTACCACCACTTTGTCTATTTCTGCTGCCAAGCAGCAGTGTATAAGCATTGTTGTGTTTCGGTTTGAAGGACGTCGAAACCAGTGAAATTACTGGTCATAATTAGACTAAACAAATTATATTTTGGGGTTACGAACGTAGTCTAGTATCGTACAGTGCTTTGTAATTTTCAGTTTCGTGTGGTGTTGTATCTGTTTATGGGCAGGCATGGTGCTTACCATCAGTCAAGCAACCTACTCGTTTCGTCATCTAAGCTATTAATAAAAAAAGTCCTAGGTATTATGCCACTGTGAGAAGTTTTAGATGTTGACCATGGTATATTACAATTAAAAGGCAAGTTGATAACTAGTGAGTGATTTAGAAACCTGACTCGTTGGGTACCTACCTAGTTTGGATCAAACAGCTCCAAGTATGATATGGAAAGCTCAAGTTATCAGCGATACGCATATTATCTTCTTCCACCTGTCTTATCTCACTCGCAGTGGGGTCAGCGCAACATGATTTTTAAACACATGGCTTGACAAACGCAAAAAAATGGCTTGTAGTTTTTGGCCTGACGTCATCCCATCTGGGGAGCGATACACATATTATATACATATTAATGAATTTTATGCATTTAATTAATAAATCTAAAAATGTTTATCCATAAAATGTTCTAACAAATCTTATTTTACATCAAGAGTTATGTAAAAAAAACTGTAATATTACGGCAGTGTTAATATAATTCTGTTATACAGGATAACCGTGAACAATAAGTACTACGATTAAAATTATTGCACTTTGGCAATCTGCGGATATTTTGAAAATACGAACATTTAATAAGAAAAGAAAGACACTTTTTAGTTACAGATCACAATTAATTTTACAGTAAAAAATATTGATGGTTTTGGCATTTTTGCGCGTCGTGACTGTGACAGGTTTCCTCAGGTATTTTGGATGTTCATAGGCGGTGGAGCTCACTTACCATCAGGTGCCCAACTTGCTCCTTTGCCGTCCTCTGCTATGAAAAAAATACTGGTGCTTCCGAAATGCTCACTTGTTTTAGAAGAAGCACCAAGTAACTCAGCCGCAGGTGTTTGATATTTTTGTCAATACAGAGTACACATACGTTGCTTATACGCATACGTTGTATATATTGGGGTTTTCTATTACGAAATGCTCAGTATCAGCCCGGAGTCTGGATTTGTGCCCGCTATGGCGAAAGGCTCGCCCCTACCATATAATGGGACGTATCTACGCTCGGCGTAATGTGGGTGTACTTACACCTCTGTCTACCCCTTCGGGGATAACAGGCGTGAGTGCGTATGTATGTATCTTTGTAAAAACCGAACCAGAAAGAAGGGCAGAAATTATGTCATTTGTGTGTATATATTACTGTATGTTTATATAATATCAATCATATTAAGTTCGTACGTACCTACACAGTGAATAATTGCTCGTGCGCTTGTTAATCTTATCGGCAGGTTCATGGAAATGACCCATGAGATGTAAATATGTGGCTGACTGTGAAACTTTCACTCTGAACTAGGCTGATTGATTGTATCTGTCTAAGTTCATGATAGTTAAGGCCTTCACCGACTACAATATAGATAAGAGTTTATGCACCTCTCTCTGATAAAGGCTCTCGTTCCACGTGGAAAATGTTTATTCGAATGTTTATGACGGCCTCTGTGACGCAGCAGGCGAGTAACTGGCTGTGAATCGTTAGGCTGCGGATTCGATTCCCGCACCGAGACAAATGTTTGTCAATCCAAAAATATCGGTTTCGGGTCTGGGTATTGCGGGACCGTAAGTCCCTTGTAGTTCTTCATCCCCACAATACAGGTTAACCTAGTGTGGGGTCAGGACTATGTGTGTGACTATTGGGTTTATTTATTTATCTTTTTTGTGAGTGGTAGAGCCACGCTGCAGACAGTTTTGTCTACAGCATGAATGGGCCGGCTCGACCGAGTCGTTACAACTGTCTCACAGAAAACTAAAGTAAAATAGCAGTTTTTTTGTATCCGGAGGCCCAAATCCCCCACCAATCCTTTAATTATCCGTTCCCTTCAAGATCGGTAACGCGCTCCTGATTCTTCTGGTATTGTGGGCGTAAATGGGCGCTGGAGATCACTTACCATCAGGTGACTTACTTGCTCGTTTGCCCAAAAAAGAAAATTTTGATGTTTTAATTTTTCTTCCATTGGGAACACCCCTCATGTCTTCTTTAGTATTTTTTATGATTCTTCTTGATTATATTCTTGTCCTGGCCACTGTACACTAATGTCGTAATCGCCTCCTGTGAAGATTCGCAATGACACTTCTTCCGGATTTGAAGCTGTAGCAAATAGCTCCTAAAAACCTGAATGTAACAAGTTAATTACAACGGTATGATTAAATCGTAATCTAGTGGTAATTAAACATGTAAGTTTTGTATAAGTTGTTGGTGTAAATAGGTTAATAGCCGCTTAATCTCTATAAGTCAAGGTTGGATTTGAAAATCCTATAACCGGATGTATACTACTTTACTATAGTGAATTTACTTCACAATACAATATTGTTCACGAATTATTTGAACCTACAGGTAAATTTACTCTTGAATGTGAAACTGTAAAGCAGCACAAATGTTTGTGTGGTCCACGAATATTTGTTTCGGGTCTGGGTGTTGTGGGACCGCAAGTCCCTCGTAGTTCTTGATACCCACGATACAGGTTATCATAGTGTGGATTCAGGACTATGTGTTTGACTGTTGGGTTTATTTAACTATATACACAAATAGTAAATTATGTAAGAAAGTAGATGTATTTTTTATTTGGCTGTATGCGAGCAGATCGCTCGCCGGATGCTAAGCCGATGAACACTAGCTAGAACTTTGAATTACAAAGCACTGAAAGTACAAAGCACTATGCTCGTCAGTTGTCACCTCTAATGCACAGTAGTTTCTTCAAATCGGAGCACAACAATTATAACGCTCTGCTTCTTGGCGGCAGAAACGGACAAAGCGATGGTATCTATCTAGACCTCTCACATACGAGGGACCTACCACCTAGTGTTTTGTAAATATTGAAAATAGCTCGTACTTATATAATATGTCGTGATGAAGTTTTCACGCTATAATCGGCATTACAATAAACGTAAAAGATTGAATGTGAAGAGGAACGAACGGGTTGCGTTCTTCAGCTCTGTGCTGGGGTGATTGTACTGTTTACCTATGCAAAATCTTGACGAGTACATTTTGAATTCCTTCCCGCATGTGTTTTATATTCGTTTACTCCGGTCGGCCGGGCTCGTAATCGGCGCCGTGTTTGCGAGGGGAACACTGCTGACTGTGCCCCACAAATATATGTCGTAAGATTTAATAGACATGTAATGGATATCTGGATGACGTTTTAAGGATTTGTGCAAACCGAATATGTCATTTCTTTCCCTTGTAATTGAAATTTTATTTGCCGGATTTTTGGATCATACTCGGTCCTTATGTTCTTATAAGATTTGTGCCATTCGTGATGTATGATTTCGATTATAATGAACATATATTGAAATAACATATGTATGGTACGCAATATTATACATTGCTTGTCTTTTTGTTCTGCGACATTTAATAACCTTTAAAAGGTGCTTACTTTTTAAAGTGTCAGGTTAAGAAGGTATTAGATATGCGAGGCTAGGCGCCACGGTAAAGCCGCGAAGCTCTTTTGAATACATGCGTGATTTAAGCGTGATTTAAGTGAATTATGCCGCCCTCGGGCTGCAGCGGTGCGGTGGCGGCGGCGGTTGCGGCGGCGGCGGCACCCTGCGCTCTTCGACTCTTGTTTAACGCGTCGCGGGTGCCGCATCAAAGACACTACTTTTTTTGTCATGCTAAATAATGTGGAAACACATTTGTCATAGTGGATTTTTTATATCAGGAAAATGTCAGATAGGAGGTTTTTGTTGGTACTATTTAAAGAAAATTCTGGAAATATGATGGTGCCAACTCATAATAGAATCTGTTTTACTACTTTGAATTCGATTTTAAACATCTTAAATATGTATTTTTTATCATAAAACATACATAATACCTAAGCTCTACGCCTTAATTAAGGTTTCCATTTTCGCAAACGAGCAAGTAGGTCACCTGGTAATATGTGATCGCCACCGCCCATGAAAGCCCACAATACCAGTATAAGCACGCACGCGTTGCCGATCTTAAATGAAAGGGAAGGGGACGGAGACTTGAGTTTCCAGATCTTACTCCTCTTGCTAAAGGCAGCGGCAAGCCGTTAGTTTATGTTGGTTTTCTTTAAGACAGTGGTATCAACCCGATGAAGCCGTAGACAAATCTGCGCGGCGTAGCTCTATCACACTAAACCGCAAAAACGTTCTAAAACGCGCTCTAATAATACTCGTATTTAAAAGTTTTTATTTGAGTCTTTTAAAACTAGTTTTGCGTTTACAAGGGATATTTATAAAAACCTTCATACCTGAGAAATCCTTCATAAGAATTTCGAAGGTACGTGAAGTCAGCTAACCCGCACTAGGCCAGCGTGGTTGACTAAGGCCTAAAAGAGGCCCGTGCCCAGCAGTGGGCATGTATAATACTATTTATAGATTGTTCTGAACTGAATCTAACTCCATACAATAAAGTCTTGAAAAAACGCGTGAGTGCGCGTTCCTCCACTCGCCGCAGGGAACCACCACAAACGCAATTGTCGACAAACGAACCGTCACAGTCATGCTGTTATCGCGCACCTGCCTTCAATACAACGAATGCTTGCCTATTTTATTTCTATGAGAGCAAATATCGAATTCTTCAAGTATTTGTATACCACTATTGATATACTAACTCGGTGGAGCAGTTGTAATGCATACGTGCTACGACTGAGGCTGACGCTGAGGTCTCGGGTTTGATCCCCGCGGCAGGTAAAAGTGATATTGAGTTTTCTATTACGAAATGCTCAGCATCAGCCCGGAGTCTGAGATTGTGCCCGGTATGGCGATAGACTGTCCCCCTATCACATCATGGGACGAAGATACGCTCGGCGAAATATGGATGCACTGGTTACACCTCTGCGTACCCCTTCGGTGATTACAGGCGTGAGTGCATATTTATTTTATATATTGATAAATATACATAAAATCCAATGTACACATTTAGCGACCCAAAAATGTCATCGATAAAGAAAATATACATATTTGCAATTAATCATAATACGAGTAAACAAATTAATTCACCCAATAGTCACACACATAGTCCTGACCTCACACTAGGGTAACATGTATCGTGAGTACCAGGAACTACGAGGAACTTATGGCCCCTCATGACCTAGATCCGATACAAATATTTGTGGATTACACAAACATTTGTCAGTACGGAAATATAACCAGCGGCTTCTCTTTCACAGTCGGCTAATCAAGCGCTGCGCCATATATCGGGATAATATTTATAATAATATAAAAGAATGGTTTATACCAGGGAACCCATCTCTTTTAAACTGAATAGCTCATGCAAATTCTTGCTCTTCCCGAGAATCAAATAGAGCTTTATGATTCACAACCAACGCATGCATCCATAAACTAAATCGACGCTATAGTAATCATATTCATCCATCAGCCTGAATTCATTCCCTGCTGGACATAGGCCTTTTCAAGCTCGCGCTACCCTTGTCGGTATTCCACCTTCCTCATCTAACTGCCTTTCGCTACGTCTCTTAGGTCGTCGGTTCAGCGGATTCAGGACTTTTACAAACGGCTTGATCCACCATTTTAAGTTCGCTCAATGGGCTATGGAGCGGGTTATGCTTGGAATCTCTCTGACGGATAAAATCTGGAATGCGGAGATCCGTAGGAGAACTAAATTAATCAACATAACCCGCCGAACAACATATTGAAGTGTCCTGGCCATATTATGGCCGTTGGGGCTGAAAGCTACTAGAGATCCAAGCGCAGTGTCGTAATAATGTAATATTGTTATTAAATGTAAGTACCTAACACATGAAACATTGTTGCATGGCATTCATATTACGTGGATATTAAATTACGGGCGACATCCTGTTGATGTTTGGCGTTACCTGGAACCATGGCTTCACTACGATAAACTTCTTGATTTAGTACTATGGTATTTATTATGGATATAACATGTATTAGCTATTTCCTGCGACTTGGTGGCATTATTATCGTGATATTATTCACGGGCTATTTTTGTAGAAGATATGAGCAAAACTACCAGAGGGGTTGACGTCAGGCCGGTTATAAAAACTACAAACAAAATCTTTCTGTAACATATGTTAAAAGCATGTTGCGCCGACCCCATTGCATGTGGGATAAGGGTAGGTGGAACAAGATATGAGCAAAAATACCACAACTGAATGGGTGCCTTCTGATAGTAGATATCAGCGGAGTAGGCCTCGGAAAAGGTAACGTGATGAATGATGAAGTCAATTTTATCTGACCGGTAGCGACACAGCCACCCAGGCACCGACTCTAAACAGAATAGAATAGATAGAATTTGTTATTTTTGACTTTTCAGTGTTTTTATTTTGAAGTCGGTTTCTAAGTTTTGTTAACCGTTATTTTATTACAGTATACATTTCTAGTTTGACACTTCGTCAATAGTAATTTTATACGAATTCAAAATTTGTGAACATATTTGTAACTCGTACTAAGACTCTCAGTTCTCTTCTGGAATGAATGCCGTTTTCACAGACATAAGACAGGCCAAATATCTACCTATTTAAAAATCTTAGATTACACTACTCCTTACTAGCCCTGTATTATGTACGTCGTACTGCTGGGTACGGGCCTCCTCTACTGAATGAAAGGAAGGTAGGTTTTAGTCCACCGCCCTGGCCTAATGCGGGTTAGTTAATGCCTTTATATTTTCATAAGAATAACCTGTTTAAACGAAGTCACTGGCAAATCAAATGTATAACATAATAATTTTATTTGACGTGACTGTTTGTGCGTTGCGTCTTCCGGCTGTGCGTGGCCTCTACTTAACCGATTGCGTAAGTAACAACAATAGCTTTGTTTCGATTATTTACAAATCCGAATTGATGTCGGATGTGCTTGACGTGCTCTTGATTCATATTGTTAATATTATAAACCTTTTTCTGCGTCTTCACTCGTGTGGTTTTTATCAATAATGAAATCTTCTCTGTGGTTGAAAAACATTGATTAATTTTTGTATGTAACCTAATCGTTAAATCTCACGACATTAATTAGAAAAATACCTGTAATTCGTAAATGGCAGAACAGATTTTCTTTCTTTTATTAGCTTGAATGATGGTAAGCGCCAGGCCTGCCAATAAACAGAAGCACCACCACACAGAACTTTGATTTACAAAGCACTGCATGGCATTGGAATGCGCTCGTCACCCCCAGACATAAGCTTTTCAGCCTCATATAATATCCAGTAATTTCACTGGCTTTAATGTCCTACAAACCGAAACACTAGTGCTTACATACTGCTGTTTGGCGGCAGAAATAGATAAAGCGGTGGTACCAACCCAGAAGGCCTCTCGCATACGAGAGACATACCACCTTGTAAACATAGCTAAAACCATATTGATTAAACTAGCTCTCAAATAAAACCGCATTCAAATCAGTCCATTCGCTTAGGTACTACAATGCCACGACGGACCAAACGATACAGACAGACAACAGGCAGTGGAGATCTTTTACCATCAGATGACCCACTTACCCTACCGGCGATACTATAGAAAAACCAGATCAGACAGAAAAAGCGTTCAAGATTATGGCACCCCTCGTTCTTGGGGTTTAAAATACACCTTAGGCATGTGTATCTATAAAACATCGAACATTTTCTGTTTTTTTTTGTAACTTATTCGAGTATTATATTATTATTGCAGATTTTTATCGTTTATCATTACTAATCCTTAAAACACTCATTCATTCATCATACAATTCATACATTGGGGTTTGGCTTAGTTTTTACAAACGGCCACTTGTCTGAACTCTAAAGTCAACCCTCTACGAGAAAATCGTGTTTGATAATCTAAAATGGGGGCAACCGCCCATCCTGACAATCTAACCCAGGACCTCCCAGATCACAGCTCATATACATCGCCACTATACCACGTAGGTTGCCAAATATTAAATCGAAATACGTTAGTGTTCTATCGAGTTTATAACTATAAGTAGACGAAAGCAAAAGAGAACACTTATTCCATCTTCACTAAAAATACGATATGAAATATCATAATACGTATTCCTTATCATTTGTATATCGCATTGTATGATTTTAAATAAATATTTATCGCCAAGAGGTATCATTAGGGTTATAGTTGGTTATGCCGCGGCCGTATGCGAAGCCACGGTGCGGTGTGGCGCGGCGCTCAAGCTCTCTGAGTGTCGTGTTCAAAAAAACAATGTCGGTGGATCGCATTGCACAAACTCAAGGTGAACATTTCACAACATTGACACCAATGGAATCCTTCAAGCATAAGTACTTATGTATACACATAACGATTATTATAATAACAATCCAATCCTCTATAAGTTGCGATAAGATTTTTTACATGTGCACTGTACATACAGCGTACTCTAGAGTCTAAAGAGTAGATCCTTTAGAAAGTATAGGAGGTAATGTAAATATACTCTCCGATGCGTGTTTATATTATATCTTCTTCTAAGTTTACTTTATTCATCTCTGCTGTCTGCTTTACCCTAAGTTTGACTGAGTGGGAATGCCTTCTCAATTTTTTTCTTTCTTCTTTCATTAAATCAGCATATTATACCACGAATAAATAAAAGGTTATGTTAAAAACATTGCCAGTAGAGCAAAAACGATTAAGCAAATCAAGGTGACGGAGTGATAAATGAGTCCGAAACAAGGGAACAAGTGTTCAATCAACCTGCGGTCAGAGTTGGAGAGCGAGGGTGAACGGCGGAGGTACACAACCAAAGCTAACAGCACGACAACGTTCATTGGTTAAATACCGCTGCACAATACCCATCACAATCAGCCTTTAATGATACCCGCCATCAATGTTCCGCAGAACTGGGAATATAAGGGAATCACCGTCCACGATAATTGATTAATTGTAGTAGTACTAATTGTAGTAGTACGTACTATGACATACTTATATATCTACAGTGTACTACACAATTCAATGGTGTGATAGAATGTAGAGTCTAAAACATATAACATTTCTATTTTTCTATTACTATTGCTCATGCTTTCATGAATTTAAGGCCATCAATTGATTACGAAACGTTAATAAGTATTAGTAGGTAGTTTAATTATTGCATTTCGCTAGTGAGAGTGTAACATGTTTGGGCCCCAGCCAACTTTGGCTGCATTCGAAAAGAGTCTAGATAAATAATGAACTAAAGAAATACTTGTTCATTTAAGGCTTGATTTGAGGCGCGCGACCGAGACAAGAGACCGTGACGCGTTAAGACAGCGACACGTCTGATTTGTACGCAATTGTATAGTTATAAATGTACCAAGTTATATATGTAATGGCAGAAAATGGAAATACAAACAGTGTTCACAACTTCGTGGAATTATCCCTAGATTTGTTGGATTGGACCCGCCGCTTGTGTGTAAATTTTGCTAACTAGTGGCTAATAGATGTTTTAGTGCTTTAGATCTAAACAAGTTTATTAGTAAAACATATACACGTACGTTGGCGACCTTAAATGAAAATATAATTAAGGCATTGGAAAGGGGAGGGATTTATACCTCCTGAAATCTAACTCATCGTTCGAAACGCAACACAGCAAGACGCTTTACGTCGGTTTTCCGTGAGACAGTGGTAACAATTCGGTTGAGCCGGCTCAATAATGCTGTAGACAAACCTTTATACAGCGTGGCTCTACCATTCCTAAATTAGGCGCTACGATGCCATAAACAGGCAAAGGGCTCAAACTTGTTAAACCCGCTTTTTTATTGGGGATTAAAATACACAGGTCTAAGGCCCGTTTTACAGGACGATACTCAAGTGAGCTTTTCGCTAAGTGTCGATTTCTGTACCTGATTGGTCTATTTTTGGTGCCAAATAAAAACGAACGAAACGAAAAGCAACTTACTTCTTACTTACTTAGGTACAAGATGGTAGCTCCCTCGTATGCGAGAGGCCGGCTGGGTTGGTACCACCGCTTTGTCTATTTCTGCCGCCAAGCAACAGTGTGTAAGCACTGTTGTGTTGCGGTGTGAAGGACATTGAAGCCAGTGTAATTACTGGGCATTATGAGACTTAACACCTTATGTCTCGGGGTGATGAGCGCAGTCCAGTGTCATGCAGTGCTTTGTTATTTAAAGTTCTGTGTGGCGTTGCTTCAGTTTATGAGCAGGCGTGGTGCTTACCATCAGGCGAGCGAACTGCTCGTCTCGTCATTCAAGCTAATAAAAAAAAACTTCAATATCGTTCTGCAATACGGGCCTAAAAGAACGACCATATGCATATTACTATTTTATTAAGGATCAGGCATGTAAGGGAAACGGTTGTACAATTGAATTATGTGCCCTCGTAAGATATGCTTCCGGATATTTTGCAAAGACTCAAAAGCCTTTTTTGTGTTTGATATGATTGCGCACGACCTTGGTGTATGTAAATACTTGAGTAGTAGTAGAAAGTAGATTTCAATCTACTTGAGTAATGAGAACAGACTTGTACTATATTAGAACCTAGAGGAAGACCTAGGACCCCGGTTACGATTAATTTAAATACTTTAAGTGGGCGTATTCGTCATTCAAGGTAATAAAAAACACGTACTGAATAAAATACGAAGTTTGTATGATTTTAACATTACTTGCTATCTACTATCTAGATAGTAGATGGCATCTTTTTATTACATACGCACTCACGCCTTTACTCCCTGAAGGGGTAGGCAGAGGTGTAACTAGTAAACCAACATTTCGCCGAGATTAATTCCGTCACATGATGTGATAGGGGGCGAGCCTATCGCTATTTTATTTCTCTTCTTATTTTTGTTATGCTGATAATTGTCCCCTATTCACAGATATGTTTTACAATAACATTAATTTGAGTTCATCTAAAGATTAATATATGTTGTTTATATTCATCATTTACCTACAAACAAAATATTAATATGTGCCATGTGCTTACGTTTGCATTAAAATTTTGCAATAATTTTTACTCGGAATTGCAATACATTTAATTTTGTAGGTAAGTGTGTCTCACGGGGCATTGACCGTAGTTACTATGGCGCTCATCACGTCATCGGTTTTAACAAAACTTTAGAAATTGTATTTAAAATCTTTATTGGGTACATACACCAGAGGGCTTGGCATATGCAACACGACATATCTCGTGCATGAGAGAGATAACTATTGACGACAAATATCTCTTGTAAAAGTGTGACCATTCGATAACATTACGTCTGCATGTTAGGGTTCGTAGACAAAACACCACAGACAGGTTGAAAGTACTATTTTCTTTACGTTATCTCTAATTTTGACATAACGATTCGAGTATTCTAAGTAATCGTGTTAGTGTCGATAAATATATAGAGATCACCAGATAAAACTGGATTTTACGACAAAACGAGTCGACAAAATGATCTCGTGTTGCATATACTAAGCCCACAGAACATACATAGTAAACAGTAAAAAAAATATAAGTACACTTGGCGGTCTTATCGCTTAAGGCAGTCGTGTGTAGAGCCATGTTGTAGACAGTCTTGTCTACAGCATTAATGGGCTGGCTCGACCTGGTGATGGTTAGCACTATTTCACAGAAAATCTATGTAAAATAGTGGCTTGCTGTTGCGTTTCGTACGGAGATATCCGGAGGCCCAAATCGAAAGGGATTTGGGCCCTTGCCAATACATTTATTATCCCTTTCGTCAACGCGCCCATTATGCTTCTGATATTGTGGTCGTACATGGACGGTGGAGATCACTTACCATCAGGTGGCCTACTTCATCTTGTTTGCCGGCCTATGCTATATAAAAGGCAATCTTTTACAGACAAACAAATAATTTATATTTGCATTTAAATATATCAACAATAACACTCTGTATTTCAATATTCCGAAGAAAACATCAATTAGGTCGGGCAAAAACAAATTGTGTTTGAGTTTTCGATTTTAAATATCACACATGGGTTGCTCCGTTGGAATTTGTGCCTGATATGGCGATAGGCTCGCTCCCAATTACCTACATATCAAAACGTGGGCTAAACCGATTATCATTGGCAGATTCAGGACTTTTCAGACAGTAATTCAGGCCACTTTTTATCTCAGAAATATAACGAGATAGACTTCCACGCGGGCGGAGCTGCAAGCAAAAGCTTACAGAAATATTATAATTATATGAAAATGTATTTATTAGTTTGTACTTCTTCCACGCAGAAACGGATCAATATGATTTTTATGTAAAACGATAGTTTATCGATCGGAGAGTGATATAGGCTTTTTATCCCGTTAATATGAAGGGAAAGACTTAAAAAACAAAAGCTCGTTCGTCTTCCACATGCCCTTATCTCACTCGCAGTGAGGTCAGCGCAACATGCTTTCTAACACATGTTGCATAATGATTTGGCTTCTAGTTTTTACGACCGGCTGCCTGCCTGACGTCAACCCCTCTGGAAAGAACACTCAGACCCGAAACAAATATTTGTGGTTCACACAAATATTGAATTGAATCCGCTGCCTCTCGCTTCACAGCCGGCTCCTCGACCACAGAGCCACGGAGGCTGCGAAAATTGTTAATAATAAAATTAAAAATTACAACAATCATTCGTGACTTCATTGACGTACATTTTAACAGAAAACTTTTAATTTACGTATATCATATTATAACTGAATGGAAAGACAACCTACAACGATGTGTGTGGTACATGTGTGGAACTGTTAAATGCAATTAAAGTGACCTAACCATTAAGTAGTTAGGTAGGTAATTGATCGTTACGTAATACTCGTATAGTTGATAGTATAAAGTAGCAGTTACATGCAGGCGTTGAGCCGGCGCGACCGTTGTATCTAATCCAATCACGTAATTGGACTTACCTTTATTCATTGAGAGGGTAACGACCGTAGATCGATGCTAAAGAAACAATTTCCGTTTTACTATTGGTTTGTCAACTATTAATTTGAATAATTACATAGAATAAATTGCCTCATTGTTTTAGTAGTGTACTTAGGCTGAGAACCGTGAGGTCCTGGATTCAATTCAGGTTGGACAATTACAATTTGTGTTTCAGTTTAAGATTTGAAAACTTACACATGATAACATTAAATATAGATTCGCGCACTATAAAATCATGGGACGGAAATAAGCTTGGCGAAATGTAGGTGCAACACTAGTTGCACCTCTGTCTGCCTCTTTAGGGATAAAGGCTGAGGATTTTGTGTATATATTTACATAGAATAGGTTTACTAACCGACGTAATAAACTGTGTATTGTTTTTAATACGTTTATACCCAACATGACGAATTAGTGATTTTATTTATATTTTATTATATACTGGTCTCTACGATACAGTTTGATAATATTAATTTAAAATAATATCACTATTATTTTTATTATGAATTAGGAGGTATTTGTTGATTCTTGGTTATACATTAAAATTATTATAATGTTGATATGCCGGAACAAAAACATATTGTAGCTATGTATATTCCAGCAGTCTCTTAAAGACTACATAATAATATAATGCATTGCACCCAGCTTGCAATTTGGATTACAAATAGAGTATCTACATTTTAATATATTAAAAATAACTAAATTAGATAAATTAAGAGAACACAGATGATTCTGTCAATCAACAGTTTTCGGGTGAAAGTTGTTATTAGGCGGCCCCTATTAGGTATTCCCGGGCAGGGCGGGACTGCTTGCTCCGATGACGTTGACAACTCATTAGTGAGTGATATAGCGAACCTGTATAGGGATCATGGGATATGAGATAAGGCACCCACTGAGCTATCAGTCGATTTAGTAAGAATATTACTCTGTTTTGTAAAAGTGTGTAAAGATACTAGCCAAGTTTATCTTTGTATTATGATTTAAATGCCGTTACTTAAAATTATAAATAACGATAGTAATTTAAATTCTTAAAGGAAAACTAACGCAAAATATATCTAATAATTAATGAATATTAAAAAAGTGAAAGTGAAAATGAGTGATGGATTGGTAGAGCCACGCTGTAGACACTTTTGTCTACAGCATGATTGGGCCGTCTCGTCCGGGTCGTTACCACTGTCTCACAGAAAACTGGCGTAAACAAGCAGCTTGCTGCTGCGTTTCGTACGGTGAGTGAGATATCCCGAGGCCCAAATCCCCTTCCCTTTCCCAATCCCTTAATTATCCCTTTCCTTTAAGGTCGGTAACGCGCCCATAATTCTTTTGGTATTGTGAGCGTACATGGGCGTTAGTGATCACTTACCATCAGGTGACCCACTTGCTCGTTTGTCGGACTATGCATTAAAAAAGATATGAAAAGTTTTTGTTTCTCAGAAAAGGAACTGTTTATTTTCACTTTGACTGATGTTGTTATTTATGTACGAAATTTTAAAATGTTTTGAGTAACGTGATATTTCCAGATATTTCATAATAAGTTGAAAATAAATACAATCTTCAATTTCATTTTCAACATTTGTTTTAAGATACGGGCATAGATATATTCTTCTAAACAATGCCTCTCGCACAATACGCTACAGAACAAATTGGCTTCGTTTTCCCCTTTCAACGTCACCTACCTTCGAACGCAACGTAAGCTTTAACACTTACAAGCTACATAATATGTGCAATTGATTTTATAACGATAAGTTCTAAGATAAATTGTATACGAAAATAAATTCCGATCCATTACTAAATTATCTTCCAAAGAGGCGTAATAAATACAGATATCTGGTCGTATTGATGTAGCGAGAGGAGACAATATTTACTGGGCTACTCCCCTGGTCCTGCCGAACGGAAACTTATAGTTTTGTTGAGGCGCCCGCCGAATAAAATACTGCTGGTCCGGGCATAAATCAGATGGTGTCGCGGTGGCAGCCGGCGCGAAGACGCCTCGCCGTGCCGTGCCGCGCCGCGTCGGCCCGAGTCGCCCGCCCTGCGCCCGCTTCGCTACATTTTAATAACAGGACTCCTCTCGGCCATAAATGGCCACTGACAGATTTTATTTCAGCCCATATATTATGTCCAGTCGTGCACGTGGACTTTTTATTAATATTGATTTAGGTAGGTTTTTAGGGTTCGTTTAAGTTGACTTTGTTGTACCTGCGTTTGTGTACAAAAATGTAGAGTCATCCCATTTCATAAGCAATGGATGTGAAAAATAACAATATTTTCGGGTAAAATTTCCATTATATACTTAACCTAAGTAATATTTACATATTTTGAATGAAAATGCTTAAAATAATAGCGTATATATCCACCATCAAAACTAGTGTAAAATACGGAATCAGAAATGAAAAGTTTCAATAAAAGTGTGGACATGTATTAGCGGTAGTGGCGTGGCGGATGGTTTATGGGCAGTTTTACGGCGGTCGCCGCGAACAATAACGGTGACCACGAGGGTGTCATGGGGAACACGCCGCAGCTGTTTTTTACACGTTTTTGTAACGTCCACCGCGAAGCATGGAAATTATGAAAATGTAATGGAAATTATGTATGATTTATGTAACACGAATAATGTAATATGCACTGTAACATTGTACTAACAATTAAAAACGACTTAGAACAAACATTCAAACACAGTGTCTTCCACGAAAAAATAGAGAAGGTAGTATTTTTTTTTTGTATATATAACCACGCCAAATGTGGGCGGAATTGCATGATTTAAAAAAGTATAATATAGCTCAAAGTTGGTGCCATTTCAATTTCAAATAATAATGGTGAAATCGGGGATGGAAGATTCAAACTTTGTCATTTATGCACCCATTTTAATGCTTTCACTCCTTCCTTTTCCACCTGCTCTTATCCCACTCCCAGTGGGGTCGGCCGTCGGCGCAACATGATTTTTAACACATGTTACAGAACGATTTGGCTTGTAGTTTTTACGATTGTATAATAACTTTTTTAAAATTGACCATTATATTGCAATGTCACCGACTTCAAATTACTTATTTAAATTGTTTTTTTGAGTCGGTTTTATTTTTGTTAAAAATATTTTATCTCTTGGGTAATAAAAGCTCCTAGAAACTTTCATCGCACAGTACCTAAACATAGATTGAAATCGTAGGTACAAATATTATATTATTATTTTCATCTGCTACGGATCAATACGAGAATCAAATTGCAGAAAACCCATTTCTATACCAGTACCCATATCCTTGTACAATAATTCAAAATGTTCATGGATTTACTTGTTTGAATAAATTGATGCGGAGTACTCATTTGATAGAATTAAAAAAAAATAAAAAAAAATTAAGTTTTACAACACTAAATCGTATTTAGTACTTATTAACATCTAAGCACATGGTGTAATAATCCAAAAATTTCAATAATGTTTTACAGAGAATGTGAAAATTGTTGAAAACCAACCCCTCTTCGGAGCGGTACATCCATTACAATAAAAATATTAAAAACCGCATAAGTAAGTGGAGGTCGTCGGCAGTTCAGTGCAAATGTCGCCTCGGACACTTACATTATTCGCTACTGCCCCTGGACGGCATAGTTGGGGTGGCTACAGCTTTCGCCCTGCACCTATTATCTCAATACTTTAGATAGTCACCGGGACCATCCTCGGTCTCCGATCGTTCACCCAAATGACCGGCCATTTGCCGAGATCCGATTAGTCAAGATTGTGTTTGTGTTGTATTACAAAAATATAATCCCCTCCGGAGTTTAATAAGCGCCACCGAAGCGGAAATTGGTACAGTATCTTACAAGACGTTCAAATTGAAAAGGATTGCAATCTATCAAAGGATACGAACATCCATGTACTTTGATGGATTTTCTACGTTTCAATCAGATGAGGTTCTTGGAATGCGGATTATTTTACTTTACTAAATTAAATTTATTATTAATAGTCGCTTAATACGTACTAGTGATTAATAAATATGTAATCTACCTACTACTGGGACTTATTGTTTCTAGACTGGGACAGACAACATTTTTTTAACCGACCTCAAAAAAGGAGGAGCTTCTCAACTAGGTGAGTTTTTATTCCTAAGGAATGAGGTTTGAACAGATACATACGTGGTTTCTTTTTTAAGCCATGACAATAAAGAGGGGTGCTAAATTTGATCCCTTTTAGTTTGTCTCTGTGTCTGTGACATTATAGCACCAAACCGAATGCTCCAATTTGAATGCGTTTTTATAGTTGGTTTTTAGCTGGTTTAATCGAAATGGCTTTAACTAAGAACTGTTTGAAGAAATTACAGAAGTTGTTTTAAATTAGGTAATGTCGGGGCATTTTCACGGATATGTTATTATTACTTGGTTATCAGCTAACAATATAGATGTAACTATTAGTAGGTACTAACTGAATGAACATTCAATATAAAGTAAATAAAAATATATGGTGACACCGGACACGTTATGTGACAAGCATAGCGACTCTACAAAGATACTGTGTGCAACAGGAAACTTAAGCGGATCGCTGACTTGCGTAATCCTGCACCATACATGCCTTCGACGATTAACAAACAATACGATTCACGGTATTGTTTTGTATGCAACATTGTTAAATACGTCATAATATTGGTTATTTATTAGTACCTACATTTAATTTCTAGTCAAACATTTCATGAAAAATCTAAGTCGTTTCTCTCTCTCTTTG
This sequence comes from Mimas tiliae, assembly GCA_905332985.1. Lineage (NCBI taxonomy): Eukaryota > Metazoa > Arthropoda > Insecta > Lepidoptera > Sphingidae > Mimas > Mimas tiliae. Next base: position 9,925,566 of record HG995241.1, read on the forward strand.
GTCGGTCCCTCACGTCTGAGGATCGAGATCATCATTGGATGGTCCACACTTAGATCGAACGATCTGTCTCCATCGGCTTCTCTCCACAGCGCTTCTGATCATCGAGTTGAACTTGGATGAAGATGAGTCCTGTACTTGATCGGTCCATCTGGTTGGGGACCATCCTCGAGCTCTCTTGACCTCCGTGTTCCCAATTATGATCAGCTTTTCGAGGTTCTCATCTAATCTCTGTACTATGTGACCGAAGTATGTCAAAATGCGCTGTTGACAAACTGTAGTTAGGCGGATTTTTATTCTGAGATGCGCTCCGTTGTGCGCTCTGTAATCCTCGATAGAGTAGGCCGAGATGTATGCAGTATGTACACCTATATTTCGCCGAGCTTATTTCCGTCTCATGATGTGATAGGGGCGAGCCTATCGACATACCGGGCACATTATTTGAATTACATGACGAAATGTAAACATTCCAAAATTGGCCTAATTCGATTGTTTGTTCAGTGTAACGTAGGGTACAGTTCTCTAATACGTTCAAAAAGGAGATTACTGATTTTAAAAATTATCAAAAAGAAGAGCAATTGAAATGCAGTTCCTAGTTTTCAGTTACAATCAATAGTGCGATTGATGGGAATAGGGGACGTCGTTCCGGTCGGTTGTGTTTATCGGATGAACCGATTGGGGAAGATGGCGTTCTGCTCCATTATACTCCACAATAATCCTCTGTACCACGTTGATCGGTTCCAGCTACATAGCAAAATAAACTACTCGATACGGCCTACCTGACATAAACTACAATACACAAAGATTCCAATTTATTTCAAAAGATTAAATGGATTCATGAAATGGCTACGATGAAGATATAAAAAAATTAGTTCCATCTTACAGTGCAATCCAAAACAACGAAAGAGATCAATGACATTTGAATGTTTCTTTCTTTCTGCTAGACGTTATCCCGGCTTAATGCCAGATTCTGCCTTCCAATCATGATTTAACAGTAGATTATGTGGGACAACCCGTCGTCTGAACCTTACAACTCGTAACGGGAACCAAGTTTTGCCACTGCCTCGTCTGTTAATCAGCAGAGTGTATCACGTGCAGGTGAGGTTGACTTTGGGCTTAAGACGTTGGTTGCCCACTTACACTCCACATTAAAACGTCTATACCGGTGATTAATGCAATGCCAATCTACTAACTGAATGATGCCACTATATATATGGGAATGGGCCACTATGTCGAGGGTTCATCGAGTACAGTGGTTGCAATTCATACGATTAAAAGAACTCTACAGTCAAGCGATTCTTTCTAGGGTCTTAGTCGTATTTGTTTACAAAACTACATTTTTTAATCCCCGTCAGTTCTCCACATAGTCAATCGATACTGCCATAAATTTTGTAGTACAAAGAGTTCGCCACGTTTAAAATGACATTAGCGTCATAGTGAGACGTGCTCTTGGAGCAGTTCCTTGAAGCGGTGCCTGCTCTTACGGGCCACGCTCCACTGAACCCTGATCCTATCATAACGCAATCGCACATTGCCTAACCCTGTACTGTGACAAAGTTCTCCCTCACCTATAAGACTTATTTTCAACCTTACACATTGTAGATAAGAACAATAATCCAATCTCAACGCGGAATAGAACTATGTGACATTAATGTAGAAGAAATCTGCAGATATTTACGTTGATAGCGTTCCAGCAAAGAAGTGGAGTAGATACGTGAACTCGATCAGGGACTATAATAACCTAAAGCTCACGTTATTTTTTCGATAAATGTAACGTACGTCTCTACAGATTGAAAACATTCTTTCCAAGTTATAAAATTGGACTATAGAGATGGGTAAAGCGTGTTATTATAAGCAGATTGATTCATCTATGTGTGTTTTATCTGAGTAGTACCGTAATTTATTATTGTAGGTATATATTTATTGTACATCTAATGGAATGTAAATACTAAAATGACGTTACCTACCACTTAATTAATAGTAAGAATTTAAATAATGAAGTGCGGCGTTTTATATTAAATTAACCAGACTACAAGTCTTTTTAGATAAGTAGTAGATTAGTCTCAGTAGCTTTTAACTTTATATGATGTACAAATAGATAATATGTATAGTAGAACAGTATTATAATTTAGCATTTTATCTAGATTAATTTAATTACTAATATAAGACCCCTTGTGTAACAATTAAAGTTTAGCGATGGAAAAAAATGATCAAAAATCCACAAAACCTATAAAATATCCCCCTAAGCTTCCGCTCACCGATAATTCCTTTAGCGAGGGAAAAACTTCAAAAGTTAGTGCGGGCGTTGTGGGGTCTCAAATTTTTGATCTCTATTAAATTGTTTCAAATCGTTTAACTTGTCGCGGCTCAATCAGTGCGGAGGGCGTGAGCCATGGCGCGTTCCCGCCACGCGCCCTACCACGTTTTTCACGCTTTGTGCCTTGAATATCAGTGCCTTACATTGCAATTTCCTAATATTTCATGCATAGTTTTTTCGGATTTTGTTTCTTTCATTCAGAAATAAAGTTATATTAGCATATAAATAAGCTTACGGCATGGTTGACGATAACGATTAATATGTACCTACTATATGCGATTAAAATTGCTATTCACCAATAGTATTAGATGTTGTAGAAGAAGTGATTGTTATGTAATCACTTGATTATTTATATTACAACATCTAATACTATTGGTGAATAGCAATTTTAATCGCATATAGTAGATATTAAACATTTGTTCTGGCATAATTTAACTAAATAATGCCGAAAACGTTATTTACATAAAATAAATTTCCTTGGTTAGCTTATAGAGTAATAACACCTTATTATTTTAAAGGTTAGCTAAAAATCCTCTATTCAAATGACAGTTAAGAGGTCGACTCTTCTAATTTTATTTGATAGCCGTAGTGCGAGGTTTTTCGGTAGCTGTCACGTTATTCATATACGAGAAATATATGTGAAGCTAAAACGTTTTTAATATGATCCACTAGGAGCACTGTATGGATATATATGTCCTTAAATACTGATAACATGACAGTTAGTCGAATAACTCCCAATAACGGAAACTAAGGGCACGGATCGCGTAAGACATGATTTTTCGGCCCCAATTTTGTACTTATTTTTGTTCATTTTTCTTCAGATATGGCGACATAAATAGTTACAAACAATCATACACATTATCGCAATATTTTTACGAACTAATAGGAATGATACATATTATATAAATAAAGTTTTATAACGTCGGGCTGTATAGTTTTAAGATCATTCCATCTATGATGTATTATCATATCAACATAAATCTTTGATAGTCGGTAGGTGGAGGGTCCGGAGTCAGAGCATCACAGGAAAACTGATATATATTCACTGGTGATATTTTATAGCGCAGTTTGTTCCGGCCGTTATTGTATTAGGGAGACTGTTTGTTACAACGCTCAAAGTCGCGGACGCCCACATGTCACTTTTAAAAAGTTTACATATTATGTTGAAACACAACACTTCGCTTAAATCTGTAAGTTGTAGGTGTTTTCCGGAGCGGATTTAAAGTTACTTTGAGTATTTCATAATCATAAGCCGTTATTACATTATTTATTACCACATCTATATCTATATATATAAGAACAAAATACCACTCACCCACTGATTAATCACGATTTCTCACAAACTACCAAAGGTAGGATCATGAAATTTGGTCAGATGATAGTTTTGTGTAATGTAGACGTCAGTTAAGAACGGATTTTTGGAAATTTACATTTTAAGGGGGTAAAAGGTGGGTTTGTACGTTGTATGCAACTTTTTTATTGAAGGGAATACGACTGTGTAATTAAGCTCAAATATTGCTTATTAAAAATAATGAAGTATGTTTTTTTTATAGCATAGGCCGGCAAACGAGCAAGTGGGTCACCTGATGGTAAGTGATCTCCATCGCACATATACGCCCACAATACCAAAAGAATTATGGGCGCGTTGCCGACCTTAAAGGAAAGGACAATTAAGGGGATGGGAAGGAGAGGGGATTTGGGCCTCCTGATATCGCACTCATCATACGAACCACAGCAGCAAGCTGCTACTTTACGTCGGTTTTCTGTGAGACAGTGGTAACGACCCGGACGAGCCGACCCATTCATGCTGTAGACAAAAGTGGCTACAGCATGGCTCTACCACTCATTATCAGATAATTATTGATCATATTCAAATTAATGACTTAAATACCTGTTTAAAAACAACAAATTCAAATCCATAAAAGTCCATTTAACACATAGTTCTGACCCCACACTAGGTTAACCTGTATCGTGGGTATCAAGAACTACAAGGGACTTGCGGTCCCACAACACTCAGACCCGAAACAAATATTTGTGGGTATCACAAACATTTGTCTCGGCGCGGGAATTGAACCCACAGCCTCACGCTTCACAGCCGGCTACTCGCCCGCTGCACCACGGAGGCTATCTCACGGATGTTGCCATATGCTATCAAATTAATAATAGTTTTTAAAAATATCCTATTTTATTCCTGGTGACAAAATACTCGGAGTGTTTATGCACAGCATTTGATCTTAATCCGCGGAAATGACCCGAACTGGGGTAATTACGGTGGCGCAGTTGTAATGCGTACGCGTTACGGCTGAAGCTGACGCTGAGGTCTCGGGTTCGATCAGAAGGCAAATTCTCGTAATTTTAAACGTTCAAAATATCATTTCGATCTAGTCTCAGCGTCAAGAAAGTTGCAAATGGCATTCTCTTAATTCAATAATCAACGTAATTATAATTTAAAACAACAAAATCAAATCCATAAAAGTCCTTTTAACAAAATTTCATAACCGGCACTCAATAAAAATAATTCAAACTGTCCCCCGTTTTTTTAAATTGCGTGAAATTAAATTTAGAATATACTCTTTATCCCCCCGGAGTCTGACAAATAGGCGGGAGCAGCGCGGCGGCGGCACCATTTAGCCACGCTGTAATTGGTTTTTTAATGCGGTACTCGCGAAGTATCACCTTCCGCTTTATCAAGTGAATACATTATCAAATCGTTAGACCGGAGCCGACCCCGCACCATGAATAAAAATCAAAATATGCGCTCGTCCCTCACACGCCGCGGCTCATCCGAGACTGTGGGGTAGAAAATTAGTAATTCCGCTTTACAGATCAGCATTTTAACGATTAATAAATATAAATTAAACAATAATAATCATTGTTATTGTTGGAGTGTTTTTAATCATAATTAAGATTGAAACTTGGGTTGGTAATATGTGTACAGATGAATTTGAATTTAGGAAGGCATAAAATAGTCAATAGGATAAGACAAGGGTTTCGGTATTGGTAACGCGGGTATGGAGTGTACGAGTATTATATTTGACAAGGGCACAAATATTCAAAAAGGAGCGATTCAGTTACTCCTTTGTGTTAGGGCGCGTTCACATTGTCTCTCGTAATATTCATGGGATTTTCAGATTTTTGTAGAGTGACTTAGGCAACTTTATAAAATATGAATTAAAAACTTTATGTATGACTATTGCGTGAAAAAGACTTAGACGTGCGATTGTTACGGAGATTGGTAGCATCAGTTGGCGGCCGCGGTTGCGCGCTTTAACACCATTATACATATTTTTGGGACTAAGTTCCAAAGATCTACGCCAATGTTCGAGTAACGATCAAGCGCTCAAAGCTGTTATTCATCAAATAAAGCGAATAAATGATGTAAAATTTCAATAAAATAATACCCGTCAGTGCCCGAAAACACGTCTGTAAGTAAAGATCTATAAGGTGCTCTATTGCTTACCTCAGAGAATGTTATCTCGCTTAAAATAAAAATTTCTGCGATTTTCACAAATAACACTTAATTATCCTCATTATATAGAGTAAAACTTCTTATTGAAAATACCCTGTACCTACTTACAACTGTTTTTAAAAAAGTTCTGTTTATCTGAACGTCTAAAATAGGTTAATTAAACTTTTGCATTAAACATACTATGCTGTTAGGTGTATAATGTGTCGTAATGCATAATTCCCAGTATCACTTTCTATGATAGATATTTCATTTCCTATCTCGTTTCTTGTATAAGTAAAATCTAATAAAATTATCCCGGAAAAGTTGTCGCTTCATTCACGTTTGCGAAACGCATAATGCATCGCGTTCGCGTTTGTATTTAGTGGAAACGCGCATCGGTCTCGCGAGTTCATCTCGTCACCCGATCACGTTCTCTTTCCACGTTACGTCCGATCCTCTGTCCAACATTTACTACACCATACCAGGGGAGCATCGATAACGAGCCGATTGCCCATCCGCCTATAATTCGCACTCGTAAAACCACTGTGTCGATTTTATTAAATCGTTAACTTCATAATACTGTTTTGTGACAAAATCGATTATAGTTTTAGTATTTTGAGCATACTTTCGATACATGTAAAAAGCGTGGCTGAACTATTACCCGTCACATAAACATGGCTAATGTTAGTGAAGGAAATCTTTCCGGAATACAGTGAACTGTCTCCGTGGTTAAGTGGCCCATTCGCGTGCAAACGAGCGCGCACTCTAAAAATAATAAAACCCCTTCAGCAAGTATCGATGTGGTGAGAGTGCATTCAAAAAGTTACAAAGAGGTTTTTACAATTTTATAATGTACTTTAGTTTGAATGACCTGCGTATCCGGTAATCTTCTATATCATTTATAATATTAAAGTTTGTTATGTAAATGTTTTATTTTCTACGGTTTTCTTACATTTTTTTGGTCCTTGTTAGAAAGAACTAGATTCTTAATAATAAATTACAATCTAGTCTATAAGACTAATAAGCAATATTATTCCTTAGTACTTCCTTAGAATCTGTTAACATGGAAACACTTTGTTCGTGTGTTATACACATAGCACTATTATTTGATAACTGATATACTATATATTTTCTGCCGTGTAAATCTCAACACGTCTAACAAACTGAATTTTCTATTTGAACTTGTTTACAAAAGTTATCAAGTGGCCAGTGCAGACCCCGCAATGTAAACGTTAGCTAACTAACCGTTACTTCACGTATCCACGCCTTTTCATGATCTTATTGTGTGGAGTGAGTGCATTAACTTTGCTCACACTCCTCTGTAGACTGTGCAAAAAGAATTTAAGAAACCTCTAAAGTGTTAAATAGAGGGAGCAGTGGTTATTTGATGCATACTAGTAAAGCAGGAAATTCATGGTTTATTTTTTATTGTATAGGCCGACAAACGAGCAAGTGGGTCAGCTGATGGTAAGTGAACACCACCGCACATGTACGCCCACAATGCCAAAAGAATCATGGGCGCGTTTCCGACCTTAAAGGAAAGGGATAATTAAGGGATTGGGAAGGGGAGGGGATTTTAGGCCTCCGGATATCCCACTCACCGTACGAAACGCAGCAGCAAGCTGCTACTTTACGTCGGTTTTCTGTGAGACAGTGGTAACGACCCGGACGAGCCGGCCCATTCATGCTGTAGACAAAATTGACGACAGCGTGGCCCTACCACTCGTAGATGAATGAATCAATGAATGATGGTTGGATGAATCAGTGTTTTAATATCATTATATATTAACAATCTGAGGCAATTTGACAAAGATACTATAGTATTTTAAATTAGACAGCTCCGTGGCGCAGTGGGCGGGTAGCCGTCTGCGAAGCGACGGCCGTGGGTTCGATTCCCACACCGAGACAAATGTTTGTGTAATCCACAAATATTTGTTTCGGGTCTGGGTGTTGTGGGACCGCAAGCCCCTTATAGTTTCTGATACCCACGATACAGGTTTACCTAGTGTGGGGTCAGGACTATGTGTGTGACTGTTGGGTGTATTTATTTATTTATTATTTTAAATCCAGGATAGGATAGGAAACAAGACTATATGAAATATAAATCTAATCCCGGGCCATTCTTTTTATACCTAAGGTTGGCTACGAGCAGTTGGGTCACCTGATGGTAAGTGATCTCCACCGCCCATGTACACTTACAATACCAGCAGAATCATGGGCGCATTGCCGACCTTAAAGGAAAGTGATTGGGAAAGGGAGGGGGGTATGGGACTCCGGATATCTCAGTCACCGTACGGTACGAAACGTAGCAGCAAGCCGCTACTTTATGTCGATGTTGTGTGAGACAGTGATTACGACCTGGTCGAGCCGTCCCATTTAACCTGTAGACAAAACTGTCTACAGCGCGGCTCTACCACTCTTCAAATCATTTTCGAATTGATAAATTTCGTTTAACAATTAACCAATCTGTAAATCATACTATTTAAAAGTGCATAGCCCATGTTGTTGCCCATTTTAAGGCATATGATTACTCATATGCCCTAAAATACGCGATGTTATCAATAACAAAAAATTATAAACGAACTTTGATAAAGTTAACTTCAAAAAGCATTTTAAATTGTCGTAAAGTAACTGTTTTTAAAAATACCTTTATCATATTATGTCTTGTGAGAATCTGTTTTACTAAAGATCTTATACAACCACATTTCTGACAGCAAAGTGCGATATCAATTGTTCAAAAGAAACGAGCCCGTATTTCCTTATACCGTTTACGTTCCACGGCGCCTGTATCTAGTTAGCGCGGGCACACGAGGAAAAATGAAATATAGAGGCAATCCAAATAGATTGTTATCTACCCACGTGTTTACCGGCGCTGCCGCATCACGTTCGCGCTAACAAGCGACCCTTGGAGCCTCGGTGACAGCGAACCTACCGCCCGCCGACGCCCGATGCCCGTCGCACGGACCCCTAAACCGTGACACAATTTGACGACAATGCTTCTGACACATGTCCATTTAAGTTTTATTATATTTTTTTCATAACATTAATTGAGTGAGTGACTCAGTTGATGGTTTAGATTTTTAGAAGGTAAAATAAGCATTTGCAATGAACCATCATCAGGTTAAGATAGACTTCCAATGATCGAGTGAAGCGTTAGACATCCGCGTCGGTGACGGCTTCGTCTGTCAACGTCCTACTAAAAGCGCCGGTGACATGCGTTAGTGAAGCTACCGTCGAATGGTCTCTCATAGGTTTAGGTAGTGTATAATACAAACAGTGCGGCGGCATTAGCGCTGCATTATTAACGTGCATCTGTCGCTTCACACGATGAATGGAAGTGTATCTTTACGTACAACGAACCAACCGACGTACTTGTACATATTAATAAATATGACAGTTAAAATTAAACATAAGTACTTTTAAGTACAAAACCCTGACTACATTTTACTTTTGTTCACTTCGACCAAGCACTATCAATATCTCTTTTCTGACTCTACATCTGTGTAGCTATAAAAATTTATGACTAAGATTACATTAATTCGACCGCTGCAGCTAAAACTATAAACGGTGGTCAGAGCCATGTATCATGGCGGGGCGGTCATTGATTACTGATATCGAATGGTCGCGGTGACTTATTGCCGGTCCCCTCACGCGGCCATTACCTTCGACCTGCGGGACTCTAATAACTGAACCACTAATACACCTCATCATTCCCTACTGGCTGCTATCCATCTCGTGGCTAATTGGGCGGAGGCGTTGATTTTACACTTACAGATGTTAGTTTGTCTTCATATGTCAGTTAAAGTTATTTTATTTTTGAACTAGCTTTTTTCGTGACTCCGTCGCGCTGACAACATTCTTGACGCTGAGACTAGATCGGAATGATATTTCGAACATTTAAAATTACGAGAATTGGCCTTCTGATCACTAAAAGAATATAACTTTATTAGCAGATTATTTGCATGACCGAATATTCAGAATAGAAACAGACTTCCTTCTGTGAAATGAAGATAAATAAATGTTTTATAATGGTTAGGTAGTAGGCACATTAGGTAGTTATTATCTATCTTCTGTCAGTCCTCATTTTATATGATAGTTAAAATACTGCACGTGCTATTGTGATGGCACCACAAAAGGATTTATTTTAAAATAGTAAGTATAAAGAAGTCATTGGTATTAGTAAGTATCAAGAGAGTTTCCGTAGCACATTGGGCGAGTAGCTGGCTGTGAAGCGAGAGGCCGCGGGTTCGATTCCCGCACTGAGACAAAATGTTTGTGTAATCCATAAATATTTGTTTCCGGTCTGGTTGTTTACTCCACAGAGGGGTGGACGTCCGGCAGGTCTGTCGTAAAAACTACAAACCAAATAATTTTGTAACATGTGTTAAATAACGTTGCGCCGATTCCACTGCGAGTTCGATAAGGATAGGTGGAAGAAGTCTATGATTCACTGCCGGTTGCCTGCTTGACCTCAAGCCATGGTTTTAGACTTGAACTTGAAAACTTATAAAATACACAGCCGACTTCCATTGGCACTTGCTACTAAACCAATGTGGCGGTGATGATATGATTACGTTATAGTACTGATGATTTTAGAAGCAAAAATTACAATATTTGGTATTCGTGTACAGCTAGACAAAGCGTGATAAGAGTATTACAAGTCGACATTAGCATAATACAGAGCGCGGGCGCAAAACTGATAGCGGTAAGATGCTTAAGCAAATTAACCAACGCTCCTTCTACGGTGCTACGGTCCTCCGAGTTCGTAGCACCGCGCCGCAGCCGCTACGTTATCAGCTTTATTGGCACACATAAAAACCTTATTTCAGGATATTTATTTTGTTTTCAGAATTAAATATTTTTGAATGTGTCTTGTTGGTGATTTTTTTATGTGTTTTCCTGATGTTAGAAAATGATCATAAAATAAAAGCATAAAATGTTTAAAAAAAAACAAAATCTTCGACATTTATGCACTGATTTTGATGATTATTTTACTACATTACTACAAAATAAAAACATTTTACAAAAAAAACCGAATCTACCAAAACTAAAAGGCTAAAAATTAAACTAAACAATTTTGAGCCAGTGATATCAATCAGTGACTAGTAAACTAAAGTACCTACCACCGACTCAAAATGGATTAATTTTATTTTTATTTTTTTTGCGCTGGTTTTATTTAGTGTTAAAAGTTTCCATTAATTCGAATGCATTAAGAAGACCATTTTTGCAATCATAAAATTGTTCAAGTTGTATTATCATTACCGTAACAATAATTATGGTTGCCTCATGCTTGCAATAGATTGCCCTGAACGATAATGCTGCCAATTGTGCTATGTATATTATATGTTTTTATATAATATTTGTCTTGTACTTTCAGTGTACAATGAAGAATTATACATAAATAAAACCTCCGTGACTGCCTCGGTGGCGCAGTTGTAATACGACTGAGGATGACGCTGAGGTCTCGGGTTCGATCCCCAATATCAGCCCGGAGTCTGGAATTTGTGCCCGGTATGGCAATAGGCTCGCCCCCTATCACATTATGGGACGGAGATACGTTTGGCAAAATTTGGGTGTACTGGTTACACGTCTGCCTACCCCTTCGGGGATTACAGGCGTGAGTGTGTATGTATGTAAATAAATAAAATATTCAATATATAGTTTGGCTTTCGATTGAAGCTTAGCCATTTTATATGAATATCCGTCCGTGTCTACGTCCGCATCGTAGCACACACGTAGAGCAACGTAGGCGTGTGCAGTGTCGATTGGCTGTGATTGGATTAAGTTTGTCCTGTGCTGACGAGTCCCTCGGGATCCTCGTTCAGCCCACGGCCATGCATTGACACGAGCACAGCGCTAATAACACCGGTGCCCCGTGCCCGGCCCGACCCGATACATATAAAAACACAAAAGAATCATCATTCGCTATGTCCTCGTAAAACTTGGCCTATCTACTTTTTATTGCATTAGGAACCGTGGATAAATATTTTTTACGCACTTCAATTATCAGTGTTGATTTAGTCCGTGTTCTGGATAGTGAAGCTATTTAAAGAAATTATTAGGTGCAATTACGGAGCTTGTTGTGCGTGATTGGAATGCGCGCGGTGTGGGGAGACGCGGCGAGGGTCCGACGACAAATTCTTACAAATTAATACATCTATCTGGGACCCGACTCGCGCGACCGCATGCGATACGTGTAGAATACTTTATTTTTCTATGTTAACGCAATTCCTCCACGACAACCTATTGATATTGAGTGGTTTCGAGAGGGTTGTAATTTGATCAATCAAAACAAAATTCTAGCAAGGTATGCTTACTTTTGTCATTGTTTCATAGTAGGACATTCAAATGATTTACATTTTTTTACATTATCTCAATCTAGTGCTATAAAATAAACATAAGTCAACGCTAGGAGCTATATTTGGGCCAAGTGACATGAAACATGCCACGACAAAGCGGGAAGTATTATTTGTAATCTTTGAGTAGAATCTGTCGAGTCGGCATTATGCTGCAGCAATATGTGCCGGGCTGCCGCCGCCGCCACCGTCGCCCGCGCTTCGCACTCCTTGTTTCGAGAGCAATCGAGGCGCCAATAAAAAAGGCGATCGTCGCCCCGAGCCCGGCCAACGACTTATTTACAGAACACCCTGCCATCGCTATTTATTTTATTGACTGCCATTTGCTCTGACTTTTATCGCTACCCACTTTCTGGATAAAACAGCGGCAGGTAAAGATTGTCTTAACTTTGTGAGCCTAAGCCATAAGTTCATAAGCAGTTATGAAGCTTAGGCTCACAAAGTACTTATTTTCTGTTGAGTGTCGAACCGGAGTCGAATGGGCATGCATTTATTGCATATTCGTGTTAATCCATCAAAATCGAACTTTGCCGAAGTGCATAATCTAAATCGTCGTAGGTACAGTATACATACATTTTTACCAACAGCAATTCACGCAACCAGTAATCTGTATAATATATGTGTTCATATTATTTTGACGTGTAAGCGCTTAATATAGTGATATTAAATTAATAAAAAATATAACAAAATTATTACGTAACGAATAAACGTACAATCAAATAGAGTTGCAAAAGTCTTTACCGTAATTATAATTTTATTCATCGTGGCCCACATTACGATCCACTATAATATCGGTCACAAAAAACATCAGTAATAAATAGTGTAGTTTATTTTATTTTTTGTCTTGTAGCATTTATTGTTTAGGGTGAAAGCCCAAACAGGCATAAGCGGGCATCGGTCGTGCAAGGGGTGAGTTCCATTTTCCACACATCATTGCATTGGGCCGCAGATTTATTTGCATGCGGGCCGCTGACCAGGATCCATTACTGCCATTACGGTGCTATCTGATCAACCGGCACGAGAGTTATGGCGCTCTTGTTTTTCTTAACTCCATAAAAAATACCAACAAAGAGAAATCTGAATATTTAGGAAGCTGTACTAAAAGAATTGGTCGGCAGACGGGTTATAGCTTCCGCTATATTTCTTTTTATTAGGGGTGAGTCCAACGCATGGTCAAATAACTGAATTCTTGGGGGTAAATAAAATTAGGGTTACTAAGTAACATATACATAAAACATGATACATCGCTATAGCAAAAACTATATGGAATTAGCTATTAGTTTCTTATAAATCTCCACTTATCACAATAGCACCAATCAATTCACTTAACTGCCAAACGTTAACTACCGATTTGTGTATCAAATGTCGATAAGAAAAGTTTGTTCAGAACTTGTGCAACTTATGTCAAAGTGAAGAAAAGTTTTTGGGGGCGGGAGACTTGGTGAATTCTGCACAGATTTATAATACGCGTCCAGCATGGCGCTTCTAGTTCAATACGGGTAATGAACGGGGCGGAAACTATAAATCTACTAAGTCGCGGAACTTGCGTAATAGAAGAATTAAGAAAGTAAAATAAACATTGTGATCTATTAGCTGTCGCCGGCGGGCACGGCTCACACGTACATCGTGGTAGGGGAGAACTTCCGCCTGCCATTTGAACCTGCTTAGTGAGGTTTCCGACTAAGCGTATTAATCTGAAATTAGGTCGCAGTTAACACCGTAGCGTTAAGGGTCAGTAGTCCAAAGTACTACTGACACCGATGACCGAAGTGTCTTTATTTATATTTTTCTCCGTTTCTATTCATTTAACTTAAATATGTTCTGAATTACAACAGTTATAATAAACAAATAGTTAAAATAAACAATGAACACAAAGAAAGTCAATACAAATACAATATATTATTATTTTAGTATACTAAGATATAGACATAATAATAGTGTACAAATATAACGTAAATTTTTATTACTATATATTTAATTTTTCGCTAATAGTTTTTGGTTGTATACCATTTTCGATAAAGGTATTCTGGAAGAGCACAGTTATCTCTATCATATATTTCTTACAAAGGGTCATTATGTACACAGATTTATACTATGGTTAAATTAATATTCTTGGCCATGCAAGAGTCTTGCATGACTTGGCCACCCAGTTTATTAGTTAACAGCAACAATATTAGGGTACGACGTATCGATAAAAGACTGAATTACAAAATATTTTATAATTAAATATTCTTTTTGAAGGTGTGATTTACACCCTTTTTATATTGTTATACAGTAGCATATTAACGCTCATGTCTATGTTGCCGAAAGATAGACAGAAGTGCAATATTTGATTGTAATATAAATTAGAAAAAGATTGTGTATAAAAAGTAACTAAAATAGCAAAGGGAGGTAAACTATAACAATAAAAACTTTTAACGCTGAGTGTGGGTGTTTTTCCTTTTCACATTAAGAATAAAAACTATCCGTCGTGACCTTATATTTAACAAAAAAACAGCTCCATACATTTTTGGCGTGTGTACCTTAGAGAATAGAAGAATAGAGAAGGCGAAAGACCAAGAGGAGCCCGAAACGTTGGTATGATCAGGTGTTGGAACAGCTGGAGACACCAGTCAACGTCGCCCTCTATCAAGTCAAAGACCACAGCAAATGGAGAACAGAGTCCATGCGTGGAGTCATGATCCTCAACAATGAGGGAACGATAAAATAGGAGGTTCTTAGAAAAAATTACTCTCTGGTACAGTTTTGTTGTATTTAAAATCATCGATACTTGTGTCACCGCTCTAGATGGACACACATTGGTATAGGATGGACGCGACAAATCAAGCCGCGAGCTGCAATGGGGCGGCCCCGTATCGACAGCGCTGATTTATAGACAAGTCCCGTTATCGTGCTCGACTCCGAGACCATCTACAATATATTTCGCAACCTAATTGTGGCGTCTATTTCAATATTTTCATTTTAAATGCCATAGGGTTAGGGGTCATACGAATAAAAATTTATTATTTTAATTCTTATCCAGTCCCCTAGGAACAATAACCAATAAATAGCATACATTTTAAACAAACCCTTTGGAAATTCGAATTTTAAAATCGTAGCGGGTTACACAACGGCATTAATTTTAACTTCTCTTTGCAGAGGACGTATAATCGGCAGTTAACGGCCAGTGACCGTGGTAAATCTCTGGTAATCCGGAGCAGAACAAATATAGTTGAGAGGCTGATAAGGTGGGTCCGGCGTGCGGCAGTTTGGACGCGGGGCGCTAATGTGCTATTTGTATGATGATGTCGGCTCGCGGCAAGTGTCCATGTCCCCCGGGGCAGCTCTCTAAATGTCCTCACATGAAAGTAACGCGCACCACGATCACCGCTGCTAATGTCCACATGCATGAAATACGGTCCTGGATATTTTACTTTAAGAATATTTTCCGCTGTTTAAGCAATGTTACGTAACTTTGCACTCGGTAAGTGTTTCTTATGAAGAAATTTTCTTATATAGGTACTTATATTTTGTTGTACTTTATTATTTGATGTTTAGGCGGAAAATGTGAGGAAAATGACCGAAAATGTACGTAGGCTGCATTTTATCCCAGAAAAGCTAGTATCCAATAATTTTAAGCCGGCCTAATTATGCCGGCTCATTAAGAATTCTCAAGGCCGTCGATCATTCGAGGGACGCAATGTCTCTTCTTTATTTGGACTGCACTGTACTTAATATTAGGTACAGATGTGCAGAGTAAATAAAGTCAAATCACTCGTTGAATTGTATCGACTCCAATACGGCTACAATACGTCTAGCACGAATCTAACCTAATATGTACCATTAAATTACTATGCATATATACATACATACATAAACAATCACGCCTGTAATCCCCGAAGGGTGTAACGAGTACATCCACAATTTGACGGGCTTATTTCCGTCCCGTGATGTGATACGGGGCGAGCCTATGGCCATTCCGGGCTCAATTCCAGACTCCGGGCTGATAGTAAGCATTTCGTGGTAGAAAATCCCAATATCACATTTACCCGATCTGAGGATCGAACCCGAGACCTCAACACAGCAGTCATACCGCATACGCATTACAACTGCGCCACCGAGGCAGTCTAAATTACCTTGCGCCACATTATTGATTTTAGCGTATTTATATAGATATTTACACAGATGCAATAGGTACCTATATATACATAAATGAAATGTAGTATGCGTGAAAAACATACTTCAACAACACAAGAATCACACAATTTATTAAAACTTAGTTAATTAAAACATTTTTCCACCTATACGACGTTACGTACATAGGTATTATTAATTTCAACTCAGAACTTCGCCAAAAAACTTTCCCCGTTTGTAATGTATACAGTATGTAACAAAAACCCTGTTGGTCCTTTTTGGGTCGTGAAGACAGTCATATAGACAGCTTAATAAAAATAGTTAAATTATTATAAAAATAAATAAACAGAAACCAGTTATTATCCTTACACAAGTAACTTAAAAAATGCATAAATAAAAACATATATTTTCATCTCAATTCCTGTGTATATTGGCGAAGCCGGACGTGGTACGTGGACGCCGAAATAAGCTATCTCTCTATGACTCCAAGTCATCACTCTTGCAGAGGTAATCAATTGAAATACGGTTAACAAACAATAAATTAAATCAACTTTAAAAAATAAATATGATTATTTTTATAGTCCAATTTTCGTATGAGAGTTTTTTCATTGCGTTTGAATATCGATTCTGATATCACAGTTAAAACGCCACACAGGGTTTTTGTTACATATTGTATATTCTATGTAATTTTACAATTTTAATATAAAAATTTACTTTATAATCAAAATCTCAGACGCGTGGCATACTACCTAATTCGATTCGTAAGATAATATTGCCCACTGTGTAATCGCTAATAGGATATTCATGCAAAACCGTACTTATTGGTAGAGTTTATTAATGGAACTCTGACTTGCACCCATAATTATTAATGAAATGTATAATAGTACCTATGTGTTTACTGCTCATATATTCCATAGTCCGTTTAAGCCAGAGAAATTTACTTGGGAGTAAAATTATGAACGGTCGGTCGTCCACCACAAAACGGACAAAAACCATGTAAACAATGTCCACGAACCGCAATGTTTGTTGTTTGTGTTAAAAAATGAACGGTGGAGGCCTGTTAATTTGCATCGTAAACGTGCGCTTAGAATGGACCGTCACGCACGTTCACTCACTCATAAGACTGGAGAGGTTATCGAGGATAATCATGGTAAACCATAGAGAAATATGACGTAGTTAAATAGCAGCGTTTTATAAAATTTTGCGTTTCATTATATGAGTATGTAACGGCCAATCTCCGTAAACTATCTTAGTTTGCTTATCCGGATAGATCTCGGAAATCAACCAATCAAACTAAGTAATTTGTACGCGCGACCTTCACACTGTATTTCGATTGGCTCATTTGTGCTATCTATTTGGTGAACCAAACTAGGATAGTTTATTGAAAATGACCGTATTTTTCCATATGTTTTTCATTGTACATATTCTTGTATACCTATAGGGTACTTATAAATATTTTAGATCATATATTACATTTTTAATAGCATAGGTCTGCAAACGAACTAGTGTATCATCTATTAGTAAGTGCTCTCCCCCTATGAACACTCACTATACCAATTAACAGACGAATTATGAAATGAGAATTCTGGGCCTCAGTAAATCTCGCTCGTCGTACGAAACGCCACATGAAACTGTCATGCCACTTCATATCAGTATTACTTGAAACAGTGGTACATACTACTCCGGTCGAGCTGGCCTATTCATGCTAAGACAATATAGTAGACAGTTTCTACAACGTAGCTCTACCACTTACAAATATATTCTATAATATCAATAAATTCGACAAAACATATTGAAGGAACTAGATACATGAGCAAATAAGCAATTAGCATACCACTACTAAAGAGAGAGAACATTATTAAGTGGCTAGGTAGTTTTGTTGGCAGCGGTTTGCCTGTCCCCTAGCATTATTGATTTATAATGTGAGCGCCTCTAATCACTGATCATCAGCTTAGCTGCCAGCTCTGCCTTCAAAACATAGAAAATAAGAAAAAATAGAATTTCTTACCCAAAAGCATTTTAAATTATATTTTTTTTTAATTCCTGTTTTTAGGCTTGTGTTTAACTTCAGTGCGGGAGAGGTTAATTATTATCCCCTAGGCCTCCTAGTAACATTATTTCTTTTAATAAGTGTTATTGTGATCGTTTGAAATTTTAACCACTTTAACAATAATTAATTTTAGTTTTAATGTTAAATCGAATGAGTCGGCGTTTTGAGCACGTCATTAGCGGTTATCACTTCATTCCGGATGAAAAAACTTCAACAGCCCTCGGCGCCTCTCACGTGGCTTTTGATTTATTAATTTTACCTTCATAAATATGGTGTACGCTTTTATAATGAGCTCACGTAACCGTGGTAAATTTAAGTTTTAAGAGAATGGTTTATGGACTCCATCTACACACAAACTCACAATTAAGTGGTAGAGCCACGCTGTAGACAGTTTTGTTTACAACATGAATGGATCGGCTCGACCGGGTTGTTACCAGTAGGTATACCTAATAAGAATAATAATAAAAGCTCTGTATTATACGCGGCCCACTGCTGGACACGAGCCTCCTTTATTGAATGAAACGGGTTAGACCCTAATCCACCATGCTGGTCTAATGCAGATAGGCTGCCTTCATATTCCTTCAAATTTTTTATGGAGTACTTATCTGATATGTAGGTTTTACATAAAACTGTGCATAATTTCTGGATAATAGAGGACATTAACTACGAATTGAAGAAGACAAAAATTTAATTTATGGTAATGAATATTCTATTGAAGTACCTAGTAATATAAGTTAGTATTATTGAGGTAATTTCATCTCTCTAGCTCTTTCATTTAAAAAAATCTAATATAACCATCCTCAACCGGTTGAATAATAAGGAAATGTTTTCGAGAAAAGCCGGTCCTACGAGGCCAGTAAGGAGGGTAAGGATCGGTGAGCGTACCGTGTTCTGACTATGCCGGGCCTACTCTCAGGATTACAGCGTCAGCAGCTCGAGCGATCGATAGCCATGCTTCACTCCAACTACGCATATTTACCTCTGTTGTTAAAACAATATTATATTATTATAAAAAAATACTTTGAACTGTAATTTCTGGTCCAGGATCTACTTGAGTTCCTTGTCATATTGATTATTTAAACTTTAAAATAATTCAGTTTACCCTTGGATATTGTGCTTCGATTGCTTACCTATAAAATATTATAAAAAAAACTAGTTTTTACTTGCGACTTTGACCGCGTAAATGTCTTTAACCGGAACAACCCCCGCCCTTTTAAAACAATTTCACCCCCTAAGCGTATGGTTTTCGAGATATCGCGAAATACGTAGTATTTTAGGAGTACCTACCTACTCCTACAAAGTTTCGAATCGAAACATCTACTTATTTTATATTTTTTCTTTATACAAACTTGCATACCCTATTTTAACCCTTTAAGGGATGAATTTTCAAAAATCCCTTCTTAGTGCTCACTTATGTCATTAAAGGAACCTTTGTGCAAAATTTAATGCTTCTAGACTCAGCGGTTTGGGCTCTGTGTTGATGAATAAGTCAGCCAGTGAGTTAGGACAAGTAATTATATATGTATAGATATTCACATATCACAATATCTACATACTAGTGGCTCCGTTCCCCATGAAAGTCTATAAATACGCCCCAATGTTGGGCAAGGACCTCCTTTACAAATGAGAGTGGTTAGGCCTTAGTAGTCCACCATGCTGGCCTAATGTGGGTTGCCAGACTTCACATTTTTTCGAAATTTATATGGATAATATCACAGGTATACAGGTTTCCTCACGATGTTTGCTTCACCAGTAAAGCAAGCGGTAATTCACAACGAATACAAACATAACTTTGAAACATTAGAGGTGCATGCTGTTGTGGCTGGATTTGAACCTGCAACTTTCGTCAGGTCATTCCGTATCACTTCCCGCTATCGCTGCTTTTGCTTATGTTACGATTTCTGGAATACATTTTTTTTATCTAGAAATCCGTTCAAAACAAAATAGGTAACAAACAGATAGTGTGTTTACTGTTTTTATTACCAATAATAAATACCTATAACATTTTATAAGCATATATAAGATTTAGCACACTAAAGTGGAAGTAGGTAGGCTGTGTCTGCAGAGTGCAGACAAAACGGATGAATGGTCAGCGGAGCAGAAACGTGGCGGATTGAAGACGTTACTAATAATAATTAATGTGCAATGCCCTGCTGATCAGTGGTTCGACGACTTAAAAGGATGGTGGGGAGCGGGTGGATAGGTACCTACGGGCTAAATCGTGCTGATTGGCACTCATTTGAGAGGCCTACGTTCACAGACTACTTAAAAAGAACTAACTATGTTCCGCAGTATGTAGCTCAGTGTTGAGTAGGACACGATTTTTACAGCATTTGTAAGAGTTGCCTCTTTTTTGCACTGAGCCGGTACAAGATACCATTTAAATGGGGCGCGGCGTCTTGAAGCTCACTCGCTCGTTCTCACTCTTTCACGCACGCAGCCCGCTTCATGGGAATAGTGACAGAGTAAAGCAACGTACATTTTGAAGTAGTACTTAAAATAAAATTGAGTAGCTCTTACATACACTAATGTAGCTGACAATAATAGACTGAGTCAAAGAGGATATAAGTATAGACTGAGTTAAGAACCATTCTCCATGCCGATAAAACAGTAGGTAATTTTTAAAATATGTATTATATACTTATCAACGGTTGGACAGACAGGCGACGGATAGAACGAAATTATATGTTTTTTTTGCCCTTTTGTTACGGAACCCAGATAAACTGAGATATGTTTGTTTTCAGCTTAAAAAATGCCAACATGACACATTAAGTCGCCTTGTTATTTTATAAAAACTTCATAACAAAAATAAAATAGACTCGAAAAGTAAAAGCCTTAGTAAAGACGAATCAATTGAGAACATTTGTTTTTATTGAGGCAGCTATAAACAATTAGACGATTACGTAAAAAATATGTACCGATTGTGTATAATATTTATAATTTAATAGTATAATATTATTATTTAGATTTCTTTCTTTAATGGCAGTATAGCTCTGTGGTCTTTGCTTCTTTCACTTGAGGAGCTCTACGAGCTCTACAGATAAACATAAGAAAATCAATCAATCGTCAAATGTCAAAATACTGTGATGGGTCTGTGAATTGTTTGTTTGTAAGAAAATCTCATTAGAAAGTAATTCTAAACCGTTAAAAATTAATAATATATGACGGTATATTCTGAAGCAATATCAAAGTAAAATTTATTTCGAAGAGCTCCTAGTCATTGTCGCGTTATTCATCTGAGTGGTTAGCCTTGAAGTAGATGTCACCCATTAACTCATATTATGAGTGTTGTTTATTTTACATTTTAGTAAAATTGGTCGTGAATTCAAGATTATATGGCTCTGATATTTGACTTATGTTTTACGGAAATCCGGAAGAGGCATGTTTCACCCACGCTTTCGGGAGAAAGGTGCAGGTCTAGTACTTGTAAGCTGGATATATCTGGCTGTGCTCTGCGCTGCGTCTACAGCTCCTTGCGACAAAACCCGTCGCG
The DNA here is from genome assembly GCA_905332985.1 of Mimas tiliae. Lineage (NCBI taxonomy): Eukaryota > Metazoa > Arthropoda > Insecta > Lepidoptera > Sphingidae > Mimas > Mimas tiliae. The sequence goes on from HG995241.1 coordinate 9,947,340, forward strand.
TGTTCACCGCACAAAGTGGAATCATTACCGATGGACCCAGCAACTCTAACTACACACAAGTCAGTCACATGCCTTCTAGATCACATATTTGTGTTCAAAGTCACACAATAACATGGTATCTTCATTTTAAATTTGTTTTAGGATTCTCATTGCGAATGGCTCATTAAAGCGTCAAACAAAAGTCAGTACATTACACTGAGTTTCATACGTATGGGCACAGAGTGTTCTTATGACTATGTGTTTGTTTATGATGGGGATTCCTTTGATGCTCCATTACTAGGAAGTTTCAGTGGGAAAACAGAACCTCAAAATGTTACCGCATCTAGTGGATATGTAAGTATTTATAATTGACATTGAATGTGGTGATTTTGAAGTACATAATATACTTTATTATATGGTTCATGAACAAAAGAATATGTCTGTTACAATAGTGTTAAAAACTGGTTTATTTATTATAAAAATTGTCTTCAGTTTACACACAGTGTAAACACTTAATGATTTCTATAAATTTGTTATCACTATTTAAATGGAAACAAAATATTTTAATGTCCATATGATACTTAATTAATGCCAACTTCTTTAAAAACCAATAATTTTCTGCGTAATAAGAAGTTATTTGACTTGTCAATTTGCATAATTTATTATTGACATATTATGTGCCCCTTCTCAAGGCTTGTTATTTATAGACACCAATTGTAGGCATTGCAGTGAGGTAAAGCCAATTCAAACCAAAAATATTTACTGTGAAATGGGGTAATTAGAAATGTAAGATTTAACCAGGATGTAACATATATTGAGATTTTTACATCATTTAATTTTTACAGATCAACCAAATCAGTATCTCAAACTTGACTGTTGTCTAAAATGAACAGAAGTTTATTTATTTATTTAGTTGGTAACAGTTGAGTCAGTTTATATGTGTAAAACAAAGTCACTTTTATGTGTATTCCCCCTGTAGTCTTATTTATCCCGTTTTACTATATTTATTTTAGGGTCTGTGATACAACTAGAAAAAAAAACAAAAGGCTGCAGTGTACATATTGCTCATATCTAAATTGTTCCATGACAACTGTCAGTGCCTGCATGATTGGTCGGTAGATAGACTGCCAAGAGTTGATTGATATAGTGCAACAATTATAAGTTGGTGAGATGAGTACACTATTAAGTGATTTTGAATTTTACATATTATAGAATACATTTTCATTTAATTCAAAATCTTCCCATCACCAACTTACAATTGTTGCACTCTATCTTAGTTGTAAATTGTTAACTAAATAGTATGTAGAGTGTATATGCAATAGAACTCTTCTACTTACACCAATACAAATGTTTTGCAGATGTTAATACTGCTCTATAGTGATACAAACTATGTATTAGATGGATTCCGTGCCACATATGCAATACACAATTGCCCTAACAATTGCACTGATAAAGGACTGTGTTTATCAAATGAATGTTTCTGTGAGGGGAAATGGGGCGGACCAGACTGTAGTGTTGCAATATGCCCAAATAGGTGCTCAGGCAATGGCTACTGTAAGGGAGACCGATGTATATGCAAGAAAGGGTATGTATTACATCGATTTTAAATACTTAGACAATGGCCAGTTGTAAATCAACCATATAATCTGTAATGGAGACCAAACATACTAATTATTACTATCTAGACTGACATCGTCACTGCTGGCTGCAGTGCACATATAGCTTACACATTGCTATTTTGCACAATAAGGTGTGCAACTTGTCACACAAAGTATTATGAGATACAAGATGAATGCCCAAATACTGAAACGCAACACAAGCATTTAAGATAGTATTAAATATGTTAAGACCCTCCTACCTGTCAAAATTGTGTGAAAATAAGTAGCCTTTAGACAGTCATATGTTGGGTAGCGTTTCATTATTCGGACATTAGTTAGATCTTAGATCTGTGGCTAGACTCTTTAAATACTTAATAAATAAATGTGTTAAACATTATTAAGTTGTCAAGTAATAGTTATTAATTTAAGAGAAAAATGATGGTGACGTTAATAATCTAGTATAATAGGAAACACCACAGAGAGATGCATTGGGCAGGAAATGTGAGGAAATATAGTAAATAAAGAAATATAAATTATTGTGACCTTGTGTTTGAAATGTACCATGTTCACTTTGCATAAATAAATCATTATTATTATTATTATTATCTTTAACATGAATGTTAGGTTTCCTTGTACATAAAAAATCACTGTGTTTTATAAGGAAAACAACTTGTAATGACAATAAGAATATGGTTTTTTTATAACTTATATAAAATTTAAACTACAATGCTTAATTCTAAGATAATGTTATCAGCTAGTTAATATGTATAAAAACAGATTTTAATCTGTAAATCTGCATATTTATCAACTAGAAATATGTAGATTTAACTCATTTACAAATTTTGTTTTTAAACAAGGAAATTCGGTGAGATTTAATAAATTAATACTATTGAATATTAAATATTTTCACAATGTATTCATAATAGATATCATCTATGTGTGTATGTATTTTCTTACTCCTGTTCAGCTATTCTGGTGAATCATGTTCGCTAAAGAAGAATGACAAAGAAGGCAATAGCTGGCATTGGCTTTCACGCACTGAGAATGGAATGACAAAAAGAGCTGCACATACAGCTGTATATGTCAACTACACAGACTCTCTATATGTCTTTGGTGGATATGATTTGAACAAAGTATTAGGACTGTTGGAGATTTATCGGTAAGTGGTAATAATTTTGTACATTTTCACCAATCTTTCCTTAACTCTAGGGAACCCCTAACTTAGCATAGCACTAAACTGCGTTCGTCACCGCGAGACATAAGTTATGTCTCATAATATCCAGTTATTCCACTGACTTCACTGTCCTTCAAACCGAAACACAACAGTTCTTGCACACCGCTATTTGGCGGCAGAAATAGTCAGCGAGGTGGTATCAACCCAGAGGGCCTCTCGCATACTACTACGCGTATATTACTAGGGTACCACATAGTAATATAATGATGATATTACCAAATGGTCTCATGAATGTATTAGCAAAGGTGGGTACGTTGTAGTGGGAAGTGGGAACATCTCACTATCGCATGCCTGCTCTGTAATATCATACCGGGTGGTAACGTCACAGCATTAGTGGCGCATCCTTTTTCTGTCATTTAAAGTTGCCTTTCCACCAGATTTAAATTATTTAAATATTCTAGCTTATTGATTTTGTCCGTATTTATAAAATTATTTAGGCTATTGTCGAGACGAAAGTCGCAGGTTCGTAACCAGCCCCGAGAGCACGCACCTCTGACTTATCGTAAGAACTAGCATGTCTATCAATTGTTTCATTATCTCTTGCCTTAACAGTGAAGGAAACATCGTGAGGAAACCTACATACATCACCCTCTCACTCGGTAGAGGAGACCTCTGCCCACTAGTGGGATGTGTATAATACAGGGCTAGTATTAATTAATAGCTTTGACTAATGTGCCTTATTTATTATGTCTAACAATTGTTGGTTACTGGCTCCCGCGTGATCAGCCTTTACCGCCATAAAAAGTAGCCAATAACCGGGGTAAAAAGTAGTTTATATCGTCTTCAGGGTTCCATCTATATCTGTACCAAAATTCATCAAAATCGTATTATCGATTTAGGCGTGAAAGTCTAACAAGCTCAAACAAAGTCACTTTCCCATTTATAATATTAGTTAGGATACCTCGTGAGTCATAAACCTTATTATTTTATGTTGTTTCCAGGTTTTCAACCAGTCAATGGTATGATGAAAATGGGAGAGTATTACTCAGATATCCGTCGAATGAGGAAAGAGATAAATCATTGCTCTCTATATTTTCAAAGGTAAAATATATTTTAATAATCATTAATTTAAACACTTTGTGCAGTATATCTGTGTATCCTCTGCTTTTAATTTGTTATCTTTACAGAGCAATAATGACGGCAATGTACAAATAGGAAATCGCAGTTCATTGTTCAACATACTTTTATCCTCAATCTCCAATCATGACAAAACTACATTACCTCTTATGTACTCCAATTCGCCGTCGCCGTTTACCGAGAATTATTTGCAATTTACCGATCGACCCGAGATTTTAACTATTATGAAAACGAATACCAGCAAACCTGAGCCGAGATATGGTCATGCGGCTTCCGCATACGGCAATGGTTTTGTTTTGTATGGTGGTAAGTTGTCGGACGGAAGTCTTTCCTCAGAGTTGTGGTTCTATGATGTCTTGACGAATCAATGGACAATGAGGGCTATGAACTCCACAATATCTCCGCCTGGATTGACTCGACACACTTTGACCGCTGTAAAAGATGAACTGTACCTATTCGGAGGTAGTACTATAGACGGAGAATTCTCGTCAAGGTAAGTGAAACGCAAAATTTGAGCAAAGTTTCTTTTCTGTCATTTATTCAAAGACATTATGTTTGAGAATATCCATGGTAGCATGATTCAGTCTTACATTTGATTGTAATGAGTAAATTGTATGAATATGCTGTTATCTGGGGTCAACGAAACAGTCGGCAAACCGCGTGGCTAAATATATTGTGGCCTAAGCGAAATACTTAGTGCAGTCATTAATATTGTCTTGATGATTCAACAGCAGTGATACACAGTTCTTATTAGTATTCTATTGTAATTGTATAATTTATTAGTTTTTGTATGTATGATTAGTTTTTGTATGATTTACTTATGTAATAATAATCTTAGTATTTCATTAATACTGGTTAAATAATAATTAGAACGTTTTTATACAAATATAATTTAATGTCTTAACTTTGGCCTTACCATAATATTTCTTGGCTTTCCGTTTTTATTTTAATCCCCCTGCTACTTAAACTACCATTGTTTTCATTTCATAATGGTTCTTATACAGGATCACAACAGCGATAGTAACGTTTCTTTTACAGAATGTATAAAATAAAATTGGGTGACGTTAATACAGAGTCCTGGGAAAGAGTCCAAGTGAGGGGCGGCAAGGAATTGGACGTGCGAGTTGTCGCGCACACCGCTGTCTACCATACTTACTCGAACTCTATCCTTGTGTATGGAGGGGTGGTGGCTAGTGTGGCAAGGTAAATATTTTTTGTCAACTTGTGTTCTGTCTCTAGTCAATTTATTCTATATCTACACTGGTTGGAAGAATGGAAATATACGCATTCACGCCTGTAATCCCCGAAGGTTTAGGCAGAGGTGTAACCAGTACACCTACATTTCCCCGAACGAATCTCCGTCCTATAATCTAATAGGGGGCGAGCCTATCGCCATACCGTGCACAATTGTAGACTCCGGGGTGATGCTGAGCATTACGTAATAGAAACACCCAATATCACTTTTACCCGAGCCGGGGATCGAACCCGAGACCTCAGCGTCAGCCTCAGTTGTTACGCGTACGCATTACAACTGCGCCACCGAGGCAGTAGAATGGAAATTAACATATACATATATTTCTTCTTCTCTATGGTAGTTTTTTATTATTGCTATCTATGTTTTATTGCAGGTTCTCTAAACTGTCGGACAGAATGTTCGCATTTGACGTAGACTACAAACATTGGAGTGAAATTCATTATCCTAGGGCGCATTTACGTGATACATACGTTCCTAGAGAGAGGGCATTCCACACATCAACAATCATAGGTAAATCTTATTATAGAAGTTTTATCTCAGGTGGGGCAATCACAATCTATGTTTGTGTTTTGCTTCGAGAAATCACATATGAGTTGCCTGGGACTGAAATTTGTACCCAAAATGGCAATGGGCTCCAGTGGCGTGCATGCTATAGACAAAAATAAGCATCGTCAACCCTGCCACTTTGCCAATCCTACTACTATTATAAATGTGAAAGTTTGGATGTTTATTAGTCAATCACGTTTTAACAGCTGAACGGTTTGGGTGAAATTTGGCACACAGGTTGACTATGACCTGGTTAGGACATAGGCTACTTTTTATCCCGGGAAAGGCCGTTCACGGGGGCGGAGCTGCGAGCAAAATCTACTCAAATATACAGGAAAAGAAGAAATGAATTGCAACCAAAACATTTATAAAATTGCCGCGCTCGCGTTATCTTTATCGACTTGCCGCGGTCATTGACCTGCCGCTTAGGCACAAAATGATTGGCTGAGTTTGCACACAATCAGAGCTATTGTACAATTACATTTCCTGTAATAACTCGCGATCTTAACTAGCAGTGGTGAATGTTTATTTAGTTCAAAACACCCACACAAGTAAAAAAGACACAATCACTTGAACGCTATTGGCTGAAATGAGATGTTATACGCCCAATTTCAAAATGAGTTCATTTTTGTTATTTTCTTTCGATACAAGTAACAAAATTATTTTAGCCGTATAACACTTTTTCATTTACTTTTTATCGTTCCTTATTCATTCTTTGTTTTTATATGAATATCCCTTGTGGATTATTATCCAAATAATCTAAACAAAAGTGTTCTCCTGTGAATGTTGTGAAAGTGTATAATTACAACAAAAAGTAGAGCCTTTTCTAAACTTTCTAATGATAAAACAAACAAGGAATGCTAATGAGCAATGCTTACCAGATTTTGTTCATATTTGAAATATGAAACCTAATATATTTTCTATAAGTGAGAACTTATCATTGGTTTTGCTACAGCTAAATTATTGTTATTTTCAATTCTATTATCTGTAAATTTTGCATATACTTAATAAATAAATAAATAAATATTTGGACTGCAATGTACTTAACACCAGGTCCAGTGTAGTCACTTTGTAATGCTAGGATAAAAAAAAATAAGAACAACTGTACAGTTACAATAACTTATACATGTTTATCTCAAGTGTTATTTTCTATAGGATGTTTTTTTTATATATATTTAAACCATGCAATCAGTCAATGTATAGATGTTAAAACAATAACTATTATGTTATTTACAGGAAACTATTTAGTTGTGTTTGGCGGGTATTCCCATCGTCACAATAGAGAAGAAATTTGTTATGATGGACAGATGTATATTTACCATCTGGGATGCCATTCGTGGATACCTCTGGACGTATTGGGTAAAACTCGCAAGTTCTATCCGAAGAAACAGGGTGTGTTCGCTCATGCTGCTTCACTGAAACCTCCATCTACGTTGCTCATTGTCGGTGGATATCATGGAAATGTGAATGGTACGGTACTAAAGATCACCTGTAACTTATACCGGAATTAAGGGAAACGCTTCCGGAAACGAAGACAGGTGGTAGTGCTGGTGATACAGACACGATACCACTAATAAAAATCCCAAAAGAAGTTGAATTTTTTTATTATTCGTATTTTTCTTCATTAATGTAAATTCAATAAAGAAAACAACTGACGCTCGGTACCAGCTATGCGGCGCGGCGCGACGCTATGTCCCTACTTATTGGCGCCCAAGTTTAACATAAGTACGCTTTACATTGCGGGCTTACGTTTAAAAAAAGACAGGTAAACAGCAAAGGAATAGCGTATTTCATTCATGTTAAGGTAGTGTTTTATTAACATTTCGGAATCGGTCCTCTTACACCCGGTATATTGTATGCTTCTTCTGCTTTGGCGTTATTACGTCCTTTTGCTAGGGAGCGTCTCTACTTAAATGCTTCCACTTTGCCCGGTCTTGACCATCTTTCTTACTGAGACCATTGGGTTTCACATCTTCCTTTAAGACATCAGGCCAGCGCTTGTTGGACCGTCCGCAAGATCGTACCCCTGGTACGATCTGGCGCAGGTATTTGTGACCATAGTCCTCATATGATTTCCTCAAAAAGTGACGGAGCCATATTAAGCTACATTCTACAGTAATAATATGTAATAAAACCCTGTTGGGCATTTTAACTGTGATATCAGAATCGATATTCAAACGCAATGAACAAACTCGCATACGAAAATTGGACTATAAAAATAATTTATTGTTTGTAAACTATATTTCGATTGATTACCTCTGCAAGAGAGATGACTTGGCGCCAGAGCGAGATAGCATGTTGCGGCGTCCACGTACATCAAAAGTGACGCCCCTGGCTTCGTCAATTCACACAGAAATTCGAATGTAAAATATGTTGAGTTTTTAAAGATAATATCTCACTTGTGTTTTTTTATTCAATTTAACTATTTTATTAAGCTGTCTCTATATGACTATCTTTACGACCCAAAAAGGGCCAACAGGGTTTTTGTTACATACCTACTGTATATATTGTGTCTATAGTTATGCTAAATATTTCCAGGTGATCTAATAGCGTTCGTGGTGCCCAGTTGGCAAGCGGGTATTACTAATAAAAACCCCGAGTCGGCTTGTCCGCGTCACCTCTCACAGCCGGGGTGTCTCGCCGATCCTGAATGCGGATGGTGCTCAGCAGACGAGGTGACGTGTCAAAAACTGAGGCCTTATTCTCTATGACTGTGTGGATTTGACGACGTAAAATTACATTGTATAAGATGAGATGCGATGAGAAGCGTTGCATGCTTGTTATGAACATTTCACGTTGGCATATAGAATATCATTCGGTGCTGATTTCACGAAATTGGCCTAACACGGTCGCTTTACGAGTTTATACGGTTATGGGGAATAAGGCTCCTGAACCATTTTACAAGCTTTTATTTAATTTCACCAGTTAGTATGTATGGGTCGAATCGTGCAACTGAATATTAAATTTATTGCAATTGACCGATTGATCTAAAATTTCGCACACTTGGTGCTGATGACAATACAATCAACAGAGTATTCTGTTGTTATTTTTTTCAAAATGGATGCCGTTCCAAGGATAAATAATTATAATAATTCACCTAACAGTCACACACATAGTCCTGACCCCACACTAGGTAAACCTGTGTCATGGGTATCAGGAACTACGAAAGACTTGCGGTCCCACAACACCCAGACCCGAGACCAATATTTGTGGATCACACAAACATTTGTCTCGGTGTGGGAATCGAACCCACGGCCTCTCGCTTCGCAGCTGACTACTCGCCCGCTGCGCCACGGAGCTGTCAACACCTTTGTTTTACGACCCCTTTGATATGGATATCAAATGAAAGGTTTTGATGAGGGAGTGACTTCATAATAATTTCAATATGGCAGTTGATAAAATATTATTTTTAAAAAGGATTTATTATATTTCCTTTTTACTAAAATGATATCATTATGTTATTCATAAATGTGCTCATTATCTAGACAGGTATATATTTGTTATTAAGGTACCAACAGCCAACTTATAACAATCATCTTGGTTGTGTATCAATAATTTGTACAACAGTAGCGACATCGTACGATGGCACTTGGAACGTATGCACGCTCATGAAGTTCCGTAAATATTGACAATTACCGCGAAATTAAGAACAATTCCTGTTTTTCATTGTTGCAGTAGCCGAAATAGTGATGTACTGCTATAATGTATTGAAACTGCATTATGTTGCAATACTTTTGTAAGTTGTCCTAAGTGCCATCTTATGATGCTAATACTGTTATCTTGAAGGAAACACAGTCACGACTGCAATTGACAACGTTTCTAGAGTCTGTGCAGCGTCGATTTACATCACTGGAATGTCACCATGAAAACAAAGCAGGGCAGGTTTCCGAGAAAGCGTTTTTACATCCGTTTTCAAATATTCTTTTTACTTCCAAAGGACTCTTATGTGACTGGTACCGTTATCCTAACTCAAATTTGAACTTAACTTGAATTTGAATTTTGAATTATGAAATCATTAATGAGCTTGGCAAAGGCACGATGAATGGTCCAATGTTTCGCCAATGGTGTGTCCCTTCCATTTATTTAATAATGATATTTACAGATATGTTACGGGAGAACCATCGGATCCAATTGCACAACTAATTTACAATCGATCCGTTGTGGAGGCATTTGCCCAGCGTTGGGTGATTGTCACTCCTGTCTCATCCACGGCCCTTCATTGGACAAGCCTAACAATACGCGCACGCCTCTACCCTCAGTCAGTACCAAGTTGGGACTTCAGCAGTGCAATTGGTGTGTTCAAAACGCACGGTGCCATCATAAAGACGGTATATGTAATATTTTGTCTATGAATAGAGTGCTTGACTGGCTGGATTTAATTTGCCTTAAAAGCAGTTCAATCATGTGCCGTAAGGTGTCGCTGTATCTACTGTAATGTTTTCATTACGTACTTATTTAATTATTCGTAGTTTATATTTAGATAGTTCGGTTGTGTGAAAATATCGTTACAGTAAAGATTAACATAATATCTATACTCAGTTTTAAAAGTAGATTGTACATTGTACGTAGCTTACCTAGCCCCCGGTTGTTACGACTGCTTCACAGAAAACCGACGAAAGCAGCAGCAGTAGCAGCTTGCTGTTGCGTTTCGTAAGGTGAGTGAGATATCCGGAGGCCTAAATCCCCCCTTCCTTTAAGGACGGTACCGTGTCCATAATTCTTCTGGTGTTGTGGGCGTTCATGGGCGGTGGAGATTACGTATCATCATCAGGTGACCCACTAGATCATCTCGTCCATAAAAAAAATTGCGTCGAGCAGATGTAGTGATTACGTTGTTGATGTAGCGGTTACGTTACATTACATTAACTATGTCAAATGACGTCCGGCAAAAACATGTAATATTTTTGTTTTAATCATTGTTTTTTTTTTATGTAAAAACTGCATGCTATAATCTATACATACTTCAATGTTTATGTTTACAATGGAAGCAAATATTCCAACGAAATTATCCTTCCCACAGATAATTACGGTGTATGCGGAGAAGACACTCCGTCTGAAAATCCTGGGTGGTGGGGTTCAACTGGTACTGAAGTAACTACTCCAGACGAGTGTAAAATACTTGATAAAAGACCTGGCCTCACATTTCTAAGGTATCAACAACCAGCTGATTGGAACCATCCAGATGGAGTGTCTGTTGTGAACGCGACAACGGTAGACTGGGGAACGGGTGGCGGGAGCAATCATATATTCAGCGGGTCCAGTGAAGCTAGACTCAGAGGCTGGCTACATATACCGCAGTACTGGAACGGAACCGGGGAAACATTACACGTGTGTGCGGGCTATTCAAACATCTCACTCACACTAGGAGACAGCACAGACTCAGTAGCAAACTTGACAGCGCAGTCGTCCGCCTGCTCACTTGTCGATTGGCAAACACTATTCCCAGGACGACTGTTAGTCGACATGCACGCAAACGATTCTCTACATACCGGGTTGTATCCTTCCCATCATCACGCTAAGATGGAGCTCCTTCATAACAAATCTCAAGAAAGTGCTAAGGTAATTCATTCTTTACAAACGGAATATTTTATGTATGTGTACCAAACTATAAGTTTTAAGATTTTGCTCGTTTCAGGTTTTCACTTTTGAATTTTTGGAACCTTACTCAGACGGTCAATGCTCAAATTATGACAACTGTCTCCTTTGCCTCGCCGATGCGGCATGTGGTTGGTGCGAGTTGACGAACCTCTGCGAACCAAGGAATTCGGACGAACGCAGCGCCTGTGCCGCAGACGGCGAGTGGAGGTACCTGACGCTGCAGCCTGCCGCTTGTCCCAACTGCTCCAATTATATCAGCTGCGAGCGCTGCGTGGGCGGCAATTATTGCGAGTGGTGGGCTGACGAGGCCAGATGTGCACGGCGAGGACGAGCTGGCGGCGCCGTGAGGGACTCCGCCGAGTGTCCCGCGCCCTGTCGCAACCGCCTCGACTGCGAGCACTGCCTCGATGAGCGCGGGCGCTGCGTCTGGTGCGAGGCGACAAGACAGTGCTTCAGCTTCAGCGTCTACACTAGTGAATATCAATTCGGACTGTGTCGAGAGTGGCTCGATCGTGCCTCCATACCGACTGATGACACGGCGCGCAAATCGGGACAATGCAAATCCTGCCAGCGGCACACACAGTGCTCCACTTGCTTGCGAAGTATGGGGTGTGGGTGGTGCCACTCGTACGAAAATCCCATAAACGGAGCATGTACGGAAGGCGATTTCACTCGTTCCCACCTCGATTGCGCTTCAATATTAAACGTGACGTCTACAGATGCCGGTTGGGCGTACGCGCAATGTCCCGACGTCGACGAGTGCGGCCTCGGCTTGCACGATTGTCACGAACATGCAGACTGTACGAATACACACGGATCATACACTTGTAAATGTAAACAAGGCTACATAGGTGACGGTAAGAAAAGTTGTATGCAGACATGTTACAATAACTGCATACACGGGTATTGCCTGGGCGCGCCGCAGTACAAGTGTCACTGTGACTTGGGATGGACGGGTGCTGATTGCTCCATCAACTGTGGATGTCACAATCATTCAACATGTAAGGGGGGTGTGGGGAGATGTGATGAATGTCAAGACTGGACCGAAGGTGAGTTCTGCGAGTCCTGTAAACCAGGAAGTCATGGAAACGCTACTACGGGCCAAGGATGTCGTCGATGTGACTGTAACGATCATGGTGACGAAACACGAGGCGTGTGTGACGTCACTACTGGAGAGTGCATATGTAAAGATAATACCGAAGGTCAAAATTGTGAACGTTGTAAGTCGACGTTTTATGGCGATCCTCGACATGGAGGCAGATGCTACTATCAGTGCGAGCCAAGAGGTATGCTTAACGCGTCAGAAACTGAAGGTATCGGCTCCTACAAAAGTGACCCAGATATAAAAACTATAGGCCCATTAAAAGAATGTCTATGGATAATATCAGCAGAAGATATAAAAGACGCCATAATTCAGTTTACTATAAATTCGTCTTCATTTAACGTACCTTGTGACGAAAATGCAGTATATGTGTACGACGGACTTGGTGGCGTGCCTGATATGAGTAATAATCAACAAAGTCAACTGCTGGGCGTCTTCTGTAATGGCGCTTCTTCTGGAGTCGTAGAAGCTCGCAGCGGAAACCTAACCGTTCATTATAAACAGGGACAACCAGACCAAGGCTTTGAAGGAATCTATAAGGTTCTTGCTTGTGACAAACAGTGCACATGGCCTAGAGTGTGCAATAAAAGGCATTGTGTTTGCCGCGACGGGTTTGGAGGACCCAGCTGTGAAGTTGAGATCTGTCGGAACAACTGCAGTATGTCTGCTAATGGAGGTATATGTGACACCAGTTATGGACGCTGTCTTTGCAACGAAGGCTTTGGCGGTGACGATTGTTCTATAAAACTCGATAAAACCCAACTTGTTTTCACCGAATTGTTTAACTCGGAATACCTTTCCGATGGATTGGATCACTTAAGAAAAACCCTTCCTAGGTTTGGGCATACTTTGGTTGCAGACAGACGAGGTCTTTGGATGTTCGGAGGTTATTCGTTATCTCACGGCCCACTAAACGATATTCGATTTTTCGATACAAAAAATAACACCTGGATGCAAGTCACAGTCGAAGCAACTCCAGACGCGAAAATGCCTGAAGGACGATATTTCCATGCCTCAGAAATATATCATTCAAAACAGAACATTTATATATTTGGCGGTTTAAGTTTGCAAGAGAAAACTGGACAAAATAAAACTCTTGGAGATTTCTGGCAATTCAGTTTAAAGGATCAAAGATGGAGTAACATAAAAAATAAGGAAGAACAACCACCACCACTGGCTGGGCATACATTGACATTACAAAAGTTTCAGGATTATGAAAGTTTGGTTTTAATTGGAGGATTCTCTTTAGAAGAAGGATTTATGGAGGACATGTGGGAGTTTGACCTCGACAACGAGAAATGGATCAAGCTAAATTGCGAAGGCGCTAAACCGACAGGGATAATTGGCCATAGTACCGTGTACCATACGCTGTCGCAGAGCCTATACGTATACGGCGGAATTCTTTATTCCTACAATGGCACATCATTATCGAACAAATTATTTTCTTTTCATTATCCAACCAAAAAATGGAGTGAATTACCTGTGTTTCCCACATACCATCACTATGATGACAACTTACCACAAGCCACGTATTTGCATTCGGCCGTTACGACGAACGACTACATGATCATATTTGGTGGCAGAACGGAACCCGATCACAAATCCGACACATTAATAGCGTATGTTTACAGTTGTAACCAGTGGGTGCGACTTGACAAAGGTCCGTACCTATATCAAATATACTTTATGCCATTTATTATTAACATACATTTATTTTAATTAACTTTTTTTTTTCAGGAGTAAACATAGTTGGACATCCCCCACCACCTACTATAGCACACGCAATGGCTATAGATGTCGAAACGGAAAACGATGGATACATTTACATAATAGGCGGGTGGACTGGGAGCGCACATTGTCAAGTAACACGGATATCTTTACCTGAAGATCTATGCTCGCTATGGAGCTCTAGTAAAATGGAGTGTCGAAGTCACATGGGCTGCAGTTTTTGTAGTACTAGCAATTATACTAAATGCTATTCAGTAGATAAACCCGGTTGTGAACGCAGCGACAGAGTGTCGACTAACGCAGGACGCGCGTGCGATAAAGAATTAGTATCGAAAAGGGCATGTGAGAATTTCACTACATGTACGTCGTGTTTAGCGGCGTGGCCTATGTATACTGAAGATAAGGCCGCTTGCAGATGGTGTGAATCTTGCGCTGCAGCTGTAGGTGAGAAATTAATAGTATCTTAGATGTAGCCGCGACTTTATTGGCAAAGTTATTTGTATGATACAATTTATTTAAAAATTGCTAGTGTTTATTTATTTAATAGTAAATGTTATTTCTAAATTTGATATTGTAGGTGAATGCGTGCCCACTGACGAATCTTGTACGAGCATCAAATGTAACGCCGGCACGACTTATATCAGTGATGTCGACCAATGCCCCGAGCTGAGATGTGTAGCATCGGATTGTGATAAATGTATCTCAAATCAATGCACGTGGACGAGACATATAAAAAGAGAAGGTAATTTTTTCAATATGGATTGATTGTTTAATAATTCAGTTATATTCAAATATGTATATATATAATAATAGAGGAAACTACCGATTATTGGAAATATATGTGAAAATAAAATTATCAAATAGATACAACACATAATATATCCATTTAGTGGGCATCCTTCTCCATAAAGATTCCAGTCTGATTTTGTCATCTGAGTAACAAAGCTGTAGCTTATTTAAATCTAAATTTTAGGTCAACTAACACGAATAGCAGAAGAGTCTCAAAATCTTTTCAACTGGACGTGTGCTCAAATAGACGAGCCAGGTCGTGTGAGTCTGCGTCCCACAACCAAAGAGGAGTGTCCCAGCCGCTGCCAATTCTACGACGACTGCCAATCATGTCTCACCTCGGAGGGCAGCGAAGGTGGATACTCCGAGTGTCACTGGGCAACATATCTCGGCAAATGTATATCACCTGCCTACCAGCCAGTGTACTGCGCCGGCGGTGTGTGTGGACTTGTGCTGACTAAAGCGGATAAAAACAAGTGTCCAGCACCATGCGATACTTTCGATCAGTGTTCAGTGTGTCTGCATCACTCGCATTGCGGTTGGTGCGCCATAGAGGGCGCTAACGGTGAAGGCGTATGTACTGAGGGCTCTATTGACTCTCCTCTTGACTACTCGACTCGAACAACTTGTGCGGCTGTGTACAACAATGTTCATCCATCGAATGGCACCAACGATACGTTCTCGTGGCATTACACGCGTTGCCCGCCAGAGAACGAATGCGAGAACAATCATCATCAGTGTAAAGCTGAATCTGAAGTAAGTACAAATTAAATTATAGAAATAGTCGTTAGTGTGTTATGGTTTGATAGAAATGGTTTATTAAGTCTAATCACACAAAACCGTTGTGGGGTCGAGCCATCGAAATAAGATATCTAAAATGATAACTGTCATATGAATCGGCCAAAAATACGGCTCCACTTACTTACTCATACACGCAACAAAAATTAATCAACATTCAAAATCAACTTTATTTCATAAAAGCTAATGTCTAAATATTAAATTTCTTAATCGAGATACACCACGCTAAAAATTAGACTTATTAATTGTCAACTAGAGATCATGACTCAATTTTTATGAATTGATGAATGAACGAGCTGCACAGACTGTTATAGCCCCGCTCCCTTGCACAGAGTTTTGGTGGGGTAATTATTTTGCTTGAGTTACGTTTGCCCGTTATTTATTTATTTTATTTATTTCATTATTCCAATCTTATGGCTACTTTTACAGGGTAGTTACCCTAATGCAGTAGCGTCGACTATTAACCTACAGTTTAATAAATCTACTTCTGTATCTTATTGTCTTAAGAATATAAAAAAATCAAAAATCTAAAAAAACCACGATCATGTACTTTATTGTATGAATGTATGTGAATGGAACATTATTAAATTCATATTAGAAAGTATTCAACTTTGTTACAAACAATATAATTTATAGCGGCAGTTCACTTGGCATTTTGCATGAATAACGCAAATACGTTATTTGGTTATAATCTACTTTATGCATAAATCACACAAAGTCGATTTTGTTTTGGCGAAATGACGCAAATATTCGCGTGAATACAATACGCAACAACCTGACTTGACCGCAAAGACGTTTATATATTATATATTGCGCCACACAGGGTTCTAGTTAAGAGTAAGCGAGATGGTAATTCTGAGTTACGGTTTATTGACCGTAACTTAGGGGTGCAATTTCTATATACCTCGCAGCCGGTCGAGTAGTATACATTGAAGTCATCGGTTCTTGAGGGAACGATCTATCGATGATGATCGATCGAGGGATAGATTGCAGGAAGCACAGAGGTGTGTACCTATTGTATTTTATGTCAAATAATAAATC
Source organism: Mimas tiliae (assembly GCA_905332985.1). NCBI lineage: Eukaryota > Metazoa > Arthropoda > Insecta > Lepidoptera > Sphingidae > Mimas > Mimas tiliae. The sequence continues at coordinate 9,964,085 of HG995241.1, forward strand.
AGCCTATTGCCGTCGACTACTGAATGTTGGCGTCCCATTGCACACATTGCACATTTGCATATGCACCAACCATTTCAGTTTTGCGCAGCTCTCATCCATCCGCCCCCTTTTTCATATCTTCGGTCCACCGTGCAGCATAGCGTCCCACACTACATTTGTCTAAGCGCGGTCTCCACTCTAGCATATGTCTGCTCTGCCGGCCATCCGTCCGTCTGTAGACATGACAAATCCACTTTCACTTTAGCGAACCGCGAATTCTGTCGCAATATCGCGTAATGTCGGTGATTTGGGTCTTCTACTAGATGACTTTATTTCAAATTCTAAACATTGCCGACTTATAGCATGTGGAGCGCCTTATAACCTGTGAACCAACCCTCTGGTGAATGTCCACATTTACATAATTCTAAAGAAGATACGTCTGTATAGGTGTGCCACGATCTTCCCGTTGGGTACTCGTGTCTGTGCGGTGCGGGACACAAGCGCGCGGCGGGCGGGGAATGCGCTGCGGTGTGCTCGCAGGGCTGCGTGCGAGGACTCTGTATACAGCCAGACGTGTGCCGCTGCGAGTTTGGGTACGTCGGCGCTAACTGTACCATACAGTGCCAATGCAACGGACACGCCGACTGCGAGGGACCCGACAAACTTGACAACTGCATAGAGTGCTACAATAACACTATCGTGAGTACACTTCATCATTTATGATTGTTTCGATAGTATGGTCGCGTTAAGAAAATTCTAAAATAAAATATATAGCATGTGTATTTCAGACATTAACTGATGGGCATTGAGTTAAAAATCAGTCTGCTATAGATATATGAAACTAAGCGTAATAACTTAATACAGTTTAAGAAACTACTAGAACATTTTTCAATAAAATTGCAGTCTGTGTTAACAAACATTTTACTCAATATTGACCTTGCATATTCATACATCAACAACGTTTTATCCCATATGAGATTACACTTTTGTTTCGTTGTTTTGAAATTCACACTACCACAACATCGAGTTACTAGGTGAGGTCTCTTTACGACAGCAAGTTCTGTTTAGAAATATTCTATAACTATTCTGACAGGGTGATCAATGCGAGAAATGCAAGCCGAACTTCGTGGGTGATCCAGTGAACAACGTGCAGTGCGTGCCGTGTTCTACGTACTGTTACGGGCACACGTCGATCTGTACGAACGAGGCGGACGCCGAGGAGGAGTACTACCGCGAGGGCGGCGTCGTCAGCAAGGCGCGTTGTGTACGATGTGCCAACTATACAGACGGACCGCGCTGCGAACGATGCATCGAGGGGTACTTCAGAGGCTCCGACGACTTCAGGGATTCCTGCCGACCGTAATGTCATCATTTCATTTATTAGTCGCATAAAATGCCCCTTCATAATGGTTTTAAGATGGTTCAGACTTATTACGGTTTGTGCTGAAAAAAGGCACGGTTTACAATTTTTAAGTAATCATGGATAAGCTTCTTGTACAAACAATTCAATGCCCAAATGATTTGGGATTTCTGCTACCATAACTTTAATTTAGTGACACTATTAATTGCATTTGTTGATGAGCCTTCTGATGGCCGGCGCCAGCATGGCAGGCCTAGGAAGAAGTGGTATGACGATTTAGATATCCACGAAAAACCACGTAGCGTAAAAAACACTGTCACAAGTTACGTATGTATTCATTGTCAATTATCGCTTGCTTTAGCGCTGAAGGAAACATTGTGAGTATTTTTAAGTAGGGCACACAAGAGGTATTAAATTTTTCCTGTACATGACGAAATATTGTAAGAGTGGCTCAATTTTTTTGGATTTCCTACCTCAAATTTTATGTCGCGTTACTCTATCATTATTCTCATGACGCGGGCTGTGAGCGTGAAAGAGTGACAACGAGCGAGTGAGCTTCAACATGCCTCACCTCATTTGAAGTGGGACCTAGTACTGGCTGAATACAAGAAAGAGCCTACTCTTACAAACTCATTTTAAAATCGTGTCCTACTCAACACAAATTGTGAGGAAACTTGCATACCTGAGAAGTTAATAAGAACTTGGAAGGTATGTGAAGTTTGCCGACCCGTATTAGGTCCGTGGTCAGCAGCGGCCAGCGACACGTGTTTACTTGTGCAGGTGCGAGTGTCACGGTCACGGCGACACGTGCGACCCCGTCACCGGCGAGAAGTGCAACTGCGGCAACAACACCGAGAGCGACGTGTCAGTGTGTCAGACCAACAAGAACTCCGCGCAGGAGTGCTGGCGGTACCAGTGCGTCAAGTGCCGCGACCTGTACTTGGGAGAACCACGCAACGGACACCAGTGCTACAAGATTATCAACATCGAGAACAAACTGTGCTTCGACGGCAAGTCTATAGGTAACTGCACTCCCATTCCATATAAATGTTAACGGCACAAATCCTACCTTCCACCTGCCCTTATTCCACTCGCAGTGGGGTCGGCGCAACATGCTTTTAACACATGTTACAGAAATATTCGGCTTGTAGTTTTTACGACCGGTTTTGATGGCACAAACCAGGTAATAAATAACAATAATAGATGGTTCAACTACTAGAAACTATTGAAAAAAGCATTCTAATTTGACGAAGAAGATTATCATACTAATATTATAAATGTAAATGTAAGTTTGTTTGTTACGCTTTGAAACTTTGTACACATATTCTTGGAGGTATAAGAAGTAACATAGGATACTTTTTATGAAAAAAGAAATATATCTATTTGTTTGTTACGCTTTCATGCCTAAATCACTGAACCGATTTTGATGAATTTTGATGTAGAGATAGATAGGTACCCTGGAGACGGTTATAGGCTACGTTTTATTTCGGAAAAGTCTATTCACGCGGGCGGAGCCGCGAGCAAAAACTAGTATCATATATTTCTGGCGTTATCCCGGCTTAATGCCAGGGGCTCGTCTTCTCGTACCATAGATTTGATGGTGTTTGGTAAAATGTGGGGCGATCCGTCCTCTTATCCCAGCAAACAACAGGCCACAACCCGCAACCAAGAAGCCAACCGCCAACTTTGTAAAAACCATCATGTTTCAGGACGATCTTGTTTCAAGCTTACAATAATATTACTCAGATTCGTACCATGACCTTCACAAAACAATATTGTTTTGTGCTTAAGTAGGGATGTGAAAGAACGAATGAAAATATATTATTGCTCTATGACTGAACGAGAGGACACTATATTTTATCACTTTCGCTCTCGTTTCGGAACACGTTCCAAAACACGTATTTAACTAAGCCACTTCACAAATAATTTTAACCCTACCAAATAAATTTATTATTTTTAAAACATTATGTGTACGATCTTAACAAATATTATTGTTAATTATTTAAGAATAATACTACATTTCATTTGCAATATTAAAGTAAGCTTACTTTTATGATGTCATGGTACGAAATCTTACTCTATTATTAAAACAAGAAGAAGTTAAGAGGTGGTAGTTGGCCCCCAGGACAATGTTTCGCGATTACCTCGTCCAATTAATCAGCAGAGTGTACCATGTAAAGGTAAGATTGGCTTTGGGCCTAAGATGTTGGTGGCCTACTAACATTACAGAAGAACAAATAACACAAAAAAAAATAACAATACATTGCGCTAAATTACCTTGTTTATATATTAAGTTAATTATTTTTTTATTTATTGCAGATGAATGCAAAATTAAACCTCGTCCGATGTATCCCGGACAGACAGTGTTTATCGTGGTCAATCCTCGGTATATGAACGTCGATATAAGAGTGATTGTAGACGTCACCCAAGGAGCGGTAGATTTATACCTCAGCCCGAACGATAGTTCGTTCGTAGTATCCGTCAATTCCAGCACCGGATCACATAATGTAGAGTTGGACCCCACATACTACAAACACGATCCTTTTCGTAAAATGCCAACGTTTGATGCACACTTGTCGGAGAAATGGTTTTATGAAAAAACTGAATACACACTCGCCGATTACACGGCGAAAGATCTCGCCACATACGTAACGGTCGACCGGAGGCACATACTGCTGCGCGTCAGGAACCTGCGCAACCGACTCGTACTCACGCTGCCCCACAACATCCACGACCTGGCGCACACCAAATTCTACATCATACTGCGCGCGCGACACTCCGACGACGGCGCCGCTAGCTTCGGCATCACGTACTTTAGGCAGGATCAGCTGCACATCGACCTGTTCGTGTTCTTCTCCGTGTTTTTCTCGTGCTTCTTCCTGTTCTTGGCCGCGTGCGTAGTTGCCTGGAAGGCGAAGCAAGCGGCCGACGTGCGCCGCGCCCGCAGGAGACACGTCGTCGAGGTGAGACACGTTTCTGTGCTTTTAGTGAGAATTACAAGGAAATATGGATGCAGGTGTGCATACATATTTATATTTACATGCATGCACAGTATCCCTTGCAGATTGTATTGAAAACGTACATACACGGGGATTACACTCACGCCTGTAATCCCCGAAGCAATACGCAGAGGTGTAACTAGTACACCCACATTTCCCCGGGCTTATTTCCGTCCAATGATATAACAGGGGTACAATTCTAGATTCCAAGCTGATACTAAGCATTTTGCGATAGAAAAACCTAATATCAGTTTCACCCGACCCGGGCATCGGACTCGAGACTTCACAATACAATTCATCTACAAATATTATTATAAACATTAGTTGATTGATTGTCCATTGTACCTATAGATGTTGCACATGGCGAAGCGTCCGTTCGCAGCGGTGACGGTGTTTTTGAACGGTGGTGTGACGTCAGCGGGCGGGGTGAGACGCAGACGCGCGCCTGACTTGCGTCCCGTCGCCATCGAGCCGACCGGCGACGGTCGCGCCGCCGTCACCTCGGTACTTGTCAGGTGAGATATTATTTATTAGCTTATGTTCTCGTGTTTTTTTTTAACCATTATTCCAATTATCTAAGAATTTCAGTTTAAATAGGATTATGCAATATGAAATATATATGTGATATCCGAAGAAAGGGTTATGTGTGATTCCGGTGTTAAAAATAAAAGAGACAGACACTTCTTTCCATTCTAATATTGGATCTATTATCTGTGAGCACTGAGTTCCAAATATATAGATTTTTAAGTTAATCGTATTCAAAACAGAGATGAGATATGTTACAGTGGTTTTATAATATGTACTCGCTATGTAAGTATCGCGTTGGTGTGACGTGTGTTGTAGACTGCCTGGTGGTGTGCGTGCGCCGGTGCGCCTCGCGCTAGCGTCGTCACTAGTGCTGGTGTCGCGCGGGCCGGCGCTGCGCACGCGCCGCGCTCCTCCGCTGCACACCTAGCGGCACGCACCGCCTCCCTCGCCTCCCTCGCCTCCCTCGCCTCCCTCGCCTCCCTCGCCTGCACCACTCTGCGCCGTCTGCGGAGCCCCGCGACGTCCACTACACTACCCGACCTCGCCACTGTAGACACGCGACGACATAGCCTAAGCTTAGGTAACTCTTGTGCGTATTGACGTGTAAGGGTCGGTATCCAACAAAACGGAGATGGCCGGAGAGGAGACCACAGCAACGCAGTATACACTGAAGTTAGGTAAGTGGAGAAAAAGTATATTTACGAAATATCTCTCCTCTCCAGCCGCTACCGGCCCTAACGCACGAGCATGATGGAAGCGGCGGATGCAATAGCCTTATTATACATCGTACCTACGTATCATACGTGAACATTCTTCACTATGTCACATTATGTTTTATATTTCGTAAGGCCATTGCGCCCGCCGCCCACGCGCACGCGTTATCGTGAATACGTATTCTCAGTAGCGGTACCATATGATGTAACTTGAGACGACTTACAATAATGTTGTAATACTCGATAATTTCGATTATAATACCAACAATACGTTACTATTGGGGTTCCTACAATAATAAAGTACGACTATTGTGTTCACACGTAGTTGTCAATATTTAAAGAGCTTCAGAACGTGCATGCCATCATACGGTGCCGCTGCTCTACTGGATATTTTGGCATTTTGTCGTGTCGCGTTGTCTGTATCATTCATCCAAAACCATGGTCGAACGTTGTTCATCCCGTCTGTGAAACGCCCCAAGTGTTACGTATATCGTCCGCTGTGCAATTAAGAAGATGCCACCGACCCTCACTCTAAAATCGAGGTCGGATACGCATATTGACATTATGAAGTTAGTTCTGATGTTCATTGTGAAACTTCGGTATACTTTTTTCTTAAAAGATGTACGAGGTTGCCGCCTTAAAAATAGTTTTTTAGTTCGTTACGGTCGTCGTTGCTGGTGTTTAAGCATGTAATTTACAGTCAATAAAAATAAAAATATGAATTTTAAGTGTAGAACAAATCAAAATTTATTTTAAGTTCGGTTTGTGTATTATTTTCGTAAGCAATATTGTGCTAATTGTACCCTAATTAATATTATCATATAAAAACAGTAATTTATCAAGTTGCCAGTGCTACGCCATATATTTAAGATTAAGTAACATTATTATCTGAGGAGTTTGAAGTGATACCGCGTACAACTTTTGAGCAAAAAGTCTAGATTTATATTTTATTATTTATGTCCAAAGTGAGGTAATGTAAGTGTAACTGCGCTTGTTTATTATTTAAGTGAGGTGTTGTCTTCATAGTACGTGTATATTTTGGTTAGTCGAGCGGTGAATTGGTCTCCACTTATACAATGTATCATAGATCTGGTATTCATTGCATCTGTTTAATATGTAAGCGAAGTATTTATAGCCCCGTTTTGTTTGTGACTAAGAGCCAAAGTAACAAAATTGACAAAATTGTGCGCGTGCAGCGTGTACGGGTTGTAAATAGTATACAGGCTACAGCCCTGAGCTGTTTTGTTGTTTGTTTCTAAATTTTATTATGCATGTTAAAATACGCTTTGTTGATTAGATATTATTATGAATTACTATACGTACATGAGTTAACAATTGAATTTTATTTACATCTTATGGATAAATTAATGTGAAATTTACTGATAATGAAACCGATTACTATAGAATATATTTTAAATAAATTATATGTTCCTACGAATCAATGAATCTCTTGAAAGATGTGATTATCTATGTAATAAAAAAATATTTTGGCAGCTGTGAAATGTATCTGATATTTGCCAAAATTGTAGTATCTGCCACGCCGTTCAATTTAATAGTTGACATTCAGTTAAGTTGGTAATGAAATATACGTTCTCGAATATTAATTTTAATAATAATTGGGCAAAAATTAGGTTTTTTTTAAGTTTAATTAATGTACCTATTTGAGATTACTGTAAGTACAATATTTATAGAATATATTATCTATATCTTTTGTCTATACAAACTAAATAATTTGCTAAGGATTAAATTATATTCAATTTTATGCAGCTGCTTTAAAATTTACTTCGTTATTTATTGCGAAAGTCAAATCGAATCATTCTGTAGATATAATCTATATAAAAAAGACTATACTATTTATCGTTTTATTTGTTTCTATGGGGATTTGCAGTAAAATATTGTATTATAAGGAGTATGTTATAAATTCCAAATAATCACAATGTGACCGTTTATGTTGCCGTCCACAATGTGATGTAGAAATGTATTCAACATTATATTTTGCGTTTTGAAACTAATATTAATTTTAGGAGTGTTTCTTGCGTTCACATATAATCATTATTAGTATTTTTATTTTAGTCCTCAATAATGACTGTTTTATTGAATGCGTCCAATAATATTGTATACACTTTGCTAACGATTGCTCATTTCTTGTCATCAGTATTGTGTAAATGGATTGATCAATTGATGGATGTGTAAAATTATTATAATATGATAGATTATATTACATAAAATGTAAGAGGGTACTGAATATTGTAGCGGTTTCTGTAAGTTATTCATAATCGGGAAATAGTACTTGATCAAAGGTATAAAATAAATCTAAATTACATTCCATTTGTATGTCTTTGTATATATTGTGTAATATCAATTTTTAGATCAGATATTGAAGAGCTTTAAGGATAGTGTGTTAAGAAAATTATATTGCTCATTTATTCTATTCAAACATTCGTACATTTAAAATGCATTTATTTAATTGATGCTTATAGACAAGATCACAGAATGTTTTGTGTTTGCATTGGAACTTTTTATAATTTGATATTGTTCGCTATTATCTTTCTGTCTCACCTACGACGTTACTTACTACACGAACAGTGACGAATGTACCATTTACACGAGACCACTCCATTGAGACAATCCATTATTTATTGGCCTTATGTGAATAGAGACAGTCCAGAACAATGGATTGTGGACGTATGAATAGCTAACTAGCTCGATATCTTTGCTTAATGGATTGTATCAATAAATGACCTTGTTTAAATGGTACATTATGGTCTATTAATATTGAGTTGTGGTGGATGTTGAAATGCCCACGTGACGTTCCAGCCACGGATAGGCGGGACAAGGATTTGCGAAATAATAATACCAGAAACAACCTGAACCTTATCTTTATATTTGCTGTTTTTTAGAATAGGGATGATATTATACATAATAAAGCTATACAAGGTGTTACAGAAAGGTGTGGTCAAATTTAAGCAACATATAGTGTAGGATATAAGTATTTCACTCCCCGTAGTACCAAATCAAATTGCATTTCTAGCACACAATTAAAGCATTTTCTTTTTTGTTGAATGAGTTACATGTCGATATTACGATAAATAGCCGATACTAATGAACTCGTAAGTCGTTTGTATATAGTGATGTGATCGATGGTAATAAACGGGTGAATAAAAGTTTCTTCTTCTTAAAATAAAAAAAACGATTTCATTTGACCGGCATCTGCACCGGCACCAACTGCAAAAAGACATATAGAAATAGTTATTTTTGAAATTTCAGTGTTATTTTTTGAAGTCGGTTTTTAACTTTTGTTATAACTTTTAATTTTTCAATTTTTAGTGCTAGATGTAGCATGTAAATTCCAATACAAAAACACAATCGCGATGACTATGCTGTTATCCGTTGAGGAGTAATTTTTTTTTATCTTCGTACTCCGTCATTAGATCTTAACCAAATTTATACATACATACATACATACATACGCACTCACGCCTGTAATCCCCGAAGGGGTAGGCAGAGGTGTAATCAGTACACCGACATTTCGCCGAGCGTATCTCCGTCCCACGATGTGATAGGGGGCGAGCCTATCGCCATACCGGGCACAAATTCCAGACTCCGGGCTCATACTGAGCATTTCGTAATAGAAAAACCCAATACCACTTTGCCCGACCTGGGGATCGAGACCTCAGCGTTAACCTCAAACTTAACGCTCACGCATTACAACTGCGCCACCGAGGCAGTCTCGGTAAGCAAATTTATACGGGACCACATCGAAGATAAACTTTACGGAATGATTGTTTTCCAAAAAAAAGCAAAAAGAACTCGCCGAATTGATAATCTCTTCCTTTTTTGAAGTCGGTTAATTATCGTGAAACTGTAGGATATCTGGATTTTTATAAGATCCGGTACTTAAATACTCACTGTCAGGTGTGTATAAAGACCCTAAAAAATGACCATACCTTTCTGTAACACATTGTATATAATATAGTATAAAGATTATTTTACCTTATTTTTGTTTAACATTTATTCTGAATATTATAATGACTTTGTGTTTTAGGATAGACAAAAAGAAAGCGAACAAAATATGTTGTGTAATATGTGTGAAGCACTAATATTTTATATAGTTTCTTTCCTTTCTTGCATTACTTTGTCTTCTGTATATACCTTTATTTTGTGTTATCTGATTCATAATGATAATGTTTAAATTTTCTGTGTCTGTGTCTGTTTAAAGTTACTTGCAGCTGAATTTTATTAAAAAGACTAAAAACTAGCCAGTCTGACTGACAACAGCATTACAATATCGACATTATAAAAAAAACACTCATCAGTAAGAGTAAGATAATTCTGACAAGGGGATAGAACCTGTTTGGAAATTCAGTTACCATCAGGCGAGCGACCTGCTCGTTTCGTCATTCAAGTTAATAAAAAGTCTGGGATGCGCCTTAATATTGGACACATGTTTTACCCATAGAAATAGCAAAGTTCACATGTGAACCAAAAAAGGTTTATTTCAACACAAGATCATACAAAAGGTTAATTTAATAGAGATCTCTTATGGTAGCAAGCGTTTCTGGAACTGAATCAGATTTTTTAAGAAAGTTGTAAGAACATACTTTTCCCAAAACTGACAAAAGACCTAAAATAGATTTGGCAGACTTATAAGGCCTTAATGGCTCTTTATGGTACAATGAAAACAATATAAGGTCTAATCGCCATACCTATTTCAGATATGTAAACGAATATATACTTACCTCTCAACTATTTCTATTGTATTTGGTGCAATAGGGTAGTTTCCTATATTGAATTTTATACATTATTTTATAAGCAACAGAATATGACACGCAAAAGAAACCCTTTTATTAAAACACAATATAAATTGGTTCAGAAATGTGCCCGCAGTTATGACTTTAAATGTTGGTATGAAGAAAAGTGCGTGCGTAGTGGGGATATCTCACTATCTCGCTTGCACGCGTGCACCATAATGAACATTTTACACAGTGACGTCAATGGTTGCATCGTCTGTCATTTGACAATTACCCCTTCCACAGGATTTGAATGGCTTCTAACTTATTTATTTTTGGTCCGATTTATAAAATTCTTTCTGCCATATATTTTGAGTAAAGTAACTTATTGATTTAAATAATAAAAAAAAACTAGTCAACTACCCTATTGCCAGATCTTAATAGAGGAATTATTTGAAGAGTATAAAGTTATTTGTTTACATTTCAGTATAGCAGGTATGGCAATTAGACTCTAGGTGTGTACTACTATGTTGCCAAGTCTCATCGATTCTAAACCCAAGTTGTGACTGCGACCTGCCTTTTCTTACTTTGAATGTTTACTCCCATTTATCGCCTCGGCACTAGATGGCCTTAAGAATTAGAATAAATACATTTTTTTAGGACAGGTGCGATTAATTTCAGTTATCTTTATATTGATTGACACAAAGTTCTCGAAATTTTTATTTAATTTGTACAGTTAAAAATAGTTAGGAAATGTATCATCTGTTAATTAAAATAAATAGGCATTTATATTTAGACGGTATATTTTAGTAGGAGAATAAGCATAACTTTGCTCAAAAAATATATTAAATTAATAATAAAGGCTCAGTTTTTAGATTGCTTTTTCTGGACATTATAATTATGTGAATCTAATACAATTCTAATACTTATGAATTTTGTTTAAATTATATTAGATATGTCATTATTTATTTTGATATATATTTCTATAGAATGAAACTATTGTATAGATGAAATTGTATATTAGAAGTCTCCAAATATGCATGTTTTATGTAAAATACAGTCCTCTAAATATAAATCATGATAATAATAATGTAAATAATTGTGTACAATAAAATCTCGAATCAGCAATAATAATGTTCATGACAGTCAGGATGGAATCTAATGGCAGTATTATGTGTAAGCAATATATATTTTTGTTTAACCTAAATGTATAAATGTTTATAAAATAAATATACTGTTGTTTATAGCAAAAGTTTTATTATCTTTATCTTTTATCGAAACCTAGCTTATGGCCGTTCCCAATATTCTGTCTATCGACAGATTTGCTTACCGGCAGTAAAATTTTCACACATTTTGTGTGGAAGATCTGTCAAAACACTATTGTCAGTAAGCAAATCTGTCGATAGATAGAATATAGGGAACGGCCATTAGTGGACATACGCCATAACTAAGGACCAGCATCCAACCACGATCCAATCTATATGGATGCACTGCTGACTTTTTTAAGTCGCTTGTGTATTGTTAATTATTGCGGCCTTTAATGGTCAAGTAAACATCGTAAGAAAACCTGTATACCCGAGTTCTTCATAGAAATTTCGAAGGTATATGAGGTCTGCCAACCAGCATTAAGTCAATGTTGTGGACTAAGGCCTAACCCCTCTCAATCAGTACAGGCCAAGGCAAGGGCCTTTTAATGCAATATTGGTGGAGGACTGTACAATTTTTGCAGCATTTTTTTGGTCAGTCGGGGCGGTTATGTCTCCCATGGACTAAAACCCAACGGTGTTCCTCCGCTTGAGCTTATACGGTCGGGGCTGCGGGGACTCTATTGTACTCTTCCGCGGCCCCGATGCGTCGGGACGGCGCCGGCCCTTGTAAAGGCCCTCTCCGGTCGGTGAGTGATGGGGCAGTTATCCACCCACCTATTTTCCACGCTCGAGAGGTTCGCGCGGGAAAGCCGCACGCATCACCTCGAGGCCTTAACTGTCGGACGACGGACTTCCACGTGACCGCCGCCCAGGCCTCTGTCAGGGGGGTAGGAGTGCACCCCCATCCTCCTGCGCGTGACCCTTCAGCGGCGGATAGCGAGCTGGGATTTGATTTCCCGCTCGCGCTCCGCCACCTCCTTCCGCGACATGACTGTTTCGCAGAAGGCGGTCATCGCGTTCCACGACCTCTTGCTCTCGACCATAGCCTTTATCACAGCTGTTAACGAGAGGTCGTCCCCCAATTTTGCGAAGAGTTCGCGACGCTGCTCTGCCCACGCGGGGCACTCCTCCAGAGTATGCGCCGCGGTATCCTCGTCAGTCCTTGCGCCGGCCGAGGTATTGGCCAGCCGGTACTTCCACTCCTGAAGCAAGGACTGTCGAGCGTGAAATCTCCGTTATCACGTCTACCCTGGGTGGCGACGTTCTCTTCGGAGCCGGAGTGTCATGCGCCACTCGTACATCGACGCATGGACTCACACTAAAATAACCTGCTATCAAAAGATTTAATTCAATATACTATGATATTCATAGTTCACATATGGACTTCAAACGGTTTTGTTTTTTTCTAATTTCCAGGGTTAGTATTTAATTTTTTTTTATTAAAAAGTCAATTGATAAGCACAATCATTATTTATTCAGATCATGTAAGTTTTAGCATTTCTGCTTTCCAATTTAATTAGTACGGCAACTAGTTTGCCATTTTACAAAATGTATACCTAAATAAGCATAATCCATTATCCATCCTTGTGTCCACGATTACAAACAATAGGGATGTATTATTATTCATTTCAAAAGAAAGTTCTATACAAGCTGCAAAATAAGTAAATTGCACTTATAAATGACTTAGATGATCCAACATTTAATATCCATAAAATGGCAACTGAATTTGCCATTTTCCACTGATTAAATTTGTATCCAAATCCCAGCTTTAAAAACTTAGTCAATCATTTTTATTGATTTTTCCATTTTTTATCTTATTGATACTAATAATCCATCTATAAGATTCTATAAAAAATAGGATTAACTTATTCTAATGTTTTATAATATCTACAACTTATAGACAAGTAGCAAAACACAAATAAATAGCATTGTATAGATCTAATGAATAACAATTAATTCACTGGTCTTTTTGTGTAAGAAGATGCGTCTTAATTTTTTGGAGTAATTCTTTCTTTACTGAGTCAGGAACAAGTGCACGAGCTCGGGGAGTCACTTTGGTAACCAGCATGTCAAAAGTAACATTATTTCCTTCATTTTCTTTCACGGCATCACGACAGAGCATTCTTACTTGATCCCTCCAGCCGCATTCAATCAATCGTTTCCTCAGAAGTTCTTTAAATCTGCAATCACAACAATATTCAGACAAGTGGCTTCAAGTGGAAAAGGTATAAATAAGTATTAAGCTTGTATCATGGATAATGTAATAGTACCTTTCGCGATCACCGCTAAGTATTAATCGTTGATGAGCAATTGTATTATTAAAAGTCATAGTAACACAAGATATTATAATAGGTATTTAGGTATTTGTGAGCAATCCTCTGTTTAGACTTAATTTATTTACGTTGGCTGTTGAAATCGTAGAATATATGTATGAAAAATCCCACGACTGGTAAAACGGGACTTTCACTCTAAAATCAATGCCTTAATCTGTATTTCTAATTTTATTCAAAAACAATATAAAGTAAAAAACTGAATCCAATCCAATTTTATAGTGTAGCTCATTGTTGCTCCCAAAGTTGCTCCAAAAAACTGAAAACACAAATAATCCAATCCAATAGTGATGTAAACCGGTATTGAAAAACCACAAAAAAACGGTTTTTATAAAAACTGATAATTTCCGGTGTTTATTTATTTATGCATTACTTTTCAACAAATTACAAAATGATCAAATTTAATGTCAAAAATAGGTATCCAAACGTAATATTATGTATCCGAATTATAGATCTATTATAGAACCATACCACATTTATACTCTAAACGCTCTTGTATTTGGTGTACCCGAACACTAATTCTAGACCACGCTCGTGTTATCTTTGTCCACTGAATGAGAATCACTGTATTGATATTTCAGAAATTGAAGAACCTCAAGTACCTAACTTCTCTTTGCTAATTTAGGCTCCATCGTTGTTAATGCAGGTGACTTATTTATGGATTTATTTTTCCATAAATGTTTTATTCAGTTATTGTGAATTGAAAAGGTGGTGAACTGAGTAATTGAGAGGACTTTGAATGTAAATTATTGTAAGATAATTATTTAATTACTATGTAGTTTAATAGAAAATCCTTCTTGTTGTTAATTTCAATTAATTGTTGTTACGATACACATTTTCTACATTACACGTAAATCTATTACACGTAACAATTTCGAAAAAGAGTTGTGGTTAAACTTCCATGTGCTAGGATATGTAAAAAAAAGAAAGAACTTCTAATATGTTGGCTCATTTAAAGAGGACTTATCCAAAGATTGGAGCGGAAGTGGAGAGGAATGTTTAATTTAAAAAAAAAATCATATTTTAAGCAAAATTTAAAACCTCATAAAACGGTTTTTTCTCTAAAGTAATTGGTTAAACCGGTTCTCAAATTTGTAATCGGTTACATCTCTACAAACCAACAATTGTCAAATCACTCTTTTTTTCCACAAATTTCCCTCATATTGGGTAGGCAAAGGGTTCTAGCCCGTACAGTCTCGACATATTCAAATCACTCTGTTTTGACGTCACACCAGTGCTGCCAATCAGTGGTGAGTTCCTCGATTACGGGGAATAAGAGGATAATCTGGTCAATGTGGTTATTTCACCCACTCTCTTCGCCTCCCGTCACTCTTTAGCGTCTTGAAATCAATACACTATTCGTAAAATAACTTCGGTGCGGTTTCGGTTAATGTTAGTCGCGACTTACATCGCGGCGCAAAAGGGTTAAACTATAGAATATAAAATACTTTAAAATACGAATATAGACCATAATATCAATTATAATTCCGCAATATACCCTAGTGGGTACTGGCAACTCTGAAACTGTGGTTATTGTCCTATTCAAAGAGTCCATAGACCATAAATACTTAAAAGTACACAAAGTAGTCTGTAGTACACATAATATTTTGTAGATATTATCAATTGAATTTATTTAGCTAGTAGCTACTAGAAAGTAGAAATTAAAGTTGTAAATGGTTCTAAATGAAAGACACAGACTACTATAGAGATGCTAACGCATATTATAGAATAGAGATTATTTCAATTAATCTTTTATGGTGTCATCAATTCAAGCGTAAAATTTCAAGTTGATTTATTATTTACTAATCAGTATTATAGTTTACTGCAACATCAGCGTCGTAATTATTGTAAACGTTTACCTTGTGTACTATGGCTCATATTATGGTGCTTGATTCTTTGAACGAAGATATTTTTGTGTGTGGTAACTGCAAGTCAGTATTCAATTCTTTACCATGTTATTTAGAACATAAAAGATTATCATGTAACAAAGTGGTTATACAAGATCAGTTACCGATCAATGATAATCTGCAGCATGAATCTGAACCCAATTTTATATCTAAAGAAGTATCTACATTGCCCCAAGACAGACCAGAACCATCAACCGACAACAGTGCTACTGATTTAACATGTAAAGTTTGTTGCAAAAAATTTAAAAAGATTAAAGGCTTATTGGCACATGTCAGATTACATAAAGATAAATCTTACCAATGTCCCATATGCGGTAGATGTTTTATACAAAATTCTCATTTACAAAGACATACATTATCCCACAGAGTATGGCCTGGAAGTGTTACAGATAGAACACCTAAATCTATAGATGTAGACTTGTTGAGCTATTCTTGTCCATACTGCAACCAAGTGAGCTCTAATTATAATAAATTTAGAATTCATATGAAATGTCATTCAGCCTTGAAACAATTTAAATGTATACAAGAGGAATGTACACATTTTTATGACAATATAAACGCGTTACTTGGGCATGTTTCTGAAATGCATCCTACACCTGTCTATACATGCCACATATGCCATGAGAATTTTAATACGTTGCACAATATTGCACTTCATCAACAGAATCACAGTAAATTTGTATTAAAAACGAAATTGCAATCAAAGCAGTATAAATGCTCACAATGTGAAGCAATATTTAAACACCCTGAAAAATTATCACTACACATGTTGGCAGAGAGCCACAATAAAATTTGCATTCACTGTAACAAGACATTTGCTAGTGAAAAAAGACTGCGCTTGCATTTACAAATTCACAGGGAATCTAAACCTTTTGTATGTAATGCTTGTGGAAGTAGCTTCCACATGAAAAAATACTTGACAACACATATGTTGAAGCATGGCAATAAGAGTTTTCAATGTGCTATATGTAAATTTATGTTCAGAAGACAAGATTTGTTACAAAGGCATATGAGAATACACCAGTCAAAGAAAATGTATCCATGTCCATATAAAGACATGTTGGACTGTAAGAAAGAGTTCAGCCGTCGTGATAAATTAAAGGCCCATTTAAAATGTCACTCAAAATATATTTCTACTCAGAAAAGTGATCAAAGCAGCACAAGCTGTCCTGCTATACTAAGTAAACCTTTGGACTCAATAGCTAATATTAAATAAAACTATTTGTTAATGTACTTATGTTACTAAAACTACTAGAAAATTGAGTTTTTTTGGGGAAATTTTATTGGTTGTTCAAATACACATAAGCCTGTTTTGAATCGACAAGTAGGAATCTATGTACTATAGTTTATACATGCCTTGCACATGGAGGGCTTCATTTATAGGTAAGTCATTTATATCTAATTAACAACTGAAGCACAACTACCGTGTCTTGTGTCTCTCTAAAATATATTTGTTGTTCAGTGGAAATAGTTTTTTGATATGAAGTTCATTATTGTATTCTTCATATGTTTAGCAAGTTCAAAGTTTGTTAATGTGAGTTAATATATAAATATTGCTGTTTTAACTATCTTAATATAATATGACTATAGATCATTAAAAGAAAAGTAAACCATCAATGGCGGCTCCAGGGTTTTGATTTTGTGGCTTGACCCAAAATTATAATTAAACAATAATTGAGAATATACTATACCTACTTAAAATTGAATAAATAAGGATAAGCGTTGAAAATTATATTGTAGGTAGTATATGGTAGTACTAAGAATATCAATATTAATTTGAGATGTTTCAGTGGACCCAAATGCTTTTGGGGGAGGAGGCTTGAGGCCCTTCCCCCCCCCCCCCTGGATCTGCTACTGATATATATATACAGTGATTTTTAATCTCTGCTTTTTTCCCAAACTGCATGTAGTACTGAAAAGTATGTAGGTACTAGGTATTGAAAGGCATTCAAAAATTAAAGAAATCAAAAGTAAAGTTACAATTTAATGATCCTAAATAACCAATAAAAATCAGTAACCGTTTTAAAATAGAGGTGATATACATATAATGACACCTTGGGGTAATTTTACATGTGGTATGAATTTCACACTGTGAAATACATGCATTTTGGTTGTTTCTGTTAATTTAGGGCTGTTTATTTTTTACCAATATTTAGCAGTACATCTCAGAATTATTATTATTTATTTTAGATTTTAAAAAAGGCTAAAAAAATGTTAATAAGGTTATTCATGTGTGTGTTTTATCTAAAACTACTGTTACATTGCAAAAAAATTGAGTCTTGTTACAAAAATCTCAAATATCAATGTTAGTAAAAAAATGAAATGCCTAAAGAAAAGAAGTGAAATAAAATTATTTAAGACTAGAGTCTTTATAGTCTCGACTCGCAGTCATGCCGGCTCGAGTGGGACCTTGAGCTATACTGAGCTGAGCGCACTAAGCTGAAATCGTCAAGGTCATAGATGCAAGGAACAGCTTTAACAATCACTGTATACCAACTATAAAAGAAAGTTATCAATATATATTAATATAACTAATATGTTCCAGGCTCGAGAGTTTAGTGTTACAGACCAAGTATACTTTGATATCCAACAAGAGGATAAGCATTTAGGCAGAATAGTTATAGGTTTATTTGGAGAACTTGCACCAAAAGCTGTGGAAAATTTTAAGGTTCTTGCTACAAATGGTATCGATGGGAAATCCTATAAAGGGTCTTCTTTTAATCGAATTATAAAGAGATTTATGGTACAAGGTAAGTGTTGGACAGAGTTTCGTAAGTGAATAATAGTTTTTTAGTACATAGTGAAACAAAGAAATGCTTCTTGATCTAATCTACCACATGTCCTGGGTAAGAATTGGTTTATCAAAGTAGATTTTTTATTCAAGGAGTGTGCTTGACAAAGACGAAATTATTTAATTTTACTAAAAAAGTATTGTATCTGGGCGGGCGCGAGAATCGAACCCGCTATCGAGAGTAAAAGTACCCTATCTATTTCATAGGTTGTTCAAAGCGACTACTATACTATAGTCTTAAAATTGTTAGGAATTAATCATCACATCGATGATAGTAAGCAAATTGAGTTATATTACATTTTATAAGATGTAACTTTTAGGCGGTGATATCGTATCGGATGATGGGACTGGTTCTATAAGCATATACGGCGAAAGCTTCGACGATGAGAATTTGGATACACAACACAGTGTTGCGGGATTTGTTTCGATGGCGAACAAAGGTATGCAACTGATAATAGAAATGAACATGTATAATTATATCATTTATTTTTATTATATTTTCCAATTTCCGAATGAATACTGCCAGATAATGCATAAGACCGCAAATCAACGAATTATTAATTTAACCTAGGTTTCCTTATGGTACCTACATAATAATATATTGACGTTATAATTTTATATTTTGCCATTTGTATACTTTGTATTTTAATACTTATATTTTAAATGATAAATAAAGTTTACTATGATATTGCAAAATCTGCCCTTAAAACTGTTTGGATAGGTATTTTAATTAATTGTTATTACAGGAAGTAATACAAATGGGTGCCAGTTTATTATAACTACGACTGGAACACCTTGGTTGGACCACTTACACACTGTTATTGGAAAGGTATAGTAATGTGTAAACCAAAATCAAAAACCAATAATTGAATACACCCATATTCAAGAATAGCTCTTAATTGAGCACTTTGTTAAGCGTAGATTTTTGTTTATGTCATTAATGAGTTTTTAGCACTAAATAGAAACCGACCAATCACGTGAATTACTACGTTTATTTATATATATTATTATATTAATCAACATAGCGTATGCAGATGACGTTGGTTTTGGGCCTAAGACGTTGGTAGTAGGTATACTAACTCTCCAAGAATAAATACATATTACATACTTAATCTAATTTTATAACTGCTATAAATTGCTTATTTTTATGTCATCATCATCTCGTCAAGTAAATTGTAGTACTGTAAATAGAAATACTATGCATAGAAAAGGACTCACATAAGTGATGTTCTTTATTACGGGTGTAAAACATCGACATTTATGCACCGATTTTGATGATTATTTTGTATGCCATAATATAATTATAATTTATATTAATGATGATGCAGGTGGTGGAGGGGCAGAATGTAGTGCATTTGGTAGAGCATACGCCAACTGACGTCGATGACCGGCCCACGCAACGTGTCTACATATCTGACTGCGGCCTTGTACCCACGTCACAAACATATACCATTTCTGACGACCCCTATGAGTAAGATAATAACTTTATTTTGGTTTACTTTGGCCTTTGTATGTATTTTTAGCCATGTTTTAACTTACGAAAATGCAACAATTTATTTAGCGTTCGAAATAATTTTAAGACAAAATGATAGGTAACATCAGCAGATACTCTTCTTCCACCTGTCCTTATCCCACTCGCAGTGGGGTCGGCAAAACATGCTTATTAACACATGTTACAGAATTATGTGCCTTGTAGTATTTACAATCGGCCACCTGCCTGACGTCAACTTCTCTGGGGAGTATCTGTAGTAAATACCCACCTACGAAATGCAATTAATTTGGTATTAGAGTTAGGGTCTTTCGAAGTATGACTTCTTTTGGCCTCGACTCCGTCATTCTAATATTATTCACTGATAGGCGAAATGGTTGCTAAGAACAAAATGTACAGTGTGTTAAGTTGGCCGTGGCAATTGTTGGAATGAAAATGTACGAAATAATCTGTCAAAAATGTAAATCGACCAATGAGCGTTTGACTACAGCGCCTCCTATCTCGCCAATGTATAGTTATCGCATAGTGTGAGTTGAGCATAAAATATATTCATAAATTTTAAATGTTTTCAGTTTGTGGGCGTGGATTAAGGCATCGGCAGTTCCGCTTACAATGTCCTTCTCAATACTGGGTTTCTTCCACTGGATGATGCGAAAAATGGAGATCTGAATATTTAACAGCTCTGAATATTATACTCTATTTTTTGTGAATAAATGAGTGGAAATAATTGCTATTTTCTTATTTAACCATCGACCATCTTACTTACCTCCTGTTAATTCGTTATAGCTACTGCTTTGTAGAGTGGTATGGTTGCAGGCTGCGTTCCTAATAGGCTAATTAATACCTTTTTATATTTACTCTCTTATTATATTTATACAAGAATGAGTAACTGACAAATGAACAAATGATTACCTGATAGTAAATGATTACCGCGCCATAGTATAATTGTTCTGTGTTCACCGCCGCCAATTTACACCCACAATACAAGACGAATTGTCATCGATGTGTTACTGGACTTTAAAATACTAATACTTGCTATAAACTTGCTCTTGAACTCCTCTGCAAGGTCTTTTGCCTTCATAGGCTATTGCTTATCACCAAGCGCTATAGTTAAAGTGTACTAGTTTTTCCTCGCGGTTCCGCCCACGTGATTGTTTTCCGGGATAAAAAGTAACCTATGTTCTATTCCATGGTCTACCTGTGCCAAATTTCATTAAAAACTGTTTGGCCGTTAGGGCGTGATTGACTAACAAACATCCAAATTCTGAAATTCCCGAACTTAAACATCCAAACACATCTATAATAGTATCTAAGTAGTAGGATAATTCGTACCTAACGGAATATATAGATTGCTGGGCAAAAATAATATAGGTACACATGAACATCATTTGAGTGAAATATAAAATGAAACACGTTAGTAGTTATGCTCTTTATTTATCTCATTATGAGAATAATGTACTTAAAAACTACAAAAGAAAACCTTTATGATTAATATTGATGTAAACTGATGTAAATATCTACAAAATCAAAGTCATAAGGTATATAAATTAATAAGTGCATTGCTTTAGATAAGTTGGATTTCATTCCAAAGGGCAACAATTTTATGACAAAATGTGACTAGTATAAAATTATTGGATAAGTCTGTTTTTATTTTATATATTTTTAATGTTGTTAAATGACTTAAATAAATTATATTAGGCGTATATTTTTTGTTGGTTGGTTTTTTATTGAATTTAATCGAGACTCTTAGTTATTTCTAGCGCTCATGTTGGAATCTGAATGAATAAAGCGCTATTCCACTTTCGCATTTAATAGAATAAAACTTTCATTTTATTTCAATAATTGTCGAACACTGGTTTTATAGCAGGTACAGGCAGCGGCACGAGTCGTGAGCACAACATCGTGGTAATACTGTATTAAGTCTGATTGGCGGAATGAAGGAGCGCGGGAAGCCGACGCTTCACGCGATTGGTTCGATGCTCATGGTCTATTGGACCCTCAACTAGATACTATTACTGTTAATCTATGTCATTACTCACCACTCGTGCCGGCAGTTACTTCAGAGCGCGACTGGTGTCTGTTGATGCGACGCGACGGCATAAAAATATTATTTCATATAATTTATCTATAAATCTATTCACATGTAGCTCATAGATACAGTTCGGCACCGGCTGATAATTTTCGGTGAGAATTGGCAATTCTGTGCCGGTGCGCATTTGCACAGATATTAATGGTACAAAAAATAAAAACCGTTACAAATGAATTTAATAGTGATCATTTTATGTTTCGAACACGCAGTAATAACACATGACACGTGTCGTACCTGAATTGCGAGTTTGGCGCAGCCACTAAATAACTTTGTAGGTTGATATTAGGTACCAACCCATTTTTGCTTTCACTATATATGGATGACGTGTTATTGGACCGCAAATAAAGTTGATAATCGTTATGTAATTCAATTAAAACCGAGTTCATATCATATGATATGCATAATGATTGCGGTGAATACGAGCGTGTAGGTGAGTGCGGTGTGTAATGTAGCGTGTGCAGGTGCGGCCGCAGTGAGAGCGGGCGGCGCGGGGGCGGGCGCGCGCTGTGACGCGGCCGAGCCGCACGCGCGAGCACACGACGACCACGCCGCGCACACGTCACATGCACTACTCGATACTGCCTGGAAGAACGCACGCGCGCGGTGACCTGCAATACATTACAACATATTATTACGAGTAAACAACTATTAATTGCTTGCTAGTAAATTGCCACTAATATGCTTGAATTTTATATACACAATGGGTTTGTTTTTGTTTAGAGTTAAGGAACCGTTTATGTATATAAGAATCTAACCATTGGCAGTGTTGTGTATTAAGTCAAAACTTAGGTACCTACTCGGTCTATAATAATACATTGATGTGTAATTTTGTAATATAGGTACGGTAATATACTTTATATTAAAGGCATTGTAAAACGGGCGTAAAACTAGGATTGGCACCAACATCTTAGGCTCAAAGCTAACGTCGCTTATACGTGATACACTGCTGATTAACGGTTGCGGCAATGACGAAACTTGGTTCTCGTTACGTGTTGTGGGAGTCAGATGGCAAATCGTCCTACATAATACTAAATATACCGTTTAATCATGATGAGTAGGCGGACCCAGGCAAAACAAAAAGAATAATAATAAGATTAACAAATCGGAGTTAAGACTTAGAGACATAACGGACAACCGACTACCACGGACCAGTTATCTGCAACAATATAGAAGCCTAGACAACAACGCACAGCTGTTGGAATAGTCAGTAGCAGCGTTGAAGGTTTATTTAGTAGCAAACAGCATCATAATTAGGATCATTAAGAATAAAACCAATTGGCAATCTCAGGATTTGTTCCGCTGCTCTGGTACTAGCCCCTCTAGCTACGGAGCTGGTAATAGTATATGTATAGCGTATACTGACTCGTATCATATAGGTCAGTGAGCGTGGCCCAGCCAGCACGTTGCCTGGCGGTGGGTAGCGCGTGGGGCGCGGCGAGTGTCACGCATCGCTCCGCTCGTGCTGCACGCACCCACGCCAACACACGCGCCCCACCCAACACCGTACGTGCACTCACTACATGACGCACGGACTGCAAACACACATACAATACACACGATTAAATTCGGCGCAGTGTGAATATAGCCGCAAGCGGTCGCCGCTTATACGTGTTATAGCGTCACAGGAAGAATTAAAATGAACAAAGAAAGCAAGGTCCATCTGGATTCTGTTTTGTAAAAGGTCGGCGAACAAACAAATCGGTCACCTGATTACCTATATGTAATGTTTACCAATGTCAGTGTAATCGTGCTTACATTGCCGATGCTAAAAGAAAAGCATTGGTGCTGGGATACCAGGGGAAAAAGATGTATTTTTGGGCTTCCGATATTCTCACTAAGTATGAGAACAAATCTGTTACTTTATATCAGTATTCTGAGATACTACTGTCTCCACTGTATGACTCCGGTCGAGTTAGACCTTTCATATAGACAAAACTACTCACCACTGGTCATTGACATGGGGCATTAAATAAACAAAATGGGTAATAAACAAGACCTTGTAAATAAAAAAAAACAATCCATTCTCTGGCGAAATTTCTGGTGTATTATCCAATGAAAAATTTAGAAGTACCTACCGTTAGTTCAGTGATGGTGTTTATGTCAGCAAGGAATCCGGACGGCAGCTGGACCGTTAACAACGCTAGTCCACTCTCCGTCTCATTACCTTGCACGACAAACCTAGAAAAGAAAAATCAGTAAAAAATTTACATGGTATAACTTGTCGACAGAATTTTAACAAATACCTAGTCTGTAAGTTGCGGATCTTATGATATTTAACGTACCCATAGCAGATGGAGAGTTGCAACCGATCCTTGGTGGAGACCTGGTCGACTCGAGGGTCGAGCGTGTACCGCGGCCAGGGCGCCGTGACGTTGGTGCTGCCCTTAGCAGACAGACCGATGAGGGCTATACCCCGACCCTCCGTCACCGCCGTAGCTGATAGACTGTTGCGGATCTGGTGAGGACCAATACTTTTTAGTGTCAGTTGAGATTTGTCTATAAAAGCACAGCCAAGAAATATATTGAATGAATAAGGTAGATCTGTATTTTCTAATCGTCAGAACACTCAAGTATGACATGTCCAAATCAGTTCAGAATCAGTTGTTGGTAATTTCAATGGTATATGTTATGTTAGTTTGAATGTCCTTCTTATGTAGTATGAGGTATTTTCGACTGACAGAGATGAACTTTCGATTGTCGTCCCCACCATAATTCTGGCATTGGTTCTTGATTCGTCATATGTTCTAAACTGAAGACGAATGATTCAAAAAGAGTCTATAATATTGATAGGTTTCTGACATTGTTTATCCGGATGGTATATCGTACCAATTGCGACTGTATGATGAGCGCGTTGTTGTCTCCTATCTGGAACTGTCGCGACTCGTCTGAGCCGCTCACGTTCACGGACACCCGCAGCTTCACCGCCTCGCGCACTGTTTGACTGAACAGTGCCAACGAATCCACCTGTGAAAACACATACATTTAACAGATAAACGTACAGTACAGTACTCAAGTACTGTGATCAGTACCTTAAGAGATAAGAACCATTAACAGTCTATTTAATCTACTGCCCAGCAATCTTACTGAATGGGTTTGGGGTAATTTATAAGAAAATTCATGATGGGGCATTTTTTAATTGTCCTTAACAGTTAATACCAAACCCATATTTAAAAGTAATATTTACACTAGTTAGCACTAACCACTTCAGGGTCGGGGTCGTATGGCTGGTACGCTTCGAGCAGGTACTTGACTACAGGCACGGCCTCGTCAGTCTTGCGTGCGGCCACCATACAGCGCAGGCCCCATGCCGCTGTCTGCGCCTCCAGGCTGTTGCCGCGCAGCCACGGGTTGCGCCACTCAGACCCTGACAGCTGTCGCGACCAGTACACGCCAGATCCTGTAATAAGCATTTACAACTTACAGTAAAGCTTCTCATGCCATATAGTGACACATTCGTCTGTATGTGTTGTTTTTTCGACCTCAGCGAAATGCTAACTTCATTTACTGCTACTATGGTTCAGACTTGAGACCTGCCCATTACTTGGCAACTAGGTACTACTCCAGCAGGAGATACTTCCACAAGTTTATCGAGAATGGACCCAGAATGGACTTTGTTGGTTTCTCAGGTGTTGTAAAAGCACCGTGCATGTGCCAAAGACTTTGAAATTATCCACCACCTCGGCTTTGGTATTTTACCAGTCCATGAAAAAATTGATCTTACAAGTGGCGACGCTAACGACCTTTAGTATGGTGAAAAGCAATTAAGTACTATATTAAGCAAGTACCTGATGAGTTGGTGTACTTGTCCATGAGTTGGAGTGCGGTGAGGAAGTTGGGATTGTTGTTGGCGGCGAGGGCTGCGCATGCGACGGCTAGCGAGTACGCGTCAGGTGCTGATGATGTTTGTGACAATACGAACTCCGCCGCTTTGTCCACATTCTCTTTGTACTGCGGTTCGCTGTTCTGTTACCGAACGCTTAATGGTTTACTTATAATAGTAATGATATAATTCGTTTCTATCTCTAAAGAATGAGTATTTTCTGAGGTTATTAAAAATAGAGGCAGATGTAAGTCCAGGAGATGGTTAGCACCTTGTGGGATTCTAAGATGGCTTTGCAAGGTTCTAAAATAGCCGGGTTTACTAGGCCCACGTTAAAATCATTGTCATCGCTCTCCTTCAAATCGTGTCTTCAAAAATTAATTTAGGATGTGCTCCAAAATATGGTAGTGCGTGCGTAATATGGTGTTTTTCTTAACACAATAATTTTTATCTTTTATGTTGTCACTTGCGGTGGGTATTCCGGTTAGCTCCTCCTAAGATCTGGGACTGGTGAATCCTGAATACAAGCCAAAGCTTGTGGCCGAAGATGACGGGTTATTGAGGTAGATGTACCTTGATGTAGATGAGAGCAAGTAGTGCATGCGAGGCTAGCGTGAGAGTATGTGCGGCGCGTGGATCGTTCCGTGTGGTGGCGGGTGGTGCGGGCCACGAGCCGTCCGCCTGCTGCCGACGCGCGAGCCACCGCGCCGCCGCGCGCGCGCCCGGAGACACCGACACGTGACGTGCGCAGCGAGACACCCACTGCACTGCCTGCGCTGTCATCCTGCAATACAACCAGTATTACACCATCTCGGTTAAGGAACTCAATTTGAACGCTAGAGAAATCATCAAAAAATATGAACCAGCTAGTTTTATTTGCAAAATTTGCTGGTTGGAGAATACATTAGCGTGATTCATATCAGTAACCAACTAGATAGCGATCCCCGTTGACTAAAACATAATGAAATACCAAATAGAGTGCCTCGTTCCAGAGACGGTTTGGCTATATCTAATTCTTCAAGCCGACATAACTCTGGCAATGTAGCATCTTTTGACGGTCAACATTATATTTAGGCTATACTGGATTACTGGACTTATCATTAGGTACAGCGTAGTCACTACTATGCTAGTACAAAAAATATTTAGCCTAATTTGCACATTGTAGTGGAATTTAAAGCTATAGTTTCAACGAAAATATAGCGGACAACTAGACACAATCCATGAAAACGTATACAATACGTATATAATCGTAAACCTCAAAAATTATAGTAGGAAATGAATACTGACCATACATCTCCTTCGGCTTCACTGTCAATCTCAGCAGCAAAGGAGCCGTCCTTTCTTCGGTATGCCATGAGTCGTTGGTACCCGATGGATGCTAAAGCGCGAGCCTCCTTCGATATCGACGATTCTTCCTGGTGCGTAGCCTGTTAATCAAATGTCTTATAAGGTTATTTTAGCACTAGGTAGATAAATTGCACCTAGTTTCTTATTATAAAATTGGAGCGTAAGTGGGTTCCTAACATCTTAGGTCCAAAGCCAACGTTACCTGCACGTGGTACACTCTGCTCATTCACCGACGAGGCAATGGTGACAAGTGATTTCCGTTACGGGTTGTGAGGGTCAGACGGCGGGTCGCCCCACATTATACCAAAACCACCGTTAAATCATGACGGGAAGGTGGACCCTGCCATTAACCCGGGACTACGCCAGGTAAAAAGAAAGAAAGATGAAAATCCATTCTTGTCGGAACACCTGCTGCTGCTGACACGAAATAACAGACATTAATTTATTCAGTATTTTTACGCGTCACGTCGGGCTATGCGTCCGGTAGGCATCCCTCCACCCCTGGGGTGGGAGGATATATGAATGAAAATGAATGATAATTAATGTAAGATCGATTTTTCATTGCGGCAAAAAAATACTCCATGCGAACAGATCGCCTTGTCGCCTACCTGCAGATAGTCGAGCAGCACGCAGGCGAGCGCGAGCGGTCGCAGCGCGTGCGGCGGGTCGGCGGCGGGCGCGGGCGGGTGTCGCGCGGCACGTAACGCGCCCGCCACCAGCTCGCCCGCCGCCTGCAGTGACACCGCGCCCGCACGCACACCGCGACGCACAAACAGCGACACGTTGGCGCGAGACACGCCGCGCCGCGCGTCCAGCAAGCTCCATGCGAACAGATCCTCTTCATACCCGTCCTGTCACACAAGTAGATATGCGATGTAAATATAGGTACTAGGTGTAAACATTTGTTCAACATTTCACATAACATTTTCGTTTGTTTTTAGTTACCTATACGTAAAAACTAAATCGTCTAGACTTAACAACAAAAAACAATAGGTACTTAGTCCTGACCCCACACTAGGTAAACCTGTATCGTGGGTATCAGCAACTACATGGGTGATGGCGCTTACGGTTCCACAACACCCACTCCCGAAACATATATTTTGTGGATCGCACAAACGTTTGCAATAATCGAACCCGTGACCTCTAATGTCACAGCCGGCTACTCGCCTACTGCGCCACATGGTAGTAAGATATTACTTTGCAGATAGGTACTTATGAGTTAGGGGTATCGTGACGACTGCTTCCTGACGTTATTATTGCATGAACTAGATTTATCTTAATAATTTCTGCAAACTAAAACAAACAAAGATAAAGATGATGAAAGGCAGTTACTCTTACTTTAACATCAATAGTTCGGAAGAGCGAGTCGGAGACTCCGGTGCCGGTGGCCTCGACAATGACTGGCGCCTCACCGGTGCGCACCGCCGTCACCAAGAACGCCGTGCTCGCTGAACCACGCGCCGGCACCGTCACACGCTCGCGACGGAACAACTCGATCTCTGCATAGTCCAATCGGAATACCCACTTCAGAAATGTAAACAAATATCTACCCACTTTTCAATTATTTCATAATAAAGGAATTATTTGAAAAGTGGTTAGATATTTGTCTACGTTTCTGGAATAGGTATGTTGATTACACACCAATCATGAAACTAAAATCTTCATTGCTAATGATAAACCGGCGCATTGTGTCGACTTCTAGGCGTGAGCATAATCACATATCTTTTGATGATGTCGATATCGATATGATGATTATATAAATTATAAATATTAAGTTCATCGAAATCATTGATATCGACAAGATTTCATCATCATCATTCATAATTTTCGTGATTATTTAAATCATCGATCTTTCCTTCACTCTTCGCCGCTGGTAGTTTGGTTCCTTCCTATTTTGATTTTTATTTACTAACAGCAAATGCACCAAAATCGCATAGGTAGGTAGGTAGGAGCAACTACCCACCCTAGAAATCTCATTGAACTCCCCACCCTCCCTCCAGGTAAAATCCCTAGGCAATGACCTACTTACTTCTATATTTAAGCCTTTATAGTATCATGTGCATGACTTGTACAATTCAATTGCGTCAAATCTCGGATGCGCTACTTTCTATCAGAGTATGTGCATTAAGCCAAGATATTGATGTTATAGTGGTCACGAAATGTTGCGCGACATCCGGAAATGAATTTAAAATTATTACTCATTGCAATTAGTTTGCACGCAAATTGCCTGGAAATATATTCATGCACGAAGATTGCACGGCTCATGATATTCAGATCAGATATTGTTATGTGTATGATGTATTTGTGTTACTTCATTTTACTACTTTTCTGATTTTTGTTACAAAACTATAATTTATAGGTATAATGTTGTAAATTATTTATATCTGTGTTGAATTAATATGAAAATTATGCAACTATGTATCTACTTCTGAAGAAGCGTAGCTTGCTACTCTGTTTGGACTCTACCATGGGCAGATTCTGGCTCCACATTGAAATTCATATTTAATAACTAGAGACTATTCTGCCCGTATGGGCGGAAGTAATTGTAAAAGTGTAATTTTTATATACACCCGATCCCGCATCTCTTGTAAGTCCAGATCATGGTACGCATTTTGTTGACACTGAGCAGTGAATATTTTGGAAATGCGAAGCTGTCTTTATCTTAAATAAAATTAATCAAATAGAAAGATATGGAGGTCTAATGATTGTTGTTTGTCAAGTTCAGTTCAGTCGTTCGTCAGTTCCACCAACTACTAACAACATATAAGTAGATAAATAAAGATTCCAAAATATTCTTACTTTTCGCAGAATCGACATCATTTTCCAAAGGTTCGAATTCAAAATATTGATCGCTGTTGTAGAAAGTGACTTCAACGTTGGTGTCGACGGCTAGTGTACTTTTGAGTATGATTATAGCGGCTATGGTCTCTCCTTTCTGCAAGATGGTGGGCAGCTCGGCAGTCATCGACAACGGTACTGAGGTGGCGAACTTCTGTGGAGTAGCCCGACCCAGCCCTAACGTGGGATGTACTGCGAATGCTCCTACAGTAAACTCGCCTGTTGAAGTAGGCGTCCATACTTCCTTGGAGCCTTTACCGTCGCCTCTGCAGATACAATATTATACCTAATATTTTTATATATTACTAAGTATGTAAGATAAAGTGTTTTAGTTAGTGCCTTATTTTTTTGAGTTAGCTTTAAAATCTCGAATATTTTGAACTATGGTCTAAACAATGTTTTTTTCTTTTATTTTTTAGTTCATTTGTTGCATATTTTATAATTTTTATATTAGAAAACCGGCAAATGAGCAAATGGATAACTTGGTGGTATGAGATCAACACTACGCATGAACACCCACAATGCCATAAGAATCGTGAGTGCCTTCCTCACGCCTAAAAATAATAAGGATCGAGAGGAGGACGGAATGGTTTTTGGGTCGTCCAGTAATCTCATTATTTTATAGCAGATAACCGATGACCACCTATAGTACCTACCAGAGTTGAGGTCCGTTGCTGGCCTATAGGAAACGAATAGCAATGTGGAAGCCACGTGAATTTTTTATTGGGTGTTACGCAACAACAAAGTAATGTTACAATGGTTCTAATGTTAACGAGTGGTAGAGCCACGCTGTAGACAATTTTGTCTACAGCATGAATGGGCCGGCTCGTCCGGGTCGTTACCACTGTCTCACAGAAAACCGAAGTAAAGTAGCAGCTTGCTGCTGCGTTTCGTAAGGTGAGTGAGGTATCCGGAGGCCCAAATCCCCTCCCCTTCCCAATTCCTTAATTATCCCTTTCCTTTAAGGTCGGCAACGCGCCCATGATTCTTTTGGTATTGTGGGCGTACATGGGCGGTGGTGTTCACTTACCATCAGGTGACCCACTTGCTCGTTTGTCGGCCTATACAATACAATACAATAAAAAAAAAAAACAGTTAATGAGTATGATCGCGTACCCGATGGTGAAGTTGGCGAGGGTCCAGGTGGGTCGCGGCGTGAGCGTGAGGTAGTACCGCGGCGAGGGAGGAGGCGGCATGCGACTGAACGCGTACGGACCCGCTTGCGGCGCGCGTGTTCCTGTCTCCACATCAACTCGAGATGATCCTGATGCAGGACGTTACCATTAAATGCAAAAGTACGAATATACGAAAGTGCACCTGTAATCTTAACCATCTGGTTTGGTCACGTTTTCAGAAAAAACACTACGATCTTGCGGATTGTCCCATAAGCGCTCGACATTTTAGAGGAAGACATGAGACGAAGATCACTAAGGAGAATGCTCAAGACAGGGCGATGTAAAAGCGTGTTACAGGAAGGCGTATCCAGGCCACAAGCCGGGATAACGCAGGGCAGAAAGAAAGACCCCCGGCAAACCTGTATCATTTCGCTAACTACTTTCAGTTTTTTTTTTCATATCCATATCATATCATATATCCATCCATATCAGTTATGAAATCTAGTTAAGAATAAATCATATTTCGAATTAAAACAAATATTTATTTAACCTTGTGGACTAAACATATACGATTATGCACTAGTAGGGCATAAGCGTGTCCCTGATATTATACAATGTAAAGCACTCACCATCTTCGGTATTTTTGATGACGACACCGTCGGTTAAAATAACAACTCCTGCATTCTGTAACAAATAAAATTTACAATTGCTTTTCAAAAGTTAGTTGTCATTAAAAGTAGTTATAATATTTTTAATATTAATCCACTGTACCTTGAATACGTCGGAAGAAGAATATCCTCCTAGATCTAAGCCCATATTGGGGACGTGGTCTTCGTTTTTGAACACTGAATGTTTCAAACCGCTAAAACTTTCTACTTCTCGTTCAATCTGAAAAGTAAATTTTACTGTAAAATTGGACATCTTTTGAACCATTGTTTTTTAAATGATAACATAATAATCTTAAGTGCTTAAAATAAATACTCATGGCATGGTTTTGGTGTCTGTTCGACTATCTGGCACAGCTGTTTACACAAATAATTTGTACAAAAGATTAGGTTCGATAATTCGTATTTTCACGTCACGCGCAGCTCCACCAGGCTGTTCGGTTTCAGTTGATAGTTGAACATGTTGTTACCGTGTCCAAGCTGAGTCCTTGGCCGCGTCCGTCGTGTGAGGCGAGTCTCGCGGCGATAGCGTCCGAGTCCTGTCCGAGCAGCGCCACGTGCGCGCCCGGCTCGCCCGTCACGCGCAGCTCCACCAGGCTGTTCGGTTTCAGTTGATAGTTGAACATGTTGTTACCGTGTCCAAGCTGAGTCCTTGGCCGCGTCCGTCGTGTGAGGCGAGTCTCGCGGCGATAGCGTCCGAGTCCTGTCCGAGCAGCGCCACGTGCGCGCCCGGCTCGCCCGTCACGCGCAGCTCCACCAGGCTGTTCGGTTTCAGTTGATAGTTGAACATGTTGTTACCGTGTCCAAGCTGAGTCCTTGGCCGCGTCCGTCGTGTGAGGCGAGTCTCGCGGCGATAGCGTCCGAGTCCTGTCCGAGCAGCGCCACGTGCGCGCCCGGCTCGCCCGTCACGCGCAGCTCCACCAGGCTGTTCGGTTTCAGTTGATAGTTGAACATGTTGTTACCGTGTCCAAGCTGAGTCCTTGGCCGCGTCCGTCGTGTGAGGCGAGTCTCGCGGCGATAGCGTCCGAGTCCTGTCCGAGCAGCGCCACGTGCGCGCCCGGCTCGCCCGTCACGCGCAGCTCCACCAGGCTGTTCGGTTTCAGTTGATAGTTGAACATGTTGTTACCGTGTCCAAGCTGAGTCCTTGGCCGCGTCCGTCGTGTGAGGCGAGTCTCGCGGCGATAGCGTCCGAGTCCTGTCCGAGCAGCGCCACGTGCGCGCCCGGCTCGCCCGTCACGCGCAGCTCCACCAGGCTGTTCGGTTTCAGTTGATAGTTGAACATGTTGTTACCGTGTCCAAGCTGAGTCCTTGGCCGCGTCCGTCGTGTGAGGCGAGTCTCGCGGCGATAGCGTCCGAGTCCTGTCCGAGCAGCGCCACGTGCGCGCCCGGCTCGCCCGTCACGCGCAGCTCCACCAGGCTGTTCGGTTTCAGTTGATAGTTGAACATGTTGTTACCGTGTCCAAGCTGAGTCCTTGGCCGCGTCCGTCGTGTGAGGCGAGTCTCGCGGCGATAGCGTCCGAGTCCTGTCCGAGCAGCGCCACGTGCGCGCCCGGCTCGCCCGTCACGCGCAGCTCCACCAGGCTGTTCGGTTTCAGTTGATAGTTGAACATGTTGTTACCGTGTCCAAGCTGAGTCCTTGGCCGCGTCCGTCGTGTGAGGCGAGTCTCGCGGCGATAGCGTCCGAGTCCTGTCCGAGCAGCGCCACGTGCGCGCCCGGCTCGCCCGTCACGCGCAGCTCCACCAGGCTGTTCGGTTTCGGGTTGATGCCGTTGGTTGCCACCGGTGACAGAGACACCTAAAAATACACTTTATATTATAATTTGGGACAACTACATTCATACAGTGACATTTCGTCACGTCTTTTACGCCTTGTGCACTGCGTGGCGCAAGCACTTTAAGTAGTTATTTTCATTTGGTCTGCCCACCTAGCTGCTGCTCTTACTCAACGTGTGCTGTGCGCCCAAAAAAGGCAAGTATCTTCTCTCTAAAAATGTTGGAACCAAACAACAACTTCTTTAACCTTGTGCTGCATCATGTCATTATGTGGTACATAAAGCGCGGCGGAGAGCTGTGCATTGGAAGTAGGATTGAGGCGAGGATACCACGCCACCAGCACACAGCCCGGTGCCATTCGCCACGACACCTCCACAGAGATGTCTACACTGCGCCGCGCCGGACTTAGCTGGAACAAAAACACTATGTCAACGTCGTGCTAACAAGAAATCACTACAATCAATCAAAATTATTTTTTTATAGCAGTAGCAGGCAAACGAGTAAGTGATTCACTTGTACTCGTCAACAATACCAGAAAAATTCGCAAAGAATCGAAGTGATGCAGATAAGTGGTTGGTAAGACCAAAACTGATCAAGTAGGTAAGCAAAACTAAGACTAGACTTATATCCTAAAAAAAAAAATTTTAGCGAAATGTTTTGTAAAACATTTCATACTGTTGACATTGATGTGCGCAGGGGTATGTCGTCTTTGTCTGTGTCTCTAATAGTCAGTATTTCTCAAAGTAAAGAACTGGTCGACCTCAATTATTCTTACGAAGAAGTTTACAACCACACTTACACTAAAGTCTTCGTATGTTACCATGTATTGTGCCAAGTCCTTAGGCTTTTGTGTACTTAATCGCCAGCTTGAGTGCAGAACGTCTGTTTAGCGGAGTAGTCATTCCACTATAGTAAAAGAACGCATAACTTACCTCTAAAGTCATCGCTACAACTATGTCTCCACGCCCGATCACCATGTAGTGTACCAAGTCCATAGGCTCTGTGGCGGTGATGCGCGCTCGCATTTCATCTCCATTAGACGTATTACTTGTCAGCAGCTCTAAGGTGAAAAATTGACCGCCGGAATAGTCATTCCTCTGTACGTTTACCACTCGCTCTGTCACTTCCTTGTATTTTACCTGTGAATTGAATCGAACAAAATATATTATCGATTAAATATGTTATTATTTATTTTCTACATATTATGTCGTATTTGAACGAATTAAGCACACGTTACCTAATTGTGGTGGTAAAATAAATTAAGTAATATAAAAAAAACTTCAAGTTTATGTTACGTTAAAACCACCAAATCGAAAGTTGGGCTAGTTATTTGACAAATTAATTACGTAGTACAGAAGATAGCTTTTAAGGAAAAGGGGAAGTTTCATTATGATTAATCAGAAATGTAACTTACAACTAAATTAAGAGTGGAGTTAACGTGAGCGGCGTCAGGCACGATGGTGTAGATGGCGCGACCTTTATTGAGTTTGAGACTTGTCACGTTTACCGGTGCTCCATCGTCCCACAAACGCTCCACGTTGATATCTTCATTAGTTTCGAAGACTTCCCCCGAAGGGAGTACAAGTTCGATCTAAAAATTATGTTAAATCTATTCACAGTAAAACCAAGAAAGTATTGATACGACGGATGCTATTGGTGAATTTTTTAGAATGCCTTTACATTTTGGTGATACATGTACTTAATACAGCTAACAATGCTGAAACTTTACTAGCAAATAATTTACGATCGTCTTCTTCAAAATAATGAATTTCATGCATCACATAACATTTAAAGGAATTTGATTCTGTTCTAATGTTGAATTAAATTCGAAGGTCGTTGATGAATACTAACCTGAACAACGTAAGGTAACGTTGGCTTGAAATACTCCGGCGCTGTAACTTTCAGTCTATACGGACTCCTCAACAATAGTATCCTTGAAGATATGTTCTGCCTGATCAAAGTATCTTTTTCTTCCAAAACAGCTTCTACCACAAGCGGTCTAGCTGCGTCTTCAGCAAGGTCGAGATCAGTTTTAAGATCGAATGTTACTTCTGCATGACCGTTGAGGTCAACTACCTTTCTGGTAGGGGAGCTAGCTACTGGTTGCAGTAAGCCAGAGAAAAACACGGCGTATGCAGAAATCGTTAACTCGCCACGTACGGGCAGGCCGTTGAAGTGTCTACAGAAATAATTTAGTGCTGTATTTAAAACTTCTAGGTATTTTTGTTAAGCATTTACTGTGTGCTTAGAAATCTAAGTTAGTGTATCTTAAAAGGTCAACAAGTACCTATTCAT